>OX459043.1:1307477-2614954 GCA_949775005.1 Orthosia gothica | reverse complement strand
TAACGCAAAAATTGGTATAGGTCTACCGGAATCTCATGGCAAATGTCGAAATAAAAATTTGTTGTGTGCAATACTGGGGAAATTGGATTAAACGATCTTGATACTGTTTAATTTTTATTTATGTCTATTAGTATAAATGAATATAAGGTATATTATAGTAGTCACAGCGGATCTTTGTGTCTCTGAAGTTGGCCCTGCCAACCATTGCGTAAGAAATAATTTGTCATCGAGTATAATGCATAGAGTAAGCGAGATTGGACGATACATAAGCGAGTGAAAGAGACGCAAAACTAGCTACTGCGCAGGGTCTTGTAGCCAATTCAGAGACACAAAGATCCGCTGTGATTATTATAGGTATGTGTATAAAGAATGTTGTATTTTATATATACATCGGGTTCTTAACATAGGAAAATATGTCATGCAAAATGAATCAATTGTATATTATTTTAAGTACTAATTTATTATATATCATTTAAATCATACTAATAACTTAACACCTCATTCAGAACTAGAAAACGATTCCAAGAACTCCACTGGCATTTCAAAATCTTGTATCTTTGTAGTTTTATGTCATCTCTCTTTATCTGGTTCTTTTTGATTGGCATTTAACATATTCAAAACCAATCTCTTTATGTATAAGCCTGTATTAAAGAAACCCCTGTAAAGAAACTAAATTTAAGTAAGAAAAATATAAAATAAACAGAAAGTATCAAAACAAGTCAGTCCAACTTACCGGTCCATTCTACGACGCACTTTAAAATCAAAGATTGAGTTTGATTTACGCCTTCTTCTTCCCTTATTTTACGATACACATTGAAAACAATATGTCTCGCTTGAGATCGAAGTGGCTTTTTCGACATTTTCACAAAAACAAAAAATTTTCAAGAAGATATCACAAAATCTCAGCAGCGGTTGACAAATCTTGTAATTTGATTTGACAGGTGACAATTCACATTGCCATATGAAAATCACAATTTAAAAAAAATAAGAAATGCCATGAGATTCTGGTAGACCTATACCTACGATACACACCGACTTCCAAAAAAAAGTAATTATTCACTTTATAGTTTTTTTTTGGCAGTCGGCAGTATTTTTTTGGAAATTTTATTTTTATTTCGTGGTTAAATCAAACTTTTGTAGATTGTAACCGAGTGTGAACTGAACGTTTACAAATTGAATCTCTTTAAAATATTTAACAAGACATGGAAATATTTTTTTCATTAAGGAACTGTTTTGGTTACAACAATTTGGACAGATGCTAAATGCTGACAGGTCATATCTATCTATACTTATAATAAACCAGTAGGAACCTTAATGTCAGTCTCTCTATCTGTTCACGCTAATCTCCCAAACCACTGCACAGATCTTAGGGTTTTCGTAGTTGGATTAAGCTTAGTTTTGAGCAACATTTAATCTTTGTTTCATCAAAATAGGCGGTCAAGAAAAAAATAATGATAATTTTTATTTACTCTAAGACCGTCTGGGGGCTTAGTTAGATTTTCTGCCAGTGACTAGGAGGCCAGACTCATGAAGTAAAAAACCGGGACTGGAAACATGAGTGGTGACGTTTTGCGTAGCAAAAACATACTAAATAAAGGTTGTCTGTAATAGATTGCCTAGTGCGATAAGACCGCCCATTGAACACTTGTAAATGTGAATGTTTGTCCTGTGTCCATATATATATAAACTAGCAGACCCCCGCGGCTACGCTCCCGTCAAATGGCTATCTACCCACCTACCACCTACTTATTTACCCTACCTACCTACCCACCTACCTTACCTACCTTACCTACCTACCAACCTACTCACTTGCCCTACCGATCAACCTACCTACCCTACCCTATCCTACATACCTACCAACCTACTCACCTGCCCTACCGATCAACCTACCTACCCTACACACCTTTTTTTTTTTTTTAGCGTTGAGGAATGCTCATGCATACTGCGCTACCACGGGGAGATAGCGCAGTTATGTGGGCGCAGTTATGTGGGACTCTAACCCACTTAAACTCCACGGTGTCCTCCTGTGCCGCTTATGGCGGGAACACGGGTACGAGTTAGCACTCACCGCGAACCTACACACCTTCCCTATCCTGCATACCCTACTTACCCTAACCTGCACTACCTACCAACCTACCAATTTGTTTAACTATTTATTTGAATAAGAATTAATACTACAATACGAATGTAACCAACTTTTGGTTCTACCGGGCGGCGATCTAATTAAATTTTAGAATAACAAAGCTGCTATTGTGACTTAACTATGATAGTCAGATATATTTTCTCGCAGTCTTTGTTGTAGTTAATAATGAGTACTTTAATCATGAAGTACATAATTTTTATGTATCATCAATATTGCTACTTTGGCAAAATTTTGGCTTACATTATTGCAGTTTTCGGAAGGATTTCATTTTTTTTTTAAATAAATTATAGCCTATGTTACTCGGGAATAATGTAGTTGTCCATAGTTGAAAGTATTGTTCAATCGGTTTAGTAGTTTTGGAGACTATTCGGTACAAACAAATAAAAAAAAATCTTTTCTTTTTATAATATTGGTATAGAAAATGGGCGTGTATTTAAACGATCGTTTTAATTTAGCAAAAACAGCTAGCAAATAAATCTAAACGGTCATCTTTTTTATTGATTGATCCACTTTCTTTGAGATATAAAATAAATTAATCGATTATTTTAATCTGTTTAGAGCTACGCAAAAAAATATTGAGATTTATCATATTGCATTTCTCTTAGTTTTGTTGTAATCTCTACGATTACAAAAAAACTAAGAGAAATGCAATATGATAAAAACTATTCAAATAATTAAATTGACCGGGCTTTCTGAACAATGCCCATCACTTATTGGGTAGTGTAATAAAAAGATGTGTTTTATTAAATTATTGTAATATTGGTTTTAATATAGAATACATAAGTACGATTAGTATTTAAGCAACAAAGTCGAGAAAGCCCCGCGCTGTGGGGCTTCTTCTAAATTCTAAAGTAACCTAACATGAAGGAGATGACGGGGGCTGAGTTCACTCGCTTTGCTCTCTCATTTCAGCTCCTCCGCCAACTATCCGTATCGAGGTGCCATAAGCTCCTGAGCTGGCTTTGCTCGCTCTTGGACTGATTTATTGACCATAATTATCAAATTGCACAACCGTTACGTAATAACTAAAAAAGAGAATCAAATATTATTGTTGTATACCAAATATTAATTGAGTATACTCACATAAAGACGACATACAATGAGTGTACATAATTATCATGTTACCATGAATACAGTTCATTTATAATTTATTCGTAAATCAACTAATATAGACCCAATAATAATTATAAAGATTAATAATAATAATTATAATTATGGACCCTGTTCCCGATACCGGTGGGCCTCTATTTTTTTACATTTTTAAATGTTCTATAAAAATATTTAAAAATGTAGATAATAAGAAATAATATGAATAAAGGAGATTATAAAGATTAAACATAAAAAATGCGTCATTTATTTTGAAAACTGCTCATTTACAATAGATCAATTAGATTTTAGAGGATCCAATAATATTGTTTCATAAAAAGTATATATACAATATTTACTATGTGGTGGTGACTCTAAAAACTACCACGAGAACAGAAACATAAAGAAAAAAAGTATATCCGGGGATAGATTGTACAACCCGCGGTTGTGCAAGGTTTACCATTATATAATTTTACTGGATGCATTTTATCACTGATATTTTTAACTTGCATTTCATCTGCAAGTTCCTTGACAATTACTCTTCTCAATTTGGTCTGAATACACATACAGAAATTATGTACTTTTGGATAAATCTTGTAAAAACATAATGCTCGAAAATAGCACTAGTAAAAAATAAATTAGTCTAAAGTGTGTTTTATCTAATACCTTTAAACGAGAAATTCTTGTATAAATGTATGTATATATATAATCTGAATCTCGGAAACGGCTCCAACGATTTTCATGAAATTTAGTATGCAGGGGATTTCGGGGGCGAAATCGATCTAGCTAGGTTTAAATTTTAGAAAACGTCGTTTTCTCTATTTAAACCCAAGCAGAGCTTGGTCGCCCAGGTACTGTATATTTATACCACACATAATAAGTAACACATGAACTAACTAATGAATTATAATAAAAAATGGAAATATTTTATATTGTACAACGAAAACTTTACAGTTGTACTTTAAATGTACGGAGAAATGTAAGTGTCTAGTGAGGTAAGTACTCGCGTTGGGTCAAATCGCCCCAGCCGAGCTTGTCTGCCACACCACAGCATACTTTTTCACAAAAAATGCCTGTTTTCTGAATATTACTTTTGTTTAGGAAACTCTAAGAAAAACCAGTACGGTAGGTAGATAATCATACAAATGGAATATGATCGATTGATTATACGCTGGGTGTTAATCTGACCCCCTACAAGTAATTAAGGGTTAATCATTCTGTGCTTGAGCTATGAAAAATAATTGGCTTTTATGGCGAAAATACACATGCCTGTAACCCGCATAAAAGAAGTAGCTCGCATGCCATTGTGCCGTTTTAAATTTTGATTGGTGAATGTAACAATTGCATGCAAACTTCTTGCACACTTTTATGCAAGGTACAGGTAAGTGTGTTATCGCCCTAACATAACCAGTGCAAGGCCATTTGTAAATGTCAATAGATAACAAGTTTAACTGTCATTTTGATGAATTAGGGTGAATTGTGCGTAGTACATTATTACCTCAAAAGGTGAATTCAAGAAACTTATAGTTTGAATACATGACTTGGATAGGTGTAAAGCCTGTTTCTCGCGGTGCGGAACATTGACTGATTAGAACTTGTTGCCGTGCCCCGCTATTCTATCGACGCAACTGTATATATCACGTTTACGTAGCTTCAGAAAGATAGAGGACGTCGTGGACTATATAAGTTCATGTGTTCCGCTCAGAGTCACGGTTCTGGAGGACTAAACCTCAGGTACTTTTTAATTAAATCCAAATGTCAAAATGTATTTATAGTAAGTAAAAAATCTGTTTGTATTTGATTTGCAAATTGTAAACAAAGGGTGCTGAAGTACGTTATCCTAATTATAAATTGTTTCTACAAAAGGAGAGGGCCAATTTAGTTTCGCCGCCCTTGGCCCCTATAATCTCAATGCACCACTTTGACCGCGAGAAATACAGCTATGATATTCACATTTTTTTTGTTTCGTGTACATTGCTTCAAGAACTGATGTCATTTTTTTTATTATTTCTTTCTTTTTAACAAGCTTTATGTAATCGATTTTTAAATCACTTCCTGGCATCTGATTAAGCTGAATCTTGGCGTACTTATCTAACTTTGGAAACATTCAATAATATGTTACTATGGAACTGGTCTCATGATGGAGCCGGAAGGTGGCCATACCAACGTTTCAATCAGACAAGATATATCATCGTGGGTTTGGGCTCATTGGATATGATATTAACAGGCGATTATACATTTCGTACTATTTAGTCGAATAAAAGCTTTTAAAAAGATTTTACTTTTTATTTCCTATTAACAAATAAAGTGTACAATGTTTTATCTTCCCAGGGACAAGCAGTGGAGCTAGCAGCGTGTGAGTGCGCCGCGCGGCCGTGGGCAGGTGATTCATCCATGGTGGTCGCAGAAGTTGGAGCCGGGTGCCGCTGCGGCTGCGTGCTGCACCTCGCACCCGCTGCAAGGCTGCTGGCGGGCTCGGCGAGAGCTTGCCCGTCCAGATCTTTCTGGCTGCTTCAGGTTTGTTACTCAATCAAACTCAAAATAATTTGTTTCTATTATGCCATTTAATTAGGCCTTATCAGAAAGCTTAAAGTCACCCAAAGGGCAATGGAGAGGGCTATGCTCGGCGTTTCCTTGCGTGATCACGTGAGCAATGAGGATATCCGCAGGAGAACCAAAGTTATCGACATAGCCCGAATAAGCCAAATTTAAGTGGCAGTGGGCAGGGCACATTGCTCGCAGAACGGCTGGCCGATGCAAATGCCGATGGCCGATGCTTCCACAGACAAGCGCCACACAACAATGCGGTCACGTGTTATTATAGACATTGTTTTTTATAGAACTAAACCTGTAAAAATGGGCTGTCACATTGTCGCGGCGGGCCTGCCAGTGGAAGCCGTAATGCACACAGAATAATAGGAGTACGGACACACATCAGCGACGGGCGCTGGAGGCGGCATTGTCAACACTATCCATACCAACCGAGCATAACTTTAACTTGTACTCGGAAGTCGTGCACTCAACGCACTTTATGTGCTACGAATTATAGAATTTTCACTGTCTTTTGACGCAACCGGCGGCGTTGCAATTTCTTACTCTGTGTCAAATCAAATAATTTATTTGCCAGAATAATGGTAATTTAAATTTGTACATTAGGTATTCCTTGGCGATTTAAAAATGTTACTCACAAACGTCCTCCTTCTTATTCCTTCAAACATTTTCACTTCATCATTTTTTTTATAAGGCCCTCGGGTGTTATTTGGTCTGACGACTGAGTGGCCTTCGTATTAAATAAACTTTTGTTTTAAAACTTCGTGCTGGCACTTCATTTACAAAAATATCACGCTCTCTGGAACTTTGTAAAGGACTGTAGAGTACACACACCAGTTCACAGAAATTATCGCTTATTTTTTTGGGACATGCTGATGCTTATAATTAATATTGCGACTGACGGAAATTCGCTTCTAGGAAATAAGTTAAAGCCATTTTAGATTAGTCGTATTTTGGCGCCACTTAAATATTTATTTTATTCTGATTTTAGATATTGTTGTTATAGCGGCAATTTCAAATGTCTAGCTATAACGGTTCATGAGATACAGTCTGGTGACAGACGAACAGACAGACTGACAGACAGACGGACCGTGAAGTCTTAGTAATAGGGTCCCGTTTTTACCCTTTGGATACGAAACCCTAAAAAGCGAGATATGGCACGATAGTTTAAAGATGTAGCTGGATTCATTCATACCTTTAGCGCTACAACTCTTTGTGGGTCTTGGCCTCCTCAACGATCTTTTTTCATTTCGCTCTGTCACTGACCTTTCGCCAAGATATTTTCCTTCCTATCCTCTTCATATCTTCCTCGACACAGTATATCCAGCGCTTCCTGGGTCTTTTTTTAATCGGAATCCACTTGGACATGACTCTTACGGCTCTGGCATCGCCCATTCTTTCCAGGTGACCTGCCTATCTGAGCCTTTGTGACTTGAAGAACCTGACAATCGTTTTCCCATTGATCAGGTTTTCTAATTCGTAGTTCATTCTTACACAATACGTGCCGTCAGAAAACTCTCCTCAAGACTTACCTTTCGAACAGTGCTAATTTAAATTCGTCTTTTTGAGTCAGCGTTCAGTTCTCACAAGCTAAGTCACGACTGGCCGAATTATGGTATTGTAAATAGTGAGCTTGGACTTCGAGGTTAAGTGTTTCAAAGTCAAAGTCAAATATATTTATTCAATTAGGCCAATAAACGGCACTTTTGAACGTCGCATAAATTAAAATTTAAAAGTAATAAAAAAAAATTAAAAGTAAAAAAAAAAAAAAAAAAAAAATCTACCGTGCATTCGGAAAGTAGATTGTTATGGAGAAGAACGCACAAGAAACTCCATACTTAATCTTTTAAAAAAAAAAAAATTGGCTATTTGTGTATTGGCTATTTGAATAATTTTGCCCGCATGTGTCATTGTCTGGTTCCAATTCGTAAGCGAAATCGTATGTCCTTTAATCCATGCCAAGGTCTTCGTGAGTTAAGCGATCCGGTTTTCTTCTTTGTGGACTTCTCAACCAACTGTCTTTGTACTAGGATGAGTGCTTAGCCCATCGATGAACCCTCCTTCTTTGTACGGGTTTAGAGGGGTACCCTGCCTTTGTTGAGTTGATTCTGTTTTAAGGAGCAGAAGCTAACGGATGCAGGGACGCTCTGCATCCGTAAGCTCATTCAGTAGCTGAATTCAGCCAGCCCAGATACGCGCTACGCTCAAGCCATAATAGCTCTGATTGGTGAATGTCACAATGGCGTGAAAGCTACTGCACACTTTTACGCAAGTAACAGGGATATGTATTTTCACCCTGATGCCCAAGTTGAATACATGACTCAATGTTATTAAACCCCACTAAGTAGTGACAGCAAAACTTAAAGGTCATACGACTACGGGAACTAACCCGTCCCTTCATACCCTAACCTCCCTTATATTTAACCCCGGAAGCACCCCACTGTCACAGGACTGCGCCATATTGTCAAACGCTTTAACAAACTTGTATAAAGCTGTCACTTAATGTATGACGGCCCATTACGACTTTCACAGAGGTTACCAGATGTGGGAGCGTTTGATATGGACAGTGGACTTGACAATAAAGTGATATAAAAAACTTTTTACAAAAAAATACTACCGATTTCCAAATAAGAAAACTACATTGTGAAAAATAACTTTATTTTTTGTGTCCGAAATAAAGATATTCTATTCTATTCTATTCTATAACGCAAAAAAATGGTACCTACCAAAGATACCGACTTCCAAAAATAAAGTTATTTTTACTTTTGTAAAAAGTTTTTTATTTTTCACATTTTAGTAGTACCTACCTAATAGGCAAGTAGTTTAGTAAGGTACCTATAATGCCAGAATAGATTACCCGAATATCATGAAACTGAACATAACCGGTGAAATGAGAGTAAACCAAGGTGAACTTGACACATCTGCCTACGCCTTTAGAGCGTAAAGGCGTGATGTTATGTTATGGAATGGTATAAACAATAAACAGAAATTTGATTGCAGCAATTCCGAGAGATTTACCGTTATTTATTGAAGAGTTCTGACGTATATCTCTGAAATTCTTTATCAGATGTTCACCAAATTAAAATGGGACCAATTTCGGAGCATACTCTTTCAAACGAAAAATAATTTTCAAAATCGGTCCACAATTGACGGAGATATCGGTGAAAATAAATTTAAAAAAAAACATGAAGTCGAAAATAGAACCTCCTCCTTTTTGGTAAGTCGGTTAATTAACCTAGTACATAACTGGGAGCCCATCCTCACAGTTGAATCGTTTCTCCGGAACTCTCAGGGACTAATTGCCTCGGCGCTATTCTGGTGGTCACGACTTTTTATGAGCTTTATAAGTTGCAGTATTTGAGAATAGTATTGTGCCATAAAAAGCAAGACGTTAAAATTACAAGATGAGCTTTAAACTTGAAATAGCCAAGAAATAGAGCACATGACTGCTTAATGAGCTCCATTTATTATTTAAGTATCCCAGTTATATTTTGGATTACAATAAAATGAGTTTTGAGTTTTGGTTACTAGGAAAAATTGTAGATCGACTTTTAAATCATCACAGAATCTTAATTAAATGAATCATGATAATAGGATTACCTTAATTTTGTGGTTTTTATTAACTGGATATCAATCCACCACTAAATATCAATCAATACATCGATTAATACTTCACTGAACTATCCTATCAGCTTACCAAGCCAACCGAACCGAATCTAAACGCAGCACTGTTGAATTTGTATCGCTGTGAAGTCATTAAAACTTCCATTTCGGCAGTCCCTATGCCGATAGTTGCCGGTTTAACAAACTAATATTGTTCCGGACACAGTCTACGGGACGTCGCAAGTTACTGCCGATGGGCAATTAACTCACAACGTGCTGGTTTAACGAAATTACTTGTCAAGAGTTCTAAAAGTTAACTGTTTTGAATATCGGCAGGTCTCCATAAAATTAATAGACCGATCGTATCAAATCATTATTCATTGGTGGTGATTTGTTTTTTTTACATACACAAGAATAAAATAAATAATAATAAAATATTTTTATTGACACAACGATTATTGAAACGCATGTTACTAAAAGAGAAATGAATGTAAATGTGGATGGATGGAGAGGAAGAGGAAGGCTAAAGAAAAGATGGATGGACTGTGTGAGGAGTGATATGAAGAAAAAGGGAGTCAGTATTAGCGTAACTGGGGACAGAACGGTATGGAAGAGGAAAACGTGTTGCACCGACCCCAAGTAACATGGGATAAGGGCAGGAAGATGATGATGATGATTTTAATTGACGAAAAAAGTTATATATTTCCATTTGAATCCCTGACTCCTGTGCTAGGTGAGAGAAGAGAAGAATAGCTCGTTCATCATTTTTACGAAATAATAAAACCTTTTATACAACTGTGATTTTTGACTGTAGGTACCTATACCAACACACATTCTTTGTTGGAGTCATCGTCATGCTCTTTCTTGCTCTTAGCTAAATTTATATGGTGTCGTTGTTAATCTTTATATCAATAGTCAGCGTCACCACCTTTTTAGGCGGCATATCTTCTTTCACAAAGTCCACCCATCTTTTCTTTGGTCTTCTACTACTCTTATAGCCATCCACATTTTTACTCAAAACTTTCCTTGGGACATTTTTCTTATTCCTCCACATAAAATGTCTATAGCATGACCATCGATATCCACACAACCTTTGATGGAGTCCCAAACAGTTACAAAAGCCTCTTTTTTATTATTATTGATAGGCTCGCGTTTGCTATCTCACCTGATGGTAAGCGATGGCTTGTTAACTTTAAATATCAGTAAGGAAGTGTTAAATAAAAAAATTGGAATTGCAATTCCAAACAAGATTGAAAAGAAATTACTCCTTTAATCAGTATAAAATCTAGATGTAGACTAAGTCGCCTATACAAAAGAGTCTGAAGCTTCTTCATAAGAAACTCCAAGTATTTATTCAAAGGTCCGAAATTATCTGGAAAACGGTGAATCTAAATTCTTTGTGAAGATTCTAGAAGTTTTAACAGCTACTATTCATTGTAAAACAAAGGCTGTAGAAGTTCAAAATCACCAGTCTTTAGAAAAAATTGTCTGCGTTAAATTAAGGCATCGGATTTAGAATTTTGTCTTGCTTAGCTATAATTTTGTAGTTATTTGAGTAAAATTACTACGAATAGTTTAGAATATATGACGGAATAGCTGAAACAGGTACAAACTAATATTCATACGTATTCTGCCATAACCTAAAACCGTTTGAGTTTGCCGTATTCGGAATAATAGACCAGTGTTTGTTTGCAGATTTGTATTGAAAAATTAACAGATTCATAGTAAACACATTTCGTTTTAATAGAAATAGATAAAACATGTGTATAATATCTGACTAAATAATATCTGACCTCTAAGCAAGGAAACATGAACTACCTACTAAACAATGATACAAATATCGAACCAGCCAACAAAATTTTACAGCAAATGAAGCCTTCAGTTCTACAATTAATTATTGTTTAAAGTTCATGTCAGTGGCCGGCGCCGTAACATGACTCTTGGAAAAGAAACTTGGGCAGTTTGAAGCAACTTGTTACAGCAAGTTCAAATCGTCGATTACGAAGTGTTTGGAGCTTTCAATCAAAAGTTTCGATGCTGTACGGCTTCTGTAAGGTTTCACTGAAAAAGTGAAATTAAATATTTCTAGATATGTATTAATTTTGTAAAGACTTGAAAGAGTTTGGTTTTTCAACCGACTTCATAAAGCAGGAGGTTCCCATTTCGACTGTTTGTTTTTGTATGTTTGTTACGCGATTACTCCACCAATTATGAACAGATTTTGATGATTCTTCTTTTATTTGAAAGCTGGTACTTCTCATGTGGACCCATTTAAATTTGATCAAGACCTGAAAAATAGTTTTTAAGTTATCCTTTAAAATGCGTGTTTTAATGGTAATTTTAAATACCAAAACTAAAAAGAGATACACAAATACAAAATTTTAAACAAAAAAAAAATTCTTGCTTTTCGGAAGTTGGTGTGGTACGTATGTTTTTTCGTTTTTGACACCGACTTCCGAAATTAAAGTTATTTTTCGTTTTGTAGTGTTTTGTTTTGGAAGTCGGTTTAATTTTTTTGCTAAAAAGTTTTGTGTAGGAGGAATCTCTAGAACTGCTGATTCCTTTACAAATAACTTTACTGATAGAAAGCAACATCACGGAAAATATCACGATGCGTGGGATAGGTATCTCTAGAGAGTGCAGTTTCGGGCAAAAGATAGTATTTTTCACGACTATTGTGACTTTTTCATTCTTTTTCACTATAATGCCGTTGGTGCCGTTATAGTGACAAACTAACTAACAGGAACCCAATGCCATTAAATATTCGGTAAAATAGATTTGATATTGTTTTCATCATCATCATCAGTGTTTTTAATGTTTCCACTGCTGGGACACAGGCCTCCTCTCTGTGAGAGGGATTGGGCCCAATGCGGGTTGGTGGATGTCACATGTATTCAAATTTTTGTTTCTAGGACAGTTTCCTCACGATGTTTTCCTTAATCGTTTTGTGAGCAGCGGTGCTTAAATAATTGACACAAAGAGTCTGCCTGGATTTGAAACCACGACCTATAACTTATAAGTCGCGGCCGATACCACTAAGCCACCACTGCACTCTATATTCAAGATATTGTTTTACGAATCATGATTCATAAATTGTAGGAAATAATGTTAAACAAACACTAACGAATGAAATATAAGATTGGCAGCAGTTTCCTCTAATTTAGTACAATCTATTGTTTTACTAATGAATTCGTGTTGGCAAAGCAAACGCATCATGAGCCAAGCGCTCACCACATAGTAACATTTAGTTATTAAATGTATGTACATTACCATGAAATCTAGCCAAATTGTATCTAATGTGGTTATTGAAAACCGATTCAAACATTTCTTAATGGTTTCTGGTAAAAAATATCATTCACAGTACACTGCTGGACGTATGGCTTCCCAAATCGTCGCCACATGGATCGGTCCTTTTCCTCTTGTATCCAGCGGATACCTGCGGCGCTCACCAGGCCTTCGGTCCATCTTCTTGTGGAATGCTTGCCAACAAATTCGAATATTTTTTTTTCCGAGATGCAGGACAAACAACAACACAACACACAACACTCACAAACTCACAAACTCACACAAACAAACGCAACAAACACAAACTCGAACAAAGGCTTCATTCTATTAAAACTGTTAAAGATCTTATTTTATATTAGCCATGATATAGCCTTTACGGGGGAATTGGCCGAAGAAGGCAAAAAATCGGGTGGAGTGGAAGGCTATGGAGGAGAGCTTTCCTTAATGGTTAATAAAAATATTGTAACACGTATTTTTTACATTTGAAGGGCAATTTGATAAACTACGATTAAAAAGATGAGCGCCCTTTTACATACAAATAGATGGCTCTTTGCGCATCACCCTATCTTTTACGAGGAACAGTTTGTTGAACGATTTCTATTGAACTTGATTTGTCCTAGTTATATTTCAATTAAAAGTTAGTGTTTATTCGCCGAAATCAATGCTCAGATACGTATTATTATTCTTAGAGATGCTTTACCTAATTTTGTTATATTGAAATTCGACTGTTCATTGTATTGTGCTAGTCAGTCATTATCGTCATCAGCGTATTATAAGATTAAATAATTGATATAATTTGATTTGTAAAATCTTACAGTCATACATAATACAGAAGTATCTGAATGGTTTTTGATAGAAACCGTGTATCTGAAGGGCCGGCTTGACGTATAAGTAATGGCAGCACACACACACACACACTACACACACACACACACTTACACTATACACTATCATTTCTTTACACTATCATATTTAAAGTATCATAGATCTATGAATCATATATAATTAATTATGAATCATAATTATCGACCTTGGTAAAAAAAAAATGTCATTTGTTGTTAGATAGGATCATAGAAATACGAGCAGGGCGGAGCTATACAAGTCAAATAGCTCTGTCCCTTTTTCACTGTCGCACTATGATAGTTTAAACACGGCATGGTATAAGGCTGCAGGTCTTGCCATATTGAATTATCAAAATGCGACCACAAAACTATGAGATTTTGCCTTTTCTGTTTTGCTACTGCCATTTTATTATTCTAAATTGTGACGGCTTTGTTGACGGAATAAAGTAAATACAATGAAATTGTATGTTTGTACTATAAGTTAGCTTATGCTTAGTGGATTTGGAGTTCTAAAATTATTGTTGGGAACACTGCTGTACACACTGCGCAATCAATAGTAGTACACACTACACACGACCGACTTGTCCTCCATTGCAACCAAATATTACAAAAAAAACAGAACTAGGATAATGTAATACAGATAAATTATTCTATAGGCCATACATATAGGATAAGAGATACGGTCCTAAATATGATCCTAGATATATAATAGTGTAATACCCTCCTAAGCCTTTTAGTAGTGCTACTGAACTCTGTCATTGTGGACATTGTCAGTTATACTGTCACAATGAGGAGCCTATCATCATTATCATACTACAAATAACAAAACATTCCTTTAGCCAATTAAATTCATGGTCTCCCTTTAAGAACACGTCTGTGGCACCAACAGACTTCAACGGTCCCACGGCTACAATCTATGGTGGCTTATTGCTACCTTGGTATGGATGCCTGCCCTGTGTATGACCTTTTAGTTTCTAACAAACTCTTTAATTTATTCTCTTTTTCCCTAGGCTGAAGAAGGTCTGGTAGTAAGACTGCGCATGGAATCAGTAAAATTGCCGTGTGCCGGACAATCGCTCCGGGCCCGAGATGGTGATTCATTGGGGTCACCACTGCTGGCTTCCTGGGATGGACCTGATAGTACTGCCGTGGTTAGTATTAACGTTGTATTATATACAGGATTAGGTTTCCAAGAGGGCGTGGATGGCCAAATCCAAAACCTTGAGGAATAGCGAAAAACACTGAAAGTTTTTGATGAAAACTCAATCTGAATATTTATAAAAAAAAAAACTAAATTATATGCTAGAAACCACTGATTTTGACGCACTCTGTTTTATTACACCATCTGATAGTATCGTGATGAGGATCAAATTCTGGGCATAGGTGGCAAATTTAAGGAAAAGCCTTTTTTTTATCCAATTACTTTATTTTTCTGTCTGTTTTATTGAACAGTCAAAAGTTCTAATATTTTTCGTCTATTAGTCACTATTCATTTGTAAAAACATTGATTTTACGCCGTAGACTTCTGGTGACGTGGAAACCACGACAGACGGGACCGGTGTAATGGAGATCGCTGGTGGACGTCACATCCTCGTGGAGCTGAGGTCTGGAGACACTAGTGACAGATGTGCTGGCGGGTTCCTAGCCCACGCCACGCAGATGGGTAAGAAATAGGTTTTCATACATTGTAAATTTATTGGTCAAGCTTTTTTAATATATAGACGTGACCGTAGACCCAAATCCCAAATTTATTTAAGTTAAGTTAGGTAATCTATTTGAACTATTTTTTCGCTTACTATCAGGAGAGTTAAAGGTCAAAAAAGAGCCTATCAGTAGTTTGGTTACTAAGCAATTAATGTGGTCATGACTCGCAGATTTGTTGAGGAAACATTCCTTAAATTTTCATTTTGTTCAGAGGTTCAGACCTCCATTTATTTATTGAATAGACTACTTATAGGTAAAAAATATTGCTGTTTTGTGAACAGTTTCTCAAGTAAAATAAACATATTTTTTTTTTATAAGTACGGAAAGGTATGCTAACAAAACTTTATCATCTTCTAAACAGAGCCCATCCGCAACGCGTCAGCCGCCTGGGCATCTGTTAGCGGCAGTATGTGGTGGCGGACTGGTGGTGGTGCGAGAGAAGCTGCCGTGGCATTGGCAGCCGCTGCAGCGCTGGCGGCGCTGTGCCTAGCGCTGCATTCAGCACACCGAACCAGGGCGTACCAGCGGGCGGCGGACAAGGAGTCGCTTACTGACAGTGATGGTAAGCTTTAACAAGAGTCTTTGAGTCATACAAAATTACACCCTTTCGGATCTGACGGCTGTCATGTTACTGACCACGGAGACTTTCGTTATTAGGGCTAAAACCAGTCTTCCAAAACGCCCGCCATTTTAAATATCATCCTACGACTCATAAGCGTTTATGTTGACTTGATACAATTTTTTTTAATTATGTGTTTCCTTGCAGCATGTTCAGCGTCACTGGAACTGGGTGGAGCACCATCAGGGTCCCGAAGTACTCTATTATCTGAGGTGGTAGGAGGTGGAGTATCACTACGTAGACTGCTGCCTTCGGGGAAGACCAGGCACACACGGCTGAGGGACTCAGATAGGAGCTCTGAAAATGTGGAGCAGAGGTAAGCTTGGGGATTAATAATGTTAATTTTGTTATGTAATTATAAGAAAACATATCAGAGCTAGTTACAAAATTGTGGCCAGACCAACTAACAGAAAGTAGGCTTCGTTGGTATAGCCACGTGATGAACGTCCTAAAAATCACGTGGTTTGGCATACCCTGGCACTACCTATCACAAAGAAGAGAAGAGGAATACCTCAAGCCACATGGTGGACTACAGTAACCCGCGACTTGGAACGAGCCCAACTTACAGGAGAGATAACTCAGGATAGGCTATCCTGGCGCATCAGAACGAGGAGAGCCGACCCAAAATAATGGGATGAGGCAAAGAGGAAGAAGAGTGGCATTATTTTTTTAAATAGTTATTGGCAATGGGAATTAATACTAGATATGTTGAATAATTAAATATAATAGGTATGCATTTACTGAAAAATTAATTTTATAAACCGGTAGACTTACAGCATTATTTCAAAAATTCTTAACATTTCATTAAAGACTACTCGAAATCGTCAAAAAGGACCCTTCAATGGAGTGAAGAAAGAATAATTAATTAACAAACACTTGACGCTCTGGAAGTACGTTGTTAACTGCGAGTCATTGTTCGAGCACGTATCGCATCAAAATAAATAATGCTGGTACAGTCGGGTACAGTCAGCAGTTGTAGTTGATTGGCACCTTTGTGGGTTTTCGTAGTTACGTAATTGGTGATTATTTCGAAATCTAAACTCAAATCTGATTTATACCAAAATATGTAATGGAAAATATCTTTATTGAAGATACAAAACAAATATAAGAAAGGAAAAAAAAATTGTCAAAGTAATTTTCTATATTTAAATTTGGCCAATAAGCGACACTTTTGATCTACAAAAATTTAATTTTGAAAGATATAACAATTGATTCTTCCGTTCATTCGGAAAAATAGCTTGTTATGGAGAAGAATGGACAAGAAACTCCACACTTACATACAACATTTACATACATAGGTACATTAATTCATATTCGTGAGGACGATGCACCCAGACTAACACTACTATACTTATAAATTATTACAAGCACTTACAATAAAATTCATTCATATGATAAATAGCAACATGGTTCTCACAAACTTACAAATATTGCAAACATAAGTAAGTTTCCTAATTCAACAACAACGGAACAGTGTGTGAGTCAATTTCTTAAAACAAATAAAAAAGCTATATAATAATTATAAACATATAAGTTAACCAGTTTGACTTTGTCTACACTAAAGATGCCATATGGAGCAGGACCAGCATGTTTGCAAGCATTCATATCTTGAATATAATCATCTAATTTGTAATATGCTTGTTAACAAAAGTTTTCTAAAGTAAATTTCACTAAGTGATATTGAGGAATTTCTTTTGGCATTATTGAAAAATCAACAAAGGACTTATGAAAAATTCTACTTATTAAATTTTCTACTTAAGAAAGTCTGGATGTTTGAATAGTTTTTCATCAAACACGGTTCAACGGAGTCGAACTGTCAATATGTCACACAAGAAGATCATGTCTTGAATTAGGACATAAGATGCTTTCTATCCCAGCAATACGTTCTCTTGGAATAATTACCGACGTTCACTCGTTTGAAGCTGCTGGCAGACGATAGTTCCTTCCTAAATAATGTTATTCATTCAGCTTGAACACATGTAAACAAACTAACACCACCAAACCTTTCCCAGGGAAGAAGAAGACCCAGTAACTGACAACGAAGCCGACGTCGGTGACAACACCAGTGTTGCCAGCGCAGAAAGTGTCGCCAGCCAAGCCACCGTCACGCCCGAGACCGTTTCGTCTAGCAGCGCGCCTGTCACTGGCAACATTCCGCCGTCGCCTCTGAGGAGATCTCATACTGTGTCTGTGACTAATGTTACAGTGCAACAGGTAATTCTTTATCTGTAAATGTTTGGTAAACCAGCTGATGGATGCCGTATATTGATATCCGTTAACGCCTTGTACGGGCCCACATACCCTACAACAGAAAACAATGCTTAAACGTAGCTGATGCCTAGCCAAGCTTGGTAAAGTCAATCGGCGGGTAGTCATAGGTCCTCTAATGCTCTTTTTCTACGTAGCGTCTAGGACCTAAAACTTTATACTTCAACAAATGTTTAATTATTTCTACAGTCAGGATAGGATTAAAGTTATTTGTTCTCAAAAAAGACACCAAGTCACTTACATGAGAACAATGGTTACCTATCATAAGTTCGAAAAATATTTGAACAAATTTCATTTCACCTAAAACTTTTCAACTATTATCGTTTCGTTTTTTTTTTACTTCATTAAAGTCACGTCTGCCACTATCTCAGTTGACCTATTATCAATTCGATTTTTTTCGTTACTCCGACGTTTCATTTGGTCGAAAAACTTTTTACCGAAGTTACACTTAGCCGAAATAACATTTGTTCAAAGTATTTATTTTTATACGCATATCAAAATACTAAGTGAGAGAGAAACAGTAGGCGAATACAAATGTTAAAAACAGCCTGAAAAAAATGTCGACGTAGCCCCGCTGCGCGGGGCTCCTATTTCTGTCTGCAGGGTCTAAAGTAACCTATCGGAGTGCCCTAAATTCCCGAGCTCGCTTCGCTCGCTCTAGGACTCATTCTTTGCAATAATTAATTAATAAAAATATCTAATGCATGACAGCTATTAATAAATCATTTGCATGAAAAATCAAAATAAATACGTATACACAGACAATGAATGAATGAATGTGTGTGAAGCAAAAGAAGTGTGTAAGGATCGTAGCAGGTGGCGTTCTGTAGTTTCTGCCTACCCCCATGGGAAAAAGGCGTGAGTTTATGTATGTATGTATGTAAACACAGACAAGACTGTGTGAAGTCGGTTTTTCAGCGATTCGTTTCAGTCACTAAATTTTGTAGAACAACATATTGACTTTTATGACACTATTTCAATTTTAAATTGAAAATGCTACCAAGTAACCGGCTATATATTTGTGACCAAATGTTATGCCATAAAATGTTGTTTCGGTGTGGTGAAAATATGGCAAATTAAAAAAGTTCAAAAGAGGCTTCGGCCAAAAGCAAAAAGTTATTTTGTAAATCGGCGAAATGTAGTTCGGTAAAATAATACATATGGCACATCATACTTCAATGATCTGAAAATATGTCAAATAATGCTTAAAGCCAAAAAGACGTCAGTCAATAGTTTTCGGTAAAATGAAATTCGATCAAAAACAATTCGGAAAAGTGATCGGTTCCCGAGAACAATGCTTTAAGTAAATTATATAAAGTTTGTTTCAGACGTCTTGATAGCAATAAATTATGATTCACCCATCCAAAACATTCAGCTTTAAGGAAGGGTATATGATATGTTCTGAAAAAGAGGAGTAAGTAGATGTTGGTGAAATAGCAGACAGTTAAGAATAGCTACAAAGTATTGTTCTGATAGATGTTGCTTTCGCTGTACTGAAGAGTACTTTCAGTCTTTTTGTTAAGTTACTCATTCTCGTCTAAACTGTATTCAATTCCAATCTGTTTATTCATTCAGGTATCCTCACCACCACAGTCGACAACCGGCTCCCTGGTGGTTGAGATGAGTACCAGCGCGAGCAGTGCGAGTGAAAGAGACAGCTACAGCGAGAAGGATAGGGACAGCATGTGGGAGAAGGACCGAAGCGAGAGCCGAGCGTCTTCATCTACATCCGCTGCGACGCTAACTAACGTGAGTGGTAGTGTGACGTCATTGTTGATTGTGTATAAGAGACAGCTGTAGCGAGAAGGACAGGGACAGCATGTGGCAGAAGGACCAAAGCGCGATTTCGTCTACTTTCGGTGCGACGCTAACTAATGTGAGTGGTAGTGTTACGTCATTTTTGATGTGTGTGTGAAAGTGACAACTGTAGCGAGAATAACAGGGACAGCATGCAAGCTCCGGTCGAACTGTGGCGAATCTCGCGTGAGACGTGGGATGAAGGAGGCTCGCGCCAATGATATCATGCATCGCATCGTCCATACAATACAATACAATAATCTTTATTCAGAAATTTGTAAAGGTAAAAACACTGGTAAAATTGGCAAGACTTGAAAAATTACAAAATCCATAAATTGCCCTCACGATCTTCTGCCAAAAGGCTTTTCTATTGTTCAATTTACTAAAACCGAGAGTTCCGCTTGGTAAGAATGACTAGACATCATTTTGATGATTGATGGTGCCCAAAATAAAGATATTAACGTCGGCGTCGGTGTGATGGGTTGGTCAAGGTCATGGTTTGACCTTCTTATGGTATTGATTTAATAAATATTGCTCCTCTTTTATGTCCAATGTTACACAGTGGTCAGCTTATTTTAGTACTCGTAACAGGGGTTCTAAATTCAGACTTGTGTGGCACTGATAATGTTTTAAAAAATAAATCCAGAAACACTTCTGCTCAATCCGGATGCCAAACCGAGGATTTCCTAACCCAGATTCCTCTAAAAAATTATAAAATAAAATAGAATTTTCTTTATTGTACACCAAAAATTGAAATTACGCATATCTTTTACAACAACTTAATACTTTGGGTACAAAGGTGGTCTTATCGCTGACAGCGATATCTACCAGACAACCTTTGGATGGCCTTAAAGAACTTAAAATAAAACAGGGGATAACCCATGGTGTACTGTTACATAAAATAAATACATAAAAATATATAGCTATATAAAATACTATACATAAACTCACAAATAAACATACATACATAATATTACATGGTACAAAATTTCAAAGAAGGGTTTAACAATGATAGAATAAATTTTGATAGAAACAGAAAAGCATTAAAGAGAAAGGAAATAACGTATATTGATAGAAAATTTTCATAAAGCTGAAATATAATGACCGTTGTCTCATAAATATAATACATTGCTTTAATCTTGTCTCCCCAGGGTTGGTATTCGCCAGCTCTAAGCGGCGTCTCCGCAGCCAGGATCCGCGACAACCCGAAGCACACGAAGGAATCCTGCAACCGTCGCCTGCTGAAGTCAGACCTAAGCCTTACGTCGCACCCCGAGATGGAAATAGACTACTACGATTATGAAGTTAATAATGCTGGTAAGATCTTCATGATAATGAACAATGGCAGTCATCTTAATTAATACGATACTCGTGCTTTATCTGTATCAGAATAGGCCCACTTAAGGGCAAAACCCCTCCGAGTAACTCGTAAGAACACGCTCTGTGTGCTCTTTCTGCAATCAGCTCGCATACAAGTTGCATTACGTTGCGGGCTACCGAAGTATAATGTGGTCAATTGCTCGATTGTGCCCCGCAATTTAATTCATGCAAGTTGCTTGCAGGTGGAAACGCGGCTTAATACTGGTGACGCTTTTGTCGCGAAAGTCAGAAGTTCCAAGATGGAGTGTGGTTAATGTTTTTCGCTCCGAGATGATGTTTTGCGTATGAACACTGCTACTTCAAGAAGTGTTCGAAGACAAAGACATACAAAGGCACATTTTTTGTTTTACTTACGAGTTTTTTGAACTTATTATATTATCTGGTGGAGTTACTTTTTAATTTTATTTTGTGCCATAAAAAAGATCGTAACATAGTTTAAGTTCTAAAAACAACTTTGTCAGAGCAAAGCTCTTAAAGTTTTTACTGCTACTGCTAGACTAGTTTAGACTCTACTTACAATATAACAAGAATATTAAATATAAAGTGGCGGTACTTAGCTATAAAATTAACTCTCAAAGAAATGGCAATAAACCGGGAAAAAGAAACACAAAGAGTAGGCCTTGCCCGATGGGTTACAACAAGCTCATAATTATAATATTAATAACATAAAAATGCTAACATACATAAACTCATTACTTTTTCCCATGGGTGAGGCAGAAACTACAGATCATCGCTAACACTCGGAATTCAAATTCGCCTTTAAAATTAATTAAAAAGAAACTGATTTGTCATTTGTCACAGGTTCAGTTCCTGGCTCGTATTTGGGTATGGATCCAGCGTTCCTGGTTTGGATCCCACCGCTTGAAGAGGGAGACATTCTGAAGGAAATTGATGAAAACAAGGTGCCAATTTATGAGGTATGTCTGTAGTTATAAACTAATCTGCAGGATTTTAAAGAAAGAAAAATGCTTGTACAAGCATAAATTATATAAAAGGGTCCATAATAAGATATGCTTGTGAAAGAAACTCTGATCAGTATAATGTCAGAAGCAGAATTTGACTAAGTACTAATTAAGATCTCTACTATTCTGCTACTAACAGTCCCCAAAATTTAGTGTTAGCCTTTTTCCTATAAAACTGAATTCTCACGGAATTGTTCTTTACAGGAGATTCTTCCCAAGGAACTTCACCCAGACCCCGGCAGCAACACAGAATCACCCGAAGACCGGCCATCATCCAGCACCCTCAAGAAAAACCCCGACAACCGGCTCAACAGATCCAACGAGTCCATCAAATCATTCCGCAAAGTCATGGAGAAGGGGAATATAATACACCCTCTAAACTTCAGCATAACTGATCTGCAAAACACGCCCAAAATGTCAAAGAGAAATAAGAAGAAGAAAGCTGAAAGTCCCGTGAAGATACAAATGAAAGATTTAACGCTAACGAGATCTCCTGTCAGAGTACACAGGAAAGAGAATCGAAGTGACTTCGACACGTCGACTTTGAAAAGAGTTAATGAAACCAAAGAAAAAGATGCAGATACTTTAAAAAGAAATGACTTTGCTGATATAAGGTTCGCTGACGAGAATTCTGATTCGTCAAACGAAATAAAATTCGCTGACGATTCGCCGGATAGCAATAGGATTGTTGATAAATATAACGTTAAAGCCTAGGATACTTCGATTGGGAGACAGTTCGTTCTTGATGTTTGAAACCCGGTAGATAGACATACATTTCGTGTTCCCCTTACTTATTAAAATAGTACCAGATAACTCCTTCTTACCAAATTCTAGTTAATGGGTATTATAGATAACAATATATTTTTTAATAAAAGCTGAAAGAAGCAACTTAAGTTATTGAATATGTAAAAAAACTAGCCTATCAGCATAATATTTTCATCTGTAAGATTCACTATAACAAGTCATTGTTCACGCCTTCTCTGTATGAGAAGAGTCTCTATGTATGTAATTTTTTTTAAGGGGTATTGTTTTAATTTTCGTCACAAAATATGCCCATTTCCATTAGTTGAGTGTAAGGACCAATCTGTGAATAAATCCGACATATAGTTCTCATATCATCAAAACTTATTTTTCAATGTCATTGTACCATTTATCACGATGTAAGGTAGTCACACATTAGTCGTAGAGTTTTATAATCAAGCTAATTGTTAGTAGTATCGTAGAAATCCACTTGGCCGTCACTTAGGGGTAATATACCTACTTGAAATGTAGACAGAAAATAGTTATTCAAAAAAGTATCATCAAGATGACCCCTAACAAATGCATCTCTTGCAGAAACGCACGATATATTCCAAATCAAATTCAAACGTCTAGTTAAAAGTGAGCATTTGATATCTTATTTTCTACATTTCAAGAAGGCAAAAACATTGTATAAATATCATTGCATTTTCTGATTGTTCCCATGTAATATTTATTTAGTTTTTATTAATAAACTAAATAATAATTATGATATCGCTGTGCCCACGCTGCCAAAGTGTAGTATATTTTAATATCTTAAGTTTCAGTCAATCAATAATTTTAACGTTTATTAGAAGACTGACTTTCGGGCAGTGCAATAATTTATAATTGAAGATTGACTGTATTTCAGATCTCTAACGTTCTAGTCATTTTGTGTCAAAGAGGTGATTTCAATTATGTATTTTAAAACAAAGAATTTTACGGATTATTATTTAAAATAATATATTGACTCAATTAATTTCGAAAAACTGAGTTTTGAATTAAATACATTACAAAAAATAAACAGAATATTACTTGATTAATTCAAAGTGAAAAAAATAATCCGTAAAATTACTAATAATAAAGTTAACAGTCACGTAAATAAGGCTTATTTTTGCATGTCGCAAAGTATTTATTGCATTTATTTAATTACGGAACCTAGCATTAAGTAAGACCGTATCGTTTTTAATATTATTAATTGTATATTTAGGTAAGTCCTCACGTTTAGTTGGACACGTTGTTTTAATGTTTTATTTGTGGAAACTCTATTAAATACATTTTTATTTTGTAATTTGATATTGTTCTTTTATTTAATACACAAAACTCCTAATCACTCACAAAAAATCAGCTATAGCAAAAATATTGAAAAAATATATATTGCATTATTCTTTTTAAAAGGCCTTTTTTTTAAACAAGCTTTTTTTTGTATTACTCTCAGCAAACAACCCTTTCATTCGATACCCATATCATGTGGGTGCATATAATAACTGGTCCGCCATCTTTGGGAGTCTGCCATATTAGATATTTTTTTTATTTTTTTCAAAGATAGGCTTGCGCTTGACAACTATCTCAACTGATACTTAAGCGATGATGTGGTCGACGGTGGTTTGGAATGATGTCACTCAGCTAACCGTGTATTCTCATACAAATTAAATTTTATGAGTAGTGTGTGCAAAATTTTAACTCAACCGGTTGGGGTTTTTAAATTCAGTTACAAGATTTGACCAGCACACTAACTAACAAGGCAAGTTAAATAAAAGCTTGTAAAAAGAAGTTATGTTCCTACCTAATTCAATAAAATTAAAAACACTGTTGTCTTTAAAGCAACATATTATTTCCTGCTGTCTTATGTAACTACGTAACATGTTCTAAAAACTCTCATCAAGTAAAATACTATTATTTACCCACCCTGAGGTTACACACAAAAACAAACAGCCCTTATATCAAGTAGGTACTACTTGTACTTCACAAGTTCAAGAGTCGACCGAGGGACTTACTTTACCCAACTTTGTTGTTACTGTCCAAGAAAAACTTGTGACTTCACTGAAGTTAGTTACACTACATAGTCGTGGAAGATCAGTAAAATAAGTCAGACTGGAACGAATGTTTCATGTTCATTTTTATAAAACACTGCCCGCGAATTTTCATAACAACTGCAACTTCTTAAAACCAGAATCAACAGTGGTGACCGCTAGAGAAACACCGCGCCATCGAGGCAATGAAGCTCGACGATGTCATAAAGAAAAACGATTCAATTAGCGACAATCTATCGAAGCAAGTAATAATGACACGATATCTTGCGAAAAAAACCAGATTCAAAGAGTAAAATTCGGATAACTTTTGAACGACTGAACCTAGACAAAGTCACCTTTCAAAAAAAAAAAAACAAAAGCCGTTCATCCGCTTAAGAGCTATGATGCCACAGACAGACACACATGTATATGTGTATACAGATACACAGATACGCGCATACACAGGTACAGAGATACACAGACACACAGATACGTAGATACACAGCAACACACGTCAAACTTATAACACCTCTCTTTTTCCGTCGGGGGTTAAAAACGTACTATCGACCTCTCCTTATAATTTCAAGCACGTACCAGATCAGACCTAGGTCATTAGGCACATAGGGACTAAGTAACTGGGATAAGGCCGCTTGCCAGCACCACTATTAAAATTCGCTTTGGTATTTTTCCACTCTACTCGTATAGATAACTAATTCTGTATTTACTAAAAATAGCACTTTAAGGGTTTAAACTGGACCTGGATCTCCTTAATGATCGTTGCAAAGAATGGTCAAAGATCGGTAAACTTGGTCACTAGGTAACTTAAGGCGCAGATACCCCTGAGTAGCTGAATTCAAAATGAGAATCACCTCTAAATGGCTAGTCGTAGTTAATTGAAAAATAAATCTGTTACATTAGATCACGTTTTTAATAATTTGATATAAGAAAATTTTGAGTTCTATTCGTTTAACATAGTTTAATTAATTTGTAAAATTATGTCTCAATCTTATGTATGTAAAAACTGGCAACACCAGCCAATGTGTCAACAATACTCCGCGATATTTTTATTTAATTTATTCTGTTTTCATTGTGTTTTTTGTGAAATAATAAATAATATTCACTTGGCCGAAAACGTAAAACCGATGCTAATGTTATGCAGTGGACAATTGTGTTTTCCAATAAATAGAACAGTGTTTGTGTAATACAGTGAAACTCTGTGTATACTAGGAACTAAGAACAAAACTGGGTAAAAACTATCTAATTTATGGATGTACTTAAGAAAAATAGCATGCGCAGTGACTTTTAACAGTTGAAAGCTTTAAAAAGTGAAATTAAATATAAAAATATCAGTTAAAATTCGAACAGTGTAAAATTTTCAATGTAAATATCAATCAGCTGATTCATCGAACAAATAATAACCAATCACAAGTCTAGTTTAAAATATTGACATTAAAACAATCGTTCAGAAATCGCCCGTAAGTTTTTATTTGTTTTTTGCTAATCTGGACACTGGTCTTTTGGAAGTGTTTTTCTTTGCACTTAGAAAAATCACATTGAATATACTATTGATTGAAATACTAACTAAACATGGAATTTGAAAATATTACTCACCGTAAACCATGCAGAGCCAGTTCGTTGGGTGATATAAGCAACATTCACCAAGAATCAAGTATATTCGATACGACAATGATGAGTTTACCAGATAGCTATCACAATAATAGCCAAACATTGCACGACTTAAATGAAAAAATTAACACATTAACAGATGATCTTCTAAGCGCTAACCATGAGATTGAAAACCTAAACTCTGAGAATTTTCGCTTGAAAGCAGACCTCCAAAACTCTTTAAAAATTATAGAACAATATAAAAAGATTAACACTACATTTGATAGAAAAAGTATAACACCCAAACTTAGACGGAAATTAGTTCAGAGAAAGCCCTTGCACAGTCCTACAGTGTTTCCAGAATCAGATATATCCACTCAAAACTTAAATAATGCTTTAAGTCCTGAACCTCATGGATCTACACAGAATATGATGGGGGATCACAGCTCAAAAACGTCACCTCCATCTAATGAACCTCTGGACCCGCTTGTTACTTCTCAAAATAAAGATGAATCATTACTGAAAGGCGATCAACATACCTCTAAGATACATTGCGAGATTTCAAATACATGTGCAAATGAATAGCAAATACAAGACTCTGATACAAAGACTAGTAAATCTGAGAGAAGAAAAATTATTATTTTGGCAGATAACCAAGGTTATAAAATAAGAGAAACCCTTCAAAACCTGACTGGAGAGGAATTTACGGTAACATGTTACTCGAAATATGGAGCTCCCTTAAAGGAGGTATTAGCAGCAGCAAAACCCGAAATAAAAAAATTGAAAAGTAGTGATTTTATAGTTATACTTGGAGGAACTAATGATAAAAACCCTAATGAGCTTTTGTTTTCCCTTAAAGAGTTTTTGAATGATACGTGTAAACCGAATATAATAGTATCAGAAATACCACGTAATAAATGCCTTAATGAGAAAAACTTAAATTATGAAATTAAATTTGCATGTACTAAATTTAAAAATACTAATTTTATTGATATGAAATATTCTGTAATGATACCTAAACGCATATTTTTTCCTCTCTACACAGCTCAGTCACTCTTAAAAGAAATTCTTCGTGTAGATTACAGACTAAAGTATGATATGTATTGTAAAAGGTCAAATAATGGTTTGGAGCATACACAGACATTAATTGATAGGGGTACCCAGACCGATATGTTGCCCGGATTTTGTGATATCAGTACCCAAACTGACATGGTAATTGAGACACCTGTACCAGAATCATCTAGTGATTTTTTTCGTCTACAACAAAATTAGAATACTGCACCAAAATATTAACGGTCTGATAAACAAATCAGATTTATTACTTGCATCATTAAAATCCTTGGAAAGTGTACAAGATATAAAAGTGTTAGGCATAACTGAGCACAACATGTCTAGTGGTGACTTATTTTCTTTAAACATTCCAAATTACTCTGTGGGCTCGGTTTTTAATCGCAAGAAGCGTCGAGGTGGATCTTGTATTCTCGTTCATAACTCACAGCAATTTGTTCCTATCAACGATGTAAAAAAATACTCAATTGAGGGTATTTTTGAATGCTCAGGTATACATTTGACTGACCACAAACTATATATTTTCTGTATTTATAGACCACCCAAGGTCAATGCTGAAGACATTAATAAGTTCTTCACAGCACTTGACTCTCTGTTGAATCGGTTCTGTCTTGGTAAAAATAAGGTAATACTCTGTGGTGATTTTAACATTAACACATTAAGAAAAAGTAAAGAATCTACTGCGCTTGATCAAATATTGTCTTCATTTAACCTTAAATTAGGAATCAAAGAACCAACGAGGCTGGTTAGTGGAACATGCATTGACAATTTCATGTTTAACATACGCGGCTGCGAAGCAAATGTTTTAGAACTCGCATTATCTGACCACACCGCGCAGATACTCACATGTCCAGTAAACCCCAGCTACTCTCTAAAATATTGGTTCATTGAAAAACGGGACTATAGCAAAGAAAATATGGAAAAATTTAATGAATGCATAAATGCCTTAAGTTTCAATGATGTGTTTGATAGTGACGACCCAAATATAGCGTTCGATTATTTTTATTACCTGTTCGGTCTATTTTATAACTTATGTTTCCCTAAAAAGTATGTTAAGATTAATGCGAAAGCAAATTCAAGATGGATAACAAAGGGTATTAGACTATGCTGCAAACGTAAACGTCAGATGTTATGGCAGTTACGGAAAAATCGAACAGAAAATAATAAGAAATCCTTTAAAGAACTTTCATCAAGGTTAAATCGTATTATTAAACTGACACAAAAGACCAAGAACGATAATTTTATAAGTAATGCAAATAACAAAAGTAAAGCTACGTGGGCAGTTATCAACAAAAATAAAATGAATGTACCAAAACAAGAAATACGACAAATTAATGTTGATGGAACCACAATTAAAGACCCCCTCATCATAGCCAATAAATTTAATGAATATTTTATTAATAAAATCACCAAATTAGTCTCCCATAAAACACCAAATAACATTTCAAGTAAACCTAATTCAATATTTATGAAACCCACTACACCAAGTGATATTCAGAAAGTAATCTCAAATCTGAAGTCCACGAATAGTACAGGCTATGATGACATTTCGACTAATGTTTTAAAATATGTTTCAACAAAATTATCAGTTATTCTTAGTCATATAATTAACCTTAGTATATTCCATGGTGTCTTCCCCGAAAAATTAAAATTGTCTGTGATTAAGCCTATCTTTAAGAAAGGCGACAAGAATGATATGAGTTGTTATAGACCTATTGCACTAGTACCTATTTTGTCCAAAGATTTTGAAAAAGTAATTCACGAAAATTTATATCATTACTTCGAGGCAAGTAACTTATTTGCAAAAGAACAAATAGGTTTCAGGAAAGGTAAGAGGATAAATATGGCAATATTTTCTTTTTTACAAAGTATTATGGTAGAGATTGATAAAAAAAACTATGCGTGCGCCCTTTATATGGATCTAACAAAAGCCTTCGATTACGTTGATCACAGTATATTATTAGATAAGTTGTATGCCTATGGAGTTAGGGGAAACGTTTACAATCTCATAAAAAGTTATCTTAGTAACCGAAGATAATCAACACACATCACAAGATTAGATAAAGCAACAAAAAAATGTACTACTTACGAATCAAATTACAAAAATAATAATTTTGGGGTGCCACAGGGTAGTGTATTGGGGCCATTATTATTTATTATATATATAAATGACCTACCCGGAGTAACGTTCAATGATACTGTTCTTTTTGCTGATGACAGTACAGTTATATTTACTGGAAGAGACAAGAGACAAATGCAAATAGAGATAAATAATGCCTTAGAAAAAAATATAAATTGGCTAACCTTAAATAATTTAAAAATAAATTTAAGCAAAACAAAATTAATGACGTTTCGAAATAGAGTTGATACATTGAAAGAAATGGATATACAGTACATAGACACAAAAATTGAACAAGTAAATGTAGCAAGGTTTTTGGGAGTAAACATTGATTCTCAGTTAAATTGGAAACCAAATGTTGAAATGTTGTGTAAAAAACTGAATCAATATTCTTATGCTATCTACATGTTATCGAAAACGGTTAATACGACCGCAGTTCTAACAGCATATCATGGCTATGTTACCCCTTTATTAATGTATGGTGTCATGTTCTGGGGCAACTCTCCAGATAAAGAAATGGTGTTCAGAGCGCAAAAAAGATGCGTTAGAGCGATTTTTAGGATGAAACAGACTGAAAGCTGTAGACCAATATTCCCAAAAATTAAAGTGTTAACTCTACCTTGTTTATATATATTGGACATGATTATGTTTGTCAGGAATAACAGCAGTTCTTTTATAAAATTAAAAAGTCAGAGGCACCGATTTAAAATAAGCTTTATTCCTAATAGAACTGCACTTTTGAACAATAGTGTATTTTGTATGATTCCTAGAGTGTATAATCATTTACCCAATTACTTACTCGAAATTTCTAACAATAATATTTTTAAAAATAAACTAAAGAAAATACTGTTAGATAAATCATATTACTCGGTAAAAGAGTTTCTTGATGATAAACTTTAAAGCAAAAACATAATAATAATAATTGTAAATGTATATCGTATTATGTATATTTGTATGACTATTTTTGGACTGTTTGACATGTATTTTTATTTCTATTAATTGTAATAATAATTATAAAGTATTGTATAATTAATTAATTTGTAATTTATTAATATGCTTTTTAAATTTGCATGGCGTGAGCCTGATTATGGCGAATTTTTTTTTTTTTATAATTTTAACACCTGTATACCTACCCATATTCTGCAAATAAAAGATTTGAATTTGAATTTGAATTTGTCTCACACGGACAAAAAAATTACAATTGCACCAAAACCTCAAAGACAATTTAATTATTTACATTTCGATCTAAAGCTTTGTTTTAAAGTCATAAAATAATAAGGAAAGTACAAGAAACATGTGAAACAAGTGCGCGTTTTGTTCCCTCAAGGTCATTTGCAACTGTCATCGTCTTAATATCTAGGCAGAACACCTCAACAAGTTCACTTAAGCTCCTCAAATCACGGCATCCCAAACAGGTGGTATTCTAATATAAATAATTCCGATCTCATGAGATAGCATCTCAAGTTTACGACGAGAGTTTACCATGTAACCCTCTCCCGCCCTAGTTGCATAACTTTATAGTAAAACTATTAGTTGCTTGATATTGCGGAGCGGGCTCGCGACTAATTGCTCCGAATCGTATGATCGTATTCCAGTAATATGACTTGAAATGGTGGCGGTGCAGGGACTGGTATATATATGACTTGTTCGTAGAATATTCATTCCGTAATTGGACGTTGAAATATCTTGGTTCCTATTAGATGTGGAGTAATAAGGGTATTTGCTTTACAACACTTTTTTCTGAGTATTAATGTAAAGGCCTGGAGTAGGAGAAGACCGAAGATAAAAAGGATGAATAATTTGTGAAAAGATGTTAAGGCCATAATAAAGCGAAAAAACCTATTAAATACCCCCTACCTACCCATCTGATAGAAGAAGCCATTACAAATAAACACATAACAGTAGCTAGAGCTGGAGGTTTCTTTCTTTTTATTAAAAAACGTGGCCCCATACTAGGAATTACTGCCTGTATCGTGGGTTTTTGCTGAAATGAGTAAATCATAAACGGGCTATGATTCTCTAATTCCATTATCAAAAACAATGCTCAAATCACTACGGTACCTTCAAGTCTACCCGAATAACTCAATCCCAAAATAACGTCAGCCCGAATCACTCCATCCCTAACGAACGCTAACTCAAATATCTCAACATGTTAACACATGAAAATCTAATAAATACGGGCTATCCGTTTCATACGGATTGCTCCACGTAATTTTCATCTAGGCAAGAATTTAATAACTTGGTGATAGGACCGCGAGCAATTAGGTTGCATGCCTGGCTCGCGCTATATGAGAGTAGGTGCCAAGCATGATGGTTTTACTAAATTATGTAATTGGGGCATGCTCAGCTTTGATGGTTAGAAGAGGATTATCAATCAGGTTTGATGGGGCTAATCTTAAATCTTTTTCCTACCCGACTGGTTATTACCCGACTGGGTTATGTGTTTCGCGCGTATCTTGTATGTATGTTTGTATGTATGTAATATTCTTTATTAACTCATATCTTTTAAACCACTTGACCGAATTATATAATTAAGACATCGATACATAAGTCTTGACCGCCCAAGTGTTCTTAGATAAGTGAAGTTCTAAAAAAACAAACATGGCGAATTTTGGGCGCCATATTGTGCGAGTCCAATTTTTTTTTCCATACCCGTCGAGTGGGTATCAAAATGAAGGGTTTTAAGAGGTGATTACAAAAATATACACCACTTATATGTTTAAAAGTAACTCAAAAAAGAAAAATATAACTAAAAAGCTGGTAACAAGAAAAAATCACGCTGTGCAGTCGGAGGAAACATATTCGCGAACTGGCTGACCACCTGATCCTCCGACTGCACAGCATGATTTTTCTTGTTAACAGCTTTTTAGTTCGATTCTTAATCAGTCGGGTTTTTGATTTTTAAATTAACTTTTTTTGCTACATGTAATTTTTATTTGCCACGTGCGGGCACGAAAGAATAAGAAGTAGTCAGAATGTAATATGTCCACGGAGTTTATTGCTTATTCGTCTCCATAGAGATTTACGCTTTGCAATGTGCAATTAGGTTCATCTTTCCAAACCTTGGACATACAAAAGCGTCTGTAAAATGGTTTACTTAATTGAAGTAAATGCTTTGAGTTTCAGTTTATGGCATGTGAAAATAGTAGTTAACTTCGCTTTCCTCATTTTAATGCTTGTTTTTTGACATTGAATCTATGAATATAGTTACTTAATCCATGAACGGTGTATAAATATTTTATCTTTACAATGCAAACACAATTCAATTCGTTTACCCAAAATTGATTTACCCAAGTTTTCAGGTAGCTATCATGAGTGGCTGGCGTTTAGAGATACATTTATTTCTATAGTACATAATAACACAACCTTGGATAAAATAAATAAATTCCACTATCTACGTGCTTCTTTAAAGGGCAGTGATTCTCTTGTTGTCGATAACCTTGACTTCAGGTCAGAAAACTACAACGCTGCCTGGAAGTTACTCTGTGAGAGGTATGACAACAAAAGATTGCATGTCAACAATCATGTGACTCTTTAACGTTCAGCCTATAGAAAGAGAATCAAGTAAGTCACTACGGTACATAATTTACTCAACCAATAAAAATCTTAGGGATTTAGCAACCCTTGATCAACCTGTTCAGAAAGCCTTTGTTGATGTTCTTATCATTCAATCTTCTTCGGTACTTATTTTAATATAATAATTACATAAAACTATTCCGGCAGAGCAGTGGTGGCCCAGTGGTATCGGCCGCGACTTACAAGTTGTAGGTCGTGAGTTCGAGCCCAGGCAGTCGCTTTACTTAGTGTAAATTATTTCATCACCACTACTCTCAAAACGGTGAAGGAAAACATCGTGAGGAAACCGGTATGTCTTAGAACCAAAAATTCGAAGCCATGTGACATCCACCAACCCGCACTGGGCCCGCGTGGTGGATTACGGCCCATTCCCTCTCACAGAGAGGAGGCCTGTGTCCCAGCAATGGGAACATTAATAGGCTGGTGATGATGATGATGATTCCGGCATACAAGTTGAAGTGTGGAAGTTATTGCGTGTCGATGGGTGGACGTGGTTAGCTTTATTCTTCAAAAAGTTGTTGCGGGAAAAAGCCATACCTATAATAATAATAATAAAAAAAATTATTGCCAGATTACAATTTCAATGTCACTATGTGGTTAAACAAAACTAAGATTTAAATTGAGAATTCTACATAACACAGAGTTATACACCTCTGACACCCAAGCTAAGATTGAACTTGTGTTATGAGTGTCAGGGCTCTCTAAGTTCACTAGGACAATGCATACAGTTCGGAGTAAAGTACACGTCAAACAGGAAACATAAGGGTACAGACAATAAACATTATAAAAATAAAAATATAAATTATCAAAATAAAAATAATTAATAAAGAGGCAAACCGTGTGTATGTATTGTGTTTATGTTTTGTTTTGTTAGTGTGTATGTGTATTTGAGGAAGTGTGGGATGGACGAAAGTTTGGAAAAAGGAAAGCAGAATACGGTCAGGCGTTGAGAATTCTTTCGACCTCGTCATAGCAAAGAGTGATGATCCATTTACTGACTAGAGTCTTGCAGTCAAATTTATTACACTTGTAAATGCCGCACTGTTTGTTAATAAAGTTGTATATACGATTACCTAGTACTATATAATGTCGTTGCGCAAGCGAGGTTCTATGTCTTACGGAGGGACAAACGTTAGCAGTCCTACGAATTGCCGGACGATTAGCGTCCAACATCAGGCCGGTATGTTTACGCAACGTACAGTTCAGCACAAAGAGCTGTCTCACAGTCAGTACCTTACATTCTTTGTACAGTAGTGCTGTACTATGCCGGTAGTGTTTGAAAGTCATGACCTTGAGGACAGCCCTCTGCGCCCTTTCCAGTTGTAACATAGTTGTCTTCGGAGCTCCACCCCAGACCGTAATGCCAAAAGTCAATATTGACTGGCAAAGACAAAAATAAACCATACGTAAGGTATCCGTATCAGCACTATACCGCAAGCTTTTAAACACCGTAATTAGTTTTCTAACTCTGCCAGACAAAATCCCAACCTGGGCGTTCCAGGAGACTAGACTGTCTATTACTATACCCAGGTATCGTACACTGGTTGATCTTGTAAGGGGTAGACAAGCACACCGGCTCGGGTGTGCATTGCATATGTGAGCCTTAACTGCAAATGAGTGGTCGGGTTGCGAGGGAGATTTCAAGGAGAAAGTGATAAAGTTTGTTTTTTCTACATTCAGGGTCAGACTATTCGCCGTTAGCCAAGACATAACAATGCTAAGGACATCCTCAGCTCTCTTCCTGGCTTCGTCCCAATTTTCAGCATGTACCAGAAGGGCCGTATCATCGGCATAAGAATAAATTGAACAATATGGGAGTGCTAAATCACATAGGCAATAGCATACACTAGAAAAAGTGTAGGCCCCAGGATGGAGCCTTGAGGTACTCCGAAGGACAATGTACACTCGTCACTAACAAATGCGTCGATTTTAACGCACTGCGTTCGCTCTGATAGGTAACTGGCGAAGACTGCGAGTGCTGGGCCTCTAACTCCTATTTGCTCCAATTTTTTTAGAAGAATAGGGACAGAGACAGTGTCAAATGCCTTGGAAAGGTCTAGAAATAAACCCAGACACTTAGACTTTTTATCCAGTGTCTCAACAACATCGTCAATCAAAGCCGCACATGCGTCTTCACATGACTTCCCCCTGCGAAAGCCAAATTGATTGTTCGAAAGGATGTTATTATTGTTACAAGATAGGGCAGCGCCATCTAGTGACGAGTAGAAGAACTAAGTAGTAACTAGTGGCGCCATCTAGTATCGAATAGCGGAACTAATGTTCTCGGAAGTTCGTGTCGAGTAGAATTTTCCAGAATGTTCGAACCGAACATTCTGGAAGTTTCTAGTCGCTTCGGGATCGATGAGTTCAAAAGTCGATTGTTCTGGAAGATTCTCGAAGTACCTAGAACAGTATGGAACGTTCTAGAAACATCTTCCGGGCTATATAAAGAGCGGTCGGGTTCGTCGTGAGTCAGTTTCGATTGAGAAGCGATACAGAGCGATCAAAGCGGAAAATAGTGCGAAGTAATAGAATTGTTTAAGAAGTGTTTTTGTAATAAACAGTGATTAATTGAAGTCTGCTGTTTAAATAATTTATCCCTGAACCCTAGCTCGTAACAAATTGGTGTCAGAAGTGCGGGATAAATTATGCCGGTTCTACCGCAGGAAGAAACGGAAGGGATGCGCACCAGGAGTCAGCGCCAGCAAGACGTAGACCAAAGGCGCATTGGAGACGCTCCCTCACCGTCATCAGGTGGACATGGAGATTCCGCGGCTGCAGCGGAACCAGCTCAATCGTCGGCGTCGCCTGACTTAGCCGCCCTTATGGCATTCATGCAAGAGCAGGCTCGCCGTCAGGAGGAGCAGGCTCGCCGTCAGGAGGAGCAAGCTCGCCGCATGGAGGAGCAGATGCAGCGCGACAAGGAGGAGCAGGCTCGCCGTCAGGAGGAGCAGGCTCGCCGTCAGGAGGAGCAAGCTCGCCGCATGAAGGAGCAGATGCAGCGCGACAAGGAGGAGCAGGCTCGCCGTCAGGAGGAGCAGGCTCGCCGTCAGGTGGAGCAGGCGCGCCGCTTAGAGGAGCAGCTGCAGCGTGACAAGGAAGAGCAGGCTCGCCGTCAGGAGGAGCAGCTCTTGGTGATTAAGGATCTCCGCGGAGCCATCGGTAAGGAGATGAAAGAATTTAAGGACCAGGTCCAGCAGCAGGAGATCCGCATCGCCGAGTTAGAAAAGATTGTTCGAGGGCTCAAATCTGGAGGAGGGGCCGTGGCAGCTACGATAGTTGCGCCCTCAACGGTTAGTTTTAAAGTGCCACCATTTGACGGCTCTTCGTCATGGTCTGCCTACAAGATACAGTTCGAGGCCGTCATGAAATCAAATAGGTGGACCAAAGAACAGGCTTTGACTGCTCTAACCTTGGGTCTTCGCGACCAGGCTTTGACTGTGTTAGAGGCACTTGGACAGGACCTTACTTTTGAGAAGCTTCTGGAAGCATTGGAAGCTAGATACGGCGACGCGCACCTGGAACATGTGTTTCGCGCCCAGCTGAAGGACCGATCGCAACGTGTTGGTGAAACCTTACAGCAGTGGGCTCTGGAGGTGGAAAAGCTGGTCCGGAAGGCTTACCAGTCATCACCTGTGCTGATCGACGGGAATCTCGTACAGGCATTCACGGATGGAATCCGCGATCTGGAGGTTAGGGCTGCCGTAAGGCTAGGCCATTTTAAGAACCTAAAGAACGCCCTAGCCTACGCTTTGGAAGTGGAAGCTGTACGACAGGACGATCGAGCTCACCGCATAAGGGATGTTGTGACTTCACCCCGGTGCTATAGCTGTGGAGAGAGACGCCACATCCGGTTGAGCTGCCCAAAGCGAAGGAGTCGCCATTGTGGAAGTCAGTCACCAGCATCAGGAAAACCAGTAGATGGCAGGACTAAGTGGCGGATGGTGACCGGTGAAGAAAGAGCTCCAAGGAACTCGATCTCGCAAATTGTGTGTGAGCCACAATTATGTGAAGGGAACAGAACACCACACGATGATGTAGATGCTCTCTCGCGTAGGTTGTGTTCCGATCAATATAAGCCCTGTAGCAGGCAAGAGGCTGAGCACGTAACATTTGTGAGGATGTTGAGGACGGATCTTAGCGAAGAGTGGAAGGAAACCTTGCAGAGCGCTCAACAAAAAGACATAGACCTAAAACCGATCCTTGAATGGAAGAAATCAGGTGCTCCTAGGCCTCACTGGAGTGATGTCGCCGCAACCAGTTCTATCACCAAGAGTTATTGGGCACAGTGGGAAAGCTTGGTTATCCAGGATGGAGTTCTGTGCCGGAAATGGGAGAACGCTCGCGGTGACCAGTGTCATCTACAAATGGTCGTACCTAAAGTTAAGGTGCCGGAGATCCTACAGCTCTACCACAATGGATGTTCGGGGGGTCACATGGGAGTTAAGAGGACTTTAATCAAGATCCGAGAACGATTTTACTGGATCCATTGTCGAGAGGACGTTGAGGAATGGTGCCGCAAATGTACAAGTTGTGCGGCTGTGAAAGGACCACAAACTCGTAGCAGAGGGGCACTAAAGGTTTACAATGTTGGTGCACCATGGGAACGTATAGCATTAGATGTTGCTGGGCCATTTCCGGAAAGCCAAAGCGGGAACAAGTACTTCTTGGTCGTCATGGACTACTTCACAAAATGGCCGGAAGTGTTTGCAATCCCCAATCAAGAAGCGGTTACGGTGGCTGATAAGTTAGTTCACGAAGTGTTTTGTCGGTTTGGGGTACCCCTGGAAATTCACAGTGATCAAGGCCGGAATTTCGAGTCAGAAGTTTTCAAAGAGACGTGTCGTGTGATGGGTGCTCACAAAACCAGAACTACTGCTTATCATCCACAATCAGACGGGATGGTTGAACGATTCAACCAATCGCTGGAGAGGTATCTGGCAAAAGTTGTGGAAACCAGACAGAAGGATTGGGACAAACACATTCAACCATTTCTCCTGGCATATCGGAGTGCTGTTCATGAAAGTACAGCAGTAACACCAGCTTTTGCTAATTTCGGAAGAGAACTTCGATTACCTGCAGATCTAATCACCGGTACCCCACCTGATTCTCCACGCAATGTAACAGATTACGCGAATGAACTACGGAATAGGATGAATGATGTATATGAGCACATCAGACAGACAGGTCAGCAGATGTCTGATAGGATGAAGACTCGCTACGATCGGAAGGCGAACAATAAGGGCTTCGATGAAGGATCTCTGGTATGGTTACATAACCCGGTACGCAGCAAAGGAAAATCACCTAAATTGCAAGCCAAATGGGATGGCCCATATCGCGTAGTTACCAAGATCAATGACGTCACCTACCGAATTCAAAAGGGACCACGAGGTGCATCGAAGGTCATTCATGTGGATCGGTTGGCCCGTTATCATGGGTCTAACAATGCTCGGGACGAGCATGTCTAAGAAGGAGGCAATGTTACAAGATAGGGCAGCGCCATCTAGTGACGAGTAGAAGAACTAAGTAGTAACTAGTGGCGCCATCTAGTATCGAATAGCGGAACTAATGTTCTCGGAAGTTCGTGTCGAGTAGAATTTTCCAGAATGTTCGAACCGAACATTCTGGAAGTTTCTAGTCGCTTCGGGATCGATGAGTTCAAAAGTCGATTGTTCTGGAAGATTCTCGAAGTACCTAGAACAGTATGGAACGTTCTAGAAACATCTTCCGGGCTATATAAAGAGCGGTCGGGTTCGTCGTGAGTCAGTTTCGATTGAGAAGCGATACAGAGCGATCAAAGCGGAAAATAGTGCGAAGTAATAGAATTGTTTAAGAAGTGTTTTTGTAATAAACAGTGATTAATTGAAGTCTGCTGTTTAAGTAATTTATCCCTGAACCCCAGCTCGTAACATTATTCTCTAAGAAAGACACAAGACGGTTGTTGAGGACCCTTTCAAGAACCTTTGATATCGCCGGCAGGACTGAAATTGGCCTATAATTATTGACACTGCCTCTCTCCCCACTCTTGTGGATAGGATGTACGACCGCTCTCTTTAAAACTCTCGGGAATTCACCTTTAGAGAAACAAACATCACATATGTGAGTGACGAGGGGCACAAGAGTTTGTCTGCTCAACTTTAGAAGTTTTGAGCTGATTCCATCCCATCCCGGAGCAGAATCAGTACGAAGACCCATAATAATATTTTCAACTTCGGTATTATCAGGAGAGAGTAAGGCCATTGAGTTCACCTGCTCATTGTGTCTCACATATGACTCATGTTTCGTACCAGCATTTGCATGACCAGCCGCGAGTTCCTTGCCAATATTTCCAAAGAAGCTATTGACAACATTCAATGAAGCCTTGCAGTCTTGACTGGATATAGACAGCAACTCCCTAGGAGGGGGTCTGGATGTTTGTTTATTAATTATACTATTAATAACTTTCCATGTCTTTTTAGGGTTATTTTTGGCCTTCTCCAATTCATTTTTTTCATAATTAATTTTAAGCCTATGCAGAAGTTTATTGCAAAAATTGCGATACCGTAAATAGGTTAATTTAAGATTGTAATTGTCCGGTGTCTGTTTGTGTTCTCTATGCATGTTATCCCTATTTCTGATGCATCTGAGGAGGCCTGGCGTGATCCAGGGCTTGGTTATTCTCAGCCTAGAAGGAACACCTATGGTTACGGTATTATTACGTATAATGGACACAATAGTATTAATAAGAAATTCAGTAGCCCAATTAGCGTTGCTAGACGAAAGAATGGCACTGAAATCGGTTTTTGCAATTTCCAAAACAACTTTAGGCAGATCTACTTTCGAGAGGAATTTGTTTGTTTGACGTATTTTTATATTTTTTACACAGACAAGTACTGGGACATGGTCGGTAATATGACTGTCCACGATAAATGATACTACAGATTTTTCTGTTCTGATCATGACATGATCCAAGCAATTTTTTTCTCTGGTAGGTGATGTGTAGGCTGGTAATAGTCCATGTGATGCAGTCAAAATCATGTATTCATTATAATTTGGGTCATTACTCGTTGGGCTAATGTTAATGTTCATGTCTCCCACCAGAAATATATTTCTATAGGAGGTTACCGACGTTAATACATAATTGAGGCTATTTAAAAAGTTCTCTAATTTGCGAAAAGATGGTGGCCTGTATATAGCAACAATTACAATGTCAGTGAGTTTGCATATTAGGCAGTTAGCATCAAGAAAATCCGGCTCTGTTATGTCATGTTGTAAGTCAGAGAGAACGTAGACAACGAGGCCATCGCTTTTATTTAGGCTTTTTGTTGATGAATAGGCTGTGTCTGGATAGGCAATATCGGAACATTAATACCTTTACTGAGCCAACACTCCGAAAAAACTATGACGTCACAGCTGATCCTTAAGGAACACAATAATACCAGGACGCTATCGAAGTTCTTGCCAATGCTACGTATATTCAAATGTAGAACATTAATAGTTTTATTTGGGTTTCCCAAGATCTGAAGGCATTTATCAGGAGGACAAATGAACGATTCGTGGGACCCAAATGTATCCAGACTATTAATAATTTCATTTACATTATTCATTTTTATTGATATTAATGTGATATGCACTTAAGGACAAAAAAATAAATCCCAAATATAACCTTAAGTTGTCATAAGAGAACTGATCATTATTGTCCCCAAAAACAACTAGATAAATACAAAATGTTCGATATTGCTTCCTTATATTGCTTTGCACACTAAGATGAGTATCATTGCCTGAATTTATCAACAAACTTTGTGATTTGTGAGTATTTTTAATGTACATGTGTGAATTGTAGACTTGTGTAATTAATAGATTTTTGTAAGTGTGTGAAGGTGCCTTTACAAAAAAGATAATAATAATGCTTAAACAATAAGAAACGCGATCATGCTTAAATAACTTAGAAGCTAATGTTACTCGACTAGTTAAAAAATTACTTTTCATCATGCAATAGGTTTTGAAAGCTGGATTCAGAGATTATGAGTATCGGTTTTTCCCCTTCCTTCTTTCGAATAAAAATTTTTCCGTTTGCTATCCAGCAGTATTGACATCCATTGCTTTTAGCAAACTTTCGGGCATCATAGAAGAGCTTCCTGGCAGCTGCTGGGAGACGATCAGCGACATATATAGGGGTACGTTCACCAGTGATACCGGCATGTTCGCTATTTAATTTTTCTGATGGTGGCTTCCCTTTATTAAAGTCACGCACGGCACGGAGCACTGTGTTTTTTGTAACGACTGATTGAAATTCAGCAATTATTTGTTTTGAAGGGCCTTGATTGCTCTGCACTCGATAAACGTCCCGAATCTCTTCCGGTTTCACCTCCACCGCCAAGGATCTACACACACCCACAACTATTTCCGCCAAGTCCCCGACATTTTCTTTCCTGATGAATGGTGCAATAGTTCACTGGTGCCCATCATTAAAAACATAGGTGATGTGCTGGAGTGCAACAGCTATAGAGGAATAAAGCTTATGTCACATAGTATGAAAAATTAAGAGAAAGTTATTGAAAGGCGGCTGAGAGAAGAGAGTGAAATATCGCAGAACCCATATGGTTTTATGCCTGGTCAGGGTAGTACGGATGCCAATTTCATAATTTGCCAGTTGTGCGAGAAATACAGAGGTGCACGGAAATACAGAGTTGCAAATGTAAGGTGTGCCTGGGCAGTATGTACAATTGACCCGAGCGATGTACAGTCGATGCAGTACCCACGTCCGGTCCACAGTGGGCAGCTTCAGTGTGGCAGTCGGCTTGCACCAAGGGTCGACTTTCAGTCCTTACCTCTTCTTGATGATAATGGACGCTCTGATGTCGGACATACAGGAAAGGCACCCTGGTGTATGCTGTTTGCCGATGACATTGTGCTAGCTGTCGAAAGTGGCCTGGAGGATCAGAGCAGATTGGAAATTTGGTGGCACAGATTAGAGAGTATTGGGCTAAAATTGAGCAGAACCACACAGACAAACCAACAGAATAATTGTTCTGCGATTTTTACGGTCTCTTTAGTTCCGTGGCTATAGCTCTCGCTGGATCACCTATACCTATCTGCTTCAACATCCAGTACATAGGGTCGCATATCCAAGAGAATGGCAAGGTAGACCGACACGTAACGCACCGGATCATCTCAGGATGGATGAAATGGCGACAGGTCACTGGCACGGAACAACTTGCGACCCACGGAGCTCCTCAAGTTAAAGGGGGAAATGTACAAGTCCGTAATTAGACCTGTCATACTGTATGGATCAGAATGTTGGGCTGTGAAAAAGATAGATGTAAAGAGATTGCATGTAGCAGAGCTGAGAATGTTGAGATGGATGTGCGGAGTGACGAAAATGGATAAAATGAGTAATATACTCATTTTATCCATTTTCGTCACTCCGAGGAAATTCAAAGTGCTGCCTGTGACAAATAAGTTGAAAAGATACTATTTGTCCTGGTATGGTCATGCTATGAGGAGGGATAAAAGGTATGTTACTAAAAGAGTTATACATATAAATGTGTATGGATAGAGAGGGAGGGGATGGCCAAAGAAAAGATGGGGGACTGGACGGTATGGTAGAAGAAAACATGTTGTGCCGACCCCATAACATAAAAAACCGGCCAAGTGCGAGTCGGACTCGCGCACGAAGGGTTCCGTACTTGGTAAATTGCGGTTTACGATTTTAGACGAATTAAAAAAAACTACTTACTAGATCTCGTTCAAACCAATTTTCGCTGGTAGTTTACATAGTAGTGTACATCATATATTTTTTTTAGTTTTATCATTCTCTTATTTTAGAAGTTACAATGGGGGGGGACACACATTTTACCACTTTGGCAGAGTCTCTCGCGCAAACTATTTAGTTTAGAAAAAAATGATATTAGAAACCTCAATATCATTTTTGAAGACCTATCCATAGATACCCCACACGTGTGGGTGTGATGAAAAAAAAAATTTTTAGTTTTAGTTTCAAGTATGGGAACCCCCAAAATTTATTGTTTTATTTTTATTTTTGTGTGAAAATCTTAATGCGGTTCACAGAATACATCTACTTACCAAGTTTCAACAGCATAGGTCTTATAGTTTCGGAATAAAGTGGCTGTGACATACGGACGGACAGACAGACAGACAGACAGACAGACAGACATGACGAATCTATAAGGGTTCCGTTTTTTGCCATTTGGCTACGGAACCCTAAAAAACGAATTGAATTACAACATAAACAACCAAAAACTAGAGAAGAAAGACAAGAACTTCCAAACTTATACAAAAAAACCAACAAGAAATTAAAAAAACCGGCCAAGTGCGAGTCGGACTCGCGCACGAAGGGTTCCGTACTTGGTAAATTGCGGTTTACGATTTATGACGTATTAAAAAAAACTACTTATTAGATCTCGTTCAAACCAATTTTCGCTGGTAGTTTACAAAGTAATGTACATCATATATTTTTTTAGTTTTATCATTCTCTTATTTTAGAAGTTACAGGGGGGGGGACACACATTTTACCACTTTGGCAGAGTGTCTCGCGCAAACTATTCAGTTTAGAAAAAAATGTTATTAGAAACCTCAATATCATTTTTGAAGACCTATCCATAGATACCCCACACGTATGGGTCTGATGAAAAAAAATATTTTTAGTTTTAGTTTCAAGTATGTGAACCCCCAAAATTTATTGTTTTATTTTTATTTTTGTGTGAAAATCTTAATGCGGTTCACAGAATACATCTACTTACCAAGTTTGAACAGCATAGTTCTTATAGTTTCGGAATAAAGTGGGTCTGACATACGGACGGACAGACAGACAGACAGACAGACAGACAGACAGACATGACGAATCTATAAGGTTTCCGTTTTTTGCCATTTGGCTACGGAACCCTAAAAAGGGCAGGGAGATGATGACTTATAACTATTCCGCCTCTTCAATACAGAAAATATTCAATACAGAATGTTAACTTAAATGTTATTTTTCTCTAAACTATTCTTTTCGATTATCTTTTTTCAATCCCCAAGACATTTAATTCGATTCCCTTTAAAACTAAGGCAAAGCAAAACAAAGACTAGAGTTACAATCAGTAGAAACATTTCTCTAACTTTCTTTAACTGCACTCGTAAATACGGAAACAATAAAGATTACTCCACTAACGCCTTGTTTCTAGTAAGTAGTTAGTAGAATAGCTGTTTACATGGGATGTTAATTTAGTTTGAAGCTCTAGGGATCGACGACGGATTCTGTTCTAAGTGGAATTTTGTGCCAATGTTGTGTTGTTGCTAGTTTGATTCTGGTTGCTTTCGAAGATTCGAAACAAGTTTGTTGTACAGGGACCTTAAAAGTTGTGCAACAATTAACTTGGGATGAAAATGTTCCAAAAACAAAACTTTCTTTTGGATCTTTGTAGTTTGTTCATTGAAAGCTAGCCAGCCTGGCGTTGGTCACTTAGCGCCCATATATCGGCGCCTTTGAGGACGTTATGAACGCTACTGACACTGATATTTACTTAGTCACCTAGCACAACACAATATATCATATAATCAGCCCATTATGACCTCTTCGTCATAATGGTCCCTCTTCTCTACGAGAAGGTGTAGGCCGTAATCTCCACGCGGGTCCAATGCGTGTTGGTAGATCTCACATCTTCGATACTTTACCGTTTACCTACCGTCTTTATATTCATGTTGTTTTTCTTTACCGTTTTGCGAGCCTTCTTTGAGACTTTGAGAGGGTACTTTCTGAGTCCAAATTACATATCTAGCAAGATAACCTGTGACTCATCAAGAAGAAACCTGGTGTTATGAGCAGTGGTATCGACCCCAACTTATAAACCGTAGAACGAAAACCGACGCATGCACTTTATTATGTGCAATTTATTTCATCACCACTGGTCTCAAAAAGGTAAAGCAAAACTTTGTGAGGATACCGGCTTAGTTAAGTATGTATCTAAGTTGCCCACTGCATGGTAAAAGGCTTTATAAAGAAAAATAAGAAACAGGAAAATGCCTCGAGATAAAAGGCATATTTAGCTTCATAAAGCCTGGTTTAAAATAGGTTATGTGTGGTTGGCAAAACACATTACTCGTTTATGAGTGACCTATATACGAAGTAAACGGAATGCAAAATGGAAAAACGTAAAGTATAAGGTATATTATTAGCTGCAAGAAAAGCCTTCTAAAGCAGCTTACGAGTAGAAAATTACACTTTTAATAGAATATGCACAACTGCATATTTTAAAGAAGTTTGCAAGAACAAGTATCTTGGAAATAATAAAAGGAAGCCTGAAGAATGGATTATTTATTAAAAAGAACGTACAAAGTTTGACTTTTTTTAACGATTCTCTTTGTTTATGGTTCAATGATAAGTCCAAATATTTTTACTCTTTAATAACTCTCTTTTGTCATCTCGAACAATAACAAATATTTTTTTAAGGCTTTGCCCCACTCTAGCAATTTCTTCCTGTATCGTGGGTGCGTTTTCAAACATATAAACTCACATACACCTAGAGCCGGAACAACTATCTGTAATCCATACAAATATTTGTTCCGTGCGGGTATCGAACCCGCGACAAGCAGCGCAGCAGCCGAACGCTCAACAACTAAGCCAACTGTGTCGTCAGACTAAAGTTATTTTCTACACAAACGCGGTCAAACTGGCATTTATATTCTTCCGATAATAGTTATCTGACTAATAAAAAATCGACCCCAAATTATTTAGCTAACAAATCTAATTGCCGACTAATTCAGGTCCACCCACATGCCAGTCTCCATCAATCCAACCCTTTCAAGGTCCACTTCCCGGTCCATTTGGGCAGAGAGGCAGAAACCTTCCAATCTGTTAGCCGAGGCGTATAAAACAGTTCACTTAGTGGAAATCCATACAATCTGTGCGAGGAATGGAGCGGTGCGAGGTATGTATAGCGGAGGAAGAGAACTGTATCACTGCGAAGTTGTGTGAAGAAGCCTAGTAAGCAGTGAGTAGTCTACATCGCTACCTCTCCAATATTTCTTTTTCGGTTTATTATATAGGTAGAAGTTTTTGTAGATCTCGCCATGCTCAGCCAGGGGGGCTCAGACACTCCGCTAGGAAGGCTTGGAAATTAATTCCATCGGTGAATTTTTCCTCGCTAGCTTATCCAATGCCTGGTGCAGCACCAGGTATGATATTTTGCGAGGATCATACAACAGACTATTCAATCTGCCTAGCATTTTCTCAACTATGTGGTCGGCTGGCAATCTAACCGGATTCATCTCAGTACCATTTTACATGATAAGATAAGTTATGATAAGATATATTTATTTACCCAAACATGTGTATACATACAACAAATCATTACACTTGCATGCAGGATGACAAAAAAAAACAAAGGTTCAGCCATGGCGTGCAAATATTATAAAAACAAGTTCATTGATAATAATTAATTAGTCTAGTGAATTTTAAATAAAATAATTCCTAAAAAAAAACATGAATTACTGCCTGATCTGACCACCACAATCCAGTAACTGGGTAATAGTATACCCCTTGGCTAGACTGGTGTCAAGTTTCAGGTTTCTGACTACCCGTAACGACTGTCAAAGATGTTCTAATGACAGCCGGAACCAACGGCTTAGCGTTCTTTCCGAGGTACAAAGGAAACTCGCTATGTAAAGATGGTCACCCATCCACGGACCGACCTCGAAAAGCGTTGTTTAACCTTTAAAATTGACCCGTGTGGCTGTTATTATTTAGGCACCAGTTTCTCATGATACAATAGAACATTGCTTCATTTTCACAACATGAGCTTAGCTAATGATGTTATTGTTTAGTTTCATACAAATCCCTCGCTACACATCACATCCTCGTTCATCTCTAGTATAAATTCAACCTAACTCTCCTTACCATTCAATCTGCTGGTCGTCGAGGGATCAGTACTCAATTAGCTACGTGAAATTGCCTTCGGAGCTCGGCAGGACTTTGAATAAGTTAGGCCCATGTTAAATGTTCATCGGCCCATCATGGGTTATGTAGTGCCTGAGCCACGATATTGCGTTTAATTTCGATCTTGCTTCATATTTCAGGATACCAATGACACGAGTAGGTATAGAATTTTCATTATATGTGGATGATTTTGTTATAAGCTTTTTAGGAGCTGAGCCATGTATAGTTAGAGACCTATTTGTGAAACATAGTGTTTCCTTATTTGGAAAATGAACATAAATGAGAATGTATTAATTCATTGAATTAGTAACTTGAAGTGGCAGTGGACTGGGCACATTGCTTGCAAAATGGATGGCCCTTGGAGCCGAAAATTTCTAGAGTGTAGACCGCGTACAGGAAGACGCAATGTTGAAAGGCCTCCCTCTAGGTGGAGCGACAACCTGGTCAAGGCTGCGCGATTCCAGTGGATCCTAAGCGCAATTTGAGTCTGCTCAGTGGCAGTGGATCCACACTTATTACATATAAGTTTACGACCAAGTATTCCTGGTTATAATATTTAAGACGTAATTTCAATATCGGTATTCCCTTTTTCACTCACAGATATCGTCAACAGCAAAAATAAATAGATATACTTCTGTTAATGCCATCTTTTGTGCCAGTGTGGCCGAGTATGCTATAGACACTTCTTTATAGGAAGTAGTAGATCTGTGCCACTCTCATATCGATATTTTATAGAGTTTAGTTTTCGCGCGATCTATCATGAATCGTCCCTGACTCATAATCATCATCATTTCAGCCGAAAGAAGTCCACTGCTGGACATAGGCCTCCCCTAAGTGTCACCAGACTGGTTGGTGCAGTGCGTTTCGCATCCACCAGACTCCCGCAGCCTTGACTAGGTCGTCGCTCCACCTAGAGGGAGGCCTTCCAAAGATGCGTCTGCCGGTACGCGGTTGCCACTCCAGAAATTTCCGGCCCCAACGTTCATTCTTCTAGCAATGTGCCCTGCCCACTGCCACTTAATTTGACAATTCTTCGGGACCTTGTTTATCTTGCGTAAGTTTTCGTTTCTCATTCGATCACCTGACTGGGGGTAATTTTTGCTACATTTACTCACATTATAATTATTTAAAGAATGGACGTGAAGTTATCACTCATACGAGAACACTTCCACTCTTTTGTAACTTTTCTGTGCATTATACACGTTGTGTATAAAGTTTAATAAAAGCTTGTACAAATACTACATCATGATAACAAAGTGAACGTTTTTGTTATGCTATCGTACTGTAACTGTACAAAAACAATCTGATCTATATTTTTATCTTCTTGACATCTCCAACGTAATAATGTAAACTGTCATATCTTTATCAGAGAACGCATAAAGTTTATTATTTCACTAAATAGAATGGTTTAAAATTTTAAATGAAACTATACTTCCTCGAATTATTTAGAACTAATATTCCTTTATTCGGGACATACGACCGGGTGCCCCGTGAGGTTTTGTGGTGGGCCCTTAAGAAGAAAGGTGTACCTGGGAAGTATGTACAGTTGATCCAAGTGATGTACAGTCGATGCAGTATCCAAGTCCGATCTACAGTGGGCACTACTGGCAGCTTCAGTGTGGCAGTCGGCTTGCACCAAGGGTCGGCTCTTAGTCCTTACCTCTTCCTGATGATAATGGACGCTCTGACGTCGGACATACAGGAAGAGGCACCCTGGTGTATGCTGTTTGCCGATGACATTGTACTGGTCGCCGAGAGTGGCCTAGAGGTTCAGAGCAGATTGGAGGTGTGGTGGCACAGACTGGAGAGTGTGGGTTTGAAATTGAGCAGAACTAAAACTGAATATTTTGGGGGCCGAGTCACCCACGTCCGTAGGAGTGTACCCTTTGATTCCCTACACGTGGTCCCCGGGTGGTGCAAATCACTCCGCTGAAGAGAAGGCAAATTTATTTGCATCTCTTTTTGCGGAATCTTCGCGTCTGAATCCTGGTGATTCGCGGCCCCCTCCTTCTCCTGTTGGATGCGAGACGAGTATGTCGGACATTCGCATCCATCAAAAGGACGTTCGTAGGGTGCTGCGCAACCTCGACGTGAACAAGGCTAGCGGCCCTGACGGAATACCAGCAATAGTTCTTAGAACCTGTGCGCCTGAACTGTCTCCGATCTTGACTCGTCTATTCCGCCTTTCATATGAGACTGGAAAAGTGCCGAATGCTTGGAAGCAAGCCAACGTTCAGCCTGTGCCCAAGAAGGGCAGTCGAGCTGACCCGGCCAACTACAGACCCATCTCTGTAACGTCCATACTCTGTAAGAGTATGGAGCGTGTACTTAACAAAAAGCTCCTGGCATACCTAGAATCTAATGATATCCTTAGTGACCGTCAATACGGCTTCCGCCGAAATCGGTCTACTGGGGATCTTCTAGCGTATGCCATTCACATATGGAGTGAGGCCATCGAGAGACACGGGGAAGCGCTTGCCGTCTCCCTCGACATCTCGAAGGCTTTCGATAGGGTCTGGCACGAAAGCCTCATTGGTAAGCTTCCTTCATTCGGTTTGCCCGGTGGTCTGTGTGATTGGATTGCAGACTTCCTGAGAGATCGGTCCATTCGAGTGGTTATCGATGGCTGCTCTTCGGACCAATTGGATATTAATGCCGGGGTCCCTCAGGGGTCAGTACTCTCAGCAACATTGTTCTTGTTGCACATTAATGATCTGCTAAAACCCGGCACCTTTGGGTATGCTGACGACAGCACTGTTGCTGAGAGATACTTGTCCAACGCACGGGCTACCGGGCCGCAGATCCGGTCTCTCCGTGAGGCCATGGTGGAGCGTTTGAACCTGTCCTTGCAGGCAGTCTCCGAATGGGGCGATGCCAATCTGGTCAGGTTTAATGCTGCTAAAACCCAGGCGTGTCTTTTTTCCGCTAAAAGGAGCCAATTCCACCCGGCTCCTTCTTTCCGTGGTGTGACCGTGCCGATAACGGACCATCTTGAACTTCTTGGTGTTTCGTTGACATCGACTCTCAATTTTGGCCCATACGTTGAGGGAAAGGCTCAGCTGGCTGCCAAAAAGTTGGGGATCCTTGCAAAGGTGAGACGGTATTTCACGCCGGAACAGTTGCTCAACCTGTATCAAGCGCAAGTTCGATCATGCATGGAGTACTGTTCTCATCTCTGGGACGGATCTGCCAAATACCAGCTTGATGCACTTGAATCGATCGAAAAGCGGGCCAAGAGACTCATCGGCAATGAGGCACTGGTCAAGTCAAAGCTCCAAAGCCTTGAACATCGTCGCCGAGTTGCCAGCTTGTCGGTTTTTTATCGGTTGCATTTCGGGGAGTGTGCGATGGAATTGCATGATCTGATTCCGCCCAGCCCGTTCCATCATCGGACTACCAGACGTACGGCGATGCGTCATCGGTACATGGTGGATATCCCACCCATACGCACTAAACGTTTTGGGGACACTTTCATTATGCGTACAGCTAAGGAGTGGAATTCCCTGCCGGAGTCTGTGTTTCCCGATAGCTACAATCTTGGGGTCTTTAAGTCAAGAGTGAATAGGTTTTTTCTAGGCAAGCGTGCTTCACCGTCGACCACATCATCGCTTACCATCAGGTGAGATAGTGGTCAAGCGCAAGCCTATTGACGATAAAAAAAAAAAAAAAAAAAAAAAAAGAATACCTGTTCTGCGATTTTGGCGGTCTCTCCAGTTCCATGCCTATAGCTTTTGCGGGAACACCCATACCGATATGCTCCTACTTCCGATACCTAGGGTCGCTTGTCCAAGGGGATGGCGAGGTAGACCGAGACGTAACGCACAGGATCAACTTGGGATGGATGAAATGGCGACAGGTCACTGGAACAACTTGTGACCCACGGATGCCCCTCAAGTTAAAGGGAAAAATTTACAAGTCCGTGATTAGACCTGTCGTACTGTATGGATCAGAATGTTGGGCTGTGAAAAAGATGGATGAAAAGAGATTGCATGTAGCAGAGATGAGAATGTTGAGATGGATGTGCGGAGTGACGAGAATGGATAAAGTGAGAAATGAGTATATTAGAGGAAGTTTGAAAGTGGCGCCAGTAACAGAAAAGGTGAAAGGAAACCGTTTGTCCTGGTATGGTCATGTGATGAGGAAGGATGAAACGCGTGTTACTAAAAGAGTTATGAATATGGATGTGGATGGATGGAGAGGGAGGGGATGGCCAAAGAAAAGATGGATGGACTGTGTGAGGAGTGATATGAAAGAAAAGGGCGTCAGTGATGGAGTGACGGGGGACAGGATGGACCCCACGTAACATGGGACAAGGGCAGGAAGATGATGATGATCCCTTTATTCGGGACAGTCTATGTAATGTATTCCCTGCACAATAATTTCAGTGTGCTAATCGATAACTCACCTGTGGGAAGTTATGCATTGATTACTGTCTGATAATATTCGCCATGGTTCATTAATATAAATCATCTAAATTATTCCTATTAAAAACATAACAAACGCCAGAAAACAACTAAAAACTTTTATTACTGGTATCCAACTGGCTGACTCAAAAGTTGACATTCAAGATGGGGAAGCGTTTGTCTATGTGTGTCTCTTTCTTTTTCATAGAGTTTTTCTATAAGCAAGAACGAATGACATGACAGTTTCTTTTTCGTCTTAAATTATGATACTTCCAGAGTGAGATACATCCATGATCTCAGTCTTAAACAAAACTGAAGCAACTTGAATGTACTTTATAAAAACCTAATGAGATCCCTATGTATAACTGTATTTACAAGTTCTCATATCTATGTTTTTTTTTGTTACCATGAAAATCATTTATAGCCAAAGTAAATCTCATGAAGATTCCAATAAGCCCAAACCCGGCTAGGATACATTGTTTTATTTCGGAGTTCCAGTGCCTACCTTCCGGCTTCATCATCAGATCAATTCGATAGTACCATGTTCATCAGTACCATTTATTTATAAGTATTTGCTTCATCATAGTCGGTTAACTATTCGATATATCTTATACCCGTGATATACTTAGCATTAAGGAGTTCCAGCGGTCATCTGTGGTCTTCTTCATCAATTCCAATTCACCAAATGATACTTTTTGAGTGCAAATGTTTGCATTGTTGATGAAAATACCAAGATACATGTATGCCTAAAAGATTCCGCCGAATTGAGAACCTCCTCCTTGTTTTGAAATCGGTTAGAAAGCATTTATATTCTTCAGTATTTTTGTGCTTACTGGAAGCAGTAAGTAACTTTAAACTTAAATAAACTTTATCTAAGTTATGTCTGCAATAACTAATTTCATTGATTAAACATAATTATCCAACCACCAATCCGCATCATATGTGGATAACTGGATAGCCATTGACAAAAGGGTAAAAAAAACATACCTCGATTTAAACCGTCATGTAAGCAGATTAGATGCAGCTTTGCCGTCTGTGGGCAATCTCCTTTAGCGACGAGCTACACTAATGTGTATTGCGACATCTTTTGCATAAATAATAAGAAGTTACTCGAATTTGTGAGAAAAACTGCACGCGTAAGTTTATATTTAGAAACTTGTTTTTATCTATTAACTTTGAAGGCCCAACAACTAGCGTTTGTAGGGTTCCGTAGTCAACAGGGAGCCCTTATAGTTTCGCCATGTCCGTCTGTCTGTTCGTCCATCCGCAGTTTAACTCAGAGACTCTTAGTACTAGAAAGCTATAATTTGGCATGGATATCACGCAACGACCCAAGAGCTAGACTGACACGAGACCAAACCGAAGACATCCCGGACCTGCCTGTACGGATGATGATTTATTTATTTATTTGAAATATAGCACAGCCACATCACATCCATTACAAAAATGCATATGACAAGTACGGCGTACATAACACTCATCGTAACATTGCTGCCCTGAGATAACTATGAATTATACAATACAAATCAGAAAAAGTAGATTAAACAAAAATACAAATGGATAAGTACCTACATATAAATCTGATTAGGATGGCTCTGAAACAGCTTAAAAACAAAAAGGCACCGGGTGATGACGGCATCACGGCCGAACTCCTAAATGCGGTTGGGAAACCGGTTCTTATGGCCCTTCAGAAGTTGTTTGATTCCGATTTTGAATAAACCAGTATTAAACATGGATTGAGTGCCTATCTAACCTCTACAATCCAGTAACTACGAAACACGAGACCCTTTGTCAAAAACGTGCCAGATTTTCTGGTTTCTGTCTACCGTAACGATGACCAAAGATCTACCGGGACTAACGGATTAACGTGTTTTATTAGGCTCTGAGCAGTCTCAGTATGTAATGGTGGGTCACCCATCTCCTGAACAACCTCGTCGAGTGTTGCTTAACTTTGAAAGTCGACCGACCCGTACGGTGGTTTTTATTTGGCCACAAGTTTCACTTTAATTTCACTTACAATCAATTCAAAATCCTTTATAACCTTCACAACAAGACCTAAATTATGAAGAAATCCCAACTTCCAATGCAATTCAAGTTTCCTACATCTAAAATGAAATTATATAAACCGGGCTCCCAGGGTATGCATGCAGTCGGTAATATAATAACACTTCGCTGTCTGTAAAAACGTGGAGTCGAGAGGGATGAAGCTTTCGTGGTTTAATAAATAGAACCATGGGTATAGAACGCACAGAATACTAACTGGGGTATCTATAGACATCCCTCAGCTCATACGTTTTTTCTGTCACTGCCGCACAACTGTCAAACTACAAGTGTAAGATAGAGACGGGAACATATCCACCGGGTTTCTTGGTACCCAGCTATTGGGTTGTGGAGATCAGATAGACAGTCACTCAGAGGAGTTTAGTCTCCCCAGTAGTGTACCTAACAGGCGTTGCACAGAGATGGTTCCGGGAGACTCTTTTGAGATGTCACGGGAATCCAAATTTCAAGTTCTATGTGCTGATGGTGATCGCCGTGAGGTAAAAAATCCCATAAACCCTGACCTTTGCCCCAAAAGTCCAGGCACCTTTTGAAGGTTCCCCTGATAACACAAAAGGCAGTCATTCTATTTATATTGCTGGTCTGATGCTTTTATATATCGCTGCTCATGCTAAGGTGCATGGAGCCTTTTTGGTCTCTCACGTGGTTTTTTTTTTGTTTTATGTTTTGTTTTTTGTTTATCTTTCGTGGCTCCCGTGCGGGTCACCAATAAATATATTGTCTTTTATTTCTTTTCTTTCTTTCTGGTATTCAGCTGCATCAGGTTGCCCCAACAAAGAGGGAAAACACTAGGGAGATTGAAAGAGCATCGAGACACCTTCGCAGCCACTGGTAGAGATGATATTGTCAAAACTTTCCATAAACTAACCAAATGTGTCGGTGAGTGTCACCGTATACTCATATATTGTCAACCCTTGACAGTTCTGAGTGTGACATGACAGCTGAAGTTTATGCTCAGCGCCTTGCGTGGTTATTAATATTATAAGTTATTTCCTGTCTAATCGCTGCCGTGTTCCGTACTCTGTGATAGAATGGAATTGAGGTCAGAACCTAGTTAGCATCTTAAATAAATATTTTCGAGTAATATGCGTCCATCGTCTACAATATATACAGTTTGTTTCTAGGATAGTTTTACTTTATTACTAGGTATTATAAAATCGCTGCGTTAATAATATTATAGCAAAGTAAAGTGCAAATACAGGTCGAACAAACTTGAAGGTCGCTATGAAGTTCACTTCTAGATTCACAGTACGCCACCCCTTATTCCTGCTTACACATGAATTTGCTTCTGCGCATGGGCTCACCTCTTATTCCGAGACGCCATTTACTATAAATCCACCTTAGGTCGTCTGAAAATTAGCTGAAATAATTAAAGAAAAACAAAAAAATAAGGACAACAATTTCTATTAAGTAAATGCTATTATAATTTAATTTATTACAAATTTGAAATTTACCTAATTACAATATACTAAATTATTAAATACTTAGTTAAATAAAAGCCCTCTTCCTCTCTTCTACTTTTGCAAAGCCCGACAGGTCCATATCGGTCTGAATTTGTAACCTAACATCTAAGTTCACGTTTAATCATATGGAATTAATAAAAATGTTGAGTATTGAGTATTTTTTTGCTGGTTTGGTACCAGCGAAATTATAAGCAGATGAGACATTTTATAAGTTTTGGAAAAGGAATGTAGAGGTATTTTGGCGATAGGTTGAAGTGGCCTTTATCCTGAGAGTCCACCACTCCAGACGAGTAGTGGACAGCGTACCAGCAGCATTTGAAGATGTGCCACAAGGTGGACCGATCACATACCTAGTGAAGGCCGTGAAAAGCCGCTGTTTTCGAGACATCCAGGACCGGACGATGTGATGTTACTTCGGGGAGGCTTTTGTTGAGCAAATGATGTTGTACAACAAAACAGAAACATAAACAGTCATATTGAAGATTATTCAAAAATTATAATTTCAAGTTTATTTCCCATTCTACTCCGGCAGTCAGCAAGCCACAAAATATCCATATAAAGAGGTTCTCTCGGAATAAGTTCCACAGTCAGTAGTTAGTTTAATTCCGCATGTGACCGGTGGTTGGGCGAGGAACTAATTCTCGCTAGTTCCGGAATGAACTGCCGGCCGGTAACGAATGGTGCTAAGGGTTGCAGATGTGGAGAGGATAGAAATGGCTTTAATTTTGAATTAGGTGCATTTTTCTCACATACCTAAGACACTATGGTTGCAAAACCGTAGTACCCTTCCAAAAAATGTATGGTATTTTGTGCAACCAATCGAATTCCATACCATACCAAAAGCTGTAATTACATATTTTATTGACAGTACAATGGTTGCGTGCGCGACCGATGTGTTCCATAAATAATTCATAGTACAAAAATAACTGTTTTCTTGAATACAGACTAAACACAGACGTAACATAAAAAAGTCTTGAACTTTCTAGAATAACATAAGAAAAATTACATTTTCACGTGTTTCATTATGAAATAGTTACAGTACATTCCAACAAAAAAAAAAAAAAACAAATTAATTTATTAGTGTGATTTTTGGTAAATTTTTAGCATAAATTAAAAAAAAGCAAGGCATTATTTTCACGACACTTAAAGAAAAGTATGTTACTTAAAAAATGGGCACCTGGAAGAGTTTATGTGAACGGTCATTGTGTACATAAACACTCATCTCATCACATAAATTATCAAACTAAATACAATCGTTTAGTTCTAACTTTTATGCCACTTCTAGTAATGAGTGTACATTAAATTTCCCTTTGTCCCCACCGCCAATTGAAGAGCCTTCATTTGTTATACTCAATGTAGTTTTTGCTACTTTAATCATTATAAATATTAATGAAAGAACATTTATTTGATAGAGGTTTTCAGTTCGTTTATTTTATTTTAAATCTAGGTTATCATGTATTTTACCCCTTGTATTTTTGCGTTGGTCAAAGTGGCAATGCTGAGTTGGAATGAAACTGCTGAGTCCCGAGTCGATCAAAGAGATTTCTTTTTCAAATGCAACTCTAGAGCAGCACTTTTTCTGAATTTGTGCTCATCTGATGACAATAATCTCGGCCTCAGTCCCTTATTATTATGGCCATTACGTTGACGGTAAAAAATAAATACTCACAGCCAAAACAAAAGCCTCTTTGTTCCCTGATAGCTACAACCTTGGGGTCTTTAAGTCAAGAGTGAATAGGTTACTTCTAGGCAAGCGTGCTTCACCGTGGACCACATCATCGCTTACAGGCGAGATAGTGGTAAAAAATGAGCCTATATTTAAAAAAAAACACTACAAAGCGAAAAATAACTTCCTTTTCGGAACTCAATGTTTTTTGGTGCCTATTTTTTTTCGTTGTTGACACTGACTGCTGAAAAGAAGGATATTTTTCACTTTGTAGTGTTTTATTTTGGAAGTCGGTTTGATTTTTTTGTTCAAAAGTTTATTATTTTTCTCTTTTTAGTATTGGTACCATAAATTACCATGAAAGTAAGCATTAGGATAACTTTCAAATAAAATGAGATAAATAAAATGTGACCATATGAGAAACACTCGCTTTCAAATAAAAAAATAATCACCAAAATCAGTTAATAATTGGTGGAGTAATCGCGTAACAAACATACCAAAACATACAGTCGAATTGAGAGGAGGAAACACCTTTTTTAAGTAAAGTTAAAAGTTATAAATATGGCTATGGTGTAGGTACAACTCGGCTTAACTCTTCAAGCGATGGCCTGGTGGTACGTGCATGTATGACTATTAACATTTAAAAAATGTAACAAGGATATCAACTCACTACAGCTTTTAATTAATTATTAACATAAACCTCTTAACTCTAAACCACTATAATAATGGCGCAACTTTGATGCTAGTGCAACCCAAACCGGGTATAATACAAGCACTGTAAGCCTCTTACATGTTCTAATCTGACATGGATGCCTGTACTTAAGTATGAAATGACACGGAGTAGATAGGTATAGAAGACCAGCTTCATATAAAGTGTGAAAACGAGCCCACACATAGACATGATTCACGTACAGAGCGTGCAAGCGTACTCGCGACTGACATTTGTTTAGAACTCATTTCATTTGGCTGAGTAGTGAAATAAGTCGTCTAAATGGGTCAGTTATTGAATTATATTCAGAAAATAATCCCTATTTTAACCAACTTTCCAAAAAGGAAGAGGTTCGACTTTGTTTTTTTTTCGTGTGTTTTTCACCGATTTCTCCATCAAATGTGGACTGATTTTGAAAAATCTTTTTGTTTGAAAGAGTATTTTCCCATATTGGTCCCATTTTAATTTGATGAAGATCTGATTAAGATCTTCTGAGATATACCATAGAACTATTTAATAAAATACTAGTCAATTGTCTCGGGATTGCTGCAACCTCATGTCTGTTTATTGTTTATACCATTTCATAAAATAACATCACGCTAGTACGCTCTAAAGGGGTACGCAGACGTGTACAGTTCACTTTGGTACACTCTAATTTCACCGGTTATGGTCAGGTTTCATGATATTCGTCTAATCTATTCTGGCATTATAGGTACCTTACTAAAGAACTTGCCTATTAGGTACAACAAAAAACTTTTAACAAAAAAATACTACCGACTCCCAAATAGGAACACTACAAAGTGAAAAATAACTTTCTATTTTTCATTTTGTAGTGTTGCTATTTGGGAGTCGGTAGTATTTTTTGCAAAAAGAGTTTCTAAATTCCTTGACTGAATCTTCATCCATTACAACCGCACAGTCAGTTTGACAAAGAAAAAAAACACTAAGTAAATGACAATAAAGTTAATTTGATTGAGTGAATGGGGGTTAGTTTTCTCTATCTATACTATTATGTGTCAGATATATACCTACTAGAGTACAGGTAAACACTAATGCACGTAGTTTGCAGTAATGCATACACGATTGGCCACTGATCGGAATCTAAGCTGTTTCCCGTTTGATTAAAGTTAGACATTCGCTTAGCATTTCATTCCTTGTAAATTATTGGATTGCTTGGAAAAGGTTTGAATAGAGATTGCGAAAATTTGCAGTTTATTTATTGAAATCGGTAAATATGTACTCACTCTAAGTATAATTACTACCTTAGGTTAAGGTTAAAGGTAGTTCTTTATGTAGCTTTATGCTGAAAATGCCTTACGCATACCGCGCCGACCGGGGAGACGACGCCCGCCCGCCTCCGGCCCCCCTTCTTCTTCAGCGATGTCCGGTTGCACTGGGACATCACCACAACTCCAGTTATGGTGGCATCAGGTCGGCGTTCCGCGGCCTGCGCCCTCCTGCCCTTCTGCGACAAATCGAGTAAGCGAGAAAGTCTGCCTCCGTGACCTGCTCCGCCGCTTCTTTCTGCGAGATAACATCCTCGCAGAAATACGCAACGACCTCCATTGTCATTGCCATTGTTAGGACCATGGTCGGCAGTGACAGGTCTTGCACAATTTCTGCCGCCAAAACACCGATGCTGTGCCTCCCAGGCAGGGCACTGCTCGAGAGTGTACAAGGCCGTGTCCTGTTTGCAACCGCACTGGTAACACACGGAGGTCACCTCCCGCACAGCCATACCCTGATAATAACTGCACTAAACGGAAGGACAACGTCCCTCTTCGTCTGTCCGTCTCCGCCCATTGCCTCATTATGGCAGTCTGCGCCTCTCTGCGCCACCTCATCACCACTTCAGGTGGCGGGCCACTGCCGTTCTCCGGCCGTATTTCTGCACTTAGTTAGTAAACTTCGTGTAAAGCCGTCGACAGCTCGCACTCGGTCCACCCAGATTCGGCAGTAGCCGACTTAGGGCGGATGCTGTGCCAATAAGCTTCGGGGCAAGACGACAAAAGTGCTCGCCGAAGTTCCACCTACGGTCTAGGACCAGGCCCAGGTATTTCATGTGCATCTACACCATAATTCGCTCACTACCTAAGGTAATGTGACCACCCGTCGGTGGCCGGTGACGAGACCCATAAAATGCCAGGGCTTCAGTCTTCTCCAACGCCACCCTAAGACCAAGCGCTTCGATTTGGCTAATGAACAGGGACGCAACCTCAGTAGCCAAGTGTTGAACGCCGCCTCTTCAAATTTTCCTCCCCGGGCTGTGATGAGAGTGTCGTCAGCATAACAAATGACGCCCAGCCTGGGTGCACCACGAAGGTCCCAGTCCAGCCCCACGTTCCACAGGGGTGGTCCGAGGACCGATCCTTGTGGAACACTACACGTAACAGGCCTTCGCACGATTAGGTTATCGTTCTATCTAGTGTAAGGCCTTCCAACGCATCGTCTTCCGGTTCGGGGTCGCCATTCCAGAACTTTTTGGCCCCATCGGCCATCCGTTCTGTGAGCAATGTGCCCTGTCCACTGCCACTTAAATTTCGCATTTCTTCGGGCTATGTCGGTAACTTTGGTTCTCCTGTGGGTATCCTCATTTCTGATGCGATCACGCAAGAAAATACCGAGCATAGCCCTCTCCATTGCCTTTTAGGTGACTTTAAGCTTTCTCAAAAGGCGCATTGTGAGCGACCACGTCTCGGTCCTATAGGTGATCACTGGCAACACACACTGGTCATAGACTTTTGTCTTGAGACACTGCGGTATATTGGATGAGAAGATACCGCGCAATTGCCCGAACGCCGCCCAGCCGAGTCGGATTCGACGGTTGACCTATTTCTCGAAGTTGACCTACCCAACAAGTCAGTTTGTCCCAGGTAGACATAATCGTCTACAACTTCGATTGTAGAGTCTCCGATCTTGATAGGAGTGGTGAGGTGTATTATTGCTACCATTCAATTCTGTTGGTACTAAAATTCAGTAACTAAAAAAAATGTCCTTCGGAAAACTTCGTGTTTCGTTAGTCATCGGCTTTCTATCAGTTGCCCTTTGCACTCGGTGCAGACCGGACGCTCTCAATCAACTTGTAAGTATAGTATACTTGTAAGTATTTGTTAATAATCTTTTAACCTACTGTAATTTATTTAAAAAATGGGAGGAAAGCTCATAGGTTAAATTTTGTTTTTGCTACGCATTTCTATGGAAAGTCTGCTAAAGCTGCTATTTTTACTAATTACTTTATTGTTGTTTTGATTTCCGTGTGAAATATATAGAAATCACACGGCAATTAGTTCTGAATTCTAATTATTATACACGATAAATCTTATAATTGATGGACATGTAAATTAGAATTTGATTGTATTCGGCAATGCGATGATTAACTTTAAACCTTTCGCGTTTCATAATTGAAAACAATATAATTATAACGGGAAATTTAACGCGATAATTTCGATTGTTTGTTTACCTATTTCGCCCGACGTTTCGGCCGTGTTGCAACGACCGAGGTCCCGGGTAGACTGGTGTCTCGGTGTACTGGCTCCGTTGGGGCAGAAAATTCTTCCTCTACCCTCACTTTTCTACACACTACACTGACCGTGTCCTTATTCTGTAAGACTGCCCAAAACGAGGTTATGATTTTTGAATCACTGGATTCCACGCCGCGGATAATTTGTAACCGTCATCCCGATTGAACGTTTTGTGTTTTTTAATTTCAATCGCTTCACGCACAATTCTTGAATAGAAGTGGCGTTCCGTGGAGAGGACTTGTGGACGATGAAATTCGATCCAGTGATTGCTGCCGCCTTCTAATAGGTGTTCTGCAATCGCCGACTTATTGGACTGCCGGTTTTTTACAGCGGCGATATGTTCTTTGACGGGTCTCCCTTGTTTGACCGAAACGAATTTGACAAATTTTCACTTACCAAAAAAATTTTCGCATAATTTCATTTCCCAAATTATTACTTAGCAAAAAATCTATTCACGAAAATTTTTAACGCAAACATAATGTTTGGGAAATGAACGTTTAAACTATAACTTGTTTAGTTACCAACTAGTACTTTTAACATTTTTTATTTATTCAAATATTTCACTTGGAATAACAGTTTTTACGCAAAATCAAATAAGCCAAATATTTATAGTTTTTTATTTCTCTTTTTTTATATATATTTTTTTTAAATTTAATGCAGGTCACAGTTTTAACCTAACCTAACCATTTTTTTTTAAATAACTAATTATCCTAATCTTAATAGTTCAGTTCCGGGTAACCTACTAAAAACAATCTCTTTTTTCTATTAATGCAAGTCGTTTCTGGCACTCGCCGGCCGCTGCCGCGGCACCGCTCGCTTCGCTCGCTCGGCTCGTGCGTAGGAGGTCACAGTTTTAACCTAACCTAACCTAACCATTTTTTTAATAATTAACCTACTCTAACTACTTCCATAAATAAATTAATATCAAGTAACCATAAATTTGACTTGTTTCAGACAAATTGAAAGAATTAATCAAAAAATAAAATTGTATTTTTTATTATATAATTCAAAAAATCTTATGTTTGCCTTAATACTTTTTGTCTTAACAAATCAGTTCACCAAACGTTTATTGTCTGAAGATTGTTTGCTGTAATAAATCATTTGATTAAAGACCAAATGCCATAATGACATTATACTTGGTAAAATTTTGCCATGTAAAAATTTGACCAAATAAAAATATGCGTACTAAAATCATTCGAAATATTGCAATGGTATAAAAAAAGATTGCTGAAATTTGTTTGGGTAATGAAATTTTGTCAAAATCTTTTCGGCAAAACGGCAGGATCCCGTTCTTTGACCCTTTCAGCTATAGTCCGCTTAGTCTGGCCTATGTAGGAACTACCGCAGCTGCAGTTGATTTTATAAATACCCGGCGATTGAAACGGCAGTACATCCTTTGGTGTGCCCACTATGCTGTTCACCTTTTGTCAGTACCTGTTAGTACTGTTAGTACCTCCTGAACATGGTCCAGTTCCCCTTCCAGGTGCTCAGGGTCACACAAGTCATGAGCTCTGTTTTTTAATGACGTCATAACAGCTTGTAAGTGGCGTGGGTGGTGATGCGATGTAGCGTGTGTTAGTATTGGAAGTACGTGTAACGTCATTAAATCATGAATTTCCACTTTATAAGCACAATGGTTTGCTACAAAATACAAATTGACATATTTATTAAGCATCTACCGACAAATGTCGAAGTACCTACCTAAATTATTATTGTGTTGTCAAATATCTACAATTGTTAGAGTACCCACTTGAGTAAATATTGTATGAACAGGAAATAACTCTAAACTTACCTATAAGCCAAAGTGATGATATTCCTATAAAATATTACGTAATTTGTAATGATCATTGTGATGTATCCTGGATTTTATATTACCAATTTAGTATTATAAGTCCTTTGAGACAATTGGTAAAATACTGTCAATTAGTATCAATATTCTTTCGAATATTGATTAAGAATGACTAAATAGGCGATATTCAATTTCTTAGTTGTGTTGATACGTTTTAAAAAGGTTTCATTACTCAAGAATTGATTATTGACCTAATTGTGAGATTATTCATAGAAATGTAGAAAATGGTGGGGACGTTTGACAGGTCGACACGTTGCTATAAATAGTGGGTAATTCGTGAGTCGACCCACTTTGTTGTGAACTACGAGCCAGTACAGACCAGTTGTTATGTTGTCATAGTGATAGTGATATTGATATTGTTTTCCTGAATTGTTATATTTTTTGAAAGATGGACTACACAAGCTTCACGTAAGTTATTTTATATTATAACTTGATTATTGCTAATGGTTGTGTAGAAAGTCTATTTCATATTGTGGCCTTTATTCATAATAATGTTAAATTGATTTAAGGGCTAGTCATGTTCCTTGCCTTGTCCTTGTTGTTTTGATTATATAACATTGTGAAATGTTACAATATTCATTATATAATGGCCATAATAGAATTAGATCTTTATTGTGATAAACGATATTTATTTGGTTGTAAAATATATCTATAAATACTTTTACAACCATAGTTGCTTCCGTGGAGTTTCTTGCCCTTCTTCTCCACGAGAACTAGGTCTAGCGAATGGGTGGTAAGCTCTCTGAGCCTCAATATGAATTAATTGACAAGCCTGATTGAAATAAATACATAGTCTTGTCTTTTTGTGCTTTTATTCATAAAACCTTTCCCTTATACACCACATACATAGGAACTCTAATACACAGTTAATAACCATCTTGACATATATCGATACTTTTATATGGAGTTCCTTCATTTTTCTAACACGTGCAGGTATCTATCAGTATGTGTGGGTTTCTGATAAACGCAGTGTGACAGTGATCCATCAAGTCTCGCAGTGACTCTGACATCCAGGAATGACAACGACCTGTCTGTCTCCACCTCGTATGTGAACCTCATGTTTGGGTGAATAGAGTCGAGGTGTCCTATAAGTTGTTCCACTTCCCGTTTACTTCCTTTTATAATACAAAAGATGTCATCGACGTATCTCTTCCATAGTCTGATGGTTTTCGGTCCTAGGCTCAGTGCGTTTTCTTCGAAATGTTCCATCCAGAGATTAGCTAGTACCGGGGCAACAGGACTACCCATGGCAACACCATCAATCTGGAGGTAAAGTTGACCTTGGAATAGGAAGTAATTGCCATCTAAAGCCAGTTTCTAAGTAGATCAACATAGTTCAAAGGCATCTCGCTGTCCTCCAGTTTGCCTTTAATGACGTCCAAACACTCCTTAATTGGAACATTGGTGAAAAGTGACTCCACGTCAAAACTCACCATCATGTCATCTGGTTCCAATGTTAGGGACTGTATAATCTGCACGAAATGGCGCGAGTCCTTTACAAAAAAAGATGTCCTTCCAACCAGTGGCTGTAACACTGACGCAACGTGCTTGGCAAGGTCGTAAGTGGGAGAAGCAATTTGACTTACGATTGGACGCACCGGCACGTTAGACTTATGTATTTTTGGCAGCCCATATAATTTTGGTGGTTGGTGCGGTTTTGGGGCGTAAAGTTTTTGGAACTCGTCTTCTGTAAAAAGGTCTTCATTTTCACTGATCACAGTTCGTATTCGTCGCGTTACTCTGGCCGTAGGGTTGTAAGATACCGGTTTATATACCTTATCATCACACAACAACTCCCGTACTTTGATTTGGTAATCAGTAGTGTTCATCACAACCGTGGCGTTCCCCTTGTCGGCCTTGAGCACTAAAATATCCTGGTTTTCCCGAATATTCCTCAATGCTTGACGCTCTTCCTTCGTAATGTTGCTCTGCGGGAGTTTCGACTTCCGTAACATAACCGCAACATCCTGCTGTAGTGCCTCGGCATCGTTTGTCGGTATCTTGTTTCGTTGAATCGATTCCGATAAGTAAACAAACAATCGAAATTATCGCGTTAAATTTCCCGTTATAATTATATTGTTTTCAATGCGATGATTGCCGAGGGACATTAAGAAAATAGTTGTACTGTACCTACTGTCAATATTTTATACCTAAAGTCGTCACAATCTAAAAAAGTTTGTTGACGTTTCTCATATTACATGCCGCGATAACTTTCTACGTAAGACATTGAACAATCAAATTCATAATTCACTATAACAACACACACCCATACACTATAACAACGCGTATCATTCGCAAGCATCAAGTTTAATTATTATTAAGTATTTTTATAGCTGTCAAAACGGGCTTTTTATTTTTTGACAACTTTACCAGGAATAATTAACACCCAACCCAGTTTGCAATAAAGGCAAGATCATGTGCAGACTAAATTGAAGCACTTTAAGCTCTAACACTTCATAACTTGCAGCTGACAGCTCAAGCCTAAGCAGCGAACAAAGTCAGCGCTTTACGCTTTGTTGTAGCGGACATGAAGTAGCATTCTCATGCTATGAATTATAGTGGACAGATCTATAATATTCGTTTTGAAACTGTTCGGTAGTTAGTTATAAATAATCACTTCATAATTGAATTAGGATTAGGGAACCCTAACAATGTCAGAAATAGCAGTGGAAGTCGGAAATGCCTAATATTGAAAAGTAAACTTAGACGATAGTAAAAAAAAAAAATATTAAATGTATTTTTGGTCTTGTGGTAGCGAGCGCATGAAAGCTTGAGGTATTGATGTTCATGGTTCCATTCCTGGGTCTAATTGGAAAGTATTAATTGTTTTTTAGCTGGATATTCTCAGAAGCATTCCGGAGTTATTCTAAAAAGTGTGCCAAATTTCATAAGTTTATGTTGGTATGTACGTATGTGTTTGTCCACGCATTTCTACGAAACTAATTATCGGATCGTGATCATTCTGTTTGCGTTGGATTGAGTATCTCTCAACTTAGGGAATAGTGAAAGTTTATTCAATATCGGTCCATTAGCAGAGTCCAGCAGCGACAAACAGCACAAATGTGTAAATTGAGTTTTTATGGGTATTTTGTTCAATCCTTTAGGAAATGCTATAGAAAATGCAAATTTTTAGTGATGGTGTACTAAAACTAAAAAGAGATAAATAAAAACTTTTTCACAAAAAATAAACCGATACTTAAGATATAACGTAAAGGTTTTTTTTCGTTATATCTTAAAAATTCTTTACAATCCATTAATCAATCACTTTCATAAATCAATCTTAATATTGCAATCACTTTCATAAATCAATTTTAAAATTGCTGATTATTTCCCGAGCGTAACAAGGGCACAAAAACCACAAACCACGACTTTAATTCTACACATACTCAAACACATACCCATAATTATTCTTCTCTCTTAACTCAAATTTCCCATAATTCTACATGACGGTTTAATCAATTCCAAAAGTTCGAACATTGAAAATTCAATCAGTCTAAACACTGCCTGCGTCGGCACTTTGTAACTGCTTGCTAACTTTCAAACCTATCGATGAGTTTAGTGCTAGTATTAATTACTTGGCAATTCTGCTCTTAGTAGGACAGATGAGAATCGACAGTTCGATGTTTTAGGTAAATAATTAGTTAGTAATGAAAACCGCAGCGAACCACAACGTATTGCATTGTAAAAGCAAAAGAGGAAATTTGGAATGCAATTATGTCGGCGATGCCAAATAATTGTAAGAACTAACTTTCAAAATAGTAGGACATCAACTAAAATAACTCCTTAAGGAGGTGTACGTGACAAGCGAACTTGCGAAGGGCTTTCATTGGCGATTGTACGCAGTGCGCACAAGCAGCGTAGGTATGTGTAAGGACTAGGCGAGTCAGTTTTACAGGATAAACAATAAGAATAAATTTGTTATGTTAACATCATGTTCTGAATTATATCTACTTAAAATAAATAAGTAAAATTTTAAAATGTAAAAGCCCCCGACACGATATCTAGCGCCAACAACCCGATTCAAACAGTAAAACACCCATATCTTTTATCGCCCACTCTCGACAATGTCACCTTTCAAACACAAAAAAAAAACAAAGTCTGATCATCCGTTTAGGAGTTATGTTGTCACAGACAGTACACATATATATAAACAACACGTTCACACGTCAAACTTATAACACCCCTCTTTTTCGTTCGGGGGTTAATGAGTATCGTCAACATGTCGTAATAAACAAAATACGATATACAGTGGTCCCAAACTAGACGGCGCCTTTAACTTGGGGACCGGAGTTGCGTCAATGTTAAAAAAAAACATGTTATTAATGGTGTAAAAAGTTTTAATAACTAAGTTAAAGTATTTGTAATAAATATTTTAATAATTAAATTTAAATAATGAATACGAAGCACCAGGACCGATGGACCAGAATCGTCAAACAGTAGGTGATTGAAGACAAGCATCATTACAGAGGCAGGCCAAAGAAACTATAGTGTGACGCTCTGGACTCGTACCTGACGGATTTACTGGAGAAAGCAATACACAATAAAAAGTGGATTCTCCGTCGAGCAGTTTTTAGGGTTCCGTAGCCAAATGGCAAAAAACGGAACCCTTATAGATTCGTCATGTCTGTCTGTCTGTTTGTCCGTCCGTATGTCACAGCCACTTTTTTCCGAAACTATAAGAACTATGCTGTTGAAACTTGGTAAGTAGATGTATTCTGTGAACCGCATTAAGATTTTCACACAAAAATAAAAATAAAACAATAAATTTTGGGGGTTCCCATACTTGAAACTAAAACTAAAAATATTTTTTTCCATCGAACCTATACGTTAATAATCGAACGTAATCTATGGATAGGTCTTCAAAAATGATATAGAGGTTTCTAATATCATTTTTTTCTAAACTGAATAGTTTGCGCGAGAGACTCTTCCAAAGTGGTAAAATGTGTGTCCCCCCCCTGTAACTTCTAAAATAAGAGAATGATAAAACTGACAAATATATATGATGTACATTACTATGTAAACTGCCAGCGAAAATTGGTTTGAACGAGATCTAGTTAGTAGTTTATTTTTAATACGTCATAAATCGTAAACCGCAATTAATCAATTACGGAACCCTTCGTGCGCGAGTCCGACTCGCACTTGGCCGGTTTTTTTATACAAAGATTAGCTTACAGAAGTGTTAATTCCAAGTATTTTTAGTGGATCAAATGCTGTACTTATCATGATACAAGCTTATTTAATTTAGTTACAAAACCATTGCTCTTATTACAAGAGAAACGCCATACGTTTTTACAGCTTAATTAATGTAATAAACGACTAAAGTAATTTCATTTCAAACTAGTTCAAAAAGAAACAGCTGAACGCAATGTAAAGGAAGAGAAAATTAATGAATGCAGTTCAATCCGGATCGAACTGGTATTATCCGGTGAAATTGCTGGCCGTTGCACGTAATACCGGTTTATTATAGGAAATTAGCAACTGTGGAGGGAATTGCTTTCATAATCTGTTGAAAATGGAAAATTTATTGTAGACGTTGCATGTTGCGAAAAACCGAGTTCAAACAGAAATTAGGTTAAAGCCCTTTTCCAATACTTATTATAGATTTATAATATCGTTTCAAGTTTCCAATGTTTATCTTACTTAGTCAGCAACTTAACTGTATCTTGACTTTTGTTAGAGCACACACGTTGCAATCTGATAAAAATATTAGAAGTTAATTTTTAGTTTCACGAGTGCACGCTGCACACAAACAATAATATATCATTTCATTTACAAACCCGCTACACTATTCCCAGCACCTTTAATGCCAGGAACAACAACGAGGATTACCGTAAATCGCCTAAACGATAAGCTTATCAAGTTTCAGAGAAACAATTCAACTGTCTTGGATCCAATAAATATTTCTTTTGATACCGAAAAAAGATCTTAGCTACTTTCGAGACATAATACATGCACAACCTAGCCCAGCACGCTACCTCGTACAATCCATCTTCACCTATCATTTTCTCCACATGAGGACGGCCCTCATGCATAAATCCGTCGCGCCATTATCCTAGCCTAGCATCCTGGATCCGCCAAAATCCACCCGTTCCTTGTAATTACGGCTAGGTGATGGTAGACTTCGGAACAAAGATGCTTCGGCGTCTTCTTGCGTCAGCAAAGACACTGGAAATGTAGAAGAAGAGACACAAAACATTTTTTTTATTCGCACATGAAATGCAAGTATAATCAAGCTAAAATTAAAAGCAGTAACATTGTGTGCCTCACGGTCGTGCCAAATAGTTCAGTGCTGCAAAATGCCAGGCGACGAGTTAATTGACGCTTTGTATGGCGTATGATTCGAGGGCAGCGACATTGTCCTTGAAATGTAACTACTGGAAAACCGATAAGTACCCCACCTCCACCCCTGGTGACTTGATGATAATTTTCGAGTTTTTGAAGCATCATTTCAGCCAGTGTATCGTTGCTGATAAGCTTTTTGACCCGTTGCGAATTGACTCAAGCACATTAATCTGGTGTTTGGTAGATCCGTCCCAGAAGAAGAAGTGAGAAGTACGTCAGTTTCATCATACACTACTAAACTTGCATTTGATGAAGGTTGAGCAGCTGAGTCGGCATGGACAGGTGGACCACATCTTTGATAGAATCCTCTATTTTCAACGACTGCAAAAAACTCTAAATACTCGGTGATGAGTAGTAAGATGAACGTTGCACGAATGACGAACGGCTGGGTGAGCAACCATCGATGACTACTCGAACGGACCGATCTTAGTAAATCCGCTGCGTTAGTGAAGCCGGAAACGCTTTGAACGGAAGTGTTCCTTTAAGGGATGCTGTTACCTGCCCCTCGTCTAAACGCTTCCTGACGACGGCATCCTCTAGGAAACGATTTGCCTCCAAGTGAACAGTCGTGGAAAAGATTTGTTGAGCGCTTTTTTTGAATGTTGAGTGAGAATCTTATGGTGTTGACTGTCTATAGTTCATTTGTTCCTTTTTAAGCACAGGGCAAAGTTTTTTACTGTAGAAAAATGTAGTTTACAGTCACAGTATCTTGGTTTGAGGGATATTTCATGAAAAATAAAGTTAACAACTGACATCGATTTTAGTAGATTTTGTACGGTCGCATTTGTTAGGGTACTATCTATATCGCATAAGGACCTATTGTTTTTCTTTACTTAATACTGGTATTGAAGATACAGAAATGAAACTGAATTCGTTGTAGCTGACTAATATTCTTCATGTCAGTATTCATTAGGAATTAGGCAGAAGATTAATTAATGAGTGTCGGTGTGTGGAGTGATGTTCTGTGTGTGACGGACAGCCGATAATACAGATGATGTTGTCTGGAACTAAATAATAGATAAACACCTGAAGACCTTACGTGACCGACAAACAATACATTTACATTGTTTCTCATTGTCTGGCAGTTAAGGTGGTAAGTAAAGTGCGAAATTCACAGACCTGACACAGAACATAATATTGTAACAACTACACATTAATTAAACATTTATTTATAAAACAAGTTTTTTGAACTAAAAGTTTCCTAATGTTGTTCCACTTGTGCACAACCAATGAGCCCAAACACGATGATGCTATCTTGTCTGGTTGAGGAGTTGCTATGGTCACCTTCCGTCTCCATCGTGAGACCAGCTCTATAGAACCATATCATATTAATGTTTCCAAAGTTACCAAATAAGTACGCCAAGTTTCAGCTTAATCAGATGCCAGGAAGTGCTTGAAAAATGGATTACTAGTTGCCGGACACACAAACGAAATCAAGGTAACATAAAGCTTGATAATAATAAATAAATAATAGATAACAGTGGTTAGGCAGAGGCCAATATAGTCCTTCTATAGGTTTAGGTAATCGATCCATGAAATCTCCCAAACCCATAGCCCAATATGTTTTGTGTCCATATTCTACAATAGTCCTGTACCAGCCGGGGATTGCCCTTGGGTGTTCACTAGTGCATACATGGATAATTGTCGTTTGTGTCACATTTCATCCTACAAGGCCTCTGCGAGTTGGTTTCGACGCCTGGCACGCCTTTCATCGGTGCGGGACGCAGGGGAGAAGCTAAAAAAAACACGCTTTAATAAAAACCCAAACAAAAGTAGAACATAATTTTCAATAAACTAAAATTGAGTATGGTTAACAAAAACATGTATTTTATTGTAATAAAGCGTGGGTTCCTTGATGTCAATTATTATAATATTTTATTGGCAGATATTGTTAAAAGTAGTAATTTTGAAAATGTCTTAAAAAGCACCACATGCTTTTTATGTATTTTTTTTTGTTATTCACACTATTCTTAATTTAAATGTATTCAAAATTATGTTCTACTTTTTAGTTTGGTGTTCTATTATTATTAAAGCGTGTTTTTTAGTTATTTAAAATATTAATATCTTTTTTACTTTTTAGCTCAATCGATAATCCTGAACCCTGGCAAGGATAATGGGACAAACTGTTCAAATTATCGCATAGTCCTTGATAATTGTGCAAAGTTTCAAATTAATCGGACGGTGAGATGTGGGTGAAAATAACGTTCAAAGATCATTGAGGTAATAATGTACTACGCACTAGAGAAGTCATCACACATCACTACTGCGTGCCGTTCAATTGCGGTTTTCTAGCCGCATTTCACTCATTTGCTTGCTAGATCTTGACAGCTTAAGTATTTTTTTGTTTTTAAACGAAAAAAACGTTCAGACGCATTAAATATGCCATTATATATGCAATATGTATGGTGTGTTTTAAGATATTGCACTTATAATTCAACTAATACGGCGAAGTGCAAAGGAATAACTTTTCATCGGTGAGTAACGAGATAATCATTTTAAAATATAATTTGAACAAAATATTTGGTGGAAGTCATGTTGTGACATTTTTCATATAGACTAAAAATTAAGATGTGACAATTTGTGTAACAAGTGTAGGTAGAATTAGCTGGCGTTTCTTTTTAAAGAGGAAAGTAATAATCTAACATATTAATCCATTCAATCCATTCATTCTAATTTTAATTATTGTTCATATTTTTTTTGGACTCCTACCACTGCTTTGTTCTTTTTAACCCAAAGGTTGACTGGTAGAGAATGCCTTGCTGCATTAAGTCCGCCTATTGTACATGAAGTTTAAATAAATAAATAAATATTTAGAAAAAGAACTGACTGTGGTTATTCAATGAAAAAAGATAAAAAATGAAAGATGAAAAACAATTATTACATAATGTAAGACTTAATTTACATTTTGTTTATTTAAGGTTTCCACGTTTGGGCCGTAAAGATAGGGAAAAATGGATAAAATTTATCCAAATCAACCGCAGTGAAGATACCTGGTTACCATCCAATCATACTTATTTTATTTAGTTAGTTCGTTGCATTTTCGCGAAGACGATAAATATGGTATGGACACACAAACGGGCAGGCGTTTTCTGAAGAAGTCTGCTGTACCTTGTGTAGATGTAAGTAACAGTAATGGAAATAATACTGTTTCAAGACGGGTAACAAAATATTATTTCAGTCATTACTAACATTATGTTTTGTTTGTTTTAGCCAAGGGTGGGTCACAGTAGTACTGGAATAATGACACCGATTTCTGAGTCTGTTAGCGAGTCAGAATCAATTTTTGATTCATCAAGAAAAATATTTCTCAAGCAAAAAATACATGATCTAACCATTGCAAAAAAAAAGTTAACAGATAAAATTAAAAAGGTCCAACGCCAAAACAGACAGCTAAAAAAGAAATGTGAATCTCTGACCCTTATTGTAAAATCTCTTAAAACAAAATTTTCACTCGATGGAATAGCCGAAAATAATTTGCTTAATTTGATTTGATTAAATATTTGATTTGATTTGAATGATTAAGTATGAGTGTAGCAAACGCGTTGCTTCTATGTGACCAGGTAATAAAGTCATCGCAGTTCTTAGACTCATCAGGAACTGTTAATTTTTTGAAAATTATGAATGACTTCTTTGACACTATGAATTCGAGAAAGGGTCACTTTTATGGATTCAAGCGACCAATAGCTATACAAAATAAATTTGAGGTATTTGAATTTCTTGACAAAGTAAAGAAGTACATATTAAATTTGGAATTTCACGTAAAACATAAAAGGGTGATTGAAAGAAAAAAAATTGCACCTCGTATTATATTATCCATTTCAAAGCAGAAAATCGTCGAATCAGCAAATAAAACAGGATTTATTGGCGCCATCATTTGCATTGAATCTCTGAAAACATTATAACAAGATGCAGTCGAGGAAAAAAAAGTCATGCGTTATATTTCAACGTATCGCCTCAGTCAGGACCATTTAGAGCTTTTTTATGGGGGTTATCAGAAAACATGGTGGATATAACAATAACCCCAATGTTTTACAATTTCGAGCTGCTTATAAAAAGACATTAAACCACATGGAACTTCGCTCATCTTTGACGGGCAATTGTATTCCACTAGACAATTTCAATATTCTGCACAATTCTTCTATTGACGTAATTAATAGTAGGTACTACACACATGAACAGACATGACGATGAGCAATATGAAATCTTGTCGGCTACTCGCTGCTTAGAATCTGACATAGAAGCCGAGAACAACTGTGTCATTTTTGCCGGCATACTCAGTTGCTAACAAATCGCATTTGGTTCCCAGTTGATCGTCGGATACATATATGGGTACGTACGTTTCCCGAATCCTGACAAAGTCATTAAAATGCGAAGTATGTGTGGATAGTTTAGGTATATCAGAAAGGCTGCCACATCATAAACGAATTACTATTAAAGATATGGGTGGCTTGTCGTACTCCACAGAAGACGTATATAAAATATGTATCGCCACTGAAACTGTAATAAGAAAACTTATAAAACAAAGTGGTGGAATCAGTCTCTCTACTAAATACCATTTCAGTTACATTACAGTTAATACTTTGGAATATTTTATTCACAAGGAAATACTTACATCTTTGCTTCAACATTCTTTTGATCAACCAAGCACTTTAAATCACCGAACACATTTGATACGGGCCATCATAAACAAATACACAACAATTCGCTTGAAGCACGAAGCTAAAATTGATCAGACTAATAATTATTTATCAAAGCGTAAAAAGTTAACTAAACTTATATTGTTTAGGGGTAACTAAATAAACATAATTATTATAATAAAAATATACCTACAGAAGCTTCGTGTTTCAAGCGAATTGTAAAATTTCCTATTCTGATTTGATATGTTTTTAACTTATTGTAAGCGCATTGTATATATTTTAATTAAAGAAATACAAAAGTTTATTTTACTCTATTAAGGTTATTTCAACTTATAATAAATAATGAAAAAGTGTGCATTCTAATGAAGCTTGTTAGGTATAAAGCTATGTCACTTCTGTAGTCAGTCAGCAATTTAGTCTATATGAATGACAAGGTGTTGCAGAACGTTGTACGAAACGCGTAAGCGCCATGAAAATCACGGCGCTTCCGTCTTTTTGTTCGCGAGAAAACTACACCTTGGAAGCGCTCTAGCGCTGCATGTTTATATTGTTTTGTTAGACAAATAATTATTGTTTCAGCGCTGCAGCGAATTTTTAGTTTAAACTGTTGTCAAAATTTACAAAATGGAGCATGTATTTTGCTTAGGATAGCTTCTCTAGTACGTAGTACATATTATCTCAATGTCAAAGATTTCGTTACATAGATTCATAGATACATACATATCAAGCTAGTAAAAGCGTGTTAAAAATACCCTTGCTACAATAGGTCTGCCTGTTAGCGACACACAAGGTCACACACTAAACAGGTGAAGGTCAATAAAAATTTTACTTTAGGTATGTCCTATGTTTACATGTCATCGGCTTGCAGTCTAACCGAATGCAGCTGAGTACTTCTCATGGACCAGCTGCCTAACTGACCTCACAACCCAGTTACTGGGCAATACGATATCCTTGGCAAGGCTGGTGCCAGATTTCCTAGCTTCGGACTACCCGTTACGACTGTGAAAGATCTACAAAAACGGCCACGGCCAACGGCTTAAAATGCTTTCCAAGCGTCTCGGTGTGTAAAAAGTATTCATACTCAAGTTATGATATCTTGATCGGAACGCACAGCGCCGCGATATGCAGTGCCGGACATCATCATCTAAAGACGACTGCTGGACATAGGTCTCCCCCAAGCGTCGCTACACTAATCAGTCCTGTGCGTCTCGCATCCACCGAATTCCTGCCGACTTAACCAGGTAATCAGTCCATCTAGAGGCCTTTCAACATGCCGGACACATCAAAAGTAAATCGTATAAAAAAGTCTACAATGGTATTTTAATCCATCGCAGTATGCGTCAGCGGTGAAGAGGCTTATGTGGCACTGTATACAGCAGCATTGTGCGTTCCGATTGAGAATCCACGGCTGTAGTACTACATTCAATCATTACTCAGAAGATCAGCGCTCAAAACTTCAACATGTAAGTACCGCATCGACGAAACCGCAACACCGAGCTCTAAAACTTTAATCTTAAACTTTCTTACTAATTAAACCACTAAGTGGAAAGAGGATGTACTTGTATGGAGCCTAGGGGCAAAGATGCTTACGAGATGCAGTTTGTAAAGGAGCAAGCACCAACGTGACTATTTTAGTAGAATAGTGTTCTAATGGCGATTGTAAATCCAAGTTGGGCAATATTTAGTCTAAAGCGTGAAAGCGTTAACAGTTAGACAAAGAATTGATTAGTGACTGAGTTTGCTCACTCTACCATCTATGTACATATATGAAATGGGAGTGTTTGTTTGGTGTTACCTGCATTTGTTTGAAATACTGCGCTCTCGGCGTTATCAGAATACCATTCATGTAACCTCTCATAAAACCGCATATTTCGGCGGATATGGCCCAAAAATAACATAATTTCAGCCGAAATACGTCCACTGCTGGACATAGGTCTCCCCAAGCGTCACCACATTGACCGAACCCGTGCGTCTCGTATCCAGCGGATTCCCGCAACCTTAACCAGGTCATCGGTCCAACTAGTGGTAGGCTTTCCAACGCATCGCCTTCCAGTTCGCGGTCGCCATTCCAGAACTTTTCGGCCCCATCGGCCATCCGTTTTTCGAGCAATGTGCCCTGCTCACTGCCACTTAAGTTTTGCAATTCTTCGGGCTATGTCGGTAACTTTGGTTCCCCTGCGGATATCCTCATTTCCGATGCGATCACGTAGCGGTTACTTGTAACAGTATACCAGCACCTATTAGAAATAAAGATTTTCTGGGATCCTTTAAGAGGTCTTTGTTTAAATTCGTTTTAGATAGATGTTACTACTCCATCACTGAGTTTACTACTGATAATCATAGGTATGACGATTCCGAATTGCTAATTAAACAACACTTATGATTTCATTTATTGATTAAGAATTTTTTTTTTTTTTTTATAACCTATAGGCTCGCGCTTGACCACAATCTCACCTGATGGTAAGCGATGATGTGGTCGACGGTGAAACACGCTTGCCTAGAAATAACCTATTCACTCTTGACTTAAAGACCCCTAGATTGTAGCTATCGGGAAACACAGACTCCGGCAGGGAATTCCACTCCTTAGCTGTACGCATAATAAAAGTGTTCCCAAAACGTTTTGTGCGTATGGGTGGGATGTCTACCATGTATCGATGGCGCATCGCCGTACGTCTGGTAGTCCGATGATGGAACGGGCTAGGTGGAATTATATCGTGCAATTCCATCGCACACTCCCCGAAATGTAACCGATAAAAAACCGACAGGCTGGCAACTCGGCGACGATGTTCAAGACTCTGGAGCTTTGACTTGACCAGCGCCTCATCGCCGATGAGCCTCTTGGCTCGCTTTTCGATCGACTCTAGTGCGTCAAGCTGGTATTTGGCTGATCCGTCCCAGAGATGAGAACAGTACTCCATGCATGATCGAACTTGCGCTTGATACAAGTTGAGGAGCTGTTCCGGCGTGAAGTACCGTCTCACCTTTGCAAGGATCCCCAGCTTTTTGGCAGCCAGCTGAGCCTTTGCCTCGATGTAAGGGCCAAAATTGAGAGTAGATGTCAACGTAACGCCAAGAAGCTCAAGATGGTCAGTTATTGGCACGGTCGCATCTCGGAAAGTTGGTTCTGGGTAAAATTGGCTCTTTTTAGCGGAAAAAAGACACGCCTGGGTTTTAGCGGCATTAAACCTGACCAGATTGGCATCGCCCCATTCGGAAACTGCCTGCAAGGACAGGTTCAAGCGCTCCACCATGGCCTCCCGGAGAGACCGGATCTGAGGCCCGGTAGCACGAGCGTTGGACAAGTATCTCTCAGCATCATCATCTCTCAGAATGAATGTGTTTTTTATCTGAATGACCTGTCTACCTAATTGATATATTCTAAACCGATTTTTTTTTAATTTACCTCGATTACTTACTCAATTATTGACATGTCATCTCAATTGTGATTGCTTGTTTATATTGATTTTGTACGCTATGTGGAGGCGCGTAGGGCTGGCTTAGTGGACTGTATGTGCGGTGCGAAGCAAAACGCTTGATGATAGGTAATTCGAGTTGCGGGGATGTTGGTTATCAGTGTACAACCCAAAAATAATTAGGGAAAGAAGCACAAACCTTTTCTGGAGCCGCGTGGTAGCGCCGTCGTGGCACTGAAACACTTCACCAGGGTTCAAGGGCAGCTGGGCTTCAAGTTACTGTCATCACACGTTAATCACAAACACAAACTGTTCATTATAGTCTTATTACATGCGAAAACGCGATGATGCCAAGGTTATTAATCATTTTCACGGAGCGGGCCGACGCCATATGCGTAGGCGATGCGATTCAATTCGGAAGTCATTTCCAAACAAAATGACGGTGCAAATCTTCTTGTTCACTCGCGAGGATGTGCGGAAAAGGGATAGGTATAGAAAATAGCGAATGTCAATCATATTTTGCATGTTGGCGCTACCACTATATATATTGGGCAAACATAGTGCACATATTTAAGACAATAACTATAACTCTGTAACTATACCTATGTTTTACAAAATTGCTTGGTCCTTATCATTTTGTGAGGTCTTTGACCAGTAGAGCAGAAATACTATTACAAGTAAGTAAGTAGGTACATAAGTATCTTAGGCCCATATTCGAAGTCATATTCTTAAACTCGATTCCACCTCAAATTGCCAGTTATTAGCTATTAGTTATTGCCGTATTGTCATTCATTGAGGTGGTTTTTAGGGCTCCGTACCCAAGGGGTAAAAACGGGTACCTATTACTAAGATTCCGCGGTCCGTCTGTCTGTCTTTCTGTCTATCCGTCTGTCACCAGGCTGTATCTCATGAACCGTCATAACTAGGCAGTTGAAATTTTCACTGATGATGTATATCTGTTGCCGCTGAAACAACTTATACTAAAAAAACTTAATTAAAGAATCAAAAAACCCGACTGCTTCAAAAGCGAACTAAAAAGTCGTAAACAAGGAAAAAAAAATCATGCTGTGCAGTCGGAGGATACATATTCGCGGGCTGGCTGACCAAAATCTGGTGTATCTTCCGCCTGCACAGAATGATTTTTTCCTTGTTTACGACTTTTTAGTTCGCTTTTGAAGCAGTCGGGTTTTTTGATTTTTTGAATTAAGTTTTTTTATTTATAACTTTTTAGTTAGTTTTTTTCGAATTAGATACATTTAAACATATAAGTGTTAAATATTTTTAAATCACCTCTTAAAACCCTTTATTTTGATTCCCCACACGATGCGTTTGGAAGAAAAAAAAAATTGGGCCCCCACAATATGGCACCCAAAATCCGCCATTTTTCTATTATCTAATTTTAATTTAGCCTATGACACTCGCAGGGTTAAGACGCATCGATTGAGGTATGAATCATCAAAATCGGCCAACGCGTTTGGTCTCTGGAACGCCATATAGGAACAAACATACATACATACAAACATACTTACATACATACATACATACATAGACTGATAAACACATTACCCTCCTTCGGCAGTCGGGTAAAAAAAAGAATAAAATAAAAATATTTAAGTGGGGCTCCCATACACCAAACTTTGCCGTTTTTTTTGCCGTTTTTTGCGATAATGGTACGGAACCCTTCGTGCGCGAGTCCGACTCGCACTGGGCCGGTTTTCCATGGTAATAGCCACTGAGTCAAATAGAGGCCCTTCAAATTAACTTGAAATACGGGCCTTATTTTTCATGAAGCACGAATTAATACTGCAGAAGAATATTCGTTTTCTCCATACCTCAAATGAATGATTTAAAAGAAAATAAAACTCACAACACACTACTTCTTCAATTCATCCTAAAACAAATAAAATCCATCCTACAAAAAGAAAATATCTACCGAAAATTATCTTTTCGCCTCGAACAACGAAAGTCATTCTACAAAATTACTAAAATTAGTTCACACTCAATTTCCTTTTACTCATGACCGGGCAACGTTTTAAAATAATTTGCACTTTTGACTTTACGTTAGTAATCAACCGAGTATTATTTAACAGTAAAATGGGCTTCACTTTCGACAATAAATTTAATTTTCATCGGTTGGAAGTTGTATGAATTTTATTTTTTGGGTGCAGTGAATTGTGGCTGCTAACAAAGAAGTTAAATGTTCAAATACAAAATCAGATTATTAAGAATGCCATAATTGGTTTAGATCATGGGTTCTCAACCAGTGCTTCGTGCCTCACCTGGGCTATAGAATTTCCTAAAGATGACCCCCAATGATTCCAAGGATAATTTGTAGGTTAATACCTACAAATTATCCTTGAAATTAATTAATTAATGGTTTATTTTAATAAATGTTCTTGATATTAGAAAAAGAGTGGTTGTTGCCGACAACACTTTGGTAACAGAGTCATCTATGTCATTAAATCAAGTTATGCTTCGTATCCGCTTCGTTGCGCCATTCAGTTTGAATCAAACTATATATAAAGGAATCTCAGCCCATATTCGGCCAGCATAGGTTCTTGTGATTTTACACTTATATGCGTGACGTAGTGAGTACTGAAGACAGTGGATCCCAACTTTAAACAATATATACCCCCGAGCATTGTAAAAGGTTGGGAGCCATTAAGTTAGAGTTAATAAAACCTTATGTTTTGTTTATTTCACTTGCTTTTTGGGTCTTGTTCAATGATTCGTGACAGTACAAGAATTTAAAATGGTTTCGCATCACGAAATACCGATAAAATATTTAATGAACAGGTACCGAACTATCTATTAAGGTTTTGTTAGTAGTACATAAAGAAGTAGTTTTATTGTGATAGATAACATTGACACGTATAGGTGTGTCTACATTTATTTTAATTTGTAATGTTTACTTACTAAAAATGTTTCGGATTCCGTTACTGTTTTTGGCTGTGGTAAGATTTTAACAACATATATTAATACTTATTATAAGTAGTCACTGAAAATGATAACTGATCTTATTACGTTTCTAAAATGTGTGTGATTTATTAAGCTTACCTAATACAAGGTAAGGACTTAGCAAAACTCCACAGATATGGTGTGTAAAAAAAACTAATTCAAATAATTTGAAGAAATTACCTCATTTAGAAATTAAAAGATAATTGAGAATCTGCATTTGTGGAGTTTTTCTGAGAAACTTATCATGTTTGTGAAGTCTGTGTATAGTAAAACGTATAAAATGTACGAAATATACAATTTCATTATTTTCAGAGCTATATAAATGCATGTTTCGTTGTAATCGAATTAGAACAAGGGTTGTTGAGAGGGGAAGTCCTGCAGAGGTCCACTGGCAACGGAAACTATAGCAGTTTCAAAGGTATACCATATGCGGCTCCACCAGTTGGAGAGCTCCGGTTTAGGGTAAGGGTGGTTTGGTAATAATTTCTTTCTTTTAGACCATGAATGCAAAAAACAAACTCATACATGAGCTAGTTCATGCCCAAATGTTCAAAATACAATAACAATTAATTTTCAATTTTCAATTAAAAAAACCCAATTCGCCGAATTTCCAATCCTTAAAAAACGAACTCATATAATTACTAATTTATTTATTAAAACTTTATGTACAAGTACAAGGGCGGACTTAATGCCTTAGGCATTTTCTACCAGTCGACCTTAGACTAATTCCTAGGATGTCCAGTATCCTGAATTTCCAAGATCCAAAATATCCAATCTTCGATAAAATGCGTGTCTATTTTGAGAACTCTGAACATTTTGAGGATAGGACATTCATAACCTGAACATCATGCGCGGCTGCTGTTAAAATTTAAATATTTATTATATATCTTTATAAAACACTTTTGTTTCAGGATCCACAACCTCCTTTACCATGGAAAGGTGAACGAGATGCACTGATTCACCGCTCCAAATGTCCTCAAATAGAAATAGGTACAGACAGGTACATCCCTGGTACCGATGAAGACTGCCTCTTTTTAAACGTGTATACTCCAACAGTGAAGCCTAAAGTTCCTCTACCAGTAATGTTTTACATCCACGGAGGCTTTTTTATGGTTGGATCAGGTAACTCAGACCAATTCGGACCAGATTTTCTTATGGATCATGATGTTGTCCTTGTTACGATCAATTTCAGACTAGGTACTTTAGGTTTCCTCTCTCTAGACATAGAAGAAGCCCCAGGAAACGCTGGCTTGAAAGACCAGGTGGCAGCATTAAAATGGGTGAAGAAGAATATTGCCAAGTTTGGTGGAGATCCAGACAATGTTACGATTTTTGGACAAAGCACAGGTGGATCATCAGTTACTCTCCATTTGCTATCACCACTGTCTAAAGGTCTTTTTAAAAGGGCCATAGCATTGAGTGGTGTATTTTTCAAAGATTTTGATCTACCATTTGAACATAAAAGACGAGCTTTTCTACTAACGCAACAGTTAGGGCTGTATACACAAGACCCAAAAGAAGCTATTCAGTTCCTAAAAGCAGCAAAAGTTAGAGATCTGGTAAAAGCAAAACCGTTTGTACTGTATTCTGAAAAACCAAGAAGGGATGTACTTGAACTGTTCAGTTTCAGACCAATCGTTGAAAAAAATGACTGTAATAGCCAACCTTTTTTAATAGAAGACCCCCAAAAATTGCTTAATGAAAATAGAACTAACATAGCTGATTTGATTCTTGGTCATACTACCGAAGAAGGGATATATAGAGCAGTTACTCAAAGAGAAGCTATTTTGAAATACTTACCGTTTTACAAAGAATTTTTCGTGCCTTCGAAAATAACATACAAACTGAACTCAACAGAAGTGTTAGCATTGGGCGATCGCGTTCAAAGACATTATTTTGGGAACAAAGAAGTATGTGAAGGATCTATAAGAGAAATAATAAAATTCTATACCTACTTCAACTACGTATATAATATTCACAGATTTTTAGAAATGTGGGTTAAAACCGGTAACAAGGCATATTTTTACGAATTTACTTGCTTCAGTGAGAGAAATATTTATGGCAGAAACGGATTCAAATATGGTTTACGCGAAGCAACGCATACGGACGATATTCCATATTTGTTTGATGGTTCGAAATTTCCTTTATTAAGGAAAAATAGTACTTCATATACCATGATAAATCAAACTTGTACTTTATACACGAACTTCGCTAAATATGGGTATGTATCAATGTTCATTATTATTTTGCCCTCATAGAAATTTATTTGAAGCAGATCATCTCTTCTTCTTTCTATGTCAGTAGCCATATCTACTAGGCATATCAACTAACAGTCCCCCCATCTTTTCTTTGGCACCTATTCCTTAAGACATCTTTATTCATACTCTCATGTATAACCCCAGTAAAATACTACAACTACTGACACTGGTTTCATGATGGAAACGGAAGGCAGCCATAGCAACTCCCCAAGATAACACCGTCGTGTTTGTGTTCAATGGATGTGTATTGGCGAATGATATTATATTTAGTAACTTCCAGTTCACAAAGCCTAGCCTGTTCTATAAAAAACCGGCCAAGTTCGTGTTGGACATTGCATATTTATGGCTCCGTACCAAACCGCAAAAACAAGTTGGTTTTAATAGGAATAATTAGAAAATTTTAAAGAAAAATCTGTTTTATCAATATATTGGTATTTGTTAGTAAAATATACGTAATAATAAACATTAACACCAATTTTGAAGTTCATAGGTTAATGGGAAGTTAAACAAATATATTTAATTTTTCGCAGCCGCCTTTAGCTGTATGAAATCCCCAAAGTATTTTTGATTTTATGGCTTTGGGTCAACAAGATGTACTGTAAAAATTTGAAGACTGTAGCTCCAACCGTTGGACTGTAAAATTTGTGTGACAGACGACAGACATACAGATGGACACGTGACTGACAGCAATAGGGCTTCATTTGGACCCTTCGGGTACGGAACCCTAAAAATAAAATAATACTTATTTTCGTTTCACAGAAACCCAACTCAATCATGTTGTCCTACAACTTGGAAAGAATACAACAGTCAGAACAAGAACTATTTAGAAATAGGCTACAAGTTAATACCGAACACACTGGAATTACATGAGGTAGACTTCTGGAGGGACATTTATTTGAATGCTGGGCTGCAGTTCTCCTAGTTCTTTATTTATATTATCATTATCTTTCAATAAATAAACCTTTAATTTTTATTCATAACACTAAGCAGATTGTATTTTATATATTTGTTTTTTTTTATTATATTTTGATTACAATTTGTAACACTTTGTCAACGTCTAGTTAAATCCTTTACTTAGTGTTATTAAAAAAACTATCTGTTGCCAAATTTTTCATATTACAAAAGCATATTTTTAAATTTTTCTATAAGATTAATTTAAAATCTAATAATAACAATAATGATTTTTATAGAATAATATTTAACAATGAAAAAGTATGTATATATAATAAATAAATGGAAGAATAATAATAATTTTTATTTACAGAAAATACAAGTTTGACACATAATAAAGTACACATAATTGTAAACTAGGGTACAGAGAAAATAGTGTGCGACAGATAGGAAAGTACAGTCAATAAATACAAAAATTTGAGTTTTGACTCCTTAACTAGGAACACCTGTAAAAATATAAACATGGTGTTGAAATTATGTCCATTCCATCACATCCTGTGTACACTAAGTGTCTTTAAAACACACATAATGCTCCTGATGATCAAACCAATTTTTCGCACCCATACCTTAACACCCCAACAATGCTTCCTTCAAAACCCAACATTTGTTATGAAAACATTCAAAACCTCTTACTTAAAACAACTGAGACCCTACATTTACCGGCGCGCTTCACTATTCGCGCTAAAGTACAGTCATCCCAACGGAACTGAGGGCGCCGAGGGGACACGGAGGGTCGACGTAACATCTTAACTGATAAAGTGCGGAATTATTTAGATGGCTGAGTTAAAGGACTGTGTTAAATGGACAGTAAGGTGGACATACCTAGTCATGGTACGGGTAAATTCTATAAGTTTTTAAGCTGACATGGTCACAATCATTCATTCATTCTATTTTGGTACAAGTGCTTGGAAAAACATAGATTTTCAAATGAAAAGGCCAATCTTATGCAATACTTGAAGTTGAAAAGCAATAATTGTTACAACGGTAATACAACTGATTTATTCAATTTCGATCAGTGTCACAATTTTATTAACCGACCGCCCAAAAAGGAGGAGTTTATCAATTCTGGCTTCGTCATAAATAGAAGGATTTGCAAAATTCTTTTTTATGTTTGAAAGGGTATATTGTCACCAAGTAAGAATCTGATGATGGAATCCCATGAAAATCGAGGGAACTCCTCAAATATTATAGGTAGACATATAGCGATTTTGGTGTTTGTATGAACATGGCAAGCATTTGCACTCAGAAAGTATCACTTGGAGAAGTGGAACTGATGAAATGAAGAAGACCACAGATGGCCACTGAAACTTTTTAAAGTATGTCATGGGTATATCTCGTATTGATGAGCGACTAAGATGAAGCAAATACATTTAAATAAAAACAAATTATTATAAAAACATGTTTTAGTTTTATTAATGAACAAGTTCTCTAAATAAGTTATGTGGTAAAAATTATTTATTTTGCTATCAAAGTTACACTTATCTTGAATTTGTGCCAAAATAGTAACATAAAAGTGTCACGATACATATATTCTTGGAATGGTCTATTTAGTAGTTTTAATTTGATACCCATATTGTTATGAAAAGGAAAAAAATGTATCATCTTCTTTTTGGATGGAGAACGGGGATATATATAAAAAAACAAACAGCCTATGTCACTCCCACAATTTAGACAAATCCAACGACACCTCATACTCGTATGTCATAATCCGTTTAGCCATTTAGGCTGTAGAGAGCGCTATAGAAATGGTCATACCACTTTTTTTTGACAGTAGTGGGATCATTAGCTGCGACTCAAAAGTGGAATGAGGAATCATTCGTTTTTTTTTTAATTATCCGACTTCTAAAGCAAAACTCTACCAAAACGAAAAATAACTTTGTTTTCTGAAGTCGGTTTCGGAAAACGAAAAACATTAGTTACCTACCAATGACACCGACTTCGGCAAACAAGTTGTTTTTCGCTTTGTAGTGTTTTGCTTTAGAAGTTGGATAATTAAAAAAAAAAACAATGATTCCTCATTCCACTTTTGAGTCGCAGCTAATGATTCCCACTACTGTCAAAAAAAAAGTTCTAGTATTGTTATATCAAATCAAAAACGGAAATACAATATTTGAGGTGGGTACGGTTTTCCTCCTCTTGCCTACAATAAAAACTTAGGTATTTCAAAGTCAAAGTCAAAGTCAAATATATTTATTCAATTAGGCCAATAAACGGCACTTTTGAACGTCACATAAATTAAAATTAAAAATTAAAAGTAATAAATAAAAAAAAAATTAAAAGTAATAAAAAAAAAAAAAAAAAAAATGATTCTACCGTGCATTCGGAAAGTAGATTGTTATGGAGAAGAACGCACATTGGTGTTTTACAATATTAACATACGTACATACATTAATATATGTGAGGACGATGCACCCAGAATAGCTCTACACACAGGTATAAAGTATTAAAAAGCATTAACAGGAAAATTAATTAATTTGATAAGTAGGAACATGGTTCTCACATACTTACAAATATTACAAACATAGGTAAAATACCTAATTCAACAACAACGGAACAGTGTGTGAGTCAATTTCTAAAAAAAAAAAAAAAAAAACGAAACAATGAATACAATAACTATGAATGGGAATATAAATTAACAAATTTGATTTTGTCTACACCAAAGATTGCCCTATGGAGCAGGACCAGCATGTTTCCAAGCATTCTTATCTTGAATATAATCATCTAATTTGTTATATGCTTGTTTACAAAGGGTGCTTTTAACTAAAGTTTTAAATTTACTTTCATTTAGTTTTAATATATCACAAGGTATTTTGTTATAGAATTTAACACAGTACCCCATGAAAGATGATTGTACTTTAGCTAGTCTGTAAGAAGGCTGATCTAACTTATCTTTATTTCTGGTATTACAATTGTGTCTATCACTGACTTTACTAAAGAGATGTATATTTTTTCTTACATACATAATATTTTCATAAATAAATTGGCAAGAAACTGTCATAATATTAATATTTTTAAACAGTTCCCTAAGAGATTCACGGTGACTTAACTTATAATATATGGCTCTGACAGCTCTCTTTTGCAATATAAATATGGATTCAATGTCAGCCGCTCGACCCCACAGTAAAATACCATAAGACATTATGCTGTGAAAGTAACTAAAATAGACCAAACGCGCGGTTTCTACATCCGTTAACTGTCTTATCTTTCTAACAGCATAAGCGGCTGAGCTTAGCCGACCCGCAAGAGATGTTATATGAGGACCCCATTGCAATTTGTGGTCTAGAGTGATTCCCAGGAAAACTGTTTGATTTACAAAGTCCAGCTTTTCGCCATTCAATATGATATCGCATTCGGTACTTCTAACATTCGGCAATGTGAATCTAATACATTTGGTTTTTTTTTCATTTAGTACTAAATTGTTTGCCGTGAACCAATTTTGGACCTGATAAATGGAGTTATTGACGTCATCAAGATTTCGTGACCGCCGATCTATTTTAAATATCAAAGATGTGTCATCAGCAAACAACACCATCACCATCTTCGGTTGATTTTGTAGTAATTGGGGTAAATCGTTAATATAAACTAAAAAGAGGAAAGGACCCAATATCGAGCCTTGAGGCACACCCATTGTCATTTCAGACCCTAGTGAGTTTACGCCGTTTACCTGAACTTTAACTTGTCTGGCTTTTAAATATGATCTAAGTAACTCAAGGGCTGTATGTCTAATTCCATAGTGCTCGAGCTTCAACAATAGTGTCTCATGGTTAACGCAATCGAACGCCTTCGAGAGGTCGCAAAAGATTCCAATGGCGTCTTGTGCTTCCTCCCAGGCCTTAAATATGTTCTTTATTAGGGTGACACCCGCGTCAGTTGTGCAACGCCCTTTGGTAAAACCGTATTGTTGATCATAAAAGATGGAATGTTTGTTAAAATGACGCAACAATTGGTTGAGCATTAACTTTTCGAAGACCTTACTGAGAACCGGCAGAATTGACACTGGCCTATAATTATTGGCTTCTTTGCTATCCCCAGATTTAAACAATGGAACTACCTTACTGTGTTTCATGAGGTCCGGAAAAACTCCTTGCTCGACACTAGTGTTAAATATGAAAGCTAAATAGCGTGCAACAGTTTCAATGATTGGTTTACACACTTTTACAGATAGTCCCCAAAGATCTTCTGTTGATTTAATTTTAAGATCTTTAAAAGCTTTTAAAATAGCCTGGGGGTTTGTATGTTGAAACTTGAACTCCGAAGGGCACGCATTTACGTTCTTTCTAAGTAAGGCAGCAGACAATGCAGGTGAGGAGTTTAAGGCTGCTGTAGTTTTAAGTGGAATATTAACAAAAAAGTTTTCAAATTCTTGAGCTACCTCTATATCTGAGTGTGTGGGGCCATGTGCAGTCGCTAAATTAAATTCTGTATTACGCTGTTTTTTCCTACCTGTTTCATTATTTATTATTTTCCAGGTAGTTTTTATATTAATTAGTTAATCCAACTACTTTATTGCAGCATTCCAAATTCCTTTAGCTCCGAGATGTGTCTCAGTCGTTTTGATAAAAACCTCAGGACAGAAGTCATTACTCCTGCTTGAAGTTTGTATTAAAATCCTTGGCCAGCTAAGTACTCGTGCTTGAAACCAAGGATGTTATCAAAATTAAATTTCGGTTCTGAATACGGACACGGATATAGTAATAAGTATATGCCGGCTTCGGATATGGTTACGGATATGAAATCATTCCGTTTTATCCGTTAGTTTCGGTTACGGATATTAGATTTTAATTATACCTAAACAAACGCAGGTGACGCGCGTAGCTAGTGTGTTGCGGCGGGGCGCTCCCCGAGCGCCTTACGCCGCACCGTCCATTCGTATACTCTGGCGAGCACCCAAGCCTCTAAATCCCAAGGAGGAGTGCCCACCAGAGCGCACGCCGCCGCGAAGCCTACCGACCGGTAGGCCCTCGCCACCCGCTGGGCAATGGCCCGTTGGGGCCTGCAGATGGCGGTCGCGTTCTCCCTCCTATGGAGGGAGTCGGCCCAGATTGGGGCCCCGTAAAGGGCCATACTCTTTAAGATCGCCGGCATCGCGCCTTGGCCCCCCCCAGATTTGGCAGGAGCCACGACAGGGCATCGGCGGCCTTCAGCAGGCGCGTCGACAGCCCACTGAAATGTGGGCCGAAGCGCCACCTGCTGTTCAGCGTGAGGCCCAGATACTTCATCTGGGCCCCGACCTCGATCCTGACGCCCTCCACGACTATGTGGGCGTCAGGAGGGCAGCGCGGCCGAGGCCCGTGAAAGAACATAGCCTCGGCCTTGTTCAGTGCTACCCTCAAACCAAGCCGGAGGATCCTCCCTGCGACCAAGGAACCGCCAGCCGAGGCCAGACAGGCCGCCTCCCTGAAGTCCCTCCCCTGGGCAACGAGGAGAGTGTCATCCGCGTAGCAGATGACGCTCGTGCCCTGGAGGAGGGTGCCCCGCAGGAGCCAGTCAAAACCGATGTTCCACAGGGGGGGGCGCCTAGAACCGACCCCTGCGGAACACCGGACTCCGCATCGTACCTCCTGACCGTTGCCGTCTTGTCCACAAGGAGGACCTCACGGACGGCAAAATTACCTGTCATAACGTGTCTCATTTCAACTCCACCACTATTCAAAATTATCCGAAACTTTTATATCGGTTACTTACGATTACGGATAGATTTTAATTTTAGATATCTATCTCTTGGGGAGGCCTATTTTCAGCAGTGGACGTGTTCAGCTGAAATGATGATGATACACTGTTTTTCTGGGTACCTGCAAGGCATTAAATTCATACTGTACGGGTGGACCGTACGCCGATCCATAGGTTGCTGGTCCAAATCCGGCTAGAAGGACCATAACAATGTATGGGACAACTCGAAGGACCATAAAGTTGTACGGGGCAACTATAAATGATAAGATGTGATAGAGTTTATAATGATAGATTTATTGATATAATGCTCTAGCTAATTGATACAGTACTTATGATATCATGATTTCAGGATATCGAACTGATACGATATTATGATAATGAGTACACGCAGCGAAAACCGAACGCGAACTAATGTAAATTGCGCACGCGGTACAAACTGCTTATTTCAAGTAAAAAGATACGAATTGTACGGATGGACCGTACACATACTACCACACCATGTTGAGTTATCAAGTCATACTACCGCAGCTACGCAACTATCCTGGGCCTTCCACCTTCTGCATATTTTCTGCACCATCTGCATTTATGAAAATAATTTATTTATGAATGGACCACTTCAGGCAAATATTCTTCCAAACACAAAAAGTATTCTCGAAATCGGTCCACAACTGACGGAGAAATCGTGAACATACACAAAAAAACAAACATACAGTCGAACATAGAACCTCTTTTTGGAAAGTCGGATATAACGCATACTATACCACAGCTTACTTACTGAAATAAATCCATACTAATAAATTCGATAATAACTGTCTGATTGTTGCCTTGGATTCGAAATAAACTTTGCACACTCGATTATGGTCCTTTTGAATAATTATCAGGCGGGCGAAGCCGCTGCCAGAAGCTGGTATTCCCTAAGGAAACAATTTCAATAACTATAGTACGACATATTGTTGAGTAGCTCACGACATAACTAGTCATCATTCATGTAATCGAAACATAAATCTTTCATTAGATGGATAAGTAAGCAAAAATTAGTGTATGTAGTGATTTATTTATTTGTTTTACCCTCGCACTGGAACGCCTTGCAGCAATTACACCAATGGAACACGAACTTACAAATCCTCACGATGTTTTTCTTCACCGCTGATAAACAAAAAGATAAACTTAGAAAGTACATATGAATTAAAAAAGTCACATTGGTACTTGCCCGGATTTGAACCCACGACCTCCAGTAAGAAAGGCGAGCTCTTAGCTACTGGGTCACCATGACATAATTCTAGAAATTAGATGTTGTTTTATTGGGAATGATGGCATTTGTCTGTGGCTTTTTATCTATTTGTCACATGAAGTTGCATGAAGTCGCCACTTATAGGTTTCACGTATTTCGTATGCGCAACTCCTCGTTGACATGTTAAAAGTAACAGTGAATATTTTTGTTATCTTACGTCCATGGCTCTACATGAGATCTGATAACTTTTTGACAGTACGAGCCTTATGGTCTCGTCATGGCGACGTTTTACATGAAAATGTTTTGGTGGGATTATTATTACAAGCTTTATATCTTGCTTCCGTATTGTATCCAGCAGCTAGTAATCGATTTTCTAGCACTTCCTGGATTTCGATTAAGCTGGAAATCGGCATACTTATGTCACTTTAGAAACATTGAAATAGCATTGTACAATGGAGGTGATAATTATGGAGCTGGAAAATGGCCATTGGTACTTGCCCCGATTTCAACCTACGACCTCAAGCAGTAGATGTGAGGTCTTAGCCACAAGGCCACCACGACATTAGGGTTAGAACTGTTATTTACTATATTATTATTTATGTATTCATCATCATCATCATAATCTTTCAGCCGAGAGACGTCCACTGTTGGACATAGGCCTCTCCAAGGCGACACCACACTGACCGATTCCGAGCGTCTCGCATGCAATGCATGCCCGCCACACAAAGTGGCTTAAACAGGCCACCTATGAGAGGCCTTCCTTCCAGGTATGTGAAAGTTCCTTGAAATAAGGTACGAGCCAACTGGCATCAACTGGGCACAAACCCAGAATCCGGGCAGCTATTGAAAAATGCTGGCCAAAATACTAAATAACACTTATCGTTATCTGGGAATAGAACCCAGGACCTCATGTTCCGCAGCATCATTTGTGACCACTAGACCAACGAAACAGTCACAGCAAAGAAATCTTAGCTAAAATGTTTTTCTAGTTATAAAACCCAGACGATCGATTTGCAAGCCTTCTCGGGTTGAAATGTATGAAATATCATACAATATGCGTGGAGTCACAACCTTCTGCCTCGCAGGTGAGAGGTGACAGATACATTAATACCTATATGTATGTGTGTATTGTGACTAGACGGCCGGGTTCCACTATCGGCTGACAAAGGGTTTAATCGGGAGTTTAAAGTGAAAGATTAAGGTAGAAACATGATTTAAAAGTAGTTTTGTTTAAACGTTGGAAATACTACCACTGCGCGCTCTCAGTGGTACCGGGCAGTGGTAGAGCTAATAGGAAATAAGAAACCCTGATGAAAAAAAATTTGTGTAGGTACCTACTACCCGCCGAGCGATCGGAGAAGAAGGCATCGAGAAGGCAACCGTCTCAGCGTCTACAAAGCTGAAACCCCCTTTGCATTATAGGCAGGCGGGATTCCGGGGTCACAGGCGTGCAGATTGGGGACTTTGTTCGCCCAGTACATGAATCCAAGTAAGACTGTAGCACAGTGCTGCCGTGCACAGCGAAGCTCAGGGGAGACGCTCTTCAGTCTCCTCAGGCCTAACGGTCTATGGCCTAACAGACGATGCACAGAGCGGTTTCCGGGGACGTTTTTTAAGAGGTAAAAATCCCACACTCGCTGGTCTTTTCCCCAAAAATCCAGGCACCTTATGAGGGTTGCCCCATGTAAACAAAAAAAAGGTACCTACTTCATTTCTTCGGAAGAGGAGGGCACCATGGTATTTTGCCATAGGCAAGAAAAATACTTACTAATACTTTAAAGTCAAACTTCATCAGGTTTTCAGGCGATATAGCAGTTTGAAATCATAATAATCATAATAAAATTAAGAAATATATTAAAATCAATAAAAGTATTAAGAAATACAAGAAACTTTTAAAAACTCAAAGTATTTACAAATATAATGTTAACCTTAGAAGAGATTTCAGAAACTTAAAAAACCAATCAAATATATGTAATAGTAAATTAGAAAATAGTACACAAATGTATGATGTTGACATCCAGAACCTTCAAAGGGAATTATTGAGTAGGGAAAATACACTGAAGGAAATATTTTGTAAATATGAATGTAGTCAACAGATGTTAAGTGAGCGCATGCAGGAGGCCTGTGAGTTGGTGGACCTGGTGAAGTGTAATGCAGAGAGGTATGAGTCATTGACTAACAACCTCACCTGTAGTTGTGCTGCTGATCCGCCACCTCTCATGTCACAACATGTTGCTCCTACAACTTTACCCATCACTCATACTGCAACAAATTTGTACCCCACCAAAAGTAATGTCTTAGTATATTCTGATAGTTTAGGAACAGGTTTTGGATCTTTGTTAAATAACTGTTCTAAACATACAATAGTGAACCATTGTTATGATACACTGCAATTTAATGAGCTCATTCATAAAATTCAACAGACACAATTGAATGAGCAAACTACTGTAGTACTTCTTTTTGGAAATAGCCTTAGTGTAACAAAAAGGGACTTAAGTAAATGGTATTGACACCCTGCTTAAGTTAAGATTAGGCAAATTAATATTTTGTGCATTGCCCTATTCTGACAAGTTACTTGTTCAGGAAAATGAATATATTTCTAGTTTAAATAACTTGATGCATATTTTATCTTGTCGTCATAGTGACCGTTTATTGTTTTTTGACACCAACAATTTTGTTAGTGATTTTGTTTTGATTCGGGACCATATGTTTCTTCTCAAAAATAGTCGACATTTATTAGCTACATTGTTAGCTTTTAATATACACGCAGTTATTGATGATTTAACTGAGACTAGGTTTAGTGATTTAACAGTATTATCCAGTTTTTCTGATAATACTACTGTAGATTCTTTAAACTATTAGAGCCGACAAAAAAGAAGACGAATAGTAATATTTTACTATATCATCAAAATATAAATCGCTTCTCCGGCAAAATTTTAGACGTGGAATTGTTATTAGATAAATACCACATGGATATCTTATGTTTTTGAGAAACTTGGTTAAAACCAGATAGGATGTTGTTTAATGTAAATAATTTTTCAGTTGCCAGCGCGTACAACAGATCCTCAGTGGGTGGTGGTACCCTGATACTTTGTAATAGTCATCTCAAATATAAGGAAAGGAAGGATATCACTGCTTACTCTGTTGATCGTTTATGTGAGGTAGCATGTGCAGAGGTCGAGGGACATACTATCTTGTGTGTTTACAGACCACCAGCATCAAACTTGTCATTGTTTTTAATTACAATGGAAGAATTGTTAAGTAAACTTTTCAGGGATAATAAATTATTTTTTGTTTGTGGTGACTTAAATATAGATCTATTAGTAAATTCACCTGAAAAATGTAAGCTCATTTCATTGTTTAAATCATTTAACTTAAAATATTTATTTAATGAACCGACAAGAATAACAGCAACTTCAGCTTCGTGCATTGATAATGTTTTCACTAATTGTAAAGTAAAAAATTCGTTTATAATTAGTGGCGTTAGGTCAGACCATACTGGTCAACTAGTATCTTTTGAGTCAGATAAAAACAATAATAACCTAGCTAAATCAATTCGATTAAGACCTCTTACAAAAAAAAAAAAAAAACTTTTAATAATAATGTTTTTAGCAACCTATGTAACGCCAGTTTTGATTCAAAAGACCCCAATATAAATTACGGCACATTGTTTTCTACAGTTTGCCAAGAATTCAATAAAACGTGTCCTGTAAAAACAGTTAACGTCAACAATTACAAATCAAAATTTAGCGAATGGGCCACTATGGGCATAAGAAAAAGCCGAGATATCTTATATAATTTATATTACGAAAAATCTTTGACTTCCGATCAAGTTTTCCACACTTATGTTAGAAACCATTCCAAAATATTTAAAAGAGTCTGCGCTCAAGCAAAATCTCAAATAATAATTAACAAAATTGGTGTTTCTAATAATAAAATAAAAACTGTGTGGCAAGTAATTAATAGAGAAACCGGAAAGACACAACTACGCGATCAGAATGAGTTGTCATTAAAAATAACGAATCAAACCATTTCTGATAAGCAAGAAGTCGCTGAGACATTAGAAAATTTCTTTACCAACATTCCGTTAGAGATTACGAAGTCTCTTCCCTCCTCATCTAAATTAGCTGAAGCTCTTCTTAAGGAAAACTTTACTAAAGACTTACCAACCTTTAGATTTAAACCAATATGTATTGATACAATTAAAAACTCGTTCAAAAGTCACAATATAAAAAATACTGAAGACATAAGGGGGATATCCGTTAGGGTTCTTGGAGATATTATTGACTCAATTGCTCCTGTCCTAACAGGCATATTCAATCAATGTTTGGACAGCGGCACGTTTCCTGACTTAATGAAACACAGTAAAGTAGTACCAATTTTCAAATCAGGTTGTAAGAGTGATCCCTCTAATTATAGACCTATATCCGTGCTTCCAGCATTGAGTAAAATCTATGAAAAAATCATGCTGGATCAGATGTTGTCTCACTTCAATTCAAATGGGATCCTGCATAGTCAGCAGTTTGGTTTCACGAAAGGTAGGTCGACAACGGACGCGGGAGTAAAACTCATCAGTCACATCTTGGAATCTTGGGAGAAGTCCCAGGATGCCATTGGCATTTTCTGTGATCTCTCAAAAGCGTTCGACTGCGTCGACCATAACACACTGATCTGTAAATTAAACCACTACGGAATTCGAGGACAAGCTGCTGATCTTGTGCTTTCCTATTTATCAAACAGACAGCAAAAAGTAAATGGTAATGGGGCGACGTCCTCCGGGTCTCTAGTCAAGATGGGCGTGCCTCAAGGTTCAATTCTCGGCCCATTCCTCTTCCTTGTTTACATTAATGGCCTCCCTTTTATGATGGCCAAATTATCGGATATAATTCTATTTGCTGTTGATACTTCGCTAATTTTAAAATAGATAGGAAAGATACGGATGTCTTACAGGTCATCGAAAGTCTAATTATTCTCTCAAAATGGTTCGCAGCTAATAATTTTTTACTGAATGCGAAAAATACTAAATGTCTTAAGTTCTCTTTACCAAATGTACCACAACGTGACCTAAATTTAAATCTTGACGGCAAAAATCTTGAAGTTGTAGCTGAAACTGTATTCTTAGGGATTACTATCGACTCAAAACTGCAGTGGGGCGCGCACATTAGAACTCTTTCGGGTAGGTTAAGTTTAGCTGCATATGCAGTAAGGAAAATAAGGCAGTTAACTGATGTAGCCACAGCTAGGCTGGTATACTATGCTTATTTCCACAGTATTATGTCTTATGGCATTCTGCTGTGGGGATCAGCAGCAGACGTTGACTCAATTTTCATATTACAAAAGAGGGCAATCCGCGCGATCTATAAAATCGGTCCTCGCGAGACCCTCAGAGAAAAATTTAAAGAGATCGATATACTGACTCTACCTTCACTTTATATTTTAGAATGTATTTTGTATGTCCGCAAAAATCGAGGGCTTTTCAAAACTAGAAGCGACTTCCATAATTTAAATACACGCAGTAAACACGAAATTGTATTACCTAAATTCAGATTAACGAAAACTAGCAAGTCTTTTCTTATAAACAGTATACGCTTTTATAACAAGTTGCCAAAGCCAGTTATAGAACTGACCGATGGAAAGTTCAAAAATCACATCAAACGTGTCCTTATTAAAAAAGCATATTATAAAATCAAGGACTACGTTGAAGATAAAAATATTTGGTTTTAGCTCCTTCTGCACATGCGGCTTCCCTGGTAACTCATAAACGGCACAAATATGTGGATGTCTCTAACTATTCTCAATCTAATTTTTCTTCATTTAATAAGACTTTTTACAATGGTTTTCAATTATCTTTATAGCCCTTTGCTAAGAATAGTTACAGCACTGATAACAACATTTGTGCCACATGTTAAATTTAGTTTGTATAGATTATTTTACCGATTGGTTTGTAAATGTGTGAACATTGTAGGCCTTCTAGATTTCTAGATTGTTAACATTTTATCTCGTTTTACTTTTTTTAATCTTTTGTTTATTTATTATATAATCATTTTTTGTGTTAGTTTCTTACGACTTATTATCGGGCCTGCGTTGTCCCCCCATCTAAGTACTGCTGTAACATGGAAATATTGTAAAACCAATCAATTTTTTAAAAGAGTAACCATGGAGTTTCTTGCCGGTTCTTCTCCATAGGAATCGACCAACCCGAACCGTGCACATTGTCGACGTTTTATAAGTGCCCATGTAGGTCTATGTGAAATAAAAATTATTGATTTTGATTTTGAAAATACTCACGTTCAAATTCCCGATTCAGAAATCGAGAGGAAGAAAGGCTTTTTAGTATTTTCTCTTTATAGCAGTATTTATCAGCAAACTAGTTTTAACTGTAGCTAAAGAACAGTGCCATCGGTTTTTATCAATAAGAGATAGAACAATCCTACTGAATCCACAGGGAACGTGCTCAGACATAACCTAGCATATACATAGGAACCTTGATTTCTATACACCACCGCCATTCGATACACACTTCATAGTTTGTCTATTTTTTATGTCTGGATACGTGCTTCAGATAGAATCAAAGCGCATAGCAAAGTAGGAATTACTGTTTACAAACCAGGTTGTTAGCTTAGGCCCGCTTGCGCCTCCCTGGGTTATTTTAAACTCCGGGTTAGTACTTAACCTATTGTGTATGACATAGCCAATTTAACCTCGTATTTTTCGTGCAAGTGGGTCTTAGTCTGTTAAAACTGGTTAGCTGTACTTTATCTTGAAATAATTCATATATAATTAATAATCTATTATACTTCCCCAGAGTGAATTGGTGAAATTCCTTTACATCTTCGAGTTTTAGTTCTAGGAAATAACTATTTCCTTCCATACGATATTTACCTTAACCGTCTTTAGAGCAGCAAGCAACCAGCCATGACTCATGTTTGTCAGTAAATGATTACAAAATTCATGTTATATTTACTAAAAAGAATTAAACGTATTGGAGCGATACACTCATACAATCTAACACTCTAAGCTGAGCATAAAATCTTTTTCATGCCCAATACTTTTAAAAGTAAAAGATATAATAAAAGTGAAAGCACTCACATCCCCTGAAAAGCACCCGAAGGGTTATTCACATTTTACGAATGCCCGACCCATCCTAACCTAATAGCTATAGGAAAGAAAGAATGAAAGAAAGATAGTACTATCGGCCATATATCTTCACGGGCCGTAAAAGTCAATTGAAAGTCGACTAGAACGCAAATAAAGGACTCACCCTTAAGTTAAGGGGTGTTGACTTACAGCTGATACATGGCGTGTTTTTCCTCTAATTCCCCAATGAGTAGTGAATGGTAATTCAGGACAAGAGTTACGTATTGTGTCCGTTTGTTTCTTTTTGTTAGTGGAACCTTTGACAGGGGATTTAAGACTGTACGTAGATGTAGATGTGGATGATAAGCTTTTAAGTCAGACCTCATCCTATCTTCTTCAGTATTAATAAAAATAAAGTAATTTTGGCATTCGCCATTCGTTTAAAGATGACAGAGACAGAATTAAGTTTTAGTTCGTTCTACTCTAAGTATTTTGTGATGAATGCTACGCGGGTTTGAAACTTAATAATTTACACAACCTATTAATCTTTCCCCAAAATATAATAAAAAAATCTACCCCAGAAAATGCACCAAAAAATCCATCATTATTCAGGCAAATACCGTCTGTAGAGTAATTTAACGGTTAACACGGCCGCTTTAAACTCATTCATGAAATCAGGACTGCATCTGACAACAACTAAAGCCTATACAGCGCTTGCTAAAGTTGCCGAACATGTGTCGGAGTTGTGCTGCACAATCTTTTGGAAAGTGCTGAAGCGGCTGCAGGGGAATATTTGTGAAATAGAATTTAGTGCTTAACAAAATTGACGTGTGGCTATTACAAAACAGGGTTCAGGCAATTCTTTGTGGCTTTTAAAGAGAAAAAAAACAATTGTTGTCATAGAAATCGTAATGCTTATAAGTTATTCTTTGGGCAAAAGACGCTTTAAAATATGCATAGCTTTATCACAATCATTGTGGTCCGGCTTCTAGGAAAACCCGATGCTGCTAAATAGAAGTGTTTTACACGGGTCGGTTTTACTGGGTAAGTCTGGTTGTCAGGGTTTTTGGTGGTTTCGGCCTTCTGACTACCCGTTACTACTGTCTATTTATTCTACAAAGGACAGCGAAGACCAAAAAAAATAACATAAAGTTCAAAGTTTGTGGCTTATGAGTATCTGTATGTTTAGTATTATGTTCTACATCAAGTAAACCAATGATATTAAAGTAAAGATAAATGATCGCAATTTTTTAGTAAACGTAAATTTTATACAACGTAAAACATAAACGACAGCAATTGCCTGTAGAAGCAAAGTTTTCCCCGATATTTTTAACATCATATTTTCGGGCTAAAACACGGTCTTACCTAAAATATTGCCGAGAACCTGAGACTTATCTAATATTCAACACGAAAGTTACATTAGTTCTTAGCAGAATCATTTTAATTATTCTTACAAATCTCTTCCGGAGCGAACTTGCTCCAGCCAGATGGCACCGGTATGATCCGGATTACTGCGGTAACTGTAGGTAGAAATTAGCGCTGCTGTTTCATAAAGATAATGCTTTGTACAGCTTGTTTAACATTACGAAGTTAGTATGATTCACTGGAGCTGAAAATGTATTAACCTACTTTTATACCTATTCATTGTTTTTGTGAATATTGATAAGTTATATTATTGCTTTTGCCGTAGGTTCGCTTCCATGGCCTATCCAAACCAGCAACTGTGTATTTTTTCGGCATAAAAGATAGCTTAAAAGATAGCCATTCACTCATATAAACAAACATTGTAACCTCTTTAAGATGTATTGAGATTATATCAACAATAGAACAAAAGTATTAATTAGAACTATATATTTATATATATATTTCTAATTAATACATAGTAATCAAGGATGGAGATTCGTAACAAATCTAAATTTAATTAATACAATAAATATTAACAAGTCTATTCCAACTTCAAGAAACCATAACCTCGTTTTTCCTACCAATCATAAAAGAGCTCCCTTCTAATTATTTCCACAAAACTCAAACTGGACTCCTCCAGTCCACACCGGTTTGATCCGGATAAATGCGGCTAAAAGATCTCTCGACTTTCCCGCCCTCATTATGGCACCCACCAAATTAAGTGCAGCGCTTTTTTCGCTGTTAATTTGGGGTGAGTAATTAAAGCCATGCTTGGGAAGGTTTATGTCAAGGGTGGCTTCTGATCTTAATCTTTTTATGGTGTTGTCTTTTGAGGTTATAATCTTGTTTGCTTGGCGTGTTAATTTAGTGTCTTTCTTTTTTGGGGTCTGTTTTGCAGTTTATTTTGTAAATTATCTTATTTTATTAAATAACGGTACAAGTTATTGATTTTGAATACCGAAATGAGGATTAATTATTTGCAGATCTCAAGAAAACGCTTTCTACTACGCATAAGTTATTCAGTTTATTTTGGATATCAATATGTAATTCAACTAGCTACATTACTATTCCATATTCACTTTTTTTCAGAATTACTAGCATTGTGATTTTTGTAATAAAATACCCACTTGGATGCTATAGCACTGTAAAAAATATTGGCATACGAATTACGATGCTGTCCATCTTCTGAAGGCAATCTAGTAATTACGTTTCGCTTTTATGCTTTTTAAAACTCTGAAAACGAATGAGGCCCGACTTTTTGCTGAAACCACATTACATTATTTTTCAGGCAGTAGCTCAGAGTAAAACCAAAACCACATCGAACTTTGCCAACGAGAATTCTGTTTCAAGTTCTAGTGAAAAATATGGAGCGCTTACACGAAATTTATTTGTAGAGCTCACAGATAAAAATGAAACGAAAAAATATTCTTACGAGTATATTGGAAAATATTAATATTGATTTTTTTAGTTACGTGTATTGGAATTCTATAGGTATACTATATGAATCCCCGCAGGTGATTGACAAAGATAAAGCGCATTAAAGTTCAGGAGTGGAGGCTTGTGAAGTCACTTTGTCAGTATAAAGTGTAGCACACCGTGACGTCACACAAGATTTCAACGCACTGTATAGTCGTAATTTTTTGTTTACGTGGCAAAAGAAAAAATACGTGTCCAATGTTTTTAGGTTATCTGACGGACTAAATTGATATTTTTGTCATCTCATTCACACGAGCGAAGACACAGCTACTATTAAAAAATGTGATTGTCTGTATGTTATCAACATCTGAATAGATTTGGTCGTACTTGAGCACACAGGTAGCAAAGCCACTAACAAAAGCTAGTATCTGTAACTAGGTACTTGTTACACCGAGTGGTCTGTATAGTGGATTGCATTTTATTGGACAACCTCCAGAGAGCGATGGAACAGTGTGGTTTTAGAATTTCTAGAACAAGGAACGGGGAATTTTATTTCGATTATTATGCTGTCGAATTATTTATAGTTTAATTGTAGCATTTCTGGAGTAAGAATAGGTATTATAGGTGTGTGAATTCCACGGCGTGTAATGTGTTCTGGTGCGCCAGTGATGAGGGCTACTCCCCAGAGTAGGGTCCGGTGACGGACAGCCGCGGTACGCGTGTTCCCACCATAAGCGGCACAGGAGGACAACGTGGAGTTTAAAAGGGTTGGAGTCCCACATAACTGCGCTATACCTCCGTGGTGGCGAAGTATGCATGAGCATATAAACACACCAAAAAAAAAAGTTTGCATTTTCTTATAGCTGTATTTTTAGAACACACCAGTTGAGTTTCAATTGGAAACTATACCTACCTATCCTAATCAAACTGAGGTAATGAGCTCAGTGCTAATAAATTAATTGCAGATAAAAGTACAAAAATATAATAATTTAAAGTTAAGCACTGCTTGCCGAGGTTGGTCCGTGGATGGGTGACCATCAATTACATACCAAAACTCCTCCATGCCTCGGAAAGCACTTTAAGCCGTTGCTCCTGGCTGTTATTTAAAGATCTTTGACACCAATCATGCCAAAGGATATCGAGTGACCCAGTTACTGGGCTGGCTGGTCAGAAAGACAGTCATCATTATCATCATCAGCCTTTTTAATGTTCCCTCCTCTCAGTGAGAGGGAATGGGTGGTAATCCACCACGCGAGCGCAGTGCGGGATAATGTCACATGTCTTCAAATTTTTGGTTCTAGGATATGCCGGTTTCCTCACGATGCATCGTGAGGAAACCGGCAGAGGTGAACGGTGTAAACGGTGAAAGTAAACATCGCGATGTTTACCTTCACCGTTTTAAGAGAAGTGGTAATGAAATAATTTACACAAAGTAAAGCGCCTGCCTAGGTTCGAACCCATGACCTACAACGGGTGCGTCTCATATATCATAGAAAGTTATTTGGTATAGTTTCATTTCAATAACGTTCACAAGATATAATAACAGTGAGTTACACCAACTGTTGATATAATTTCTTTAGATATAATATTTATATACTCTAAACCTTATTTCGTATAACGTTATTGGACAAAACGTTTATTTAATCGAAAATCCTTAGGCCTATCGTTTCAAATATATAACATTGATATTATATTTATGGCTAACACTCCGATTCAAACCATTCAGACTCGGGTGGGTTATATTAGGTTAGAAGATTAAGGGGTGCGGGTCAGGTAACCTCCACGTTGGCCTAGTTGGTTGCTGGTCTCTTTCGGATACGTCCGGGGGGAAGAGCAACCCGCTGGGCTGGTGCACCCTGGGCACCGTCAATAACTTCCCATTCGTGGGTTCTTGTTGGCGGTGGCAAATACCTGACGGGGGGGGGGGAGGGGGGGGACTCGTCGCTCTGGGTGTTCCCCTGATAAGCAGGGGACACTCCAGACGCGACACAGGGGTAGGCTGGGTAGGTAGGTTGGGGTGGGTGGGGTAGGTTAGGTATCGTAGGTCAGCGGTGGGGCTCACTTCCAGGCCTCTGGGTGGGCTGCCTTCCCCTGCGGGGGGGAACGCCCGAGTGCACTGACCAGCTCTGCACCCAGCTTTGCCCGGCTCTGCATCCGGGCTTTGCCCGCTCTGCACCTGGCTCTGCAGCCCGGAACATCTCCTGCGGGTGGGGGTGGCCGCGACTCGGGGGCGGGAAGTGGGCCCACGAGGAGGACGACTTGTCGTTGCCGACCCTCCTTTGACGTGGGATGGTCGGCAGGGACAAGTCGGTGGTAGGAGGAGGCGGCGGAGCGTCGGTCTCGACGCTTCGCCGCACACGCGGAGGGCGGCATCTGGCCTTTGCGGGCCAGATGCCGCAACGTAGTAGGGGACCGTCAGGTCCAGCGCGGTGAAGGGTACGGCGCGGCACACCGTTTAGTTGTGCCCAGCGGGGGCGTAGCTGCACCGTACCCTGAGGAGGAGGTTGACAGGCAGGTCCTCTCGCTTCCCGGTGTGGTGTATTCCATGCTGGGGAGCGGGGAGGCCTGGGCGGCGGTTGCCTCCTTTTGCGAGGACGCCATGTCGCAAAGGGAGAGAGCGGTGGGGGTGGGAGAAGGCGTTTGTACGATCGCCTGCGCCCACCTCCTGGTGGTGATTAGCGGGCGGCAGGTGCGGGGGCACCTGTCGTCTGCATTGCACAATCACCACCCTCGTCGGGCGGGAATGGCCGAGCACTCACGGTCATTCGTGTGAGTTGAGTTACAATCAACCGTTTTATAATGATTTATGCTTTGACCATATTAGACTAAATAGATTTTAAGTCTTTTGAGTGGTATATCAAATGATTTTATATTCAACTAGCGTACGCCTCGCGGTTTCACCCACGTAGTTCCCGTTCCTGTTGGAATACAGAGATAAAAAGTAGCCTACGTCACCCGGGGATAGTGTAGCTTCCCAACGGTGAATTTTTTTTTGAAATCGTTCCAGTAGTTTCGGAGCCTATTCGGTACAAACAAACACACAAACAAACAAACAAAAAAATCTATCTCCTTTATAATATTGGTATAGATGTAGATGATTGGATAAAAGTAGAAAATCTGGCACTAAGCGAAAATGTAACTTATGTCGCTGAAAGAGCTTTTGTAAACGGATTAATGAATTACTAGTATTTCTAGAGATTACCTTTTACGAACAAATAGGTAACTTTACTTTTAGATAACTAGTTAAGATAACACATTATATAACATTGATTTAGTTAAGAAAAGTCTGAAGGCTCTTAGCTAAAAGTCTTACAACATTTTCATGCAATATGCCAGCATCGAATAATAAAAGGAACATGTTTTTCAAGAATTTTCCTACATTGGATAGATAAATGAAACCCAACGTTGTATTAAAACCAGTAGCCCACTTAAAGCTGGTTTTTATTAACATTGTCCGTTCTGCAAGTAGTTCCGACTAAAGCGCAGTTAATTGCTGTACACGTATGCTTTAAAGCGCTCCAGCGCTGCAGCGGGAGATGTTTGAAGATTTTATTATCCGGAGATGTGTGGATTTAAATACACAATAATGAATGTAACAAGCCAGTATTTTTAACCGATTGCACATAAAGGAGGAGTTTCTATGTTCGACTATAATGTTTTTTTTTCCTGAAGATCTGATGAAGAACTTTGGAGATATAAGACAGAGGCCTTAGTGCGAGTTTTTAAACGTCCCGCGTCATACTGGCTTGCTTTTCGGTATCAATAATATCAAGATTTAATTAAATAAAAACGACAAATACTTGAAAAATCGGTTGGTTGGCAAAAAAAGCGAAATGACAGAAAAGTAAAACAAAGGCAGCACAGAATGCCAGTTACATAGAATTCAGTAAGCTAGAGGTACCTACGCAGAATCCCAGTTAACCAGAAATTCTATTTACCGACTGCGAGTTACACAATATGCCAGGAACATACAAATTCTTTGAAAATTATTGGTTTAGGTAAGTTTAGCAACAGCAACAAGATAGTCAGCAATGAGCGCCTTTGTTTGTTATGAATAACATACGTATTTATACGTATTATTTATAAAACAGACGTTTTGAACTGAAAGGTACTAAATGTAATATCACTTCTCTCTATCTCTCCCTCTCTCTTGTCTGGTTGAGGAGTTGCTATGGCCACCTACCAGCTCCATAATTATATCACCTTTATTGTACAATGCTATTTCAATGTTTCTTAAGTTACGTAAGTATACCAAGATCCAGCTTAATCGGATGCCAGGAAGTGCTGGGAAAATCGATTACTAGCTGCCGGATACACATACGGAAGCAAGATATAAAGCTTGTAATAATAATCCCTCCAAAACATTTTCATGTAAAATGTCGCCAAGACGAGACTTGCACTGTCAAAATGTTATCAGATCTCATGCAGGGCCAAGCTTCTAACTCTACAAGCCCTAACTTCACAAACTCTGTACCTTAGTCAAAATATATGGCTTGGCCGTTTCGCTACCGTCACATGGACGTAAGGTGAAAAATGTATTCACTATTCATTATTTTTCTGTTATAAAATAGTTCTTGTAGTAACGATAAAGTACGATATCTAATTTCAAGTATAATGTCGTGGTGGCCCAGTGGTCACAGAGAAATTTATATATACGGACAGGCTAAGAGCTCGCCTCTCGTGCTGGGGGTTGTAGGTTCAAATCCGGGCAAGTACCAATGTGACTTTTTGAATTTTTTTTTTTTTTTTTTTTTTTCATATATACTTTCTAAGTTTATCTTGGACATCGCTGATAACCGTGAAGGAAAACATCGTGAGGAAACCTGGACTTATAGTTAGCATTTGTAAATTTGTGCTCAATTGGGGTAATTGCTGCAAGGTGCTCCAGTGCGAGGGCAAAACATAAAAAAAATGTAAATTGATAAATCTATACAAAGGCTAAAATTACTTTCCTTTAATCAATTTTATAATCCTATACGTACCTATTTACGAGACCCAAACATAACAAACCACACAACGCGACCGATGTCTTTAGGATAACATACCACATTTCCACAATTTGTCGAAAGATTAATGTCCTCTCTTTATTTCACGCCCAACGCTGGACAATTACAACAGAACTGTGTGATGCGGGTCCTCGCAGTAATTTGTTTGCGAAACAAACAATTGTTTGACGTTTTTGTGTGAAATGAGACGCGAGTTTTGTAACGTTTTGTTGGAGACGTTTTAATTTGTATTTGTGTTTCAGTTGGAGGTATAGCAAAGAGGGTATTATGAATTGGTATTAAAATTAATACATAATATAACATCACGACTGTTTTTCTAGAAGGGTTGGGCAGGTGTGCAAATATAGTACAGTACAACTGTTTTCTTAATGTCCCTCGGCAATCATCGCATTGCCGAATACAAACGAATGCTAATTTCCATGTCCATCAATGATTAGATTTATCCCGTATAATACGTGGGACACTCAGAAAGTTTTGCGAAACTAAAAAAAATTGTTCTATACGTACATATATTTTTATTAAATCTTTTCAAAGTACTTTCCACCAGCCTCTATACAAAGATTCATGCGCCTAAACCAGTTTTCAAAACACTTTTTCCAGTCCGCCGCAGACACCTCGTTTACAGCCTGCTCGAACGCAGCCAGCGCATCTTCCGGCGACGAAAATTGTATCCCTTTGAGCTGATTTTTTATTTTTGGGAATAAAAAGAAGTCACACGGTGCTAGATCAGGGCTGTAAGGAGGGTGACCCAGGAGTTTGACTGGCGTGCTGTCCAGGAAGTCCCTCGTTTTGAGTGCGGTGTGCGCAGGTGCATTGTCGTGGTGGAGCAGTAGCCCGCGGAGCCCTGTGTTTGGTCGCTTGTTGCTTATAACAGAGAAAACTTCTGGCAAACATTTGGTAGTATACCATTCGGCATTAATGCTTCTTTGATCCCGTAAGGGAATTGATACCAAGTGGCCAGTCAAATTAAAAAAGCTAGCGATCAAAATCTTACCCCCGCTTCTAGATCGCTTCACTTTGGTAGGCGTTGGCTCATTTTGAAACACCCAAACAGTCGACTGGCGCTTGGTTTCTGGGTCGTATTGATAAATCCAGGACTCATCACCTGTAACGATGTCGTAAACACGCCGAGACGAGCCTGCTTCAAATTTGTTAAGCATATCACGGCACCATTCCACCCGGGCCTGCTTCTGAGCATCGGTGAGGTTGTGCGGCACCCAGCGTGATACTATCCTCCTCACGCGAAGATGGCTGTGTAGAATCTCGTGAACGCTTCCCGATCCAATCTTCAATATGTGTTGAATCTCCTGATATGTAATTCGCCTATTGTCTTGGATTAAATTTTTCACTGCTAGCACGTTTTCTTCGGTAACAGCCGTCAAAGGGCGACCGCTTCTTTCGTCATCCCCCAAAGTTGGTCGACCGCGCTTGAATTCGTTATACCAACGATACACGGTTGCCTTGGAAGGGCCGTCATCCATGAATGCCATTTGAAGTCTATCGTACGATTCATCCGGTTTCAGGCGACACTTGAAATCGTATAAAATCATAGCTCTAAAATGTTCCCGGCGCAGATCCATATTTCAGTGAGACACAATACTTTGAATTAACTCGCAAAAAATGTGGAGGGAAATTTTGAAATTGGAACTTACTTATTTTTACTTATAAATAATCATATTTTCGAAAAACATTATAACTGGCCAGTCTCCCATATATAAAAACTTTTTTTCGCAATACTTTCTGAGGGGCCTGGTAGTTTGAATTTAGAACTAAGTACTTTGTTGTTGTTGTTTTGTTTTGATTGCCCTGTGAAATATATAGAACAGTAAAAATAGTAGCTTTAGCATCTTTCCTCAAAATTAACAATATGTTAAAAAAGTATTAACAACTCTATATACTTCCAAGTTGATTGAGGGCCTCCGGTCTGCACCGAGTGCAAAGGGCAACTGTTAGAAAAGAAAACCGACGACTGACGAAGTACGAAGTATGCCGAGGGATATTAAGAAAATATTTGTATTGTACACCCGTATTGCACCAGTTATGTTAAACTCCCATGAATATGGGGCGAGGCTATTGCCATCAACCGGGTACGAGTTCAGACTCCAAGCTGAAATAGAAAGAAATAACAGTTGGAAAAACCCAATAACACTTTGACCGACCCGGGCATCTGAAATATTCTATTCAGCCAAGACTTAAATGAGTTTGATAAATCAAATCTCATTCCAACACACCCCCTCAATTAATTGCACATGCTAAAACCCTTATATCTACATGAACACCTTGCATATCCTGAGGTTTCAACATATTTCTACTAGCACCCTGTATTTTATAAACTTCAACATAATTTCACAAACACTTATTTGCCTTTAAATAACATCATAAACGTACACTCATTAACATTAATATAAGTTCTCACTTCATCATCATCATCATCATATGAGCCGAAAGACGTTCACTGCTGAACATAAGCCTCCCGCAAGCATCGCCACATTGACCGGTCCCGTGCGTCTCGCAACCAGCGGATCCCCGCAACCTTCACCAGGTCATGGTTCCACCTGGTGGGAGGCCTTCCAACGCAACGTCTTCCGGTTCGCGGTCGCCACTCCAGAACCTTTCTGCCCCATCGGCCATCCGTTCTGCGAGCAATGTGCCCTGCCCAGTGTTCTCACTTATTTCAGCAATAATCTAAAAACATAAAGACAACAACATTTGAACTCATCATCTGCCTAGCCTTTTCCCAACTATGTTGGGGTCGGCTTCCAGTCTAACCGGATTCAGTTGAGTACCAGTGTATTACATGCAGCGACTGCCTATCTGACCTCCACAACCCAGTAACTGGGTAACAGCGGTACCCCTTGGCTAGACTGGTGTCAGATCTCAAGCGTCTGACTATTCGTAACGACTGTCAAAGATCTTCAAATGACAGCCGGGACCAACGGCTTAACGTACTTTCCGAGGCACGGAGGAAACTCGGTATGTTGAAATGGTCACCCATCCACGGACCGACCTCGTCAAGCGTTGCTTAACCTTAAAGATCAACCCGTGCGGCTGTTATTATTTAGCCACGAGCTCCTCTACAACCTCTACAACAACATTTCAACTATCCTATAATATTTCCCACTCGATTCATCTTAACATCAATCTATCATCAGTATCAATAAAAACTAATCATCATATTTTATTATACCTACTACTCGAAACCACATAACATCCAATATGAAATATCTCGTCCCGCGGCGCTAGACCTCTAGTAGCACAACATCTTGCAGGTTGCATCCGCCTAGCCGTCCGGGAGAACTCACAAAGTGCTTGGGAACATCTTCTCACCTTCCCTTACAGAATTTTAAACATTCAAAAGAATTTGGCTAGCAAAAAGACATTAACTTCACAAATTAAAGAAAATTGTAACATTTCGGCCAATATTTTGGATTCAAAATTATCGACACAGAGGTTTACCTCTTCAAGAGGTATATCCCACCTGGTCGAATCGAAATTAGGGGAAGGTGATATTAGCGGAGCAGCCAGGATTCTTTTTAGTAGTGATGTGGTGGCACCGTGTTCTCCAGATACTCTTGCAGCTCTGGAGAGCAAACACCCTGCCCCAGTGGATGGTCTTTCTTTTCCCGACCCTTTTTTTTTTTTTTTTTTTTTTTTTTTTTTTCTACGGGGCGTCTCGCAATTCGGCCAAAGTGGCCGGCTATTGCTTAACCGGGCTTTCCTGTGGAGACTAAGCTATATAGCCTCCAGCCAGGCAAAAATTTTCTAAACCTAAGCGACAACGCTGAGGGCTACCCCCTGTGGGGTCGAACCTCGGCTCAGGGCGTCGCTGGGGGGACAGCTAACTAGGCTGGATCTTAATAAAGTGATTCTACCATCCGTTCGGAAAAAGCCTACGTGGAGAAGAACGGACAAGAAACTCCGATTAACTAGCTAGAATTTAGCTACGGCACAGCATTTCGCGGGCTGGCTTGTATATCTTGTCGGGGACGTCGCGGCGGGCCTCGGCGGCGAGGGCGGAACGAAGGCGGTCTGTGTTTGCGAATTGTGCTGGTCTTTGGGTTGCTCTCCTGGAACAGGGTAGTGGCGTCATCGGGGGTGGAGAGAGTGAGCCTTGGTCGGCGAACTTTAGATATTTGGGAGGGTTCATAGCGGCAGGCCGCTTGAATTAGGGGGTTACTATGGTTGACAGCAGAGTCGAAAAAGCGCTTGGTAACGCGTTTCATAAACTGCTGGATAGTGGGGATTTTGAGATCGACATGGAGTTCCTGGTTACGAGCGTACCAGGGGGCATCAGTGATTTTACGGAGGAATCGGTTTTGTATAACCTGAAGCTTGTGAATGTGGTGGGGCTTTGCGTGTGCGAAGACAGCGCAAGCATAGGTCATGATGGGACGGATGACCGCAGTGAAAATGCGCAGCTTGCACCTAAGTGACAAGCTGCTTTTCGCGTTCACCATCCCATGGAGTCTGCCCATAGCGAAGGCGGCTCGCGAGCGGGCCGCCTTAATGTGCTTGGCGAAAGTGAGGTGGTTGTCGAGGGTGACACCTAGGTATTTGGCTTGCCATTCCCAGGGGATCGGCTTGCCGTACATGGTGATGGGTTTGGGGGGGCGGGGGTTATTATAACGGTTATTATATTTACGGTCAGGCCTCGAGAAGAGGACAGCCTGACTTTTGTCTGGGTTGACTTCTATTCTCCAGAGGCGGAACCACTTGGCCAGTGTGTTTGCGGCTCTCTGGAGTTTCTGGGCGATGGCATTGGGTCTTAGGCCAGTGTAATAGAGGGCCGTGTCGTCAGCGAATAGTGCCAACTATTTTCCCGACCCTCCCGATCCTGATATTAATACCCTCACCATTACAGGTCGAGAGGTGATCAGAGCCGTGTGTTCCTTCCGGAGTGGCTCTGCTGGCGGCCTCGACGGCCTGAGTCCTCAGCACTTAAAGGACCTTATGTGTTCAGGCGCTGGGGAAGCTGGTGAGTTGCTCTCGAAGGAGCTTACGGCTCTGATGAACCTTATGCTGTCCGGTAAGGTAAACGAATCCGTCATCGACGTCTTGTACGGGGCCAATTTATGTGCCCTGCGCAAGAGGGATGGCGGGATTCGTCCCATTGCCGTAGGAACTACTTACCGGCGTATGGCAGCCAAGATTTGCTGTAAATTGTATGGTGAGGTAGTTTCGGATAAATTTCAGCCCCTGCAGCTTGGTTACGGCTCCAAAGGGGGCTGTGAGGCTGCCGTACATGCATTATCTACCTACCTAAATTCTGGCAAAGGAGAGGTCATCCTGAAGGTTGATATTAAAAATGCATTTAATTCGGTAAATAGGGACACCTTGCTGGCAGAAACTAAAAAAGAAATACCTCAAATTTTTAGTTTTCTCTGGCAATGTTATAGGCATCCATCTAAATTACTTTATCGGGACAACCTTCTGGAATCCGCTGTTGGCTGTCAACAAGGTGACCCTCTGGGGCCAGTGATCTTCAGTCTGGCTATCCACCCAATTATTCGACAACTAAATTCAAAATTTAACGTTTGGTATCTCGATGATGGAACCCTGGGAGGCGATGTAGACACAGTTTTAGATGACCTGCAATTTTTAAAACACCAACTACATTCTATAGGACTAGATCTAAATTTTTCTAAATGTGAGTTATTTTTATCTGACAGTACCGACAGACAAGTGACACTTTCAAAATTCAATAAAATAGCCCCCGAAATCAAAATTATTGAAAAAAGCTCTCTTCGTCTCCTCGGGTCCCCAGTCTTCGATGACTCCTTTCCCGATTTTATTGAGGAAAAAATTCAAAATTTTAACAATATTTCGGAAAGATTGCTGCAAATTAACATGCATTCGGCTATCACCATAATTCGTTTTTGTTGTTTTGGCCCCAAATTAACATATTTCCTTCGTGCTTCCCATCTATGGAAGCACCCTCCTCTTTTAGAAAAAATGGACCAAATTATCCGTCATACACTAACTTTAATTTTAAATGTGGCCATGGACGACCGAGCTTGGGCACAAGCTACTCTTCCCATCCGTATGGGAGGCCTCGGCGTCCGCAAAATTTCTAGTATTAGTTTACCGGCATTTATATCCTCGGTCCACGGTACTGAGAAATTAATCAGGAATATCCTAGCACCCATACTGATTAATTTTGATGTGCCGTGCTTCACCGAGGCTATTGATGCTTGGAGACTCGCTTGCCCCAATTGTAATCTCCCCGACTACCCATCATCCCAGAGACGGTGGGATGAGCCGCTCTGCAGAGCAGTTCAGGAGCACCAAATTTCCACTTCTGCCTCTCCTGCCGAGCGCGCTCGCCTGCTGGCTGTGGGTGAGTGGGAGTCGGGCCTCTGGCTTCACGCACTTCCGTCGTCGAACATTGGCACCTTGTTTGACGACACTACTTTCCGCCTCGCTGCTTCCCTTCGTCTTGGCGCTCCCTGTTGTACTCCTCATCGTTGTCACTGTGGCGAAGTTGTCAACAGCCTCGGTCACCACGGTCTTTCATGCAGCCGAAGTGCGGGTCGCATAGCGCGTCACGGAAACTTAAACGACATCATCTGACGTGCTCTCGTCGCCGTCGGCGTTCCGGCCGTATTGGAACCCCATGGCCTGGCACGCGACGATGGCAAAAGACCGGACGGGATGTCTTTGTTTCCATGGAAGATGGGTAGGCCTTTAGTGTGGGACGCTACTTGTGTCGATACTCTTGCGCCATCCCATCTTCCTAGCTCGTCGTGCTGTGCTGGCGCTGCCGCTGCGGCTGCAGAAAACCTCAAGCGGCGCAAATATAATAACCTCATTGGTAGTTATATTTTCGAGCCGTTTGGGGTTGAAACTCTTGGTCCGTGGGGTCCGAGTGCTCACGCTTTATTTAAAGATCTTGCCAAACGCCTAGTTGACACTTCGCGTGACCCAAGGGCTGGCTTTTACCTTGGTCAGAGAATTAGCATTGCCATACAACGTGGCAATGCTGCCAGTCTTTTGGGCACATTACCAGTAGTCAACGATGGGGAGGAGTTTTTCGACGCCATATTTTAGTTAAGTATATTTTTAGGTTTAGCTAGTGAGTAGTTTTTGTGTTAAAGTGTATATGTTTTTAGTATTAGTTATCTAAGTATTTTATACACTGTATATACTTGTATCTATGTAAATAAATTAAAGTCTTTTTATTGATTGAGGGGGTTTGTTTGAATGAGGTTTGATTTATCAAACCAATTTCAGTCCTTGGCTGAATAGAAAATTTCACATTTGTTTTTAATTTCAATCAATGGCACATACTTGTGTAGAATGACAAATTCAAATTTTCGGGCTAATTTAGTTTTGACTTTTGTAGCTAATGGTTGATTTTATATCAAGGTTATTTTGTGAGTTTAAAATGTAGATCGTTCTCTCTTGTTAAATAAATATATGAATACCCCAACCCACCTGGTTTCCTTTTTCCATTTCCATATATTTATTTAACAAGAGACTGCGTGGTAATCTCACAAAATACTTATTATAAAACCATTAGATTTGCTGGTGAAAACTCGATTAGCATAAATACAATATTGACGTATCCAATCAATAACTATTTGAATATGAAATTCTGGCAAACAAACTAACAGTGAACTTTGGTCCCATGGCTTTATAATCCCATAACTTCGTCAGCAAAGACTTCGCTATATACACGTGGTATCGTTCACGATCCACATCATCATCATCAGCCTTATTAATGTTCCCACTGCTGGGACGCAGGCCTCTTCTCTGTGAGAGTGAATGGGCCGTAATCCACCACGCGGGCCCAATGTGGGTTGATGGGTATCACATGTCTTCGAATTTATGGTTTTATTAGATGCTGGTTTACTCACGATGTTTTCCTCCACCGTTTTGAGAGCAAGGTGATGGGTGGCTTGTCTGAGTTCGAACCCACTACCTACAACTTGTAAGTTGCGGCCATTACTACTGTGTCACCACCGCTTTACATAACTTAGAATAAATGAATTCACTAAACCAAAATGTTCGTGATAACAGGCAGTAACTACAGACTCGAAGCTCAGTTCAAGGTAACCTGAAATATATTAGTTACTTAAGAGTCAAATATACGGAACCATGAATACATAAGACTTTGTCAAAATGTCTGTAATAGTTTTCCTGTATCAATCAATCTGTTGTAAATACATCTTTATAAAAAAATATTGTGTATATCGGGTCTCAAAAGTTCATCTGTATTATCTATCCTTAAGTAATTATTATTAGGTATACAAAATAACCCCAACTGCCTCACCTCCCAGTAATTTTTGTCCACTAGGTACTGAAGGAAATCATCATAATCTCTCATCTCGTCGTAAATATATTTTATATTTCCTACCAAATATAATATAATCTTTTCAAGAATTGCTATCTTAAATGTTTTATGTATTTCAATGCATAACAAATTTTTCGGAGTTTGTACTGTACCTTATCTTGGTATCTCTGGTAGCAAATTATCATAATCTTTTCTGCAAGTTATGACATTGTTATCTGAGGCATGCACATTTGCACGTGCTCATAATCTTGATGTACGTAGGTCTGTCTTACGAGTGTATTTACCTGCATCTCTTCATCTCGTCTACTTATCTCCTACCTAATATTTTTTGTGACATGAAAAGTAATTTTTAACACACTCGAAAACTGACACCTACCTCACCGCTTTTCGTCCCACAGTGTATTTCGCACTCGTGTGGTTATGGCGGTTGCCAGTCCGCATCTATTCCATTTATTGTATCGGGCTAGTCGTTGTGCAATTTCCACTAAAGTCGAGCGATTGATCACAATAACGAATATTGTATTCATGATATTTTATTTTTATTTTTCAAATTAGTGTGTTGACAAACGTTTGATAGACATGGGCGTTGTCATTGCAGACTCTTCGCTCCATAACGGCCTTGCCTTCAGCTCTATGAGGCGTCCATTTCGCTTCGGCTGCGATGAAAAAAAAATACAAGTGTTGCAACCAAATGTACTATACTTCATAAAATATAGTTTGATCTCTGCGACATATGTCAAACTGACGTATACGGCATCGTTACGTAATTGTTAGCCTATCAAGCGCTTTTGTTACTGTATTGATACTGACAGCTTGTAAAAACCTTATTTTTGAACCTTTTTTTAGAGGAGAGATATGGAGTTTCTTGTCCGTTCTTCTCCATAACAAGCTACTTTGCCGAATGCACGGTAGAATGAATTTTTATTACTTGTAAATAATTGTTAACGTTCAAAAGTGCCGCTTAATGGCCCAGTAGAAATAAATACATTTGACTTTGACTTTGACAGGTGTCGCAGAGATCAAGTTATCTTTTATGAAGTATACAATTACTTTATCTACAACACCGTATTTGTAGCACTGTTGCATTTATGCTTATGAGTGTGTGATGATACGACAGTAGATGTTGCGACAAAACTACAGCAATTAACGAATTCTGAGTAGGTACTGATGGACTTATCGCAAGAGCTTACTCCTAATCTTATCGGATCATCAAAGCTAAACCTCTTGAGTGCCCGAAACGTGGATTCACGCAAGGCGCAAGGGCTTTTTAAATGTTTTGGCAAATAAAAATATAAGGGCAGGTTGTTGAAGCTTATCTTTTTATCGCCTGACGGAAAATGAGGGGTTTTATAAGTTTGACGTGGTTACCTTTGTATTTGTGTATCTGTCTTTGGCATCATAGCTCCTAAACGGATGAACCAATATGATTTGTTTTTTTGAAAATGTTTGTTTGAAATGTGATTTTATAGAGAGTGTTGTTAGATATGTTTGATGAAAATCGTTTCCGCCGTTCTAAAAGGGATTATATTTATTATCTTGTCAAAATTACAGTATCCAAACAAATTTTCGCAAACTTTTTTGATACCACTACAATTAGTTGTAATGATTTTGGTACGCACATTTTCATTTGGTCAAAGTTTTACTCGGCAGAGAAAAAAAAAAAATAAGGATAATGTCATTATGGTATTTGTTCTTTAATCAAATGATTTATAACAGCAAACAATGATTAGACAAAAAAAAACATTTAGTTAAATGATTTGTTACGACAAAAAATATAAAGACAAAAATTAGGTTTTAGTGACAGAAACGAATCCAGGCGACTCGCAAGTTGAGGCTGGCTGGCGAAGCTGTTACAACCATGCGAGGTTTACTAACCCGCGAGGATAAGCTCGCGAGGGACCGTGAGCCGTGACAGATACCATGCCTGCTGCATGTTGCGTACTCGCTTGCATGCTGCATGCTCGCTTGCATGCTGCTTGCTTACATGCATGCATGGTGTATGCTTGTTTGCATGCTTCTTACAGGAAAATAATAACCACATATTCACAATCAACTGTTTTATTGAGTGATTATTGCGTGAAATTTATTATACCAACTGAAATATTTGACTACATTAAAATAGGTGAAAGTACTAGTTGGTAAGCAAGTTATTGTTTAAACGTTTACTTGCCAAACATTAGGTTTGCGTTACAATTATTTGTGAATAGTTTATTGCTAAGTTATAATTTGGCAAATGAAATTATGCGAAAAATTGTTTGGGAAGTGATAATTTGTATTTTGTTTTTGATGAAACCTAGGTAACCCGTTCTAAAGTTATGGGCGTTTTACTATTTGATTTGGGATGTTTTCGCAAGATATCGTGTCATAATTTATATATTTATAGTATAGATGTATAACTTTACAGGTCACACCTAAGGCGTTATACAAAGAAAAATAAAGAAAAAACATAATCGAAACATATAAGAATTAGACAAAATTAAATATAAATAATATACATACATAACAAAAACTAAATAAAAAATATGTTACTTAAATAATATGTTAATTAAATAATGAAGTGTTCAATAGATTGTCGATCGAAGCGTGTCTACTATTAGAAAAATTATGTAGCCTAGCCTTTTTTTTACAAGCTTTTAATTAACTTGCAATGCATGTATGTAAGTGTGTTCGGGTCAACTATTGAAAATGAATTTTAAAGCAGTTATCCTCCACCTATTAAGATGAAACTTTGCATACACGTTTAGTTTGGATGACAATGCATGGTTAGATAAGTGACATCATTCTAAATCCAATATGGTGGACGGCCCAAGATGGTGAACTAGTTTTTTTTTGTGCACTGTCATGATATTGGTACCAAAGGAGAGGGTTTGCTGAGAAGAATACGAAAAAAGCTTGTTTTAAAAAATAAAAACGCGTAATTATTAAGTATCGAACCAGCTAAATTATGAGTCATGAAATAAAAATGTGTCGGGGGTTTTTTAAATTTACTTGTTATTGAAGGCAACGATATGATTATTTCTTAATAATGTATTCTTTATCTCCGATATGCTCTGCTTGTTCCAGGGTGTCTGGTAGCGTGGTGCCGAGGGTTTCCGGAGTCAGGAAGATGAGTGCGCCTGACAGCAGCGCCAGGGAGCCAAACAACACAAACGGCAGCTCGGGGAAGAATTGGGCACCCTGGCAATTAAACACATCAGTCAGTTACAACGTGTGGTAATCGAGAGGGTAATGTTTTTGGAGCGGTATGTACCTATGTCTGTATTTATGTATGTCCATTTCTATAACACGCTCTACAGCTCAAACAAAAAAATCTATTGCCAAAACAACATTGCCAGCGCAATGGGTGGAAAGTGTTGAAATGTGTGCCAGTACTATATCTAGCAGCGTTCGTCGAGACTCAAGTCATCTCCGTACTTTATTTTTCAAGATTTATCAGGTCACTGATATTGCTCTTAATTAATTAAAGAGGTAACTTGGTAATGTAGCACCAAATTCAGTTTACAAGACTTTTTGATGAAGTTTGCAATCGTATTAGTTTTTATTGAAGGCTTTAAATATCATATAAATATTATATAGTATTTTATATACCTTATTTTGGATGAGATCGTTTAATTGATAAAATAAGAAGTTCAGATTTTTAACAGAAGCTGGTCAAGTCGGTTCGTACCTAATAATTATTAATTTAGCGTATGAAGTTCAATCTCCTGCATACCATAGAGTTACAACAGGGCGGATTGGATCACTCATGACCCAATGTAGTAGTCTTGTGGCTAAGATTCATGGCTCGATTCTAGTTTGATTCCCAGGATCAAAAACTATGCTACTGGTACACAGCAATGCTAAGAGTTTTCAACTTATAAGGCTTGCCAGATGAAACCTTACTTAGTAAAAATACTAATAATTTTATTGTGTCATATGATCTACTATAAATATATTTGATATTTAAATAATGATATTCGAGTGTCATATTCGAAACCACCACGTCTAGAATATTGATTCGTACATCTACTAAGTCCTATCTTTACACATTGGGTCACTTGGCTTATTCTTTCACCAGGCGATAACAAACAGGTCTCAATAGTAAAGCTATATATAACGGTCAAGTAGTTTAATAGCAGCGTTTTACCTGAAATTTAAACTACTTACCTTAATAAAAGCTTTAAGTTTACCCTTGCCTGGTGTTTATTTCGATGCAATGACTCGCGCAACTAGCTCGCCAGCGCCGCACTGCCAGGTGAAAGGTGGGGATGTACGAAAGAGATTCACGTATTAAGGTAGAAAGAGAGTTAAAATTTAACGGGAAACGGATGAGCCTCGCGCAATAGTAAAGCTATTCATAAGGCAAGTAGTTTAATTTGAGTTTTATTTTAGGTAAAACACTGCTATTTACCCGACTGCCGAAGGAAGGTGTTTATCAGTCTATGTATGTACGTATGTTTGTTCCTATATGGCGTTCTAGAGACCAAACGCGTAGGCCAATTTTGATGGTTCTTAAATCAATCGATTCGTTTTAACCCTGCGAGTGTCACTCGCTACATTAAAATTGGAAAATAGAAAAATGGCGGTTTTTGGGCGCCATATTGTTGGGGCCCAGATTATTTTTCTTCCAAACCCCTCGTGTGGAGTATTAAAATAAAGGGCTTTAAGAGGAAATTTTAAAAATATAACATTTATATGTTTAAATTTAAATTATTCGAAAAAAAATAACAAAAAAGTTATAAATAAAAAAAGTTAAATCATAAAATCAAAAAACCCGACTGCTTAAAAAGAGAACTAAAAAGACGTTAACATAAAGAAAATTATGCTGTGCAGGCGGAGGATACACCAGATTTTGGTCAGCCAGCCCGTGAATATGTATCCTCCGACTACGGACGGACTACTAACGTCTTTTTAGTTCTCTTTTTAAGCAGTCGGGTTTTTTTATTTAACTTTTTTTTTGTTCTTCTATTTTTGTAGCAACAAATCAAAAAGTAAATCTTACAAATGCTGGTGTCAGCGGTGCCGTCATGGAGCCAATGCGGCCGATCATGGAAGAGAAGGCGAACAGGCTGTGTCGGTGCCTGGTGGGGTACAGCTCGGCCGTGTACACGTACACAGAAGTCGCCACCATTGCGATGCAGAACTTGGCGATCAGGTACACCACCAGCGACGCCACGTACAGACCTGGGAGGTGACGTCACATAAAGATCAGCTCCTTACACCCATAAACATAATGACAATACAGCGTGGCTTTAAATCCTTTGGCAATTAAGTAGATGATAATACTTGAGTTTTAATGAATACGAATCACTTGTACTGTGGGATCCACTCTGATCGTAATACTCCTGTCCTTGGTAATCTTTAAGTGTAATTTATGTATCAACTCTCTTCTCCTTTCTACTAGCTACTTTACCAATTTATTTAGGGTTATCCCTCCTAGTACTTCTGCGCCACACAGTACTGTTGATATTTATCAACTCTGAAAACAGCTGTTCCTTCCATTCTGTCGAGCTATGACAGAATATGAAGAACAACTGATTTTCTTTCCTAATTTGACAAAGTTGACCGAATGCCTAGGTACTTTCACCCTTTTAAAAGATTCAAAAGAGATTTCAAAGATTGCCAATTGATTAAAAGCCACCGAAGAAAGAAACGTACCTTGAGGCATAAAAATATATGCAACTTGACAAGCAGCACACAACCAGAAAGCTCCAGTCAGCACCGGCTTCCTTCCAATCTTATCCATCAGGTAATAAGCAGTCCAAAAGCCGGGGATCTCGACTGCGGCCACAGCTATGAAGTTCAGGTACTTGTTGCCAGACATGTTGACGGCGTTCAGCGACAGGCCATAGTAGATGAAGGTGGTGGTGATCCACCAGACGGGGGACACGATGCATCGGACTAGAATCTTCTTGTGCCGGAACACTTGCACCACCAGCCAAGGCTCACCACCACGTTGCTCTGCCTCCAACTCAGTCACTCGAATCTTCTCTTCCGCATTGTTTCGTAACGCTTCCAATGATTTGTCAGATAAGACTTTCCCGTTAACCCTTGCAACTTTTTTCAACAAAGCCTCCGACTCTTCAAAGCGACCTTTACTCATGTACCACCGCACAGACTCGCTGATGATCCAGAAGTAGAAGATGGTGAGGAACTGCGGGATGTAGAGCGTGAGCGTCAGGGTCCTCCAGTCAGGCACGCACCATGCGATCAGCCCCAGCGTCACCTGACCCACAGCGAAGCAAGTCTTCAGGGCTGCGCCGATAGCGACGCGATACTCTGGACCCACCAGTTCCGTTACTGTTAGAAAGTTATATGCTTTAGGTATAGACTTAAATAGCAAAGACAGGGCAGACCGCCCGTAACGGGATCCTATAATGGTTTGCCCTAGACCGAAACGGACTAGCCACGATGTTAGATGTCGTTGGGAGCGGTCTTAAGTTAGACGAAAAGTGACATAATATGTTTGTAATTTTAATAACGTGGGTCTCTAAAATGCATATTAATCGTACGTAAAATACTCACATAAAATGTAGACGCTAGAATACGCGCCGCATCCAAAGTTGGCCTCGGCGAACTGCAACAGTACGAACCCGAGGTAGGTATTGGCCCAGTAGCGCGCGAGTCCGATCCAGGCCGTGTTGAAGGCGTTGAGCACCAGGGCCACGCGGCGGCCCCATCGGTCGGAGATGAAGCCGGTGATGGGCAGCGCGGTGAGGGTCCCGAACGTGGTGACCGTGCCGATCAGCGTGCGCCGCCATTCGTCACATGCTAACCCGTACTTGTAAACAAACAAGATCGATTACGAATCAGTCTCTCAGAATATTTCCAGAATTTAAGGAGCTTACCACGTTGCCACACATTTGGGACAGGTTACCGTCAGTGTTTCGTCATGAATGGGAAAAATGCTTGCATAAATTTTTATCATGAACTCGTCCACTCAGTTCCGTGTCAGACGCATCCTGGTCGTCTATGTCCCGACGCCGACGCATGCTCTGAAACACTTTTCTCATGGTACCCGACCCAAAAATGTGTGGATAGCGAATTAGGGTCAATTTCACAGGTAGCTCGATGACTTAAGGTACTAGCCAAGTTTCATACAAATTTAAACTTTTTTTTTTTAAATGAACAAACATTTCTGACAAATATGAACCATCTGACTAATATTATAAATGCGAAAGTTTGGATGATGGATGTATGTTTGTTACTCAATCATGCCAGAACGCCTGAACGATTTGGGATAAAATTTGACACATTAAAAGATTATTGTCTGGAATGGCACACAGGCTACTTTAATTCCCGGTATAATATTCCCTTGGGACGATAAAACACTTCGAAGCCGCTGGCAGAAGCTAGTATGAAATAAGGTTCATATTCGTTTGAAATGCCAGCTTTACTTATTATAGTCAAGGGATGATCTATGAATCTAGCCCTAACCTAACCGTCTTGTCAACTCACGTCATAGACGACTGTGTTGGTATTCTCGTACACGTAGGACTCGCAAGGCTCGCGCGTGTTTTGGTCGAAGAGTGCGGCGGAGCAGGTGTCACTCCACTCTATAGGCTCCACTAAGGTAGCCAAGCTAAAGCGCTGGCAGTTGTCGAAGGAGCCCTGGCTGGCGCCCGAGGGCACCGCGTTCTCCAACCAGAGTGGAGAGAACTCCTCCGGTTCGCCTTCACACTCCGGGATCAGACATCTGCAATAGGGATGATGAATATTAAAATTAGGTTTTAGTCCGTCAGGAATAAAAAAAAAGTTGGACATTTTTCTTTGTATTTTATCACGGGTACACTTTATATTCACAAATAAAGCCACAAGCCTCACTCCTGAACTTTGATGCCAATTATATGTCCACTATTTTTTCATAATCTAACTGACTGTCTAAATAGAATTAATGTTATTTTTACCCAAAAATTATCTATACCAATATTATAAAGAGGAAACATTTTTTTTGTTTGTTTGTTTGTTTGTACCGAATAGGCTCCGAAACTACTGCACCGATTAAAAAATATCTTTCACTAATAGAAAGCTACATTATTCTGAGTGACATAGGCTATTTTAAATCCCGAAAACGGGTCCTGTGGGGGTGGTCCACTGGAGCGAAGCCGCGGGGAACAGCTAGTCTCTAATAAAAATACTATTCAAAACCAGATAAAAATAAGCAATGATATCGCTGAACATACATTAACAATATACATATGTACAAACGAACATAAAACCTCCTCATTTTTAAGTTGGTTAAAACCGAGTATGTAAGAATCGATCTGCTAAAATCGCCGGCATCTTTGAGTATGCAGACGACAGCACTGCTGCTGAGAGATACGTGTACTGGGCTACTACTCAGATCCGTTCCCTCCGTGAGGCCATGGTTGGGCGCTGGAACATGTCTTTTAAGGCAGTCTCCGAATGGGGAATGGCCAATCTGAAAAAATGGGGAAGGGCGCACGGTTGGCGCACTGGTTGAGCGATTGAGCTGCGCTGCGTGTCGCGGGTTTGATTCCCGCAAGGAACAAATATTTGTATGATCTACAGATAATTGTTTCGGCTCTGGGTGTTGTGTATGTGAGTTTATATAATTGTAAACGCACCCATGATACAGGAAGAAATTCCAAGTGGGGGGCAAAGTTTAACTGGTCAGGTTCAATGCTGCTAAAACCTAGGCGTGTCTTTTGCCAAAAAAAAATGTGAATTCCTTCTATCCGAGGTGTGACTGTACCGATAACGGACCATCTTGAGCTTCTTGGCGTGATGTTGACATCGACCCTCAATTTTGGTCCACATATTGAGGCTCAGCTGGCTGCCAAAACGTTGGGAATCCTTGCGAAGGTGAGAAGGTACTTCACGCTAGAACAGCTGCTCAACTTGTATCAAGCGCAAGTTCGGTCATGCATGGGCATGGAGTACACCTCACATTTAATCTCTAGGACGGATCTACCAAATACCAGCTTGATGCACTTGAATCGATCGAAAAATGGCCCAAGAGGCTCATCAGCAATGAAAAACTGGTCGAATCAAAGCTCCAGAGCCTTGAATATCGACGCCGAGTTGCCAGCCTGTCGGTTTTTATCGGTTTCATTTCGGGGAGTGTGCAATGCAATTGCATGAACTAATTCATCCTAGCCCGTTCCATGATCGGACTACAAGACGTACGGAGATGTGACATCGGTATTTGGTTGACATACCACCGATACGCACTAAATGGTTTGAGAATACTTCCAAGGAGCTAGAGCTAAGGAGTGGAATTCCCTGCCAGAGTCTGTATTTCTTGATAGCTACAACCTGGGATTATTCAAGTCAAGAGTGAATAGTTTACTTCTGGGCAAGCATGCCTCATAGTCGAGCACATCATCGCTTAACATCAGGTGACACAGTGGTCAAACGCGAGCCTATCAATAACAAAAGAAAAGTTTCGAAAAACTAGCTAAATTAATACAAACGGTGGTGAGTGCTTTAAAAATAAACGATAAATAACAATGCAATTATTAAAAAAAAACATTTTCAACAAAAAACCAGCCAAGTGCGAGTCGGACTCGCGCACGAAGGGTTTCGTACCATTATCGCAAAAAACGGCAAAAAAATAACGTTTGTTGTATGGGAGCCCCCTTAATTATTTTTTTTGTATTTGTTGTTATAGCGGCAACAGAAATACATCATCTGTGAAAATTTCAACTGTCTAGCTATCACGGTTCATGAGATACAGCCTGGTGACAGACAGACAGACAGACAGACAGACGGACCGCGGAGTCTTAGTAATAGGGTCCCGTTTTTACCCTTTGGGTACGGAATCCTAAAAACGAAAGACAAACCAGAAGATGAAGACCAAGAGTTATTTGATTCCTCCACAAATATTGATAAATTAATTCCATACACTAGGTACAAGTTCAAAGGTTCCTTTCAAAGTTTAATTCCGCTCAACAATTTAAGGTAAATTGGATGCGGAATAACAAGCGTGTCTGAAAAGTTAGGAACATAATACAATTGTATTATACTAGTATTGGTTTATTCACCTGGTACTAATCCGCGCTGTGCTGAACACGTACTCCAGGTTGCTCCACGCGATAAACACCACCAACACCATGGCCAACAGGAAAGTGCGGAGCTGGTACCTCCCGAACTGCCCTATCTCCTCCACCAGGAGTGTGTCCAGTTCCACCTTCCTCCTGCCCTCAGTTCCCACATCCCCGTCTAAAGCCGTCATGCTGCCTACCAGACAACAGCACAGCGCACCAACTATCTACGTCTCTAAATACTCTTCCCATATTTTATTTCGAAAACATTTTTATCATCTCAAACGTGTTTATCTAGTATATTGACTTATGATGACTGATATTTGAATTGAAGTATCTTAAATGCACTTGGAACGTTTTTGGAAACGGTGTTTAGTTATTTTCATATAATTTACCTACATAAATTACTTTTTATTATTTTATATATGATGAATGTTGAAAATAAGAGCAATGGTAGTTCAGTGGTAACGGTGGAGCCGACTAATGTGTCGTAGGTCGTGGGTTTGAACCCAGGCAGGCACTTTATTTTGTGTAAATTATTTCGTCACCACTGCCCTAAAAACGGTGAAGGAGAATATCGTAAGGAAACCGGCATGTCCTAGAACCTAAAATTTGAAGACACGTGACTTCCATCAACACCCACAAAACCCGCGTGGTGGATTAAGGCCCGTTTCCTCGCCCACAGAGAGGAGTTCCGTGTCCCAGCAGTAGAAACATTAATTCCCACCGGGGGGCAGGATAGCCAAGCTGTAATGCCAATAGAATAGCATAGAATATACCAATACGATGTGGTTATAATAGCATCTGTAGGTACATTATCTTTTCTCGTATTCTTCTATAACAATATTATAAAGAGGAAAGATTTTATGTTTGTTTGTTTGTACCGAATAGGCTCCGAAACTACTGGACCGATTTAAAAAATTCTTTCACCTATGGAAAGCTACATTATGCCCGAGTAACATAGGCTATAACTTTGACGGGTCAGCTAGTTTGCAATAAAATAATTATCACAAGCAAAGTCAAACGTTTTCACTTAAAAGTATTGTTGTTTGTGTATTGTTGAAACACAATAGAACCAAAATTTTCTATCCTCCTGCTTTGGAGATGTGGGCAGATGTGCTCACAAAACCATTGGCTCTTGTTAAGCATGAGAATTGTGTAAAAGGAATATTTATAATTTTATTTTGATAAGGGTGGAGTATATGTTATGTAACTAGCTTATTTGAATTTATATTTCTTTTACCTCTCAATGTACCTATTCTGATTGTTGTACTTATTTCACTGCAATAAACTAAGTCAAAACACAACAATGCCAATTCACGTCATAAAATGAATTAAAAAACTTTGTAAACTGAAAGGTTTACATTCAAATATAATACGGTCATGTTAGCAAAGTTCGAGATGTGATCGAGTCGGGACACAATTTCCGTTGCACCGCGACTCGGCGGGATATTGCTTATAAACTTATATAAACGTAGCATTCGCTACCCTCTGAAAATAAATACTTGTCCATCTTCAACTATTGCTATTGGATTAAGACAATATTTTGCAACAATAAAAACAATAATAGCGGCACCAACGCCGCCACTTACAAACTAATGACATGACATCACAGAAATCCTGCATCGCGCAAGCAAAGTTTTCGGCGCGATTTGAACACATACAACAGTCCAACGATAACCGTTGGGCAGATGCCCGGACCATACACTGCCCGTCTGGTCGGAGAATCCTCCCTTTTCAATGGAGGTTTGCGGGACTTTACACACTGTTCCGCATACCTCCTAAAAATCAATCTACTATCTACTTCTACTATTAATAAGTACTATATACTAGGCGACCACTGAAAATCAGCGCCGTGCTGAGAGTCTTCCACGGCACAACATTAGGCTGAGTGGAAACCTTCTTGCCACAATACACGAAAGCATCTGCTTTTTTGGAACGAAATTCCTTATCGCGCGTTGCGAAAGGGGGCTAGACGGAAAAAATTAAGACCAAAAGTTGTAACGACACTTTTTGCTATAGTCGTAAAAAATTTTTTATGTCGTTTACGAAAGAATAGACAGACAGAGTGCATATATATATATTTATATTTTTTTTATGACGTGTACGCAAGAATAGACAGACAGACAGAATATATACAATAATATATATAGCTTTAATTTTAACTCTTTTTCCTGCAATGACCTTGACTATTTTTGAGTGAAAATTGTAAGTGCATGCATGCTCTATTATAAATATTGTAATTTTCTTTCCTGGAGGGACACTGACTTCTAAGATACAGGCATTCGCCTAGTTTGGAAGTCAGGATTCCATCATTTATATTTCGCCTTTTCGTGTATTTCTTCTTTATAAACAATGTTTGTATGGCTTGATGAATGAATAAATTGAAATTGAATTGAAATAAAGTTCCTTATCGCGCGTTGCGAAAGGGGGCTAGACGGAAAAAAATAATTACAATTCCTTAACTAATTAATCGAAAGGAACTTCGTTCCATCCGGGTGTCCCTTGACACCTCTCAAGTTTTTATATTTTTGTATAGTTTTTTTTTTTTTAACTTTTCTTTCATAATTTAAGAACTACGTCAGGGGTTAGTTTGCAAAATCTACTACGACTGTTCATGTTCTTGTTATAAAATGTTTGTATGTCGTTTTGTGACAATTAAATACTTTTTCTTTCTTTCTTTCCATCTTCGATACTATCTACTATTAATAAACTATTATGGCATCGGCTTCCTGTGTAACCAGATGCAGCTGAGTAATAGTATTGTACAATATGGTTGTGGAGGTCAGATAGATCATAAAATGGAGCGACTGCCTATCTGACCTTCGCAACCCAGTAACTGGGTACCATGATACCCCTTTGGCAAGACTGGTGTAAATTTTTCTGGCTTCTGACAATCCGTAAAGATTGTCAAATTAATCAATTAATGCCGAGACCAACGGCTTTACGTGCTTTTTCAGGCACCGAGGAATCTCGGTATGTTAAGATGGGCACCCATCCACGGGCCGACTTGTAACTAAAATAACCGGACTTTTTTTTAAATTTGCCTGCTTTTTGTCAGGACATTTTATGGGGTACTGTATAAAATGTTACAATAAAATACCGCCTCACATTCTAGAACTGAATGAGGCGAAATTCAAAACTTTTACAAAACGCACACTATGCAGGCAGGCATATTATAAGTTGGGGGATTACATCGCTGATAAAAATGCTTGGCTCAGCGCTAGTCCAGCTCCACAGTCACTAGGGCACAATAACAAGTTATAAGCAGAAAAGTTCTGAAGTATTGTTGGACCTGCTGAAGACTTTATGAATGTATTTGTGTTGTATAAACTCAATTTATTTTTATATTATATAACTGCACAGCACATAATATGTGCTGTGCAGTTATATAATATAATTAGATTAGATTTACAGTTGGTACATAGTACTCACATAATATGTGTAAATCTACCATTTGCTATACCTTTGTGTCGTACGTTGACTTCAGTGTGCCCTGGCAGTTGATAGTGTGTCATGCTCTCTCTAACGTCTCTCTGATGGTGGCACATGTGTTGGATCATTCGGTTCCCTTCATGATGGTTGAGCTGAGTGGTGCCGATCCATGTGTCATGTTCGTGAACGGGCGCCATCAGTTGGGATTGGTCATAACTTAGCTGCCTCCGCCTGTTTTTAATTACCTATTTATTGTATTTTTAATTGTTTGTTTTACTGTAGAAGCTTTTAAGATTTAACATGATAATGTAACCAAATACTTGTAAAACACATTTTTTTTTAAAAGAGTATGTGTGGAGTTTCTTGTCCATTCTTCTCCACAACAAGCTACATTTCCGAATGGACGGTAGAATCAATTAATATTAGATTTTTTTTTTTTTTTTGACGTTCGAACGTGCCGCTTAATGGCCTAATTGAATAAATACATTTTGATTTTGATTGATTTGGATTTTGACACTTAATTTTTTCTAAATGGTTACCCTACTTGCAAGACAGTTATGCTGGTTTTCACTAACACATTTAGGTGACACCTAAATACACCAAATATCCAAATGAAAAGCGCACTGTTTTAGCACTGGGAAACTAATTGTAGGACCACTTATTTGGACAGTAGCTAAAAATTATACTTTTTACTTGCATATTTCTGCAATTCTTCCCCAATATACCAGGAAAATTGAAGTCAGAAAGAAAATTCATATGTGTTATTAACTGAAATAGCTCTTTCCTGAACTTAAAACCACAATATTTTCCACTATAAACACCAAGCACTTCATCTGTACGTTTTTCCTACTCTCGAGTTTTATTTCAAACAAGTAGGTTTTATTTCGGTATCCACCGGTGCGTGACTCCTCATAAGAAAGCTCTTTACTAAATGAAATACTTCAATGTACGTTGATTTTATTACATGGATGATGGTATGTTTGTTTTTGAGAAGTTTATTTTGTGACTGAATTTTTCGTATATTGTTTCGGAGCTCGTGGCTAAGTGATAACAGTGACGCGTTTCTCACACTTGACGAGTTCGGTCCGTGGATGGGTGACCATTTCTACATACCGAGATTCCTCCGTGCCTCGGAGAGCAGTCTCGGCTGTCATTTGATGATCTTTCTGTTACGGGTAGTCAGAAGCTTGACATCTGGCACCAGTCTTGCCATGGTGTTACCCAGTTACTGGGTTGTGGAGGTCAGATAGGCAGTCGCTCCATGTAAACAATGGAACTCAGCTGAATCCTGTAAGACTGGTAGCCGACCCCAATATAATTGGGAAAAGGCTAGGCAGATTGATTTTTTATATTATATTGTTTCCTACATGACTTTATAGTTTAATTTTTGAGATGGCGTGGCCTCGCAGTGTGGTCATGATTTTTCTTCTTAGCGTTGTTGACACGATCTTCGTTCAAATGTGCTTGGGTCAAAACTCAGCCACTTCACAGCGTCGTCGGTGGCAGCGAATAGATCACTCTGGATGCATATTATCGGGCACAGAGCACAGGACTGGAGGTGGAGCATGGTTGCGACTCGGCACCACATACGCCCCTGCTGCTGTTCTAAGATAATCCCATTTTGCAAGGTTGGAGTTACACCTTCCAACCAAGTTGATGTCACAATGAGGTCGAGTTGTCAAAGACCAAAGTTTTCATGGTCGTAAACAACTTCAAAAGATTTAAAAAAAACAATTCATCCAACCAATCCAAAATATCCAATCCATAAAGGTCAAAGGAATTCTAGTGGGGGATCAAAAATAAATAAGAGATAGGTAAATAAATCCTAGGTAACTGGATTAGTTTAGAACATAGATCAAAACAGACCTACCAAAATAGCAGACGCAAAACAATTTCAAAATTCAAAGGAACAATCATTTAAGGTTACACTAGTCGAAAATTCTTCCATACAAACGTAGTCTAGAGATTACTCCACTGTTTGACGATGTACGTTCAAAATAAAAAATAATATCAATTTTAATTTTTAAACAAAAATGTAAAAAAATAATATATTTGAAAGTTATGAGCGTCGAAAATTCCATATTTCAACACTAATTTTAACGCATCTTTGGGCGGAAATAAACACCATAAGAAGAAGGAAAATTGCAAAACGGCCTCCATACAGGGATAGATTAGTAATTCAACAATGCAAATAATTTTATAATGAAAATATAAATTTAGTAGTTTTTTCATGATATCTAGACTCCCAAAGGTCTGTTTATAAAAAATCGCGCGCTCTTTTTTGTCCTAAATCATCATCTATTTCGCTAGAAACTTGCAAAAGTGCTAATTCGTACACGAACTAGCTTCTTACTGCTCATCACATCATCTATTTCTTTCGCACGTGTTGTCGGATAAGATAGCATGCATTTTAACCCCGCGCACAAAATAGTTCATGCCGTCGACTAGTTCAACCTTAAATTGCCACATTCTCTTTTCAGCCCCTACGCTCACAATGCACGAACCCCACAAATTCTACAGTAATATAATTTTGAAATAAGCTTCAGTAATTCAGAATTTAATACAGCAGGACAAGTTAGGGTGGCAGGCTTAGTACTCATTTACATAGGTAGTGGGTAGGTGCGGGTACGGGGTACCCGGCCTGTCTAGACATGCTAACTCATTACTAAAACCCGTTTAAGTATCCACTTGAAATATGGACAATAGAGAAAGCTGTGGAGACGGTACTGTTTCGTGTTTTTTTTTTGTTAACAACCCCGAAGGCTTATGTGATAAAAGGCATGGCACGGTACGAATTTTTAAAATCAAATTTGTATAAAATTAAATCAAATTAAAGGCACATTAAGAAAACGAATTAGAGTAACCACAAGAAAGACAACTTTTCTAAACAATAGATAAAAATCTAAGAGTCTTTTGAAAGCCATAAAGAAGGATATAAAAGGAAATGCAACCTATAATAATGACGCAGACTGAATGATTATGATGAAAATAAAATGTTGAGAAACGGAAAAGAAATATAATAAAAATAAAAAACCCGACTGCTTAAGAAGCGAACTAAAAAGCTGTAAACAAGAAAAAATCATGCTGTGTAGTCGTAGTCGGAGGATCAGGCAGTTCGCGAATTTGTATCCTCCGACTGCACAGCATGATTTTTTCTTGTTTACAGCTTTTTAGTTCGCAGTCGGGTTTTTGATTTTTAAATGAGCTTTTTTTATTTACAACTTTTTAGTTAATTTTTTTTTTTATAAATACTTTTAAGTGTTTTTTTTTTTCCAATCACTTCTAAAAATCCTTCAAATGATACCCCACTCGACGGATTGCGAAGAAAAAAAAAGTTGCAACCTCTACAATATGGAGCTCAAAAGCCACGTTTCTTTTTTTTTAACGGCACTTATCTAAGAACACCCTGGGCCTGCAGTCTCGACATAGCTAACGATCGTTACGCTAGCTAACATTCGTTAACTCTTACCACAAAATAGTAAGTATACAGAAGGGCCACTCCCGCCGTTTGGAAAATTGACAGCTAAACTTGACAGATTCACTAGGGTTGTAGTGTTCGTGATATTAAATGGATATTTGATGCCCTGTCTACCCTCTAAGGCATGTAAGCATGATATGATGTATGTTTAGACGAATCTATGTATTTATGTTTGTAACTTGGGCAACCTACCCTTTTTTTTTTAATTCGGAATCAATATAGTAGCAACCCTAGTGAATCTGTCAAGTTTAGCTGTCAATTTTCCAAACAGCGGGAGTGGCCGACGAAACGACCTAACGACTTTTCATCACCCACTATGAGAAAATAAAAGCGCCTCATATTTTATTGTAATATTTACCAAGTAACAACTAAATTGAAATTAAATAGTATCCTTTATTAAAACAACTAAAAACTTATATTTACATTTGAGACATTTTCGCAATTATGAAAATTTATTGTTACAGTTTTATTAGGAATAGAGATTGTTGTAGATTTTATATTCTGCGTGTTTGAAATGTCCGAATCTGGATAATTTTGAGGAAAATGTGACGGTGAATCTCGTTGTTTGGATGTAGATGGGCGCGGCGACAGTGGTATGGATGGATTAACTGAAGGTTGCAATTTAATGTTTTCCACGATGCGTTCAGATGTTTTCGCCTTGTTCTCAATGGAATCTTCTATATACCCTTCTTTCCATCCTCCATGTCGCTTGAGAACAGTTAAGTCCGCTCCAGTATCTGCCAAAAGGGTAGCAGAAGTACGACGAAAACAATGTCCTGTATACAGCTTGATATCTGGTAACTTCAAATAAGTAGCAATTTCTTGTGGCATGTTAGAAATTTTATTATTTCCCATCACTTGTTTGAAGCACTTGCCATTTTGATAACGGATGAAAAACCGATTGGTCTTCATAGCAGCAGGACGCAGGTCCAGGTATTTCTGTACAATAGTTTTGTATTCTCCTCGTATTACGAAGGATCGGTCAATTTTGGTTTTTGTATCGGTCAGCTTTACTAACAGTAAATCATCCGAGTGATTTTCGACATCATCAACAGTTATTTTTAAAAGTTCATTGCCACGACAAGCTCCATGTAATCCGAAAATTAACACAATTATTACAATAAAATGTGCATTTTTATACACTATGATTATATTTTACTAATCCACCGTAAACATAGTTACCTACTTACTTTTACGGCAAGAAAGACTTTGTCGGGTGCCTCATTAAGGAAAGTCTCCACGTTTTTGACTGAGAACACTTTGGATTTTTAGGGTTCCGTACCCAAAGGGTAAAAACGGAACCCTATTACTAAGACTCCGCGGTCCGTCTGTCTGTCTGTCTGTCTGTCTGTCTGTCTGTCTGTCTGTCTGTCTGTCTGTCTGTCTGTCACCAGGCTGTATCTCATAAACCGTAATAGCTAGACAGTTGAAATTTTCACAGATCATGTATTTCTGTTGCCGCTATAACAACAAATACTGAAAACAGAATAAAATTAATATTTAAGGGGGGCTCCCATACAACAAACGTGATTTGTGCGCCGTTTTTTGCGATAATGGTACGGAACCCTTCTTGCGCGAGTCCGACTCGCACTTGGCCGGTTTTTTAGGTTTAAATCCATCAGACATCCTCTTCAGGTACGCTATTAATTTCGAATATGTTTCCAGTTTTACATCGTTATTAGAACTGACTGTTGATTTTAGCATTGAGTATGTACTCCAAAGAGTGGAAGGTTGTTTAGTTTTGGCTAAGTACTGGAAGTAGGCCAAAAACACAGATTCTGAAAAATTCTTGGCGCCTCTTGCATTTCTACATTCAATAAAATTACCATAGGCTTTCATATATTTCTCCCGGGATTTTGCAGGTAATAGATTATCCATCACATTTCTTGCGTCAGTTCTAATGCTTTCAGGAGTTAATTCTATACTTTCACTGTCACTTGAAGAACTCATTTTTCAAAACAAAACAAAACAATGAATTTCTAACAATCCGTGAAAATTTACGAAAACGCGGGCTGTAGTTCGCGCTTTTTTAATTTGTTTTTTTTTTTTCATTCATCCGGCGGCGTGACTATGGGCCGTCGTACCAGCCAGTCTTTATTCAAACAATATTTGCGTTCGATTTCTTTGGTGCTGAACACTAAGATGTTCCAAATTCAAAAAGTGCGCGGCAAAGATAATTGCGGCGCACTTATAAAGAGGATTAAAAACTCATTACTGCCCGCTAAAAGTTTCTTATAGAAAATACCTTTGGGTGCACATAAAGGCGAACCAAGTCGTCCTTTTCGAATAGATGGGATGAAAAGAATGTTACATACAAACATACTAACCAAGATACGCGCGAAAAACATAACCTTTTCTTTTCAGCCGGGTAAAAATGTTACAAGAATGGAATAGAATAGAATAGAATAGAATATAATATAATATAATATAATATAATATAATATAATATAATATAATATAATATAATATAATATAATATAATATAATATAATATAATATAATATAATATAATATAATATAATATAATATAATATAATATAATATAATATAATATAATATAATATAATATAATATAATATAATATAATATAATATAATATAATATAATATAATATAATATAATATAATATAATATAATATAATATAATATAATATAATATAATATAATATAATATAATATAATATAATATAATATAATATAATATAATATAATATAATATAATATAATATAATATAATATAATATAATATAATATAATATAATATAATATAATATAATATAATATAATATAATATAATATAATATAATATAATATAATATAATATAATATAATATAATATAATATAATATAATATAATATAATATAATATAATAGGTTAGAATAGAATATACTTTATTGTACACCAAAAAAAGAAATAACACATATATTTTTTTCATACATTTTTTTTAAATTTAATTATTACGTTATTTGACACAAATACAACAGTAGGCTTGATGACAAACGGGTATCAAAGTTTAGTTCTAACAATATCTCTACGGAGATCCTGTTCCATTTATGGTCACGTAAGTTCACAAAGTCCAGGTATATCGCCAACCCATCTACAAACTGACCGGAGTAGAGTAGTTGACGACCAGGCGAAAGCTTCTAGAATAGTCTATGGCTTAAATATTATATCTAGACGGTAAATTATTATGTTTTCATTGTCCTAAATGGCTGAACATTTTTCTAAATTACATTCTACGCTGTTGGACGTGACGATTGCTCTTGTGACGACTTTCTGCGACGGAATGGTCTCAATTTTCTACTAACAGGCATCAATTTCAAAGTATTTTTTATGAGACTAAGATAAAACCTCAACCTCCAGCCTTATTTCTTATAGACGGATGATAAGAAAATTTAAGAAAATTAATCTTTAGGAAATATCAAAATGTAGACAAATTTATAAAATTGAAGTGTCTGACTTTGTATGTAATATATAAATAACAACGATTTATTGAATGCATGTAAAAGTAGACCTTGTAGACGGTACTAATAACAAATAAGCAATTATTTTTTTGTCTTCTGTTTGTGGGTAATCTCCGAAACGGCTGGACCGATTTTGACGGGTGTTTCACTGGTCAGATGAGAGAGATAGCTGATGTTTTAAGGAGTAACATAAGGTACTTTTTACCCGAAAAATGCATAGTTCCAGCGTGAAAATTAAAAAAGACAAAATAAAAAGTTTACGAGTTTGACGCGGACGAAGTCACGGGCAACAGCTTGTTATAAATATAAGAGATGCTCACTTACTAGAAATATGTTTTAACCATTAGATGTCAATCCGCCAAGACCTTTTCCAAATCAATTGAGTTCCAGCTTCCGTTGAAGTTGATGCAGCTAAATACCAGTATTTTACATGAAACAACTACCTGTCTGACCTCCACAACCCAGTTACTGGAGTTACCCAGTAACTAGGTTGTTGTCAGACAACTAGTAGCCAATGGGATGACTAGTAGTCTGACTTTCGAGCTCACCAATATCATTTAAAGCTTTGTAATTATTAGGTACAGATACATTTGCTAACTTAATCTTGTATACATCTTTCAGCTGTTGCTAACTTTCCACACGCATTACATTCCAACAACTCGTCTAGCACACAATACCAGTGAGTGAACGCAGATGTGAAATCGTCCGCGACCTCCTCGCATCTAGACAAAAGACAGCGCTTTTTTGTTTCCCCTCGGGAGAGGCAGCGCTGTAAAGCGCACGCTGATTGCTAGAGAAGCGCCTTGCGGGGACTATATTCACGGGCTGTTGAAAAGTGTATCGAAGATGGATTATTTTAGGTTTTTTTTTTTTTAAAGATCTTGATATTAATTTGTATAGAAGGTAAAAATAAATAACTAGAGAACATAGCTAGGGATGATTGTACGTTGACCACTGAAAATCAGCGCCGTGCTGTGAGTCCCCCACGGCGCAGCATTATGCTGAATGGAAGCGTTCTTGCCACAGCCACGACATGCATCTGCTTTTATTTATACTCGCAATATATTTTTTGTTTTACTTTTCTGACATAATTTAAGAACTACTAACACTATCTTTAAGGGTTTAGTTTGAAAAATCTACAAGCACTGTTCTTGTTCTTGTAATGTAATGTTTGTATGTCATTTTATGGCAAATAAGTTTCTTTTTATGTTGCTGAGTTATCAAAGGAAGAGTGACACATTGCTTAGTAACAGCAGTCGTACGGTGAGTATTCAGTAGATACTGTAGAGACTAAGGTTATGTGAGGAGGTGACCTCATTTAAAGCCTCGTTTTAGAAGATTACCTATTCGTATTTAGAACGCTAAGAATATTTGAAGATATTTTAGTTTAATTTTTCTTGTGTCTTCTCACTATAATAAAAATATATTAAGTTAAAAGATTTTTTGCCAATATTTTGAGCATCCAAAGCTACGTCTCCCACAACACACATAATTGTGCCTCAGAAAGCAGATTAAGCCGTTGCATTCGGGCTAAAGTTCGAAAGTTATTGTAAAGTAACTATAAATTACTATAAATTGTAAAGCCAACCAGTAAATATAACTGCTTTGCGGAATTCAGATAAGTAGACTTACATAAGTAGTACCTACATAAGCAGTTCATTACGTAAAATACTCCATACAAGCACCTTCTGTAATAAGTGTACGTTTGATTGCAGCTACTACTACAGCAATGAGCATAAAACCCGAGAACTTCATAAAACTAAAAACGTAGTAACTTTTAGCAACGCAGGTACGCGAAGGCACTGAATTCTAGTAGGTAGTTAGGTAGGTAGGTAACTCATCTAAGATTTTCGCGTCATTGCAAAATAGTATTTTTAAAACTTAGGAGATTTTCTTATCTTGTGAGTACTACAGTCATTTTACATTCATACTGCAATACTCCTGGCATTATGATAGTGTAGTAGTACCACCGCCACTTACGAACTAATGACATGACGTCACACAAATCCTGCATCGCGCAAGCAAAGTTTTCGGCGCGATTAGAACACATACAACAGTCCGACAACAACCGTCGGGCAGTTGCCCGGACCAGACACAACACCCGTCTGGTCGGAGGATCCTCCCTTTTCTATGGAGGTTTGTGGGACTTTACGCCCTGTTCCACGTACCCCCAAAATAGGATTAGGGGAATAACCCCTTGAGTGCTCGCTCGAAACGTTATCTACATGAGACTTCGTGGCTTTTTAATTGTTTCAATAGTCACGGTATTCAACCGGTTAAATACCATTAAAATCCTATAAACGCGTACCTAAGGACCAAATGATAAAGATAGTACATACGCTACGTCTAAAAGACGTGATTCGTCATGAAATATAATACTCACAACGGATCTTTGTGTCTCTGAATTGGCTGCAAGAGAATGAATGCAAGTGAAAATAGCATTGTTTATCTGTCTCTTTCACTCGCATACGTTTGTCGCATCATCCTATCTCGCTTACTCTATGCAGTTAATCTGTTTCGTGCGCAATAGTTGACAGAGCCAACATCAGAGACACAAAGATCCGTTCTGAGTATTGTACCCGCTTGAATGCAGCAGCTTGCTCGCAGCTAAACGCAAGGCGATCAACACCTTGTCACAGTATAAATATGGACAAACAACAGGAGAAATAACTATCGATGCTCATGTTTGTGTGAGTGTGCCGTTTCGAACGTTTGTAGATAGTTTCTGAACCGTTCGTCCATATTTATACTATGACCTTGTACAGATCTGAGTACTTTCCTAAAAATGTTTAACGTAAAGTCTGTCTCACGCCGCCGCTTAGACGTAGATACGACTGGCCTGTACCTACACCTATCTATCCGTAGGTACTATGTAAGTTTGAGAAGCAAAGGTAGGTACTTAGTCATAAATGCAGCTTTTGCGAGAATAAAAGCCATTGCACCCCTTTATGATCTCCTTTTAGTCTCTAGGAAGCGAGTGCTTGTAAGTTGGCCAAAAAGTTTTGTGCTTTGCTATTGGGTTCCTTATATTCCTACCTTTTATTTTATGTAATGAAGAATCCTTGTAAATAAACAAAACTACTAGAGATCTAATTAATACGTTCAGGTAGGAAACTATTAAAAAAACTCGGATCGTGTCTTGTCCATAACTTGTTACCATGCCAGCTATGTACTACTTAATTTATTAAAAAGGGAAAAAAAGGTACAACGGTTTTCAAATCTAAACTGGCCAAAAAATGTGGAACGCTTCACGATTTTGCGTGTCATCCTTGCGCAGGGGCCATGCTAATCTTCTCTGTATCGTTCCAATTTTAGTATATGTACTGCCGAAGCAAGTACACTTAGATTACAAAACATATTGAACCAATGTTTCATATCTAGAAAACTTTATATGTGCGATGTAGAACTTTTAGGAAATTAAAGTACACCGTATAGTTTTTTGCCTTCAATTTACATTAATTTAAGCAAATAAAATTTACTTATTAAAATGCATTTCATAAATGCTTGCATTTAATGTTGATTAATTATCAAAAAGAGAAAAAATAACAAGAACTTTTAAGGCAGTGACGACAGCGCCATCTAGTTGTTAATAGGTGAACTTTATTCATTTGAAACTAACCCAACATCCAGTGCGTGTTCTGACTTTATCAAAATTATGTACGGTACCTATTATTAAAAAAAATCGTCAACTATCAACCTAAGATAGAAAGACATAATTATGCAATGATTTTAAAATATTTCAACTAAAAATATTTAAAAATCATTGTCTTATTTGCGTTAGTCTGTCAGAAGATAGTTACATTGTGTTTACATAGATGGCGGTAGTAACGTCTATGTCGACGCCATCTATATAAATGAAGTTGTACTATTAACGAACTCGCTGTATAACTTACGCTAGGCTGCTCTTAGTTCTTTGGTTTCATAGCAGATGTCGCTTTGCAACAAAATATAAAAATGTGTTTTATCTATGTCAAAGGCAAAATGGGTCATGATTTTACTACAAAAACTAACTGCGTATTTCATTACTGACCTATCTTTAATTTTATTTTCTTAGAGAAAAAAAATTAATAGAGAAAGCCAATTCGAAATTATTTTAGGCAGGTGAATTTGAAACTACGCAAATGAAATCTTTTAAAAAAGTTTTTTCAAATGTCTCTGGAAAATTATTAAAAGGGTATTTTCTTTGACCAAAACAAAACAAAACCCAAAACATTTCAACAGACAAAATATCTTAATCATTCTCTTAGCTATTCTGAACACGTTTTCTGGAGATTTTCCCTAAAAACGACGGTTATGACCAGACAGAAGCCTGCCATCAGTCATTAGTAAGTACACGCCGGTTATAAACAATGATAATAGCCGTGATATACTGAAACACATAAATGTTACGTGGGACTAGTGCTGGGACGTGTCCCGGGATTCGTATGGGAATGTACTTCATAGTCCGTAGTTCTAAGACCAAACTAACAAACTACGGTTTGAGCTTACTATTTTAATTCTTTAATGTACACCAAAACAATACATTTACTCAAAGTGAAATCAATATTATACTAATACAATACAAAGGCGAGCTTAACTCAAAAATGGAGTTTTCTTGCAGAAAACCTTTGAGTGTAGATTCAGATTCAAATTCTTTATTTGTAAACATAGGTTACAAATACACAGGTGATGACAAGTTTGACAAGTAGGTACCAAATTAATAAAACATTTCAGAATTATCAAAAATTAAAATAGGATAGTGTCGATTCAAATTAATACAAGAATATTCTAAATAAATAATAAAATAAATGGTTTGGTTGGTTATTGGTTTTGTCTTTGGGATTATGGACGAAGTTATGATGACGAACAACACCGGAAATACATTGTGAAGGACGGCACAGTTGACATCTGTCGGGCATGTCACCGGCCGGGGGAATCGTCACATTATCTCCGGTTGTTCTAGTCTGACTAACGGAGACTACTTGCATAGACACAACCTTGTAGCCAGGATTATCCATCAGCAACTTGCTCTTAAATACAATCTTGTAGAATCGGAAGTGCCTTACTATAAGTATGTGCCCGACCCAGTTCTCGAAAATGGCAATGTCACATTGTATTGAGATCGGTCTATCATCACTGACAGGACTATTGTTGCCAATAAGCCTGACATAGTGGTGATAGACCGACAAGAGCGTCGTGCAATGATTGTTGATATAGCGGTCCCCCATGACGAGAACCTCGTGAAGGCTGAGAGAGATAAGAAAAGCAAGTATCTTGATCTGGCTCGCGAGGTTGTCGACATGTGGGATGTGAATACAGCAGTCATTGTGCCGATAGTCGTGACGGCCAATGGCATAATAGCCAAGAGCCTCGACGAACATCTGAGGAGGCTCTCGTTGGGCAGCTGGATCAAGGGCTTGATCCAGAAAGCGCTACTCCTGGACACGGCGCGTATCGTTAGGAGGTTCCTCTCTCAGGAGCCCTGACCACCGGTAGCTTGGACCCTGTTCCCGATACCGGTGGGCTACTATTTTTGTAGTTTTAAATGTTTTTTTATTTTATTTTTTATAGAATAATATTTAAAAATGTTTTTTTTTTTTTTCTGCTTATCTGCAATCAGTCCTAAACTATAAGCAGATTTGTTCCCTGTCGTTTTCGTGTTCAAGGATTTCCTCAGCAGAAGATCCCTCATCCTTCACCAAGTTTCTGTATATCATGGCGTTTTAGTCGTTTAGTGTAGCTGATAGTTGCTAGCGCGGTAGCTAGGTCAAAACAATTTATAAATATGTATATAAAATGAATAAAAGAAATAAATTAAACATTTTTAGAATGTCAACAATAAAATCCAAGAAATCCAAAAAAAACAAGAGTGTAGAGATCTTAATAATAGAGGGCAGTAATTCAGTGTATAATTTTACAATAAGATACTAATTAAATAGGTATATATAATAATAATACATGCTAAGACCTACGTTCGTTAATGCAAATATATATCATCATCATCATACCAGCCCAGCCGAAATATGGGATGAAAAGATAATTCCCTTGGGATGATAAAAACTTTTCACACGGGTGAAGCCGCTGGCAGAAGCTAGTATATTATATCTTTTAATAATATTTATTACGTTGAGTTGAAAGAGATGGGTTATCGCGTAGGGAGTGTGGGAGAGAGTTCCAGAGATGCACTGCAATAACAGAGAAGGAGCCATCATAGCGGCTGGAAGTGAGACGTGAAGTTCGAAGAAGAAGCAAAGTGGGTGTGCGACAAGGTCTACCTATCTATTGGGACGAGGTACTAAAATCTTTCGCGATGTGGGTATCTCGTCGACGCCGAATTGGTAGCCACTTCAATATGGTCCAAAATGCCGCGACATGGTCGTACTTGCGGAGGCCAAAAATAAAGTGGATGCACAAGTTCTGCAGTTACTCGAGTTTATTTAGGAGTACCTCCGTTGCATCTAGAAAACAGACATCCACATTGTCTATGAGAGGTCGAAGAAGAAATTGAGCATGAGTTACCTTAGTGTAAAATGGTAAGAATTTTAAGAGACGTGTAAGAGACTGAAAAGTGTAGAAGAGCATTTTACTCACATCAGCAATATGAACATCACAAGAGAGGTTGGTGTCTATATGGACGCCCAAGTTTTTATTTATCATATTCTTTATTGTACACCATAAAAAAAAATACATACAGAACAAATATTTTCAAACAAAGTGTTCAATGGGCGGTCTTATCGCACAGGGCAATCTCTTACAGACAACCTTTCGTGCTCTCGTTCTTTCGTGCTTTTGGAATAATATATGGGCAGAGAATTACACATTACTGGCGGGACAGACTGGGGATCTAACAAATTGAGCATGTATTTGCCACCAATAATAAGTGCTTTGGATTTAGTTGGGTACAGGAGCAGTCCAAAGGATTTTTTAGCCCACTTGTTGATATTTTCATGGTCATGATTTTTGGCAGCCACAGCCTCAGCGAGTTATCTAACCCTCTTTAAAATGGCGATAAAACTGCAAATCATCTGCATAGAGACGATAGTTAGAAGTTAGGACCTTAGTAATAGTATTTATAAACATTGAGAAGAGAAAAGGAGAGAGGACACCACCCCGCGGAGGGAGCGCCCGCAGCCAAGTCATACCATTCAGAGGAATCCTCATCGGATTGAACAGACTGCGAGTGGCCCCGAAGCTAAGAATTGAACCACTCAATTACCGGAGCAGAGACATCAAGGGAGGAAAGGATTCCTAGGAGAATGTCAAAGTCAACCGAGTTAAAGGCACTGATGAAATCCAATACAATCAATATGGTTAGATATTTATTGTCCATAGCCAGTCTTATGTTATCAGTTATTTTGACTAGAGTGGTAACAGTGATATGGCCAAGTCTGAAACCAGATTGGTAAGGACTCAGCAGGCCATTAGAGAACAAATAATAGAACAGTTGCTTCTGAAAAATACTCTCGAGGATTTTGGAGAGGATTTTCTTACTAGTTGTTCCATAATTCACTTCACAAAGGGCAAGGATGAATTTGGATATGACGACCATTCTTGATTATCTAATCGGTCAGGCAACGATAGAATTAACTACTTTTTGCCTTGATTAGTAGCAATCGTAGCATGCTCCAGTAAGATTAGATAGTGATAAATTGAAGACGTTTTCTAAATATGTGTTTTCCGATATGTATGTTCTACTAGCTTTTACCAGCGGCATCGCCCGCATGAAAGTCGAAAATTATCCCGAGGGAACATATACCCGGGATGAAAAGTATCCTATGTGCTATTCCTGACTATGTAGGTATAATCTATCTCCGTGCCAAATTCATCCGAGATCTGTTCAGCCGTTCTGACGAGATTGAGTAACAAACACACACACATCCATCCAAACTTTTGCATTTACAACGTAAATCAGCTAAATGTGTAATGAGCAAATCTCACGAGTTTCATGTGACGTTTTTCGACTCACATCACATCACATCATCAGCATATTAATGTTCCCACTGCTGGGACACAGGCCTCCTCTGTGTGAGAGGGAATGGGCCTTAATCCACCACGCGGGCCCAGTGCGGATTGGTGGATGTCACATGTCTTCGAATTTTTGGTTCTAGGACATGCCGGTTTCCTCACGATGTTTTCCTTCACCGTTTTGAGAGCAGTGGTGAAGAAATAATTTACACACACAAAAATAATAAATAATAATTAATAAACATGTACTGCTTACATCTCTTAATTATCAAAACAATTGGTGAACGTACAATTTTCAAAGCGCTATTGGATTGATTTGGATGGCAAATTCACATTTTGCGTTACATTGATGACGATGATGAAAATGATGGGAACAAAGGCAAATCATAGAAATAACTGGAAGCTGTAAGCACCAAAAAACTTCTTCCTTTCTTTTCTTCTTTCTTTCTTCTTCTTCTTGTGTAGTTATTTAGTCAAAAATGATTGGTTCCCATCGGAAACAAGACTAAATGCCACTACGAAGGTCGAAACAACAACTAGGAAATGGACTCGCTCTCGCTGCCTTGATAAAAGGAAATCAACACATTTTAATTCAAAATGAATCTAACAAAAGAAAACAAAATGGAGTATAAATTGCAATCTCCTGTCTTACCTTAACGTCTTTATAAACCCCGTGGTCTCTCGGTTAAATCTCAATTAAAAGTTTTATGTTAACCACACCGACTGTTGTTTTAATGAATTTAAAACTCCACTGGACTTGTCTTGATTTACAATTTTTAGCCGTAGTTGCTTAATTTTATGGACTGGTAAGAATTACCTAAGAAATCATTATACGGTAAGCAAAGAAAAACAACGGTTAGTAATGATATTTGTTATTTTAGTAATGAATTATTATTTTAATTTTTATTAGTGAAAGGCTTGCGCTTAAGATAAAGATAAAGATATATGTATTTGCTTAAACACGTGTATACATGCAAGAATAAACAATACGTGCATGCAGGATATCATTAAAAAAATACAATAAGTGCCGACATGTTTGCCACATACTATGGCGTGTGTTAGCATTGACTTCATTTAATCATGAACTTTCACTTTTAAGGTGAACGCGCACCTAGACGCACCGCACTCGCCGCACGCGCCGCAGTCATCGCATTTTATAAATCTTTATATGAAATCGTATGCAGCCTCGCGCACCTATCCGCGCCGCACTCGCCGCATTTCAGCAAAATGCTGTAGGTATACGGATTCCACCAACGCGTGCGGATGACGTCATCAGACTCGGCGGGCGATGCGGGCGGCGCGGCAACATGATCCGTATCTGTATGAAAATATAGTTCAAGATATACAGAAGTGGATAAAATGCGTGCGGCGCGTTCGGCGCGGATAGCGCGGGGCCAAGAGAAAATGCGATGACTGCGGCGCGTGCGGCGAGTGCGGTGCGTCTAGGTGCGCGTTCACCTTTAAGCACATGCAAAATACAAACTGTCATATTTATTAAATTATTATTGTGTTGTCAAATACCTACAATTATTAGAGTATCCACCTGAGTAAATATTGTTGTGAAAACAGGAAATAACTCGAAATTTACATTTAAGCCACAGTGATGAAGTTCCTATAAGTGTTACGTAATTTGTAATGATCATTGCGATGTATTCTGGATTTTATATTGCTATTTTAGTATTATAAGTCTTTTGAGACAATTAGTCCAAGACTGTCGGTTAGTATCAATATTCTTTCGAATATTGATTAAGAATAACTAATAGATTATTACTGATTGTGAGATTATTTATGGAAATATAGAAAATGGTGGGGACTTTTGACAGGTCGACTCATTATTATAAATAGTGTTTAATTCGTAAGTTGACTAGCACTTTGTTGTGAAATATGGACTACACAAGCTTCACGTAAGTTATTTGATATTATAACTTGATTATTGCTAATGGTTGTGTTGAAACGCTATCTGTATCATATTATGGCCTTTATTCCTAATGATGTTAAATTTATTTATTTAAGGGCTAGTCATGATATTTGCCTTACCCTTGTTGTTTTGATTATGTAACAATGTGAAATGCTACAAGATTTACATATAATAGTAATTATAGAATTATATGTATATTGTAATAAACAATATTTATATTATGATTGTAAAATATATCTAAAAATACTTTTACAAACATAGTTGCTTCCGTGAAGTTTCTTGCCCTTCTTCTTCACGAGAACTAGGTCTAGCGAATGGGTGGTAAGCTCTCTGAGCCTCAATATTAATTATTTGACAAGCCTAATTGAAATAAATACCTGGTCTTGTCTTTTTGTGTTTTTCTTCATAAAACCTTTCCCATATACACCACATATATAGGAACTCTGAGACAAAGTAAATAACCATCTTGACATATATCAACACTTTTATATGGAGTTCCTTAATTTTTCTAACACGTGCAAATATTTTGGAAGTAAATATCAATGAACAATTACGAAAAATTACAAAATCACAATAATTAAAAAAATGTCAACAATAAAACAAAACTGCATAAAAAAGTCAAAACTATTAAAATGAATTCAAACGCAATAAAATTAAAATGTCAAAATTAATAATAATAAAATATCAAACAAATGTCATATAATTAAATTTAATTCTAATACATCATTACAGTTACTAAAATATATAGCCAAAAAATATAATCAATCACAAAATCAATAAAACTCAAACAATTTAAATTATCTACATTCAAAATTTGTCATTCAAAAACTCTGTAACATTATAGTATCCCTTACTAATCAGCAAGTTTTTTAGTTCTGTCTTGAATGAATTAATATTCATTATCTTAAGGGAATTTGGAATTGTATTGTATCACTATCTCACCAGATGGTAAGCAATAATCTATGGTTGAATATAATTTTACAGGCTACCAGGGTAACATGTTACCCGGGATAGTGATAAAGGTAGGCAGAAGCTTCAACCCCCCAATTATGGGATTTTATAATGGTTTTTACTTGCCGAAAGAAATATTGAAAAAATCTTTAAAGAAAATTATGATTGGTCAACTAATAACAACTGAATAATAAATAAATACTTTAAAAAATACATAAGGTATAAGTATGCTACAATTTTGTTTGAAAAATAGGCATTGTTTTTGAAACCAAATTATAGCATGCTTATTTATTAGCAGAACGTTTTTCAACAACTAGGTACGTACCCATTTAGGTTAGGTACGCGATAATTTATCCAAAATCCTAGCCCCGAATTAAGAGCTCACATAAATTATTAAACTACGACAAAATATGCCGAATTTACATCCAAATTCCCGTTTTTTGCCCGTAAATCCCGGGGCTACAAGTTGTCAGCACTATTTGTATGGCTTCAGCCCGCGGGAACATTACTCTGCACTGAATCCCTATACTTAGTTTCGCAGCATATCGCATTTTGGGCTGTTTTTGTGTAGGTGTACAATCTGTCCAGATTTGTAGTAATAAAACTTTAAGGCCGTAAAATATACACTTAATTTTATCGATAAAAACACCACATATAAGATTTGTAATCATCCCTTAAAGATAGAGCAATTTTAGTACCTGACTGACATAGTACGATATCCACATTCTTACAATAATAATTTTGACCTACGTATCACAGAGGCGTACATTTAATGTTATCTTTACGGCCATAGCATAGAGAATCTTAAAAAATATTCAACTAAAACTCAAAAGAAAAGTTATTTTTGTATTGAGACATAAAATAAATTATTGAATGTTATTTCACAAGTTTTGTTGCATTTCCTAAAATTCTGCAAAAATTTAGGGTTTAACACAGACTTCTACGTTTTTTTTTTATATTGGAGTTGGTCTAAACAGTGTCAAAAGAATCACAGCTCTAAGACAATTAGTTTTATTATATATAACCCCAGCGCATTTTTGCCTTATTATTTTGGCGAATTTTAGGAAATGCAATAAAAATGTGGGGATTAAATCTCTTATGTGGAGTATTTTAATCGATAAAATTAAGTGTATTTTGTGGCTCAATAATAACAGCCGCATTGGTCGATCATCGAGGTTAAGCAACGCTTGACGATGTTGGTCCGTGGATGGGTGACATACTGAGTTTTGGTCCCGGCTGTCATTTAAAGACCTTTGACGGTCGTTATGGGCAGTCAGAAGCCATCTGACTCCAGTTTTGCCAGTGGGTACCGTGTTACCTAGTTACTGGTTTGTGGAGGTCAGATAGTCAGTCGCTCCAAGTAAAACACTGGTACTCAGCTAAATCCGGTGAGACTGGAAGCCGACCCCAATATAGTTGGGAAAAGGCTAGGCAGATTGATTACGTCCTTAATGTTTTATTATTACGAGCCCGGACACATTGTATGGTATTATGTAATAGGTTGTTTTAGAGGAGGTTAAGGGTTCGGTATGTAATCAATTTTGTCTGTCGAACACATATTATTGGCTTTACAAATTGTATTGATTGGATTTGAATCTAAAGCCAGCGATGGGCAAACGACATTGTTGCCGTTGCGTCGTGGGCTGAAAAGAAAGTCCTGTGGACAGCACTGAGTGAAGTCATGCGTGAATTTGAATGAAATCCAAAAAAACTGGCACTTTCTTATCCTCCTTGTGGTTCAGTCACTCTATTTCATTGAGATAGGAAATATATGGAGGCGCCGCGATGTTCTATACATACATTAGCTTATACAAATATGAGTGGAATATACGATACAGAATGTGAAACATCGTTTTGTTTCATTCTTTCTAATGTAGTAAACGTATTTGATGAAAGAGACAACAATATTTCAGTTGTTGCTCATTATGACAACATTTTGTTGTGACTTAGTGACGGTTGTAGGTACGTGCCATATTCGCCATTTTATGTGACGAATTTTGTGGTTGTGTTTGTGGTAGTCCTTCTGTCAAATGGTTGTTTACATATTGTATTATTGAGATTTGTGAGTGTGTGTGTGTTGCTTGATTGACACAACCTTAGAATCGGCGGCCATTTTATGAGACATTTTGAGGTTTAGGTAGGCACGTTTTTTTCGTAGGTATTTCCAGTCCATATTATTTAGTATGTCAATGCTCTATTTCAATGTAAACTAAGAGCGATTACGCATTATACGTCCGTGTCCGTGTTAGGTGATCCGTGTCCGTGATATGAGTTCGGAGTTCAGAATGTTCTGTATTATGACAGATTATGACGGATAGAGTTTGGATGTAGTGTCTAAACTTCCCTACAAGAAGGACTATGGCTACTTCGGAACCGAAATTTCACGGACACGGATCGGATGTAATGCGTAACCACCCTAAGAGTTAAAACACCTAAGACAACTTGTTATATTTTGAAATAAATGAATTATTGTGTACTCTTACAAAACAAATATATTACGTATACTCATAGGCATTCGGCAAATCCTACACAATGTCGAACCTAAACTGTAATACATACATATTAGCGGTCTTTATCTTAACAATAAGTAAATAATGAAGTTATAAGTAGTATAAATATTGTACCTAAGTCTGTGCGCTAAGACCGCCCATTGTAAACTTATTTTTATAAATATTTTGTCCTGAATTTATTTAAGTGGTGTACAATAAAGTATACAATAAATAAATATAAGAGTCTAATGACGAATTCAATACTGTACATTATTGGCACCTATCCATGAATAAAGAAAGTAATTATCACCTTCGTACAGAAATACTTTAATAACAGTTTACCTATCAGATAATGCACTGTTTTACAATATACCCTCAATTACATCCCTTACGGCGGCGTAGCGAGCTTCGTAAACGCACACGATCGGCACGTGTGGCAAAGTAAAATAATAATAACATAAAATCACGGTTATATTTGCCAAAGAAGTAAGCTGAGCTGTATTGTATGATTACATTGCACTCACATTTTTATCAATTAGGTGTATACTATTTTTATATGTAGGCTATGTATATAGGTAACATAATAATTATAGGTATGTTTTTATTATGCGCACAGCAAAGGAGTGGAATTCCCTTCCGGAGTCTGTATTTCCTGATAGCTACAACCTGGGTGTCTTTAAGTCAAGCATGAATAGGTTTCTTCTAAGCAAGCGTGCTACATCATTGACCACATCGCTTACCAACAGGTGAGATAGTGGTCAAGCGCAAGCCTATTAATAGTAAAAAAAAATGTAGGCAGAAGCAACACGTACTTTATATTAACAAGAAAAGGTGTAAAGACTGTCCTTAGCTGTTTTAGTAAGTTTACAGATTTTATAAAAATCGACCAGAAAATCTGCCACTTACTCAAAAACTTTTTGCAGAAAGGCGAGTTCATTGGCAATAATCGGGTATTAATTCAGACCTGCCACCAAGAAATCCCTCCTGAAAAAAAACACAACAATCACACTACACACATACACTTTCTCGACCTGAGAATCGAAACCAAGAGGCCAGGACCCAAGTTCAGCAGTCTCCCTAACAACCGCTTGTTCAACGTCGCACTCTACCCTCAATTACACCCTACGTAACTCTCTTCATAAACGCACACGCTCGACACGTGTCACAGTAAAACACAGCTATATGAAAGTAAATAAAGTTATTAGTGTGTTTGTATTGTTATAATTATGAGATCATCTAATCCTGGCCCGAGGGTGTTGTGTCATACGCAGGTCAGAAAAATTATAGTAAGCGCGTGTGAGATAAAAATTCTCACTGAGTTTGTTTATTGTTTTTTGTGTTTAAATTACAAAGGAATGGAAAACATCAAAGTGCAAGCCTCAGGAAACGATACCAGGCAGGTCCATAAAGAAATGGATGACTCAGACTTCTTCTCAAAAAACTAAAACAAAAATTGCAGAAAGACAAGTGGATTACAGAGAGAAAGGAACCCGTTGCTCTCCAGTGTAATACTACAGATTCAAAATAATAAGCACATCAATCTCAAGAAAATATAACACATCAAGCTTTAGAAAAAGGCACAGTTTCTGGTATAAGTGACACAGATGACGCTGATCCTGTTATGGCAAACCCTATTCTTCTCATCAAAATTATATGAACATGAGAAGGCTTTTGTACATAAGCTGTCCACTGTATTTGTATCTTAATTTTATGTTTTGTGATATACTCGTATATATTGGACCTACCACTATTTGCCTTTGCATCACCCAAAGGTCGACTGGTAGAAAATGTATAAGGCATTTAGGCTGCCTCTGTACGTTTTTGTGCATGAAGTATTAAATAAATAAGAATAAGGCGCGCACTGAAACACAAATTATAACAATTAGTTAATTAAACGATATACTTATTTAAAAGAAAAGCCTTTCTTCGTACAAAACATGCAAAAAGTAAACCCTATCGTCGGATTCGAACACACGCTCATTTAAATCATGGTCAAATAATGAACACATCAAGCGTCATATATTGCATAAGAATATAAATCCATAATAAACGAAATGACTCATACAAATGTACTAGCTTCGGCGAAGTACGACTTTTAAAATTGGAACGATACAGAGAAGATTAGCATGGCCCCTGCGCAAGGATGACACGGATGATTCGATTTAAAATCTCTTTATTATTGTACCGGTTGAGTAATGTAACGCAGCAGTCGACGCGCGTTTGTCGGTTTGCTGCACTCAATTTATGAGGTACCCACCTTTCAAGCTTTTTCACCTTCCCAATTTGCTTCAAGTGGATTAAAACAGTTTTATCACTAACACGGCAGCCTGCAGTTAACTCAGACGTGGTTTGCGATGGATCCGCTTCCACAATAGCCTTCAATTCTTCATTATCAACTTTGGTCTCCGGCCGTCCACGGGGCTTGTTCTGCAGGTCGAAATTTCCAGAACGAAAACGTTGGATCCAAAAACGTACTGTGTTTACTTTTACCGTCGCCATAGACATCATTAATCCTTCGTGCCGTTTCTGCAGCACTGGTGCCACGATGGAACTCGTACTCTTAAATAACGCGATATTTCAAGTTTTCCATTTTGTAAACTGACTGGCGCAAAGAAAAAACCAAAAGAGGCAAAAAACAAAAGCATGAGTAAATAGCTGTATAAATTTAAAATTGGAATTCCAAACCAAAGAGGAGTTATTTGAGATCAAAGTGTGGGTACGACAAAATGCCAATTTCAAAGGTAAGGACCTAATACTTGGTAATCGTGTGAGAGAATCATTTGTTTTGGTATTCTATAAATTCTTTAGTGCTCTTACTTCAGTTGTAAATTACTTCACTATGAAGATATACCTACTTAATAGAAAATAACCCAAAAACTGCTCGTGTGATGGCTTGGGGAAAGCATTTGTAACATTCGACAGGTCAAGCAATGGATGTCTTTTACGCTCTAATACATTAAAAATTGGGCGGGCATTAACATATTAAAAATTATATCGCTAGAAAAGAGTGTCTTTTGAGATGATGGCAAATAGAGACTTTTTGTCAATTCGGCGTAGCATGGTTTTTTCTTTCATATCAGACTAAGGAAGGAAGAAGAAACCATGTCGAGTACAAATAAACTGGACAATGGTAGGAGTATTCTATACTAATAATAATAATAATAGATTAAAGATTTATGTATGTTTATATTTTTGTATGTAACAAATAAACTTAAAAACTACTGGACCGATTTCAAAAATTCTTTTACCGTTGGGAAGCTTCACTATCCCCGGGTGACATAGGCAATTTTTTATCCCTGTATTCCCACGGGAACGGTAACTGCGCCGGTGAAACCGCGAGGCGTCCGCTAGTGATTAATAAAATCATTCATTAAAACATATTTTTTTTAAACAACGTATTTCGTATTCTTCTCAGCAAACCCTTAAATTTGATACCCATATCATGGCAGTGCACAAAAAATAACTAGTCCACCATCTTGGGCCGTGCGCCATATTTTGAATTTGAATTAGAATCGCCGGATTTAGAATGACGTCACTTAGCTAACCATGCATTGTCATCCAAACTAATCGTGTAAGCAAAATTTCATCTTAATCGGTGAAGGACAACTGTTTTACTAATTCAGTTGCAAGTAACATAGCTTGTAAAAAAAACCGGACAAGTGCGAGTCTGACTCGCGCACGAAGGGTTCCGTACTTGGTAAATTGTGGTTTACGATTTATGACGTATTAAAAAAAAAACTACTTACTAGATCTCGTTCAAACCAATTTTCGGTGAAAGTTTACATGGTAATGTACATCATATATTTTTTTCAGTTTTATCATTCTCTTATTTTAGAAGTTATAGGGGGGGGGGACACATTTTACCACTTTGGAAGTGTCTCTCGCGCAAACTATTCAGTTTAGAAAAAAAATGATAATAGCAACATCAATATTATTTTTGAAGACCTATCCATAGATACCCCACACGTATGGGTTGGAGGAAAAAAAATATTTTTAGTTTCAGTTTCAAGTATGGGAACCCCCAAAATTTATAGTTTTTTTTTTTATTTTTGTGTGAAAATCTTAATGCGGTTCACAGAATACATCTACTTACCAAGTTTCAACAGCATAGTTCTTATAGTTTCGGAAAAAAGTGGCTGTGACATACGGACGGACAAACAGACAGACAGACATGATGAATCTATAAGGGTTCCGTTTTTTGCCATTTGGCTACGGAACCCTAAAAAGAGGGAGGTGTCTTATGGACACCTGGTTGGACCGGAGTTTGATTCATTAAATTTAGTCTTTTATTTTCGTAAAATATGACGAAACTTAATTAACAACAACACAGCTGATGCTCAGTGTAAACACACAATAGCGGCTGCTAGCTTTATAGGTACTGTATGTCATATATAGTCAGCGCGCTCTCGTACGTCTTCAGTTTTTGTGCACCTCCGGCTCTCTCCTTGGCACACGGCTCTCCGGCTCAGTCTTGCATATTTTCAAATTGACGGCAAGCTGAATCGATTAAAAAAATGTTTAAGTTTCCTAGGTAACGGGAAGTGCCTCATAAATCACTGCAAAAAGGTGTCGAATTTTCATTGTTACACTTATTTCGGTCTAGCCCCTCAGCTCGCAAACAAATCGGAACTATGAAGTGCGACAAGGAACTCCCATCCAAAAACCTTATAAAGTATTGGTAACTTCATGAAAGTCACATTCTTAGTAGAAGACTTAACATTCAACGTTTTAAAACATGAACAAAAACGACGTGCGAATACTAACCTAACCTGAACGATAATAAGTATCAATAAAAATCGTTTTCATAAGCCCACCAGTCGTTTCAGCATATGAGGCTTTAAAAACACGTGAAAATCTATTGGATTCCGATCATAAAGTTTACTGAAAGTAGGTGACACGGGCGATGACGCTCGCTTTATGTGAAGGAAGGTCTTTCACCTGGCTTTGCTCGAGTGTAAATTGGAATTGAATGAGCCTACAAGATTTTTATGTGGGGATTAGTATTACGTGCTTTCTGGAGCATTGAGTTGTATTATTTTTATTTATTTGGCTGACAGTGTTGCATACTGTTTTATGCAATGGTGGAAGTTGATTACGTTATAGGTGAAAACCTAGAAAACTCGCTACCGATTTAGTCATAAGGATATAATACATTAATAGATACGTAATGCACAAGACATGTTTTACTTTCATCATAAATAGGGCGATGCATTAGGAAAATGGTAGTACTTACCTACCTACTTAGGTGCTTTAAAATTTCAGATAAGACTAAGACATAGAATAAAAGTGCGCACATTGCTGTTCTAAATGTTTACCTCGTTATCACTGGTTCTAATTTCATAAAAAAAGAAGAATATCATTAAAAATATATATTTTCAAAGGATGAACCAGGTTCAAATCATCTGGGAATACTGGCATTTAACACAACATCATGCCTGTTCTCCCGAAGGGCTAAGCAAAGGTATAACATTATATATCAGGCATAAAACGAGTTTGTCAGATCTCTTCCAGACCATAAAAATAAGTAATTTCATCAACAACTTCCTCATAATTAGACGCTACCGTTACCAAACAATATTCCATTAGCGTTCAAAAGGCTCTTCATTACACCCTCTTACATATTATAGGATATACACTACACACAATTTCACGGTGACCGCACCAACAGGTGACTTCATTCAGCCATAAAATACTCATCAATGTTATTCGTTAATATCGATGACCGATACGTTTTTATATTGGTGATTTGTAACGTATCATAGACATTTTAAACAGCTTTTTATTTAAGTTTTTTTTGTGTTGTCAAGTGTGAAGTGTTGGTGGATATGACCAACACTTTACACATGACAACACAAAAAAAACTTAAACTTAACTTTTGGAAAATTAATTTGTTATTTATTGAGACTGTTTTATGATTTTAATGAATATTTGGATATGGTGGATTTTGCTGGTCTCTCCAGTTCCGTGCCTATAGCTCACGCTGGAACACCCATACCGATGTGTTCCGACTTCCAGTACCTAGGGTCACTAGTACAAGGGAATGGCTAGGTAGACCGAGACGTAACGCACAGGATCTATTCGGGATGGATGAAATGGCGACAGGTCACTGGAACAAATTGCGACCCACGGATGCCCCTCAAGTTGTACTGTATGGATCAGAATGTTGAGCTATGAGAGAAGAGAAGATGTGAAGAAGAGGATAAAAAGAGATTGCATTTAGCAGAGATGAGAATGTCGAAATAGATGTGCGGAGTGACAAGAATGGATAAAGTGAGAAATGAGTATATTAGAGGAAGTTTGCAAGTGGCGCCCGGTCACAGAAAATTTGAAAGGAAACCGTTTGTCCTGGTATATTCATGTGATGAGGAGGGATGAAACGCATGTTACCAATAGAGTTATGAATATAAATGTGGATGGCCATCCAGAGGGAGCGGACGGGAAAAGAAAAGATGGATGGACTGTGTGAGGAGCGATATGAAAGAAAAAGTAGTCGTGTTGCGCCGACCACAAGTAGCATGGGACAAGGGCAGGAAGATGATGGATATGGTAGATCGTAATATTGGTTGAGGTTATCATAATGGGTCTTTTGGCTCTACTTGGTTGGTGATATTTTTTGGAAGAAAATAAAATCAATGTAACTATAAAATTTAAAGAGAGCATGAACTAAATATAATAAATACTAAAGTCTGTATGTTCTGATGTTTAGACCACCTCAACGACTGAACGGTTTAAATAGATGAAACTTGGTCTTCTTCTTATTCGTTTCGCTCTTGACACGTGGTCGTGGTCACGATGAATCTTGTCCGATCGCTGGTGTTCTTGTCGCACGCCTGACGATCTTTCTCCATTTGGCTCTGTTAGATGATAGTTTAGCGCATTCATTTACTGGACCTCCTATCGCAGATTTAATTTGGTCGGTCCACCTCATCGGTGACCTCCCGCGTGGCCTGTTACCGTCTACTCTGCCCTGCACCACCAGGCGCTCAATGGAGTCGCTATTACGCCTTGAGACATGGCCAAAGAATTTCAGTATGCGAGACTGTACTATTTCTGATAGACGCTGCTTGATGCCGAGTTCTTGGAGTATGGAGACGTTAGTGCGGAATTCTGTCCAAGAAATGCCAAGCATTCTTCTCCAACACCACATTTCTAGAGCACCTATCTTTTCCGTTCCAGTTCTCTTAGTGTCCATGTCTCAGCTGCGTACAAAAATATGGGGGAAACAAGCGCACGGACGAGACTGATCTTAGTAGATTTTGTTATACCACGATTTCTCCATATCTTCCTTAACTTATCCATTGCCCCTCTAGACATCGCCATTCGCCGTTTCACCTCATCCACGCAACCGCCATTGCCTGCAATAATAGCGCCAAGATATATGTAGGACTGAACTACGTCACAGTTGGCAATCTGTGTCACAGCCGACGAGTTGTTGTTGCTACAGTCCACAATCATTATTTTGGTCTTACTCCAGTTGATCTTCAATCCGAATGCAAGACTCACGCGTTCCATCTTAAGGAGAAGTTCCTCCATTTGGTCAGCACTAGTCGCAAACAATGTTGTGTCATCAGCGTAGCGAAGGTTCGCAATTTTGTAGCCGCCAATTGCAACACCATCAGTCCAGCCGTCAAGGGTGATTTGCATAATGAGCTCCGTGTAGATGTTAAACAAAAGGGGCGATACGATACATCCCTGGCGGACACCTGCACTGGGATGAAAGCTATCCGAAATGTGGCTATCTGGTTCGCACTGATGCAGTTCCTCCTTTGTAGAGTTCTCTAAGAAGGTGCACAAGATGTTTTGGTGTGCCCATTTCCAGTAGCGTCCTCCACAGGGTTGGCCATTTCACGGAGTCAAACGCTTTTGAGAAATCAACAAAACATATGTAGGTCGGCTTATTGAATTCTCGTGCCTTCTCGATAACCTGACGGACAATGAAAATTTGCTCTCGAGTTCCCTTTCTCTTCACAAATCCAGCTTGTTCTTGTGCGATTTCTTTCGACAAGTGTGCCTTCAGCCGTTCGTTAAGTATGTGCAGCAATATTTTGCTAGCATGACTGATCAGTGCAATCAGACGGTAATTACTGCACTTTTTGCTGGAACCCTTTTTGTGGAGAGGAATGAAAACAGTGTGAGCCCATTCCATCGGCCATTTTCCTGCCAACCATATCTTATTGCAGATGATTTTAAAGATCTGAACGTCGCGTTCCCCCAATGCTCGAATAGTCTCAATTGGGATGGTATCAGAACCCGTAGCTTTTCCATTCTTCAAATGCTTAATGGCAGCTCTGACTTCAGATTCAAGAATGTCTGGCTCCAGTGTTTCAAGCTTAGTAATTCAAGCTTTTCAATGGTGAATATCTTCTTTCTGCAGGTAATGGACCAATACAGCGAAGTAGAGAAAGCTCTGGGCACCAACATCGATGACTTCGACGCAGCTGAACTAGAGGAGGAGCTCCAAGACCTGTTACCGGGACCCAACGCGCCCTCTGCTGGCACGCCCGGGAAGGAAGAAAGGAAAGAAGGTCCGTACATCATCATCTATACTAATATTATAAATTCGAAAGTTACTCTGTGTGTCTGTCTGTCACCTTTTCACAGTAACAATTTTGCAAGGAGATATCTGGGGAAACTTGGTACATGGCACATATTACCCCCCGAGCACTTCGAATTCCATGACCATAGGATTAGGACACTGGATTTTTACGTCGGTATATAGTACATGCTCTTGAGATAATATTCGACATTTACGCGAGCAAAGCCGTTGGCGAAAGGTTAATATTGAATTCATTATTTAGTAAAGACCCAAGTAATTATTACATTAACCGAGTTAATTATTATTTCAAGCCAAAATTAAATTCCTAAGACAAAAACTTGATAAAATTCAAATGTTGCCAGCCATCCAAAAAGGAACTTTTCATAACCCGTCAAAGAACAACAAGCTCTGTGGTTTAACAATGTGTTGTTCAGAGAGATTCGCTTAAAACTTTCTGTTAATAAAATAAGAAGTTCTACTAACTCACGGAATTAATTTAAAGAGAAACGTGAACTTAAAGATGATATTTTTGGGCGTTACTTTGAAGTAGGTAATAATATCAGTCTTTTGTTTTCTTACCTCAGGGTAAAAACCTCTATCGCACGAAGAAATTTAATTTTACTCAAAAATGTATGTAATGTGGTCATTATTGTGACAACTTTGTTTGGGCAAAGTCGACCTTGCCGTTCTGTTTCAAGGAGCGGCCGACAAAGTTTTGCTGGCCGCTCTAACAGGCCGGCAATGTTTTGCCGGCCGCTATTTTGACGTTTTAATGTTTTAAAAAATCAAATCCAAAAAGTTTTTATTTAAAACACAGCTGTTTGTATTTATAGAGATAGGTACAAAAAGATTTTATTCCATATTAGGCTGTATAGTTCCAACTACCATTGCTCAAAAAAAAAACAATGAAGTAACAAAATACGTTTCAGCGAAAATTTTGTTTTTATTTAATTACTTTTTGCTAAAAATGAGCTCCCAAAGCAAAACTTCTTCCGATTCAATGTGTTTACCACCGCCAGACATTAAAGATGAAGCTAAATAAGTGGTTGAAAATTTGATACCGCGAAACTCAAAGGAAAAATATAAGTTTGCATGTGAAAAATTTGTGCAGTGGAAAATCAGTAGGAAATCTAAATCTTTATCCGAAAATGTTTTTCTTTTCAATAATACAGCAGTCAAACACCGCATTAGAATTATCGCAAACTATTACTAATATCAAACCGGGTAAGTCGATGTTGAATTTTAGTAACTGTACTTTTCATAATTTTCATTTTAATTAAAATTCTAGATAGGTAATATATTTTTTATTTAAATTACTTGCTGGTTTTATTTAGATTAGGTACTTGCATTTTTGAGTAAAGCACTATACAAACCTTGGCCCACAATGACTGCTTCGCTGGTCACGCTATGATTGCCTCGAGCTAGCCTAGCTACGCTCTAGGCCTTTCAGCTTGGCCATCATTGCAGCCCTTGCTGTCCTCGCTGTAAAGGCCTCGACCTACGGTCTCGGCCTTTATCTCAGCTCGTCCATCAAGTGCAGCACGCTGACCGCGCTGTGTCGGCCTGGAGCTGCGCTACGCTGCGCTGTCGGCCATAATCAGCGCGACCAACAAAGTAGTCATTATAGACCGCGGCAGTAATGTACTATGAAATAAAACTTATTTTCAAAAAAATACAATTTACCTTAAAATAAAAACACTACAAAGTGAAACATAACTTCAATTTCGGCAATCGCTGTCAAAAAACGAAGAAACAAAAAAAAGAACAACAACTTACGAAATTAATGTTATTTTTCACTTTGTAGTGTTTTTATTTGGAAGTCAATTGTATTTTTTTGTGAATGAGCTTTTATTTTTCACTTTTTAGTTGAGGTACATAAATTATCTATAATGCCCACTGTTATGCCAGAATAGGTCACCCGAATTACATGAAACTTGAACACTACCGGCGAAATTAGAGTGTACCAAGGTGAACTGTACACATATGCGAATGCGTTATGAAATTGTGTAAAAATAAACAGACATGTGATTGCAGCTATCCCGAAAGATTTGCCGTCATTTATTAAAGAGTTATGTTGTATATCGCCGAAATTCTTCATCAGATCTTGATCAAGTAATAGACCACAAATAAAAAAATATCATCAAAATCGGTTCACATAGTAAAAAGTTCTATGGTAACAAAAAAAATACAGTCTAATTGATAACCTCCTCCTTTTTGAAGGAGATGGAACATGGAACATTGAACAGGAGATACCTGTTTGGTTGGTTGTTTAAAATGATCCTGATCAGAAGGCTAAAAGTCACTCAAAGGGCTATGAGTTTCCAAGTGTGGTCGAATTCAGAGATTCGCTGCAGAATCAAGGCTATCGATATAACCCGAAGAATTGATAAATTTAATTAGTGTACTAACACAGGGAAAATTGCTCGCAGAAATGATGGTCTATGGGGTCGAAAGGTTCTGGAGTGATGACTGTGTCGGAAGACGCAGTATTGGAAGACTTCCCACTGGATGGACCGATGACTTGGATAAGGCTGCCTGATCCGCTGGATTCGAGACACATAGAACCACGGTTACTGTGACGACTCTTGGTGGCAGCTTTTGCCCAGCTGTGGACGTCTTTCAGCTGATAAATGATGATGATATCTATATTCCTATTTCAATACTTTCATAACGACAAAATCTTTGTTACCTACATACAAATACATGGCAGCCAGGTGCAGTTTTACTTCAAAAGTCATAGTTACTGCCTCTGTAACGAACGCGCGTAAAGAAGACTTTGAGTTATGAAGTATGGAGTTTAAAGTTTTGTAAAGTCAACTATCGACTATGCGAGTAAACTGCAGAAGTTCAGGCGTAGTTATTTGAAACTGTTTTGGAGCAGTTACAATAAGGTGGCTTGTCTATTTAGTTGAAATCCTAATCATACAACAAACTGTACGGACTACAACCTATAAAATACCATACGCACCAAAACTTTTGGGAATATTTTTATTATGCGTACAGCAAAGGGAGTGGAACTCCCTGCAGGACTCTGTATTTCCTGATAGCTACAACCTGAGAGTCTTTAAGTCAAGAGTGAATAGGTTTCTTCTAGGCAAGCGTGCTTCATCGTCGACCACATCATAGTTTACCATCAGGTGAGATAGTGATCAAGCGAAAGCTTATAAAAAAAAACAGGTATATCAGAATAAACGCAAAACCTGGAAAGGTTTCTTGCTACAATTCGAACAATTTTAAATATGAGACAAACCCTAAAAACGCGATAACATTCAGATATTCAGTACATTTTGTAGAGCTATACAAACGTAAATGTATGAGGTGCACAAATACGTATCTCCCACATATTACACACTAACTTCTGCAAGTGGCTTCACCCGCGTGAAAAGTGTTTTCTTATCCCAAAGGAATATTATACCGGGATGAAAAGTAGCCTATGTGCTTTTTTAGACTATATTCTATATCTGTGCGAAAATTTCTTCCAGATCTGTTCAGCGGCTTTAGCGCGATTGAGTAACAAACATATCCATCCAAAATTTCGCATTTATAATATTAGTAAGAAGTAAGATTGTATATTAAGTATATGTATTTGGTACAAAAGGCCAACCTGCAATCAATATCAAAACATTTAATGAATAACTACCAAGATCAACCTTTAAGGCGGTACCCCGAGCAAAACGCCGCGCAAGCCGTTTTTTGTGCTGTTTTTAGGAGCTATCTACTCGTTATTTAAAAAGAAATATCAATTAATAAAAATACATTAAATTTCTACATAATATTGATTTTAAAATGGTAGATTTAGTTTTTTTTTTAAATGTTGTATATATTTCATCTACTTCCAAAAAAACATAAAAATGAGAAATAATTGAGTGATAATTATTATATATTGAAAACAATATGTTTTCAATTATGAAACGCGAAAGTTAATATCTAAAATATATCCTGATGCAGGAAAGAATATCGCTTTGTTTGTAGAGAAGATATAAGCTACTTAGCAAAGCTCTGGAGGTTTTATTGATATCATTTGTGGAATTTTGCTTGCTGATTTTATTTGATCAAAGCAGTTTTGCCAAATATTTGAGCGAATTTTCATTTTAACCTCATATTTGAAGTTCCGAGCATCAATCATACTTCTGAATCGTCTCCATTTAATTTCGTCACCTATTAATTGCACCTGGTATATTCTACCGAAGTTAAGTTTACTCCAGATTTACAAAAGTCAGAAGGAATCTTACCTTTTGTTTCACAAAAAAATTAAGAAGAATTTTCGTGAAAGAAAATCTTTATCGAGTAGATAATATAATACGGTGAGGTTTTACCTTTAGAACTTTTGTTTTATGCAGAGAGAAAATCTTGTAGACATAATATATTCTTATTTGCAAAGTTTCGTTGTGGAAAATATTGAATAACACTGAATAATGAGAGCTCCAAATTACGTATCGTAGGTTGTGAGTTCGAACCCAGGCATGCGCTTTACATTGTGTAAATTATTTCATCACCACTGCTCTTAAAACGGTAAAGGAAAACATCGTGAGAAAACCGACATGTCCTAGAACCAAAAATTCGAAGACGTGTGACATTCACCAACACGCACTGGGCCCGCGTGGTGGATTAAGGCCTATTACCTCTCTTCACAGAGAACTTTCAAAGACAAATTTAACACGTTAAAAAATTAATCGCGAATGGGTTGTCTGAAAAATTCCTGTCAAGACATTATTGGAACCTACCTAGCTATTTTTGGATCCCGTCTTTTGCCTACATCAAACACCTATCTCTCACAGGTTTAAGCAAAAACTATAGAACAAAACCAAGCCTATATTTAGAAACTCACTCTAGTTCGAAATACCTGTGTGAGGTTCTAAATATAGAAGTTGTCTGAGACACCTCACAGATCCGATACCCGGGAGGTCTTTTATAAAGACGCATGTCTTCTCAAAAGATTAGAATCTCACGGTTGAACTTATAAGTAGTTATCTACAAGCATTTAATCATTTAAGTCTTTACATTAGCTCGCCTAAATATGACTTTATTTATTACACAAAAAGGCACACATTTCAGTGAGAGAATTCGGATACACCTTTCGGTGAGAACTGGCCCTGAAGCAAATTTTCCTCGCGCTAACAATCAACAAGTTCTACAAATTCAAACTGATTCTAAATTCGAATAAGTGTTCAAAGCCAGTCAGAATCTTTTTTTTCACCAGCCTGCAAGCTGGAAGTCCCCTTTTCGCAGCGGGAAAACTTAACAGTTTCTACCTAGGTAATTACTTACATAGCGCTGTGCTTAAATTAAGATTTAAAAATCATCATCAAGTTGAAACAACAACTTTTTTGTATAGGGAGTAAAGATCAAATTCCATTGCAAGCAATACTCTTATACAAGTCGTCACTTAAAAATCAGATTGAAATATACTTAGCTAAAGTCGATAGTTGAGTTCATGAATACTCGTAGAAAGCAGTTAGCTTAGCAACATTCGTTTATAAAAAAAACCCTTTTAAAATGAATCTAACCGTTTTGGTTAGCATGATCACAGCAAATACTAAGCACCCTCGAATTTGTGTAATACTCAACGAACGAGTTTTAATGACTTTTTCACGACGTAATAGGATTAAACAATTACCCGACCGCTGGGGATTCAACGAGGATTTAACTAATTTAAGACAATGTTTTGTTAGGATCCCTGTGATTATGACTTCATTTTATTAATCCTTGAAGTCGGGATTTGTGGTAGAAATAAGTATGCAAACATTCCGTAAAATCTCTGTTTGCTTAATTTAAATAGAATTAGGTAAATCAAATTAGGTCATTTTTATAACCGACTGCCCAAAAAGAACGAGTATCTCAATTTTGATGTCTAGAGAGAAGAATTATTATTGAAAGATAGTCGGTGTCACGGTACTATCTTTTTTCAGTTAATACATTTACTCGTAATTAAATATTACATAGACGGTATAGTTTACTTTTTAGAAAAATCTAGGCTCAAGCACCTTTATTGTAATGGGTAAAACTTAGGTACACACTTAACGAGGTGGATAGGTGTTTGTTACTTACCGGTTAAAATAGAATTGCTTTAATTTTTCAAATATATTTTTTTCGCTTTTTTACAAAAGAAGCTTCTATTTTTGAGTGCATCCAGGCTTATTTATAAAAAGTAAAATAAAATTATCATACCGCTACAGTCCAAACAAAATGATTTGAAAACTAAATATCAATATGTATTAGAAATTTTAATATTGATAACCTATTGGAGGATACAATGTCCGTTGTTTTCACAGAGCTTGGAACGCAAACCGTGCCGGAAGCGGTTAGAGAAGGAGAATAGAATAGAATAGAATAGAATAGAATAGAATAGAATAGAATAGAATAGAATAGAATAGAATAGAATAGAATAGAATAGAATAGAATAGAATAGAATAGAATAGAATAGAATAGAATAGAATAGAATAGAATAGAATAGAATAGAATAGAATAGAATAGAATAGAATAGAATAGAATAGAATAGAATAGAATAGAATAGAATAGAATAGAATAGAATAGAATAGAATAGAATAGAATAGAATAGAATAGAATAGAATAGAATAGAATAGAATAGAATAGAATAGAATAGAATAGAATAGAATAGAATAGAATAGAATAGAATAGAATAGAATAGAATAGAATAGAATAGAATAGAATAGAATAGAATAGAATAGAATAGAATAGAATAGAATAGAATAGAATAGAATAGAATAGAATAGAATAGAATAGAATAGAATAGAATAGAATAGAATAGAATAGAATAGAATAGAATAGAATAGAATAGAATAGAATAGAATAGAATAGAATAGAATAGAATAGAATAGAATAGAATAGAATAGAATAGAACAGAACAGAACAGAACAGAACAGAACAGAACAGAACAGAACAGAACAGAACAGAACAGAATAGAATAGAATAGAATAGAATAGAATAGAATAGAATAGAATAGAATAGAATAGAATAGAATAGAATAGAATAGAATAGAATAGAATAGAATAGAATAGAATAGAATAGAATAGAATACTCTTAAGGAGATGCTTTTGCCTCAGATAATATAATACTAACCATTACTAAAATATTCGTGACCGTTCAATTGTGATGAACGCAGGTTTCAGCTGTCATAGGCATATGAAACTACGTCCTCAAGGAGTGTGGTTCAGCAGCTGTTAATATTATTTGCAAATTGATTCCTAGTGGGTATTGTGATATAAAATTGTAGTAGTTTTGTGTCTCAACTGTCTACGCAACTGGACAATATGTGAAATCATTGACAGAAGCGATCTCGGGATAGTGGAGCGGAGAATTTTACTGTAGTATTGACTACCTACGCAAAGCTTACTGGGAGGCTGACTCGATACAATTTGCTGCCAAATGCTCCAAAAAACCATTGGAATCTATTACATCCGCATTCTAATGCATACATAAGAATTCAAGAAGAAAAATACTAATTGATGACTAGGCAGCATGGGCTCAGACATTAGCCTGTTCCGTCAGGAAAAACTATAAAAAAACTACATCCTCAAGCAAATTGCAGCAGGTGGTGATGGCATCTTAGGACTGGAGTCCATGGAGGTATATTGTCCGCATCAAGGGTTACAGAACATGAACGTTGCCTTTAATAATATAGAGTTTGTTTTGTTGTCCCAGGTTGTTGTGCAGTGCAACTCTGCTCAAAACTTCGGGAGATTTGAGCAGAATAAATCTTTTGGAAAGTTTTGATATTGCCGTCTCTACCAGTCTCAATGCTCTGTGGTTGCTTTGATATTCTAAATATCGTGCATTGATCAATTTGATTATTCATCGGGTCGTGATGTAATAATTGAATGCGTCTTGTTTGGAATTCGGTTCATAAATATCCAAGTTGGTTTAGTGGACCAATCCGATTGTAACATCTCTAGAGAGACTACAAACTGTAGTCAGAATTTGACATAAGAATACTGACGTCAGCATTAGTTAGGATAGCATAAATACTTATTTGAAGTGTCAAAGTAAATTTTTTTTTATAAGTTCATCTTATCGGTGGAAATAACAATTTGAATTTGCAAACAGTTTCTAATTATTTCATAAATTTGGTATGCTTGTAAGTTTTGGGTGCCGATTATATTTCTAATTAACGAAAAAAAAAAAATATTTCTAATTAAACACGATATTTAAACAAGCAGTTATTGTATATACGCGACAAAACGAACTAGCTAGGTTTCATTTTTAGAAAACGAGAGATTACGAGACCTGTCATTGACGTGACCACCTTCTAGGCCCAATTTTTTTAAAGATTTATCGACTCAAGAAGAAGAAGTTGGGCACCTAGAAACATATACCATTTGTAGGTCAGATATCTATCTGGGCAAAATCAATGGTTTACATACCGATTTACCTTTAAAGTCGTTGATAAATGTTTTTGTAATTTAACAAAACATTAGTGATTTTATCAACGACTTCCTCACAATTTGACGCCACCGTTACCAACCAATATTCCATTACGGTTTAAAACCCTCTTCATTACACCCTCTACCATATCATGGAGTACACAGTACACATCATTTCACGGTGACCGCGTCAACAGGTGACTTAGTTCAGTAATAAAATACCCATCAATGTTATCCCGTTATATTGATGACCGATACATTTTTATATTGAGTGATTCGGAACTTATCATCGAGTTCTTAACTGGTTTTTTAAGTTTCTTTTTTTGGGTTGGCAAGTGAGAAGTGCTTGTCATTTCCTTTGGGAAGTTAATTTGTTGTTTATTGAGACTGTTTTAGGAGATTTTAATGAATATTTGGATATGGTTGATAGTAACGTATTGTTGATCGGTTTATAAAACGTCCACCAATACTGCTGAGCGTGCACTTTCCGGATCACTACATATCTGCGTTTGGGTGCTCCTAGCGGAGCTCCACATCGTTGTCAATGTGGTGAAACAGTCGACCGCCTCGGTCATGTCAGCCAGCTGTTTTAGAACCCATTGGCCTGGCACACGACGATGGCACACCAGACGAGATGACCATAATGACTTGGAAGGTGGGTAGGCCTTTAGTGTAGGATGCAGCATGTGTCAACAACTTTTTGCCATTCCATCTTCTTCGCACGGCAGGCTGTGCTGGGCGGCTGAAAACCTCAAACAGCACAAATATAACAACCTTATTGGAAGTTATATGTTTGAGCCGTTTGTGGTTTGAAGAGTAAGTAAGTATTTGACCATTTGTTAGACACAATTGACGAATTAACGCGTTTTAACAAAATTTTAAACCATTGGTTATCATATTTATCCATTGGTTGAGTTAACTACCGATCAAAAAACTGGACCTAACGCACGAGATCAATTTTTAACCGACTTACTAAAAAGGAGGAGGTTCTTATTTTTTTATTTTTTTTTATGTATGTTCACCGATATCTCCGTCAATTAAAGATTTAATTTCAAGATTTTGAAAATTCTTTTTTTTGTTTGAAAGAGTATGTTTCGAAATTGGTCCCATTTTAATTTGGTGAAGATCTGATGAAGAACATCGGAGATACACAACATAACTCTTCAATAAATTACGGATAAACTCTCGGGATTGCTGCAATCGCATGTCTGTTTGTTGTTTATACCATTTCATAAAATAACATCACGCCAATACGCTCTAAAGGGGTACGCAGATATCTCATTTCGCCGGTTATGTTCAAGTTTCATGTTATTCGGTTAATCTATTCTGGAGTTATAGGGACCTTAATAAACAACTTGCTATTAGGTAGGTAAAACTAAAAAGGGAAAAATAAAAAAACTTTTTGCAAAAAAATACTACCGACTTCCAAATGAAAAACTACAAAGTGAAAAATAACTTAAATTTTCGAAGTCGGTGTCCATATCGCAAAAAAATGGTACCTACGAAAGGCACCGACTTCCAAAAGTTAAGTTATTTTTCACTTTGTAGTTTTTCATTTGGAAGTCGGTAGTATTTTTTTGCAAAAAAGTTTTTGTGAGTAAAGTAAACTTGAAGATGATATTTTTGGGAGGCACTTTGAAGTAGGTAATAATATCAGTCTGTTATTTTCTTACTTCTGGGTAAAATGGAGCATGCAACATGGAGAGGATTATCTGTTTGGTTGGTCGTTGAAAATGATCCTGATCAGGTTGAACGTCACCCACAGGACTATGAGTTTCCTAGTGTTAATCTTTCAACAGAAGGCTCCCTTCGAATTTCGAAAAATCTGGGATAGTGAAGTGGACTGTATTGGTTGTTCGGTTGGAGACTCGTTGAGGAAATGAAAATACTATCGTGATTCGTATCTTCAATTTATTCCTTACTTGTTACTCCTTGTAAAGTGGAAGACCGACTGTGTCTCTGCCTACAAGCGGGCCGGCTTTTATACAAAAACCGCTCGGCGAGAACAATGGCGCCCCTACTTTTCAACTGTATTCAAGCATGGCACCACAGAAATGCCGATTTTATAAAACTTATCTTACTTAAATTTACACAAGTTATACATTTCCTTAATCTACATACTTAATTCTACATAGGAAAAATATAAAAGGTGTACAAAGGTCAACACAAAAGTCTTAATCTAGATTCCTCCTTACTCCAAGTATTAAACTATGACAATATACATAATCTTATCTAATTAGCTACCTTTTCTCTAAATCTTATGTATATTACAAGTTTTATTATACTCCTACTCTAAAATTCACATGGCACATACATGTGACATTTTACGCACGTGGTCATACACGTGGTCATTTCGTGAACATAACGTGGTCATTTATTTTTGTAACAAAGAAGAAAACTGCGAGACAATCCCAACTAACTATCTACCTTTTCTCTAGTTCTTAAATAATTACAAGTGTAGATAGCTTTACTCACATGGCACCTACGTCAATCCTACTTCAAATATGCACGTGTTAATTTCTCAGTTACAAGAAAGCTAAAAGACAATGCTTACGGTACATTGTGTCCGGCCCGGCCAGGTAGAGAGGTTGCATCTTATTTTCTCACGCCGTTTCGCGTCATGTATCCATCCTTTCATACCCATTTTAATTAGGGTCGAGCCGAGCCCGAAACATTAAGCATTGATTTTAAATTACATTTTATAACATTGAAAAAGGCCGACAGAAGATCTATATTGCCGCCATTCATAGACCCGCTAAGAACTCAAAAATGTGTAGTTATAAAAACAGCCATTAAGGAATTTAGCGATGGACACTTCCATTTCTTAAAATTACCATGTGAGCCGTTGTCGTTTACAGATAGGTTTGAAATATTTAAGAACGCTTTGATTCTGTTTAGAACGGCATGCATTCTTGTATTCGCTTTCTTAAGAAGATTAAAATTTTGCCTTTTAAATATTAGTGTGATTTGATAGATTGGCCGAAGATGTCTAAATACAAAGAGCGCTGGAAAGCTATGGAGGAGGCCTTTGCACAGCAGTGGGACAGTACAGACTAATAAAAAAAAACTTTAAAAAAAATTCTCAGACCATCTAATACTTCTAACTCATCTCCATTGTTACCTATGAATTGCACCTGGAACCCTCTCTTCGAAGTTAAGTTTACTCCAGTTTTACTAAAGTCAGAAGGAATCTTACCTTTTTGTTTTACAAAATGTTAAGAAAGAATTTGCATAAAAGAAAATCTTTATCGATTAGATTTTACCTTTAGAACTTTCGTTTTATGTAGAGAGAAAATCTTGTTGACTTAATACATTCTTATCTGCAAAGTTTTGTTGTGGAAAATATTGACTTACACTGAATAGTAGAGGATCCGAAAAAGGAGCTACCTTTACCCATCTGTTTATGAAATTTAACATGTTAAAATACGTGGGACACTCAGAAAGTTTTGCGAAACTAAAAAAAATTGTTCTATACGTACATATATTTTTATTAAATCTTTTCAAAGTACTTTCCACCAGCCTCTATACAAAGATTCATGCGCCTAAACCAGTTTTCAAAACACTTTTTCCAGTCCGCCGCAGACACCTCGTTTACAGCCTGCTCGAACGCAGCCAGCGCATCTTCCGGCGACGAAAATTGTATCCCTTTGAGCTGATTTTTTATTTTTGGGAATAAAAAGAAGTCACACGGTGCTAGATCAGGGCTGTAAGGAGGGTGACCCAGGAGTTTGACTGGCGTGCTGTCCAGGAAGTCCCTCGTTTTGAGTGCGGTGTGCGCAGGTGCATTGTCGTGGTGGAGCAGTAGCCCGCGGAGCCCTGTGTTTGGTCGCTTGTTGCTTATAACAGAGAAAACTTCTGGCAAACATTTGGTAGTATACCATTCGGCATTAATGCTTCTTTGATCCCGTAAGGGAATTGATACCAAGTGGCCAGTCAAATTAAAAAAGCTAGCGATCAAAATCTTACCCCCGCTTCTAGATCGCTTCGCTTTGGTAGGCGTTGGCTCATTTTGAAACACCCAAACAGTCGACTGGCGCTTGGTTTCTGGGTCGTATTGATAAATCCAGGACTCATCACCTGTAACGATGTCGTAAACACGCCGAGACGAGCCTGCTTCAAATTTGTTAAGCATATCACGGCACCATTCCACCCAGGCCTGCTTCTGAGCATCGGTGAGGTTGTGCGGCACCCAGCGTGATACTATCCTCCTCACGCGAAGATGGCTGTGTAGAATCTCGTGAACGCTTCCCGATCCAATCTTCAATGTGTTGAATCTCCTGATATGTAATTCGCCTATTGTCTTGGATTAAATTTTTCACTGCTAGCACGTTTTCTTCGGTTACAGCCGTCAAAGGGCGACCGCTTCTTTCGTCATCCCCCAAAGTTGGTCGACCGCGCTTGAATTCGTCATACCAACGATACACGGTTGCCTTGGAAGGGCCTTCATCCATGAATGCCATTTGAAGTCTATCGTACGATTCATCCGGTTTCAGGCGACACTTGAAATCGTATAAAATCATAGCTCTAAAATGTTCCCGGCGCAGATCCATATTTCAGTGAGACACAATACTTTGAATTAACTCGCAAAAAATGTGGAGGGAAATTTTGAAATTGGAACTTACTTATTTTTACTTATAAATAATCATATTTTCGAAAAACATTATAACTGGCCAGTCTCCCATATATAAAAACTTTTTTTCGCAATACTTTCTGAGGGGCCTGGTATAAATCGCTAGTCTGTAAAAACCTGTAAGGACTACAATTAATTTTTAAAAATGAATTGAAAATCAATTTATATTTACCTTCATATTTCGGAACTGGGACACAATTAATGGCAGCACCTAGACCCAGGCTTAAAATACAGAACAAAAGTAGGCCTTTCCGAAAACATTAGCCTGTTTGCTGTTCGTTATGCGGCCCGTCTTAACTGGTCGACATACCCGGTTTAGGTTTACCATCATATTTTAGAATTGGGGTCAATTAACCATAACGTTTAGGACAAAAATAAGAACTTAAACAGCATCTCCTTTCGGAAAACCTTATTCTCATTGTTGTTTGTTATTTGGTTTATCTTAACTCATTGAATAATGTCTTGACATGAATATTTCAGACAACCCACTCGCGATATATTTTTAAACATATTAAATTTGATGTAAAATGCTTCATCCATTAAACATAAGTGAAGATCGTTCGATCTGAGACCAGAAGACAGAATCAATATTTTATTTTAAAAAAAATGTTATTAATATACATATATTTTTAATTCATGCGGTACCCACATAGCTATTTTTGTATCGCCTCTTTTGCCTAAATTGAACACCAAGTAAGCAAAAACTATAGACAATAACCAAGCCTCTATTTAGAAACTTGCACAAGTATCGAAAAACCTGTGTGAGGGTCTATGTATAGGAAGTGTCTGAGACACCTCACAGATCCGATACCCGGGGGGTCACTGGGTCAATGAGTCTTCTCAATAGATTAGAATCGCACGGTTGACCTTATGAATAGGTATCTATGAGCATTTATCGCCAATTATGACTACACAAAAAGTCACACATTTCAGTGAGAGAATTTGGGTACACCTTTCGGTGAGAACTGGCCCTGAAGCAAATCTTCCTCGCGCTAAACAATCAACAAGTTCTAAAAATTCAAACGATTCTAAATTCAAATAAGTGTTCAAAATCAGCCAGAATTATTTTTTTACCAGCTTGCAAGCTGAAAAGTTCCCTTCGGCAGGCTACCTTAAAAGTATCTACTTAAGTACTTACTTACATTGCGTTGTGCTATCTTCATCAAGTTAAAGAACAACAGTTTCTTTGTATACGGTATAAAGTTCTAATTCTATTGCTCATATAGAGTCGCACTAATCGTTACTTAAAAATCAACTTAAAATATGCTTAGCTAAAATCGATAGTTGAGTTCATGAATTCAAGTATGCTCGTAGAAAGCAGTTAGATTAGCAACATTCGTATTTTAAAATAGAAACTTTAAAAAAAATAAAAAACCTTTTAACAAAAAATCAAACCGACATCCAGAAAAAATAACTACGTAGCAAAAAATAAATTTCTTTTCCGAAGTCTCTGTCTTTTGTACCCATTGTTTTCAGTTTTTCCACACCGACTTCGGAAAATAAATTTATTTTTTGCCTTGTAGTTTTTTTTTCTGGAAGTCGGTTTGATTTTTGTTAAAAAGATTTTTATTTTTCTCTTTTTAGTTTTGGTAGGTACCTCCAATTAACATGATTATCATTTATAGCCAAAGTATATCTCTATGGCGATTCCAATAAGCCCAAACACGACTAGGATACATTGTTTTATCATAGAGTTCCAGTGCCTACCTTCCGGCTTCATCATCAGATAAGTTCGATGGTGCCATTTTCATCCGTATTATTTGTATTAGTATTTTCTCCATTATAGTCGGTTAACTATTCGAGAAATCTTATGCCCGTGATCATCAGTTCCACTTCACCAAATGATACTTTCTGAGTGCAAATGATTGCATTGTTGATGAAATACCAAAATCGCTATATGTTTGCCTATAATATTTGACGAGTTCCCTCGATTTCTCTAGGATTCCATCATTAGATCCAGACCTGATGACTATGGGACCAACTAGGGAGTATATATACCCTTTCAAACAAAATAAGAATTTTTGAAATCGGTCTTTGAGTGTGTACCCCACACTTAAAAAAAATTGATTACGACAAATTGAGAACCTCCTCCTTTTTTTGAAGTCGGTTAAAAATGTTCCTAACCTTTTTTTAAGCAGGATCACAGCAAATACTAAGCACCCTCGAATTTGTGTAATATTGGTGTTTAATGACTTTTTCACGACGTTATAGGATTAAACAATTACCCGTCCGCAGGAGATTCAACGAGGATTTAACTAATCTAAAACAATGTTATGTTAGGATCCCTGTGATTATGACTTCATTTTATTAATCCTTGAAGTCAGGCAATGATATTCAAATAAACAGATATGTTATAAGCGCGCGCATTGTGAAGACTCGAATAGGAGACAATTGTAGCCTTTAGTCTTTAGTCTATGTCACGCATGGCGAAGAGCGATACGCTTTGTTGAAACAAAAACAAAATTAAAAAAATGTCATCGTAAGTATTTAGAAAGTGTACCAATTATAATACCAAATTACATAAAACAGAAGGGATCTCATACCATATGTAAGTACGCAATACACCTCAATTTACTAATTTATTTCAATTATTTTTCCTAATATTCTGATATTTGGAGGTTACAAAAAGAAAAAAACATTGGTGGTCAGAATAATGTTTGTTTACATTCACACGCAAGTGGCAAACACTAGCTGTCTCTTTTTTCTTGTTGGTTTTATCAAGCTATCCTTTTCGACTTGTAGTGAAATGTCAGATGAATGAAAAGTGTGTATGTGTGCGGCCGCTGCTGCGCGGAACACTTTTTAACCGACTTTCCAAAAAAGAGGAGGTTCTCAATTCGACTGTATTTTTTTTTTTAACCGACTTTCCAAAAAAGAGGAGGTTCTCAATTCGACTGTATTTTTTTTTTTTTTTTTATGTTTGTTACCTCAGAACTTTTTACTGGATAGACGGATTTCTATGATTCTTTTTTTATTTGAAAGCTGGTGCTTGTCATGTGGTCCCATTTAAATTTCATCAAGATCTGATGAAGAACTTTGGAGATATACATCGGAACTCTTCAATAAATGACTGCAAATCACTCGGGATAGCTGCAATCGCATGTCTGTTTATTGTTTTTACCATTACATAACATAACATCACACTAGTACGCTCTAAAGAGGGTACGCAGGTAAGAACAGTTAACCCTGGTATACTCTCATTCCACCGGTTTTGTTTAATTTTCATGATATTGGGATAATCAATTCTGGCATCACTTTGGACATTATAGGTACCTTACCTATAGAACTGGTCCATTATGTACCACAACTAAAAAGTGAAAAATAAAAAAAACTTTTTACAAAAAATACAACCGACTTCCAAGTAAAAAACACTGCAAAGTGAAAAATAAATTCAATTTCGGAAGTCGGTGTCAAAAAACGAAGAAACGAAAACAGGAACACCGACTGCCGAAATTGAATTTATTTTTCACTTTGCAGTGTTTTTTACTTGGAAGTCGGTTGTATTTTTTGTAAAAAGTTTTTTTTTTCATTTGTTTTGTGAGTGTATAACGTATCTGTTTATTTGAATATCATTGAAGTCAGGATTTATGTTAGGACTATGTATGAAAACATTCTGTAAAATATACTTAATTTAAATAGCTCATTTTAATTAGAGAAGAATTATTATTTAAAGATAGTCAGTGTCACAGTACTGTCTTTTCCAGTTATTACTTTTAATTAAATATTGCATGGACGGTATAATTTCCTTGTTAGAAAAAAATCTAGGTACCTTTTTTGTAAGTTTAGGTAAAAAAAGGTACACATTAACGCGGTAGGTAAGTGGTTTTTTACTAACCGGTAACAGAATTGCTCATTCGTTTTTCAAATTGATTATTCACTTATTTCCTTTTTACAAAAGCGGTTTCTATTTTTGAATGCTAATAAAAAGTCGCTCGAATAAAATTGTCATACCACCGTCCACCGTAGTTCAAACAAATTTATTTAAAATCTAAATTTAATATCAATATGTACCTATTCGAAATTTGAATATTGATATCATATTGGATACAATATCCGTCGTTTTCGACTAGAGATGCTATTGCCACAGATGTTCTATGTTATGGGGGTTTGGTTTCCGCACTTAGTCCTTCAGCTGGACCATTGTGCGTGGGCCATGGCGGCCGTTGGGTGGATTATTCCAGCCAGCCCACCTCCCTCCAGAAGCTGATTAGGGCTCCTGGTTTTCCTAGAACGTCCGTGTAAGTTCTGGGCGACCCGAGGGTTTGTGTTCTTATATTGGTGACCCCTGTGCATTCGAAGAGAACGTGCGTGACGGTTTCCTCAGTCTCCATGCATGCCCTGCACAGAGGACTGTCCGTTATGCCTATTGTGTGGAAGTGTTTGTTAAGTGAGCAGTGTCCCGTGATGGTCCCCGTCATCAGGCGCAGGCTATTCCTGTCCAGGCGTAGCAAACGTCTGGTAAGTCTACTGTCCAAAGAGGGCAGAGCTTCTTTGGACTGCCTACAGCCTGGTGCCGAGGTCCACCAGTTCTCTGCCTGTGTCTGGGTGAATTCCTGTAGCCACCTGCGTATTTGGTTGAAGGGGATGGGTACAACAGGCTCGGGTCCATAGACCGCCGTGCTAGATCCGCGTCTCGCAAGCTCGTCAGCCGCGTCGTTACCCAGCGATCCACTGTGTCCCTTTATCCATTGCAGTGTTATCGTGTTACGACTAGATACAGATATTTGTTCTAGTGCGTTGTGGCATTCTAGTATTAGTTGTGATGTAAAATATTTTTTCCGTAAAGATTGGAGGACTGAAGCGCTGTCGGAGAGTATGCGTATGCGAGTGTCCGTAACCCTCCTAGCTTCTAAGGCATAGACCGCTAGTATGATGCCCACACACTCCGCCTGATAGACGGTGTTGAACCCTCCTAGCGGTCTGGATATATTTATATTTAGGTCGTGTGAGAAGACTCCGACTCCGGTACCGGAGTTCGTCTTCGATCCGTCGGTGTATACTCTCATCTCTTTCGAGCCTGAGTAGTAACATCGTTCTTCTGTAAGTATTATGTTGTAGTGACTATGAAAGTGGTGTGTTTTTGGGGCTTTGTCGCATGGTGACGCTAACATAGGTTTTCGCTTGATCGCGTCCTCCTTAATGCGTGTGTGCTTAACTCTGGAGTCTTTATTTAGGGTACCTGATAGATGGAGTCTAAAAGCAGCCAGGGCTGCCTCCTCCCGCACGATAAGATGCAGAGGTGGCAATCCCAGCATTGCCTGTAGGGCGGCCGTGGGCGTAGTTCTCATACTGCTAGTTATTGCAATGCAAGCAAACCGCTGCAGTTTTTCTAGATCTTTTTGTGCTGTACTGAGGTCTGTCCTGGGCCACCAGACCAACGAGCCGTATGTAATGATTGGTCGGATGACTGTGGTGTATAGCCAGTGGGTGACCATGGGGCTGATCCCCCAATTCCTGCCCAGCAGTCTCTTACACTGCCACAGGGATATGCTGGCTTTTGTGGTGATATAGTTCATGTGTTTCGCCCAGTTCAATTGTTTGTCCAAATAGATTCCCAGGTACTTGGTTTCAGTTGAAAGGCTTAGGGTTGTTCCAAAGAATTTTGGTAGTTGCATTGTCATTGGTTTCCTCTTTTTCGTGAAGAGAATAAGTTCCGTTTTTGTGGGGTTCACTGAGAGTTGGTGCTCACTGCACCATTTCTCTACTAGTTTTAGGGCTTGACGCATGAGATTGCATAGGGTGTTTTCATGGGTTCCATTTATTATTATTGTTATATCATCCGCGTAGCCGACAGTGAAATAACCTTTGTCGTTGAGCGTTTTGATGAGGCTGTCCGCTACCAGGTTCCACAGGAGTGGCGAAAGGACGCCCCCCTGTGGACAGCCCTTCGCGACGACGGCCCTTGTGGTGTTGTTAACCGTGACTTGGACCGCTCGCAGTTTGAGCATGTTGGTGATCTAGCCTCCTAGGGTCGGGTCTATGCTATGTCTATCGAGGGCTGTGTTTATGCTGTTGAACGTGGTCTTATCGAAAGCGCCCTCAATATCAATGAAGGCAGCCAGTGCTGAGCATTTATGGTCCACTGCGCATTCAATTTTGGAGACCACGTTGTGCAACGCGGATTCTGTTGATTTGCCTGTGGAGTACGCATGCTGTTGTTTGTGAAGTGGTTTTACCCGGAGAGGCCCATCGCGGATGTGCCTATCGCAAAGTCTTTCGAGGGTTTTCAGTAAGAAGAATGTAAGGCTTATAGGTCTATATGCCTTGGGTTGTGTGTAATCAGTTTTTCCTGGTTTGGGTATGAAGGTGACTTTTACCTCTCGCCATGCAAGAGGTACATACGTACCTAAGTGCTATGCTGGCCCGATAAATCTCCAACAGCCATGGTGTTAGATGATCTATCCCCCACTGCAGCAGGGCTGGGAAGATGCCATTCAGCCCTGCCGACTTGAAAGGTTGAAATGTGTTGATAGCCCATTTTATCCGGTCTACTGTTACTATATTTTGGGCTCTTGACCAATCTTGGTCCGTTGGAGTCCATTCGGTGTCAGTTTCCCACATCCTGTCCTCCAGGATTTGGCAGTCCGGGAAATGAGTTTCGAGGAGGACCTTGCTGGTCTCGTGATCATTTTGTGTGTATGAGTTGTCGGGTTTTTTCAGCGTGCCGAGGGTTCGGTCCTGATCGGTTGATAGTATCTTCCGTACCCTGGCGGCTTCATTATTAGTCTCAATGGATTCACAGAATTTCTGCCATGCCATCCTCCTGGCGGTTCTTATCTGTTTTTTGTATGCATATTGGGTGTCTTTGTATAACTCCCAGTCTTCCGGGAGTCTCGTATTTTTTGCTCTGTTAAATTGCTTACGTAGCGTTTCTCTGAGTTTACCAAGTTCAGCGTTCCACCAGGGGTTCCTTTCGTTCCTGCTCTGTGGCGCTCTTGATTTACAGCATGCGTGGTAAGCTTCGATTAGGTATTTGGATAGTTGTGTTACGGTGTATTCTAATTGTGCTTGGTCCCTTATGGTTACCAGTGCTAGGTGTCCAGCTAAAAGCGAGGCCAGAAGGTTTTTATACCCGGGCACATTGGTGCGCCTCGGATTTCGCCTCGGTGCGGGTTTTTTGGTGTTTGTAGTTAGTGTAAAGCGGATCCTTCTGTGGTCTGAGCAAGAAGGCTCGTCCGATACGTGCCAGTTTGTGATGAGGCTTGTCGCGTTTTCTGTAGCGAGTGTTAGGTCTATGATTTTTTGTCCACGGACCGTGACCCAGGTGGGTTCTGAGCCGCGATTAACAATGTTAAGATTACTGGAGAATAAAAAGGTGGATAGTACCTCTCCTCTGGAGTTCGGTGTGTCGCTGCCCCAGAGCGGGTGATGAGCATTAGAGTCAGTGCAGATGATCAGGTCCAAACTGGCGCGCTCACAGTGCTGCACCAGGTCGGCCAACTCCTTTGGCGGGCAGTCTGTGTCCTCGCCTGGCATGTATGCCGAGGCTAGTACAACATCCGGAACGCTACCTTCAGTTTGGAGCCTGACAGCTGTCAGGTCTCTGGAACAAAATTGGGTCAGTGGCGTAAAGGGAATTTCTTTGGGTATGTAGATGCAGGTTCTTGGCTTATCTAAGCCCTGTGTGTCGAGAATTATCTTACCTCCGATGTTACCGAGGCCACATATTCTGTTGTTCCTGATCCACGGCTCTTGAATCAGTGCGATAGTTCGGTGCTTTACCTCCAGTGCCCTGCGTAAGCTAGCCGTGGCAGTCTGGCTATGCTGGAGGTTTGTTTGTATGATGTTGAGGGGTGTTGGTGGAGGTGGAGTGGATTTAGTCGGGGACGGATCCATCGGATAAGCCTTCCATCTCCACCTCCCGGTATTGCTCATCGTCGTGTGTGTCCCCCGGCGACGATGCAAGAAGCTGCTCGTTCCAGCCGGGTGATGCGGGTAGTGTGGGTTCGGCGTCATCGGCCATTGCCGCTCGGGCCATCTCCTCCTCGAGTTGGACAATGTCCGTGTCGCTCGTCTGTGTCGTCGTCGGCTCTGTCGCCTTTGTGTCAGTGCTGTCGGTCTGGGTGTCGGGGGGGCGTGGGCCAGAAGCGCACGTAAATCGACCCTAGTAGGTACGATAACCGTCGCTCCCGCCCCAGGACCCTTTCGGCTTCCTCCGGTGGCAGCCCCAGGGTCAAGTATGTCCCGTATCGGTCGCCACCGATGGCAGTCGCCCTATATAGTGACCACCTCGCGATGTTGTACCAGGTATTCTGACGCATCAGAATACCGTGGAGTCTGCCCACATCACCTCTGTAGTGAGGGACGAAGTAAGTAAAAATGGTAGATGGCGCTGTATCGCTTGACACCTCGATAAATAAGCTCCGTGATTACATTTTGTTTAAAAATATTTTAAATCATATTTTTGTGCCAAAACTTTGTAAAATTATACATAAAGGCCTAATTCACCAGTGTAAATGTTTTCGAAGTGACTAATTCAAAAGTGAGTGAAATATTAGGTGTTAAAAATAACATCCTTGACTATTGATAATAAATAAAAGTGACAATTAGGAGTATTAATAACAGTGATAGTATTAGATCAAAACAAACAATCAACCAAACCGTATTCTAAGTTAGCATATTCAACATAAAAAGTGTTCACATTAGTGTCTCAAATAAAAGGAGTACCTACGTGAAGTGGAAAAAAAATTGTCACTTTACTCATACCAACCGATTTGCCAAATTCAAATTAGTCATGCTTTAACATACGCTACTTAATTTCAACTTGGCATTGTAATTGCAGTGTGGCTCAGTTAAATAACAAGCTACATTTAACAGACGCTCGCCTCTCAATTCAAGTTCGAACCCGGGTCACACATTCGAAGACTTTTTGCGGCATAAATTACTCTGTACACTAGCTATTAAAAATCAAGAACTGGCTGACAGAGGGCGCTTACTATAAAAAAGCAACGTCATAAATAACCACAGATAAGCATGGATACAGACAATATCACACTTCGCAAGCAAAACACAGGGTCTTTAACTAACTTATCGGTCTTAACATATGACGATGAAAAGACGTTACTTGACACCACCATGATGAGCGTACCGGACAGCCTGCATGATTATAATGACGGCGACTATGTTAACGACTTAAACGAACAATTAAATGCACTTAAGATGGAACTAATGAGTGCTCATCAGGAAATAGACCACCTCAACACCGAAAACTTTCGATTAAAATCCGATTTAAATAAAGCCCTAAAGACTGTCGAGACATGCAAAAAAATCTGCTTGACTCCCGGCAGGAAAAATAATACACCATCATCATCGGTCAAACAAAAATCAAAGCAGTATAGGATCCGACCAAGTGCCTCAAATAATGACACCAACACAACTACTATCCATTATTGCAAGGAAAGTAAAGTCGACTCTCTCGACAAAGAAACGCAGACTTCCGAGATGACTTACGATACATTGACGCAAAACAAAAACCTGACATCATCTTCACACCGGGGAAATGTAGCTCTAAAAAAACCATTAGGCGTATCTCAACCAACACATAAAAATAAACTCGCCATAATGAGTAGTAGGTGTACCAAAGGAACACTACCGTTAATCGAAGAAGTTTTCTGTAATCAATTTGACTTCTGTCATTATTTGCTACATAACGCCACCATAGAAGAATTGTTAAGGATCGTCGAGGCCAACCTAAAATACTTCACAATGCAAGACTATTGCCTGATCTTCATTGGAGAAAACGATTTAAAAAATAATGAGTATCTAGATATCCTCGATAAATTGAAAAGCACACTAAAAACCATTAAACACACAAATATTGTAATATGCGCTCCGACGTATATAAGAGGGGCTTTAATTCACAATTATAAAGTCGAGCTTTTCAACAACCTTCTAAGTTTGGACATAAAAAACCATGAGTATGCCTATTTTTTTGACAGTAATTACACCCTGACACTTGACATGTTTTCCTATAATACAGGAAACATTAACAAACACGGATGGAGAGACATTTTTGACCAGATCAGACTTAAAATATTAATTGACTACGATCAATATTGTTCTAAAGTTGAAGAAGAACATAGTGGAACTGAAAATACATCGAACTTAATGGTAAATGATAAATCTAATAACTCTGAGTTTTTTCTTTGATAATCATATGTACATCTTGCACCAAAACATAGCTGGACTCCTTAATAAAACGGACCTGCTAACATTACATATCCAAGATCTATTGCAAAAACAAATCAGTATTGAAATGATATGCCTAACGGAACACTTCGTCATTTCTGGTCAAGAAAATTTAATAAACGTGCCAAACTTTAAGTTAGCAGCTTGTTACTCGAGGAGAGAACAGAAGCGAGGAGGTGCGTGTATTTTACTTAAGACCCACCACGATTACAAGGAACTAACTGATATAAAGAGTTCTTCTATCACAGGCGTTATTGAATGCTGTGCAATAGAAATAATTATTCATAAATTAATAGTAGTATGTATTTATAGGCCACCGAAAGTGTCTAATATTAGTCTTTTTACCCGACTGCCGAAGGAGGGTAATGTGTTTAACAGTCTATGTATGTATGTATGTATGTATGTATGTAAGTATGTATGTATGTATGTATGTATGTATGTATGTATGTATGTTTGTTCCTATGTGGCGTTCCAGAGACCAAACGCGTTGGCCGATTTTGATGATTCATACGTCAAACGATGCGTCTTAATCCTGCGAGTGTCATAGGCTACATTAAAATTGGATAATAGAAAAATGGCGGCTTTTGGGTGCCATATTGTGGGGGCCCAAATTTTTTTTTTCTTCCAAACCCATCGTGTGGGGTATCAAAATAAAGGGTTTTAAGAGGTGATTTCAAAAATATATAACACTTATATGTTTAAATGTATCTATAGAAAAAAACTAACTAAAAAGTTATAAATAAATAAACTTAATTCAAAAAATCAAAAAACCCGACTGCTTCAAAAGCGAACTAAAAAGTCGTAAACAAGGAAAAAATCATGCTGTGCAGGCGGAGGATACACCAGATTTTGGTCAGCCAGCCCGCTAATATGTATAAATCAAATGTAAAGGTAGTATTATGTGGAGACTTCAACATAGACATTTTAAAACGTTACAGATGCACCTTGGACTTTGAATCTCTGCTCCTAAATTACAACCTTATCTTAAAGATAAACCAACCTACGCGACCAAGGAGCCTTACCTGCTTAGATAATTTTGCTCTGAACTCAAATCTAAAAGGTATTGCTGAAGTGATGGATTTTGCAATATCTGATCATTCAGCTCAAATACTCAAAATTCAAGTCAGTAGAACTTGCAAATTAAAGTATTGGCGCACTCAGATACGTGACTTCTCAAAAGAAAATTTGACTAAATTTAAAAATCATTTAAAAAGTTTGTCCTTTTCAGACGTTTACAGCGAGAGTAACCCTAGTGAGTCTTATGATATTTTTATTGAAATTTTTAAACTACTTTACAATCAGTGTTTTCCAATTAAATGGATTAGAATTCGATCGGAAACAAAAATTAAATGGATTTCGAAAGGCATTAAACTCTGTAGTAGGAAACAAAGAAAACTGCTATGGAAATATAGATTGAATCCGTCAAGCAAAAATCAAAAATTATTTAAGACATACTCGCGAAGATTAAAAAAGATTATTAAACTTACTCAGAGGGCACAGAATAGTGACATTATTAATAAGGCCCACAATAAATCTAAGGCTGCGTGGCAAATTATCAACAATAATAAGCATATTAAAGAACCTATCTTAAAAATTGACAATCAAAATGTGACAATAAAGGATCCCAGGAAAATAGCAACATCGTTTAATGACTTCTTTATTGACCAAGTACAAACTGTATCTTATGACACATCTGACGGAATTAATGACCTAGTAAATGGCTCGAATTCAATGTTTATGTCACCGACAATCCCATATGACATAATAAGAGCAATTAAATCACTTACAAATACAAAAAGTTATGGGTACGATGAGATTACTACCAGTGTTGTTAAATATGTTAGCGATGTTGTTGCTGGACCTCTAAGTCATATTGTGAACTGTAGTGTTGAATCTGGTGTATTCCCCAATAGCCTAAAAACCGTAGTAATAAAACCTTTACATAAAAAAAATAATAGAGAAGAAATGTCCAATTATAGACCAGTAGCATTGATCCCAATATTCTCTAAGGTATTTGAAAAGATTATTTATCAAGCAATGGATAGATTTTTGAGTAAATATAATATATTAAGCGAGGAACAAATGGGGTTTAGAAAAAATAAAAATATTAATATGGCAATATATAATCTCTTAACTAATATTATGACAAATGTTGACAATAAAATTCCTGTATGTGCAATTTTGACTGATATGACTAAGGCATTCGACTACGTAAACCATGATGTCCTTTTAAAAAAACTTCACGCCTATGGTATAAGAGGAAATATCCTAGATCTAATCAAATCATATCTTCGAGGCCGAATGCAATACACAGAAATAACAAGAGTATGCCTAAAAACTAAACGTGAAATTAAATATACTTCAGATTGTAGAGAGGTCAAACATGGCGTACCACAAGGTAGCGTTCTGGGACCACCGTTGTTTCTCTTATACATTAATGATTTACCCCGTCAAACACATCACCGGTGTTGTTTGCGGACAATAGTACTGTGATAGTTAAATGTTCGGACTTAAAAGAATATGAAAGTGAGATTAACAGCACATTAGAGAGTATCATTAATTGGCTTAACATGAATAACTTGATTATAAATTTACAAAAAACGAAAGTTATGCATTTTTACCAACGGATTAGTCCCGCTAATTTAACTGTCGGCTATAGTGGGCAAAAGGTTGACTCAACAAACGTAGCGAGATTCCTGGGAATCTTAATTGACAGCAATCTGACTTGGAAACCTCAATCTGAGGACGTGTGTAAAAAATTGAGTAAATTAGCGTATGTTCTGCACAACTTATCACATAAAGTAAGCCATACTATACTTTTAACAGCTTACCATGGTTTGGTTGCATCAATATTGAGGTTCGGAGTAATTTTCTGGGGCAACTGTAGCGAGAGGGAGCAGATTTTCAGGGCTCAAAAGCGCTGCATAAGGTCAATGTCAAGTTTAAAAATAACTGAGAGCTGTGAGCCTGTGTTTAGGTCAATGAAAATACTAACCTTCCCGTCTCTATACATATTGGAAGTGTCAATTTTTGTTAGATCGAATTTAAATTTATTTCCGACACTAGCCAGCATTAGATTACGCTCAGGTCCTTTAAGACTACAATATAATAAGTTACTACATACAGGAAAATATAAAACAGCACTATTAAGAAAGAATATTATGTCAATGGGGCCTATCATATATAATAAAATTCCGCATAATTTAAAAAATCACCCTATTCGTATATTTAAAACTAAGTTGACTACATTACTATTGGAAAAATGTTACTATTCTGTTAATGACTTCCTGAATGATAAAGATTTTTAAGTGTTACTTAAATTTTCTTATAATTGACATTTTTAAATGATTATATTTTTTTATAATTCCTATTTATGCTTTTGACATTTTTTTTATTATTGACATTTTCATTTTTTTTTAATCGACTATGTATGTGACATTTTAAATGATAACATTTTTTTTTGTAATTCTTAGATATTGATTCGTAATTGATTGTGTATGTGACATTTAAGTTGTTTGTGATTTTTTATTTTGTTGTCTGATGCCTTGTTAGATAATAACTCAATGACAATAATTGTCTTGTACCTTCAAGAAATAATGTTTTTGCATGCCGTAAGGCAGAATGTAGCGGAAACACCCAATTCTGTACCATCTCAAACTTGTACCTACATTGCTGGCAAATAAACAATTCTGATTCTGATTCTGATTCTGAAGAGGGAGGCTCGGACACGGGTGGGCACGTCAGTCTGTATCAGTACCGTCAGCGTCTGGTCGTTATCGGGGAGTTTTATTTGGGGCACGTTTTGGGTCAGCCAGGTCAGGGCGTTCTCGTCTTCGCACCATATCTGCACCGTGCCATCCGCTATCCGTGGATATCCGCGGAAGGCCGGGAGTGGTGTCGACGGGTCCGCGTCCATGAGTCTGTCTTCTAGGGCGGTCTTAATGTGTTCGGCCTCCTCCCTAGTTAGCTCTCTACTGGGGTGGGGAAGGCAGATTGCTACCGCCAGCCGCGCAGGGATGTCCTTTGTGGCCCGCGCGTAGGTTCTCTGCCCCCCCTGTGCGGAGTGTTTTCTTACGCGCTTGGCGTTCCCCTGGAGCGTACTGGGTGAGGCCGTGTCGTCGGGGCGCGTCCTCTTTTCCGTCTTCCCCGTCCCGCTTGGTGCAGGATTCGGGTTTGCGGTGCCTGGCTCGGCGTTGGATGCTAGCAACGCCCGGCGTGAGGCATGGGAGCGCTTGCCCCTGCGTTTGGGTCTAGTGTGCTTTCTGTCGGTGTCTTGGGGTCGGGCGGCGGCCCCGGCAGGTGTTTTCGCTTGCGGCGGCTCTTCGCGCTGGGTTGCCCCTTCGCGTATCTGACCCCGCTCGCTTGGGTCCGCGTCCGGCCGCTTTCCGCGCTGGGTTTCCCCTGCATGTACTTGCAGCTGGTCGCGTGGCCCCGCGTCCGGCCGTTTGTCGCGCTGGGTTTCCCCTTCGCGTGCTTGCGGCCGGTCGCGTGGCCCCGTGTTCGGCCCCTTTCCGCGCTGGGTTGCCCCTGCGCGTACTCGTGGCTGAACGCGTACCCACCCTTCAGCGTCCGATTGCGCTTCGCGCTGGCTGTTGCCTTCGCGAGAACTACGCTCTCGGTCGCCTACTTCTTTTTCTCGGGCTGGGATTTTTCCGCGCTTTTCCAGGCGTACTTCATCGTCTACAGCCGTGAGAGTAGTGGAACTGCCAGGTCTGTCGTCCTTCCTCGTGTCAGTCTTATCGTGTTGGTCAGTGTCTGCGTGGGTGGAGCCGCTCCGCGTAATGCTCTGTTGCCAGAGGTTCGCGGGGGGCATACACCGTGTCGTGGGTACTGGTGCGTTGGTCGCAGCCGGGTTTAAGGGCACGTTAGTCGCTGCCAGGGTCGGGTTTGTGGGCGCGTTATTCGCTGCCTGTGGATTGGGCGCTAAATCAGCTGCCATCCGCGCATTGAAGCGCGGCATTAGTGTGTCAATGTTGCAGTTTGATGCTCCCCCCATAATACGATGGGAGCTAACCGCCGAAGCGGTGTGGGATTCCCCGGCTTGGCCGGGACCCACCTGGGTAGATTGATTATCATTCTGCATTTTTCATTTTTTGGGGGGTGGGCTTTTTTGGAACCGAGGTTACCCTTCCTCTGGGAGCGACGGGATTGAGGGATAGGAGGGAAGGAATTTTATGGATATGGGTGTGGGTTCTTTGGGGGGTCACCCTAGGCCTGGGAGTTGACCTAGGGATTTAGGGATCGACGGGATCTGTGTGGATAAAGGAGGGATAGCTTTTTGTTGGATGATGGGCATATAGGATGATGGTATTTGGGTTACCCTGAGCCTGGGATTTTGGCCTTCGGGAACTTCTCTTGTCCGGGATCTCTTTGGGAGATGCCCCGACCGCGGGATCAACCGCCAGCAGCAATGCAGCCACCAGCGGCCGGTCCCGCAGCCGGAGTCGGGCTATCCGCAACCTGCCCACCCGCTCGGTTGCATGAGAAGAAGTGCCTGGCAGTCCGGGTTGCCCCACCGCGGATGTACTTATACATTCGCGTTGGGTCAATCCAGCCTCCCCCTCGATTGCCACAGATAATATAAAACTAGCCATTGCTAAAATATCGTGACAGCGCAACTGCGCTGGGCACAGGTTTCAACTGTCATAGTGTAGTGATGAAGCAACTTTGGATCGGAGTCGATGGAGACAGATTGTCAACTTAAAGGGGTACAGTGACCTTGATCCTCAGTAATGACTAATAACGGACTGAAGAAGAGAAGAGGGTCATGATCAGAAAAGCCAATGGTGACTGACCGTCATTTTCTATGAGTAAGCGGTGAGTCACTGACACGCTATGTTATAGGTTGCTGGAGCAGTTAAAAGTATTAGATGTAGTGGAATTTGCCTTTTACATTACCTTGAATAATATAGAATTTGTTGTTCCGAAATTGAATAATGATTTTGAATTCGAAATTCAGATAGACCTAGTATGGAAAGTCGTTTAAAACTGGAGAAAAATGGGTGTACTATTTAGGTGTAGTGCCCTTCTGCTCAAAACTTCGTGTGATTATTATTTTATGAAAGTTTTGATATTGCGGTCTCTACCAGTCTCTACGCTCTGTGGTTGCTTTGATATTCTAAACTCCGTGCATTGATTTGATTCGATTATTCATCGGGTCGCGATGTAATAATCGAATGCATCTTGTTTGGAATTCGGATCATAAATATGCAAGTTGGGTTTGTGGACCAATCTGATTGGAATATCTCTAGAGAGACTACAAACAGTAGTTCAAAATTTGAAATAACAATACTGACTTAATTTTTAACATGAATACTTGTTTGATAAATTAAATACCCAGCAATTTTTTTTTAATAAGTTAATCTTACCGGTGTAAATAATAATTTGAGTTTGCAAATAGTACCTATACCTAGTCTTAATATTTGATTAATTTGGTGTACTTGTAAGTTTTACAACGCCGATTATATAACCTAAAAAGGAAATTCAAACCCTTATTAGTCATATTGACTGTACCAGGCCCCTCAGAAAGTATTGCGAAAAAAAGTTTTTATATATGGGAGACTGGCCAGTTATAATGTTTTTCGAAAATATGATTATTTATAAGTAAAAATAAGTAAGTTCCAATTTCAAAATTTCCCTCCACATTTTTTGCGAGTTAATTCAAAGTATTGTGTCTCACTGAAATATGGATCTGCGCCGGGAACATTTTAGAGCTATGATTTTATACGATTTCAAGTGTCGCCTGAAACCGGATGAATCGTACGATAGACTTCAAATGGCATTCATGGATGAAGGCCCTTCCAAGGCAACCGTGTATCGTTGGTATAACGAATTCAAGCGCGGTCGACCAACTTTGGGGGATGACGAAAGAAGCGGTCGCCCTTTGACGGCTGTTACCGAAGAAAACGTGCTAGCAGTGAAAAATTTAATCCAAGACAATAGGCGAATTACATATCAGGAGATTCAACACATATTGAAGATTGGATCGGGAAGCGTTCACGAGATTCTACACAGCCATCTTCGCGTGAGGAGGATAGTATCACGCTGGGTGCCGCACAACCTCACCGATGCTCAGAAGCAGGCCCGGGTGGAATGGTGCCGTGATATGCTTAACAAATTTAAAGCAGGCTCGTCTCGGCGTGTTTACGACATCGTTACAGGTGATGAGTCCTGGATTTATCAATACGACCCAGAAACCAAGCGCCAGTCGACTGTTTGGGTGTTTCAAAATGAGCCAACGCCTACCAAAGTGAAGCGATCTAGAAGCGGGGGTAAGATTTTGATCGCTAGCTTTTTTAATTTGACTGGCCACTTGGTATCAATTCCCTTACGGGATCAAAGAAGCATTAATGCCGAATGGTATACTACCAAATGTTTGCCAGAAGTTTTCTCTGTTATAAGCAACAAGCGACCAAACACAGGGCTCCGCGGGCTACTGCTCCACCACGACAATGCACCTGCGCACACCGCACTCAAAACGAGGGACTTCCTGGACAGCACGCCAGTCAAAGTCCTGGGTCACCCTCCTTACAGCCCTGATCTAGCACCGTGTGACTTCTTTTTATTCCCAAAAATAAAAAATCAGCTCCAAGGGATACAATTTTCGTCGCCGGAAGATGCGCTGGCTGCGTTCGAGCAGGCTGTAAACGAGGTGTCTGCGGCGGACTGGAAAAAGTGTTTTGAAAACTGGTTTAGGCGCATGAATCTTTGTATAGAGGCTGGTGGAAAGTACTTTGAAAAGATTTAATAAAAATATATGTACGTAAAGAACAATTTTTTTTAGTTTCGCAAAACTTTCTGAGTGTCCCACGTATGTCGTTATAATCTAGTGCTAGTTCTTAGATAAATCAATGTTGAATTAGAAATAAGTATTAGCACGAGGTCCCAGCGCTAAGAAAGAAAATTTGGTTCAAATAAATATCACTAGATAGCGCGATATGTACCGATGTTTTATTGCATTGTGTGTAAAATTAACATTTTCAAATATGTATACCACAAAATTATGGAATATTGGGCATTAAATTCACTTTTCAAAGATTATTTGAATGGATCATTTAAATTGATTCCAATAGATGGTGCGGTTTTAAATTTCTGAGGCAGACCACTCGATTGTTTAAAATATTGTAACACATTTTGAAGCAATAAAACTCTAGAAAAGTGCAAAAATATACTATAAACCTAATCGTAAATTATTAAAAGAAAAAATATTCACGAACCGAGTAAACCCTTTTACTTGCAAGTCTTTTCTAGCACCATCTATCTATCGCCGTGGAAGTGGAACGGAACCGAACGCGATCGATGTACAAAAAATAATCAGATGAGACGAAACACGCTAGTGTCGGCACGGTTTCTTTATATGGGATGAGGCATGTTTATGCTAGTATTATATTATCTGTGGTATGAGGTAGAATTTGAACATCTTATTAGATAGGTATACCTAATAAGATTCTAGCAATAATTAGAATAACAAAACATGACCAAAACATACAAAAAGAAAAACAAGTCTTCGGATTAGAACACAGTCTCATTTAAAAATCATGATGAAACATATTCACAAGTCATACGTCATTATTTACCCAACAATAGAATCCTAAAAAATTATATTGGAAACCTCAATATCATTTATGAAGACCTATCCATAGATACCCTACACGTATGGGATTGATGAAAAATATATTTTTAGTTTCAGTTTCAAGTATGGGAACCCCCAAAATTTATTGTTTTTTTTCTATTTTTGTGTGAAAATCTTAATGCGGTTCACAGAATACATCTACATACTTACCAAGTTTCAACAGCGTAGTTCTTATAGTTTCGGAAAAAAGTGGCTGTGACATACGGACGGACAGACAGACAGACAGACATGACGAATCTATAAGGGTTCCGTTTTTTGCCATTTGGCTACGGAACCCTTAAAACCACGTTTGGAAAGAAATTGCCGAGATATTGCGAGTTAAGGGTAAATAAATTTCGTATTTTTCTGTATGACGTATTTTTTTTCAACCTTTTCATAACATAGGTATAGCCTTCGCCAAACTTCTTGGCCGCTCTGAAGTTGGCTACAATGGCTGCGCAGTATGAAATCTCATACGAAAACAGCACCGTTTCGTGCCTCGCGCATCCTGTAAACCAACTTCAGGGTGGCCAAGAAGTTTAGCGAGGACTATACAAGTAAGCACAAATAGCGTTTTTCCATCTCGCTCAGAAGTGGCCGATCGACTGACGAGCAAAATTTGATGCGTAGTGTCGCGCCAGTGCAGTTAAGCATATTTTGTCGCGTCGCGCCGCCGCCGCTCCGCTGACGCGTAGTTACGCCTAGTGCGGTCTGACCTTAAAGGAACAGAGATTATACAATTATGCACTATCATCTGCATACAAACTTAACTAATCTTCGTGGTCGAAATCCAGTCAGAAGCCGATATTATTAAAAGGTAGATAAAAGCAAATCGACCAGATTAATAACTTTCAGAGTATGTCTACTACAGGTAGGTAACCTTTAAAATTAATTCATTCCTCAGACATTGTTCAAACCGACAGAATTTATGAATTACGAAACAAATATTCACCAAACGACTAGCCCCATTAAAATAAACGATAATAAACTCTAAGTTTCTGAGTTAAAGTTGAAATAACGTTAACAATGGAGGAAGATGAGAAGTAATTGAAAAATAATGGAAACATAATAAGGCGAGAAATGAAATTGCGGATAATGTTCCTGTAAGGAAATTTTATTCAAACATTTTTTTCGCGGGCAGACTGACTGAATAATATTTTTGTTTATTGTATCGGAAATATTAAGAACACAACTCGCAAAGCCCTTGATCTGGTAAATGAATAAATGCATATACAAGATATAGGTTAAAAAATAGTTGAAGGTCTATTGGAAAAAGTTAGTTGAAAAGTCTGTCTATAAAGAGTTTAGAGTGAAAGAGACAGTATTTTTTACTTTCTACAGATGACTTAAAATCACCCTCTCTCTTATTTTTTTTAGTGAATCTTAATCCAGGCTATAGTCAACCTATGTTTTCATCTAAATCCGGTCAGAGTGTCATCTTATTCGTCTGCCCGTTGAGGTGTGATTGATTTACATTACAAGCAACGAAATAAGTATGAATCTTTCACATTTTTAACCGACTTCCCAAAAAGGAGGAGGATAATCAATTCGACTGTAATTTTTTTTTATGTGTGTTACCTCAGAATTTGTTACTTGGTGAACCGATTTTGATGGTTCTTGAAAACTGGTGCTTGTCATGTGGTCCCATTGATTAACATCAAGATCTGATGAAGAACTTCGGAGACACATACATCAGAACTCTTCAATAAATGACGGAAAAGCACTCGGGATAGCTGCAATTGCATTTCTGTTTATTGTGTACACCATTTCATAACATAACACCACACTAGTTCGCTCTAAAGGGGTACGCAGGTGTAAACAGTTCACCTTGGTATACTCTTATTCCATCAGTTTTGTTTAAGTTTCATGTTATTGGGTTAATCTATTCTGGCTTCACTTTGGGCATTATTGATACCTAGCTTATATAATTGGTCCATTATGTAGCACAACTAAAAAGTGAAAAATAAAAAAACTTGTAACAAAAAATACAACCGACTTCCAAACAAACACACTACAAATTGAAAAATAAATTAAATTTCGGCAGTCGGTGTCAAATAACGGAGAAACGAAAACAAGAACACCGACTCCAGAAATTGTGTTTTTATTTGGAAGTCCGTTGTATTTTTTATTAGGTTTAGATCGCTTCCATAGTATTTTTTTTATTATGGAGGCGATGTTCAAGTTTGACTACGCTTAGTCCATGCAAAATTATTCCCGAAAAGCAGATGTGTGTGATAATCACATAAGTACCAAAATAAGTCTTAGGCATTTCAGATTCACACCAAGCACTTCAAAAATGAATACAAGACAGAGACATTTAAAAAATAAAACACCATAAAATTATTTTCAAGTATTCCAGTGACGACCATTGAATTCAACCCTCTTATATATTTTCCGCGCAATTTCTCAATCTTGCACACTTCAGATACAAGATGTTACAAAGAACATAAGTACTTATTACACAATGGAACAATTCCATACAAAAGTGTACAATTTGTATGACGAATCACCGTTTGTGAGAGCCCTTCATTCATGGGATCCTTCGCCAGCCGTATTGATCGAGGATCTATAGATTGGTGTGAAATAATGGTTAATTTATGTCAACCCGTGACGAATTGGCTATCATTGTGTCTGTGGGCTGTTACGATGGTTGATTGAGGGTTAACGTGTTACAGTTAATCGATGGTAGTCGTTTATTATGTCGATAAATGTTATTGTAGTATCTAATGCAGTGACAGTAATGGAAGTACTGGGTGAGATTTCAATAGTGATGTAAGTAAAAACTTTTATCATAGATACACGAAGCATTAAGACTCGATGGATTTCTCTTTTTGTAGCATAGACCCTGTTGCCAGATAAGCTGTTCATAGAACAGCTAGATTTAGCTATTGATGGCACTGAAAAATATAATCTAGAAAATATACCTAAAATCAAACTTCTGACGCAAATAAACTAACTTGGTTACAGTCTATGCGCACGCAATGATTCGCTTACAATCGTTGCTTGTAGAGATATAGCCCGAATAAAGATAGTAGTCCTAGCTTTGGCTACCTTAGTTCTAGCTCCAGCAGCCTACTTTCTGTTCCCACTATGACACGCACGCAATAGCTCAAAGCGATTTTCTTGCTGTATGAGAAATCGTACTTGCTTTTCAGTTATACGATGATTTAATTGAGTATCGAATGCGTAGGTGGGCTTTTACACATGATATCAATAAACAGGTGGGCAGCCGAAATTGATTAGGTGCTCAATGTGGCGTGAAATTATAGCAGTGTAATATTTCGTAATAATAGCCATCTTTGGCAGTGAAGTTAATTTATACATACATTTCAAATGAAGTTGATGATGTGTTATATTATTGTTATATTATGCAAACGATAGCTTACCTGTAATGAAAAGTAATTATTATGTTAACAGCTGATCGACAAGATTTGCGCGTATTCTGTGCTGAGTCAATATTTTGGAGTATTAGAACCAATAGAATTTTTACAAAATATTTCCAGTATTGAGCATAGTCAAAACACTGCATAAAGACCTCCGAAGAGGTCACAGTCAAAGTGAAATATTGGTTTAGGTTACCTACTATGTCCATTTACTACTCCTTTGATTTGCTCTTTTCTTTAATATGGTATATTCAAATCGTTTTTTGCCGAAACAAAGAACGAACATGACAATTACAAAATTTTGTTTGCTATCTCGATTACACCGTAACAATAATTTTATCAATGAAGCTAATGACTTGCATTGTAACCCTTTCTCGATAAACAATGAATAGACTGCCTTCGAACAATTTGTCATCAACATTCGTCATTTACCTACCTACCGTTGCGAATCGAATACGAAGTGTTTCGCAAACAGATTTAAAACATTTAACAACAATCAAACCAGTTGTTGCATGTCACGTCATTGTCATGGAAATGACACAAAAGGGAATGATAAACTAAATAATTTGTTAACGCTTTTTTATTTTCAAGTAATTTCTCCAGTTTTGAGTGAGGGCTTTCATAATTATTTTATGCATGCCGATTTATTCTGTTAAGTTGAGTTAGAAGGTCTAGGTACCTATTTCTATTCTAATATTTCATCTAATATTCAACTCCAATCAAATTAAGTGTTCCAATTATTAATTTGTATCTACATCAGGTATCGAAACTGAAAAAATTAGCTCAAGATATATGCCTAATTAATAAATTTCAGGAAACTGAAAATAATATATGACTCTGTAGCCGGACCCCATAAATTACGCGAAATTTGCAAAAGACTAAATATCGGATAAAAGAAAGAAAGATAAATATTGTGAAAGAATGGAACGGATGATAGTTTTGATTTGAGTAAATTTCTATTTATAGTTTCCAGAGGCCTTCAAGTGACATTCTGATCGAAAGCGTGGCGATAGAGATTGTTAAAAAAAATTGTATGGGGTTGACAAGCGATATCGAAAAATCACGTGGTCAATCCCTTTGTCCCTATGACTATCGTCTTCGCTGAAGACGAGCTGAAGCTAATAAAAAAATAAGCTAATTAAAAAAAAGTGTAATTATGACCCACAAATTGACGACACTATAAACTAAAATTTCATCATGGCAACAAAACTGCACTTGTAACTCATTTCATTACAAGCAAAACTAAACTTTAAACAAAATAAGGGGTCCTTGATTTGGTTACCTATTATCAAAGCATACGGTTGTCATCGTGATGGGATTTATTGGACTACTATAGAAGCGTGTCGAATGACATGCAAATATTTTCGAATGTCATTTGTTCTCGAATCATTCGTTATTGTTAGTCAGTTGGTTTAAGAATAGGGTATTTTTCCTGGCGAGCTGAAAATTCATGACCATTTAATTTTGTTTCATTTATCGTAGGCGGTTGGTGGGCAATGTCGGAAAGTCTTGGTATCTTCTTCGTCTTGAGCTCCGAATTGTAACAACGACGAATCTCGGAGAAAATGATGGCAATTTTCAGTGAAAACATAAAGTCAGTTGTTTAACTTTAGAACTAGCCAATTACGTAGCAAGCAACATCATCGCATTTTTTAATTGAAAACATCTACCTTAAATAGCCTCTAACACGTATGGCAAGGCTATATAATTAAAGGTCGAACTTGACGGATTACCTTATCGAAGTTTTTTCGATGAGTTTTGCTTCATACAGACGTTCCCTATATAAACAGTGCGAATAATGTACGTCTATATAGCTCAAATTGTTTTGTTTGTGTAGTGTTCTAGATTTAGGTCTATTGGACACACTTTTTTATTTTTCTTTGTCTCTAATATTCATTGTGTCAATGTCATGCACATATGTTATTTGCATGGTTACTGAAATGCCGATTTAAGATGTTATTTTATTTGATTTGTAAGTGACCACGTTCGTATGCTTATTATAAATAAATAAGTAAGGAAGTAAATTACTTACATCAATAAATCCTGAATTCCTCTTCCTCTTGCCTTTATTTATTTGGGGTCTATGCAGTATGTCTTCTGCTTTTACATTATGCATCTCACTGGCAAAAACAAAAATCAAATAAATATAATCTAATTTCTTGCCATATATATTATCTAAGTTACAATCCATACATTTTTTATTTATTTATCCCCAGACATTTCTATAATCATCCAAATTCATGGATGACTTTCAAAGCTAAAGTCAAAAGACTAAAGCAAGACCAAACAAAAACAGTGATTAACTTCAAGTCTAATCTAAAGTCTAAAGAATGTCTAAGCTCCATCTGAAAAGAAATAAATCATGTTTAATCATGACTTTCAGGATTACTTTATCATGACTGCGTAGTACACAAAATTCGTTAACTTCTTGCTAAGAGTTCAATCTTTTTTATTAAGTTTTTCTTAATGTCTTTTTCATTTTTCTTCAGAATTTTAAGTACTTAGGGAAACCTCACTTGAGTAAAGATAATAAGTTATTCAGCCTACTACGTGCTTTTTTATTTTGTTGTGGCAACATTTTAACGAGCTTGAATTTATCAAGCATTAAATAAAAATTACTTAGTACTAAAGTAAACCAAGTTTAATGATACTAACGTAATACCATCAACAAATAGTCAATTTCCCACCCTAATTGCTGACCAAAAATCTCATAGACAAATAAATCAAATTGACAATAGGGAACGCACTTGATGACAGTCCAATCGTAAACGGGAACCGGCTGATGAAAAACAAATTCCGAATTTGAAGTTCGAAATTCAAATAGATACCAATGAAAAGATGCCGCGTGCGGAGCTGTGCGGCAACAAAGTTTTATTTTTTAGTTTGTCAAAAATAGAACACTCGAATTTGAGCGTTATATATTCAGAATAGAATTCAATTGTCAGATTTACAAAAGTAAAATTATTTTGGTAATGCATTGAGAGTGTGATGAAAAACAAAATTATGATTGCATTTTTCAAACTACAAATCAAAACAGTTGACCTTTATTGGGTTGTGTTACAGTGTATATTAGAAAAAACTATCCATTTTTAACAGTAAAAGGGGTCGAGTGGCTCTAATATGGCTGCCACGCGGCAACGCGTCCCTCTGTAGATAATAAATGCTTTTGGCAAATAATTACGTTATTTGATTTTAGATGGATGATGGTCGTTGGGCAAACATTAGGAATCCGTACGTGGGAGATTTATTAAGCGAGTTGAGTTGCGTTTTAAGGGTTATCAAATAATTAGGTTGGTATTGGAAATGATTTAAATATCGTACCAAGTGATATTTATTTCTAAGATCAATTCTTATATGATTTTAAGAATCAGAATATTTATTTGTGAAACATAGGTATTTACATAAAGGTTTTGGGTTAATTATAATGGCCGCTATGTTTTGCCGTGAAGGCGTACAAATATTGTTAAAAATAAAAGCAAACATTTAAGAAAATAAAAAATCTAACAGAATAAAACAAATTAAATACTTGAGTACAATAAAAGTAAAAAAAATAAATAAATAATATCTCAATAAAATCTAACCAAAAAAGAGAAACAGATTTCTTAATTTAAATATTCAAAAATCATAGCAAATGTTAAACAGGAAACACACGATATATTAAAAATTACCATTTATAAAATCTTCTGCAGGTATACTGCAGAAGATTTAAACATTGTATAATAACATTTTTCAATTAATAGAGGGGGGTCTTCTTAAACTTTAATAGGGGCAATTTTTTTATGATTCAGATTCAGATAACTTTATTTGCTCAAAACAAAATAAATGCATGCAAGGTCTTATAAGTACATGGAGTTGTGCTAACATGTTTACCATATTGTCATGGTGTGCAAATATTAATACAAACTTGGCATTAAACAATAACAACATTCTGTAAAAAATGAAAATGCTGACATAAACAAATAAATTAAATTTGATTGATTGATAACATAATTAGTTCATAAGGAAATAGATTGGAGTTACATACAAAATGTCAAATATTCAGTTATTTAAAATAAAACTAAAATAAACACAATATAATGTCAACGTAGGTCCAAAAATTATAAATAAAAAAGCTATGCTATCGGGTATATCGGGCTATATATTTTATTATAAATTTTCGGTGCCATGCCAAAAAAACTCTTTTTCATTAAAGCGGTTCTACATTTTCTGTCGCACAGTTTATTCATATATTGAGAACGCATTGAAGTCTTTTTAACTTCGGATAGTTTTTGAAACAGGTGTAAATTGATTTTAACAAACAAAGCAGTCTTTTAAATGTACATAGCTGGCATAGTCAATAATTTTAATGATTTGAAATGAGGTTTACAAGTATCGGTAGTTTTTAAGCCACACATGGACCGAATACATCGTTTTGCACTTTAAACACAGTTTCTCTGTTAGTAGATAGCTCCCAAAAAATTAGAAATATGATCATACAAACCATTAAGTAAGTAGGTACCTAGGCACAAAGTAGGTCTAGGTACTAACCTACCGGTAAAATTCTTAAACAAATAAACACATAGACAAATAAGATAACTGATTAATTACGAGAGGAACTCTATACGTACGAAAAGCTACTCTGTTAGCTAGTCTGACCGTTTGTTTGTTACGTTTCCATCACTAAATCAATGTTCATAAATATTGGTGTAGAGCATAGAAATATAAAAACCGGCCAAGTGCGAGTCGGACTCGCGCACGAAGGGTTCCGTTCTTGGTAAATTGCGGTTTACGATTTATGACGTATTAAAAAAAAACTACTTACTAGATCTCGTTCAAACCAATTTTCGCTGGTAGTTTACATAGTAATGTACATCATATATTGTTTTTAGTTTTATCATTCTCTTATTTTAGATGTTACAGGGGGGGGGGGGGGACACATTTTACCACTTTGGCAGAGTCTCTCGCGCAAACTATTCAGTTTAGAAAAAAATGATATTAGAAACCTCAATATCATTTTTGAAGACCTATTAATAAATACCCCACAAGTATGGGTATGATGAAAAAAAATATTTTTAGTTTTAGTTTCAAGTATGGGAACCCCCAAAATTTATTATTTTATTTTTATTTTTGTGTAAAAATCTTAATGCGGTTCACAGAATACATCTACTTACCAAGTTTCAACAGCATAGTTCTTATAGTTTCGGAATAAAGTGGCTGTGACATACGGACGGACAGACAGACAGACAGACAGACAGACAGACAGACAGACAGACAGACAGACATGACGAATCTATAAGGGTTCCGTTTTTTGCCATTTGGCTACGGAACCCTAAAAATGGTGTAGAATTGGATTTTACTTTGAAGACGGACATAAGATACTTTGATTTCGGGAGGACTTTCAATGTTTATTTTTCTTATTTTATATTCTATAGGCTGGCGCTTGACCACTTTCTCATCTGATGGTAAGCGATGATGTGGTCGACGGTGAAACACGCTTGCCTAGAAATATCCATGTACCGATGGTGCATTGCCGTACGTCTGGCAGTCCGATGATGAAACGGGCTAGGTGGGATTAGATCGCGCAATTCAATCGCACACTCCTCAAAATGTAACCGATGAAAAACCGACAAGCTAACAGCAACTCGGCGACGATGTTCAAGGCTCTCTGCAGCTTTGACTTGACCAGTGCCTCAATGCAGTGTGCCTTTTGGCACGCTTTTCGATCGACTCTAGTGCATCAAGGTGATATTTGGCAGACCCGTCCCAGAGATGAGAAAAATACTCTATTCTATTGTTATAATTGCCGAAAGATGCTGCTAGATGCTAAACAGAAATCAACAATAAAATAAATGCGCTCGATAGAATGAAGTCTGGCATAAATGAGAAGAAATTAAATAAAGGCCAATGTATTTTTTTTGCCGTGACATAGTTCCATTTTCGATCTACTTAAATTTTCGATCAACTTTCGATTACTCAGGATAAAACTATAACGTTTTGCCAACAGTTGATTGATCCATGAACCGTTGATCAACAGAATCATTAATCCATTAACTTTTCATCCAAAGAACTTTTCATCCAAAGAACTCTTCACCCACGAACGTTCCGCCATCATAACTCTTCGTAAGTAGATGCTTAAACAACAGAATGTTTTGACCAATTACTTTTCGCCCAACGAACAATTGGCCAACAGACACCGAGATAGGTAAAAGTAAATTAAAGGTTCTAAAAATAACCTAAAAAATATGATAGTTTTTAAGCAACTAAGTCGACGGTGCCCCGCTACGCGTGGCTCGTATTTCTGTCTGCAGGGTCTAAAGTAACCTAACTATTTTCCAGTTATAAATATTGAAACACCTAAATCACTACCTATATAAGCCTCTCCAAAATATATATAGAACAAGTTGAACAACAGTCCAATAACTTGTCAAACTAATTTGTCAAGAAACCTTAATTGAATAACTCAATTCATAATACCCACCTCCAAGCAATTCAATATTGTAATAGATGGCAGCACCGCTCAATGAGTAAAGCTGCTGATTTAAATAGGGACCACGAAGAAGGACATTCGGAAGGCTAACTTTGGTCGAAAAGCAATCAATTGTAACTTTACATATTATAATCGTGGCCAGGCGTTGTCATAATTTCATGTTAGCGTAATTAATGTGGGTGCGCCAAAGTTCACCTAAATTTTCAACTCCGATAATTGGAAATCCGAAAATGTTCTTCCTAAGATTTTTCATCCTAACAATCACAATTCCTAACTACGCTGTCTCTAATGTTCATAATTCAGAAGCATTCAACTTCATAATGTCAGTAGCAATAAACATTTATTATACTTTTATTTGTTTTCCTATATTTTCTCAACATAACTATCTTTTACACTATTATTCAAAGTCATATCTTTTTTGTTTAGATTTCTTTTTATTCATAATAATCAGTATTATATACAATAATTTTGCGTAACTTTATTCACATAACATGTATAACATATAAGAATAACAGGTACCATGGTACAAGTAGTCAAATAAATACATGTTTTCATATACACATTTCAATTAAATTAGTTTAATATTAGCGGCTATAGCTTTCAAATAATCACTTTTATTGGTGTATTTTGCTTTAAAATTAAATATATATTTAATTCTATCATATTTGCCGTTGATTTGGAAGTTCATTTTATTTTTGTAGGTAGTACTCATAAATAGAAAGCTTTATAAAAATTTTCAAGACTCGGCAATGTTATGTTTTTTTGTATGTTTTTCGTGAGGTAAAAAAATGAGAAAAAGTCCGAGAGCGAGCGAAGCGAGCTCGGGAACTTAGGGCACCCCGACACGGATAGGTTTCGAAGGAGATGACGGAAGCTGAAGTGAGCGAGCAAAGCGAGCGAACGCAGCTCCCGTCATCTCCTTCATGTTAGGTTACTTTAGACCCTGCAGACAGAAATAGGAGCGCCGCGCAGCGGGGCTCCGTCGACTTAGTTGCTTAAATCTTCCATAACCATGGGGTTCCGTGGGGTTGGGATGGTACAGTGAGGTTGCCCCTCTACCCTCCTTTCCCTTATCCCCTTACGCACCCCTTAAATCGATGGAAATTTATGGAATTTTTTATTCTAACCTGAAAACTTTAACCATGAATATCTCCATAACTATAGGGCTCCGAGTGGTTGGTGTGGTACTGAGGGGTAGCCAAACCTCCCCCCATCCCCCCTCTACCCTATCCGCGCCAAAAATCAACGGCATATAATCGAAATTTTAACCTTACACTTATACTTTTTGTTGCTTCTTAATTCACACGCCCAATATTTTTTATCCACTGTTATTCGGTATTTTTCATATGTAAATCCATGTACGTCTAATTTTAATCCTCCGCGACTGGTTTTAAATGATTTTAAATAATTTTTCTCTATATTAATAAAGCATTAACACAAACATGCACGTAATGATAATACACCGACATGAACTTAACAATAGACACAACTCAGTACGTTATGTAAAGCATACCCCAAATAATAATCATCCCTCAAATTAAAACTATAAATATCATCTTCTACCCACTTATATTTTTTATTACACTCAGTAAATGTTTCTTTCTGAGTATGAGTGAAAATATTATGGTAATTATGTTTAGGGATAAAAGCGTTATGATAAAAAACAGTAGGAGTTTAAATATATTTACATTAATGATATTATTAATTACAACTTTCGGAAACACGAGTGTTATGAACATCGACGGTAGCACTACAAATAGTATGAATGAAAACTTTAGGATGAAAATTTTTAGGAAGAGTGATCATTCGGATTACAAATCGTTAGGAAGAACAATTTCGGGTAAAGAACTTTAGGTGAGCCAATATGGACCCAATTAATGTAGTCAGACTGCTATAATCCGTCTGCAAAGTAAGAATCCTTAATTGTTTCCGCGATTTTAAAACCTAGGGACTTTCCAATTATTATATGATGTGTAAACACTATCATACACCATGTTAGTTTACACGTGTTAAAGAGAGACCGAGCTATACGGGACGAATAGCACTATCCCTTTTACACATCAGAAACATGATGACATTGACACTTCATCGTAAGGCCGTAGGAGTTTGCTGGATGTGAGATGCACAGGATCCGTCCAATGCCCTGGGTACAATGGTACCCATAAAACGTTGTTATTCCCATTGTCTTATATTATTATTTTTGATGAAATATTATCCTTCTGTACTTCTCTGTTGTACCGTAACAGTGGAATGGAGTGGAAAGTTTTCGATACACAACCGAGGCCCAGATTTCACGGAATTAAGTAGATACTGTGCAGGCTCGCTGCATACAATTTATATCGGAAATATTCATTTTCAGTGACGTAAGAATTGTTTACGGTTTCAGTTTGCAATTTTAAGTACTATTTATTCACAATTTATTAAAGAAAGACTGTAACAGGCATTTTTTGAGCTCGCTTGTACAAACGTAACCTTATCCATGACACGCTTTTTAAAAATATGGATTTTCTACTTGCACGGAGCCGCCTGGGCAAACAAAACAAAAAAAAAAAGTTGTTATTTCAATTCGATCCAGTTTATGTACCTAAGCTAACATGAGTAAGCAAATTCTTATATAGGTAACGTTTTCACCAACTAACAACCAATCGGCCAAACTAAACCCTCTATTGTTTACTTGTACCCAAACAAGAAGACTACACAACTTTGATTATTTCTGTTCCCCAAATAATTTGGACGTCAAACTAGTTTGTCAGCCAGTGTTGCCAGTCACAAACTACAAATAACTTCGCTTGATTAATTTATTTTGTATCGGAACTGCCAGCCGGAACTAAATTCTTTGGTCTAGTTTGGTTGCTATGTGTTGTGGGGTAGTTTATGTAAGTAGGGACGTAATGGTAAAGAGTTGTTTATTGTACTTTGTTGTGTGAGTAGGTACTAACCCAATTGTATCTCAACGTATCTAAGCGTCGATTAAAATGTAGAAATATTACCTTACCTGTAAACTTTCTACGGCCGGATAACTTTAGTTATAGTTCTACAAATTCTAAATTCCTTCTCAGATTGAGGTATTTTTAGGGTGCCGTACCTAAATGGTAAAAACGAGACCCTATTTCTAAGATTCCGCGGTCCGTCTGTGTGCATGTCTGCCACTAGGCTGTATCTCATGAACCGTGATAGCTAGACAGTTGAAAATTTCACAGAAGATGTATTTCTGTTGCCGTTATAACAACAAATACTAAATAAATATTAAATTCTCAAAAGCAGCCAGATCATGTGATGTCGCTGAGCCAGATGTACTCGTATGAAAACGAAAAAAAAAACTAATTAAAAACACATGGAATGAAAGAAAAGGGAGTCAATGATAAAGTGACGGGGAATAGGATGGTATGGAAGAAGAAAGACGCCGACCCCAAGTAACATCGGGACACAAGGGCAGGAGGATGATGATGCTGATGATATGTCTGCAAGTTCAGTCCAATAAAAGCCGATTTCTGAATTAAGAATTTGACGTTTTTAAAGATACTAAAACAATAATAAATGAAGCTTATCGCAAACTCTATTTTGATACCAAAAACTACAGTTTTTCGGTCTAGATTCTGACTAAGCATCAGATTCTTTATTCAGAAATCGGAAGTTAGTTTACTTGAAATGGAGTTCAGTCTCATAACACAATATCAAAAGTATCATAGTTCCGAAGCATTTTCAGTTGAAACAAGCATTGTTGCGAACTGAAATAAAACTAGGCCAAGATCGATTTATTTTCATTTTACTTGTTTTCATTTTAGTTGCCAACTTGTATTGTGTTTTATTTCATTGTGTTGCCGACGACGTAATATTCATAGACTTTCGAGTTTCATTGCATAGTTAGCATGTTAATTATAAAATTAAATATTGTTTGAATGAGACTGAATGCTTTTGTTAGAAGAAAAGGGATTTTTTTATATTAAGAGAGGATGCCTGTGTCCCAGCATGGTAGCAAAAAATATTATAACTGTAATCTGGAGGTATGTATGTAATTCTACATAAATATGTAATCTCTGCTTTTTAATTCCGTTGACTAAACTGACATTTGGCGGGTTGCAACTATATTTATTTATTTAAAACTTCATGCACACAAACGTACAGAGGCGGCCTTAATGCCTTAACCATTTTCTAACAGACGACCTTTGGGTGATGCAGAGACAAATAGTGGTAGGTGTAATATTTAAAGTTAAACATGATACCTAAGATAGGTTCATTCAAATACAACGCTATACATACATACTATAAATACATACAATAAATACTCAAACATAAATAAATATAAATACACGAATATACTTAAAAAATTAGTGTCAAAGTCAAATATATTTATTCAATTAGGCCAATAAATAGCACTTTTGAACGTCACATAAATTAAATTTAAAATTTACAAGTAATAAAAAGTTGTAGCAGATAATTGGAGAAAATTATCGCTGTGACGATACTACTGCCAACTTCTTACGAACATGCTCGCGAGCTTTAACCTTGAATGTCAATCGGTTGGTTGCCATCCTGATTTCTTGAAGGAGCGCATTCCACAGAGAAATAGACTGAACGAAGAAAGAAGATCTTTACATACAAATAGTGTCGTATCCGGGGTAATCGAAAGTTGACCGAAAATTGAAGTACTTCGAAAATGGAACTATTGCACGGCAAAAATACATTTGTTAAGAAACTAGCGGGCCTTATTTAATTTCAACGCATTTATTTTATCGTTAATATCTTATGTATTAAAATAAATTTTATGTACTGTGTGTACATTGTTTTATTATAATACGTTTTTATTCATAAAACATTTATAAACACCAATTAGTAAAATTAAATTGACGAGTCATGTCTCATGTCACATCGATTCGATGAATCACTTATGACTGAACTGACTTTTTTTTTTTATACTCCACGCTAGCAACATTGAAAAAAATAGGGTCATTGGCACCTGTCAGTTTAGTCTACGATATTAAAAAAAACCAATATAGTTGAATTTTTCCATTAATTAATCTCTCGCTATTATCCCAAAGGGATCAGCGTGGTACAACATGTGATCTTCTTCCTTACGTCTCCAGTAGCGATCCGCTTTCTGAGCGTACAATCTTTCGCGCAATCTATTTCTTGTTTTTTGGTCCTTTCATGTATTCTGTAACAGAATTTTGGTTACCCAGCCATTTTAATTTACTGAGCGTAAATTACGTAGGTAAAAGTAAAAAGATAAAGTGCCGATTATTTGTAATTACTGCACCCCATACATTTAACTTCATTATTTTCAACGTACATTTAATTTAAGCTTTCACGTAATTTAATGTTGGACAAAATTAATGTTCAAAGTTTTAATGCAGCTTTTCAGCATGTGTGTAGGTATTATTGTGGTTAGTGTAATTTATGATATCACTAGTTTTTGCCAACTTACGGCTTTGCCTGCGTGAAAACAGAAAATGATTCCACGGAAACTTCAAAAAGGAGGATGTTCTCAATTCACAAAAACTGGCACACCGACATTATTGAAGTTATTATTCATTTTGTCGTGATTTTATTAATGACTAGCGGACGCCTCGCGGTTTCACCCGCGTAGTTCCCGTTCCTGTAGGAATACAGGGATAAAAAGTAGCCTATGTCACCTGGGGATAGTGTAGCTTCCTAACGGTGAAAGAGTTTTTGAAATCCGTCCAGTAGTTTCGGAGTTTATTCGGTACAAACAAACAAACAAAAAAAATCTTACCTCTTTATAATATTGGTATGGTATAGATTGGCTCGCGTTTGACCACTATCTTAAATGACGGTAAGCAATGATGTGGACGATTGGTATATTAAGACTCAATCGTGAAATCAATTGTGAAAATCAATGTCCTAATATGGGTCATGGTCTACCAGTGTAATATGTTTAACCTTTGAGAACAATATATAATATCTAAACATATGTACATACTTTCACATTTTCAATAAACTGTTTAAAGCACTTTCAGTACATTATAAAACGCTCACTGAAAATGTGGTTTTTGGGATATTAATAATGTGAGGTTTTCAGTGCCATGCCATTAAGATATTCAATTAAATGTGGTTTAATGCGTGCGATCCAAGCATTCAAATAAGAGCATTACTTTAGCGATTTACTATATTTTATATTTGATGTTGTGATAAAAACAACTGTGAATGAATAAAGTAATACAAGATAGGTAGGTACTCGTTGTATCATATTTATCTATTCACCACCCTTGGTTGATTGAAAGAAGATGCTTAAAGCATAAAGTCCGTCTTTGTTCATAAAGAAAAATCTTCAATTCACATCGGCCTTTAAAAATAAATATTAAAATTATATCGCGTGTCATATTCTCCTAGACACGCATAGATGACGCCCTAAAATACTCTAAAAATTCCACCCTTAACATAACACAATATTAAAATTAATTAAAAATACACTCACTACTAAAATTCTCCAAAAAATTCCTGTCACCAGGCCCAACTATGGAGCTTTCTATTAGAGGCCCAACATAAATGTGTCCCCTACATTCTTTGGGGCTCTTCAAATTCTCCGCTCTTAATGAAATCACCGTGTAGTTTGTGCCCTTATTGTATGTCAACACCCGCTGTATCATACCAGTTGCAGACCATAAGGTTCTAAATAACCTGGTAATAAACACTATGAATTTTAGTAGATGATTTCTCTATGTATAATTTATAGAATGTAGGCAAAGTTCCTTCTAAAAAACATTAATAGTCTAAATTATGTGTCTTAGCTCTCGACGTCAGAATTTTATGGTGAAGACAATTTATTTGAATTGCATTGAATAGCCTTCGAGAGTGACTATATTTAGGCCCAGTTTCTCGAACAAAATATATAGCAAAATAAATGTTCCAAAATACAAAAGCGAGTCGGCTGCTGTGGTTTGTTAAATGAATTTTCAGCAATCGTGCTGTTAATTTGTAATGTATTGATAATTTATTTCCAAAAACCGGGGACCAAACGTATATAAGGCACATCCTGGTTTACTATTCTGCTAAGTAACCAATATATTCATGAACAATTTTTAGATAGTTCGTTCCATTACGAAAGAAAAAGATAACACTAAATTATTTTGATATAAGCTATTACACTGCGTAGCAAGCACATTGAAGTCTAGTAACATTGCCAGTTAGAGCAAAAATATTATCCCAGGATCGTTCATCGTGGAATATAAGCCGGGTTATGTTTGCTTCACTACCGTCTTATAGTAAGAGTGTCACTATCTGACAAAAACATATTATCAGTTATAGACGAATACTGAAAAAATATAAAAATAATGCGGTTTATCTTACTATAAATCATTTGTGAGAGTTTCCGGTGTCATTTAATATTATCAAGAACAGGTTTGTAATCATAACAAACAATTCGTGGCGTTTTAGTTTTGTATTCAGAATCCAACGACAGCAGAAAAATACAGCTTAGACAGATCGATAGCTTTTTTTGCCGATTACGATACCATCAAAAAACTAATATCGGCCAATGTCAGATAGCGGCACTGTGGCTATGGGAAGGCAGTACAAAACACGAGCCGCTTCCGTTGCCTCGAGCGTAGGCGTCTACGAGACGCTACGAAGCTGCTACGAGATGCTACGGAGACGTAAATGAAGCTTTATTTTATACAGACTTTTATGCAGTCGTTAGGCTTAAGAATTGTTTATATTTAGAATACTGGTAATGGAAATAGGCTCGCCTGCTACTACATGGCTTTTAATCATATCTGGCGAAATGTGGGTGTACTATAAATATACTTATCCGTCGGGGAATATGTTCTTATGTATGTTGTTTAGAATACCTTACTCTGGGTTTTATTATAAGGCGTGGTGCGAGTTGAGTCTACAGAGTCAGAGAATTCTGCTATTCTGAATTAAATATTTTGTTTATTAATTATGTTATGGAAAATTAATTTTATCAGTGTGGGTGTTCAGTTATTTCTACTTTTGCTTTCTTGTGAGTTACTCTATAAATTGTTCAAGTTAGGCAAGAAATTTGTGTTAAAGCTAACTGATACTGGGTAAACAGTTCAATTATATGAAATTGGGAAAATAAAGTTAAAACAGCAGTAAGTTTCAGTTCGTACAATTTTATTATACACTAACAAATTGTAAAGTTTTATCAAAATATATTTCTATACCAAATCGTAGTCAATCATAAATTATTATTTACATTATTAACAATATACAAATATTTTACAAAGAGCTCCTCAGTCCTCACTTAATTTGAACTTAGACATAACTTACTATAAATAAGTTACAAAGATAAGTTTTATAACTATCACAATACAAAGTCGTTAAATCTTGAAAATATAGAATTCATTAGTGCAAGCCGTCTTAATTAAACTAAACATTTTAGTTTTAAATTAAAATGAACAAAAGCAGAAAATTACAACGTTCCTCAATTAGAAATCAATCGCATTATAATTATTGTCAATTTTGAACTTTGATTTTAGCAAAGCAATATTATATTCATGGCAATTAAGAGCTTAAGATTTTATTTAAAGTGGACAGCAAAAATGTCTAACATATTTATTTCTTTTTAAATTGGGTTATTAAAAAAATCGTAAGTTTCACAACCTCAACATTGGCACTTTAGAATTTCACACACATCTCACAATTAAGTAGCAAACACTTCTAAACATTGTCAATCAAGTTAACAACCATAAAATCTTTCTGCAAAAGGCTTCGACTAGCCTTGGATTCAATCCTAAAACCACCAATATAAAATACAGAATACAGTCCAAAATGTTCACAACCCCATCATTCAGGAATACTGAGAAAGGTTTTGAGCCTCATAACTATTATCATGATCACTGACCACATCTATCTGTTCTTGATCACAAGGTTCCTGGTCTTTTGAGGAACAAGTGCTCTTTGCACAGCAGCATTTCTTAGAACGAGGGTCGGAAGACATTGGGGACTCTTCCTTCTTCAGCTTGACACGGCGATTTTGAAACCAGATCTTCACTTGTTTCTCAGACAGCTTCAGTCTGGAAGCAATCTCGATTCTTCTCAATCTTGAGAGATACATATTCATGGAGAACTCTCTTTCTAACTCCAGGAGTTGAGTTCCAGTGAAGGCCGTCCTGATTCTCTTGCTGGAGTCTTCTTTTAGCGGCATACGTTTCAAGTCTTTCGAGTATCCTGGTAGAAGTTCTTCTGGGTGACCCAGGGGAGGACTTGGAGTTCCATTTCTACTTTCACTCGATAGCGATGGAGACCTTTGTCCTTGGCTCTTCGATGGAGACGTGGTCACTTTGTAAGGGTGGTGCAGATATGGAGAAACAGACTTCTTTATCCTGTTCACAAAATTAACAGGCTCCGGTTCTTCAGTTTTCAAGTACCCTTCAAAAGGCTTAGGTTCAGTTTGAGTTTCATAAAATTCTGGGCGAGGCAGCTGATGCAGTAACGGATACCGAAAGTTCAGCTGCTCTAAAAACGGCCTGAACAGATCCGGGGAACGTTGCTGATGCAGACCAATGTTTAGAAAGTTGTTCAAATTCCCAGGATATGGGTATGGTAAGTACTTCGAACGCGGATCCAGGTGATGTCCGATCAACGCGTAAGGATGTATAGGCTCACTAGATAATTCATTTTTCTTGCAATCTTTCGTATCACTTATAAGCGCATCGACTAAGAACGACCGAGACATTTTGGCGTTTGTGTGTGGTTCTCTCGAACTCCGGTTCACTACTGAATATGGGGTGCGTGGCTCCTAAAAGTAACAATTACAAAAACAACCCCCACTTAGTGCACCCTATTGTAAACACACACAATGGACCTCGAAGCGTTTTGGCAATTATTTGGCCCGGCCCACCCCTTTGTCGGTGAGACGTCAACCCCAGTGTAACTCGGAGAAAAAAAACTTTGAATAGAGCATTTTAGTAGCTATGAATAATTTTATATGGCACGAAACATCCCTAATATCTGTCTCATTAAATCCAATTTGGTTACTGTTTTTAATGCATGTATGGATGTGTACGTTGAATGTTTTTTGTTGCTAAATTATTCAAGTTTTTTTAAGAATACCTTCCTCATAAAAGTGTTGTTATTATTTATTACTTCTTAACGTCTATAGGGATTTAAACATGTTTTTTTCAGTTGATATAAAATATATTTTTGAGAAATAAACATGCCTTAAACTAATGCAAATAAGTCAATGACAGAACTTCTCATGTACTACATACTGGACGGATATTTGAGTCAAATCGACACGAAAGTTCTACTTGGTTTGCCTTTTTTTGGAAATAAAGTTTTAATAAAAAATTAAGTTTTTTGACATACATAAAAAATATGATTAAAGGCAAAGCCTAACTTTTAGGGCTTTTAGAGACTTTATCTCTAAAATCCCAAAGAAGTAATATAAAACCCAACAAAACAAACACCCAACGATCAAAACCATTTGCTTCAACTACAACGCACCATATTAATTAAATATGAATACCCCATAATTGAATCCTTACGGTGCACGCGTGATCCTTGCAAAAGAAACCCTACCAATCGGGGAGGGCATTCGAAAGCCCCGCCTTCCCTTCACTGGCCAAACTAGTTTATGAAATATTAAAAGCACCCTAATATTCGTCAGCATTATAATTGTGAAGCAATTCATGTTATTATCATGTCAGTATTAATTTGTAAAGTAACATTTTCTTTTGTGTGCGTAAGTGGTTTCAGATGGGATTTTTTGACGTAAGTAAATATGAGATGTTTGCTTTCTCAACGGTTATTTGTTTTGTATCCATATATTATGTCTTAACTTATCATTAAATCTAGCTTCAGAATGATTCAAAATAATTACATAATATTTACTTGTCAAGTTTAACTTCTCAAGTCTGACTTTTACTTTTGCGAAACGCCTATTTATATCTGTAGATTAAGGCTTACCTTCAACTGACATCTCTTAGGTAATGTCGTTCAAACAACAACAAATTGTAAGAGCCATAACAACACGGCAAAATCCATTCGGCGCAACGCCGTCTTTAAATTTCAACCCATCAAAATAGAATTGCTAAGACTTCGTAATTCAATTTGCAAAATGTCTCAAAGGGTTCAAAGGAGTAAAATTAAACAAAAGCCGACGGCTGCTTCCTGGGTCACTGTCTTTTGAGAAACATCGAAATCAAGTGAGAACCTCCACTCAAGTAAAGGATGCGTCCGGGCCTAAGGCAGTAGACAAAAAAGTAGCAAAGATACACATAAACTACAAATCAGTCGGTATCATCAGCAAATATTTTTTGCAACACATTTTTGTTCCTTTTGTTACAAAATCTGACGGCACTGAATTCGATCACGGAATCGCGTGGGCCAAACAATAGGACGAAAATAACAATGTTTGGGCAAACATCACTTGGTTACTGTCCGTATCTGATCCTGCAAAAAATCGCAAAGAATTTTCGGCATTTTTGTTGATAGGAATAAGGATGAATTTTGTATGGGATGTCAAGGATCTAACTCCCCCACAAATCAGATAGATATAAAGGGTTATTATCGAATAAAAACGGGGGTATCCTCCTAATTGTGCGTACGTCAAAGTGCACCAGGTGGCGTATGACACGGTAATGATAATTTGGTAAAGTTACACAATGGAAAATATGGCAAATTAGGTAACTGTTTCCAAATAAAAGAGGTTTTGTAGCGGGATGTTATGACGTGATTGCTCATCAATAGTTGGATGATTTTAATTCGTATTACTTCAGCATCAATTATTTCGCTCATTTTTCGGATATAATATGTTCTCTCATGAAAGGTTGTTACGACGTTGTACGACGTCTTTGGCGTATCTTAATTTTCTATATTTATTCCTTAGGCAATTTGTAAACCCCTTTTATCTATTTTATGGCTAATGAGTTACTTATATTTTAGTATGAATTCAGGGTTCAGTGAATTTGAACATTTACTGAAATCTTCTTTAAAAAATGTTTTCCAAAAACATCACTGATATACGACAAGCTCAAGAGTTAGGTCCACATTACATGGATCTATGAAACTGTGACGCCATGCTTGAAACTTAATACAGGCTTTGTGTATTTTGCTGAGATCAAACCACGGACATTTTCATACAGACTGCAAAAATGTTTTATGTAAAGGAACGTCAATAGCAGACCATTTTTTTATTTTAAAACGAGTTATCATCCCTTTGCCTGTATTCTCGTCGAGTAGATGTATTAAGCCTGAAATATACTTAGGTATAAAAATTTACTATAAATTGGTAATCTTTATTATAGAACGATAAGGGTGTCCAATAAAATAGCAACGTACCTTAAAACTGTTTATTTATGTGAACACTAAAGTTGTCACAATCTAAGAAGTTCGTTGACGTTTCTCATTTTACATGCCGCGATAACTTTCTACGTAAGAAATTTCTACATTCTACATAAGAAAAATCAAATTCATAATCCTAATTAATTACTATGTTACCCATACACTATAACAACGAGTATCACTCGTAAGCATCAAGTTTAATTATTATTAAGTATTTTTATTGTTGTCCAAACGGGCATTTTATGTTTTCACAACTTTACAGTACGTTATTATAATTTCACATCTAGAACAAATTTGAGAGGAACTGAACAACAGTTATGATCAGATTCTATAGCATGAGTATCCAACATCAGGCAAAAATATTTTTGAGCTAGTTATGCTTTAATAATCCCTTGAGCAAGCAATTTTTACAGTTACAGATGATGATGAGTACATAGCTATAGCTGTAAAAATGATTATTAAACTAAGTCCTTCTATCCTAATTACATTATTCATCCAGTGCCTAATTTATTTCAAATTGGCCCTCCAAAATACAAAGCAGAACCATTTCTAATTACCGGACAACGGACACAAACCTTCATTCAACTTCAATCTCCCTAAAATTTCAAAAGGCTTCATTTAAAACGCAATCACAAACGGAAATGAATTTGGAAAAGACATTTAATGACCACCTGTGCATTGTCCGCTAAAATCCAAGATGGTGACTTCTTGGAACATTGCTTTTAAATGGTTTAACAATACTGTCGCCTGTTCGTCTGAGAGTCACTACGGGGTACACTTGTCCAGTTCATTCATAAATTCATTCATTTTATCGTTCATTCATGTTTTTAGCTACGGTTATGAATGAAGTATCGTTTCTATTGTAATTCTCACTCTATTGTGCTTGCCGATAAGTTTGCGGGACAGGTATCGATTGACTGCCAATTTTGTCTTACCTTCCTTCTCAGTTACCATAGCGTCTATTCCTTGTCGATAAGGTTCAAATTCTTCTAAATTTTGTTGACCGACGGTAAATTGTTAATTTGGTAAATATTTGAGTCTTGTAACAGTGTAGTGTTGATCTGATTTTTCGCGACTATTGTACTATTTTTAAGTTCATTAATGTCACAATGCGTTTTTGTCGCCTTTCGAATGTTTGTGACAAAAGTTTTTTTTATTCAGTGAATGTGTGGTGGATTTCGAGAATATAAAGGCGTGGGCAGTTTTGTGTTACTACTGGGTCTTTTTAAGTAAGTATCACTTTCCTTTAGCGGTCAGTGAGAAGTGCTGACTAAGTTTCTACGCATTGATATCTTTTCACATCTTTGCTTTTGATATTTTGTGTGATGTAAGTGTGTAGGTGACATTAATACACTCAACTTTCCGCTTTTCCTCTATTCCTGAAAAAAGGACAGTATTTGACCGTTGAAAACGCTTTCTAAAAGTGATATTACAATCTCCTCTTTTCCATTAAAATATAGTTTCTGAAATATTCTTTTATATCTTTTTAGGGTTCCGTACCAAAAGGGTAAAAACGGGACTCTATTACTAAGACTCCACTGTCCGTCTGTATATGTGTCACTAGGCTGTATATCATGAACTGTGATAGCTAGACAGTTAAAATTTTCACAGATGATGTATTTCTGTTGTCACTATAACATCAAATACTAAAAACAGAATAAAACAAATATTTTAGTGGGTTCCCATTCAACAAACGTGTTTTTTTGCCGGTTTTTGCTATAAAGGTACGGAAACCTTCGTGCGCGAGTCCGACACGCACATGGCCGGTTTTTTTAAAGTATTTTCGACATTTCGTCTATATTCACCGAAGAGTTAGCCAGAGGTCCACATAAATATAATAAGTTCCAATCATATTATTGTTTTTTTTTTACATTTTACTCTTTCTTCTTCATTCGTGTAGTTCAACTCAAACAATAGTCTCAACCATTCTTATTTTGTCCGACCAGTGGGTATGTAGCCAATCGGACAACTCTGCCATTCAGTACGTTCAATTCCTGAAAGGTACTGGTGGTCGGGCATGAAGGGCAGACAAGGAGGTGGGCCATATCTTGCGAAGGGGCCCCTCAATGGCATTGTGTTTTGGATGGTCTATGATATTCCATTTCGCCAGGTTGTTTCTCCTGGGTTCGCAATCGGTTTAGGGATTTCCAGATTGGCCATTGCAGTTCGTACCCAGAGGGAAGATGCTCTGCTGGACTAATACAGTGTGTAGGAGTATTGTGTGTATGTTTCCATAATTCGCTTCTGGCTTTCGAGGAAGTTGTTTGTCTCAAGAAGCTGTTACGTCTCTTCAGGCGTGCAGGTTGGATTTGATTCGCCTGGAGGACACGGTGGAGCATACGGTGGAGATCTGCCCCGCTTGGGCTGGGCACCGCCGTGTCCTCGTGGAGGCGATCGGCGGTGGCAACCTCTCGCGTCCAGCCCTGGTTCAGGCCATGTTACGGAGCGAGAGGGTATGGGAAGCTGTCTCCTCGTTCTGCGAAGCAGTAATGCTCGCAAAGGAGGAGGCGGAACGCGTGAGGGAGACGCAACGGAGACGCCCTCACGCCCCTAGCCACCGCAGGAGACGCCCAGGGCGTCGGGAGTCGCAAGCCGATTCCCGGCCACCGTAGGCGCGGGCTTGCGGGCGGCGAGTAATGGGTAGCTCGCCGTCCGGTAAGGACCAGGCCCGTGTCGACGGCGCGTTGTGTTCCACGCGCGCCTCAAAGAGATGTCAGCAGAACTGACGGGGTCCGTGAGGGCCGATGCCTGTCTGGGTCGCGGATAAATTTGAAAAAGAGCTCATACAGGGGGTGCCGACTGTCCCGTTCCTATTTCTCCTTCTCGATTCGACTGGCTACTGCAGTTCAAACTTCTGGTGGAACTAGAACGCCAGTGTGTACAATATCATAAGAGGGGTTAACATAATAACATATTGTGATTTTACTCTTTGAAAATAAACTAAGCTTTAGGTACCTACCTGAGGGAGCCTTGTGTCCAAGAGAGCTAAGATTGCCTGGGTTGATTGATTGAGCACTGTATTATGAATTGACAACATTGCCCTAGTTTAACTCTGAAATATACCAACATCACCTCAATACTAAACACTTAATGTAACGTTGCAGTACAAGTATGGGCTCCAGCAAATCTTATTTTTTTGAATTTCTGAACTTTATCTGTCCTCATTTCAACCGAATTACGTTCATTGCTGAATATAGGCCTCCCGTGTATACAAGTGTTGTCACATCAATCAGTCCTATGCGTCTCGCATCCAGCGGATTCCTGCAGCTTTAACCAGGTCAATTGTCCACCTAAAAGGAGGCCTTCCCACACTGCATCTGCCGATACGTGGTCTGGTTGTATCTGTATTTCAAGGCAATTCAATCAAGACGAAGTTTTAGATGTTCTTTTTAGGGTTACAAAAATATATAAGGAACCATTGTAGAGAAAGTAGTATGAGTTTTTTGTGGGTTTTAACGGTAGTGAATTCGCCGAAAAGAAAAACATTGGAAGGTTTGGAGGGATTTATTGCGACAAGCGACTCGCCGAGCCGTGTCAAGCGGTAAACAAGTGCTAGAAATAGATAAAATTAAATAAGTTTAAAATTAAACCAGATGCACTATGTTGTTCTGTTTCATGTTCAATCAACAATATTTATACTTAGAAGCAGTGTTTTAGGTTCTACCAATAAAAACGGCACCTTTATACGGTCACTTTTTCTGTCATAGTAATTAAGGATTTGTTTAGCAAATTAGTTCTTGTAGTTACGTATGTAATGTTGTAGTTATTCACTTAACCCAATGATATTCAAATAAACAGATACGTTATACACTCACAAAACAATTGAAAAAAGTGTTCCGCGAAGCAGCGGCAGCACACCTAAACAGTTTTCATTCATCTGACATTGTAGTGAACAAGTCGAAAGGGATGGCTTGATAAAACCAACAAGAAAAAAAGAGGCAGCTAGTGTTTGTCACTTGCGTGTGAATGTAAACAAAAATTATTCTGACCACCAATGTTTTTTCTTTTTGTAACCTCCAAATATCAGAATATTAGGAAAAAAAAATTGAAATAAATTAGTAAATTGAGGTGTATTGCGTACTTACATATGGTATGAGATCCCTTCTGTTTTATGTAATTTGGTATTATAATTGGTACACGTTCTAAATACTTCAAAATGGCATTTTTTTAATTTTGTTTTTGTTTCAACAAAGCGTATCGCTCTTCGCCATGCGTGACATAGACTAAAGACTAAAGGTTACAATTGTCTCCTATTCGAGTCTTCACAATGCGCGCGCTTATAACATATCTGTTTATTTGAATATCATTGACTTAACCTAAGTTCTTCTTCTTAACTACTTTTTTAACTAACTTTGGAACATCATTTTGAATTAACGTAAAAAGTGCAGCAAGTCGTGATTGGACTTATTGCCTCTTACAAGTATGCCGTTTTACATAGAAGATAATTATAGGTGTTTCTAGAAAGTCTTCAAATATTCAATTTTCTTCCTACTCCAGCAACACGTACACGATATAATAAACACAAGACATGGTAGGATTGATGAGCGGAGCGCGGCGGCGGCAGATAAGACGGTGATCCATCTAGCCGTCCAACTTCTACGTAATTTTGTTTAGATTCAAACTACCCGCGTAGTGGGTACACTGTACCGACGGGAATGGGGAAGTTAGTCCATGTGCTGTTGTTACACTGTAAGGTTGATATTAAAGTTTACACTTAGTGGGTTTAGGTATTTTATAGGAAACATAATATCATATCATATCTTATGGGCCTATGCCCTTGTGGAAACTAGAACAAATTTCTTTGCGTTCAAGCGTTTTTGCCATACATATTATTGGAATCAAATTTAACAGCTCACAATGTTAGGACACATTCATTTTAATGCTAATTTTTATCCGTGGTGCTAGGCAACTGGGCTTATCCCAGTTGTAAACGACCCTTTATGCCTATTGGCCTTGTTTGTTCTGTCACTTGCTTGGTATGGAGGGAAGTGGAAATTGGTATTTTTCCTTACTCCTTCGTTATTCTTTTCTGATTAATTTCGTTGCAATACAGTTAAATTTATTCTCCGGGACTTCGTCGAGCTTCATTGCCTCGGCGCTTTTCTGGTGATCGCCACTGTTGATTCTGGCTTTCCGAATCAACATTGGTTTAGGAATAGTGCGGTGGTTAACAAAGTAAACAGTCGTGATTGTTTTCCGTGGCATTCCATTAGTTTGAAATTACAAACTTGGTCTTTTCTTGGTTCTTATATCCAATTTTTGAAATCTTTGTTTCTAGATTTCAATTACCGATTAGATTTCGGGTTTCGACTAAGGTTTAGGAAGTGTAAATTATTAACTGTCAAAACTGATGCTCGTTTCTGGAAGATCCTAACCATATGTCTGTATAATAATATAGAAAGTATTTAAATCAGCAATTTATACCTCACTTCCATGAAACACAACTTCCAGGCAATTCATTTTATCTTCAGATTCTTCATAGGAATAAATTTCAATAAAAAATGTAATAGTGAATCCACGGGTGCCTAGAGAGTCCACAGTTTTATTACAGCGATACTATCAAGTTTATAAACTTTATCAAAACAAAATGTAACCTATTAATTCGTTCCATTAACTTCGATTAAAACATCTGACTTAATATAGCTTTTAACGGAAAATACGAAGGGTGCAATTAAAAAAAAAACGAAAGTCACTCCTACGTTATGGTAGATTTTGAGATCAAAGCGAAACTTTAATGGACACGAGTCATTGGGTTATAGCAGAAAGGGTAGGTGGGACTTCCTTATTTTAAATTCAGTTTGTGTTCCTTTTTTAAAATTGGCATTTGTGTTTTTTGGTCCTGTATTTTATTTTATTTTTACTAACGTGTCCGCACTTGACCTTGATCTCGCTTGATGGAAAATGGATATGTGAGGTCTGCGTTGGAGTGGGCGTACTTTGAAGGTACACAGGGTCACTTGTTTTTTAATAGCTCACGGTAGCAGGGAACACAGATGTTGTCCGCTAATGCGTTTATTAAAACCACTAATTTATCAATTTTAGCCACATATTCCAATTGACGAAAGCCAATAAATTATTTTATTGGCCACTATAAACTAGAAACTCACACTTGTATAAAAAAAACAGTCGCAAACACAAAAACAACCAACGTCAAATAATTGAAATATTCATCATTAATGCCTATGTATTACCAATCACAACAACTTAAATTCGATTTGATCAAGCTTCTTTTTCGGGGGTCTATTTTATCCATTCGCCCTTTCAAAAGGACCAGGCTAACAGAGTTTGGTCCTTGTATACGCTTCTGTAATAATACGCTATTGCCATAGTACGCTACTTATAATATGCGTGCCCTGTAATAATGTCGTTGAAACGGTAAAAGCTTTCCCGACTACTGTTATTAATTTTAAAACGTTGTTGTTATTGTGTTACAATTTATTTTTTTATTGACTACATGAACAACATGGCTTTCTTGAACTACATATTATATCCAATAGGTGTTGTTACTAAATAGCGCTTTGAAATAAATACGATTTTTCTTTTAAGTAGGTGCGTTTTTGATGCACATTGAGAAGTTATGTTTATTTTATATAACTCAATATCTCAACTCAATTTATCCAAGATAAATGAAATCATTGTTTACAAAGTCCAAAGCAAACTTCATTAAAATCGAAGTTATTTTAATTACAACAATATTTCAACAAAATTAGACAACAACTTTGTATAACGGCTTACCTTTCAACTTTCACCGTTATTTTAATTCAAAGTCACAAAACTTTAAATTGCTTTCCTATAATTTATTATTTAAGTTTTCTGTTGAAAATTCATTTGATGCTGATACTATACTCTACGATAGATATAATTCAATATTTAGTTAGGACCTGGATAGAATTTCGTGGAAATCTCTTAAACACACTCCAAACAAAGTACCCAACTGAATTTCGTAGTGATGATTAAAAAGTTAATGGTCTCACCTGGAATTTGGTTTCCCTAAATAAATGATCCACGTGTCTTCTGATTTTCCATTATTTATTATTTCTTAAACTTAAAGTCACCCAAAGGGCAATAGAGAGGGCTAAGCTTGGAGTTTCCCTGCGTGATCGCATCAGAAATGAGGATATCCGCAGGAGAACCAAAGTTACCGACATATCCCGAAGAATTGCGAAACTTAAGAGGTAGTGGGCAGGGCACATAACTCTCAGAACGGATGGCCGATAGGGCCGAAAAGTTCTGGAATGGCGATCGCGAACTGGAAGACGATGCGTTGGGAGGCGTCCAACTAGATGGACCGATGACCTGGTTAAGGCGGCGAGAGTGCGCTGGATGCGAAACGAACGGGATCGGTCAATGTGGCTACGCCTGTGGGAGGCCTATGTCCAGCAGTGGACGTCTATCGGCTGTGATGATAATGATGATTATTTCTGAACCCATTAATGATGCTGATAGTAATGATGTCTTTAATGATTACCTACTTTATGTAGTACTTATAATGTATTAGTATATGCTCTAATGAACTCTAATTAATTATCAACAAATAGATACTCTAACTATAGCGTCGGTCAATCAAGATTCGAATTCGAATTATCTGTCGAATAGATTCGTCAGTTACCAGTTATTATACAGATATATATTAAAAAAATCTTTATTCGTTAGGTAGTTACGAGACATTTTATCTGAAGATTGAAAAGTTGGCTCTTAAAAACCAAGAATCTAAACAATATCTCAATCAAAGTTCTGTTAAATGACCCTTATTATAAACTCGAGCACAATATTTTGCCTCAGATTAAAGGCAAGTTGAATGTCAGCGTAGTTTTCTCACGACACTTGCTATATAGAAGCACGTATTAATTGCAGCACAGAGTACGAACAAAGATTTCTTGCTAAGTGGCTAGTGAAGCTGACAAATCGCTGAGTATTGCATTTGGGGGATGGTGTAAGTGATGAGAATACTGTGTGTGATTTTACCAACTGTGAAATCACACACTGTATTCTCATAACTACAACAACAACAACAAACAGCAACTCTAACGGATTGTTATAAGTTTGTAAAACGTGAATAAAAAGGGTCTATATATAGTCACATATTAACATGCATGCGACCACAAGACCTATCATAACTAGAATAAAAATCTCACGATGTTTTTCCTGGTAGAAATAGGCTTTTAGAGGCCGTAATATTGAAAACCATTATAATTCCATTGCCAAAAAAGGACGGTGCTTTGGGAGACTTATAGCTCCATCTCTCTCTAGCATTAGAATATTTAGTAATAGCCATAATAATGATTCCGTACGCCACAGTACGGACTCTGATTTTTCTCTCAATTTTTAAGTACCTACAAATGCACTTTATTTACTCTTTATAACGTTTGAACTGACAGTTCTAACTTCTGGTAATATCGTAAATCTTTGCAAACAGTCCTTCATAAAATCTTAAGGTTCAATGCTTTCTTCATGTTAAAGCATGTTAGGTAAGGGATAAGTAAGGGGTGCGCTCAGAAGAACTTCTAACTGAGTAGGAACACATCTTTTACCGCAAATAAAGTTCATACCTTACACCACACACAACAATGGAGAGCTCGCCACAAATGCAATCACAAATGCTATTCGCTATTGTACAAATCTTTTTACCAATAAATACATGAAACGTTTTTAAGCTTTGTACAGCGCCGACTTTTTATAACAGAAGCGCTTTATGCTTCAAATCTTTTGTGCCTTTTCTTTGATAGAGTGGTTTTTTTGTTTATTTTATTGGTCTTGGCTATACTTAGGTGACAACGTTTTGGTAACCTTTGAATGTAGGAATTGAACAAAGAATCAATTATGTCGTTTATGTTGGTAATTGAATTAATCAATTGTTTCGATTACGTTGGTAATTGAGACGGTCATGTTAGTCGAACTGAAATAAAAAACTACTTAAGTAGTCATATCCCCGATTTATGAATGAAGCAATTCAAGTTGAGAATTTGTCAAACTCCACTCTTTAGCTGCAATCCTGTCAAAATTTGATATTGAAATTTGGGTTTGACGCGTTCTTAACGCCAAATTTCTGAATTAAGATTTTGAAATGGAGTAGTTTTCAAACTCAATTTTGGGCTAAAACCTGTTAAATTACTCATGTGAGAAACCAACCCGTTGTTTGTAAGTGATTAAGATGCAGTAGTTTAGAAGAGTTGTTATTACTGTACTTTTACTTTAAAATCCTCGACAGAGCACATTTTGCTGATTGCATTATGTACTGGTATTTTGAGCCACCAGTGTAGGTTTATTTGTTTGACAATATTCTAAATAACACGAATTAATTAATTTTATCAGTATTCAATTATAATTCTATGATTTGAACTCATTACATTGTATTGTGTTCTGTTGAATTCATAAGAATGCCAATAAATTGTGTCTGATATATTAATTGAAATTTACATTTGAACTTCTATAGTCATGTTTAATAAAGAACTAGGGCTACATAGCTGATCTCACATAAATATACCCCCTTATTATGTGACTTAGTGCTAGATGTATATAGATAATTTATTTACTTTTAAGGCCTTATCATATGACGTACGTAAGTTAAATTAATCGATGTTATTTTAGTCACTAAAGTGGCTTAAAATAGGATGATACCCCATCAGTGCCGCTAGAGTAAGTACACCTACCTACGTAGGTATCTTATTAGCTAACTACAGGGGGGTGACCACAAGCTCTTACAGTAAGGTTATTTTGAGATCGAGTAAGGGACAGATGTATCTGACTTGTATACATCTGTCACTTACTCGATCTCAAAATAACCTTACTCTAAGAGCTTGTGGTTACCCCCCTGGTATCTTATTCCTATTCATAGTTATTGTATTCATTGCGGTTTTTTTTTTTTTTTTTATAAATTGACACACACACTGTTCCGTTGTTGTTGAATTAGGTATTTCACCTATGTTTGTAATATTTGTAAGTATGTGAGAACCATGTTCCTACTCATCAAATTAATTAATTTTCCTGTTAATGCTTTTTAATACTTTATACCTGTACGTAGTATAGTGTGTAGAGCTATTCTGGGTGCATCGTCCTCACATATATTAATGTATGTACTTATGTAAATATTGTAAAACACCAATTTTTTTTAAAAAAGATTATGTATGGAGTTTCTTGTGCGTTCTTCTCCATAACAATCTACTTTCCGAATGCAGGGTAGTTTTTTTTTTTTTTTTTTCTTGTGAATTTTAATTTATGTTACGTTCAAAAGCGCCGTTTATTGGCCTAATTGAATAAATATATTTGACTTTGACTTTGAACTCTGGCTCAAGTGACTATATTTAGTTAAGGTTGATAAGAAGTAAAACTAATAACAGTTGAACATAAGTACAAGCTTAGCAACTGCTTTTTGTATTCCAGGGAATATTTGCAGAAAAGCTTAATTCTGCGGCTTAATTAAACGGTGGTTACGGGTAACCAGAAAGTAAGAAAGATAAACTTACGATACCAGTTAAGATTACCTAGTCGACGGTACGAACTATTTTGTGCGCGAGGTTAAAATGCAGGCTGTCTCATCCGACAACACGTGTGAAAGAGATAGATGCTGTGATGAGCAGTAAAAAGCTAGTTCGCGTACCAATTAGCACTTTTGCACATTTGTATCGAAATGGATGATGATTTAGGACGAAAATGAGCGCGTGTAATTTTATAAACAGACCTTTGCAAGTCTAGATATCATGAAAAAACAACTAAATGTATATTTTTAAAATAAAATTATTTGCATTGTTGAATTATTAATATATCCCTGTATGGAGGCCGTTTTGCAATTTTCGTTTTTCTTGGTATTTATTTCCACCCAAACATGCGTTAAAATTAGTGCTGAAATATGGAACTTTCGACGCTCATTATCTTTCAAATATTGTATTTTTTTACTTATTTGTTTCCATACTGGGCTAGATAATGATGAGACAAATTTATATATATTTTTTTATTTTATTTTACATCTTCAAACAGTGAAGTAATTGCGAGACTAAGTTTTTATGGAAGAATGAACGACTAGTGTAACCTTAAAAGATAATGAGCCTTGATATCAAATGACATTTATTCTATGTTATATTGTAAATAAGCCTCTTTTAATCTAAGAAAATTAAATTCTTTGTTTCTATTTATAACTCTATATTCTTGATTAATATTTGTCCATTTATTAAAACCTTTTGTATTGATTTAATCTTTCATCGCTGCACCCAATGACATTCCAAGTTCGTTGTTAATTAATATTTTTACCTATTAGACTTGCAAACGAACCTCTTAGTATTCCCTTGGCAGCGATACAGAATGTATTTTTATGATTTATCGAGCAAGTTGAAGATATTAGATCTTCGCTAACATACACTTGGGGAATTACTTGATCTATTACTTTGGTCCTTTTGCGTTCAGTTTATTATAAAAGTAAGGTATGATTTTCAGAATCTTATTTGAGCTAGATTAAAAATAATTAATAATAATAATTATAATAATAATTATGATTATTATTTTTATGTTGACTATCGGTCTGTTTTTATTAAAATGTACTTATTTATAAGTACATTCACATTAATCATTCAGTCGTTTATCATTCTCTTTTTTTTTTTTGTAAATTTTTAGGGTTCCGTACCCAAAGGGTAAAAACGGGACCCTATTACTTCCCAGTCCGTCTGTCTGACTGTCTATCTGTCACCAGGCTGTATCTCATGAACCGGGATAACTAAACGGATGATATTTTCACAGATGATGTATTTCTGTTGCAACTTTAACAACAAATACTAAAAACAGAATAAAATAAATGTTTAAGTGGGGTTCTCATACAACAAACGTCATTTATTTTTGCCGTTTTTTGCGATAATGGTGCGGAACCCTTCGTGGGCGAGTCCGACTAGCACTTGGCCGGTTTTTTTATTTCGTTTGTTGTATTCTCTCTCTGGAGTTGGGCAAGGCTTTTAAATAATAAAATATTTGCATTTTGCAATATGTAGACATTATGCAGGCCATGGTTGGAAGATTCAACTTTTAGAAACCAAAAACTAGGAAACAACTAAGCTACTTGCGAGCAAAAACAGCAGAAGGTATCAATATCTAAAGTTGAATACTGATGTAAGGTTTATAAAAACCATTTATTGCTCTATTTATTAATTATTTATTTATGCTCACATACAGCAATTGTAAAATTTAATTTCTGGCGATCTTAGTAGTAAGGTATTACCAATGTACTTTGTAGTTTATTCACATAAATTTTCTTACAGACTTACACAAAAATCATAGCAGCATAATTTTTATCAACTCTCTTTTTTAGGGTTCCGTAGCCAAATGGCAAAAAACGGAACCCTTATAGATTCGTCATGTCTGTCTGTCTGTCTGTCTGTCCGTCCGTATGTCACAGCCACTTTATTCCGAAACTATAAGAACTATGCTGTTGAAACTTGGTAAGTAGATGTATTCTGTGAACCGCATTAAGATTTTCACACAAAAATAAAAATAAAACAATAAATTTTGGAGGTTCCCATACTTGAAACTAAAACTAAAAATATTTTTTTTCATCAGACCCATACTTGTGGGGTATCTATGGATAGGTCTTCAAAAATGAAATTGAGGTTTTTAATATATTTTTTTTCTAAACTGAATAGTTTGCGCGAGAGACTCTGCCAAAGTGGTAAAATGTGTGTCGTCCCCCCTGTAACTTCTAAAATAAGAGAATGATAAAACTAAAAAAAATATATGATGTACATTACTATGTAAACTACCAGCGAAAATTGGTTTGAACGAGATCTAGTAAGTTGTTTTTTTTTTAATACGTCATAAATCGTAAACCGCAATTTACCAAGTACGGAACCCTTCGTGCGCGAGTCCGACTCGCACTTGGCCGGTTTTTTAAACTTGCAAATAAAAATTCCGTTCAGCTGCAACTACTACACTTAGATTACCGTAAAAAACTTTAATTTAATAAAAACTATATTAATTCTCTGTTTGCAACACTGTATAAACTTCACATTAGCTACGAGTATCATTAGCGCTAGGGTGTCCACACGTGTTTGTAAATAAATACGGACGAAAGGGTGACAATGTGTTGTTGTAAAATATCAATTAGTCCCGCTTTGACTTAAGGGATTGTGCTGATGTAGAGTGGTGTTGATAGGTGCCTGTTTGCTTTGTAATTTAGTCAGTGTAGGATTATTAGGTCCTTTGATAATGTTTATTAGTAGGTACTGAACGGTTTGATTTGTGATCAAAGGGGTAATGCGATATACTTAATGAAAACCTGCAGTTGAATTGTTTTGTTTCCTTGAAAGGTGTTATATGTTAGAGAAAATATTATTGTCAAGGCCACTATTTAGGTAGATAAGTTTGCTGATTAAACATGAAATGGATAGTTAGTATTGAGTAAATAATAATTCACCTGTTAAAAAATATATATAAGAAATTAAAATGAAAACTTTAAGAAAGCTTTTTAGCTTACTGTGCATGGTCAATTAACCAGTTCAATCTGTAAGGGATTATTTTAAAATTCAGTTGCAAGATTTGTTCAACACAAACTAACGAACTATTGGGGCAAGATAAATAAAAGCTTATAAAAAAAACTTTTTATTTTCGGTTTCCTATTTGAAACAGTAGTTATATTTACTATACGGTGACTGTTCATTCGTCAGGTCACAGATAATTTAATACTACAGTAGTCAGGTCTAAAGCACTAACGAACGGCCCACCCAACACCAAAACTGCACGTCAACATTATTATTACTTCAAAGCGCCAAACGTATGGTAATCAAATGCCATACCAAATCACCACCATGCCATACGTAGAGGGGCTATAATGAAATAGCTGATGTTCCACGCCAAAACACGATTAGTTCTGCGCACTCGTCCCTGTTATTGCAGTGTCATTGTTGGGGGCTAAGGGGACCAGTTTTATTAGCTTTGGGCATAGAATTAGAGGAATGGACTGAGCGTTCTAGCGATTCCTATTTGGTTGTAAAGTGATAATGGCCAGAAAAGTGTAAAAGAGACAATGGTGATCAAGCGACCAGAGACTAGTATCATTCTATCAACAAAAGCGTTGAATGTCAAAAATGTATGCGAATGCCAAGCGTTATTGAAATGACACGTTATCAATAACTTGCATTTTAAAATTTGGACCATCTCCATCGCTGGTAGAATGTCAATTTGTCATTTTATCTTTGAAAATTTGTTAGTTTCACGTAGTTCTTATTCTAGTTTTTTTTTAGAGTGATGTGTTATTGTGATTATGATAATCATATAATGGGACTATGGCCTACAGAAACAATTTTTTTTCCTGTTTTTGTTTCTTTGTTTTTGGTCCCGACTCTCGAAATTAAAGTTATCTTTCGCTTTGTAATGTTTTTTTTTTTTTTATAAACTCACATACACAACACCCAGAGCCGGAACAACTATCTGTAGATCATACAAATATTTGTTCCGTGCGGGAATCGAACCCGCGACACGCAGCACAGCAGTCAATCGCTCAACCACTGCGCCAACCGTGCGCCCTTTTTGGAAGTTGGTAGTATTTTTTTGAAAAATAGGTTTTATGTTTGACTTTTTTGCTTTAATTTTTGCATAATAAGCAAGTTCTACGGCCAACGTTATGTCAGAATAGGTTATCAAAATGACTTAAAACTTGACATAACCTGTGAAATGAGAGTGGACCAGACTGAACTGTACATATCTGTGTATACGTCTGCATACCTCATTAGAGCATACCGGCGTGATGTTATGTTATGAAGTAGCGTAAACAATAAACAGACATGCGATTACAGGATTCCCGAGAGATTTGCCTTCGTTTATTGAAGAGTTTTGTTGTATATCTCCGAAGTTCTTCACAAGATCTTGGCCAAATTTAAACGGAAGCACCAGCTTTCCAATAAAAAAATTATCGAAATCCGTTTACCTATTAAAAAGTTCTGAGCTACACACATAAAAAAATACAGTCAAATTGAGAACCTCCTCCTTTTTGAAGTCGATAAAAAAGATGTCCGCACAGTTGCTTGATTTTGCCCTTATAAGCGAGTACTTAATTATGTGACGGCATTGCTCAGTCTATTCCTCTATGTCTATATATAACTTTTAGAAAGTCTGTAAAGGAGTTTCTGTGTGGTCAATCTCGTAAAGCATCTAGCTGCTAGGTTTATTTTTTCGTTGTTTTGTACTGACACTTACGACACTTTCTTTAAGAGAATTAGAGTTTATTTTCTGGTGTGAGTTTTCTATTTCGTGTGGCTTTATTTTGTTTTTATCTTTGGACATTCTTGGAGTAGAAAAAGCTGTGATTTTTGTGCAAGTATCTGGTATATTTATCATTAATCATAAAGTCAAATTGCTTGTTTGTGTACATGTTTGCTGATCCGATATAGGAAATTATTTCTGAAGACAAGGGAAGGATATTTACATTATCCCTAAAGCGATTCACACAGTACGCAGATACGATAATATTTTATCTGCGTATACAAATTTAATTGTCTGAAAGTATCATACACTACGCAGATACGACAATTTTACTACTAGACGCACACACACACAGATACTAAACAGCTCGTCAGATGAGGATTCTGATTTTGAATTTGATACATGTATTGCGTTAGAAAGTACTCAAAGGCGAAGAATTTGGATAGAACGTCATATAAAGCTTAAAAAGAACCGAGCAGAATTTACCATTTAACAGGATCTATCTGTTAACAAATTACATATTTCCGAAACCCAAGGTCAAGATTTATGTAATTTTTAATCAAATCATGAATACCGATTCATGATTTGATTAAAGAAGACATTAAAAAAAAAAAGAACAAAAACGTAAACAAGGAGAAAATCATGCAGTGCAGTCGGAGGATACATATTCGCGGGCTGGCTGACCAAAACCAGGTGTATCCTCCGCCTGCACAGCATGATTTTCTCCTTGTTTACGTCTTTTTACTTCGCTTTCTAAGCAGTCGCGTTTTCTTTATTTTTTTTATTTATAACTTATGCCATATTTGTATCGGCATATGTTATCTATTTTAGATATAATATTATAAAGAGGTAAAGTTTGTGAGTTTGTGAGGGGGGTAATCTCTGGATCTACTGAACTGATTAAGATGTAATTTGGCATGGAGATAGTTTTAGACTCAGGGAAGGACTTATAATTTGTACTTATAACGCGGGCGTAGCCGCGGACAGAAGCTAGTCTGCAGATATTTTTGTATACGCAGATAATATTCTCACCATCTTTAGATATAAATGTCGGTGCCCAAAGATACTTTACAATAAAATATAAATTATCTGCGTTCTGTGTATTATTAATTCATTTTCTATAGAGAACCATATTGAAAGATTTGCGTAGTATGTGATTTGCTTAAGAGCTACCTTATGTCTAAATAAAATGCTTTTTTCGTAAGATATGCCACGAATTTCGCATTGTTTTCGCTTCTCGATTGATTGAACTTCGCTTACCAGAAAACAGTTACTCTATCTATCTGTTTTTCCGTTAAGTCCTTGACTCAAGCTCATCCATTTCCGGGCTCGACATTGATCTTCGAGTTGCGATCTCGTTGAGTGATGACCTCCTTAACTTGACTTATTTTCCTTAACTTTGAGATCCCTGAAACGTAGTAACAAAAGTTTCATCTACCCACGAAAAAAAAGGAGCTCGTGAATAAATAATAACAGTCACACGAGCCGATCTTCAAGGTTAATCACCACAGGCCGAGATCGGTCCGTTGATAGGTGACCATCTTTACATAGCGATATTCCTTTGTGCCTTGGAAAGCACGTTAAAGCGTTGGGATAAAGTTAAGTAGATTGATTGAACAAAAAGAGGTGCCAGATAAAAATATAGGACAGAAATAAATTGAAAATCCTTCTCTAACTTAAAATTTTGTCACATATCGAAAATTGCGGTCCGTACACACATAAAATCGAAATGTATTCATGAAAAAAAAACCCCAAGATTTGTGTCGCAAAAACTGTATCCGATTTCAGATAGATACATAAACTCACCATTGACGGGTTTGTATTCGGATACAAATAAGTGATGGGTTAACTGGACATTGGACAGTCCCTTCCGGTCCTTTGGTCCGATTGTGTCGGTTTTATAAGTTCTTGAATGGTGTGTGACGGAAGCATTGAAAGGGTTGACTTCGATGGTGTTGTAGTTCTATTAATGTGAAAAGGATTTTAGAATATCGTATATGGTAAAGGTTGTGAGTTGTGAATAGTATTTTTAGAGTATTGATCGCGTTTATGAATGAACTTGAAGTTCATTCATGATCGTATTTGATACTTACGAATTATTTATCTTTCTTTCTCTGTGTGATTTACTTTTGGGGTTGTTTAGATGAAGATGTTGTTTTAGTTTAAAAGAAACCCATGGTTATTTTATTAAGAAGTCATAATATAGGGGTCAAGTGGGCCGCACGTCAGTCGTAACAACCACCAGTATAAGCTGGCTTCTTATTCCATTAAAACCACGCTAGTCATCAGTCATCACCTGAACCTTTTACAGGCACTTTTGAAAAGTTACTTAGTCAAAAAGTTGGAGTTATTTGCAAAGTTAAAAAACCGGCCAAGTGCGAGTCGGACTCGCGCACGAAGGGTTCCGTACCATTATCTCCAAAAACGGCAAAAAAAACAACGTTTGTTGTATGGAAGCCCCACTCAAATATTTATTTAATTCTTTTTTTAGTATTTGTTGTTATAGTGGCAACAGAAATACATCATCTGTGAAAATTTCAACTGTCAAGCTATCACGGTTCATGAGATACAGCCTGGTGATGTAGCGTTACATTTAGCTCCGGAGAGCTATACGTAAGCCACGTTAATAAAATTAAGAATAAAAGGTTAAAAATTAAATTAAAGCTATAAAAATAAAGGATAAAGAAGTATAAAACTAAAGGGCCGGCTTCGCGCGACGTGGGCAGGTATCCAGGCAGTAGGTCGGGCAGGAAGTCGTAGAATGTCCGAGGTAGTTAGGTGAGCAGACACCTCGACGGACAAGCAGGCAATCGGCCAGGTAAGGCAGACAGCTGGACGGACTGGAACTCTTCAAACCGTCGTGGTATGCTCGAGAGAGACACGTGAGCAGGCACCACGACGGAGTAACAGGCATACGGTCAGGAAAGGCAGGCAGGTCAGCAGTGAAACGGCTAGTAGCCAGATACGTGGGTAAATCATACACGATATAACACTCACAGTATATATTTTAGAGCACTTCAGAAAATAGTAAATTTACATAAAAGTTTCACAGATTTAAGGATTTTAAAGAGTTTTAAGAATAGAAAATACACTTCGTAATATAGTACTCAGTATCCACCACTGTCGGCGTTCAGACCAGACCCTAGACTAAAAAGAACTGAAGCCCGTTTTTCATTCGATCTCCATTTCTTCTAAATTTCAAATTCAAATCGCCAAAAAGACCAGAGAAATAAAAACGGCTTTACAAAGGCGGGTCAGTCTGCTCTGACCTTACAATAATGTACAACTAGCTTAAGGAAAGGTCTAGGTATTATAGTCCATGGTACCTATGGTATGTCTATGGCTTTAAGAAAATAAAATAGACAGACATATCATGTCAGATGAAAATGTCGGAGTATAAAAAATTCCATAATTTTGCAAATAAGCAATACAAATTAAGTTAAAGAAATAAAGAAACAATCAGAAATAACTAAAAATATGCTTTACAGGTAATAATACAAAGAATATATATAAAAATGAGTTACACAAATTGATGCGATATCAAAAGATGTGATGATGGATTGTGGAGTGTTATGAAACGTAAGTAGATCTTGAATAAATACCACAGTGACAGACAGACAGACAGACCGTGGAGTCTTAACAATAGGGTTCCGTTTTTATCCTTTGGGTACGGAACCCTGAAAACGTAGTTTTCTACGGTGAGGAACGTGTAAGACTTTTGAGAGTCTAACACGTTCTAGATATACTACGGATAGATACTTATTTAAAACACCGACTTGCGGTGGACTGTACTATTCCGTATACACTTACTCAAACATTTCAGTTAAATACCTCCTTTTTGAAGTCGGTAAAAATAGAGTAGCAACCATAACCATCAAAAACTTATAATAGACCAAAAATATCCCCAAAATTACTAAACCATTCGACCATAACCTCAAAACACATTTTAAACTTCTAATCAAATATCCGTTGCTTTATTATTAAAACAAACATTTGAGAAAAAACCAATGGCCTGGTAAATTCTCCTATTAATTTTAAATATGGCGGCAAATTGAACTGTGACGCACTTCCGGTTGAGCGACGCCGGCGCCGCGTGCCTGAGACATTTGACGTCACTTCCTGTATTTTATTATTACAGGAAGAGTGATGCCGTTAGTGCTAAATGGTGTAATTTGATGATAGTGTGAATAAATGGGGTTTTGTGAGGGTTAGAGTGTAATCGTATCGATCTGTGCGACACTGCATAACTATTTGAATTAAGACATAGTATAAATGTTCGCACTGGAATGTATTGCATATTGACATCAGTATTGTATATTGACATTAGTATTGGATATTGACATTTGTAATTTTTACCTATATTGACATTAGTATTGTATATTGACATCAGTATTGTATATTGACATTGGATTTGTATATTAACATTAGTATTGAATATTGACATTTGTAATGTTTTGCCTATATTGACATAGCCTTATTATTTGTTTTCAGTCTGTGTCTTGACATGTACTGTTTTTGACATTTTGTTTTTGTTATATTATTGTTCCTATTTGTTTCTCTTTTTATTGGCATTGATTTCTATTGATATTTGTATTGACATTGATTTCTATTAATTTGGATTATGCAATTCTATTTATTTGTTGTTTAATTGTCCAAGCTTATTTTAGTTCATTATTTTGACTTACCTGGCTTGATTTTATTTAATTTCTTTTTTTTTAAATACTTGCAAACATTTGTACGCCCTCTGGCATAACATAGCGCACTCTTTATTACCTGTATATACCATTATTATTGTACCTATGTTAAACAAATGAATAAATGACTTATGACTTATGACTTAATGTACTTAAACTCAAAGCATTTATTTGCAGACACAGGCACTTTTAAATTTCCAAGAAACCGGTCTGTCTTCTTGGATGAAGGTTTTCTTGGAAATATAGGATTAATTTATTAATTTATAATTATATTTTTTTTACTTTTTTTATTTATTTTTTATTTAGTACTTTTAATTTATTATTTCAATTTATCACATTTCATCCTACATGTCTAACAAGGCCTCTGCGAGTTGGTTTCGGCCCCTGGTATGCCTTTCAAAGGTCCGGGACCCTAGGGCCCCGAGAGTCAGAAAAATAATGTGGTTATAAGGCATTCCTCGTTCAAAGGCGTAGATCTCTATGGAGAAGAACGTGAAAGAAACTATAATACATGGATACATTTTTAAATCAATAAATAGTCCAAATAATAATAATAATAATTATATTCTAGTTTTTAATAATATTTTATTCTTATTTTAGTTTTAATACTAGTTTGTCAATAATAATGTACATATGTAAATAAATAAATGTATGTATCTATAAATAGTTAGGTACAAAGAATTGGTGTATTCACTGTACGTAGGTACATTTCTGCCTACCCGGCAGCAAATGTAAGCAGCGTGATAGAAGATGTAAAATTTACAGCATTCTATTTCATTGCAAACTTTTCAGTGACACAAAATGGCGTGCCTTTCGAGCGAGCCGAATACAGTTACCAAATTCAATTGAGTCCAAGTATTTTATTTGTCAACTTTGCAACAGTTTATTCTCCAACTGAACATTTAAGCTACAATCGTCGGTACTCTCACAAGGCATACATGCCAAAAGAAATAAAATATACCATCCATTACTGCCAATACAGCATTCTCTACTTTATCTACCATTTTTTTGCAACTACAAATCGATCTTCATTCATAAGGAGTAAGTATATGAACCTACTATTACAATTTTTGGTCTTTAGATACGGTCACTTGAGAAAATTCCATTTATTCTTTGATATTGGTCCTTGTAAGAGTGTTATACATGAGCCCATTCATTTGAGTTGTGAATGTGTTTCATAAAATATAGTGCGGCGTTATTCGAGTGTAAAATGTCACCGTGTTTAGGTAGCGGTTTCTTTGAGGCTTGTGCGCGGGAGTTTGTCAGAGATGTGTGAAGATTGTGGGGTTACGAAGATGGCGGGTAGTGGAGAGGAGGCGGGAGCGATTTGAGACACAATTCCCAACTATACCCTATTCGCTGGAGCAAATGGATAAAAGTTAAACACATCATAGAAAAAGTTTTTAAGGTTTATTCTTTGCTGTCACAAAAATAATCATCTTCTCATGATATTTCATACAACAACCAAATGCACACATTTAAAACATTTAATTTATTTTTCTTAACTGCATTTCACAACAATATTAATATGTTTAATGTCTAAACAAAAAATTGGCATTAAAACCAAAACCAATAGGCGATATAAAAAAGTATCTCGAAAACCAGATAATAAATGAACGAGTGCTACAAAAGTAACCATTTTGCGTTGTAAGGTTGTATTTTTAAAATTAATCGAATTAAAACCGTTTGACGTTTGTTTGTTTATCTTTTATTTTTTGCTCGAGCGAATATAATATAGTTTTCGTACCACTTGCTCAAAAAAGTGACATTCTATGCCACAAAAAGCGAACATAACAATAGTCATTTTTAATCTGTTAAAAACAGGGAAAGAAAATTGTACTGAATTTCATTCATCCTCTAGGGGGAGAATGTGATTTAAATTTGGAATACTTACCGAAATTTATACTGAACTACATCTGTGTTTACACCATTGAGTTCGTATATAAAGCATTATACATCTTTTTGAAAAAGGAATACGCATTTATTACGCAGTTATGATTATTAAATAAAATTACGAAAACCGACGAGGCCGTATGAGCTTGATGCCTTTGCTTTTCCGAGCAAAAAAATATTAGTCTAGGAATTTGCTGCGTTTTTTTCAAATACATAAACGTTATGATTATTTTAATTTATTTTTATATTTTTTAATAAATGCTTATCTCATATTATTATTGTGTTAATTTTTTCGCAAATGGTACGAAAAGTAGATTATTTTCCTCGGTGATAAAGCTGTCTTAGTCTTGGGTGAACTTAAATCCCTCGCTACACTCAGGACTTGTCTTAAATCCCTCGCTTCGCTCGTGATTTAAGTTTTTAACACCCTCGCTACGCTCGGGAGTAAACCTCAAGTCCTTCGTTACGCTCGCGATTTAAATCGTCACCCGCGACAGAAGACACTGCTTTATCCCCTTGGTTAATAATCTACTATTCTGCCAGCGGCTTCGCGGCCTTGTAAAAGTCGGCAAATATCCCAAGGGAACGAACTCCCGCGATGAAAATTTAATGTCCCTCCTCAAAGTAAATCTATCTCTTTACCAAAATTCTAAAAAATCGGTTTAGACGCGAAAATGTTACAAACAGACAGCTGTACTTATAAAGACATCTACTTATTAAATACCCTCTTATCATTGATGATTAGAGGATACTTAATAAATAGATGATGTGCACAAAAATTATTAAATTAAAGTTCATGAAAAGGTTACACAGAATTTATGAAAAATAATTACTAAGGTCGAGCTTTTCTGCTAAAACCTGTGTTTTAACACAGTGACTCTTAGACCTTAGTAATCTTATAATACTCTTGAGACTATAATATTTGAAATTGATAAAATATCAAAATGACATCAAGAGTAAAGTGATCCAGATAAGTTTAATACATTTTTAGGCAAATTGATCCACGTGCTTCACAAAATGCCTAGTTAATAGGACTTTCATTTTCTAACTCAGAAGTGAATGACACCTGAAGCACTTTAGACTTAAGTTCTTAACGATAGCTAAAACTTTACACTCAATATAAAACTAAAATTAATAAACTCAACATTTAATATTTATCGTTATAATAATACTTAAACTTTATTCCAAAAGCTATTCCCCATTATGACTTGACTATTACAATAAACTTGAAAATATTTTATCTGTAACACCGTTCCCTTTTCCTAACAAAGACAAAATTTAATAAAAAGCTGCCAAAAACTCTTTATCAGTTTGTAAAAATTATAAATTCAATCTAAACTTTTTCTCGGTTTCGGGGCCCGAGGTGTTGGGTTGCTAAGGGAGACTTACGGGGTACCGCCCACTCTAATTGATTGCATAACTGCCGCCTATGATTCCTATTCATTCTTTCATTCATTCAGACTCCGTTCATTCAAGCAATCATTTGACATCGGCGACAAATCGGCTCCAAAGACACCATTGTTGGTTTCTGCCAAGTTCAAATTGCGTTTTAAGTTTGAAATTGTCTCGATTTTGTTCCTTATGACTTTGTTGTTAGACTCCTTTATAATTTTAGTAATTGAGAATCTATCTGGTTAGCAAAATTCTTGATGAAAAAATGCATTGGCGTTTAGATGTTTCACAATATTAATAAAGGTCATTTTCGCATACGTTATCAAAAGAATTGACACCAAGTTATCGTATTATAGTTATAATGTATTATAGAAAGGAATTTCACGCATGCCTCTGCCTTTTTTCTTCGTCAAAGTCAGACCCTTTGTCGCCATTATAAACTTCTGAGTGCTACTTGTGATTCTTATGAATAGAATAAAAATTAGTTATGGTGAACGATTATCTATGAATTTAGTGATTTTTATTTGGGCATTTAGCGTTTGATATGTTGTGTATGACCTTTTGGGCAGATGTTGGCTAAAAGGTGGTGTTCTGATGTTTGAGATGACACGGGACAAGGAAAAAGGAAACTTTACGGTCGAATGAACTTCGTCGAAGATAAATGGTGCTCTAAACGGGAAATGAACAAACTCAAAAAATATTGATAGCTATGATTTCTAAAAAGTTTATTTTATTCTGAAAATATTTCTTTCTGATTTACGTTAAAAGTTTTATGAATTTGATCAACTTCGCCTTTTGGATCTAATAAATATTTTGATTTTTTAAACTCCTTTCCAATTCCACTATTCGCACAGGTATGAATGTATTTCAAATATTTACCAGTTGCACAGTTACCAGATACAGTTTTAGTTACTCGTGTTTTTTTCTTAATTCATATTTTATGAACCCTATTACATAATGATATTCAACATACAAATAGGCACAGATCATAGAAACAACTGTTGTTTCTATGATCTGCGCAAATAGGTCATAACAACAAATATAATAATAAAAAGTTTTCTCTATTATATATATAAACTTAATCCCTAATGCCTATATTTGTGTGTTTATATTAATTTCATCGCGAACGTAAACGTAAAGTATTTTCGAAACCACTCAAATTACTCAAGTTTTTCCAAGGTACAAAGCCAGGAAGTACTTACAGTTGGCAGACGAAACTTGATAAGTATTTTCATACTTTTCCGCACTCATAGAAGTTTCGCGAATAAATTAGAACTTTATCCTCGAAATATTATATACCGTGTAATATTCATACTTATGGAAGTTTTACATCTAGAACACTCGGATTCTCATGTTTTTTTTGTCGTGGTAGAGGAGGAAGTTTGATATGAGGATGATGAATCCACGAAAGTTCTGGAATGGAAATAATGTGTCATCGGTTTCCTTATTTAAATGTCGATTGGTATTATAACTAGGCATCGTTCTAGCATTTGTTGCTAAACGTAAATAAACTACGAGAATAATAATGCATTTGATAAATATTTAAACTAGAAATATTCATATTCAAAAACGGTAGTTACAATTTTTGAAATTTATTTATTTATTTAATACTGCATGCATACAAATGTACAGAGGCGTACTTAGGCATTTTCTACCAGTCGAATCTTTGCTACTAAATAAAAATAATTAAATCTTACTATAGAACCAGTTTTTTAAATTATCATAACCTAGGCTGATATCAAAAGCATTTTGTAAACATGCGTCTCAACTAACATTATTAATTTTATACCAGCATCACCAAAAATTTATCCCATAACCATAGCATTCGATCCCATTCATCCGCCGATATAGCATCAATAATTCACAATTTATCAACAATAAATAGCGTAATATGTCCACAATACATCCCTTACAAAAATCCCGGTCGGCTCGTGCAAAAACATCTGTCTCTTCCAGGCTACCATTTGACGGGTCATTAAATATCTTACACGCGTTCCACTTAATAACCATTTTTATATCATTTCTATAATAAATTTTATGCCAAATAAAATTTTTGACCACGCCTCTTTCTAATAAATTATACGAAAAAGACAAATCTGCTATATAGACAATTTTTTGCTGTTTTCGGTTGAATGGTCCCCAGTTTGCGTAAAATTGTTGATAATGCTTTGAAGGGCTTTTAGTGATAAAATTGTGGTGAATATAAGTTTTTTATTCATGTTTCGTGGTTAGGGTGGGCATAGTTTTAATGGGATGTCCTCGTAATGTAAGTGCGGTGATGTGTGACATTGAGTGTTTGGCCACTCAAAATAATTGATAGGTTTGCTGTGTTTTTGTTACTGTGGGCAATAAAGGATAAATTGTAATTTTGGAAAGCTGATAGCAGTGTTTTTAGTGGTGTTATTGAGTTATTATGTTTTGTTAGTGTTAGGGACAACCCTATAGCTATGGAGCCACAAGGCTTTGACAAAAAACTGTTTCAGTTTGGATCAAAATGTTTAAGTGTCGATGTAGCCAGTGTTCTTAAAAATAAAATACGAAAACTAATACAGAATACAATAGAGTATGATTTATTATATAGCAACATACACAACTCTTTAACAGATGTTTAGCCGAGATTAATAAATGTAACTTAAAGCACGTAGGCTTAGCTATGTCTATATCTTGTATATTGCCTAGCCAAAGTACGTGATATGATTGCAACGTTTATTAATCTTGGCCTACGACTGTTGGACGGTGCGCAGATTTCGAACTTATTCCCAGTAACATAACAATATGATTCGTAACAAACAAAATCAACATTATTGTTTTCAAAAGTTCTCTTCTAAAATCCATCTTCTATAATTTAATAACAAATATATTATAATACCTACAATTACCAGACATTTATCTCCGAGGCCATTCCCTCCGGCGAGGTCTAACGAGAGCCTTGTGCCGGCCACGTGGCCTTTGTCTGGCCGGGATTAGGTTCACTCCTAATTACTACATCAGCTTGTTTACTTGTTTACAATTAGATAATAATATTATTATTTGAGTGTAAACAGATCGGGATATTGGATTTAGAAAAGCTATGTTTGGTGTTGACTGGGTTTGGTTTGGGAATAATAGTTTTATTAAACTATCAAGTGAGGTAAAAAAATGTATTTGTATTAGGTCCTTACCTATGAAATTGGCGTTTTGTCGTACTCGCCACTTTGATTTCAAATATCTCCTCTTTGGTTTAGAATTCTAATTTTAAATTTATGCAGCTATACAGTTTACTCATGCTTTTGCGTTTGGAAAACCGTAATTCATTTGTTTTTTCCTCTTTTGGTTTTTCTTTGCGCCAGTCAGTTTACAAAATGTAAAATTGAAATATCGCGTTATTTACGAGTTCGAGTTCCATCGTGGCACCAGTGCTGCAGAAACGGCTCGAAGGATTAATTATGTGTATGGCGATGGTGTCGCAAAAGAAAACACAGTGCGTTTTTGGTTCCAACGTTTTTATTCTGGAAATTTCGACCTGCAGAACAAGCCCCGTGGACGGCCGGAGACCAAAGTTGATAATAAAGAATTGAAGGCTATTGTGGAAGCGGATCCATCGCAAACCACATTCGAGTTAGCTGCAGGCTGCGGTGTTAGTGATAAAACTGTTTTAATCCACTTGAAGCAAATTGGGAAGGTGAAAAGGCTTGAAAGGTGGGTACCTCATGAATTGAGTGCACCAAACAGACAAACGCGCGTCGACTGCTGCGTTACATTACTCAACCGGCACAATAATGAAGGGATTTTAAATTGAATCATTACCTGCGATGAAAAGTCCTTTACAATATTTGAAAACGCTCATCGCAATGGCTGAACCCTGGCGAACCAGCCAAATCCTGCCCCAAACGAAAATTGACTCAAAAAAAATTACTTGTGACCGTTTGGTGGACTAATGCCGGTGTCGTTTACTATAGCTTTCTTAAATCTGGCCAGACGATTACGGCGGATGTCTATTGTAAGCAACTGCAAACCATGATGGAAAAGCTAGCTGCTAAACACTCACTCCGATGGGGCAGTCCAAAGCGCTTTCAAAGATTTTATTGATTCCCGTCCGAATGGTTTTTTTTAGTATAAGGATCAATGCACTACCTATGAGATGGCAAAAGTGCATAGGTAGCAATGGTAAATACTTAGATTAACTAAATATATTACATTAAAAAAAAAACTACTTTATGTTCCTCCCTTACAAAACGCCAATTTCATATGTAATGACCTAATATAATGTAAAATCAATATGATATTCGCGTGAAGATAAACTTTAGACAACATTATAAGAGAAGATCTAAATATGGAAGATGAAAACGTCTTACGCCGACCCCATCACCCCACGTAACATGGGACAAGGGCAGAGAGATGATGAGAAGAGACATAAAGGTCAGACGCAAAATGAAACAAGTAATACTATTAAAATATATGACCACGCACTCAGAATAACGTAAACTCAGATAAAGTTATTGACATAAGATGATGGAAAAAATAATGAGCCAGACTAAAAGCCAGGTATAAATAGGGTTGATGAAACGCCACAACCACTTGGAATTATACTTGTTCTAAACCCGACAAAGGACGATCTGACAAGTTTTATAATTCAAGTAACTCTTCAGTACAATTGCCTCTTGAAAAGTAATATGCTTTTACAATACAAATAATAGTTTTAATGAAACATACCTAAGTACCCAATTATAAAGGCGAACTTTTTGCTCCAACCACAATGACATACAATTATTTGTATTCATACACCCTTTGTATTTTATAAGCTTTTTATACTATTCAAGTATTGCGCATATGTTTTATATGAAACTGTTGTATTGTTGCAATTTTATCAATTATAGAACTAAAGTGACTCTTAGAACTATTACTTTTGGATGCAATTTTATTTACGACTTTCGTTGGATATAAATCTTTTTCAAAATTCGAATGTGCATACCCTACTGCAAAATTATTTGTCGAAAAAAAAACAACGTTTCGCTTCTGAAAATTAAGTTTTAATTTGTGAAACATCAACGCAACTTATGACGTTCTACTATTGAGTCATTCAGCCCTTGAAGTGTTTAGGAAACGAAATTCGAATCATGTGCTATTCGAATTAGGACTTAATGATTTTAGTAATAAGGAAGTTTAGCTATTTTTATATTATTTCATCAGCTGCATTCAATTGTTTATCATAAAACGACCATTTTGACGTGGTGTGACGAATGCAGCCAGTTGGTGTGTTTGAATTAAACATTTAATTTGTTTCCTTTATTCTGCTTGGGTTTTATTAAGTGGCAATGTACTGTGACAATAGTCATGATTCGATATGCTGACGTCATGATTGTAATGAACGGATCGAGTATCAGGGATAGAACATATTGTGTTGATGAGATGAGGATTGCATAGAATTGTGTTAGTTCACGCTTTGAAGTATTGACATTATTAGCATATTTAATCATTTAGGATAACGGACTTCATATCTTAGACTGTTAGTGGTCCTTGGTGGGTAGTCATCATCATAACCATAATTTCAGTCAACTGCTGGACATACTGATTGGTCCTCTGCGTTTTGCAACCACCGGATTCCCACAACCTTGACCAGGTTATCGCTCCACCTAGACGGAGACCTTCCAAACTTTATTTAACGGATAGTATTTGGTTCTAATTCCTTATTTAAGAAAGGCCTAAATAAGTTGGAATAAGCGTACAAAGATGATGTTGATATTTTTTAGGGTACCTTTCCTCAAATAAAAACGAATCCTTGTAGGATCACATTATTGTCTGTATCTGTGTCCACCAGTAGATACCTTTTTCTCAGGAATGCGTGGTCGTACCAAGTTGAAATGTGTAGCATTTAATGTTCAGATCTGCAATCCGTTGGAGCTGTGAAAAAACAAACCTCAAATTCAATGCAATCAAAAGATATGGTTGTTTGTGCCACCAATTTTGACACTCGCGAGAAAATTAAAAAAATAGAACAAGTCCCGTTGACTAAAAATCATGAAATTTACCAAGAAGTAATGCACAAGTAAAGAAAAAAAACGGGCAACCGTAAATATGCTCATTAGTCGATGTACAGGGACAACAGATTGCCAACGGCAAAGTTATCTTTGTCCCTTAATCATTTTTTTTTTACAGCAATGTTCGGTGTATTCATAGTTTTTGATCTTCAGTAAACTTACCTTATTATTTTATTGCATGTAGCTGTTTGTACGGAACTCAGTAAACAAGTCTAACTCGCACTTGCCTGGGTTTTAATTGTACATGCATGCATCATACATGGCGCTCAGAAAAACATTTCTGTCTTTCGTCTTTTTGTTTTTAAATTCAATCGGCCAGCAGTGATAACACTCGCACTAAGAAAATCGCCTTAACTGTTATGACATAAAGGCACTTTCAATGTCAAATTGTTACCACTGATTAGCGGTAAACTATACAATCTTTCAGCAAGCAGATAATATATACAGATATGTATATATATCTAATGGGACAACATTAAAATCCGGCAAGTACTTTTCGAGATAAGACGAACACGTTCCTCTAATTAAATAAATATCAGTGACATGCCCTTTGCACTTTAATCTATACAAACAAAATATAAGTAGCAGTAACTAGTAGTAGCTAACTAGATAACCTTTGTAACAACTTTATAAATACCGTGTAATGAGCTCATATTGATTTATTTGACGACCAGTACCCGACTCCAAAGTATACAGATAGAATATTAATAAACATAGAGTTATGTAACATATTTGAGACAAGCACGCTGCACTATTCACAACCACAATAAAGTTCGACGAACCCTGAAGAAACGATTCAACTGTTTTGGATACCTCAACAAAATTTATCAGAAAAGGACAGCGGAGGAGTAAGAAAACATTAATTACTTCTACTTTTCATAATATGATTACAAAATATTTGAGATAGTAACATAAATATGAATCTCCTCTATTCATCTCACTTAAAGAACACAATTTGGCTATCTGCCATTAGTATCGCAGTTACAGTTTTCGCCCTCTCCGATGTCAACCAGAATTGCATTGCAAGCAACAACGGCACTACATCAAACGACTATTTACTAGGAACTTGGTACAAAATGTACAAGTTCATACATCTCGGACCATATCCTACTTGCTCTTGTCCTAATGTGACATTCACGAGACCAACAGAAGAAGAATTAGGAGAATATAGAGAGAAGTTCCGTTCAATAGACCTGCCTCACGAAATAGGTGATGATGCTGTAGTAGTTGACAGAGGTTATATCAAAGGTCTGGTTCTTGGAGGATCAGAAGCAAAGACGTATATCATAGACCCTCACTCTGTGATGAGGAGTAACCTGGAAGGTTACGAGGTCTATGTTTATAAGCGTATCAACGATAAATACATGCTGTTCTGGCCGTGTAGAATGAGGGGTCATGTGAAGTGGTTACTGACGAGAGACCGAAACGCGACGGAAGAAGAAATGCAGAAGATCATTTGGAGCAAACCTGAGATAACTTATAAGACAACTGGAGTGAGGTTTTGTAATGTTACGTGCTATAAATAAGTATATGAAAAAATAATAATTTGAAACATCATTATTTATCAGTGTAATCTTCAAGATTAACAAAATTACTATAGATTTATTGTTTAGAACTAAACGCATTTTATAATTTGTGGTGCAGCCATAGCATACGTAACAACTAGTCAGTATTTGGCTATCTAGCAACATTTTCATCTTATCCTAAGTAATTTGTATGTTTGTCCTTTACAAAACTGATGTCCTAATATAGAGTATATTCTATTCAAAAGCAATATTTTCATTTCAATACTCTACCCTAATTTGAAGTGACATCTCCTTGTATACATTTTCATTTTGAAATGTTATCTTCGTTACAAGATATCCAGAGCAAAGAAAGATAAATGCGGCAATTTATGTAATTTTTACCACGGATGAATATCTTTTTTTTTGCATTAATTAGGTGTGAACTATATGTATGATTATAATGATGGCTTGCCTAATCCCTCGTTTAAAAAAACTAAGAATAAATGGAGAGTGTTTGAAGAGTAAAATTTTACAGACAAACGCAAAAACTCAACCAAATAAAAGGAAGCAGTAGGAAAAAAGGTCTAGAAACAGTAAACAATAATGTACACAGATTGTGTAGAACATTGTGCGTCGCATCTCAATGCTAACGCTTGATTAGTACGGCGCAGACAACGTAAATTCTACCCACTGTCAAGATTACGATGCTCTGAGATGTTGGGTTGTGTTGATGCGGTATTCTTACGCTAATAAACTCATGGTGCCACCAACAAGAACCAAATAAAACTAAAAGTTGTTATTTAATTGCAGCTCAGATTATTTATTAGGTACATAGCTTCTGCCCGTGGCTTCGCCCGCGTTCAAAGTTAAAAAGAAAATGCTCTGATCGCCACCAAACATTACTTTACTTTACAGGATTATCCGCTGCGTACATCTAAAAATTCTCTGATAATTTCATTAAACTCGGTCCAGCCGTTTCGGAGACTATAAGGAACATACATACATACTTTATCTTTTATATATATAGATTAAAATGAATAAGTTAATCAACTTGCGGCAATTTTGAACCGTTTTTGAAAAAATAGATATCAATTTCTTAATATCTGATTATATGGTTTTAAAATAGCATACACTCAGTATTTGTCGCAACTATTCTCCTAATAGCACCGTCTAGAACTTAAATAAGGCTAATGAAAGAGCCATCCAGATTGCTACTTACTGGTAAATATAAGTCATCAAGTCGGAAAGAAGAAGAGTGGTTTTAATTGTATTTTTGAATTATTTCGTTCATGGTATCCTTTATTTATTTTTAGCCGACTAAAACTGCCTTCTCCAATCCTGCCCCTCCTACGCTGCCTCATGTAGTACCTAAGTGTTATTTGTACCAGTTTTAGTGGCTGCCCATTAAGTGGCGCGTTGTTCGCAGCTCTCTGCCGGCTCCCGGAATTTATCACCAAACCCTATTGTCTTGTCTACTTGATTAACTGGTTGGTTAACTTTACAAGTGCCTCAATATACTTTTATTTTTGTGAGAAAAAGAACAGAAAAATTAACTCAACGCGCTAAATGGATACTATCTACACTTCTGTCTACTGCATCAGGCTCAAGTGTAAATAAAAAATAAAAACTCCCCGATTCTTATTAACTCATGCTTTTTGAACTATATAATTTATCTAGTAGTAGACACGCTTCGATCGAAAATCTATCGAAACACGTAATTAAAAAACGATATCTTGCGAAAATACCTCACTTTAAACAGTAAAACATAACTTTTGAACGGCTGAACCGATTTGCATCAAACATAGTTAAGAACACTCTTGAGCAAGTCAACTTTCAAACAAAAAAAAAGACATTTGAACAGATACACAACAACACATGTCAAACTTATAATACCCCTCTTTTTCCGTCGGGGTTTAAAACAGACAAGATATTTTAAATCTGAGGCAAGATTCATATGAAATAAGCCTGAGGCTCTCAAAGACGGGATATACATCATCGTTAATGATGATGTTAATCCCATACGTTTTTGGTCGATCGTTATCCACAATCGTTCTTTAGCGTAGTTTAAATTAGCCACGAAGTTTCAGGTGCAAAAACTGATTCTGCAACACCTAGTTTTATTTATCAAACGCCTACGGTAACAGTACCTACTAAGGAATTGGATTCCTTGTGAAAAGTCTATCCAGCCAGGAGAGTATCCACTGCCATCACTCTCATTGCAGCTGCGGCAATACTTCTAAGTAGTAACAAATACATAAGTAATTGGTAGAGACTTCTGTTGGCCATAAAAAATATTTATTACAAAGCTATTACAATTACAAAGAGAACACACAGTTTAACCTTAACAAAGAGTTACCTATCAAGATCCTTATCGACTAATCGCGTGTTTTTTACCAGTTAAACATTAGAAGACCCACCTACACTCATCCACACTTGATACTGGCAGGATAAATCTATTTCTCATATTGTAAAAAAAAAATATCTTTTTAATACGTGATTTACACGCGATACACTTATTTTCTGTATTTTATGGCTGATCCTTTTAGTATTTTTCTCTGAATCAGTTTCATATTAGAACGTAATACGATTAGTAGATCTAGTAAAGCATTATTTATTATAAATATTTAGTACAGCGCTGGGACGTCAACTCAAAACTAGTGTTTGTTGTCTGACGCCCAGAAAATGCTAAGTTTGTCTTGGTAACCCATTTGGTATGGGCACGCTCAGCTTTGTCTTTGTACTTTTTTACTATTATTTTCTTTTACTCTGTATTTATTGCTGTTGTGTTGTGTCTGTGTCGAATCATGATTTTCTATACTTCTATTTTATTATAGACCAATTAGTCATTAATTATATTTTCTAAATAAAATCCTCTTACTTACTCAGATCTAGTAAATGCGATTAGATTCTTAATCTTCACTAATACCTATTTTAATGCGATAATGAGGCTATTGTTTATACATTTACACACACGAGCCCTATCAAGAGGGTAGACAATAGTTATAGAATCCTACGATCCGGTATACACTCCTTTGGCTTCGTACAATTATTATTCAATAATCAATAGACTATAGATGTTTTCGAAAAAAAACGTCATATCAGTCGATTCTCAAAAATATGGTCTCCTTAAATTTCAGTCAAGGCGCACGCTCCTTAAGGCAATGACTCTATACAGTGTACGCTGAAACAAATTTGATTGCCCCGACTTGGTGAACAGTTTGTGTTGGTTCCTCGAACAGTGCAGGGGCGGGAAGTGCGCACCAGGCAACTATTCGCTACTAACTCGTGCAAATCTAATGCTGGTGTGCGCTCACCGCTACGCCGATTAGTCGATACATACAACAAGCTATTTTGTGCAATTGACGTATTATTTGTAAGCAGATATACCTTTAGAAGTAACATAATTAAAATTTTGAAGGATCAACAGTAGCTACTAATGTTTCCACATATCCTGACTACAATAACGTTTGCTTATCAGTTTGTCTTAGTGTAAGTAGTGACCTGTGGAAAATTTAGTGGGTAGTATATTTGTTAAGTCATATATTTAAGACAATTTTTATATTTTAAGTATACTACTGTATATTTTCCCTATAAAAATAAATACACTTTACAAAACTAATGGTTTGACAACAACTGTATTTTCTATACAAACAACCATTACCGATCAGTTCGTACATACATACGTTACCTAAACAAAGTAGAGCACATATTTATCACAAAAAAACTTCTAGTTGTCCTTTCTTAGACTCGTGTCGCCCACCTGGCTTCGCCCGTGGCCATTTATAAAACTAAATTAACCTTACAGAGCCACGCCTCTTTGGAGCAAATGTAAGAGACACGTGCATTTGAGATATTTCTTGTATTAACAGCCTAAGGAAATAAGTTATCGATTTGTATGCTATTGTAAGAGAGATAAATGTTATATCTGCTCTCAAAATAGATAAGTAGGTATATTTATTGTTAGTAGGGCAGTGAGCGAGTGGCGTCCAAAGACTAGCAAAAGTAATGTTGGTTGGTGATGATAAACATTTTTGCAATTTTATAATTTAGAATTAAAGAAGTATTTATTTTAAACAACCAAATAAAGATTTTGGTCACTCTTGGCCACATAGTTTGTCATTAAATTGTTAGTTCCTAATTTCTTGTAATTTTTACACTTTTTACTGTGTTTAGATATAATCTCAATTAACTCGATTAGGGAAAGCTTGACTTATATATTTCCACGAACCTAATCAACATTGGGTTACGACTTCAAGGCTCTTCAATGAATACAAATTACTACCAAAATTGCCACATTAGTATGGATTAGCTTACCTTAGTCGTAGCTTTTACAGAGCATTGCTGTTTTTTTGCCTACAAATACTTTTTGAGCAACTGTGACCTATAGATTTGGCTAGGTACTTATTTTTGGGGTTTCATACATTAAAAACATCTTTTTTTTAAGAATGCTTGTAGGTATCAAGATGAAATGAATAACAAATAGGCATATAAATCATACATGACCTATTTGATAATTCCAGCTGACCTAAAATCATTCTTCTTTATCTTCGTCGTATCAATGATTACAAAATTCAGTCACGTCAACAGCGTTGTCATATGCCGCATAAAACCATTAAAACAGAACCCTAATTGTGCGAGCTCGACTCCCTCTTGCCCTGTCTGAAACTAAATAATTTTAAAACATAGATATCTTAATCTTATTTACCTACTTCAAGAGTGAATTTTCACACAATCAATTTAAAAGCTTTGTCTCTTTTACAAGATTATAATTTGAAAAATTGTTCCATCAAGCCACAAATCCCTGTAGAGTCTGCAACAACACGTTCTGACTAGCCACGATGAGCTGCTCAAGATTAGGTCCTTCAGTGGTTAGTTAGTTGTAGCGTCAGCAAAATAAGCTTACACACCAGCTGAGACAGCATAACTTCTTGTAGACTGTTTGTGAAGATTTTTTGTTTACTAAAAATACAACCGACTTCCAAAAAACACTACAAAGTGAAAATAACATCAATTTCGGCAGTCAGTGTTCCCGTTTTCGTTTCTTGGTTTTATAACACCGACTTCAGAAAGTGATGTTATTTTTCACTTTGTAGTGTTTTTTGGAAGTCGGTTTTTTTTTTTTTGTAAAATACACAAGAAAAAAAAACAAACGACGGTTAAAAAAGAAGAGCAATGTTATATCATCAACGGTTAGCTACTTCAGCCAGTATCCTTGGGGCATGAGACTCACGGCTCTGTGAGCGATAACAGTGATTGAATTACTAAAATGTTAGGGATTAATCACGTGATATTTTGGCATTCCGATACATTTTTGTAATTTTTTTAACGCTATCGCAACGCTTTTATTCATAGAATTTGGCTCATCTATAATAGACGCTCTGAGCTACGTGATACATAGATTGTCACCTGTTTGCTACCAGAGAAAACAATTGTTGAATAATTTAAATAAAATATATGGGTTCGACATTTATTTGCATGTGACTGTCGCCTTATGACAGACAGGCCGAGCCAGTTAGTGAAAGATTCCCATATTAATGAATACTTACCTAGCTTAATTCTTCTCTGCTTCTTACTGAGGATTATCGAATGATGACTTATTTTGGTAGGTACTATTTGTCAGCAAACTACACAATGTCAAGAATTATCTATTTCATACAACATAAGCAATGAAAACAACATTTTATGTCCAGGTAATCACTGTCCATTCCAGATTGCCGGGAAGAGATCGCGAAATGATGCGTTTTTAGTTTTAAAGTTACATATTCCTTGTTATTCTCTGGTGTACAATAAAGCATATCATCATCATTATCAGCCTCTTTCTCACATTACCTTTCACAGGCCTCCTCCCTGTGAGAGGGAATGGGCGGTGATCCACCACGCGGGCCCAGTGTGGGTTGAAACCAGGCAGGCGCTTTATTTTGTGTAAATTATTTCATCACCACCATTGTTGTCTCGTGTTGTGGCAGTGCGCATCCTCGGAATTTACTGGCCCAAGATCATCTCTAATGTAGAGCTTTTGGAGAGATGCAACGAGACCCCGATCGACCGACAGATCAAGCGGCGTAAATGGAGTTGGATTGGTCACACGCTCCGGAGGGATTCTGATCACATTCCTAAACAGGCCTTAGATTGGAATCCTCAAGGAAAAAGGAAGCGAGGCCGTCCCCGTCAATCTTGGCGACGTACCGTATTAGCTGAAGCGACAAGCATTGGAATGGCGTGGAGCGAGGTGAAGCGCGAAGCCCAAGACCGGTCTCGATGGAGGACTACTGTGGAAGCCCTCTGCCCCAGCTAGGGGACATAGGACCTTAAGTCAAGTTGTGGCAGTGTCGTGGTGTGTGTGTACCGACGGCGGCCCGCCGGCTGCTGAAATGCTAATTCTTACCGTGACCGTCTATTAATAGTTGTATCTACCTACTTAGATGTTTATAATTTATACCAAATGTTCTTAAGACGAGCGCTTATCCTGCCGACAAACTGTCACGCAGTTTGGCAGGTTAATGATGTATGTACAAATGTTTGGTACAATTTTTTTTTTTCACCACTGCTCTCAAAACGGTGAAAAAAAACATCGTGAGGAAACCGGCATATCCTAAAACCAAAAACTCTAAGACATGTGACATCCAACAATTAAGTATATATAAATAAATAAATAATAATAATTCAGTAAGTTTATCTCATCCTAACTTTTCTGGCGACCCTACACTCTATCAAGGAAGTGCGCCGGGTGGCAGATTGCCGCGGGCGCTACCTAAACGCAATCATGTAACGCAATGTAACACTTAGCGTACACTATAATATTTTGTGCTCACAAATTCACAAGTTAACTGTCGGTATGTTCTTCTACTGGGAATGGGAAACTGGTACATCATGTCGAAAATATTATATGAACATTTTGTTGAGTTTTAGTTGCTTCTGCCACAGGCTTCGCACGCGTTTTGTTTGTATAAATCGACACTAAACATGGCTAAAATCGCACAGCAGGATGTGGTTTGATTTTTTGGTTTGTTGGCAACTTCGAAAAACTGGTGCTTGCTGCAATGCTGCGCAACACGCGAAAAACTGAGAAGAGTTTTGCACTAAAAGACATAATCTATGCATTTTTCGATAAACAGTTAAGCCCAAAGCCATCCTCTTCTCCTTCTCTATCCGAAGCCAGTTTTGCACTTAGTGGTAGGCGCGCATGGAAATCTTGGCAATCTTCAAAGGACCATAACTTGGTCCTTAGAGCGTTTATAGAGCTGCGGATGGGCTTGCATTGTTGCAAATTTAATGAACTTTTTGAGCGAAAAGCACAGAATTTTGTTTATCGAAAAAAGGAAAGTTTATGAAAAATCATAAACTTTATTTTATATATAATATTCTGATAAACAAAACAAATAATAAACAAAACAAAAAGTGAAAAATTTCCGATAATTTTTCAGTGTTTCGCGTAGTCCGCCGCGAGCACACATTTTCGAAGGTGCAATTTGGATTAACACTACCCTAACTGGCCTATACAACATACTAAAAATCCAGAACTATGATTTTAATGTCGATTTCTACTGGGCTATTGTTACGAGTACGTACGTATTGTACATTTTTTGGTAATAAATGTTTTCTTTCTTTCTTACTATCCCAACGAAAACACTATCGTGATAGAAAGTATCCAGCACTCTAATTCAAGTCTGGTATTTTCGTGAGCCATATTTCATGAAACATTGGTTGACTAGATTATTGTACAGGGTAGATGTGTACACACTGATGAATCTAATACTGCGATGACCCAGTCTCTATGAAGATGCGGGAACTATGCCTATTCACATTGAATACGTTACCAGATAGGGACATTACTGCACTCCTAAGAATTAGCCTTAAGTAGTATTTATCAATTTGTCAGCAAGTAGTTTGCACTCTGTTGTATGAGTGGTAGCTCCAGCGTTGAAAATCGCGAAAGATACATTTTGTTTTTTTCGAAACTTTGTATCTTTTCTATAAAATATATATAATTATGAAAAAAAAAACAAATTTGAAGTTCGTCTGAAAAATGCAATCATACACGTACCTATATTACTTGTTTTATACTGTCATATTTTATATTTAACAATGAAAGGCAAAAAAATTGCTTATTAATATTAACTAAATACTAATTAAACACATTGAACATTTACCCTCTTGTGGTGGCCAAGAACAAAGCTTGCCTCGTGCAAACCGCCAGGTTCACCAGGTTACAAAGAACAGTGTGTCTCGGCATCACGGTGCTTTTAGGACAACACCTACGGCAGCGATTGAGAGATACCTCAATATCCCTCCTCTGCATATGATGGTTGAATTCGAGGCAAGGAAGACATTACATCGTCTTGCTGTTGCTGGACTATGGGATGCCTCTAAGCCAAAGACTAACCATACAAAGTTCGATGGGAATGAATACCTGGATCGGGTAACAAGCATGATATCCGATAAAATGCAAACTATGTTTGTGTTTGAAAGGTCTTTCAAGGTCCAAATCCCTACAATAGAGGACTGGACGAAGGGAATCGATCCACCAGAACAAGATAGTCTGGTATGGTACACTGATGGATCCCAAATGGAATCAGGTACAGGAGCGGGAATATACGCAAAAGGTTACAAATGTAGCAGAAGCTTAGGGAAGATGGCAACTGTATTCCAAGCAGAAACATATGCTGTGCATAACATAATAACCTGTGCTCAAGAGAATATAGATTGAAGAACCAGAGGCAAATCCATATATATTCTTAGTGACAGTCAGGCTGCAATCAAAGCCATGGTATCCTACAAAGTGGACTCCAGAATTATTCTGGATGCTATCCAGGCCCTAAACAGGCTTGGGAAGCATAACAGGGTAAGACTGATGTGGGTCCCAGGGCACAAAGGAATCCATGGTAACGAAGTGGCAGATGAACTGGCAAGAGAGGGCTCAGCAAATGATTTTGTGGGTCCAGAACCATGTGTAGGCATTTCGACGTGTCTCGTCAAAGCCACATTTAGGAAGTTTGCAGACCAAAAACAACGAAAACATTGGCTGTCTTATACCGGTCTACAACACTCCAAGAAATTCCTAGGCTCTACGTTCAAAGCCCGGGAATGCATTTGGAATATGAGCAGGGGGCAAATCCGCTACCTGCTTGGGGCCTTTACTGGGCACTTTGGAACCAATGACATGCTCATGAAGATGGGTCTAACCGCGACACCCATGTGCAGGTTGTGTGGGGAACATGCGGAACGCATGGAGCACCTTCTGTGCACATGCGATGCACTGGCTGGTAAGCGAATGAGTCTCCTAGGGGTTGGATATCCAAGACCAGAAGACTATAGGCTCATATCTCCTAGTCTCGTTGTAAAACTCATGAAAAGAGTTTTCAACGAGATTGGAGAGGAGTAAGTTATCTAGGGGAACACAATAGATCCCATGGGTCGAAGTGTCCGAGTTATTTCTCGGCCCCTCCACAAGATAAGATAAGATACCCTCTTGTATAAATGCGAAAATACACCGTAAAATACATGTTAAAAACTTAAACTTGCGAAAGATTCAATCGAAGATCCGCAAGGAAAGGTTTTGTATTTTACTCAAAAATACAGAGGCGTTTGAAAGACACGTGTATTTTACATGTTATTTTCAACGCTAGTTAGCTCCTGAAGACAAGTGCGCCGCGACAGTGCAACAACCCTTTTAGATTAGAAAATGGTCCAAGGAAATATGGATTATCATAAGAAAAAAACTGGCCAAGTGCGAGTTGGATTTGCAAACGAAGGGCTCCGTACCATTATTACAAAAACGGCAAAAAAGCACGTTTGTTGTATGGGCGCCCCGTTAAATATTTAGTTTATTCTGTTTTTAGTATTTGTTGTTATAGCAGCAATTTTTTTATTTTTTATTTAGTACATTAAGAACAGCAGCACATTACATGGCATATGGAAACAGTAAACACATCATCTGTGAAAATTTCAACTGTCTATCTATATCTATGTCTGTCTCTATCACGGTTCATGAGATACAGCCTGGGCCTGCAGTCTCGACATAGCTAACGATCGTTACGTTAAGTAACATTCGTTAACTCTTACCACAAAATAGTAAGTATACAGAAGGGCCACTCCCGCCGTTTGGAAAATTGACAGCTAAACTTGACAGATTCACTAGGGTTGCTACTATATTGATTCCGAATTAAAAAAAAAAGGGTAGGTTGCCCAAGTTACAAACATAAATACATAGATTCGTCTAAACATACATCATATCATGCTTACATGCCTTAGAGGGTAGACAGGGCATCAAATATCCATTTAATATCACGAACACTACAACCCTAGTGAATCTGTCAAGTTTAACTGTCAATTTTCCAAACGGCGGGAGTGGCCCTTCTGTATACTTACTATTTTGTGGTAAGAGTTAACGAATGTTACTTAACGTAACGATCGTTAGCTATGTCGAGACTGCAGGCCCTGGTGACAGACGGACAGACAGACAGACAGACGGATTGTGGAGTCTTATTAATAGGGTCCCGTTTTTACTCTTTGTGTACGGAACCCTTAAAAGTCAATGAAGAGGCATTTTTGCATCGTTGTCGCATCCCGCCTGTCTGCAAGAGCCTTCAGCCTTATACTGCACAACGTCAAAACAAAACACTTAAAACGAAATACTAAAAGCACTTGAGCACAGAAGAACAGTTAAGTTTAACGTCCCTTAGAAAACAGCCCCATTAATTTATAAACGTTTATGTCATCATAACAATTCAGCTGACACATTAAAAACTCTTTTAAAACCCTGCATTAAACTACCTTCATAAAGTAGGTGTTTAAAAAGTTCGAATTACCTTTTCATACTTAAATATGATTGCTGAATTGTGTGAACTCATTTGCTGGTCTATAAAATGGCTATATAAGGCTATAATTTGTTCGCAATTCGGTGTTAATATAAGGTTACAAAAGGACGATAAAATGCCACACCCTTTTGTCGCGCTCGCTCGGTGTAACTTGTTTAGGCAGGTTTAGGCACTCCGAAGTGTAGTCAATTTTATTGTGACTGTTTTGGGCTAAAGTAATAGAATTTAGGTTACAAAATGGTTGAAGCTAGGTTATATATCGACGAATCTCTTGAAAAAGATTTGTCCCTGGGATTAATTTTGTTTTTTTTTTTAATTTGAGAATTTACATTGAATTTCTTTAAAAAATATCACAAATTGTGTTTCTTGTCTATAGCACCGCCAAACACACTATTTGTAGCTATAATTGTGAAGCTTTGAATAGCTTTATTTGCAATCTATGGAGAAAAAATTCAGTAACATTTCTGGCAACACTTAATACCAAACACGAAGGGACAAAACCAAACCAGTCAACCTACACCAATAATAACTCCGCTACAGTTTCAAGTTACAAATATTATGCCGACATTTTAAATCACAATGTTCAGCGTCCAATTACACTGTATTATATTATAATGTATTGTAGCGGCAATCGTCACTTCATGTTCATACCGATTAAGAGATCGGAGATAAAGTGATTTTTATCGGTTTTTATTGTGTCGACGGCGAGGTATTTAATTTAAGTTGTCGAGTTATAGTAATGGGAATATAATAATATGGTGTTACGCTATGTCGTTTAAAGGTTATTTTGTTCGTTCGTATTATGGAGACTTATTCTTTTTATGAGGAGGTTGTAAAGCTTCGTCTTAAAGGCCATAAGAAGAACATACTGGCGTTAAAATTACTTCTTTCATTCAGCATATATAGACTAATAAAATGACACAAAGCAAAATCAATAATATAGGTAACAAGCTGTTCCCCGCGGCTTCGCTTCCGAGATCCATTTTTGGGATTGAAAATAGCCTATTTCACTCAGGAATAATGTAGTTTTCTAATGGTGAAAGAGTTTTTTATATCTGTCCAGTAGTTTCGAAGCCTATTCGGTACAAACAAACATACAAACAAACAAACAAAAAAATCTTTCCTCTTTATAATATTGGTATTGGTATAAACGATTATAAATGCGAAACTAACTCTGTCTGTCTATTTATTACACCTTCACGCCTAAACCAATTTTGGTACACACATAGACTTTAAGATACTTTTTATTTCAGGAATTTTCCCTGAGAATAATATCCGAATTCCACAAATGAAGTGAAGCCGCTGGCAGATCCTATTAGAAATAAACCAAACATCATCGTTGACCCACAGGTGAGAATTTGGACTTACGCAAGTTAAATCAAAGTTCAATCGAATTAAATCTATTCACATTAAATAGTATTATTCGCCAAGAACTTTATCGAAACTGTTCTCGCTGGCTATTGAAAACCACAGCGCAATTTGCTTTTAGTTGGAAACAAGTGACAACTGCACTGACCACTATTGTGACCGCAACACCACATCCGTACGATTCGCACTGGATGAACAAACTCGTATTCATTCGTTTAATATATCTATATATATAAAAGAAAGTCGTGTTAGTTACTTCACTTATAACTCAAGAACGGCTGAATCGATTTAGCTGAAAATTGGCAGGGAGGTAGCTTAGAACCAGGAGAAGGACATAGGGTAGGGTAGGGTAGGGTAGGGTAGGGTAGTGTAGGGTAGTGTAGGGTAGTGTAGTGTAGGGTAGGGTAGTGTAGGGTAGGGTAGTGTAGGGTAGTGTAGGGTAGTGTAGGGTAGTGTAGGGTAGTGTAGGGTCGGGTAGGGTAGGGTAGTGTAGGGTAGGGTAGTGTAGGGTAGCGTAGGGTAGTGTAGGGTCGGGTAGGTTAGGGTAGGGTAGGGTAGGGTAGTGTAGGGTAGGGTAGGGTAGAGTAGGGTAGGGTAGTGTAGGGTAGGGTAGGGTAGGGTAGGGTAGGGTAGGGTAGGGTAGGGTAGGGTAGTGTAGGGTCGGGTAGGGTAGTGTAGGGTAGGGTAGGGTAGGGTAGTGTAGGGTAGGGTAGGGTAGTGTAGGGTCGGGTAGGGTAGGGTAGTGTAGGGTCGGGTAGGTAGGGTAGATAAATGTTTGGTCTTTTTATGGCAAAACAAAGTTTGCTGGGTCAGCTAGTTTTTTATAAAGTGAAGTAGGATTTTATTAAGTTTAAAAGATTTATTTATTACTAGCTTCTATCAGCGGCTTCGGCCGTCTGAATATCGTTTTCTTATACCAATAGAACATTATACCGTGATGAAAAGTGGCCAGCTATGTGCTATTCGAGATTATAATCTATGTTTGTGCATGCCAAATTTCATTCAGGTCCGTTCAGCCATTCTTGCGTGATTATTAGCATACAAACATCCATCCATCATCATCATTCATCATCATTTCAGCCAAAAGACGTCCACAGCTCTGGACATAGGTCTCCCCCAGGCGTCGCCACATTGACCGATCCCGTGCGTCTCGCATCCAGCGCCTAACCGCAACCTTAACCAGGTCATCGGTCCACCTAGTGGGAGGCCCTCCAACGTATCATCTTCCGGTTGGCCCCATCGGCCATCCGTCACATCCATCCATGCATTTATAATTTTAGTAAGTTTTACTTATGCGTTAAAAAAAATTGTGGGTAGTCAAAAGTCAAACACCAATTTTTTTTCTCTTTATTTTAAATTAATATTAAAAATAGAAATAGTTGATAATTTTATAATTTAATGACATATATTGTTAGATAATCGTCACTACCTGCCGGTCAAGAGTTATCAGCTCAAAAACACAAAATTAATAATTATATATTTACATATTTGTATTTGAACATCATGGAAGCAATCAACCGCACTATCGCTGATATGAGCAGTCTGTTTGGTGAAAGAATGTCCGCGTTTGAAAAGGAATTGCAGAAGACTCCATGCACCACAGCAATCACCACCTCAACTCTGGCAGCGGAGTTTGCCTCGTTCCGGACCTTTGTTGTTAAGGCGCTTGGTGCTCTGCAGCAGCAGGTTGCTATGTTGGGGCAGAACCTGGATAACATGGAGATGCGTGGGCGGCGAAAAATCCTGCTGTTGCACGGAGTGTCTGAGGGGCAGGACGAGGTGATTGCACAGGTGGTGGCTCGAATTGTCAAGCAGCACCTGGATATTGACTTGGCCACTTCTAGCATCAAGAGGTGTCACAGGATGGGACGTACATCTCACAAACCCCGACCAATCCTATTCAAACTGAATGATGTGCCACTGCGGGATAAAATCTGGTTCGGCAAAACTAAGCTCAAGGGGTCCGGTGTCACGGAGGCACAACGTGTTCATGGCGACGCGGGACAGATTTGGTGTGACCCAGTGCTGGACGTCAGAGGGCACTGTGCTCGTCCTGGATTCGAAGGGCCATCGAGTCACTTCCACTGCTGACCTCAATAGGATCGCGCAGCAGTCGGAACTGATGGCCACCCAGCCGGAGCAGGTTTCTGAACAGCCAGGCGTCGCGCAGCCGGTCGCAGTGGGAAAGGTCTCCGCAGTAAAATCCAAGCGCTCTGTGGCCAGGAAGTAAAGTTCTTCGATGTCTTTTTCTTTTAGTAGTCCAGGTATCAATCATGTATTATGTTTTCCAGTAGGTATTCATTATATTTTCCCATAATTCACACATATTATTATTTAATTTCTCGTTTGTTTTAATACCGTACATAAAATTTTGTAATCTTTGTTTTCATTTCGTCAATGTCATGTCATGTCAATGTCACAAACTGTCAATTCATGTTTGCGTTCCATTCCACTGAATTGACAAATGTCATTCTACATTTTATTTAATACGGTACTGATTTTCATTTATTTTTAATGTGCATTGATATTAAACATGTTATATTTTGCATAGGCCTGGACTACAGTATTTAATTGTGTTTTGTTATTTTTGTTTATCTCTAGTGTTAAGTACAACCGGCAGGTGGACGGAAGGTTATTAACCGCGTAGTTTGTATTTGTTTTGTTATAGATATTTATTTTATATTTTATATTTATGCTCAGTCCTAGCAGTGACAATGATTTGTTTCGTTCGTTGGACAGTGATGCTCCTTTTTTAGCCGACACTCTAGTTGCACTTTTTTCCGATGTCTCCAGGAACTTTAATGTAGTCCACATAAATGCCCAGAGTATTCCGGCCCACTTCCCCGATATGCTGGCAAGCTTTGACTGTAAGAATATTCATGCGATTCTTATTTCCGAATCATGGTTAAAACCTTGTCTTCCCTCTTCCTCCTACTCCCTACCTGGATTTCGGCTTATCAGGAATGATCGCGCGGTCGGTGGTGGTGGCGGGGTGGCCATATATCTTCGTAATTTTATTCCTTTTTCCATAGTTAACATGTCCACACAGCCGCCCCCACCGAACGCTGGTGAACATCTTTTCTTGGAAGTTGAATTACATCATACGAAGATTCTCCCAGGGGTTTACTACTGTCCTTCTCTTCGGATTAAGTTCTTCTCTTCTTTCGAACGTATTTTAGAACATCTAGTCCCCTCTTACAGTCACAGTATCATAATGGGCGACTTTAATACATGTCTTATTAAAAAAGATTCCCGCTCTTCTTCTCTACGTCATATTGTCGAATCTACCAATCTTTCTATTCTTGATCTTGGTGCCACTCACCATTTTCCTAACTCTGTTCCCTCGCTTCTTGATCTTATTATTGTCTCATCCTTCGATCACGTCGCTAAACATGGTCAATGTTCTGCCGACGCATTTTCCTATCATGATCTAATTTACACTTCCTATAAAATTCGACCACCTAAGTATAAGTTCAAAACTCTTCTGCTTCGCAATTTTGATGGCATGGACGGTGATCGTCTGCGAGAGGACGCCAGTAACATTGACTGGTCTCCACTGGTCACATCCTCGTCCGTCGACGAACAAGTTGATATCTTGACGTCTACCCTCATTCAGCTTTACGACGCACATGCACCTGTTCGAGCTATAAGAGTTAAACATCTTCCAGCGCCATGGCTGACTAATGAAATTAAAGTTTTACTAGGCAAAAAGGCTGCTGCGAGGTTTAAGCTAAAAATTCGGCCCAACGACGTCAACAGGAAAAATACGTCTCAATAAGGAACCAATGCAGCAAGGTGTGTAGGAACGCACAACGCCAACATATCCATAATTCTGTTCAAAACGGTGACCCAGCCAACGTCTGGAAATTTCTCAAATCATTAGGTATCGGAAAAAAGTCTCATGACACGCTTCCTAAAGACTTGGACTTAAACTTACTGAACAGTAATTTTTCTACTTCGCCTGTATTGGATAGGGCCACCAAAGCAACAGCGCTTAGTTATCTTTCAAATCTTCCGATACCAGATTATTCTCCTTTTGTCTTAAGTCAATTCACTGCCTGTGATGTTAAAAAGAGTATTGTATCGATAACATCCAACGCTGTTGGTAGTGACAGTGTCAGCCGTAAGATGATCATCCCCATCCTTGATAACATTATCCCTGTCATCCTTTATATCCTCAATTTCTCTATTTCCAGTGGTGTCTTCCCACAATCCTGGAAAGATGCCCAAATTATTCCTTTACCCAAAAAATCTCATCCTGCATCTTTTTCTGACTATCGTCCCATTTCTATTCTTCCTTTCCTATCCAAAGTCCTTGAAAAACTTGTCCACCATCAACTCAGCACGTTCCTTACCAAACACAATCTGCTAAATCCTTTCCAATCTGGTTTTCGACGCGGACACAGCACTACCTCAGCACTTGTACACATTACGGACGACATCAGGTCAGACATGGAAATGGGAAAGTTAACGGTACTGGCTCTGCTTGATTTTAGCAATGCCTTCAATACCGTTGACTTCGACATTCTGCTTGGTGTCTTAAGCTCTTTTAACATATCTCCTCCGGTAATTGACTGGTTTCGTAGTTACTTGTTTGGCCGCCGGCAGCGTATTAGCACTGATGAATCCTTCTTGGTGTCACACCTCTGCCGGTGTGCCACAGGGTGGCGTTTTATCTCCTCTTCTCTTCGCACTTTTTATTAATGCTATCACTCAACGACTTTCTTCTTTTTACCACCTGTATGCTGATGATCTCCAGATTTATACCCAAGCCACTCTTGGAGAGTTACGAGATGCCATTGAGACGATTAACATAGACCTGGCTCGAATAGGTGACTGGAGTGCTGAGTTTTGGTTGAAGATTAATCCCTCGAAGACTCAGGTGACTGTTGTTGGGAGTTCCCGGACTGTTTCTAGGATTGATTGGTCGATGCTTCCCCAGGTTTCTTTCAAAAACACCATTATTCCTATAGCTAAAACACTGTGAAGAACTTGGGGATTTATATCGATAGCACTCTTGCCTGGACCAAACAACTGCAGGAAGTCAGTCGTAAACTGTATGCTTCTGCGGGCTCCCTCAGACGGCTTCGTAATTTTCTTCCCACCACCACTAAAATTGCGATAGCACAATCTATTCTTCTCCCTATCCTGGACTATGCTGATGCCAGCTATCTTGATCTCACCCAAGACCAATTGGATAAGCTTGAGCGACTTCAAAATCTCTGTATTAGGTTTATATTTGGCTTGCGCAAATATGATCACGTTTCTGAATTTCGTTCTAAGCTCAGATGGCTTCCTATTCGCCTTCGCCGGAATGTCCACATACTATCTTTGCTTTATAATGTGCTCTTTAATCCTTTTTCTCCTTTTTATCTTAAAGAACGTTTTCAGTTCCTCTGTGACACCCATTCTAAGTCCTTGAGATCATCGGAGAATTTGAAATTGAGTGTTCGTATGCATTCCACTTCCTTCTTTGACAAATCTTTTACGATTCAGTCAGTTCGGTTGTGGAATGTATTACCTATAGAAATAAGACGTGCTCAAACACTGCCAACGTTTAAGAAAATGGTAAAGGAGCATTACCTTTCACTATAATTTTTTAGTCTTTTCCTATATCTGTCATATAATATATTCGATATTTATTAGTATATTAGATATGTAGTATGTATGTATTTTATGTTATTATGCATAAGTAAGTAATACTTTATTAACTTTAAAACTTTCGCGTTTCATAATTGAAAACAATATAATTATAACGGGCAGTCGGCAAACTTACAGAATAAGGACACGGTCAGTGTAGTGTGTAGAAAAGTGAGGGTAGAGGAAGAATTTTCTGCCCCAACGGAGCCAGTACACCGAGACACCAGTCTACCCGGGACCACGGTCGTTGCAACACGGCCGAAACGTCGGGCGAAATAGGTAAACAAACAATCGAAATTATCGCGTTAAATTTCCCGTTATAATTATATTGTTTTTAAGTAATACTTTTATGAGCCCTAAATTCTTCTCCTATCGTTCAGTCCATCCAAAGGTTGTCGGTAAGAGATTGCCCTGTGCGATAAGACCGCCCATTGTACACTTTGTTTTTAAAACATGTTTGTTCTGTATGTTTATTTATTATGTGGTGTACAATAAAGTATATAATAATAATAATAATAATGGCTTAATAGCCACGAGCCTCGACCAACATCTAAGGAGGCCCTCGTTAGGCGGCTGGGTCAAGGGCCTGATCCAGAAAGCAGTATTGCTGGACACGGCTCGTATTGTTAGGAGGTTCCTCTCTCTGGAGCCCTGACCGCCGGTAGCTTGGACCCTGTGCCTTTATTTTCTATATTTTTAAATGTTTTTGTTTTTTAATTTATTTTATAAAAATATTTAAAAATGTACAAGATAAGTAATTTAATGAATAAAGGAGATAATAATAATAACTTCTTGCAGCAATTACACCAAGATAACTTTAAGTAGGTAGGCAACCGGTAGAGAAAACACAACATCGTCGTGCTACACATCAGCGTCGTGGTGGCCCAGTAGCTAAGACCTCGCTTCTCGTGCTTGAGGTCGTGGGTACGAATCCGGGACCAATGAGACTTTTTTAATTCATATTTTTCAAGTTTATCTTGGACATTGCTGACAACGGTGAAGGAAAACATCGTGAAGAAACCTGGACTCAAAGTGAGTTTATTATAAGATTGTGCTCCACTGGTGTAATTGCTGCGAGCCGTTCCAGTGCGAGGCTGAACTAATAAATAAAATAAAACTTTTTACAAAAAATACAACCGACTTCCAAATAAAAACACTACAAAGTGAAAAATAACTTCAATTTCGGAAGTCGGTGTTTTTCTTTTCGTTTCTTCGTTTTTTGACACCGACTTCCGAAATTGAAGTTATTTTTCAGTTTGTAGTATTTTTATTTGGAAGTCGGTTGTATTTTTTGTAAAAAGGTTTTTTTTTATTTTCACTTTTTAGTTGTGGTACATAATGGACCAGTCATAGTTACCATTAATGCCCAAAGTAAAGCCAGAACAGATTAACCCAATAACGTAAGAGTATACCAAGGGGAACTGCTTACACCTGTGTTCCCTTTACAGCGTACTAGTGTGATGTTATGTTATGAAATGGTGTAAACAATAAACAGAAATGCGATTGTACCGTCCGTCCGTACCGTCATTTATTGAAGAGTTCTGATGTATATCTCCGAAGTTCTTCATCAGATCTTGATGAAAATTGAATGGGACCACATGACAAGCACCAGATTTTTAAATAAAAAAGAATAATCAAAATCGGTTCACCCATTAACAAGTTCTGAGGTAACACACATAAAAAAAAATACAGTCGAATTGATAACCTCGTCCTTTTTGCGAAGTCGGTTAATAAAACTACACCTATATTCCACAAAGGCTTGAGCAGAGGTGGTTCTATAGTACACGCGTATTTCCGCCAGTTATGTTTAAAAAACTTATATGAGGGGAGAAAATATTGCTTAACAATTAAAATCAAAATCATCATCATCAAAAGTCAATACATACTCGTATAATAAATCTGTAGAAAAGACGTTTTGGAACATCGGAATTATTTCCAAAAAATAGCCAGGCTTATAACCAACAGAATCCATTTTTAGCATTTTTGGAATTTTTGTCTGTTTAGTTGTGCACGCATTACGTAAAATGTACGACACCAATGTACATAACTTTTATACATAAAAGAATTGAAGTACTCGTATTACATAGTTTTTGTTTCATCGCAATCGTTTGACTCTATCTAAAGATATATGAATTTATAAAGTATTCAAGAAGTAAAATATCTAATATATAAATGCGAAACTAACTCTGTCTGTCTATTTATTACACCTTCACGCCTAAACCAATTTTGGTACACACATAGACTTTAAGATACTTTTTATTTCAGGAATTTTCCCTGAGAATAATATCCGAATTCCACAAATGAAGTGAAGCCGCTGGCAGATCCTATTAGAAATAAACCAAACATCATCGTTGACCCACAGGTGAGAATTTGGACTTACGCAAGTTAAATCAAAGTTCAATCGAATTAAATCTATTCACATTAAATAGTATTATTCGCCAAGAACTTTATCGAAACTGTTCTCGCTGGCTATTGAAAACCACAGCGCAATTTGCTTTTAGTTGGAAACTGGTGACAACTGCACTGACCACTATTGTGACCGCAACACCACATCTGTGCGATTCTCACTGGACGAACAAACTCGTTTTTATTCGGGTAATGAAATGTATAGTGAAATAGATTTTCGTCCACGCTACTGATACAAACGCAAAAGTTTTTGAGACTGCATAGATGGATGTGTGTATGGATTTGTGCATATATGTTTGTTTCTCAATCACGCCAGAACGGCTAAACGGATCTGGATGATATTTGGCACAGAGATAGATTATAATCTATACTAATATTCCCTCTGCAGCAGAAGGACAGATTTGCATAAAGGCAGATAATGTACTGTCGCCGTCAAAAAGTTACAAATCCTAGTAGTCATCTTATAATCAATTTGTCTCTTTGCTTTATATATCTAAAAGTCATGCATACTGCTCTCACTTCTGGGACGGATCTGCCAAATACCAACTTGATGCACTTGAGTCGATTGACAGAAAGGCCAACGATTCGCTGGTCGACTCAAAGCTCCAGGCCTTGAACACTGACGACGAGTTGCCAGCCTGTCGATTTTCTATTGGTTACATTGCGGGGAGTGTGCGATGGGACTGCACAATTTGATCCTTCCATCATCGGACAATAAGACGTACGGCAATGCGCCATCGATACATGGTGGATATCCCACCCATACGCAAAAAGCGTTTTGAAAATACTTTCATTGTGCGTACAGCTAAGGAGTGAAATTCCCTGCCGGCGCGGCGTCTTTTTTTCCTGATAGCTACAACCTAGGGGTCTTCAAGTCTAGATTCATCAATCACATCATCACTTAACATCAGGCGAGATAGTGGTCAAACGCGAGCTTACAACGAATAATAAAAAAATACTACTTTCAAATAAAATTTTACCAATTGTAACTATTCAATTTTATTTTTGTTTCCTGTGTGGGTCTGTACTTCTGCCTTTATGCAAATTTGTCCTTCTGCTAATCTGGGATTTTTCTATTCCGGGATTTTGCTTATCTGTCCTTCTGCTGCAGAGGGCGTTTTGAAAATACTTTCATTGTGCGTACAGCTAAGGTGTGGAATTCTCTGCTGGCGCGGTGTCTTTGTTTTCTGATAGCTACAACCTAGGGGTCTTCAAGTCAAGAGTGAATAGGTTACTTCTAGGCAAGCGTACTTTACCTTCGACCACATCATCACTTAACATTAGGCGAGATAGTGGTCAAACGCGAGCTTATAACTATTAAAAAAAAAAACTACTTTAAAAAAAAAAAAAAATTACTAATTGTAACTATTCAATTTTAATTTTGTTTTCTTTGCGGGTCTGTACTTCTCCCTTTATGCAAATCTGTCGTTCAGCTAATCTGGGATTTCGCTATTCGGGGATTTTGCTTATCTGTCCTTCTGCTGCAGAGGGCTAATATTATAAAGAGGTAAAGTTTGTGATGTTGTAGGAGGTTATCTCTGAATCTATTGAACCAATTTTGCAAATTCTTTCACCAGTAGAAAGCTACATTATGCCTGAGTGATATAAGCTATAATTTATTTTCTTTACGGAAATCCACATCGTGTCTTTCACGCATGTGGCTTTGCGATTGATGGTCGTCAAAACCTGTGCCTTGCCGAATTCACTTCGCTGTTAGGCTGCTGGTGTCACCACATCCACCTATCCTGCGCGTCTCGCATCCAGCAGATTCTCGCGATTTCATATTAAACCTATAGCTACCTAATTATTTAACAAGTATAATATATGTGAATCTCTATTAATTTTGAAACAGCATCTATCCAAATCCCCACTTAATTAAAAAGCCTCTCTCCAATATCGCTACTTATTCAGTATTACGGCTTGTCAAACTAGCTGGACATCGCACGACATCTGGACAAGTCCCAGCGGATGGACGGACAGACGGACTTGCATTAGCTACGAGAATTGTTTGTAGTCTCATACCTATCAAATTTGCTGGAACAGATACGTTGATGTAGCTACTGAGGGGCTGGACAAGGTAACTTTATATCAGCAATAAGGGTTTTATAAGATTTGCTGATATTCGTTGAAACTTGTTCCGATACACAGTTATAATGTATAAGCAAAAACGATCTGATCTAATCTAATTATAGAAGGATGGAAATAAATACCTGATGTTTCAGTAGCGCTTGCTATGTCCATAAATTTTGGATTTTATATAATTACTAGCTTAAGCCAGCGGCTTCGCCCGCATGAAATTTGTTTTCCTATCCTAAGGGAACATTATGACGGAATGAAAAGTAGCCTATGTGCTATAACAGACAATAATCTATCTCTGTGCCAAATTGTATCCAGATCACTTCAACCGTTCTGGCGTAATTGAGTAACAAACATACATCCACACTTCCACACTCACATCCATCCAATTTTATACATTTATAATATTACACTTAAAAAGAAAGAAACTTCAGACTGCCAAGACATTTATCTTTTGGATGCTCACAAAACTTGTTCCGTATATGTAAGCTGTAAGAGATTTTAAATAAAATGTTTCTTGGAGGCAACGGGCATTGTGACGTAACTTGAGCAAGCTGAGTTAGCCTATCCTATCATTCCTGAGTATTAAAAAAAATACAATTTATAGGCATTTCCCAGTTCAGATAGCTCAGTCTTACCTTTGCCCAATTTCAAGTTTTTGCACAGCAATGCAATTATTATTTTGCTGTGCTCACACGATTCCAAAGCCGACTAAAAAGTTTATTCACTCATTCATTGCAGCCGAAAGACGTCCACTGCAAATGTTTACATAGATCTCCCACAAGCTCGCTAAGAAATGTTTCTCACAGTTTCAACCTACAAAGATTCGATATCACAGTTTCGTCTGACATTTTTGCATCTCCTACAACCTCCAATCGAAACAGCATCTATAATTTAAAATCAAATCGAATCGGTAAGCAAACTGGACCACTACTCAATTCTCGGTGGACGTGCGTGATACGGGCAAGGCGGCTCTAGCTTGTTTGTACATCGAATCGTTGTCGTACATGTTTGTAAATACGGGTAGCTACATGGAGATTGGCTTGTTCTGGGAAAACTGATGGCTAGGTTTCGATGGAGAGGTTGTGGAGCTTGTATGTTAGTACATTGATGTTGATGTTGGAACATATTTGTCCACAATTACCGCCATGGTTAAAGATCAAAGTCTAGCAAAGGTGTATCGTGTTACCCAGTTACTGGGTTGTGGAGGTCAGATAGGCAGTCGCTCAAAGTAAATTACTGGTATTTAGCTACATCCAGTTAGACTGGAAGCCGAACCCAATATAGTTAGGCTACGGGTTAGGCAGATTAATATACTGGACTTCTCTTTTCTTCTTTTCGTGTCGACTTGACACAAATTTTGTAGTCTGTCTCAGACTGATCCGCTGTAGATACTTTAAGGATAGTACTTAAACAAGCAAAAATAAATTCAAGTTAAAGATGTAAAACATACTAAATCTGGCTTAATGAAATACTAAGTGAGCGACAAACAGTGGGCGAATACAATTGATTGAAACAGCGGCTTCTTTTTCTGTCTGCAGGGTCTAATATAACCTAACAAACCTAACCTATCCGTGTCGGGGTGCCCTAAGTTCCCGAACTCGCTTCGCAAACACGAATACACCCGAACTCCCACACTGCACAGCGATGTCGCCTCGATCGGTTATTTTGCTATTTTCGAAAGAATAATATGCCAAAATAGAAAAATAGAACCCCAAATACAATTAAAGTATGAACCCATCAATATTATTACCGAAGCTCACAAAAACCTCCTAAAAGATATTACTCAAACCGGATAAATAGTTACTTAGTATAATAGTCGCCCATTCATATATATTTTTCGCTCGGTTAATAATTTCCCATACTTTAATAGAGACGTTTCCTGTGTAGAAAAATGATATTTCTATTTAGTCCATCAGTTAGATTATCAAATAATATTGCACACGCATTTTTTGTTTTACCAAATCAATAAAAAATTATAATGACAAAGCGCATAAAAATTCAGAAGTGGAAGCTTGTGACGTCACTATATCAGTATAAAGTGTACTAACGGCATGACGTCATACGATATTAAAACGCACTATATCGTCGCCACTTTATGTTTACGTGTCAAAAGAAAATTATGTGTCCAATATTTTTTATTAATCTACCTGACGGAAAAAAATATATAATTATCAGTTAACATTCCTATTATTAAAATTGTAGCAATTGAAATTACCATGATAACGGATGAAATTTTATCACTAAATACAGTTAAAAAATAAAAACGTTAGTAAAAATCTTTTAACGTTTGTCATTTCTCCTATTACAAAGTTATCATTTTTATCTCACGACATATCAAGGAAGCTTTCAACAAAGGCATCCGTTTCGCCGACTCACGCGCATCTGTCTACCCCTTCCATAGGAGGCGGGGTTTAAAACCATGACGACCGTTAGACCCACCCACTAATATGCATATAGTGATGGTGACTTTTAGGTGCTTTTAGATACGCAATGGCTGGACTTTTAAGAAGATAAAGTTTTAAAATCTTAGCAACGGTAATATTTTTAAAGACCCTCTTTCTATACCTGGCTCAATCATTTTTCAAACACTAAATTGAAAAATTAAAAAACCATTGTGGCTCGCGTCGATCCGCTTTCCGGCAATAAAGAGGTTAAATGACAAATACAAGGTAAATGTGAGCAAGGAGCTATATCTGATTTTGCCCGTGATTACTAGATTTTGCCCGTGGCTTTGTTCATGTCGGCTACCAAGACTGGTGTCATCCAGGACGGGCAATGGCTTAACGTGCTAACCGAAGCACGGAGGGGACTCAGTGTGTGTGTATGTTCAGTGACCACCTATCCAGGGACCCACCTGGGCAAGAGTTGCTTAACCTTGAAGATCGACCTGTGCGGCAGTTATACCTTAGTAGTAGTAGTGAACTCCTCATGTTTGGTATCCCGCCACACTCTACCCAAACCACTGCATCTTCTGAAAGCCAGAATCAACAGTAACGCCTGAAAAGCGCCGAGGCAATGAAGCTCGACGAATTCTCGCAGAATTAATTTTGATGCCGCAATGAAATTAATCAGAAAAAAATAACGGAGGAGTAGGAACAAATACAAATTTCCACTTCCCTCCATATCAAGTAGGAGACAGAACAAACAAGGCAATAAGGCACACAGGGTCGTATACAACTGTGATAAGCCCCATGTCAGCCGTATGCCAGCCCCATGTTAGGTATGATATCATAACGCAAATTGTGTAATAATAATGTTCCGGTCTAAAGAAACTGTCCTTCCTCCTTCATGCAGATTAAAATGTCAATTTCCAAGTAGGCTTAAACAACAAAAACTTGATACAGTTGCATCTTCCCGTTTTCTTTACGCCCGGATTGCCTGAAGACTGTGCCCGGAATAATAATACGGAATTAAGTCAGACGCGGGATTATGCCCGCTGCAAGATTTAGCCCCGCGCGGGAATTAACCCGTCGATCGTCGAGATGAAAACGGATTTGTTTTACGGGACGTAATCTTCGTCGTGCGTCTGGAATATGCAGTGGAGGGTTTCACTGTTCTTAGAAGTTTGACTGAAATTGCTAAGTTACAGTTTGTGACTTGTTTCGTTTTTTTTAACAAGAGGAATTTGTCGAACGGGCTACCATTAAATTCATCACTAAGTCCGAGACTTTGAAGTCTACTGCTATGTTTTTAGACTGAACACTGCATTTATTAATTTCCAATAATCCATTACACGTACAGACTTTACTTTTGAATAGTCAAGGAGCAAGTCAGTTAGAAAGTTTTTTTTTTTTTTATCGTTGCCCCACACTAGGAATTTCTTCCTGTATCGTGGGTGCGTTTACAAACATATATAACTCACATACACAAACACCCAGAGCCGAAACAACTATCTGTAGGTCATACAAATATTTATTCCGTGCAGGAATCGAACCCGCGACACGCAGCGCAGCAGTCAATCACTCAACCACTGCGCCAACTGTGCGCCCAGAAAGATGAGGCTAGAACTAAACCTAATTTTCAAAGCGTAGATCTATAAGAAGAAAAACGTGTAAGAAACTATGGAGTTTCTTACACGTTTTTCTTCTTATACATAACGACATCACGTCAATAATCGTAACAAGCAGTGGACGTTCCAAAGACACACTAAAACATGTTTTATCGAAAATCTCAAACATTTCTAGAGCAAAGCAAGAAAAATATAATATGATATCTGAGTAGATTGGCTGCGTCGCGAGTGGTGGGTAAATTTCCCAGAGGTACCACTCAGAACATTGCTGTCCACCGCCAGTCCGCGAGGTCACGCAAGACGTATTAGATATTATTATTATTAGGTTGGTACTTATGTTAGTTTTACTTGAGAGTCAGTTAGAATTCAAAGTTGTAAGTGACCTTTCTGATGGCTCGATGCAATTCAATTTATATCACACAAATAAGCAATTTAAATTACAAGTACGTCCATATTGACGCAATGTGATGAAATTCGATCGATTTGTGAATTGTAAAATTTTTCTTGGAATCTATGTGGACGTGATATCCGACCGATATCACCTATGGAGGCAATTTAAATGGCTTTGCTCAATCAGAAAGGTGCATATATTGAGTCTAAGAAAAGATCTTGCAATTGGCACCGGACTTACAAACATTTTTTACAACAACTTTGTAAAAAAACTTAATTCAAAAAATCAAAAAACCCGACTGCTTCAAAAGCGAACTAAAAAGTCGTAAACAAGGAAAAAATCATGCTGTGCAGTCGGAGGATACATATTCGCGGGCTGGCTGACCAAAATCTGGTGTATCCTCCGCCTGCACAGCATGATTTTTTCCTTGTTTACGACTTTTTAGTTCGCTTTTGAAGCAGTCGGGTTTTTTGATTTTTTGAATTAAGTTTTTTTATTTATAACTTTTTAGTTAGTTTTTTTCGAATTACATACATTTAAACATATAAGTGTTATATATTTTTGAAATCACCTCTTAAAACCCTTTATTTTGATACCCCACACGATGGGTTTGGAAGAAAAAAAAAATTTGGGCCCCCACAATATGGCACCCAAAAGCCGCCATTTTTCTATTATCCAATTTTAATGTAGCCTATGACACTCGCAGTATTAAGACGCATCGTTTGACGTATGAATCATCAAAATCGGCCAACGCGTTTGGTCTCTGGAACGCCACATAGGAACAAACATACATACATACGTGGGACACTCAGAAAGTTTTGCGAAACTAAAAAAAATTGTTCTATACGTACATATATTTTTATTAAATCTTTTCAAAGTACTTTCCACCAGCCTCTATACAAAGATTCATGCGCCTAAACCAGTTTTCAAAACACTTTTTCCAGTCCGCCGCAGACACCTCGTTTACAGCCTGCTCGAACGCAGCCAGCGCATCTTCCGGCGACGAAAATTGTATCCCTTTGAGCAGATTTTTTATTTTTGGGAATAAAAAGAAGTCACACGGTGCTAGATCAGGGCTGTAAGGAGGGTGACCCAGGAGTTTGACTGGCGTGCTGTCCAGGAAATCCCTCGTTTTGAGTGCGGTGTGCGCAGGTGCATTGTCGTGGTGGAGCAGTAGCCCGCGGAGCCCTGTGTTTGGTCGCTTGTTGCTTATAACAGAGAAAACTTCTAGCAAACATTTGGTAGTATACCATTCGGCATTAATGCTTCTTTGATCCCGTAAGGGAATTGATACCAAGTGGCCAGTCAAATTAAAAAAGCTAGCGATCAAAATCTTACCCCCGCTTCTAGATCGCTTCACTTTGGTAGGCGTTGGCTCATTTTGAAACACCCAAACAGTCGACTGGCGCTTGGTTTCTGGGTCGTATTGATAAATCCAGGACTCATCACCTGTAACGATGTCGTAAACACGCCGAGACGAGCCTGCTTCAAATTTGTTAAGCATATCACGGCACCATTCCACCCGGGCCTGCTTCTGAGCATCGGTGAGGTTGTGCGGCACCCAGCGTGATACTATCCTCCTCACGCGAAGATGGCTGTGTAGAATCTCGTGAACGCTTCCCGATCCAATCTTCAATATGTGTTGAATCTCCTGATATGTAATTCGCCTATTGTCTTGGATTAAATTTTTCACTGCTAGCACGTTTTCTTCGGTAACAGCCGTCAAAGGGCGACCGCTTCTTTCGTCATCCCCCAAAGTTGGTCGACCGCGCTTGAATTCGTTATACCAACGATACACGGTTGCCTTGGAAGGGCCTTCATCCATGAATGCCATTTGAAGTCTATCGTACGATTCATCCGGTTTCAGGCGACACTTGAAATCGTATAAAATCATAGCTCTAAAATGTTCCCGGCGCAGATCCATATTTCAGTGAGACACAATACTTTGAATTAACTCGCAAAAAATGTGGAGGGAAATTTTGAAATTGGAACTTACTTATTTTTACTTATAAATAATTATATTTTCGAAAAACATTATAACTGGCCAGTCTCCCATATATAAAAACTTTTTTTCGCAATACTTTCTGAGGGGCCTGGTACATACATACATACATACTTACATACATACATACATAGACTGATAAACACATTACCCTCCTTCGGCAGTCGGGTAAAAAACTGGACTGTTTTCACTCACTGCCTACTTTCTACATTTTAGTACCAACTAAAATTAACTAATTAGGGTTTGGGTGGGTGACGGTGGGTATATATTTTGTGAATGCAGTTGAATATATACATAGTTATTTTAGCAGAATAGATAGGAGCTCGAAGTCACAGATGTACTACACCACTCAGAACATTGCTGTCCTACGTCAATTCGCGAGGTCACCCCAACATGTATAGGTATTATTAGTATTATTTCAGCATTGCTTGAGGTCATGATGTTGCTGATTTTTTGATGGAAGTAGTAAGTGTGTCTAAGACCGCTTTTCTACTTGGCATCATCTCGCATGTATGTTTAACTACATCGTGGAGAAGAGTCTATTGATTAAATCATACCTGCAATATAATGCAAATTGCATGCAAGCTGATTGCAGGTGAAAACGTGGCATTTGATTTGAAAATATCTTATATTTGGTACGATAGTTCGAGACATCAGAAAATTCGTAAAAAAGACTACGCTGCCTCCATTGCCTTTTCAAGACGCTTTAAAATTTAACTGGGCTATCATATAAATTTTATCAAATGCAGTAGAACAGATTGTTAGCAGAACAACTAGAAGATCGATCTCTCAGAAGTAGATACTAGTGTTGTCCCAACTAGTCCGGCCACTTTAGTAGTCAGCGACTATTCGGCGAAGAACGCCGACTATCCGGCTTCTTACTATGTACATTTTTATTTTATTTTAACATTATTTAATCAAGCATTTTATTTAAAAAGCTAGTTTGTTATTTGTAATAAGACAAAAATCAAGAAACAATGCGAAGCAAACGAAACATGTTCCGATACGCTCGCAGGCGGTGGTTGCGACTTACGCGCGAATCGGCTGTAAACGAAGCGTCTCGGCAACTGCCGAATACCCCCAAAGCCGTGATCGGCTTGGCCGACTAGTTAGCCGACTAGTCGGCTGACTTTGTAGTCAGCACATCTCTAGTAGATACCACAGAATACATTGCTGTTCACCACTAGTTTGCAAGGTTAAGAAAGGCATATACCTACTTATGATATTTGAATGATATTAGTTTTGCTTGAGAGGTTAATCTATCGGCAAAACTCGTAGCACCCTATGACCAAGTGGGATAGTGATTAAAGTCGATTTGAGTTCGACATTACGTAAGCCTGTCGACTTTTCCTTGAAAAAGATTATCCATTAGGATATTTTATATTAAAAAAACAAGACTGATTGCCATTTCATCAAAACAAATGACATCACAAAACTCATTACTGTTATATTTGACCGCGACCTCATCATCTGGGACGCAAATAATGAAAATAAAATGACAATACGGGTTAATAAAAATCCCTAACGAAATGAAGTACGGGTGTACGGATCAGACACAATGACGGGTTGATCACGCCGTTCGTGGGATGGTACAAGTTAGAAGTGGTGAGCGATTAAATTAGCTGACGGCTGAAGAATACTGCTAAAAATAACTTGAGGACCAATTATTATCGGCTACAAGGTTTACCTATGAGGTATTTTTCAGGTAGTTATTTAAACCGTTTTCACCAGGATTTCAAAATAATAAACATTCTATAACCTTCTGGTTTGCTAATGAATAACCATTATTTCAGCTACATATTTTATTTTACAACTATAGTCCTAAAATATAAGTCCTTAGATATTGATACATTTACTGTGACATCAAAAAAACTGTTGATACAAGATACTTCTTAGATTTTAATATTAAGAAATCCTTTTCAAGACAATACTGAATTCACGATATAATTACAGACGTGAAAAATCGCAACAAGATTTTCTTTAATGGGTTACCTACCCATTAATTTGTTCATGTACCTATTATCTTGATAGATCAATCAATCGAGTTAGAACACCATTCATAGATATACGTTTTATTTTTTTTAAACTAGGTACGCATTTACTGTAATAAATCGTTGTCTATTTTCGTTTGCACCACACACAAAACCTAATTTGAATAATTCCTCGTCACGGGTTACGAATAATTGCTTCTCTCTGCGTACCTGCTGTAATTGCGATTTATAACCTATTGCAAACCAAACAAAAATAAACTTTACTCTCCCGTTACAAAGTTGAAACTCTATTGAGGTTCACGTAGGTATTATTTTTACAGTCACAATAATTAAATTGGCAATTGTTGGTACTGTTTTTTATTTATTTAAAAGAAGAATGGTTTAATTTGTTCTTATAATTGCTGCAGAAAATGATTTAGTGGCATCCTCTATCATATTAAAATGAATAAATGAATATTTTTTAAATTATTTATAATTATTACTGCTATTAAAGTTATTATTGCAATTGTGTTTTTAAATAGCTTCAATATCTATAATCATAAGAATCTGTTTCTATTCATTCCTAATTTAATTGTTATATTGTTTAATAATAATAAAGTCTCGTCTGTGGCAGTCAGAAAACCAAGTCAGAATTATCATTGATTTTTGTAGTGTTCTAAAAGAGCTTTGGCTAAGAATAATCATGAGATTTACCTGCGGTCCATTCTGGGCAATTAGACCTGATCATAATATTTTTACCCCCGATATCTGAATTAAAAACTGGTTGTGGTGGGAAAGGTGGATGGTAAAATACCACGCGAACGTTCTCCTACTCGCTGGTCAGACCAGATAGGAGCGACTACAGGAATCACGGTGACCACTGCCCTGAAAGGGCAGAAGACACAGTGGCGAAGAAGCAGCTCATAAGAAACTGCGTTAAAGCGTTCAAAGACGAACGTTCAGAAATGAAGACAAAGAATAAAAAGAGATCAGAATTAAGGAATTTGAAGTTGAATATTGTCAAACTCTACGTTAGCATGAAAAGCTGTCAAACTTTTGCACTAAGTACGTTTTGACGTATTCCTAAATCCCAATACTCATTCAGATTCTGAGCTTTATTGTTAACTATAATTGGCACAACTCCCACGTCTTAATAGCTTTCTCGAAGAATTCTTATTGCCCTTTCAAAGTTATTAGCAGTCTGCATTCGTCGCTTGTGGAATTGCATCTATTTTAATAGCGCTCTTTAAGGTTACACTAGTCGTAAATTCTTCCATACAAACGTAGTCTAGAGATTAATCCACTGTTTGACGATGTACGTTCAAAATAAAAAATGATATCAATTTGTCTCATCATTATCTAGTCCTGTATGGAAACCAAAATGTAAAAAATAATATATTTGAAAGTTATGAGCGTCAAAAGTTCCATATTTCAACTTTAGTTTTAACGCATCTTTGGGCGGAAATAAATACCATAAGAAGAAGGAAAATTGCAAAACCGCCTCCATACAGGGATAGATTAGTAATTCAACAATGCAAATAATGTTATTTTATGAAATACATTTAGTTGTTTTTTCATGATATCTAGACTTAAAAAAGGTCTGTTTATAAAATTTCGCGCGCTCGTTTTCGTCTTAAATCATCTTCCATTTCGATACAAATTTGCAAAGGTGCTAATTCGGACCCGAACTAGCTTCTTACTGCTCATCACAGCATCTATTTCTTTCGCACGTGTTGTCGGATAAGATAGCATGCATTTTAACTCCGCGCACAAAATAGTTCGTGCCGTCGACTAGTTCAACCTTAAATACCTCTTGAAGGAGGAAGACGTATAATTTCGATGACGTCAATGCTCTGCTTTTATTTTTATTCATTTACTTTTTATGACCTTTGCGGGTTTATACTTGGTTTATTTTTAATGTTAGTCGTTTCAAGTTCGAGCAGTGAATGGAATACATACTAAAAAAAAACAGCTGAAGCTCTGGGCAACTAAGTGTCATTCCATAAAGCTATGGCGATAGCATGCCGACATGTGAAAATGTAAGGGATTGATTTCGGTAGCGCTTGTCAATTCCTTAGTTAACATTTTGGACTTTTTATAGAACCACAGAGGCTATAAGCAACGTAATAATATTCTGAAGGCAGTTCAAGACAAAGTACAGAATCTATACTATAGATCAGTGTTTTCAACCTTTTTCATGATGCGACCCCCCTGGTATGAAAAAATATTTCGCGACCCCCCCTACCTTTCGCTTTTTATCATGTATGTATATGTATGTTACAGTGTTACAAATATTCATTCCATACGACGATTTTATGCGTCTCCATAATTAGGATTCGGATATAAGTACATAATATAGTAAGTAAAACACATTATTTTACAATTACATACATCGAATACGTCGCCAATTGTTAACTAACGCAATTTACGCACATAGGTATACGTAATCTCACACTATGAATTTACCAGCGGCTTAATTCTCACACTTAATAAATCAATCTTTATTGTTTTTTACTGAAGTTGTTCTCTCGACCTCTGGCGACCCCCCTACAAAAGTTTCGCGACCCCCCAAGGGGTCGCGACCCACAGGTTGAAAAACACTGCTATAGATAATAAATAACGCACGGCTGGCGGTCAGCTGAGCGATTGACTGCTGCGCTGCGTGTCGCGGGTTGGATTCCCGCACGGAACAAATATTTGTATGACCTACAGATAGTTGTTCCAGCTCTAGGTGTTTGTGTATGTGAGTTTATATATCATGTTTGTAAAAACACCCACGATACAGGAGAAACTCCTAGTGTGGAGCAAAGTTTAAAAAATAAAAGTTTGATCTAAATTATTCAGTATTTATCTATGTAAAATTTTCATAAAACTATGAATTTATTCTGTAGACAAAGCTAATGAAAGTTAGTTTAGTTCTTAAGGCATCATTTCTCTTTAGAAAGCTAGCAAATTGAATTTGAAATCCACACACTATTTTCGTAAACTCTCAAAGACCCAGGCCATATTAATTGGCTTAGTCGATCTCTACATCACGGCTAACTCGATTTGACTCCACAATTCCCGGAGAAACTTTCGTCAAAAGTTGCGGCGAACAGAAACGAATACTTCGGCACTCAAGTCACTCGAGTAAACGAATCGATCATATCATCGATTATCAGATTAACCTTCGAGATAAAGCGGAAAATGTCAGCAACGAGCTGAAGAAGCACGTTTTGTTAGTACAATGTTTGTGACAAAAAAATCGCATTGATGTGCCGACAGATAGCGTAGTATGAATAAGGAGTATGTTTGATGGAATTGTTGAGGTAGAAAGGGGTTTAGAATAAGGGCACTTCGTAGATTTTGAAGTCACGAAATCGCATTGCGACACGACCGCACGACTTCCTACAATACGACATCATATCTTAAGTATGTTTTTTAACCCTTAGGATTCTAAAATGAGACTGAGAGGCAGAGTACATAAAATGAGGCGATATTAAGGTAGTATTTTTTGCCATGTTGTAGAACATGATATTTTTAGTAAGTGCAATAATCAAAAAATCTCAAAATTTCAGTTAACTTTTTTTACTTTGCTAACGTCGATTTAGGTATGTCATAAAGAGGTGAAGTTTTTATGTTTGGATGTAGGAGGAATTCTGTGGTAGTACTGATCTGAATGTGATTTTATTTTAATGATTAAAAGCTGCACCATCGCTGAATGTCAAAGGCGCTGTATTCCTGAAACACTGGCTAAGTGCGAGTCCTACTCGCGCACCGTGTGTTCCGTATAAACAGCTACATTCACCAAAATAATTAGGTAACATAACTAAAGTTCATCAACAATCCAAGCACCTTCAAAAACTGGAAAACTGTTGTACCCATACATCGACAAAGGTCCCAAATGCAAATAAGTTAATTATTACACATTTACGGTTTACGTTTTTATTTTACTTATGCATCACGCATAGCTATATATATAATAACAGTTCATGCTTCTAACTCAACGGGGTGTTCTCTGTAGGTTTCGATTCCCTTGCAAGTGCGAAATATGCGGCATAAACGGCCTTATCTTCTGATTGCGTCGATTTAGAAGTCTGATTTTTTCACAGCTCCAAGGGTTGCAGACTTGGGTACCTATATAATATTAATTTCAACTTTATACCTCCAAGCGTTCCAGAGAAAAAGGTGACACTTGACACACGGACAGACAGACAACGACGTGATCGTACAGGGGTTCCTTTTTTTCCTTTTGAGTAACAAAATCCTAAAAATGGTCGGTATCTACCACTACTAGGGACTATCGGCCGCGGGAGTGATGCCGCGGGGAAATGCAAGTACTTAGTTAGTTGATATTGTTAATAGAAACTAATTGCTTTTGCCTTCTCCGAAACACTTGTAAAGTTAAATCTCAAGAGAATAATTTCACTTTAAGCCGCTCAGGGCTCTAGTGTCTTCTTAATGTAGTCTAAATCGTTTACAAAGCTACAAGATCACTCTAGTTAAGATCATAGTATTTAAATCCCTATTGTAGTATTTCATTAGCCACTAAGTTACAAGTAAGGTTAATTGGTCAAAGATTAGAATGTGTGCCATTTTACGTTTAAGGAGTTCAGGTTCTAGTCGACGGCGACGGCACGAACTATTTTGAGCGCGGGGTTAAAATGCATGCTATCTCATTCGACAACACGTGCGAAAGAGATAGATGCTGTGATGCACTTTTGCAAATTTGTATCGAAATGGATGATGATTTAGGATGAAAAAGAGCGCGCGAAAGTTTATAACCAGGGAGTATGTATATTATGAAACAACGACTAAATGTATAGTTTTCAAATATATTTTTTTGAACTTCTAATCTATCCCTGTAAGGTGACTGTTTTGCAATTTTCCTTCTTCTTATAGTATTTATTTCCTCCCAAAGATGCGGTAAAATTTTCGTTGAAATATGGAAATTTTGACGCTCATAACTTTCTATTTTTTTTTACTTTTTTGTTTCCATACAGGGCTAGATAATGATGAGACTAATTGATATCATTTTTTATTTTGAACGTACAGTGTATGAATTGCCAGACTACGCTTGTATGGAAGAATGATCGTCCAAAGTAACCTGCAAGATTCTCTGCCTATTTTTTGAGAAATGGCGTTCTAACATTAGCAAGTCAATCAATTAATCTTAGCTTATTCCCAACTATTTTTAACCAAACCCAACTATTTTTTATTTATACATTCTTTCACTGGTATTCAGCTGCCACCGACTTTAACAATGATAATTGTTAAAGTCGGTGGCAGCTGAATACCAGTGAAAGAATGTATAAAGTCGCCGATCTGAACTCCACAACGACACGAGTAACACGCTATCCATTGGTAAGACTATCTGACGAACTTTCAGACTTATAACTTACTGTTACGAGTGGATAGGATAGGATATTTCTTTGCTTCTTTGCCGCATTTAGACGCCCAGTTGGTCCGTTGTGCGTACAGGCCTCCTCTCTGTGAGAGGGAATGTTTTCTTCCACCGTTTTGAGAGCAGTGTTGATTAAATAATTTACACAAAGTAAAGCGCCTGCCTGGGTTCGAACCACGAACTACAACTTGTAAGTCGCGGCCGTTACCACTGAGCCACCACTGCTGAGACAGTTACGACTATCAAATTTATGTTGAGATTACGAACAACAGGCATATAGATTTTTAATTGCCCTAAGGGAGCCGATTCATAGCTATACCTATTTTGTCGCTTGCTTTAATTTACTAATAGGTATACAATTGTGTATCCAATAGTGCAAACATTACCAGTAAAATATTTGTAGACACTACAACAAACAGAAAATCTTTGATGGCAAATATAGCAATGTTTGTTCAAAAAACGAATCCCTTTCTATAGGAAATTGGAAGAAAATGGCGAGTAAACGAAACGACCAGGCCTCTGCGACATTTGTTAGGACGTCTTTATGGGCTTGAGTTAAAAAGATATGAGAACAATGATGTATCGTTGACGTTATGTGAAGACGTTCGTTTTGAAGAGGAAACAATTTTGTTTTATGTCTTGTATGAGTTGTTCTGCTTTTTTGTCAATGTCGAAGGAAACCAAGCCGTTTTTCGGGCTTTTTATTTTATTATTGTAGTCTCGTGCTTGATCACTGTCTCACCTGTTGGTAAGCGATTATGTGGTTGACGGTGAAACACGCTTGCCTATAAATAACTTATTCACTCGACTAAAATACTGTAAGATTGTACCAGTCCTAGACTCCGGCCGGGAATTCCACTCCTTAACTATACGCGTAATAAAAGTGTTTCCAAAACGTTTCGTGCATATGGGTGGGATGTCCACCATGTGCCGATGGTGCATCGCCGTACGTCTGGTAGTGCGATGATGAAACGGGCTAGGTGGAACTAGATCGTGCAATTCCATCGCACACTCCCCGAAATGTAACCGATAAAAACCGACAATCTGGCTACTCGGCGATGGTGTTCAAGGCCATGGAGCTTTGACTTGACCAGTGCCTCATCACCAATGATCCTCAAGCTGGTATTTGGCAGATCCGCTAACTGCTGCTGGTAAATGGCCTGTGAGCTTTTCGGTGATACTCTAAATATGTACCGAAAGACCGTACAATGGCTATAGATGTTTGGGCATTGGAGAATGTATTTAATTGCATTTAGCCTGAATTTTTTTTGATCATCCTGCTACCACTACACTTTGTCCAACTGCTGGGTAAAGGCCACCCCTAAATTCTAAGGACATGTACTCATATAGGCATATGAAATAAATAAATTAACCGACATAACAATGGTATAGTATTGCCCAGTAACTGGCTTGTAGAGCCCAGATAGGCAGTAACTCCATGTAACATCGACCCCAATGACATGGTTGAAAAATACCTATTACGACTCAGAAGATTGCAAGATTGCAATTAGGAAGAAGCTTTTCAAAAATGGATGCCAAAGACGAACTTTTTTTTCAAAACAATGATATAAGATAACCTGAATTTTTACGGCAAACTAAGAAACATTACATAAGACCGTAACCACCAAAAATCTCAGAAATTATGTCCATCCCGTCCACTGAGATGACAGAGTTTTTATGTCGCACCTAAGCCTGAAGTAAATTACGTATTACGACACATTTTTAAGACCAGCAGCAACATCATCTCACTTCCAAGTTTGTCTATTTTAGTTCCAGTGATTACAAGGAGACGACAACGGTCGGTCGTCTGTGTTTATGTTACGACTTAATATGTTTTGAGTCTAGTAAGTCCAGCAATATCTATAGAAATAGCCTTGGAAATTAAGATAAAAATATAAGATAAGAGTTTTGTAACGTTTCGGTTGTACCCATTTTACTAGGAAATCCTTAAGCATAATCGGTATTTTGTGTTCCCGTCGTTGGACACAGATCTCGCCGCTATGAGGGAGAATAGGCTTTAGGCCATAATCCTAAAGCCTCATGCCATAATCCACCACGCGGGCCCTATGCGGGCAGACTGCTGTATGGTAAATGTCACATTTGTCATGTCTTGGTTCTAAGACAGGTAAATTTTTCCACGATTTTTCTTCATTGTTTCAAGAGCCGAGATACTGTGATTAATCACTTATTTAGTATTATTATTTTAGACAACTTTAAACGATTTCTTAAAAAAAAAACACTGTTATTTTTAAAAAGTCGCCTCATCCCATTGTCGAGCAAAGAACTCCATACTCTCTTCCACTTCACTCAAAGCTGTCAATGATGCTTGATGGAAGAAACAGACAATAGCAACAGTACTTCCGAGTACGAAACTCTTCACAAAGAGTTCACTCACCATACCACTATCAACTCCTAACAGCTACTTCACTATAACCAACAAATATTTACCACAAGTCAAAAGTGCCATTTGGACCGTCAAGATAAGTAAGTTTGCGGCAAACTGTAACTAAGTTGGCAAACAAACTGATTGTTTTAGTTGCAAGAAGTCCTGCAAGTTCCACTATCGATCTGTTGTTGCTTTTACGTGTAGGAGTATCGGTTACTGCGGGGGTTTGAAGTAGAGATGCGGTGAATTGTTGTTATAGCGAATAGTCGAATACCGATTAATCGACATCCCTATGGCGAATAGTCGAATACTCACAATTATTACTCGACATAAAAAAGGAATCTAAAAATATTTTTTTTTTCAAATGCAGTGCAGTACTTCTTTCTGCACCACATATGAGAATAATTAATAACCATATAAATCTGCCCCTTTTGGACTTTAAATATTAAATTATCTGTTAAAAAGTCTAATTATCTTCAACATGACTGATGTTTGGCTAACTTCTTATATTAATGATAAAATACTAAGTTTGTTTTATTTCTAAAGATTAATACAAGTTTAATAACATTAGTTTACAAATTTTAACTTTTTTATATACTTTGCAAGAAATGTTTATAAATATTTTATATTACCTTTCTTAAGCCTAAAAGCGTAAGCAGAAATATTCAGACAGGTCGCTTCTTTTTTCTACTGTCATAATTTTTTTGCAAGCCCCTACATTGTGCCTACAGTTTGATGTTAATTTATTTGATTGAAACAATAAATAGCTTGTTTCTAGCTTAATCAAATTTTGATTAGAAGCTAGTAAAGTAATGTAAATGAAGTCTGGCTTACCCTCATAACATTATAACCTCTCCACAAATTTAGCAAAGAATTGTCTTTGTCAAGTTACAATTTTCATTACAGGAAGAGCGTTTTCAAGATAATAATTAATAATAAAAAAATAAATTGCAAGATAATTAAATTTTGAAGGTTGATACATGTTGCGCGATTATTGTTGGTCCATTATATTAAGAGAAATTGATTCATAAAACGATAAATAGAGAACAAAAATCGGCCGGTATTTTTTTTCTTTGAACTTCCAATTTAAGTAAATAAATATTACTAACAACAGACATCTCAGATTTTTTTATTATTTTATCTGGATAATTCTGCCCGCATAAAAAAATAATGAACAATTTCTGGAAAAATAAAAACCTTGTAAAATAGTGTTATTTTTTAGTCTTATAGTTTTTCTGCTCATTACACAGACTTTTAAGCTTATTGTATTTAGACAATTATTATTCGTCGAATACCGAATAATAGTGTCTATTATTCGACATTCAGCAAATGGTTGAGAACTTAAAAAACGAATATCTAAAAAAATCGAGTAATGCCGAAAACCGAATAGATTGAAGGTTACTTACTCGTGCTTATCTTATGTTCTAATCTGTTTAAAGGATCTCATATAATTGGCTGTGGCATGAAACTAAAATGTTTTTCGGAAAGCAAGCGCTCATAAAAAGAAGGTTGCTATAGTAGCAAAAGCTATTCCAGGAGTAATAACTAGGTACTTACTGTTTTATAAAATAAATGTAAAGGTTTAACGGATTTGGATGAAATGTGTAGCACACGAGTAGACAATTTTTATCCCGGGAGTATATTCCTTTGTCATTTTGCCGACTATCGCACTTCAATCATGAAGCTTTAGCTAGCAATTCTATGTTTTTAAAGACGAGTAGAACGAGTGAACGTGGACGAAGTGGACGAAGGAGAAGTGACGATGGCATAAGAGTGAGACAAAATGTCATTCTAACAGCGATAATGTCGGTCAAGTGAAATTTTAAGGGCTTGACCTCATGACAGTTCTGTAGCCATGTCAATGGCATTTTCAATTTTAGAAAATCGCTATTGCTGATATATTGTCAGTTTTTCTAGAGTCTAATAAGGTTACACACTCCAAAAATAGAAAAGAAACGGTAAGATGTTGTAATAAAAGTTTCAGGTTGCCTGTTGAACGTTCTATAATATTGCTTCAGACTTTAATAGATTTCTTCTCTGCCGTATCATTTCTTTGGCTTCGTTACACTGTCGCTAATTAAACTTAAAAAGAAGCTTTTCATATTCATAGCTTTATGAACGTAATTAAATTAATTTCTTATGAACAAGTATTTTATTAGGCCAATTTGACTACAAAAGTAGTCTTCTATGTATCCAGAACTTTCTCAAAAAAACTAACAACAGCGGCCTATCAAACACTGGCAGGTAAACAAAAAAAACACCAGACAAGAAAAAAATTGGTTTCAAATATCGAAACGAACGACGCCAGTCTGTCTGTGCCGACCATTCATTCATTCTCTACGTTCATTCATCGAAACGGTTTTCAAATTTTGAATGAGTTCTATTGTTACCTGCCTTAAAACTCTTGTTTGTGGTAAAAATTCTAACAGATAATTTATTACTTCGATTGTATTCTTCTTTTGAATATTTCGTGAATGAATCGCTTTTGACTTGATTTTGCGTGTTAAGTGCTTTTGTGAGAGAAGTGGCTATTTGCTATGGTGTTTCAAATTGTCGTTACTTGAGGCTTGCGATGTAAGTCAAGGTTGAAGTGGTTTAGAATTTTGCAATAGGACCACACACTCGTAGGTCTATTATTCGCCTATCTGGTGTGAGTCGTGACTTTGTATGCAATAAGAATAAATACTTACCTATTTACTTCTGTGTTCAATATAATGGTTAGTTATGATTTTAGAAACAAATTGAGCTTATCATGTTGTCTTCATCTTGCTGTCGAAACTTTCACAGGAGAAAGTATTAATTTCGAAAACCGTAGCTTATTCATCATCATCCATAACCTGAGCTCGCCCATTGTTGCGCATATATCTCTCATATCTTGTGGTAATACCAACGCTTGTGTGCCACCCTTATCCAGGTTTTACCCGCGATGACAGAAGTACGTCTGTGCATCTCGGTGCCGGACGCTGGATACAATAGACAACCTGCTTGGATATAGGCTTATATGGCTCTTTTTACGATTAATTTTAATTTATTTTATACCAATAGGTACCTACTTTTACCGCATCAGTGCTATGCTTCTATGAATCCATCTCCCGCCACGTGTGTGCCCCGCCCCCATCATCTAGACTTTCTGCCCGTGACGTCACCCTCGCAGCTCATGCACCGATCAACTTGTGTTTCTAATGGCTTTCCATTCACACTACATGATTATGACGTCATATATCAAATGGTGTCAATTGCAGGATCAGTGGTGTGAAGTGTTGATTTTTATGAAAGTCATTTTTGTTGTAAGATTAGGGTTGAAATAGCTGTGTATTGTTTGAGAGTCTGTGAATCTGGCTTCAATAAAAAAAAATGTATTAATGATACTGTTGGTAAGTCGAACGCCTCTTTTTCGGGTTCCGTTCTGTGTGATGATTATAAGATCACTTTTTAGGGTACCGTAATCGAAGGATCCAAACGAAGCCCTATTGCTGTCACTCACGTGTCCGTCTGACTGTCCGTCTGTCCGTCTTCTGTTACACAGGTTTTATAGCCAAACAGTTAGAGCTACAGTCTTAAAATTTTCACAGTATAAGCATCTTGTTGCCCCAAAGCCATACAAATAGTCAAAAATATCTATAATATAAAAATGAATCGCAAAATGTGTTGGTAAGCGCATAACTCAACAACACCTGGACCAATTTGGCCAATTCTTTTTTTAAATGTTCGTTGAAGTTCAAAGATGGTTTTTACGGTAAGAAAAATTCTAATAATTGCCGGAAAAAAAATAAAAACAGCCCCTTTCCTTTTTCCCATATAAAAGTTTTCTAACTAAAACGTAGAGTCAATTTGAACTTTATTGCTATTGTATAAGCTATTTTTGCTTTGTGTAGGGTAGGGTAGTGTAGGGTAGGGTAGTGTAGGGTGGGTAGGGTAGTGTAGGGTAGGGTAGGGTAGGGTAGGGTAGGGTAGCGTAGTGTAGGGTAGGGTAGGGTAGGGTAGTGTAGGATAGGGTAGGGTAGTGTAGCGTAGGGTAGGGAAGGTAGTGTAGGGTAGGGTAGGGTAGTGTAGTGTAGGTTAGGGTAGGGTAGTGTAGGGTAGGGATAGGGTAGTGTAGGGTAGGGTAGTGTAGGGTAGGGTAGTGTAGGGTAGGGTAGGGTAGGGTAGGTAGTGTAAGGTAGGGTAGGTAGGGTAGATAAATGTTTGGTGTTTTTATGGCAAAACAAAGTTTGTCGGGTCAGCTAGTTATTTAATGTTTTTATGGTGGGCTCCTCTATACAGCTAAAGAGGAGGCGCAAAAACAAAAATTGGTCCTCCCCATCGATTTGGGTATCGTTGTTTAGAGCTCGTTGAGTTGATAAATATTGTTTTTTATTTTATACATTATTGGAAAACAAAGGAATGAGAAGCACCCAATTCGGCATTTTTTACAAAATTTTGTTACGACGAATTGTTTAACCTTCCATTGACTTATGAACTTGAAATTTGATGATAATATTTATTATTATGTACGTTTTACTGACGAATACCAATATGCTGATAAATTGGATGTTCTCTTTGAAATTCCCTCATTTTATAACAACCAACTTGATTTTGCGGTCTAGTTACGGAACCACAAATGTGCGAAGTCCGACACGCACTTGGCCGGTTTTTGATCCTTCTGTCAACAATATCCTTTTTCTTGGAAAAGGCGTCTTACGCAGACCAAATTGAAATTCGTATCAAAATAGAATTGAATCTCGTGTTTCTTAGATGGGTGAAACATTCAAGTATCTAAGTCACTAGATACGTTTACGAATGTCATCTATTTTGATGATTAATCACTTTTTAATATTTAATGTTTGCTTGTAACCGAAGAAAGTTTCCAATTATTACTAGGCAATCAACTTCAAATCGCATTAGAATACAAAATCAAAAGCGTCAAAGACAGCCAAAATGAATTTTTAATCCGTTGGTATTCGACTGTGCGACCTATAACCCTGCCTCCTCTCGGTAATCCTGCCAAAGGGATGAAAACGAACCGTAGGCAGAGAGAATCGACTGAACTTGCCCTATCCAGGTTCGTAATACCTAGTTAACACCAATTCGCACAAAACGTTTGATCAAACTTACAATGTGCGTACAGTTGAGAATTGGAATTCACTACCGGAGTCTGTGTTTTCTGATAGCTAGGTAGAAGCTCAGTCAGAAGAGTCAGTAAGACAGGAGTGATTAGGTTACTTCTAGGCCAGTGTGCTTCATTGACAGTAATATTCATTCTGTTTAAGGTCCATCTCTCTCTCACACTAGCATAATGTTCGCTATATGTCATCATAGACGCCAATTGGCTTTTGTGTACAGAAAAGAGACCGTACCTACCCTATCTACCCACCCTACTTACCCAAACTACGCCTTACCTACCCTACCTACCCAACTTACCTACCTGTACAGAATATTCTCAAGTAAGTTTTGACCGCACCGCACGGTCGCTTTATCTCTTCCTACGGAGTGGTATTTTGCGAATTGCTCAGTCCATTCTTCATGTATTTATGAAAATGAAAATGCCCAGTACCTCCCCCCTGCCTCCTGCCCACGCCCCGTTGTTCGTTTTGTTGAATCAAATAAACGTGATCCGATTTGCGGATTTGTATTGATATTGTTATGATGCTGGACGGTGTAATGTGTGCTATGATTTTGTTTATAACTGTATTTCAGCAAGGTACTGTTAATATGTCATTATCAATTTTATCTTGTTCTATAGGTTGTTGTTCGTCTACTATCCTTGTTACTCTATTCAAGATTAGTTTATAGAAAACTTTATACATATTTGACATGAGGTTTACTGGCCTGTAGTTTTCAATGAGTTCCTATCTCCTTTTTGTGTCATAGTTTAAATATGCTCTTGATCCATTGAGATGGTATGCATTCCACGCTTAGGATATTTCTGTGCAGTTGTATATTTCAGTAAGTTTTCTTGGGTTTACCAGTGCAGTACCTAATTGAGCTTGTAATAATCTCGTTCGTAATCTAATCTGACCCTGGGGCCTTTATTTTCACATTCAATAGTCTACTATTGACAGCGTTTACAATTTCTGATTGTAGAAAAACTGGTATGTCCTCATACGCATGTCATAAAGCAGCTTATAGAAAAAAAATGCTAAATATACAGTAAAGCCTTGTACATCGCGTTTGTGGACTATAGTAAAGCATTCAATTCAATAAAACATGATTCGCTTTGGAGGGCTCTAATCCAGCAAGGTGTGCCAAAAATATATCCGCACAATTAAAATCATATACGCGAATAGTACAGCACAAGGAGCTAAAGGTGTGAGACAAAAAGATCCACTGTCCCGTAAACTTTTCTCTGCCATCTTGGAAAGAATATTTAAGGATCTTAAGTGGGAAAATTTTGGTATAAATATCAACGGCAGACAACTTAATCATTTGAGATTCGCGGATGACTAAGTCCTAATAACTGACAACGCTAATACACTCCAATAGTTATCGGAGGCAAGCAGAGTAGTTGGCTGTTCTATGAATAGATCGAAAGCAAAAGTAATGACGAACAGAGAAGAATAAAGTTGATAACGAAGATATTGAATACGTTAGAAACTTTTCTCAAACATGCTTGGAAATTTGAGCATTATTTTGACAACCTTCTTCGAGATAAATCGAAATTGCTGTACTCGTGAAATGCATGCGAGCAGCGGCCGGCAAAAGTTTTATGAAACTCCATATCTGTGTGGTTTAGTGGCCAAACAAATTACATAGTAAACTCATATTTGTCGTGTAATTTAACAAGTAAAATTTCAAAATTTAAAAAACCCCCGACACATTTATCTTGCGAAATTACCCCGATTCAAACAGTTAAACGCCCATAACTTTTGAACGACTAAACCGATTTAATTCAAATATAGCTAAGAACACTCTCGACAAAATCACCTTTCAAATAAAAAAAGTCGATCAGGTGGTGTGAAAACTAAATAACTGTATAGATTTAAGAAAGTCCTGCGATCCTCCATCATTTACGCCAACTGTGACTTTAAAATAAAATTCCTTTATTACTAGTTCTTCCAGTAACTAGAAAATTATCCCAAAGGAACGTACATCCGGGATAAAAAGTCCTTTCCATCGTTCGCTTAATCATAATTTCTTTAAAAATTAATCAGCAGCAGGTATAAGTATAATTATGCATTAATTGTACAATCCGACGGACATTTTCAGATTTATAATATTGTAAGTACTAGATACCAACCGCGGCTCTAAATTAAATACTATGTGTTATTCAGATGTATAAGTTACATTACCGTAAAATTTCATCAAAATCCGATCAGTAGTTTTTGCGAAGAGTAACAAACATCTATTCATCTTCACAAAAATTTCGTATTTCAAATAGTAGCAGTATGATTCATGTTTCGCCTCAACAATCTGTGTCGTGCTAACAAAGGACACGGACGATATTACTTTAATACTTTTTGTATTTTTGTTCTTATTATTTACGTACAGCGAGATTTTAATGAAAAATGTGGTGTTTCGTGGATTTGTTCAGTGTGTCCTGAAATATTTAAGTTGGAATGTGTTTTGTGGGATTTCTGTTGTTGTGACGAATTGTATTATGAGTCTACGGGAATTGAGGCAAAATAGACATAGTACTAGATTCTACAATCATCAATGGTTTTTATACTATTTTTTTTCCAGTTAAAAAATATAATTGTATATAATGTAATTCAGTAATATAAATCTTCGACGGGCACGGTTTCAGCAAATAAATTATCAATTTGCTAATAGGAAATCATTCAAGCAATCGGAACAGCTTTGACAATATTTCGCTTTGAATTTGCGATTTTTTGCCCCAGAAGCTGGGCCTTATTTTAGTATACATTGCTATTATTTTCTTCTGCGACATATCGTATCGATTGATATATTATTGTATCATAGATCAACGTATTTAACCACCCAAGTACCTACTCAAAAAATTTCTTGAATTATTTTATCCCGACCTCAGAATTTCCCAAAACATTTCAGCACGGTGGCTGTATCGCACTCTCAGCGATCCTTATCTGAACTTGACACCGACCTTGGCATTCGCCGCTCAATACTGTGATAAGGGTGCTCTTGCACCTACGCCTCAAATTATAGGCTGAGTCTAGGGTGAGGAGAGAACGTGGTGGCGATGGCGGGTGCGAGATATCAGACGGAAGAAACCTCCGCATGAATTCATAATGGAAGACTGGACTGGAAAGAATGAAGGAGAAGAACTGGCAGGCGTCTAGAGTGACGTGATTATTGATGGGCAATCAACCGAGATTAAATCAGATTATTGGAGTTCAACCTATCTCTTGGCCATCATTTATGAAGATAGACAATCAACCGGGTTTTTAATTAAGAGAATAGAGCAGCCTCGTTAGCTACCGATCGTGTATTGTTTTACCCTGATGTATTTATTATAGTAAATATATATGTATGTTTATTTTAGCTACAATATATATATTGTCATTCAATTTTACTTTAGTAATTATTTCAATTTTTATGCACCTGCCACGTTGTCTCTCCACCACCCTTGGTGACTAGTAGAGAATGCCTCAGGCATTAAGTCCGCCTATGTACTTGTTTCGGAGAAATTACGTCTCCCTGTCTTACGCCGCGCTGGAGAAGGATAGGTTTCGAGGTCTGATCCTGAAGACGGACTGACATGGTGGCGTTTTTGTACAGACACTTCAACACCTCAATGTACCGGTAGTCGATCTGGCACCGTTGGAGAGACTGTAGTACAGCCCAAGTCTCGATCGAATCGAAGGCTTTCTCGTAGTCCACAAACGCTAAACAGAGAGGCAAGTTATACTCTTCGGTCTTCTGTATAACCTGCCGCAGCGTATGTATGTGGTCTACGGTGCTAAAGCCTTTTCGGAATCCGGCTTGTTCGGGAGGCTGGAAATCGTCAAACCTGCGCGCGAGACGATTCGTGATGACTCTTGAAAACAACTTGTAAACATGGCTAAGAAGCGAGATGGGCCTATAGTTCTTCAGCCGGGCATTGTCGCCCTTCTTGAAGAAGAGTACCACCACACCCCTGCACCATGCCTGTGGCGTTTTGCCCTCGAGTATGACGGAATCAAAAAGCTTCTGAAGGGCCTTGAGGACCGGTTTTCCACCCGCCTTCAGGAGTTCAGCCGTGATTCCGTCACACTAAAACGAAACTGTTCACTGCTGCGCTGGAGGACGTCTTCAAGGTTCTGGACTGGAAGGGGCTTGGCATCAACGTTAATGGCGAGTACATCACTCACCTTCGGTTTGCCGACGACATAGTGATCATGGCTGAGACCATGGAGAGCCTCAGTAAAATGCTCGATGACCTTAGTAGAGCTTCCGAAAGAGTGGGTCTTAAAATGAACATGGACAAAACCAAGGTCATGGTGAACGCCCATGTAACACCCACTCCTATCAAGATCGGAGACTCTACACTTGAAGTTGTAGACGATTATGTTTACCTGGGACAAACGGTCCAGTTGGGTAGGTCCAACTTCGAGAAAGAGGTCAACCGTCGAATCCGACTCGGCTGGGCGGCGTTCGGGAAGTTGCGTGGTATCTTCTCGTCCAATTTACCGCAGAGTCTCAAGACAAAAGTCTATGACCAGTGTGTGTTGCCAGTGATCACCTATGGGACCGAGACGTGGTCGCTCACAATGGGCCTTATCAGAAAGCTTAAAGTCACCCAAAGGGCAATGGAGAGGGCTATGCTCGGAATTTCCTTGCGTGATCACGTCAGAAATGATGATATCCGCAGGAGAACCAAAGTTACCGACATAGCCCGAAGAATTGCCAAACTTAAGTGGCAGTGGGCAGGGCACATTGCTCGCAGAACGGATGGCCGATGGGGCCGAAAAGTTCTGGAGTGGCGACCGCGAACTGGATGACGATTCGTTGGAAGGCCTCCCACTAGGTGGACCGATGACCTGGTTAAGGTTGCGGGAAGGCGCTGGATGCGAGACGCACGGGATCGGTCAATGTGGCGACGCCTGGGGGAGGCCTATGTCCAGCAGTGGACGTCTTTCGGCTGAAATGATGATGATGATGATGTACTTGTATGTTGCATGAAGTTTTAAATAAATAAATAAATGAATACGTCTAGCCTCTGCAATTTATAATTAGAGATAATTTGAACCTCCATCAACATAACTCAAGCAATGTTTATTTAAGTAGATTTTAAAGTGACTATTTGTACTAAAAATACCCTAAAAGTGTGAGTTGCAATGGAATTTAAACTTTGTCTTATATTATGGAGTTTGTTATTCCAAAATTTAATAATTAGACTACTCCGATTCTGAAATCATTTATACTGCCCGCTTTCACATCTTGCGACACACTTTGGCACCTAATCCCGTTCGCCACCGCGGCTCCACCCGCTATGCTAGTATTTGAGCGATCTCTCTGGGCCAAACCTTACGTTTATACCCGACCAGAATACCAAGAGGGTTTATGTGATCGTATTTTGTTTTTGTTTATTTTCTGTTTTCATGGTAAAACATAATCATAACACTGTCTTGTACTACCCAGAAGAGATAAAATCATAAATCATAAATCATTTATTTCTTTGCAAACATGGGTAATTGATACATAGATGAAAGTCCTTCATATTCTACCGTCGCATGGGCATGCAAATAATATTCAATTCTAAAATACAATACGAATAGAGATAAATGTCAAATCATAAGAAATTATAAATGTCAAATTTAGGTAGATATAAAGATAGGTAGGGATGTATTTCTAACATTTCCTCAGATTAATATATAGTTATGGGTGTATTATTTTATCTTGAGTACCTACAGGAATTATAAAAAAGAAAAAGAAAAAGAAAAATATTTATTTGTGACCCGTACAGGAGACACGAGAAAATAAGCATACACTTAAACAATAATAAAATAAAAACCCTGTGCGAGACCCAAAAGGCTCCTATCTCAGCATGTGCAGCGATATCCAAAAAAGTAATAACGCTGCGCTGATATTCTGATAGGGCCTACTGTTGATGCCACGGACACACTAACGGAAACAGGACTTATATAATAAAATAAAATAGAATAATATGTAAATAACAAACAAAATAGAACGAAACACTGAATGTGGGTCAACGTATGTGTAAGTATAATATATATATACAAACGCGATGCTCAAAGATCTTTTGTCGAAACCGTAGACAACCGACAGAGCGCGCGCAAAGAGTGGTTTAATAAAAAAAAAAAAAAATACGGAAGAAAATAGAAATCTATGGTCGGCAGTCAAAAGACAAATATTATGTAAGTTTTGTTATGAAATAGTGTAAATGAATAAGTGTAAATAAACCTGGCGAAAAGAATTGCTGATTGGATAAATCAGAGTTTATCTTGGTAAACAAGCCGGAGGGCCACCTGATATTACGTGGGCATTGAAGTCGATGGCTTGAGCTAACAGTGTGAGAAGTTCCAAAAACCCCATTGAAATGGGAGGGTCCACCGACCAGACGGGTGTTTTTTCTGGTGGAAAACAAGGTTGTGGTCGGGCTGTTAGCCTGTTATAATATAATCAAATCGCGCAGAGTACTTTGATTGTGCGATGTAGGATTTGTTTGACGTCAGGGCTTATAGTACGTATGGGTACTATAGATGCCGCTACAACAGGTAATTAAACACCGTCTTTGCCATGCGTGGACATATGTAGGCTTGCTATGTAGGATGCAAGTGTGTTGAGTTATCCTAACCTACACTATCTACCCTACCCTTCCTACCCTGCCTACCCTACCTACACTATCTACCCTACCCTTCCTACCTTCCTACAATTTTTTATCTATCATCAATAGTTTTCTCAGCGCACGCCAAAGAATGAATTTTATTGGAAACATTTTGCTACCTTGGGTTTCATTATTGCAATTTTAATAAGGATCTCTATTTTTTTGAAAATATATTATAGCTTATGACACTCAAGAATAATTTAGCCTTCTACAGGTGAAAATTTTCAAAATCTGTTCAGTAGATCCAGAGATTACTCCTTACAACGTCACAAACTCACAAACTTTACTTCTTTATAATATTAGTGTAGATAAGGAGAGGCCTTTGCACTATTGGTGGATGTGTTATTCCGAATTGCTATCTTACTTCATTTATTTGCATTAAAAATAATCTATGATTGATTTTCAAAAGCAACACAGATTGGTTTCAGACAAGAAAACATTTTTAAATTATAGTTCAATGACTTGCATCCACTTTTTTCTAAGAAAAACTCGATTATACCTAGTGAAAAGTAAAAACAGATCCATTGTTTTTCGTGAAACACTAAGATTAGATTATTTACAAGTCAATGCACACCAAAGATTTCTACGAAAAGCTCTCAATGGAGTATCATTTTCATATTTTCTGTAAAACAAGTTAAATTGATAGTTCACTGCTCTTTTGACGTTGCTTTTGACCTCGGTTATACCAACGTGAAGAAAAGAAAAAGAAAAGTGTACTATTATTCCAAGAGAACTTACTAGCGCTCAGAAAATATTCTTAGGCCCTTCTCTATGGTTTCGCGGTCTAGACAAAAAACGTAGCAAAAGACAAATAGAGTTGCTCTTGCATTTAAAATATTAAGCATTGATTTCCATGAGAACTATATTGATACGAATATAAGAGCATTAAATATTTAAGATCAACGACCTAATAGATATTTACAGTTAGTTTGTGTTTTGAGCAACACAAAACACAAATTAATATCAGATAATTTAGGAAACCGGTATGTCCTAGAACCAAAAATTCGAAGACATGTAACATACACCAACTCGTGGAGCTCGTTGCTAAATAATAACAGCCGCACGGGTCGATCATCAAGGTTAAGCAATGCTTGACCAGGTCGGTCCGTGTGTGGGTGACCATTTCAACATACCGAGTTTCCTCCGTGCCTCGGAAAGCACGTTAAGCCGTTGGTCCCGGCTGTTATTTGAAGATCTTTGACAGTCGTTACGAGTAGTCAGAAGCTTGAGATCTGACACCAGTCTTGCCAAGGGGTACCGTGTTACCCAGCTACTGTGTTGTGGAGGTCAGATAGGCAGTTGCTCCATGTAAAACACTGGCACTCAGTTGAATCCGGTAAGAATGGAAGCCGACCCCAACAACAATTGGGAAAAGGCTAGGCAGATGATGATGATGTAACATACACCAACCCGCACTGTGCCTGTCTGGTGGATTATGGCCCCCACATCCCAGGCTTTCTACACCTGAAAGTCAAATAATTATACGAACAAAGATTTAACTGGCAACTATTCCTATAAAACCGTTATCACCATTTTGCTTGGCAGCAAAAAAAGTATTAGTGGCATATTCTCTTCTTTCTTTCTCCTGACTGTTGTCCCAGTTTATTTGGGGTCAGCCCTCCTAGTAGTTCTGCGCCACACCGTATCGTTGCGGGTTGTCTCTTCTGTTGCGTTGCTTGTGATCATGTCATTCTTGATTGTTCGTAGCCAGGTCATTGGTGGTCGTCCACGGCTTCTTTTTCCGTCATTAATATTCATGACTCTTTTGGTCATATGGTCATCCTCTAGTCTCATCACATGTCCGTACCAGCGCAAGCGGTTTTCGCTAAGTTTATCGTGTATTTTAGTGACTTTAAAAGTACCACGAATAACATTCCCAAATGAACTAATTTGGAAAGAGCTCGACCACTACTGTTACTAATTTTGTTCAGTAAACCACCAGGTCCAAAAGCATCGCAACCAGCAATACACTGGCAGCAAAATTAATTAGAGTGAGGAACAATTTGGACGTTGGAGTACAATCGCGGTCACAATAGAGTGTCCAATTATGAGTGTCCACAAGTTGCACAATGGTTTGAATATAATTGAAAGGACGGTCGGTATTTATGGGATTAAGTTTATTATGAGCTATTTCATATTATGTGATTTGTTGGAACCCTTATTGCACTAAGTTTTGTGGTATTTTCAAGGAATACTTAATGGCTTGTAGAAGTTTGCTCGGTGGGATTGCCCCCTCTTATTTATTATTGTATATTTTATAGTACACCACAAAAACATACAGGACAAGTATTTACATGAACAAGTGTACAATGGGTAGTCTTATCGCACTAGGAAATCTCTTACAGACAATCTTTAACCCGCTTAACTTAATTTTCATCCCCTATTAACACCTCGAGTAGACGCAATAGAAAAAACAATTGTTATGGGAACCAAAGTTCCCAAACTCAAGAGATTAGATATTAACATCAATAAAAATTTAAAAACCCTTTATCGCAATTAATAATCAGATTACAAAAAATATTTAATTTATATAAAATTACATTCTCACTGAGTGCCATTAGCTGCCTTTTCCCGACTTTTTATGTCAGCAAAATTAATGGTTCCTATGGGGTTGGTAACGGGAGCGAAGCCGCAAGAAAAATACTAGTTACCTCTCTACGGAATCAACAAAATCCCATGACACGTCTGTCTCTCTCTTAGCGATAAACTAAAAAACTACTGAACGAATTTTCATGCATTGCATGCATCAAAAGACTGAGTGATTCAAGAGGAAGATTTAAATGTATATATAATAATTCGTTAAGTTTTTGTGGAAATTGGCTGAAATATGATGATCATTGTTGAAAATTACGGAATAAGTCAAGCCGTCTGAGAGGTTTCATCGAAAACGATGTCTAATCCCTTTGAGATACAAAAAACATATAGGCATAATATGCTCTGCTGCTCGAGCGAAGCCTAATTCTCTTATAAAATGATATGCTTCTTTCTGGAGCCACCGGTTTAGGCCGTACATTGTGTATCTGTCATGGTTGAATTAATTATTGAATTTATCTAATGTATTAAATAAAAGATATGTAATAATAATACAGGTTGATACTAAAATAAATCCACTAATTGAGAAATCACTGAAAAACTGAGTTTAAGGTTGCCCTAGGCGACGCGGCGACGCGACGAACTTATTTGTAAGCGGGGTTAAAATGCATGCTATCTCATCCGACAACACGTGCGAAAGAGATCGATGCTGTGATGAGCAGTAAAAAGCTAGTTCGCGTACGAAGTAGCACTTTTGCAACTTTGTAGCGTAATGGATGATGATTTAGGACGAAAACGAGTGCTTGAAGAATTATGAACAGACCTTTGGGAATATAGATATGAAAAAAGGCCTAAATGCATATTTTTTAAATAAAATTATTTGCATTGTTGAACTACTAATCTATCCCTGTATGGTGACTGTTTTTTTTCTGATTTTTTTCTCGCAAACAGTCAATGACTGTTTTGCAATTTTCCTTGTTCTTATAGTATTTATTTCCACCCAAAGATGCGTTAAAATTCGTTTTGAAGTATGGAACTTTCGACGCTCAAACTTTCAAATAAAATATTTTTTTTTACTTTTTGTTACCATACAGGGCTAGATAATGATGAGACAAATTGATATATTTTTTTATTTTAAAAGTACAATGTCAAACAGTGGAGTAATCGCCATACTACGTTTGTATGGATGAATGACCGACTAGGGCAACCTTAAAAAAATAGTTAGACTAGGTACCCATTTTACATTACCCATTTTACATGTCCCCCCATCTAAGTACTGCTGTAACATGGAAATATTGTAAAACCAAAAATTTTTTTAAAAGAGTAACCATGGAGTTTCTAGCCGGTTCTTCTCCATAGGAATCGACCAACCCGAACCGTGCACATTGTCGACGTTTTATAAGTGCCCATGTAGGCCTATGTGAAATAAAAGTTATTGATTTTGATTTTCATTTTACAGAACAGTCTTTCAGTAAAAAACTACTATAGAGTGCACTGATGCAATATCTTGCTAAATGAATATGATCAGCAGAACTACAGTTCCGCGGATGTCGCACAAACACAATTTTCAAGCCAACTGGGCACTCCCTTCATAGAAAATCCTATTATTTTATATACGCAGTATACAAAACTGTTTTGTTTTAAACCTTTTTTACGTGCTATGGATTAAACAGCAGCTGTGGGTATTGTGTAAGATAGAAAATGATAAATATTGTTTTGAAATAGTATGCAATAGCCTAGAAACAGATTGTTCACAATATGGCGGAAAAATCTTTATTCACCTTGGGACCCCATTAATAGGGCTATTTACTTAGATGTGGTCGCTAAAAAGAAGGAACCTAATTACAGGTTAACTTTCCTGAAAGCTATATACAGGATGAGTTTTGTAAGTGAGAATAGTTGCCCAAACCCGAAAATATAAGGAATAGCGAAAAACACTCAATGGAGTCACTGTCAAGTCTGTCAGTCAATGGACCAAAAAATAAAAGTTTTATCCCATTCTCTAAATTCTCGTGTGTATTACGTGTTTTAAAATAGCGTTACGAAAAAATTGTTTTCGGTTTAAAGATATTTATTTTCTCAAAGAACAAATTACAGTTCACTTAAAGAGAAACTTAACTAAATTAGCAGTAGGTAGTAGTTAATATTACGACATTCATATATCGAAGGAACTTGACGTCATAGTAAAATTATTAAAATAAGGGTAGATTAACATAACAAACAAAGCAGTTTTAACAAAACTCACATATCCCCTTCATCTGTTGTAAATAGGAAAACAATCGCAAGATAAAACAATTACTCTTACTCTAATATTATAAAGATTGAGATTTGTTTGTTTGTTTGTTTGTAAAGGATAAACTCAAAAAGCATCCACATAATTGCCATCTACATAATTATCTTGTTCTCAACTTCTCAATAGTTCCTTTAAAGATATTAGTGAGTGTAAACCATATCTACTACCTACTTAAAATTTCTACTTAGTTCATCTCCAAAGTTCATTGCGCCCAAAATTAAACATAGGCGAGACTTAACATTGTGTACCTAATTATTTTGATTGTCTAGACTAGCTTGTTTACTAAGAAATATCATGTTTTAATGAGCAACGATATTTATTACGATAGTTTGTTTACTATTTAATATTCTGAACGTTTCGTTAAGTTTGTTTATTGAGGCAAATATTTGTATTTTTTGTAATAAGAAGTCTGTAAAGCAGAAAATTTTCTTCTCCTTCGTCGGTACACTCTTGAGTGGTCGTGATCATCATGTTGCAGTGAGACTTCGGGTTGCCATAATTTGCTTAACGATGCAACGCCATCCCTCTCTATCGGCTGTTATTCGTGTGCACTCATGCAATGGGCCACCCACTGCAGACTTAATCTGGTCGGTCCATCGCATGGGCGACCTGCCGCGCGCTCTCGTTCCTTCCACTCTACCCTGAACTACAAGCCGCTCGAAAGAGTCGTTGCCTCGTCTGGACACGTTCCAAAGAACTGGAGTACTCAAGCTTAGACTATAGCCGATAGACGCTGCCTGATACCGAGTTCTTGAAGGATGGATATGTTAGTGCGTAACTCAGTCCATGACACTCCAAGCATTTTTCTCCAGCACAACATTTCCAGAGCGTCTATTCTCTTCCACTCGAGAAAGAAGATTTTAGCATCGAGTAAAATAACATACAGTCATTTGGAAGACTTATAACATGGGAAGAGGTGTACACACACAAACGCACCAGTTAAGTTGTGTAAGTCCCATGTAATTGGTGGCGAGCTTTTCGCCATCAACTTGTAACAAAGCCATATTCCGGGCTAATACTGAGAAATTCCAGACTGAAAACCCAACAACACTTTGGATGACCTAGGAATTGAACTAACGACCTGATGCTTAGCAGTAGCGTTTGCGACCACTTGACCAACGAGGCTGTCCGAGGGTAAGCAAAGACTGAAATAAAACAAATTCATAATAAGGGTTTACTAATGATAAGCACAAATTGAACAGTCATAATTTACATTGGCATAACGAAATTCAGCATATTGAACATTACGCTTAATATTGTTAAGCATAAATGTTTTGCCATAATGTTTATTGCTATAAATGCTGTTTGGCATAATAATAATGAAGCATTATTTTATAAAGCCTTTAAAGAATGAAATAATTAATATATTTGTATCTCGCACAGGAGACACGATAAAAGCAAAAACAATAATAAAATCTCAGAATGTGCAGCGATATTCAAATATATGTATAATCTGTAATGTTATAAACGCGTAAGGATATTTACACGTTATAAAGTCAAAGACAAATATATTTATTCTACTAGGCCAATAAACGGCACTTTTTGTCAAATCCTACAAGCCAGACCGCGATGCTGTGCCATAGTTAAAATCTTGTTAGATTATTATTGGAGTTTCTTGTCCGTTCTTCTCCACGTAGGCTTTTCCGAAAGAATGGTAGAATCACTTTATTAGATCCAGCCTTAGTTGTCCCCCCAGCGACGCCCTGAGCCGAGGTTCGACCCCACCTGGGGCCCCCCACCTCAGCGTTGTCGCTTAGATTTAGAAATTTGTGCCTGGCTGGAGGCTATGTAGCTTAGTCTCCACAGGGAAGTCCGGTTAAGCATATGTCGGTCATTTTGACTATTTGCGAGACGCCACTCAGAAAAAAAAGAACGGCACTTTTGAACGTCAAATAAATTAAAATTTACAATTAATAAAAATTTATTCTTTATTCGTAGATTGTTATATAAAAGGAAAATGATATATGAGATGTAACTAATATAAAAACAAACATGTTCGCGGCTCAAAGGTTGACCAAGGGCCATCCCCGCCGCACCTTAACCTAATCCAATAGATAAATTACCAAATTATAATAAATAATGTAAGTACATAATACCATTTTTTTGTTTTTGAGATTCAAAAAATATTATACTTATATAAGTTATGCGAAAACGTTACGCCAATCAATTTTATGCCAAGAAGGGCTCCCCAAAATAAGTGTCACTTTAATTGTGATGTCAATAAAGTACATATCCTACGCCCTACGTACGATAGTAAAAGAAAATTGCTTTCCTTATCGAATTAAACGAGCATCGTTGGACATATAAGCTGGCTGGCTGACCAAAATCTGGTGTATCCTCCGCCTGCACAGCATGATTTTTTCCTTGTTTACGACTTTTTAGTTCGCTTTTGAAGCAGTCGGGTTTTTTGATTTTTTGAATTAAGTTTTTTTATTTATAACTTTTTAGTTAGTTTTTTTCGAATTAGATACATTTAAACATATAAGTGTCATATATTTTTGAAATCACCTCTTAAAACCCTTTATTTTGATACCCCACAGGATGGGTTTGGAAGAAAAAAAAAATTTGGGCCCCACAATATGGGACCCAAAAGCCGCCATTTTTCAATTATCCAATTTTAATGTAGCCTATGACACTCGCAGGGTTAAGACGCATCGATTGACGTATGAACCATCAAAATTGGCCAACGCGTTTGGTCTCTGGAACGCCATATAGGAACAAACATACATACATACATACTTACATACATACATACATAGACTGATAAACACATTACCCACCTTCGGCAGTCGGGTAAAAAGGCCTAAATGCATATTTATAAAATAAAATAATTTGCATTGTTGAACTACTGATCCCTGTATGGTGGCTGTTTTTTTTTCTGATTTGTTTCTCGCAAACAGTCAATGACTGTTTTGCAATTTTCCTTGTTCTTATAGTATTTATTTTCACCCAAAGATGCATTAAAATTCGTTTTGAACTATGGAACTTTCGACGCTCAAACTTTCAAATAAATTATTTTTTTACTTTTTTGATGAGACAAATTGATATATTTTTTATTTTAAATGTACATCGTCAAACAGTTATTGCCATAGTTTGTATGGATGTATGATCGACTAGGGCACCGAAAATATAAGGAATAGCGAAAAACATTCAATGGAGTCATGAGTTTTATTCCATTCTCTAAATTCTCGTGTGTATGACGTGTTTTAAAATAGCGTTACGAAAAAATTGTTTTGCTATCTACATAATTATCTTGTTCTCAACTTCTCAATAGTTCCTTTAAAGATATTAGTGAGCGTAAACCATATCTACTACCTACTTCAAATGTCTACTTAGTTCATCTCCAAAGTTCATTGCGCCCAAAATTAAACATAGGCGAGACATAACATTGTGTACCTAATTATTTTGATTGTCTAGACTAGCTTGTTTACTAAGAAATATCATGTTTTAATGAGCAACGATATTTATTACGATAGTTTATTTACTAACTAATATTCTGAAGGTTTCGTTAAGTTTGTTTATTGAGGCAAATATTTGTATTTTTTGTAAGTCTGTTAAGCAGAAAATTTTCTTCTCCTTCGTCGGTACACTCTTGAGTGGTCGTGATCATCATGTTGCAGTGAGACTTCGGGTTGCCATAATTTGCTTAACGATGCGACGCCATCCCTCTCTATCGGCTGTTATTCGTGTGCACTCATGCAATGGGCCACCCACTGCAGACTTAATCTGGCCGGTCCATCGCATTGGCGACCTGCCACGCGTTCTCGTTCCTTCCACTCTACCCTGAACTACAAGCCGCTCGAAAGAGTCGTTGCCTCGTCTAGACATGTTCGAAAGAACTGGAGTACTCAAGCTTGGACTATAGCCGAAAGACGCTGCCTGATACCGAGTTCTTGAAGGATGGATATGTTATTACGAAACTCAGTCCACGACACTCCAAGCATTTTCTCCAGCACAACATTTCCAGAGCGTCTATTCTCTTCCTCTAGAGAAAGAAGATTTTAGCATCGAGTAAAATAACATACAGTCATTTGGAAGACTTATAACATGGGAAGAGGTGCACACACACACACACGCACCAGTTAAGTTGTGTAAGTCCCATGTAATTGGAGGCGAGCTTTTCGCCATCAACTTGTAACAAAGCCATATTCCGGGCTAATACTGAGAAATTCCAGACTGAAAACCCAACAACACTTTGGATGACCTAGGAATTGAACCAAGGACCTGATGCTTAGCAGTAGCGTTTGCGACCACTTGACCAACGAGGCTGTCCGAGGGTAAGCAAAGACTGAAATATAACAAATTCATAATAAGGGTTTACTAATGATCAGCACAAATTGAACAGTCATAATTTACATTGGCATAACGAAATTCAGCATATGGATCACTACGCATATTATTAGGCATAATGTTTTGCCATAAATACTGTTGGCATAATAATAATGAAGCATAATTGTATAAAACCTTATATAGAATGAAATATTTAATATATTTGTTTCTCGCACAGGAGACACGAGAAAAGCAAAAACAATAATAAAATCTCAGAATGTGCAGCGATATTCAAATATATTGTATAATCTGTAATGTTATAAACGCGTCAAGATATTTACACGTTATAAAGTCAAAGTCAAATATATTTATTCAACTAGGCCTATAAACGGCACTTTTTGTCAAATTCTACAAGCCAGACCGCGATGCTGGGCCATAGTTAAAATCTTGTTAGATTATTATTGGAGTTTCTTGTCCGTTCTTCTCCACGTAGGCTTTTCCGAACGGATGGTAGAATCACTTTATTAGATCCAGCCTTAATTGTCCCCCCAGCGACGCCCTGAGCCGAGGTTCGACCCCACCTGGGGGCCCCCACCTCAGCGTTGTCGACTAGATTTAGAAATTTGTGCCTGGCTGGAGGCTATGTAGCTTAGTCTCCACAGGGAAGTCCGGTTAAGCATATGTCGGTCATTTTGACTATTTGCGAGACTCCACTGAGAAAAAAAAGAAAGGTTGTTTTGAACGTCAAATAAATTAAAATTTATAATTAATAAAAAAATATTCTACCGTGCATTCGGAAAGTAGATTGATAAAAGGAAAATGATATATGAGATGTAACTCATATAAAAACAAACATGTTCGCGGCTCAAAGATGGACCAAGGACCATCCCCGCCGCACCTTAACCTAATCCAATAGATAAATTACCAAATTATAATAAATAATGTTAGTACATAATACCATTTTTTTGTTTTTGAGATTCAAAAAATATTATACTAATATAAGTTATGCGAAAACGTTACGCCAATCAATTTTATGCCAAGATAAGTGTCACTTTAATTGTGATATGAATAAAGTACATATCCTAAGTAGTACGTACACATGAACTATATCACCACAAAAGCCAGCATATCCCTGTGGCAGTGTAAAAGACTGCTGGGCAGAAATTGGGGGATCAGCCTCATGGTCACCCACTGGCTATACACCACGGTCATCCGACCAATCATTACATACGGCTCGTTGGTCTGGTGGCCCAAGACAGACCTCAGTACAGCACAAAGAGATCTCGAAAAACTGCAGCGGTTTGCTTGCATTGCAATAACTAGCAGTATGAGAACTACACCCACGGCCGCCCTACAGGCAATGCTGGGACTGCCACCCCTGCATCTTATCGTGCGGGAGGAGGCAGCCCTGGCTGCTTTTAGACTCCATCTATCAGGTACCCTAAATAAAGACTCCAGAGTTAAGCACACACGCATTAAGGAGGACGCGATCAAGCGAAAACCTATGTTAGCGTCACCATGCGACAAAGCCCAAAAAACACACCACTTTCATAGGCACTACAACATAATACTTACAGAAGAACGATGTGACTACTCAGGCTCGAAAGAGATGTGAGTATACACCGACGGATCGAAGACGAACTCCGGTACCGGAGTCGGAGTCTTCTCACACGACCTAAATATAAATATATCCAGACCGCTAGGAGGGTTCAACACCGTCTATCAGAGTGTGTGGGCATCATACTAGCGGTCCATGCCTTAGAAGCCAGGAGGGTTACCGACACTCGCATACGCATACTCTCCGACAGCGCTTCAGTCCTCCAATCTTTACGGAAAAAATATATCACATCGAAACTAATACTAGAATGCCACAACGCACTAGAACAAATAACTGTGTCTAGTCGTAACACGGTAACACTGCAATGGATAAAGGGACACAGTGGATCGCTGGGTAACGACGCGGCTGACGAGCTTGCGAGACGCGGATCTAGCACAGCGGTCTATGGACCCGAGCCTGTTGTACCCATCCCCTTCAACCAAATACGCAGGTGGTTACAGGAATTCACCCAGACACAGGCAGAAAACTGGTGGACCTCGGCACCAGGCTGTAGGCAGTCCAAAGAAGCTCTGCCCTCTTTGGACAGTAGGCTTACCAGACGTTTACTACGCCTGGACAGGAATGGCCTGCGCCTGATGACGGGGACCATCACGGGACACTGCTCACTTAACAAACACTTCCACACAATAGGCATAACGGACAGTCCTCTGTGCAGGGCATGCATGGAGACTGAGGAAACCGTTGCGCACGTTCTCTTCGAATGCACAGGGGTCACCAAGATAAGAACACAAACCCTCACGTCTCCCAGAACTTACACGGACGTTCTAAAGAAACCAGGAGCCCTAATCAGCTTCTGGAGGGAGGTGGGCTGGCTGGAATAATCCACCCAACGGCCGCCATGGCCCACGCACAATGGTCCAGCTGAAGGACTAAGTGCGGAAACCAAACCCCCATAACATAGAACATAGAAGTACATATCCTACGCCCTACGTACGATAGTAAAAGAAAATTGCTTTCCCTACTATTATGAAGGAAAAAGACACGGACACAAAAGGTGATATCAAATAACAACCGTTCTTTTGATCAGAGTACGATATTCAGTTCCAAAAAGTAACGAGTTTTGTTTGACACCCGACTATTTGGTTTCAATATGCTTTTTGTTTTGTTTTCGTACACGTGATGACATTTCAAACTATACTCCTCCTGTATAAATTAACCTCTCGTTGCTTTGGATTTCCGTACTAGAGAGAGTTTAGGTTATACTGGGGAAGTAATGGTTTGCGTACATTCAATTGGGTACTTTTTTGTGTTCTGTACGGATGCCTTTGGCCAGAAAATTTAGAGAGTTTTTCAGATAGAACTAATTTTGTGGCGGCTTTGAGGTTTTTGGACCATTTTTTTTTATAAAAAGGAAGCCGGTTCAAAATTAAGTATTAAACGAGCATCGTTGGACGTATAAACCACAGTATTTTTTTTTTTATTTTAGTTGTTGTACCCAGTGGGGACAATTCTAAAGAAATGTACAACAAACAGACTTGCGATTGCAGTAATCCCGAGAGATTTGACGTTATTTATTTGAAGAGTTGTGATGTATATCTCCAAACTTCTTCCTCAGATCATCACCATATTTATATGGGACCATCTCGATACTCTTTCAAGCACAAAGATAATTTTAAAATCGTTCCTCAATTGAAGAGGAAATTGGCAAACATACATAAAAAAATAAGATATACATACAGTCGAACATAAAACCTCCTCCTTTTTGGAAGTATACACGCAAACATGTAATTTTAAATTTCCTTGTGAAACAATGATATTCTAGTAATCAGATATGTTATGCGCGCGCGCATTGTAAAGACTCGAATAAGTCTTCCTAATTGGAACGTTTAGTCTTTAGTCTATGTCACGCATGGCGATGAGCGATACGCTTTGTTGAAATAAAAATAAAATTAAAAAAATACCATCGTGTGTATTTAGAAAGTGTACCAATTAAGATACCAAGGTACATAAAACAGAAGGGCTCTCTTACCATATGTAAGTACGCAAAACACCTCAATTTACTTCTTTTTTTTTCTCTTAATATTCTGATATTTAGAGGTTAGAAAAAGAAAAAGATGGTAAATACATTGCTGGCCAGAATAATGTTTTTTTACATAAACGCAAGTGACAAACAATAGCTGTCTCTTTTTTTCTTGTTGGTTTTATCATGCCATACCTTTCGACTTGTAGTGAAATGTCAGATGAATGAAAAGTGTGTATGTGTGCTGCCGCTGCTGCGCGGAACAGTTTTTTCGGATGTTTTGTGAGTGTATAACGTATCTGTTTAGAATATCATTGTTGTGCACTATTTTATTGTCCTCATGTGCAAAATTTCTTTGGCATTAAGGTTTGCCGTTGGAAGCCTAGGTTAAAAGCTCGCCTGTGTGCATAAGCTGTCCTAATTAAATTGTATATAAAATCATTTGTGTAATTATGTTTTATTAAACAAAAAATAAAATACGTGTAGAATTCATTTCGAAATCTATTTGGAGAAACACGCTGTCAGTTGTTCCTGTCAATCAAGAGTCAAGTATATAATATAATGTTTATGTAAATGGCGAAATATATCGGGTTATTTTTATGAACACTTTCCGTTGATATTTTCCGTTGAAAATATTCTTAATTTTGATAACAAAGAGATATATGACTACATTAATAAAATTTTGTTTTGGCTTATGCTGGTTATTTTAGCTTGAAAGCTTTTCACTAGCTTCTAATTTTTGCTTACACAGAAAAACGCTATAGTAAGCGTAAATAGTAATATTAAAATACAGCATACGTAACACAGCATTAATCTTTATGCGGAATCATAGAGACAAAAACACACTACCCTCCCGCAGTCGGGTAAAATTTGCTGCATTTATAATAATATTATGATAACTTACTCTCCGTCCAGCCTGTTATTTTAAATTTGACTGATGCAAGCCACTCGACCGTCCAACCGACCGAATCGGAAAAAGTCAATTGTTTTTAACCGACTTACCAAAAAGGAGAAGGTTCTATGTTCGACTTCTTGTATGTTTTTTTTTTTTTCTATTGTCTTAGCTAATTAGCACTAATTATTAACAGGAAATCATAGACAGTAAAATGCAAAATTTCATAGACGCTTACAGTAGGTAGTGAAGCGACGAGCTTATTCGCTTTGTTATGCCAATAAATTCAAATACCTACACAGTAAAATCGAATTTACGTAGCAGAAAATATTGCATTATAAAGATGTATCCACACATATCAGGGCCTTGCCAGAGACGTGGACGGTCCGTGCCCCGTCAGGGGCTCAAAAACAATATCGGTGTGTACATTTTATATGAAATCGTTCACAAACGTCCGTGCACGGGCCGTGCACGGGCCAGTCACGTCCCGGGCACGGCCCTAATATGTGTGGATAGACCTTTAAGGTGTAAAAGTTAATTCATTTTGAAAGAAGTAATAATAGATATATACATATAGAAAACAGCACATAAAATTACAAAAATACATGTTGTTGTTGCAAAATAATAAATACATAATTGTTACTGGTATTAATGTTTACTACCTGTATGTGGATTATGGTTGCAATAAATTTGATTTGATTTCAAGCAATACAAAAAAAAAAAAGAAAACAACGTGTTTAATTAATTCGATTGTTTAAAATTTCTGAGTTTGTTATAACAAATGGAATTGGTACCACATTAGTTAATCCTACTACCAAGTTCTTCATTCTAAGTTCTTTTGGTCCATCCAAAGGTTGTCTGGTAGATATCGCTGTCAGCGATAAGACCGCCTTTGTACCCGTATAATTAAGTTTTTCTTATAAAAGAGATGTGTAACTTTTATGGTGTACAATAAAGTATATTCTATTCACCACTAAATAATACATTTTTGAGCTGTCAAAAGTAAAATTACAGGTTGGACGGAGAGTAATCCTTGAAGTCCTTGATTATATGCAAATTTATCTGTTCTCATTCAAGGTATAAGTATTCATAAATTTTCTCTAAGAAAAATCTGAATAGGAAGGTATCGATCTCGATGACATAGCACGATAACTTACTAAAAACAAAGAAACAAGACAAAATGTTAAAAACACAAAGGATTAACCTTTGGTTGGTTTGGACCAAAAGGAGTGATCCGATCACAAAGAAAAACATTGCGAATATCAAACAAAACTTTGATCTCTTACAACAAAGGTTGCAAAAACTGTGCCAAAGGGCATATAACCTTTAAAAAATAAAAATGGCGATGGGGATGAACAAATATCCGTTGAATTGTGCCCCGTATCCGTTCGCGATTTATGATCCTATCAATTCATATTTATTTGATGTTCTCACACTCTTGGACTGTGTTTGATTAAGTGTGGTTCTTAAACCAGCGGATAGGTTAGCGGATTGCATAAGCGGACACTAGAATGCTAGTTGATTTGTCGTTTGACAAGCTGTTTATGACATCTACCGGCACCTGGTGACAAACCGACGCAACAGTAACGCGCGGCGAGAGATGCATCGATCTGCTAGCATCAATCCTCGCTAGTTCCAGACCAACGGGCGAGATGGCGCTGCTCCGCCTGTATAAAACGAAGTCACGCAGCCAAACGCGACTCTTCAACAGAATCTCTCGTTAGCATAAACTCTTAATTAATATAAAATATATTGAATTCATAACGGTTTTCCAATGTAATTAGAAGCATTGTTTTAAAGAATATAATATTGTACACCAGGAAGAATCGCCTTATTTTCACCCTGAAGAACCCACGAACCAAACATTGGACCTTCGTCGCCGAATAGAAGAAGAATCAGCAGAGGTTTGGCAATCCTTATCGTTCCTTTCCTTCTCCTCCTTTTATTTGTGCTAAAACTGTGACTAATTACAGGTAATTCGCCTTAGGTTCGCGTAATCACACCAAGGTGTTTGCAGGAAAACAGTGAGTACCCTTATCTTCATAAATTGCCAAAATGAGTCTAGGTTCGGAAGATATAGGTAAAGTTTCAATACGTAATAAATCTCCTATACCAGTGTTACAAAGTGCTAACGATCAGATTCAAGATTTAAATAAAAAAAGGGGTACAATAAAGGGTAGATTGACACTTTTTACGAGATTTGTAACTTCCCTTGTCAGTGTACCGTTAAACGATAAAAAAATTACGGAATTAAGGTTAAGAACTGATGGTGCTAAATCATTAATGCAAGACTTTAACTATATTCAAAGTTCTATAGAGGAATTAGTTTCAGAAAAAGAATTATCTCAGCAAATAGATATTCGTGAATCCTTTGAAAATTCCTACTATACGGTATTTACAGAAGTTGACTGTTTATTGCAAAGCGTTAGTAATCCTAGTTCTGCTGTTAGTGATAAATCTAAGTGCAACTCAAACCCGTTAGTTAAATTGCCCACTATAACTTTGCCTTCATTTGATGGGTCATACAATGCGTGGCTTGAGTTTAGAGATACCTACCTTTCATTGATCCATAAATCTACACAACTTGATGAAATTCAAAAGTTCCATTATTTAAGATCTGCTCTAACAGGGAATGCCAGTCAGGTGATAAAATCATTAGAGTTTTCATCTGGAAACTACATAATAGCATGGGATTTGCTTAACCATAGATTTAACAACAGTAACTTATTAGTGCATAATCATGTAAAAGCGTTATTTTCTTCGCAATCGATGTCAAAGGAATCACCTCATCTTATTAGAAAATTAATCGATACAGTGCTTAAGAATTTACGTGCGTTAAAGACGCTCGGGGAACCCACAGAGTGGTGGGATACCCTCATTATTTTTACAATTGTTTCTAAATTAGATTTGGCTACGGAGAGAGAATGGGAACAACATAAAAGCATATTAGGTACTGAGAAATCATCAAAGTTGTCCCATTTATTGGATTTTTTAACGGATAAAGCTAATATGTTGGAGATGGTGCAAGTTAACCATTCTCCTTTCCCTTCAGGGAATAGGCCAGTTTCTGATAACAAGTTTAAATCACAAAAAATTAATAGTTTTGCAACCACGCATAACTCCACTCAGAATAATCAGAAGAATAAGCGCACTCGTGATTGTATTGTGTGTACTGGTAATCATTCACTTTATGCGTGCACCCAGTTCTTGAAATTATCGGTGAAGGATAGGTTAGATCTTGTGAGCAAGAATAGTTTGTGTGCAAATTGTTTACGTAAGGGACACACCCCGAATGATTGTTACTTCGGCCCGTGTAAGCGGTGCAATCTCAAACATAACAATTTATTGCATGATGAGGGTAGTAAGGACAGCGCATTAAGATCTGAACCTTCTGACTCATCCGCAGTTCTACATACGCAAGCTTATTTATGTTCCGAACGTGATAACGGGTATCATAGGGTAAAGTCTGAGTTATTAGATAACGCTTTATTGTCAACTGCCATCATTGAAGTCGCGGGCAATGACGACAAGTATCATAAGGCACGCGCTTTAATTGACAGTGGCAGTCAGCATAGTATAATTTCTGAGTCACTACGTAAAAAATTAAATTTAAAGTCGATACAGTCCGCTTATCAAATCGTAGGAGTGGGACAGTCGGTCTCACATTCCGCTCAGTTATGTGAAATCAAACTTAGATCTCTAAACGACAATAACTATCATACAAATATTAAATGTTTGGTCCTACCCACTATAACAAATATGATACCTACTTTTAAAATAAATTCTAACAAATTAAAAATACCTAACGGATTAAATCTAGCAGACCCTACTTACTGCATACCGTCAAATATAGATTTATTGTTAGGAGTTGACCAGTTTTGGGATTTAATAATCGAAGGCAGAATTCGCTTAAGTAACGGACCTTATCTTCAAAATACCAAGTTAGGATGGATAGTCGCTGGCCCCATTTACTTTGAACCTAGGCGCATTATTCCTGTTCAATGTAACTTTACTCAAACTTTAGAAATTGGGGAACAGTTAAGAAAATTTTGGGAGATAGAGGAAGTGTCATGCCAAAATAATAACTTTTATTCACAGGAAGAACAAGCCTGTGAGAAACTATTTATAGATACAACTAAACGTTTAGCCGATGGTCGGTTCTCTGTGCGCATACCGTTTAAAGATTGGATAAATAAGCTTGGTGACAGTTATGAAACCGCTAAAGGACGGTTTCTGTCACTAGAGCGAAAACTCGAACGTAATAGTCAGTACAAAAAAATGTATAATGATTTTATGAAGGAATACCTAAGTCTGGGACACATGACTCGCATTGAACATTACCCACCAAATAATTATTTTCTACCCCACCATGGTGTATTTCGTGAAGACAGTGTCACAACAAAGCTACGTGTGGTGTTTAATGCTAGTCAACCGACATCATCGGGAAAGTCGCTTAACGATATCCAGATGACAGGCCCTCCTTTACAAAATGATTTGTTTGCGATTCTTTTGCGTTTCCGTCAATATAACTACGTTGCGTGTGGTGACATAGAAAAGATGTTCAGGCAAGTGTTAATACAGGAGGATCAAAGACATTTACAGATGATAATCTGGCGTGAGTGCCCTTCTGAACCACTTTCTGTTTCAGAAATCTGGGTGTAAAAGTTTCGTTAATTATCACAGTTGGCAGTTAAAAATTAAAGTAACAGAAACATATAAAAGCTATCGAATGAGGTTGAACTTGAATCTTGATAATTATCGTCTTTTGTTAAAATAGGCTTACGTAATATCATCTGAAAAATCGCAACAGTGCTAGCACTATAGTCTAGACCCAAAAACTTGTTTCGGACACAGACCATCAAATTGACTGTAAAGTACTAATAAAAAAGTACACAGGTAAGTACTGAATTTCTGTACTGTAGAATCCTCTTCTTACGCTGCTACCCCGCTAATACGCAAACCCGCTTATCTCCTAGCCCCACATGCACGCCTGTATTTTAAACTCAACATTTCAATACGATCCCTTTCATTTTTAATATCCCTTGAATTATTACAAGTATTTTATAATGCGTTAATACAGAAATATTGCTGTACAAACATTGCACATAAAGTACGTTCTAGTGATAAAGTAGTGATGATAAAACACGGCTTATATTCCAGCTTAGGAGTAAATAAATCTTGTAATGTTAAGCTGGGGTATAAGTTTAATTTTTTTAGAGATAATAATAATTGGGTCGGTTTTAGCTGTGTTGAATTATGGGATTATTCATCTAGCAAGTATAATCTGGGTATTTTTATCCTTTTAAAGTTATGATATACTAGCTGTTGCCCGCGGCTTCGCTCCCGTGGGCCACCCCACAGGACTTATTTTTGGGATAAATAAATTGCCTATGTTACTCAAGAATAATGTAGCTTTCTATTGGTAAAAGAATTTTTCAAATCGGTCCAGTAGTTTCGGAGCCTATTCGGTACAAACAAACAAACAAAAAAATCTTTCCTCTTTATAATATTTATTATTATTATTAAATTATTAAATAACATATACAGTAATTCCATAAATGCATACAATAAAAGAGTTAAAGTTGTTTTTATATAACTTCTTACTTTTCTTTCGTTTTATGCATGCCTGTTTTTAATTTACCTGAAAATAATTTACTTTTTTAATTAAATATGATATGAATTGTTAGCGCACGTCGTATTAGTTTTGTAAGATTGATAAATATTCTGTAGAAAACGTCGTTGATTGTACATTTGTCACACTGTTTTGTTTAAATTTTATTTTATACTGTAATGTGTAACCGTTTGTTTTCTCTTATTATTAATTATAAAATAACCATGGTCGTATGCTATTTTTTTCCAGAATGTATTGTAGATTGCATACGACCACGGTTGTCCTCAAAAATATTGTTGTGTTCTAATTCGACCCCCCTAGAGGGCGGCGCCATATTCAATTTAATATATCGTCAAACAAAACGTATATCGTTTTTATATCGTATAATCAGCGGACAAACAAGACGCTTCCAAAGACACCTCATTTCAAATTATGATAAGTAGTTTAGAAGTTATGATACAACAGATGAATATACATACATACTTACTTAAACTAAACCTAACTACTTACTTATAAGAGTCTAAATTTGTTTCATCTAGCTTTTAAACCAAGTATCCGAATTTAGAACTAAACATGCCCCAATTTAACAAAAATAACAAAAGCTAAAAGAAAAAACCGGCCAAGTGCGAGTCGGGCTCGCGCACGTAGGGTTCCGTACCATTACCGCAAAAAACGGCAAAAAAATCACGTTTTTTGTATGGGAGCCCCACTTAAATATTTAATTTATTCTATTTTGAGTATTTGTTGTTATAGCGGCACCAGAAATACATAATCTGTGAAAATTTCAAAAGTCTAGCTGTCACGGTTCATGAGATACAGCCTGGTGACAGACAGACAGACAGACAGACAGACAGACAGACAGACAGACAGACAGACAGACGGACCGTGGAGTCTTAGTAATAGGGTCCCGTTTTTACCCTTTGGGTACGGAACCCTAAAAACCAATTAAGACGGTACCCTGACCAAAAAATCGGCATGAGATATGAGCGTTCCTATTGGTCTAGCGGCACTGGTGGCGCATGAATTACAGTAGTGAATACGCCCAGATTTTAGAATAAAATCTTTATAAAATCGAATTTTGGTCTTTTGAAAAAAATAATTCTACAAAAATGTTCGTTATTAAATTGTCTATCCAATAGTGTTAGTACAAAAAATAATCAATGAACACTTTACGAGGAGATGCATAATATCAATAATTATTTCTCATTTTTATGTTTTTTTGGAAGTAGATTAGTGAAATATATACAACATTAAAAAAAAAACTAAATCTACCATTTTAGAATCAATATTATATAGTAATTTAATGTATTGTTATTAATTGATATTTCTTTTTAAATAACGAGTAGATAGCTCCTAAAAACAGCACAAAAAACGGCATGCGCGGCGTTTTGCTCGGGGTACCGCCTTAAATGATTACTTATACATATGAATCAAGCAAATTGGATTAAATAAGTGAACGTTTTAACAAAATTTACCCTTATTTTAAACATTTACTTATTTTATTTTGTAAAACGAATGGTTATCAGTCACTTTTGAATTCAAAAAAATTTAGTCAGTCTGTCTGAAACTCGCCCGTACCAGTGGAGAAGAACGAATTAAACTCCCTATCTAGGCACCTAATATTTTTTGCTCACAAACAAAACAAAACCAACAATTACCATATAATCCTGACGTCATCCATAAAGTTTATCTCAAACCGATGCGTCACCGTTAGGTAACAGAAGGCAATAAACAAGTATGGCGGCGGCAAATTTAAATTAATGGCGCGAAACTTAGCGCGCGCTGATTTGGATTAATGGAGGTTGTTTTTGCTGAACGACTTGAAATTGTTTAAGATGCTTTTAAAGGGAACATTATGTCTTAGGTACAAGGTAGATTTCGTCATGGCCACAGGCTCTGGAAAAGTCACATTCTATCATCGAAAGTGTGGCGACTTTTTAAATTTAATTCCCATTTTAAACTACACAATTTATCTAGTAGTAGACATGCTTCGATCAACAATCTATCGAACACGTAATTATGAGACGATATCTTGCGAAAACACCCCGATTCAAACAGTAAAACGCCCATAACTTTTGAACAGCTGAACCGATTTTCATCAAACATAGCTACAAAGACTCCTGATAATATCACCTTCTCTCGGTTCATCTGTTTAGGAGCTATGATGCCACACGGATAGATACACAAACTCACAGGTACACCCTTCAAAATTATAAAACCCCTCTTGGAGGCTTAAAAATGACAAATATTTATGGGAATGTCAAATGACACGTGATCAATATCTTCTACTTTTGCATTTCAACCATCATAATTCATCATCATCTATTAATGTTCCAACTGCTGGGACAAACAATCTCTGGTGAAAGAGGATGGGCCATAATCCACCACGCGGGTCCAGTGTGGGTTGGTGGATGTCACATGTCTTCGAATTTTGGTTCTAGACATTTTCGTTCCTTACGATGTTTTCGTTTACCGTTTTTGAGAGCAGTGGTGATGAATAATTTACACAAAAGTAAAGCAGCTTCCTGGGTTCGAACCCACGACCTACAACTTGTAAGTCGCGGCCAATATCACTAGACCACCACTGGTCTACAACCATGTAAGTCTGAAATAGCCAAGTCAGAGGCCTGTGGGGTTCCCAGAGGTGGCTTAATTAAATCAGACAAAAGAGGTGGCTACATCCTCATACGACAAGAAGAAGATTTCAACCATCGCCATCGCTACCATCATCATCAACATCATCGTCAGCATTTTTCGACTGCTGGGTCACAGGCCTCCTCTCTGTGAGAGTGAATGGGCCGTAATCTACCACGTGGGATTGGCATCACATGTATTCGAATATGTGTAAGTAGATACATGTCATTCGCTACCATCGAATGACATTTGTCTAGAGACACTGGGGTTTTTTACTTCGTCATATCGATGATTCCAAAATTAATTTATGCTTTGACTAGAATTCAGCCAAGTCGTGAGCGTTAACATATGTCTCAATAAGGTATTTCAGGGAGTTAGTGTTGTTGCATAGAGAGCACAACAAAGGGTGAGGTATTGGTACACTTAAGGGTCGAAAGTGCAGTCACACTGTACCAAAACAGCTTCAGCATTTTTTTTAGGCAGAAGAATTTTAAATTTTTGCGGTTAGTAGGTATAATCTATACTTTAATATCTATACACCATATTAAATCAGTTGTGGATAATTTAACTTCTTTTACAGACCAGCCATTTGAGTTTTGGGAGAGCATAGCTCAGCAATCGCACTGTGTGGGTCATTCTCCATCTTACATATTTAGACCAGACCATCTTGTGGCTAGAGAGACTTTTGGTTAACTATTGTCGAAGATGACAAATAAAATTATGACTGATCTCAAACTGATGAATGTAAAAAAGTGGAGTGGTTGTGGTACATTTATCATCAATTGATCATCATCATCATCAGTCGCCACCTTATCCCATTTAATTGGGGTCGGCCCTCCTTATCCTTTTTCTCGAATGTGCACAGTCTTAGGTTGTGCTAGTTCCATTACATCTTTCAGCTCTTTTTCGACCGTCGTCAACCAAGTTGCAGGTGGTCTGCCGTTTCAAGGAGAGGGTAGTCAAGCGAACATCAAAGTAAACAAGCTCCGTATTTAGCTTTTGTTAAAAATAGATTAAAGTTGTAATTTGTAATTTATTCAACATAAATGTGTACAATACGATATCAACTATATGGACAAGTGTTATCTCCTGTGTAAGAAGTGATTTAAAAATAAGTGAGTGAAAAAACACTCAGTTCTTTCTTGAACAAAAATATCTTTACAAAGTGCATTAATCAACAATTAAATAAGTTAAACATTAAAGTGTTAAAAACTATAAAGTGACAATCGTTAAGACATTAAAACCGTAGTAATAAAACGGACTGATCAACTTCAATTGTAACAAAATAGCAAAACATAAACAATAACAACATTCATAAACTTCTTTCTTCTATAAACTTGAGTGTATAATAATATGGTGAACAGTGCAATTTAAAACTTAATAGTGTGGATATTCTGAACACAACAGTTACCAAAAAAAAAAAAAAAAAAAACCGTTTTGTGGGCAAAAAGTGCAAAAATAACTATTGCATGAGTCATCTTAACGTCTTTTTTTTGCACATACGATGAATGTGGACTACTATTTCGACTAATAATATAACAGTACGAGTGGTCTCGAGGCCGCGGTAGCGCTTGAGATATTGCGTTGACGGCGTGTCGCGAGTTCGATCCCCGCAGAGTCCGATTCTCTTTTATAAGTTTATTTCAAACTTTATAATTATCGTGTAATAAGCCAACATGAATTTCCTGGATAACATCACATTTCGCCGTACGAGGACAAAGTCGGATTCAATATTAAACGACAGTGAGATAATATCTGCTACACCAACATTGAATGAAACCGCTACGAGTGTACCAGAGATATCCGATGATGAAGACGATATTGTTAAGAAACTACGTGAACAAATTACTCATCTTACATTAGAACTACAGAGCGCTCACTTAGAAATTGAATCGTTGTCCTTGGAAAACTAATCTCAAGTCCTTAAACGAAAAATTAAGTAAAAATAATGATCTTTATAAGAAAGTAACTTTGACTCCCGCCAAACTTAAACTGCCCAGCTCAAAAAGTAATAGCAATAAAACCAATAAACAAACTCAAACAGAAACACCGAAATCGAAGATAAATTATATTAATAAACCAACACTACAAAGAGAGAATACAGTAAATAAATATTCTAAACGTAACAAAATATGTATTATAAGCACAGACAACAAGAATAACTTGCTTAATATTGCAGAAAACGTTTTTGAGAATTGTGAACTTTGTCACTACATCACACCCCATACGAGTATGCAAGTTTTATTAAAAGGTATTAAAGAAAAGTTAGCGAATTTCACTTCACTGGACTTCTGCGTTATTCTACTAGGTGAAGAGGACTTTAAAGTTACAAATAGATATTTAGATGGTATAATACAGATAAGACAAGTCCTGCAAGAAATCACAAATACTAATATAATTATCTGCACACCTACGTACAAGTTCTTTACAAACAACTACTTGTACAATTCGAGAGTAGAAACTTTCAACAATTTATTATATTTGGATACTATTACTCACGAACATGCTTACTTTTTGGACAGCAACGAGAATTTGGCATATGACGACACGATGTTCGACAGACGCACTGGCGCGATAAATAATTTTGGAATGCAATTATTGTTCAAGGATATTTATAGAATGATTGTTTATATAGAATCCTCCATCACTAGCTGTGAGTGTGGAGTTGACCGAGGAAAGGAAATGTCACCGTATCAAAATAACATCATAAAACCTACTCCGCAGAAGCTTTTTCGGTCATAAATATATCACCATACTGCACCAGAATATTGCAGGTTTAAGGAACAAGTCGGATGCATTGGCGATCTGCTTACAAGAACTTTCGGATAGTAAAGCTGACATTGATGTTATTTGTCTGACTGAACATTTTATGATGTCGGGTCATGAAGATATATGTGTGATACCCAATTTTTGCATAGCTGCCAACTTTAGCAGAAGTAATTCTAACAGAGGGGGGTCGTGTATCTACGTGAAGAAAGGTCATCATTGGAAAGCGATTCCAAAGTCGGTATTATTCACTGAGTGCTCAACTTTTGAATGCTCTGCAATAGAACTAATAGACTATAAAGTTATTATTATCTGTTTATATAGGGTTCCGGCTGCTGGTAACTTGAGTAATTTCTTTGAAAGATTGGATAAGATGCTCAAATATGTAAATAGAATCTATAATAAGCACAAAATTGTAATGGCTGGGGATTTTAATATTGATATGTTAAAACAAAATAATATCACCTCTGAATTTGAATGTTTACTTCTTAATTATAACCTAAGACTTAAGATAACCGAACCTACCAGAAAAATCAGCAAAACATGTATAGATAACTTTGCTCACAACTACCACAATAAGTGTAAAGCTGAAGTGATTGACTTTGCATTATCTGACCACACGGCTCAGATATTGAGGTGTCAGGTCAAAAAAGTGTGCCTGATAAAAAGCTGGAAAATTAAGCGTAATGATTACTGTGAGGAAAATCTTAAGAAGTTTAGAAATTGTATAGTAAAATTGTCTTTTTCGGAAATGTACTCGGTCTCTGATCCAAATTTGGCCTATAATGCTTTCAATGATTTGTTTAAGTTATTTTATGATCTTTGCTTTCCATTTAAATATATTACCATAAATACACATCGTAAAGCTAAGTGGATAACACGAGGAATCAAGACTTGTAGTATCAAAAAACGTGATCTTCTGTGGCAATACAGGAAGAAACCTAGCCAGATAAATAAAACTAAACTGATAGAATTTTCAAAAAGATATAAAAAAGTAATCAAATTAACACAGCGCGCACAAAATAATCATTTAATTAACGTGTCGGATAATAAAAGTAGATCGGCATGGAAAATTATAAACGAATCTAAGCAAAATCTACCAAATGAGACTATAACTAGCATTAAAATAAATGACAAAATAATAACTGACCCTTGCGAAATATCTAATGCTTTTAATAATTATTTCATCGATAAAATAGTACCTAAGGATGATTCACTCAACATGCAGTATAAATCTTACATGTCTACTAAGCGAAAGTCTATGTTTTTAAAACCATGCTTGCCACACGATGTATTGCAGATTATTAGGAGTTTAAAAAATACGAATAGTGTAGGTTATGATGGCGTATCAACTAAAGTTTTGAAATATATAGCTACGAATATTTCTGCTCATCTATCCTATCTGATAAATCTATCTATTGAAGCTGGAATTTACCCTGACAAATTAAAAACTTCTATTATAAAACCAATTTTCAAAAAAGATATTAGAGAATGCCTTGAAAACTATAGACCTATTGCCTTAGTTCCAGTTATTTCCAAAGTTTTCGAAAAATATATTTACAGGGAACTTAATAACTATTTAGAAAGTAATAATATTCTAGCAAATGAACAAAAAGGTTTTAGACACAACAAATCCATAAATATGGCCATATATGACTTTCTGGATTTTGTTATGGTTAATGTTGATAAAAAAATACCTGTCTGCTCTATATTCATGGATATGACACAGGCTTTCGATTACGTTGAGCATGATATATTATTGGATAAACTTAATGATTATGGAATAAGAGGTAATGTTCTGAAATTATTTGAATCATACCTCAAAGGCCGTTTTCAATACACTGAATTGACTAGAGTGAATATCCTAACAAAAAAAGAAGAAACATTTGGATCATGTGAACGTCAACTTAACTATGGTGTTCCTCAAGGAACCGTTCTAGGACCACCACTCTTTATATTGTACATCAATGACTTACCTGATGCCACTGATAATCCTATGACTCTTTTTGCGGACGACAGTACAGTAACGATAAAATGTAAAGACAAATATACTTATGGAGCTGACATAAATAACACATTGAGCTCAGTCATGAATTGGCTTAGTGCTAATAATCTTAAAGCCAACTTAAGCAAAACTAAATTAATGAACTTTAGACAGCGTTTACCGGCCCCTAATAACCTAAATGTAAATTATAACATGCAAACAATAGAGGAAGTAGACAATTGTAAATTTTTGGGCTTACATATTGATGACAAAATGACCTGGAAGACGCATATACAACAACTATGCAAGCGGGTGAGTAAATCTGCTTATGCCCTACATACACTTGCATATAAAATAAATCGTAGTGCCCTTTTAATTGCGTATCATGGGCTGGTAGCATCTGTTCTGAGATATGGTATAATTTTTTGGGGGAATTCCACTGACAAAGAGCTTGCCTTTAAAGCACAGAAACGTTGCATTCGGGCTATGTTTGGTTTAAAATCAACGGAGAGCTGTGTGCCTTTCTTTAAAAAGCACAATATTCTACCACTACCGTCACTTTATATATTTGAAATAGCTACTTTCGTTAAACAAAATCCTCATTTATATACCTTAGCATCTGTAGCTTCCAATCGAACCCAAAGGGACGAAAGTCGTCTGTGTGTACCAAGAGCGAATACTGCCTTAATGTATAAAAGTGTCTTTCACATGGCACCAGTTATATTTAATAAACTACCGAAAGAGCTTAAAAAACTTAATTTTAATCTATTTAAACAGAAACTGAGAGGTATGCTGTGTCAAAAGTGTTATTATAATGTATCAGACTTTTTATCAGATAAATTTTGACATTCTGTAGGCAATTGCAATTGCTTTTCTTGACGATATTGTAATTACAAATCATACTTAATTTGAATGCCGAATTATTCTGACATTAACAAATTGCTTTGACTTGATTGTTGTAACATTGTATAATTTGATTATTTGACAATATTAAATTTATAATTCATATTTTTTTATTTTGTTAAATGGAATTATTTTGACATTTACTTACCAAATAGTTTTTTAACTTAATCTTCTTCCTTGACAATAACTTAATTCTTTTATTTTTTATCTTTTGGCATTTTGACATAATTGTACTTATAGAAGTGAAATAATGTAATCATTTATGTAATTAATTTGTAGTTCAGTGCGAGTAAGCTCTGTTTATTTTATTATTATTTGTTTTTATTACTTGCTGAGTGTAAAAATTGTAATTAATTCTTTTTGTATGCCTATAGTTGGCAGATCATAGCGAACTTTAATAACAAATATGACCAACCTCTGTACCTATGTATCACAAATAAAATATTTCTGATTTCTGATTTCAAATAATCTGCATTGCCACGTTGAATGTCAATTCAAGATTATTTGCGCAAAGAACGAGTCAGCCCTCTGGTCACACAGTGTTGTGAAGTATACTTTTTTTAATATTGGTATTAAAAACTTGTAAGTCAAACCATAGTTATTACAGTTCAAAGTAACCCGTTTCAAAAAACGCCAGTTGTGTAATGTAAGGACCTAATATTAGAAGGACTAAGAAGTAGGATAAACATATTCAGAGAATAGTTTTGGTTACTGCCACTAATGCCAATAGGTCAAGGGCTTCCTGGGCTATGACCTTAATTACTAATCCTGCTGAATAGCCAATATTTTAGCAATGAACAATTCTCGTATAGCTTGAACAGAGATAAACGAAGCAAATTAAGTCATATAAAAAACGGACATCAAAATACAATAATCAAAGAACATAAAGAAACATCTTTTGATAAACACACGTTTCACAAATCACCGCCACTATTGTTACCTAATAAAGCGAATACGGAAAGGATTGCGTATTTTTTGGGATCCATGATACACATCTTTGGCAAAAGGGGAAAAAACCCGAAGATGTTTTTGCCAACACCGCCAAAAGACTTTTTACAAAATGTTATTTACATCTGGTTGAGTGGCTCTACATTTTTGATGACATGATATGGCTTTATTGGCTGAGATTCTTTTTTTGAAAAATTTTGTTTTGGGTGCTTTTTTATTATATTCAGGGCCAATTTTTCATTAGTCTAATAAGTTTTAATTGAGGAATAAAAATGGCAGTTTGACAGCTTTTGTACAGAAAATATACGATAGTCAGTCAATACAGAGCACAGTAAAGCTTTGGATCTAGAAGTTTAATATTTTGCTCATAAGTTCAAAGTGAGCACTAAGGAAGGGTTTTTGATTATCTACGGGGTCATCATCATCTGCCCCTGGCAGTCCACTGCTGGACTGAAGCCTCTCCAATCGCACGCACTTTTCTCGATTTGCAGCAATTCTCATCAAGCTACTACCAGCCTCCCTCGGAAATTGTCGCTCCACCTAGCCTGAGGGCGTTCCATTCGTGGTTTACATTTACCCATTCGTAGTTTCCATTCACGGAAATTTGAATGAAAGCTAGTAGAGAAAATCGTAATTTTTACCGATCAGAAGACATCAGGTGCACTGGTTGTAAAAATTAATGTGAAAATAGAGGATTTTCCCTGCAATGGTAATTAAGTTAACATTATAACGAAAAGCAGTGTAATAATAAAAAAAACACAAGCTATGAAGAGATAAAACAGAAGCAGTACTACAGAACAGTATGGGTTACTAAACCCTTGTGTTATTTAACACGTAAATCCAACATGAGTTCACAAATAAAGAACCAGATCAACATAAGACCAAAGACTTGGCCACTCAGCCATACAAACTATTATTAAGGCAATTCCACACCGACTGGCAATCAGTCTAGCCGGGTAATCACTTTAACCCATCCACACACTTTCTCTAGCCAATTAACTAAATGGCTTACAAGAAACACTAAACGACTTGACTGAGGTTAAAAGAAGGGATAAAGTCTAATTAAAACTGTTGGGGACATGTGAGCTTAAATGTCTTTGTTGTAGTTTTAATGTTAACGCTGCTAGTTTGCTACACAATAATCTCGGGGAAATGGTACTGCAGATTTGAAAATTTCAGCTCAATCGGTTGGGTAGAAATGTATTAAAACTCGGTTTCAATAACAAAGCAAGTTACTTTAAAAGCTTGTACAAAACCCAGACTAGCCATAAAAAGAAATACTCTGTGTCGCTAGTGAAAACATTTAACTTGTGTCTTACTCGACAAAACCAATTAGACCACTCTTACATACCAAGATCAAATTCTAACAAGAAACAGCGGACTCGAACGCTTCCAGTAATAATGTGATACCTCAGAACATCGAGACGAGACAGGGCGCGGCGCGGTGCGAACTTGCGAAGGCCACTACTAGAGATGGCATTGTCTAAACTTTATTTACAAACGAAACGTACCGGTGAGTATCACCATAGGCAGCGATGACGATGGACTAAATGCCAAAGTGTCCCTTACACTTTGGCATTTGGCATAGGTCACCTGAGATTTCAATTGCATTTATACATTTTCGTCATTTTTCCAATCGCTAGGGCCCAGGTTTTTGATCCGTTGTTAACTCAACCAAAGGCTAAAACTATGCAAACAATGGTTTTAAATTTCAGTAAAAGTTAGTCCGTCTTAGTTGCATATAATTATGTATTATTATTTATGTATTTATGTCATTAGTTAGTATTTATTATTGTAATATTTATTTTATTAATATGCATGTTTATAAGAGTATATATTAATGATCTATACTGTATTCTTCTTTATTGTGAATTGTTCAAAATATTTTTATTTTTATTTCCCCTCTACACACGGTGTCTACATATCTTTTTTTGCAACTCTCCTCTCGCAGGTATGCTGGAAGAGATTTCAATAGAAATAAGTATACCTTTGTACCTATTTTCTGTTCCTTCTTCTTGTCTATTTACTATGTGTGTGTACATTAATGGTTAAATAAATTAAACGCGTTTACTCGTCAATTGTTAGTCTAACAAATGGTCAAATAATTATTTGAGTATTTGTGAGCCTAACAACTGAAGAAAAATAGTGTTTTACGGAAATTTGCAATCCTTTTTTATAAATTTTTTTATTGGCTAGCATATTCAACCATTGATTAACTAAGGATAAAAACTGGGCTTAACTCCTTCCCGCGGCTTTGCTCCCGTGGTCAATTTCACAGGAACTTTATTTTTTTCGAGATTAAACGCCCTTGCTCTCAGCAACAATAACGCTTTCTACTACTGAAATAATTTTCGGAATCGGATTAGCAATTCTGTGGACTGCACGTTTTTCTGACGCAATTTGGCCCGGTACAAGCTCGACTAGACCGAAGAGAACTAGCCACGTCTTTATCTTCGAGAGCGGTTGTGTGCGCAAGACATGCAAAATGTCGTGTTTCTTGTATTATGAACCCGTACAGGTACGTAACGTATTTTATTTCTATCTTTCTTTCTTTTTGTTTCTTTCTTTCTTTCTTTCTGTCTTTCTTTCTTTTACAAGCAAACGTTCTGGCTCAGCCTACACTATTTAAATCCATAATGGCATCTCTAGTCCCTGCGGCTGTTCCATACTCTATAGTACTAACCAATGCCTGAACTTTGAACATCGAACATCCAACACCAACTGTCGGGAATTTGTTGCAGTTTCTTCTTAATCGTTTGCCAATTAGAACGAAATTCTGATTGGTATTGATCTTATTGAACTCAGCTGTTTTACTCCAAAGTTAAACAAAAATGGCGAAATGTAGCTACAATAGGGTCCAATTCTGCGCTAGACACACAATTTTACTTGATCGTTTTTTGAAGTGTTGCAGATTTTTACAGGTGGCCAGTATCTATGATTCCAAAAAAGTATTTATGGACTGATGGATGATATACTCGTTCGTGTAACAAAGTTGTATATTTTTTTTAATACTTTAATAAGACCAATTTCAAACAAACACACATCACGTGTTCCTAATGAGTCCGCTGTTGACTTCGATCTCATGATGACTGAGGAAAGCAGACGAGTTATAATTGGTAAGAAAGACACACAAGGGTATTTTTTTTTAATTTTGACTTTTTGGAACGTTGTCTCTGACATTGATACGAGTACATAAATAATGACAAGACAGTAGCTTTGTGAACCACGATTTGTCACATTTACCTAGGGCCTATTATTATTATATACCTACGTTGATTAGAAAATAATTGGTCTAGCAAACTTGGTCTAACTTGGTTTCCGAAGTATGGTAACTTTGTTGACCTTTAAGACGTTATAAGGAGTACGTGTAATCAGATGAGGGTTAACAATGAATCGTAATATTATATACGGATCAGATTTCAACATGTACAGTACAGGATAAAAAAATAAAAAAGCCTGACTGCTTAAGAAGCGAACTAAAAAGATGTAAACAAGGATACATCTTGTTTTGGCCAGCCAGCTCGCAAATATGTATCTTCCGACTGCACAGCATGATTTTCTTCTTGTTTACCTACGTCTTTTTAGTTCGTTTCTTAAGCAATCGGGTTTTTTGATTTTCTGAATTAACTTACAGTTAACAATTTGGGGTTGGAAGAAAAAATAAATTGGGCGCCCTCAATATATGGCGCCCAAAATCCGTTTTTTTTCTATTTTTATAGTTTAATGTAAATCAAATTCGGCCAACTCGTTTGATCTCTAGAACGCCACAAGGAACAAAAATACATACATACACACATACATAGACTGATAAACACATTACCCTCCTTCAGCAGTCAGGTAAATAGGTATGTAGTAGAGGTAAAATGCTTTTTGAATAAGTGAAGAATAATTTATAACTAATCTCAATCGGTCAATGTCATTGGACTTAATTTTTTAGTCTAGGTCGATCTCAGTGTCACGTTTTGACCCCACATCAAGTTATCACTTTGAGTAAAACCAATAAAATACGTTCTAAATCGAATTCCAATTTCGAAATGTTAACTGTGACAGCTGTTATTTATTTCTAAAAAATTTTTTTCAAGCGATTGATGGCCAGGATTATAACCTCATTACTGCTTTTTGTATTTTTGTCTAACATTTCTCGTTTTTATTGAAATTATTCGACACGGTATAAAAGCTGTCATACCAACACGCTTATTACGCAATGATTGACGTGTCCCTCTATTATCTGTCACGCTAAACACGTCATTATCGGATGATCGTCACCCGCACGCGCTCAACAATGGGACGCGGGTTCGAATCCCGTTTTGGGTATTTTTACCCGTTTTTAGGGAATCTCGGAGTAATCCGCTTTGTTGCTCTTTTTTGGTTATTAACAGATTAGGATAGGATAAGTATAATTTGAGATATTTTTGACCGATATTGTTCTTTTGTTGGGACAAATTTGTCCCCTCGGTATCCTATTGTATTATTATCTTTATTTTGGCTCTTCTTTAAACTACAGTTTTATGAAAAAGATGGATTTGATAAATAACAATATTTTTCTCTTTCTTATTTTGTTTTCAAGTAAATAAGACCAGACCTACTACTAATCTTATGAGCAGTGTTTGTAACGAACAGTATAGCAAAATAACAATTTCTAATAACTAAATGCGCTAAATTCTGTTATAACGTAAATAATTATTTAAACAACAAATTTTTAATTTAACTAATTACAATCTACTAAATAAATAAATAGTTAGTTGAATAAAAGCCCTCTACCGCTCTTCAACTTTTGCAGGGCCCGACAGGGTCCACAATGGTCTAAATTTGTAATCTACCCATCGAAGTGCACATTTGGAAGCAATAAATATATTAAAAAACAACGCAACGAAACGGAAGGGGACGCCCTAGAAAGACATACATAGACCTTATAGGTGATGTTCTTCAGAAAGGCCAAGTGCGCAGTACCCATAACCGGCGTGTGTGTATGACTAGATGTATGAATGTGTGTGAAGCAAAAGAAGTATGTAAGGATCGTAGCAGGTGGCGTTCTGTAGTTTCTGCCTACCCCCATGGGAAACAGGCGTGAGTTTATGTATGTATGTACGTGATTATTTAAACAACAAATTTTTAATTTAACTAATTACAATCTACTAAATGAATAAATAGTTAGTTGAATAAAAGCCCTCTACCTATCTTCTACTTTTGCAGGGCCCGACAGGGTCCACAATGGTCTAAATTTTTAATGTACCCATCGAAGTTCACATTTGGAAGCAATAAATATATTAAGTATTGATGCAGAATTTTTGAGTGCCATGGACCCATATTTTGGGGTTTAATCTGCCTAGGAAAGTAACTTTTTTTCATTGTTATTTTCGTTTCTAAGTATAGACATTCGGTTAAATAAAACTTTACAACGGGACCAGTAGATACAGAAGCGGTCATTTGTGCCGACAAACGAACGAGTCACGCGTTAATTAGTAGGTGATCTTATCACTGATAAGGACGGTTTTACTCGTGCCAGCTGTTACTAGTCAGGTAGGTCTGGGTATGTAGGTATGTCTGACCTCTGTAACCTAATTACGAAAGTAATCTAACACTATCTCATTTGTGGGTGACATTTCATTATAAGTCTCTTTATTCGTGTTAATTTTATTACATATATTTACTCTTAAAAATATTGTGATTTAAATCTAATTTTAAATTAATTGCGCTTGGCTTCACCCACCTGAATTTCAGACTTTGCAAGCTATCTCTCTTGTTTTTTTTCAATTACTTTGGGCTCGGAGTCTATAGGTACGAGTATTTTACATGAAGTATAGTGCACCTTGACAAGATTGGTGTTAGATTCTCTAGCTGTCGACTACCCGTAGGTACCTACGTGTGTCGGACCTCCAAATGACAGCCGGGACCAAAACTTAATATTTTGAGAATTTCTATAACCCTATTCTTATCCTTTAGGGTATAAGCACTTCTTTACTTTAATTTTGATTTAATTTTAACTTTTTTTTTATTTTAATTGTAATTTTAATGTTAATTCTGTTATTTTTAATTTTGATTACCAACGTGGCAATGCAGCAAGCGTTATGGGCACCTTTGCCCCGGGAATAGTTAGGGGTGGGTTATTTGACTAGTTATAAGACAGATTTTTGACGTGTCGTTGTGACTTTGACATCTAATTTTAATGTATGTATTATTTGTGTGACAATTTTAGTAAATAAATAAATTGTTGTTTTATATAGATTACATATTTATGTAATTTAAATGTAACTTAATAACTGTAACTAATGTAATAAATCAAAATTGACCTTGAGTTTTAATTTTAACTTTGAATTTGATTATTATTTAAATGCTCATTATGATTTTTATTCAGATTATAATTTTATTATTGACTTCGATTTTAAATTTATCTAGGATTTTTATTGAATAATTATTAAATTTGTAATTCTAATATTAATTACTTTGGCATCTAATTAATTATAATAATGTAACGTAACGGAAGAGGTCACTGGCCCCTGAAACAAAGGTGCTGTTTCCTAGCTCAGGGGCCAGAGTTTCACAATTTTCGAAAATGTTGATGCTAATAAATTTACTTACGTCGTTTTGGTAGAGTTCAAACTGCATAACGCTCTCTATACAATCATTATAAAAAGCGTTTCATCAGTTTAGACGTGTTTGGGACACGTTACAAGATACCGCGATACAGAGCCGATTTTTATTACTCCAATTTATATTACTACTTTTAGTGTAAAGTGACTAACGATAGTTGATGAAACTTAGACCGACGAAGACGAATGAATGTACTTCCAACCTTCACTTAACGAAGAACATGTCATTGCTTCAGTCACTAAAAACTTAATGGAAAGCAATGATAGCTCCCAATTGAGATAACTGGTCATTCTTCTGTGGTTCTAATGTATTTTGTGATCTAGGTCGAGCTGGAATGGGCGTTTAATTTGAGGGGCTAACGTCTGGCAGACAGTGTAATGATGAGGAATTTTTCTATCGTGCTCAATGCTAGTTGGCAAACTCTTTACGGTTTATGAAAGAATCTCATTTTATCATTAAGTGACTGTTAAGGAAACATAACTCAATGTCACGTCTGTTTTCCACAAAGAATAAGTCACCGGTCTGCCTGTAGTATGTTATGCTTTAGTACCACGTAATTGAGGGCAAATCCAATACTCCAGGCTATTACTGAAAATTCTAATAAGAAAAACCGGCCAAGTGCGAGTCGGACTCGCGCACGAAGGGTTCCGTACTTGGTAAATTGCGGTTTACGATTTAAGACGTATTAAAACAAAACTACTTACTAGATCTCGTTCAAACCAATTTTCGTTGGAAGTTTACATGGTAATGTACATCATATATATTTTTTAGTTTTATCATTCTCTTATTTTAGAAGTTACAGGGGGGACACACACATTTTACCACTTTGATAGTGTCTCTCGCGCAAACTATTCAGTTTAGAAAAAAATTATATTAGTAACTTCAATATCATTTTTAAAGACCTATCCATAGATACCCCACACGTATGGGTTTGATGGAAAAAAATTATTTTTGTTTCAGTTTCAAGTATGAGGACCCCCAAAATTTATTGTTTTTTTTCTATTTTTGAGTGAAAATCTTAATGCGGTTTACAGAATACATCTACTTACCAAGTTTCAACAGCATAGTTCTTATAGTTTCCGAAAAAAGTGGCTGAGACATACGGACGGACAGACAGACAGACAGACATGACGAATCTATAAGGGTTCCGTTTTTTGCCATTTAGCTACGGAACCCTAAAAACCGATAATACTGTGTGAACCGAAAGTTACACCCAGGACCTTGTGCTCAGTGATAGTATTTGTGACCATCAGACCAGCGATGCAGTTAAGAAAACAGCAATGCCATCAGTCAAGTGCCAGTGGTGAGATATCACTACACTCAGTATGCGTAATTGGTTACCTATGAAAAGCGAAAAATAACTTTCTTTTTGGAAGTCGGTGTCTTTCATACATATTTTTTTCATTTTTGAAGCCGACTTCCGCTTTTCAAAGTTGAAGACGGTTTCAAACAAAGCGAAAGTTGTTTTTTCGCTTTGTTTTGTTTTGGAAGTCGGTTTATATTATTTTTTGTAAAAATGTTTTTAGCACTCACTTTTTTGCTGTGGTAAATATCTATAATGCCCTCAGTTATGCTAGAATAGATTACCCGAATAACATGAAACTTGAACACAACCGGTGAAATTAGAGTGTACCAGGATGAACTGTACACGTCTGTGTACCCCTTTAGAGCGTACTGGCGTAATATTATGTTATGAAATGGTTTAAATAATAAACAGACATGCGATTAAAGCAATCCCGAGAAATTTGCCGTCATTTATTGAAGAGTTCTGTTGTATATTTCCAACGTTCTTCATCAGATCTTGATCAAATTTAAATTGGACTACAAGAGATATACCAGCTTTTATAAAAAAAAAAACACAAAATTGGTTCACCTAGTAAAAAGTTCTGAGGTGACATACATAAAAAAAGTACAGTCGATTTGATAACCTACTCCTTTTGAAGTCGTTTAAAAAGAGACCTCAGCACTCCTAAATAGACTTTAACTCATGCAGAACATAACATACCTAGACATGACTCAATAAAACCAGCTCCAACCTTCAAAAATTCACTTCCAAAATCCTAAGAAAACGACACAATGAACAAAGATATAACATCCCTATTACACGCTCTACGAGGATCATATTTTGCAAATCTCGTTAATAATTTGTACGTTTTCACGCTAACCTAGGCCCGTGACGTCGCTTGAATAATGGATGCACAGACAGTTGAATATTACATGTCCCGCGACGAACCTCGCGCTCGGAATGTCGGGTACGCAAAACTTGTCATAACCTGGCAATTTGGAAGGAGTAAGGAGAAAGCTGTATTTAATGTGGAAGAAGCGGGGCTTACATAAATTGGAAATGTATTTTTGTTCTATTTGTCAAACGTTTTATGTTCTACTGTTCATATGGGAACGGTCCCTCCGTTTACAATCTAGTGGCGATCCGGATAGCGCAAAAGAGGCAGAGAAGATTAGTCAAAAAAATATCGGCTGTTCTAAACACAGAAAACTAAAATGGATAGGTATGGCATTTGAGATGTTAAGTTATTGCAATAAATGCAAGATTTTGAAACTGATATGAGACACGACTAAGACAAGGTCAGTATTGTGGTTTAAATGCAATAAAACATGTCTTTTTTATCCAAAACATTTTCACGAATGTCAAATCTCAAAACTCTCATTTGCCCGTACAACAGAGACAGATATAGCAAAAATGTAATAAATGTGGAAATCTCGTTTTAAGTCAGTTTTGCTCAAACGTGTCTCCAGAGACGAGTCCCCGACAGTTCCATACATTCTTTGTGCGATAACTTTGAGCTGAACGCTTTGTCCAATTGCATTTTCGAAGAAATCATTTTAAAATAAAATAGAAATATACACAGGGAGAAGTCAGTTCAACTTCTTAGACGAATGTGAAAATTGAAACGAAATGTTTACTTTTGAAGAGGATACATACGGTATTTTATTGCTCATCAGTTTTTTCAATGAGATACAAATAATTTACAAAGAGGAGACTTAATAATCATCATCATTTTAGCCGATAGACGTCCACTGCTGGAAATATGCCTCCACCAAGCGTTGCCACACTATTTGGTTGGATATTTTCGTAAATACAATCCTATTTATTCTACAAGAATTTAAAGGCGTTACATTGCTTCGATTCTGACAACAATAGCCATATATTGGGTCAGTAGCGGGCTTTGACCTACTTACACCACAAATCGCTAAATGCGTTAAGCGATAAACGAATTTTAATAACAATATCATAATAGTTTATAACAAAGTCGCAGTCTGCTTTTCTTTTTATACACTTACTGCTTCTAACCAACACAATGAATTTTTATGCAGTTTTCACTTATACAGCTCGTTGAAAGAATGATAAATGTGGATGGTTTGCGTTTATAATTTGTGCTTTGTGAAGATGGAGAGGCTCAATATTAACTTCTATTTCTCTCAATCATTGGAATATGACAGACAGTTAATGATGATTTAAAATGTGCACGTAGCATTACAATATCTCACACCGGTCTTATCATCTGTAGTTATCTCGGGTCTGCTCCAAATGATCTGCTGCATTTCTTCTTCCGTGACATTCCGGTCTCTTGTCATCAACCACTTCGTGTGACTCGTCATGGAACACTGCCAGAACAGCATGTATTTATCGTTGATGCGCTTATAAACGTAGACTTCATAACCTTCTATGTGATGCATCAAGGAATGAGGGTCTAAGATATACGTCTTCGCTTCTGATTCTCCAAGAACTAGGCCTTTGATGATGGCTGCGGTGACTTCTACAGCATCATCACCTATTTCGTGAGGGAGGGCATCTGAATGAAACTTCTCTCTATACTCCCTCAGTTTTTCTTCAGTTGGTCTGGTGAATGTTACAGTTGGACATGCGCAAACAGGGAGTGGTCCGCGGTGTATGAAATTGTATATTTTGTACCACGTTCCTAGAAGATAATCGTTTGAGGTTGTGCCGTTGTTGTTTGCTATGCAATCTCGGTTGACATCGGAAAGGGCAAGCACTGTTGCTGTCACACTAAGAGCAGCAAGCCAAATTATGTTCTTCAAGTGAGTCGAAAAGACAAGATGCATCTTAATGTCCTTGTTTCAAATATTTTGTCTGGTTTTGCTTGAAATGTAGGGCAGATGAAATTATGTTTTCTTACTTCTCTGCTGTCCTATTCTTATGAATTCCGTTGTGTGATCCAGGACAGTTTAATCGTTTCTTCGGGATTCATCTAACTTTGTTGACTCGTCGCTTTCCTGGTGGTAATCAGTGTTGCGTCTAACTTTCTGGAGGTGTAGTGGTCCGACAGTGTGCCTGTCCCAAATACTTTGTAGAACTTGTATGTTCTTTAATATTCTATCTGTGTAGTTTGGAGCTGATTACTAGACGGCAAATAATACAATATGAGCTCATTGCACGGTATTTAAGGAGCTCTTGGAACCGCAATCTGCTGCAGCCACAAATATTTTGTTTTAACAGATTAAAGTTCAAAGAACATGTCACTGATATCTTTTTAATGAGAGGCATGTGTACGTTTAATGGTTCTTATCTTCAGAAGTGCTTGTCCGATTGTATTTTTCCCTCATTTGACTTACCTACCTACTCAGTAGGTAATCAGTCAAGTAAAACAAGCGAGCAAAAGGCATTGTCATAATATTTGGTCGTCGCGTTAATTTCAACGGCAAACTCGATTGCGACGTACAGTGCGTGCCACAAAAGATGAGAGTTGAAACACCACGTGTCTTGTCCAGTAGAGATTATAGTTCTCTTTAGCGGTATGAGGTTTGAGTGCTGCAAAAAAACCAGGCTTCATCGTTGCGGCGGACAGAGCGCGGGAGCCGCGGTCAATTCTCATCTTGTGGCACGTTCTGTAACTCCGAAAGACTGCCTTATCAGGACAATGATTTAGGCAACGAAAATTTTGTTCATTAATAACACGTTACATTACAAAACCTCATACCAGTCTTATTATAAGTAGTTATCTCGGGCCTTTACCATTTTGGAAGTGTCTCTCGCGCAAACTATTTAGTTTAGAAAAAAAATATATTAGAAACCACAATATCATTTTTGAAGACCTATCCATAGATACCTACATATGGGTTTGATGGAAAAAAAAAAATTTGTTTCAGTTTCAAGTATGGGGATCCCTAAAATTTATTGTTTTTTTTTCTATTTTAGAGTGAAAATCTTAATGCGGTTCACAGAATACATCTACTTACCATCTTTCAACAGCATAGTTCTTATAGTTTCGGAAAAAAGTTGCTGTGACATACGGACGGAGAGACAGACAGACAGACAGACAGACATGACGAATCTATAAGGGTTCCGTTTTTTGCCATTTGGCTACGGAACCCTAAAAAACCGTCCAAGTGCGAGTCGGACACGAAGGGTTCCGTACCATTATCCCCAAAAACGGCAAAAAATTAAACGTTTGTTGTATGCGAGCCCCACTTAAATATTTATTTTATTCTGTTTTTAGTATTTTTTTATAGCGGCAACAGAAATACATCATCTGTGAAAATTTTAACTGTCGAGCTATCACGATTCATGAGATGCAGCTTGGTGACAGACAGACAGACGGATCTTGGAGTCTTAGTAATAGGGTCCCGTTTTTACCCTTTGGGTATGGAACCCTAAAAAATACGTTTAATAGATTTTAGGTCTCTAATCACACTACTAATGTCAATAATTACGTTAACGTGCGTGCAATGTGGTTCGTAATTTCGCTTTTGCTATTGCTGTTTGAATAGCCTAATGATAAACATGGCGGCCTACTACACTTGAGGTTGCGAGTGCGAGTCACAGCTATGCATAGGTATTTTTTAACCGACTTTCCAAAAAGGTGGAGGTTCTATGTTCGACATAATGTTTTTTTTTGTTTGTTTTCACCGATATCTTCGTCAATTGAGGACCCATTTTGAGAATACTTATTTTGTTCCCAAATTGGACCCATTTTAATTTGGTGAAGATCTGATGTAGAACTTCGCAGATATACAATAGAACTCTACAGTAAATGACGGCAAATCTCTCGGGATTGCCTACATACGATAACATCACGCCAGTACGGTCTAAAGGGGTACGCAGACGCAGATGTGTACATACTGTACAGTTCACTTTGGTACACCCTAATTTCACCGCTTATGTTCAAGTTTCATGATATTCGGGTAATCTATTCTGGCATTATAGGTATTTTGCTAAAGAACTTGCCTTTACTTTTTTCAATAAAATAATAGAAGTCGGAAGTTTATTTTTAAAAAGTTGTTTTTAGATGTTTTCGTTTCGGTGTGGTGTTTTGGAGTGCTACTAGATGGCGCGCAGCAAATCTGTCCTTCATAATAATAAATTCGACTCTGTCTCTGTCACCTCTGACCTAGACTAGAGTCAAGAGCAAACCAACCACAAATATAATAAACATTAAAAAATAGTTTTCTGTGCAGCGAACGCTCGATCTAGGTAAGTAAGGTAGGTAGGTCTAGGTAATTAGGGTAAATACAGGTAGGTAGGTAAGTAGGGGGCACAGCAAATATAAAATAAAAATAAAAAGAGCCTTTATTCAGACAAAATACTTAAATTTTACATGCACTATTATTATTTCCTTTGAATAATTATTTAATATGTTTAAACAAAAGTATTAATATGAATTTCATTACAATATTTTCCTAAATAAATTTAATTTTTAAATTAGTTTAATTATTATCATTTTTGTCTGTTTGTCTATTATAGACATAGGCCTCCTCCAACTGCCTCCATAGACTCCTGTTTTCAGCTGTTCTGGTCCATGAGCTGCCCGCGACTGCTTTAATGTCGTCCACCCATCTCCTAAATGGTCTACCTCGGTTTCTTTATAATAAATTAGGGGGCACAGCTAGTTTATAATAAATTACCAGAACTAATTAAGCAAAATAAAAAAATCATTAATAAATTAAAACAATTTCTATTAACTAAATGCTATTATAACATAAATGAATATTTTAAAGTATTTTTTATTTATTTAACTAATTACAGTCTACCAAACTAAATAATAAATACTTAGTTAAATAAAATGCCTCTTCCTCTTGCCTACTTTTGCATTGCCCGACAGGGTCCACAATAGTCTAAATTTTTAATCTACACATCTAAGTTCACATGTGGAAACAATCAATATATTAAGTACTAGCTTTTGCCCGCGGCTTCGCACGCGTAGACTAAATGCTTCTCCTTACCATTTTTTAACAGTATGTAGAGAAAAAGTAAAAAATAATTATGATAAAAATAATGTAATATGAAAGTTTTTCTTAGGACAGACTTATACTTACCTACTTTAAATCAATACGCTCTATCCTTGTCCTGTCCCTATCCCTTCATTATTTCTGTGTTTATCCATGACTAATAATAAGTAATCATAATCATAAGTAAGTAATTAAATTATAGTATTTCCTTGTAAACAACATTTTTAACCATTTTGGATGTCGGCGCCAATATCACCAGACTATTTGATGAGCTATCACGTGAACACGCTACATAGAACTGTCCATAGGAAAAACAATTCTCCCTCAAATCAACACCAGCATACTTCCAAACCCAAACAACAACAACAACACAAACAAACAAACATCCAAACTTTCATCCCCTATTTCACGCCCTTAGGGGTGGAATTTCCAAAAATCCTTTCTTAGTGCTCACCTACACTACCAAAGGAACCTACATGCAAAATTTCATGATTGAAGCTTCAGCCGTTTGGGCTGTGCGTTGATGGTCAGTGAGTGAGTCAGTCAGTCAGTCACTTTCTTCTTTTATATGTTTAGAAGATAAAAGAAGATAGATGTTCATCTTCAGCCCAAACCCAAAATTCGAAGATCCGAACTTCAATCCTGACCGACTTTCATACAAACTTTCATCCCCTATTCCAGCCCCTTAGGGGTGGAATTCACAGAAATCCTTTCTTAGTGGATGCCTGCACAGTATAAAGTATCCATGTGCAAAATTTAAAGTCTCTAGATGATTTCATTATTCCCATGACTTCATCCCCCTTTTCACCCTCATGGGGGTGGAATTTTCAAAATCCCAGAGATACGTGAAAATTATTTTTTAATCTTCAGCCTAAACCCAAAATATGAAGATCCTGACTTTAAAACTGACGGATTTTCATACATACTTTCATCCCCTATTTCACGCCCTTAGGGGTGGAATTTCCAAAAATCCTTTCTTAGTGCTCACCTACACTACCAAAGGAACCTACATGCCAAGTTTCATGATTGAAGCTTCAGCCATTTGGGCTGTGCGTTGATGGTCAGTGAGTGAGTGAGTCAGTCAGTCAGTCAGTCAGTCACTTTCTTCTTTTATATGTTTATAAAAATAGTAGTTTTTATATCTCATTTTATCATTAGGTGACTTTGCTAAGTAAGATCTGTTAAGGAAACATAACTCAATGTCACTTCTGTTTTCCGCGAAGATTTAAACACTGTGTCTGTAGTATGTTATGTTTCAGTACTTTTTTTGGGTACTAAATCATTAAATGACTTCTCCCGCTCTGGGTGAAGCGAAAGGGCTTGTCAGACTTTAACTGACTAAAACCCACCCGTGTTCCTTCAGTTGCTTGCGCCAGGGCTGCGGTAACTCTCTTTAAATTTTTTCTGCGACCCAGACAGTATTTTTCGGTACCTACCATATAATTCGGGGCAAGACCAAAGTCCGGGCTGTTACTAAAAATTCTATTAAGAAAAAACCAATAATACTGTGTGACCCGGCAGTCACACCCAGGACCTTGTGCTCAGTGGTAGCATTTGCGACCATCAGACCATTGACGCTGTTACGTAAAGAAAACCTTGGTTGATGCCAGGTGAGTTAGACTGCTGAAAGTAAAGTTATTTTTCGCTTTGTAGTGCCCTCAGTATTCATAATCAGTGCTTGCTCTTTCTATCTATGAAAAAAAATAAACCGACAGTCAAAACAAAACATTACAAAGTGAAAAATAACTTTCCTTTCAGCAGTCGGTATCAAAAAAGAAAAAACCTAGATACCAAAGACACCGACTTCCGAAAAAAAGAAATTTTTAGCTTTGTAGTGTTTTGTTTTGGAAGTCGGTTTTTTTTTATTAAAAAGCTTTTTTTTTGTAAACTAGTTTTTACTTTTTAGTTGTGGTAGGTACATATCTATAATGCCCAAAGTTATGCCAGAACAATTTTTTTTTTTTTTGTGTACGATTGGTTTGCTCTTGACTGTAGTCTAGGTCAGAGGTGACAGAGACAGAGTCTACGATGGAGTGAGCTTACCCAGAAGAAGCCTGTTCACTCTAACTTTGAAGAGATTCGGGTTGAATGCGTTCGGAAACACAGACGCAGGTAGTGAGTTCCATTCATTCGCTGTGTGCATTATGAAGGATGTTTGGAAGCGCTTGGTGCGAATTGGTGGAATGGCAACAAGGTAAGGATGGTAACTTACAGATTACCCGAATAACATGAAACTTGAACATAACCGGTACTAGGTGCACCAGGAAGAACTGTACACATCTACGTACCCCTATAGAGCGTACCGGTGTGATATCATGATATGAAATGGTGTAAACAACAAACAGACACGCAATTGCAGCAATCCCGAGAGATTAACCGTCATTTATTGAGGAGTTCTGTTGTATATTGCCAAAGTTCTTCATCAGATCTTAGTCAAATTTAAATTGCACATGAGATACACCAGATTTTAATTTAAAAAAATCACAAAATTGGTTCACCTAGTAAAAAGTTCTGATGTGACACATAAAAAAAACACAGTCGAATCGATAACCTCCTCCTTTTTGAAGTCGGTTAAAAAGAGACCTCAACCCTTCTATCTAGATTTTAAATAATGCAGAACATAACATATCTACACGTGCCTCAATAAAACTAGCGCCAACCTTCAAAAATTCACTTACAAAATCCTAAGAAAACGACACAATGAACAAAGATATAACATCCCTATTACACGCTCTACGAGGATCATATTTTGCAAATCTCGTTAATAATTTGTACGTTTTCACGCTAACCTAGGCCCGTGACGTCGCTTGAATAATGGATGCACAGACAGTTGAATATTACATGTCCCGCGACGAACCTCGCGCTCGGAATGTCGGGAACGCAAAACTTGTCATAACCTGGCAATTTGGAAGGAGTAAGGAGAAAGCTGTATTTAATGTGGAAGAAGCGGGGCTTACATAAATTGGAAATGTATTTTTGTTTCTATTTGTCAAACGTTTTATGTTCTACTGTTCATATGGGAACGGTCCCTCCGTTTACAATCTAGTGGCGATCCGGATAGCGCAAAAGAGGCAGAGAAGATTAGTCAAAAAAATATCGGCTGTTCTAAACACAGAAAACTAAAATGGATAGGTATGGCATTTGAGATGTTAAGTTATTGCAATAAGTGCAAGATTTTGAAACTGATATGAGACACGACTAAGACAAGGTCAGTATTGTGGTATAAATGCAATAAAACATGTCTTTTTTATCCAAAACATTTTCACGAATGTCAAATCTCAAAAAACTCATTTGCCCGTACAACAGAGACAGATATAGCAAAAATGTAATAAATGTGGAAATCTCGTTTTAAGTCAGTTTTGCTCAAACGTGTCTCCAGAGACGAGTCGCCAACAGTTCCATACATTCTTTGTGCGATAACTTTGAGCTGAACGCTTTGTCCAATTGCATTTTGAAGCTCTGGCACTTTAGAAGAAATCATTTTAAAATAAAATAGAAATGTACACAGGGAGAAGTCAGTTCAATTTCTTAGACGAATGTGAAAATTGAAACGAAATGTTTACTTTTGAAGAGGATACATAAGGTATTTTATTGCTCATCAGTTTTATCAATGAGATACAAATAATTTACAAAGAGGAGACTTAATAATCATCATCATTTTTAGCCGATAGACGTCCACTGCTGGAAATATGCCTCCACCAAGCGTTGCCACACTATTTAGTTGGATATTTTCGTAAATACAATCTTATTTATTCTACAAGAATTTAAAGGCGTTACATTGCTTCGATTCTGACAACAATAGCCATATATTGGGTCCGTAGCGGGCTTTGACCTACTTACACCACAAATCGCTAAATGCGTTAAGCGATAAACGAATTTTAATAACAATATCATAATAGTTTATAACAAAGTCGCAGTCTGCTTTTCTTTTTATACACTTACTGCTTCTAACCAACACAATTAATTTTTATGCAGTTTTCACTAATACAGCTCGTTGAAAGAATGATAAATGTGGATGGTTTGTGCTTTGTGAAGATGGAGAGGCTCAATATTAACTTCTATTTCTCTCAATCATTGGAATATGACAGACAGTTAATGATGATTTAAAATGTGCACGTAGCATTACAATATCTCACACCGGTCTTATCATCTGTAGTTATCTCGGGTCTGCTCCAAATGATCTGCTGCATTTCTTCTTCCGTGACATTCCGGTCTCTTGTCATCAACCACTTCGTGTGACCCGTAATGGAACACTGCCAGAACAGCATGTATTTATCGTTGATGCGCTTATAAACGTAGACTTCATAACCATCTATGTGATGCATCAAGGAATGAGGGTCTAAGATATACGTCTTCGCTTCTGATTCTCCAAGAACTAGGCCTTTGATGATGGCTGCGGTGACTTCTACAGCATCATCACCTATTTCGTGAGGGAGGGCATCTGAATGAAACTTCTCTCTATACTCCCTCAGTTTTTCTTCAGTTGGTCTGGTGAATGTTACAGTTGGACATGCGCAAACAGGGAGTGGTCCGCGGTGTATGAAATTGTATATTTTGTACCACGTTCCTAGAAGATAATCGTTTGAGGTTGTGCCGTTGTTTTTTGCTATGCAATCTCGGTTGACATCGGAAAGGGCAAGCACTGTTGCTGTCACACTAAGAGCAGCTAGCCAAATTATGTTCTTCAAGTGAGTCGAAAAGACAAGATGCATCTTAATGTCCTTGTTTCAAATATTTTGTCTGGTTTTACTTGAAATGTAGGGAAGATGAAATTATGTTTTCTTATTTCTCCGCTGTCCTATTCTTATGAATTCCGTTGTGTGATCCAGGACAGTTTAATCGTTTCATAAGATTTGTCTAACTTTGTTGACTCGTCGCTTTCCTGGTGGTAATCAGTGTTGCGTCTAACTTTCTGGAGGTGTAGTGGTCCGACAGTGAGCTTGTCCCAAATATTTTGTAGTAATACTTTAATATTCTATCTGTGTGGTTTGGGGCTGATTACTAGACGTCAAATAATACAATATGAGCTCATTGCACGGTATTTAAGGAGCTCTTGGAACCGCAATCTGCTGCAGCCACAAATATTTTGTTTTAACAGATAAAAGTTCAAAGAACATGTCACTGATATCTTTTTAATGAGAGGCATGTGTACGTTTAATGGTTCTTATCTTCAGAAGTGCTTGTCCGATTGTATTTTTCTCTCATTTGTCGTACCTACCTAATCAGTAGGTAATCAGTCAAGTAAAACAAGCGAGCAGAAGGCATTGTTTTAATATTTGGTCGTCGCGTTAATTTCAACGGCAAACTCGATCGCGACGTACAGTGCGTGCCACAAAAGATGAGAGTTGAAACACCTCGTGGTAAGACTTGCCCAGTAGAGATTATAGATCTTTTTAGCGGTATGAGGTCTGAGTGCTGGAAAAAAACCAGGCTTCATCGGGGCGGCGGACAGAGCGCGGGAGCCGCGGTCAATTCTCATCTTTCGTGGCACGCACTGTAACTCCGAAAGACTGCCTTATCAGGACGATGCTTTAGGCAACGAAAATTTTGTTCATTAATAACACGTTACATTACAAAACCTCATACCAGTCTTATTATAAGTAGTTATCTCGGGCCTGCTCCTAATGATCTGCTGCATTTCTTCTTCAGTGGCATTCCGGTCTCTTGTCAGCAACCACTTCGTGTGGCCCCTCAAGGAACACGGCCAGAACAACATATATTTCTCGTTGATACGCTTATAAACGTAGACCTCATAACCTTCCATGCTACTCCCAAACCCAGAGTGAGGCTTTAAGATGTACGTCTTGGCTTCTGATCCTCCAAGAACTATGCCTTTGACGTAGGATGTGTCAACCACTACAGCATCATTGCCTACTTCATGGGGCAGGTCTATTGAACGGTATGTTTCTCTATACTCTCCTAGTTCTTCTTCTGTTGGTCTGGTGAATGTCACATTAGGACATGCGCATGTAGGGTATGGTCCGATGTGTATGAACTTGTACATTTGGAACCAGGTTCCTAGGAGATAGTCGTTTGATGTAGTGCCGTTGTTGTTTGCTATGCAATCTCGGTTGACATCGGAAAGGGCAAGCACTGTTGCTGCCACACTAAGAGCAGCAAACCATATTATGTTCTTTAAGTGATATGAATGGAGGAGATTCATCTTTATGTTATAGATTAGAATGTTTTGTCACTTTCTAGTTGATTTTATGTTTTCCTACTCCTCCGCTGTCCTTTTCTGATTAATGTCTTTGCAAAAAATCAGTTAAATCGTTTCTCCGGTAGACGTCGAGCTTCATTGACTTGGTGCTCTTCTGGTGGTAGCCACTCTTGGAGGCGATGAGTGGTTAAAGATATTTTGCAATGCTTGAATCAAATTATTTCATAGAACTCTGTCTGTGTTCTTGCTGTATACTTTAGAGTCGCTTACTAGTCGTCAGATAAATCGATTTAAGCTCATTGCACGGTATTTATGGAGCGTAATCTTTAGTTACCACTAGTAAGTGTCACGTATATTTTGTTTTAACAGATTAAAGTGCAAAGGGCATGCAACCAATATCTTTTATATTATATGTTTTTATTTAAAGGCAGATGTGTCTGGTGGCTCTTATCTCTAAAAAGTGTTTGTCCGATTGCAATATGTCTTATTTGACTTACCTACTCGCTGGAAGATTGTAGAGTCTAAAAGCAAAAAAGCGATATGCTTTTTTGCGTGGTAGCAATTTGTTATTGACAGTATCTTTATCTCGTATCAGTAGAAGGTATTATCGTTACGCAGTTGACTGTAGCGTACAAATTTAATTATAATGATTTTATTCCCACTAGCTGAACCAGTGTGTAAACTGGAAGTTATCCTAAGGGCAAGTAGGTACTCCGGGATAAAAAGTACCAAACCTAAGACTATTTTGAACGTCCAAAATATCTTATACAGTTCATCAAATTCGTTCAACGGTAAATGTAAAGTAACATAGAGTTACTTTTTAACCGATTTTCGAAAAAGAAGGAGGTTCTATGTTCGACTTCATGTTTTTTGTTTATGTTCACAGATATTCTCTGCCAATTGTGGACCGATTTTGAAAATTCCTTTTTTGTTTGAAAGAATATGTTCTGAAATTGGTCCCATTTTAATTTGTTAAGTTCTCATGAAGAACTTCGAAGATATACAACAGAACTCTTCAATAAATAAAAGCAAATCTCTCGGGACTGCTGCAATCGCATGTCTGTTTATTGTTTATACCATTTCATAACATAACATAACGCCAGTACGCTTTTAAGGGGTACGCAGATCTCTCATTTGACCGGTTATATTCAAGATTAATGATATTCGGATAATCTATTTATCTGACGAATAGTAATCTATGACCGTAACTTACTGAACAACTTGCCTATAGGTACAACTAAAAAGTGAAAAAAAAAAACACTACAAACTTCCAAATAACAAAACTACAAAGTGATAACTAAGCTTTTTGGAAGTCGGCGTCTTTCGTAGGTACCATTTTTTTGCGTTATGGACACCGACTTCCAAATTTTTTTTTTTATATTATAAGTATGATTATGGAAGTCCAGATTGTTGTCAGAGAGATCAAAAATAATACCTAATTGGGCTAGAATTCGGGAACATATTTAACGGTTGTTAAATCAACAACAAGCCTTAACAAGAAACCTCAACAAGCCTTGAAATCATGGTTACTACCTGGAGCAAAGTTGACGAGATGCGTACCTATGTAAATTAAGATGTGAAATATTTAATCAACTGCGTCATGCCTACCGCATGGCAGAGACCCCTAAAGACCCATGGAACAGAAAACTTAACTTCCGCCGTATATTAGCATTTTTAATGTTTAGGAGTTGAAAACTCATGGTGGAATTTAATGGGCTTTTGTAATATTATGAAAAATATGAAGATTGAATTACCTTTGAGGATAATTTGGGGTTTTGTGTTTTTGTTAAGGACGAAAATTTTGAGATAATGAAGGAGAAAATAATTACATTTATCAGAAAAAAGAAGTTGTATCCTTACTATTTCTTAAGTATTTCAAATAATTCCCTTTTTCTAAATTATTTAGGATCAATCTTCGATGAAGTATACACCTAGATTAAGGATCACATACAAAACAGATCTTTAAAACTGACGCCAATTGTGTTTAGGTAATTCTAAGAATTGTACTTGGAATAAATATACATTAATGCAAATTCAACCTTAAATGCAATATTTAAAGTTGCATTCACAAAACGATGTACAAAAAGCAATAAAAAAATTATGAGTTCAATAAAAATTAAGTCTTACACCCAAGTATTAAAGACTAAATAACAATGAGCCAAAAAAAAAACAATTCGAAATTCGAATTTTTAAAATTTATGTTCGAGCTTGAACAAGGAATGAGTGGAGTCGAAACGTTCAATTATTTTTTTATATCATCGATCTATAAAAACACTAGATTAAGAATCAGGAACGAAAATAAGTAGCTCAAATGGCCACGAACACTTAACTACCTATCATTCTTTATTATAAAAATCAATTGCTGTTCGTTGGTCTCGCTTAAACTCAAAAACGGCTGGATCGATTTGAATAATATTTTTTTTTGTTTTGTCCGCTCGAATAAAGAGACAGTTTAAAAAATATATATATTCGTGGGCAGATACTTTCCGTAACGTCTTTACTTTCCGTTGTCACTTTCCTGTCGCGTACAATTATGTTAGAAAATGTTTCAATAAAGTTTTGCCACATGTAAGAAGAACATTACGCAGATGGTATTTTAGTATAGATCACAGCCTGGTTTTACTAACGAGTCGTTGTGTGCTTTGAAATTCAAAAGAATTAATTTATTCTTTAGTAATTGACGAGATTTCTATTAGACGTAAAAAACACGGATCACTTAAAAAAAAAAAGCTTTACAAACTACTCCATTGATTCTCTGTTCCAGAACAGTCAATGTTTGTTACAATAGTTGGCGCGATCGCTTTGTCGACGCAAACGTTGGTCAAACAATCATAATATTTGGTAATTAATTCATATTTTCTATTAAATTCGGTTTTTACATTATGAAAAACACTTAATGATATAAACTTACCGAATAAAAGATATTCCTTCCAAAATCAAGGTGTTACAGTGGTTATTTTCACAGTTTTTGAACGCACATTGCGGCATTTTTAAGGTATTAATGTTGGCTATGATTGGACCATACTAATTTTGAAATAGGGCCACAAACGTATTTGTGGCCCAATTTTTCGGCCCGTTTTTGAAGCGCTGACCGGGAATCTAGGTGTATACTTCATCGAAGGGATCAATGGAACATTATAATATGTTCTTCTCCTTTACTTACCTTATGAGACGTCATATCAGTTGTCACCTTTGCCAGAATATTCAACCCAAAACAAAACAACTTGGCGAAGGACAGTGTGGGGACACGACAATAATGGGTCAAGGGAACGAAAAAGATCAGTTGTTCGACAAATTGATGGCTAAATCTTCGTAACTGAAAAAACATATGTAAATAAAATAATATTTTGCAAACAAAACTGTCCAAAAGGTGGTCCAATATTGATATTCTGGCTCTAAGGGCACGGCCAGTACTGCTTTAAAATTGGGGAATATATACACCTTACCCTTACTATATCTACATTCACAGTTTACACTCAAAAATTTACTCACGATATTATTTTAGAAAGTATATAAATTTAAAATTAATATCATCAAAATTCTACTGTTACTATTTATTAGCCGTTCCATAAACAGCTCACAAACAATTTAAACACACCTTCAAACTTCACCCTGACAAACATCTAAATAAGTCATCTAATTGGTTGTTAATTGCGCCCTTACAATACTCTCCACCTGTACAGTTACTGCCTACCTTGTAAACAGCTTGCACTGCGCGTGAGACGGTTCATTAGCGCGCGGATTGTTTCAAATTATTACGAAACAAACATCATTAAGGTTCTCGCTACATCGCGCGGTGCGGCTACGAAAACTTTACTTAAAAGTCAATGTTGTTACATACTTTCAGGTTAGTATATAAAAGCCTATATTTCCATATTTAGAAACAAGCTGCCGAAAGACAGGGGGGACCCTGTCTTTCGGCTGAAATGATGATGATGATGATCAGCATACCCACAATGCCCTACCTACTGTGAGGACTCTACCTATGTAAAGGGAAACTCCTTGCTTATAATAAGACTGGCAACAGATAACGTATTTTTGAAAGGCAATTGAAATTCGAACTTATAAAAATAAATGAAGATGTTTTTGCTAGGCTTTTTCCATGTATACAAAGGTTCTCTGTGCTTTGATGGTCAATTCTAGAGGAGCCGCCTTAAGGCAGGCAAGTTGCTCAAATACAAGTATAAAAGCGATTACTGAGTTTTATTGGTAGCACCCTGGCTACGTCCCTTACACTACCTACCTACAAACCTATCCACCTGCCCTACCTATCAACCTACCTTTCCTACCCTACATACCTACCCTACCTTTGTTTTTAAATCTTCTAATTTTTTACACTATTTATTTGAATAAGAATTAATATTACGATACGAATAATGTAATAAAAAACATGTATTGCCCATGGTCCACCCGCTTAGTTCACCTAGGTGGACTATGGGAAATTATTTTTGCCCATGGTTCACCAGAGAGTCCATATGTTTTTATCGTAGCATTACGAAAGAATAATAGTGATATTAAATGTTAAAGCCAGCGTGAAAATTTTGCAATCTATATAGCTGTACCTCGTTATACGTTAGACATTAAAAATAAATAACTGAATTAATTATATGGCTTGCCTTTTATTTATTTAATAACAATTGATTGCTGTACTAACAGTTTGCACCAATGCGTACAGCAAGCCAACAACGGGTGTACCCCATTGTTGCGAAGTTCATTACCGCGATGTACGGTACTGCGAAAGTTTACTATCGCGACGTTCGCTTTTGCGAAAGTTCGTCACTGCGAAGTACGTTACAGCGAAAGTATACCATTGCGAAGTACGTTGTCACGAAAGTTCTTAACTGCGATGTACGTTACTGCGAAAGTTTACGATTGCGAAGTACGTTGTCGCGAAAGTTCTTAACTGCGATGTACGTTACTGCGAAAGTTTACCATTGCGACGTACGCTGTCGCGAAAGTTCTTTACTGTGACGATTGCAGTTTCGATAACATGCTATTGTGATTTAGGTCATCTAGGAAGATTGCTGATACTGGTGATAGTGGAAATTTTATATTGTTGGACATAAAAAATGTAAACAAATTTAATTATAGTTGAACCAAAAGATAGTAATAATAAAATAAACATAAACAAAATTCATGTAGTAGCCGGCAAAGAAAACTATACGTTGTTATGTCTTAGTTATGTAGATACCTTTAAACTAGCAATTCTTGTATATATGTATGTATATATATAATCTGGCGTCAACGGTTTTCATGAAATTCAGTATGCAGGGCCTTTCGGGAGCGATAATTCGATCTAGCTAGGTTTCATTTTTAGAAAAAATCGTTTTTTCTAGTTTCATCCGAGTAGAGCTCGGTCGCCCAGGTACTGTAGATTAAGTATCTAGTGAGCGATATACTTAAACTAGACAGGCACCTACATGAATTTTGCTTTTGTTGATTTTTCTTTTGTCCATTTACAAGTCTATTTAGATAGGTACATGAATTTTGTTAATATTTATTTTATTATTACTATCATTTGGTTCAATTATAATAAAATTTGCTTACAATTTTTACTCATGTGTTAGTCATGTCCAACAATATAATATTTCCACTATCACCAGTATCAGCAATCCTCCTAGATGACCTAAACTACAATAGCATGTTATCGAAACTACATTCGTCACAGTAAAGAACTTTCGCGACAGCGTACGTCGCAATGGTAAACTTTCGCAGTAACGTACATCGCAGTTAAGAACTTTCGCGACAACGTACTTCGCAATCGTAAACTTTCGCAGTAATGTACATCGCAGTTAAGAACTTTCGTGACAACGTACTTCGCAATGGTATACTTTCGCTGTAACGTACTTCGCAGTGACGAACTTTCGCAAAAACGATCGTCGCGATAGCAAACTTTCGCAGTACCGTACATCGCGGTAATGAACTTCGCAACAATGGGGTACACCCGCCAACAACATAAACACTTATAAACTAAATAACCGCCACCGTCAAACATTGTTTTTTTTTACCGGACTGCCGAATGAGGATAATGTGTTTACCAGTCCATGTATGTATGTTTGTTCCTATGTGGCGTTCTAGAGACCAAACGCGTCCATTTTGATGATTCTTACGTCAATCGATTCGTCTTAAACTTGCGAGTGTCACTACAAGCTACATTAAAATTGGAAAATGGCGGATTTTGGGCGCCAATTCTTGATGAGACTTTCGCCCCGGCATTTCGCCTCCTCGCGCCACTCCCATATTTGCGCGGGGACTTTTGCCTCATGATTTCATGGCGTCAATCCGGCAAGGAGGTTCGCCGCCTCACCGGAGACCGTGCGGTATCCCCGGACCAGCCGGATGGCCATAACCCTTTGGGACGCGTTCCACCGGCGGGCTGGTCATCGCCTCAGGGAACGCGCCCATACCGGTGCCCCGTAAAGGGCCATGGACCGCACGACCCCCGCGTAGAGCCTCCGGGAGGAGGCGTTTGGGCCCTGGCCCGCTCCATTCTGAGAGCCTAACGTCAGAAAAGCCCCACGAAATTCTACCGGCAGTCGAGGACAAGTTCCAGGTACAGAGTCAGTGACCTGGCTGCGATTTGGTGACCTTTTCGGGGAAACCGAAAGTTTTGTCTTTGCGATTATGGACGAAGTTATGATGAAATACATTGTGAAGGACGGCACGATTGACATCTGTCGGGCATATCTTCGGCCGGGAGAATCCATTCGTTAAATTATCGCCGGTTGTTCTAGTCTAGCTATCGGATACTATTTGCAAAGACACAACCTAGTAGCAAGGATTATCCATCAGCAACTTGCTCTTAAATACAATCTTGTGAAATCGGAAGTGCCTTACTATAAGTATGAGCCCGACCCAGTTCTCGAAAATGGCAAGGTCACGTTGTATTGGGATCGGTCTATCATCACTGACAGGACTGTTGTTGCCAATAACCCTGAAAAAGTGGTGATAGACCGACTAGAGCGTCACGCAATGATTGTTGATATAGCGGTCCCCCATGACGAGAACCTCGTGAAGGGTAGCGAGATAAGAAAAGTAAGTAAATTGATCTGGCTCGCGAAGTTATCGACATGTGGGATGTGAATACAGCAATCATTGTGGCGATAGTCGTGACACCCAATGGCATCATAGCCAAGAGCCTCGACGTACATCCGATGAGGCTCTCGTTGGGCAGCTGGATCAAGGACTTGATCCAGAAAGCGGTACTCCTGGACACAGCGCGTATCGTTAGGGGGTTCCTCTCTCAGGAGCCCTGACCACCGGTAGCTTGGACCCTGTTCCCGATACTGGTGGGCTACTTATTTATTATATTTCAAAATATTTTTTTTATTTTATGTATGTGTTTTATAAAAATATTTAAATGGAAATGTAATAAATAAGAAAACATTTAAATAAAGGATAATAAGATGACGACGAGAAGATTATCTCAAGTAGCTCCTTCTTGAATTTTCTTCTTCATCGTATCGATGATTCCACAATTATATAAGTTTTGACCAGAACTCATTACAAATTAATGAATGTTGAATGTCCCATAAATAAACAGTGTTCTACGGGAAAAAAATATTTCCCGTGGTCCACCCAGGTGAGCTATGGGCAAAAATAATTGCCCGTGGTACACCCAGGTGAACTATGGGCAAAAATAATTTCCCATAGTCCACCTAGGTGGACTAAGCGGGTGGACCATGGGCAACAAACGATAAAAAAAGGTCTGACGAGCCAAAAAAGTCAACGTTTGTTTCTACCGGGCTAATTACATTTTATAACACAAAAGCTGCTTTTGTGACTGTAATAAATAATAAATAAAAAAAAAAAAATATTTTCATTGACACAAAGAAAAAATTATATTTCCATTTGAAACCCTGACTCCTGTGCTAGGTGAGACCTGTACTATGATAGTTAGATATATTCCCTTGCAAACTTTGTTTAGGTAATAAAGAGTACTTTAATCATGTAGTATATAATTTTTATGTATCATCAATAGTTTTCTTAGCGCACGCCAAATAATGAATTTTATAGACAAATTTTGATACTTTATTGCAATTTTCTGAAGGATCTCAATTTTTTTTTAAATAAATTGTTGCCTATATTACTCAGAGATCAGGGATAATGTAGCAATTTAATAGTGACTGAATGAAGAATTTTTTAAATCAGACCATTAGTTTTTGATTTTATTCGTTACAAACATTCAAAAATACAAATCTTTCCCCTTTATAATATTTTATTATATTAGTGTAGATGAAACGTTTAATTTCATGCTGAATTCCCGTCGAATTGTCCTTCGTCCCCTGGATGAGGCAGAGAGCATACACCGAATGCTTTAAGCCGCTCTACGTCATTCCGATGCTTGTCGTTTTTGCCAACACGGTGCGATGCCAGGTTTGCCTGGGACGGCCACCAGTTTCTCTTCCCTTGGAGAGTCCAGTCCAACACTTGTTTGGGTATGAGCTCGAGATCCTTTTGAAGCGTTTCTTTCAAGGTAGATTTTAAATAAACTTGACCAAGTTAGCTAGTTTGACGAAGACAAATACTATGAAATGTCTTTGAAAACGATGTTTCTGCTGAAAACAACGTTTTTGGGGTAGGAAGGTGCTAAAATTATAAAAGAGGTGGTATAATTTCTATTCACAAGAAACGCAAGATTACAACCCACACGTGAAAGCATAATCTTGCTAAGCTTTATACACGTTTTAAATAGGTGCGTGGGCGTCAGTCGCCTTATCGATAAAAGGTATCTAATCTTGGTCGGGTGGGCCTGGGTTATGTTTTTCTCATTTCTATGTTTACTCTCAACATCAAGCAGAATTCTTACTGATATTAAAATATAACTCTGTCTATTTAGAATATTTTAACGCCTAAACGAAGCAACTAAACTAACTTTAACGTTTAGTATACTTTAGCTATTTTCATAGTGTAATGTCGTACGGTATTCTGTTGTGGGGAAATGCCGCCGACATCCAGACTATCTTTGTTTTGCAGAAAAGAGCTGTTCGATCAATTTATAAATTAAGCCCGAGACACTCTCTCAGAGAGAAATTTAAGGAGATTAATGTAATGACTGTGCCTTCTCAGTATATTTATGAAAATCTTTTATATGCCCATAAAAATATAAAATTGTTTAAAAAATACAGTGATATCCATAATATAAATACTAGGAACAAACACAAATTTGTAATACCTACAACAAGGCTCAAGAAAATAGGTGGCTCGTTTAGATGTCAATGTGTGCGCTTTTATAATATGCTTCCAAGCCACGTACAAAATCTAAGTCTTAATAAATTTAAATCATTCATTAAACGTAAGTTGTGCCAAAAAGCGTTTTATAGCATTAAAGATTACGTTGAGGATAAAACGGCTTGGGAGTGAGCTGCTCCAATTAAATTAATTTAGTTTTTTTTTTGTTTAAATATTTTGCACCATGATATTGCATGATGAATTTTGTTATTTTTTTTTTTTTTTTTATTTGTTTTCTTGCAATGACAAGAATATTTACTTTTTAAAGTATTATATTATTTTATTTTAATTATTGTGAATGTGAAGACTATGTGGATCATTATTTTGTTTTTTAATTTATCTTAGTTTTTAATCATGGTCTGGCAGTTTGAGTAGTTTATGCGGCCTACCCGAATGTCCTTTCTTTGGTATTGTTCGTCGAATCGTTGAGCTCCTTAAATTCTGAGTTGAGCTGCTCGGTTATTGACAAATGCGTGCACTGACTGGACAGGTCCACTCAATCTGGCTGGTTCTTTCCTCAAAAGACCATTTCAGACATCAGTCTACATGGTCTTCACATGATCGAACCAAGATTTTGTCAGGAATTTAAAAGAGACTGTGACCTCTGAGTTTGTTTCGGCCTTTCTTCTCAGAGTAGTCAGATAGGAAACGCCGACCTCATCTAGTTTAAAAAAAAATATGTTAGACATGTAAAAGCGTTTGTACAAACCAACTCACAGAAATAAAATCATTTATCATTTAACTAAAGCAACTGTTATGTTTGACAAATGCTTGAGACCTGGAAAAGATAACAAAAACCATCCAAGTGCGTGTCGGACTTCGCACATATAAGGTTCCGTACCAAACCGCTAAACCTAGTTAGGATTTTCTTTTGCGTTCCCTCTTTACCTGTATGGGAGCGCCCCTAAAAATATTGTGTGACAGACGATGGACAGATAGACAGACACGTGTAAATAGGGGTTTAGACCCTTCGGGTACGGAACCCTAAAAATGAACTAGCGTAATTTAAGTGGCAGTGGGCAGGGTACATTGCTCGCAGAACGGATGGTCGATGATGCCGAAAAGTTTTGAAGTGGCGATACCGGGAGTCACTGCATTAGAAGGCCTCGCTCTAGGTGGACTAATGATCTGGTTAAGACTATCGGGATCCGCTGGATGCAAGACGCGTGGGACCCATTGATGTGGCGACACTTGGAGAAAGACGTATTTTGACTGAAATGATACTGATAGATGATACTTCCATAAAAAAAAACTACTACCACATAAACTACAGATAGTTAGGTACCAAGTTATTGCATCATAAAAAAAAAAATAGCCCAAACCCCGCTGGTTTCCTAGCCCGCCCTGGGCCCCAGCGAGAGACAAACGATGTTTACCCTCTATCTCGGATAAAACAAACGAACACCAACATGTTTTTTGCACCTTTTCTTCTAATATTTTATACGTCGGATATTTTTTTATCAGTCGGATATTTTGACTGGATTGCGATCAGCCTGAGGCTATGTTTGTTTTCTATTCGGCAAATATAACAATTCCCTGAAGAAATGCCTACGTGCGTTCATTTATTTGTTTGACTGGTCATGCGGGTTAATTGGAACTTCAATGCTATGCCAGTAAGGGCTATTAGCAGTGATGTCGTTTACCTTGTTTGGGAACTGAGGTGTGTCATGCGTGGGCTTCATTTGTCGTGTAGGTGAAATCATAATGTGGCTATATTTATCATAACATGGGATATTTTCCCTCTTATTATGATTCTTAAGAACAAGAATAACAACACAGAATTTGTGGAGGACTAAGAAGGAAACCGCAGGTGAGTATTTCTAAAGACATTTTTTTGTTGGCATTTCCTCGTTTGGTCGCAGATAGCAAGGAATTAATTAATATAAAATTTAAACTAAGTAGGTAATATAAAAGAGAAGAGAAGATAACATAGTATGTTTACATATTAGTAAAAGGTAATTTCTGGAATTACTTATCCGATTACGATAAAGTATCTCATACACCATTGTATTGTAGAAAATACACAGTTCTTGTGGGGTTACGGGAATACAGCCATGGCATAATTATACAGTGTGGAAATGCACATTTAAAGCAGTTTGAGCAATGGAATTTGAGTTAACAGGTACTCAACTGAAATTCAATGATCAATTGGCAAAACTGTCACAACCACTGTCAAAATTACTATCGGGTCGCAATACTCCAATATATTTTGTTGCGAGCGTGATTCCAATTAGTGCTGTTAGCGAATTGTACTCGTAGCATGTTAAGCTATCGGCGATAAAATTTGACTGTCAAATTGCGATTATTTTTGCTCGTGTTGTTGGCCAATCGTTCCCAAATTGCGCAGTACAGATGTTTTAGAATTTCAGGCGGGTTTTTTTCGAAAAGATTAGCAAATGATTGTTTGTATAGGTAATACCGATTTTATGACATAAAAAGATTGATCGCGCAATGACTGCATGGTTATTGCTGATCTGTTTCAAACGTCATAAGCCTGCTGGCCTGTTATTGAGAAATACGATATGGAAAAATACTGTGCTCGAACCGGTAATTGAACTAAGGGCTTCATACTCGACAGCGCGCTGGCGACCACTAGACCAACGAGGCAGTCTAAACTATTGACTATTACAGATAAAAATTACGATATTTTGGTTTGCTAGTTGTAATAAGACGTGTTGAGCCTTTAGGAATCGAATATATCTTTGTGTTGTTTAATTTTATATTGTTTGTGTAAGGCCCACTTACAGGAAAACCTTAACATAGGGTTACTTGCTAACATGATGTTGAAAATACAATTTGACTGACATACAATGTTATTAATTTAACTTCGTGTTACCAACTAACTCTGAGTTAAGTTTTTCGTGAAAGTGAACCTGAGTGAGTGTGTGATGAACACTAGGTTTGGATATTAAGATACATAAGAGTGTTGAAGCAATTTTGAAATATAATATGGATCGTGGAAAAGATAAATGATAATTTTGGTTGCAAGAACTTGTTCCCAACTAGTTAGGGTCGGTTTCCATTCTAACTGGATGCAACTGAGTATCAGTATTTACATGAAGCAACTGCATATCTTTTTAAAAAAAATAAAAAAATATTAAAATGTTTATTTCAATTACAAAGGGCATTTCGATACATATTATTGGATATATCTGATATCTGATCTCCACAACCCAGTAACTCAGTTTCTGATACTCCTTAGCAAGATTGGTGTTAGGTTTCAGGCAACCCACTACCCGTAGAGACTGTCAAATATCTAACGAACTTGACAACCGGGAACAACAGCTTAAGGTGCTTGGGAAAGTAATGCATGGTCGCAAATCCACGAATGGACTTCAGCAACCGTTGCTAAGCTTCGGCGATCGATCCTTGTGGCTGTTAGTTAGCCACAAGCTACCACGACCTATCTTCGTTTCATCATCATCATCTTCCTGTCCTTATTTCTTGTTATTTGGGGTCGGCGTAACACTTTTTACCCGACTGCCGAAGGACCCTCATTCGACCGAATGTGTTTATCAGTCTAGTCTATGTATGTATGTTTGTTCCTATATGGCGTTCCAGAGACCAAACGCTTTGGCCGATTTTGATGATTCATACGTCAATCGATTCGTCTTAACCCTGCGAGTGTCATAGGCTACGTTAAAATTGGACAATAGAAAAATGGCGGCTTTTGGGCGCCATATTGTGGGGACCTAATTATTTTTTTACTTCCAAACCCATCGTGTGGGGTATCAAAATAAAGGGTTGTAAGAGGTGATTTCAAAAATATATAACATTTATATGTTTAAATGTATCTAATTCGAAAAAAACTTAACTAAAAAGTTATAAATAAAAAAAGTTAAATCAAAAAACCCAACTGCTTCAAAAGCGAACTAAAAAGTCGTAAACAAGCAAAAAATCATGTTGTGCAGGAGGAGGATACATCTAGTTTTGGTCAACCAGCTCGCGCGTATGTATCCTCCGACTGCACAGCATGATTTTTTGCTTGTTTACGACTTTTAGTTCGCTTTTGAAGCAGTTGGGTTTTTTGATTTTTTGATTTAACTTTTTTTTCTTTTTCCGAACCATCCTGCCCCCTGTCACGCTATTACTGACCTGAACCAAATTATAAGATGACTAGAAGGACATAAACTGTTTTAATACATGCTGTTCTTTAAGAAAGAAAGGTTAAGTGACTTTAACTTATAACCGGCGTGCATGTATTACTAGATCTATGAACGTAGTTGAAGCAATAGGAGTATGTAAGGACCGTAGCAGGTTGTTTTAAGTTTCTGTCTACACCCATGAGAACAAGGCGAGAATTTGCATATGTATAAAACGCTGCAAATATCTACATACTATAAACCACATAATAATAAGCCCACACCAGCACAACGGCGTATGCGGAAGCAGAACAAGTTGATCTGTGTTCCCGTCACGTACATACGAACAAAATTAAATGGTATCCGGGCGGTTTGGTCCAGTTCCACAGTTGAGGAACTTCTGGTCCTGATAGGACTGTTATTATTGTTGGTAGGTACCTATAATAATGTGGAGTTTAAAGTGTGGGGTGAAGGGATGTGTGATTGATGTTTAAGACTGTTTTTTTTACTTGCCTGCTTAATACCAAGGCTTAACTAACATCACGGAATAAATTGTTCAACAAAAAAATGCAGCAGGCTTCAATGTCTTGATATCACAGGCAAAACAAAAAACGAATAGAAAATACTCCGTTAACAAGATACTGAAGTAACGCAACTTCTGATTAAGGAATTCTGATTATGGTTTTATTTGGCCTAGGAAAGCCTGTTACTAAACAAACCCCTATTTTGATATTGGCGGTAGCTTTATTGAATTCTACTGAATATAAGCCACCATATATTATTTGCGAATATTACTGAAACATTTAGAAACAACAAACAATTATACTTCTTAGAAACGAAGTGAAGATAGCCGTCAGCACGTATTTACTTCCATTTGACCACACACCCACATACATAATACACGAACTCCTTATATTGAAACTCTTCAAAACCTTCGCGTCTCGAGGTTTCGTTCTATACCACACAATAATAATGAGCAGAAGATTAACTGCTTCATTTTCTTTCCTCCTTCTTTTTCTACCTTTGACATTCACTGCCTCATCGGTACAGTGATTGAAAGCGCTACTGTAAAATGAGGTCCTGGGTTCAACTCACACGGCAGACAAATCTAGGACCTCTTATGCCTAATAGCCTAATATTATTAATATTTTCATTTGAAAATGTTAAGCAGCTCGAAAGCTAGGTTTAAGTTGGTTGATGGCAAACTATAGTTCTCCAACTAAAGTTCCCTCAAACGCACTGCGACATGCGATAACCGTGTGTCGATCATTATTTTGCGATTTCGAAGTAAGTTGTACTGTTACTTAAGTGACAGTGGGCAGGGCACATTGCTGAACGAAAAACGGATGGCCGGTGGGGCTGAAAAGTTTTGGGGTGGCACGCGCGAACCGGTAGACGTTGCGTTGGAAGGCCTCCCACTAGGTGGACCGATGACCTAGTGAAGGTTGCGGAGATCCACTGGATACGAGGCGCATGGGACCGGTCAATGTGGCAACACTTGGGAGAGGCCTATGTCCAGCAGTGGACTTCTTTTGGCTGAAATGATGATGATGAAGTTTAAACATTCTATAGTACCTATGAGAAAGAGCAAAGAACAGCATTTATGACATGTATCAGCGCCGCTATCATGCGGCTTTTTTTGCTGGAGGATGCATTGAGGTAAACAACTATAGGTTTTCCTGCGGCTTCGAATCCATGGTCCATTCTACTGGTACCATGAAAGTGTCCTGACACAGATAGGAAGTCCGTCAGACGTGTCGTACTTATCCTAGCCAGGGTTTACCCTGGAGCATGCCTTTAAACCACGCGTGGGTGTATGCATTTATGCCCGAGACGACACTTGCTACAAAAAAAGTGTCCCATGATACTCGGCAGGAGCAGCTTTGCATCAGTAAAATAATTGTAATCGGATAAGTAGGTACTTTATCTTGTTATATATCTGTCGTGGTCAGATCTTAGAATTGATTGATTGAAATGATATTTTTTTTAGATCTTGCCATTGCTTGCTTCGATTATATTACATTATTATTTATTTATATTACATTCCGATCTTTTTGGGACGTCAACTTATCTGCCACCCACCTTTACGTGAATTATCACTGCAAGACTGGACTTTCTCCCCTTTCTTTTACATTGTAATAAAATACTAGGCGAGGTTATCAGGTCACCCACTCAAGCGGTCATTGACACTTGCTTATATCGAGTGCCGCTATATGGGTCAATGAATAATGAGATACTGTTGTCTGTTCGTGTATTATCTTTTGGTAGCGTGTTATGTTTGAGGATAGTTTAATGAGTATTTTCATTGATTGGTAGATTTTTAACCGTCGAATTAAAAGGAGGAGGTTCTGAACTCGATCTTTCATTTTTATGTAACGGATTGCCGCGTATCATCATCACCATCAGCCTGTTTAATGATGGGACTCAGACCTCCATTCTGTGAGAGGGAATGGGCCGTAATGCACCACGCGGGTCCAGTGCGGTTTGGTGAATCTCACATGTTTTGAATTTTTGGTTCTAGGACATGCCGGTTTCCTCTCGATGTTTTCCTTCACCGTTTTGATAGCAGTGGTAATGAAATAATTTAAACAAGTAAAGCGCCTGCCTGTAAAACCGACGGACCTACAACTTGTAATTCGCAATCCTGTGATTCATGATCATCTTCCTGCCCTCATTCCATGTTACTTTTGGTCAGCGCAACACGTTTTCTTCTTCCATACCGTCTTGTCTTCCGTCACGCTATCACTGACTCCCTTGTCTTTCATATCACTCCTCACACAGTCAACTATCTTTTCTTTGGCCGTCCCCTCCCTCTCCATCCATCCACATTTATATTCATAACTCTTTTAGTAATCTGCTGCGATTGGTTGGATGAATTAAATCGACTGCTAATCGAGAGGCTTTCGAGTGTAAGTAGCATGTGCCTGTTATTTCACAGGTACCCGTTTCTGGTCAAGAGGCTCCAAATTTTCAACTGTTAAATTGCATGAGAAACATTACCTTTGTCAATTTCACGAAATGAGAAAAAACTCGTTAGCTGTAATTTTAAATATCCGGAAGTGGGAGTTAGTATTAAGGTAAATTTTAATGTTTTTGTACATTTCTGTACTGGGCAATGTGGTTACTAAGCGTCAAAGTTCTTTAATGAAATAAAAAAGAGGTAGTATCCAAAGCAATTATATTTTTAAACGGTAACGACCAAAATAAAAATTCAAATGATTTTCTTTCTCAACTTCCAGACACCATTTACCAAACCTTTGCATATCAACTAACTTGAAACATCTTACCGTCAATCAACCCTTTGAAGTGAAAGTATTGGCAAGGACCTGTGTATGGGCTCGTCTTTTAGACTGAAGACATGAAAGAATTCCCTTGACAACGCATCAATCAGTGAGATCGATGTCAAAGTAAAAGATTTTGCGTTGCAATGAGATGTAACGGAGTTTTGTGTGTCAACGTGTGTAACATTATTTGCGAATTTAGGTGGAGCAATAAAACATGTTTTGTATGACACCGTGCTTATAGTTCCGCTCACATCATGGGTAAGTTTTCAGGGCAAATATGGACAAATAACCAGATCACAGACTTAGCTAATAAAATAATATAGCTTATAAATTAAACTTGTTTGGATCAAAATATATATATATAATCTATTATAATAATCTTTGTTAAAAACCTCCTTGTGAAAGACCCTTTACAACTGGGTACCTACCGATAAGCTGGTAAGCATCTATAACTTTGTTTTATTTTTCTTATATATTCTGACCTTTGCTTATCCATCAGCCTAATATTCAAGACTAAAGTGGAAGTGGGCAGGTCACGTGGCCACCATTGGCCATTGGCCAGGCCTAAGAGGCTAGAGAACCAGAGGGCGCCCTAGAGAACGCTGGATAGATGAAATAAAAAAAATGCTAAAGAAGACTGGAGAAAGATAGCGAAGACAAGAAACACCTGTAAATTCTTGGATGAGCCCTATAATCGCCAGGGACTTAACTAAAAAAATGAATGGGAATTTATGTACCCAATGTTAAGAAACTATATATATGTTAAGGAAATATAAGTTATAACTATTATACCTACTGATACCAATTGTTGAAAACCCCTTACTATCCAATGGGCCACGCATTTGCATCTAGGATCCACTTTCATAAACAATCTATGTTTGTAAGCAAAAGTAATATTCATACAAAAAATTCTTCTTGGCTGAAAAGCCTCGATTTTGGGGCAAACATTAAATATTTGTAGAAGACACAGCACCACCGTTCGTCTCTGAATTTCGTATGCTGAAGCGCCTGAAAAATTTGCATTTCAAAATTCACACAGGGGTTGGTCGAGAAACTGAATAAAAGTTTAATATGGTAGGAATTCAGTTTGGAAGAAAACACTGGAAATATCTGTATTATTCTGAAGCTAACGGTGTACATTGAGAACCATTTCAATATAGACTCACGAGGTTATCTTGATTCATGATGTTTTGTTTAAAGGCGTACACGGGACCAAGAAGGTCGGAGGAAGAGAAAGGTGATATATTTAACAATCAAGGGTTTATTAATCTGTAAATGATGGTAATAATTAAAAGGTAAAATGTTTGTTTCTATGAGGTATTCTCTAGATTCAGTGTTTCTTCACCTGTTGTCCGGGGACCATTGGGGTTGCGTGAATATATGGATGAGACTGCGGACCCCCGCAGTCTCATCCATACATCTTTTAACACAGATGTTGGCTTGACAACGGAACAGGAAAACAAATTAATATAAATATCTTGTAGTTTATAGGTGCTTTTAATATGTTTTTTATTAAGGGAGTCATTGAAATTGGATGGATGGATTGCTTGGGGGTCCGTGGACTGAAAAAGGTTAAGAAACGCTGCTCTAGAAGATACTTTAACTGATAGACAGATTATGGCAATGTATGTTTTGTTACCAACAAGAGAACGATTCACTTCAATTGCTGCATATTATTCATCTCCTTTATGAAATCTGAGGGCAGGAAAAGTTCTGCTTTTTGGCAATAAAGCTAACGGATTAACTCTATTTCTAAGGGCATAAAAGTATTACTTTTTCTGACAGAACACACGGCATAACACCCGTCTAATTGTTCATAAAATAGGTTTCTTATTTCACCCGACACCAACCCAGCAGCGGTAATAACGATTCATGAAAGAACTCAGTAAATTGAAGAGAAACAGATAGTGTTACGGATTTTATTAGGGTTCACGATAATGGTGAATGTCTTGGGTACGTTGCTGCCCTATATAATCGTTTACGAGGAACTGAGTCATTGGTACTGAGGGTAAGGTTTAGACTAGCCATTTTTAGGGTTATTTGCAGTATTGTGTCGAGAGTGCACAAAATCACCACTAATTGAAGCATTTATTTCATAAACAGAAATTGATCGATCAGCTATTTGTCGTCTACCGAAACTAAAATAGAAAGCAATTATTTTTAATATTAATGTAATCTGCCAGTATTGTTACGCAAGTAAATTACGATTGCAAACCTAAATACAATTTGATTTTAATGTCTCTTATAGCCCAATATTATACTTGACGTAAATGCCAGCAAGAAAATATTTTCTTTAAATGTATTGGGGTTAAGCAAAAGTAAGCTTAAGGCACTTGTTCCACCGCCAACGAGTAAGCGATTAGCTATCGACTATTTTCTCGCTGAAGCAACGTAGTACAAAATATATAAGATCCCGTGTCACCAAAAGTGACACATATAGTAATAGTTGCTCGCTGGCTGTTCACACTGCCGGCGAGTACTCTCACCATAAGTTTGTCGCAGCAGCAAGAGCTGTGAAAGTTATACTCGTTCAATGATGCTCGCTTGTTCGCTTGCCGGTCAGAGCTCACGCCGAGAGACCAACCAGCGGTAATTTCTACTTACAGTTCAGCCGCCCCGAGCGAGTGGTGCGAGTAATCGCCCGTTGCACCTAAACACTTGCTCATAGCCGAGTGGTAAAACTATCGGAACTACACACTCCCTACTCGCCAACTAGTTTTTAGTTTCTAGCTTTGCTCGCTGCTCGTCGGAGGTGGGTCAAGTGCCTTAACAATAGGTACGCATTTAATCACACACCTATCACGTTTTTAAGTTAAAAGTAGACTAGTATTATATCTCGTAACTAGGTGCCTCACGTACCTTTGAGCGATTTATCTGCGATCTGAATCCTATAGAGCCATTTAAATTAATGTTCGGAGCGTCCTTGAAAAGTGACACATCTTAAACCTGAAGTGGGTACCTACTAAGGGCTATGAATTTTTATTAAGAGTGTCGTAGAGACGTTGCTTAATCGAAATCTCTGGAATGAGTTACGTGTTCATATTTCGGGTTAATGGTGAAGCGAAATAAAAATAGAATATAAACTCTTTCGTGTCAGAGCTTTGTGTGATATATTTATGAGAAAACCTTTTTAACAAAAAAAAATTAAACCGATCTCCAAAACAAAACACTGTAAAGCGAAACATAACTTTATTTTTGGAAGCGGTGTCTTTGGTACATATTTTGTATGTTTTTGGCAAAGCGAAAAACTACTTTCTTTTCGGAAGTCGGTATCAAAAACGAAAATATGTTGGTACCAAAGACACCGACTTCCAAAAAGAGAGTAATTATTTGCTTTGTTTGTGTTTGGTTTTGGAAGTCGGTTTACTATTTTTTGTTAAAAAGGTTTTTTTTAATTTTGATTTTGGAATCTTATATTAACATGAATATACGCATTATTGAAAATAACTCAAAACTACTCATCAGATCTTGATCAAATGACTCTCTCAGAATCTTGATAAATGGGAACACAAGAAACACCAGCTTTGAAATAAAAAAACACATCAAAATCAGTTCACCTAAAAAAAAAAAAAAAAAAGAGTAAAAAGTTTTGACTACCCTTAAAAAAATACAGTCAAATTGATAACCTCCTACTTTTTAACGTTAATAAATATTCTGGCTATGTGATACGTATACGAAACCAGTCACTAACTCAATAACCGTTTTCGTGTCCTGAGATCAATCAATCTGCCTAGCCTTTTTCCCAACAATGTTAGCGTTGTCTCGTGGCTAAAACAGCCGCACGAAGTGATCTTCGGGGTTAAGCAACACTTGCCGAGGTCGGTCAGTGGATGGGTGTCCATTTTTACGTACGAAGATTCTCATCGTCTCTCGGAAAGCAACTTGAGGTTGCTCCCGGCTGTAATACCAAGGAATGGAAATACCAAAATAATACCCGTAATACATTATTCATTCAGCTTCTTGAATCCGAGTTCAATGAATTGAGAAAACTTGATATATTCCAAACATGGTGGTATGGAAATATACTTCAGAGTGAAAATATTCAGGCGATGTGAAGAAACGGATCCCTTGAGGTTATGGGGGAAGGGTTATTGGGGGCAGGTATTTTAGGATTTGACAAAAATCGGCCAAGTGTGATCACCCACTGAGGGTTCCGTACAAACAGCTATATTTACAAAATTAATTAACATTACTGACGTTCATAAACAATGAAAGCACTTATCATTGCTCAAACGAAAAGATAAACTAGACTGAGGGACAAAATTAACATTGCCGTTGGAAAACTGTTGTCCCCATACATCGACATAATGTCGCGTTCAGTTTGACAACTGCAAATAAGTTTATAATCACAATTTGTTATTTGTTGTGATTTAACTACAAATTCACGTTTTAGCGCTTTTTCCCTTTACTTGTGCCAAATTTAATGATTCTAGGTCAACGGGAAGTAATATATAGGTTTTGATTCCCTTGCGAGCAACAGTCTTTTTTGACAGCGTTGACTTAGAAGTTTAAATTTTTCACAGCTCCGAGGGAATGCAGACCTACCTGAGTATTTTATATTAATTTCAGGTTGATACCTCTACGTGTTCCTGAGAAAAAGGTCTTTGATAGACAGACAGACAATCAAGTCATCCTATAAAGGTTACTTTTCTAAATTTTGAGGGACAAAAAATATAATTATTTTTTCGGTTCACAGTTTAATAAATCTTAAACAATAAAGTATAGAAAATTACTGGATTTAAATATACAGGGTGTAATGGAAAGGAATGAACATATTTAAAAAACTGCTTCTGCCCACGTAAATTAACAATAAAAAAAATGTATGGGCGTTCTTCATTTTTTGGGCATTCTCTATGACTAAGTGATCCAATTAGAGTTCTTTTTTCCTTTTGAGGAACGGAAACCTAATAAAATGTGAAGTAGGTTAGTAACTAAAGTACATAACCGTGAAATGTAAATTATATTATCTCTTGGAGTAATGATAACCATGTAAAAGGAGCCCTCAAGCAACTTGGGACTGGCGTCGATGGAGGCAGAATGCTAGAGATGTGAAAAGTGGTTTTCGAAAAGTATTTAAATACAAAACGCAAATACTTTTCTCATTTACTATTTCAAATGCAATATACAAAACGTTTTGCTTTTTAACCGACTTTCTAAAAAGGAGGAGGTTCTATGTTCGAATTCATGTTTGTTTTTTTTTCTTTGTGTATATATACACTGATATCTCCGTCAATTGAGGACCGAATTTGAAAATTCTTTTTTTGTTCGATAGAGTATGTGCCGAAATTGGTCCCATTTTAATTTGGTGAAGAGATAATGAAGGACTTCGGAGATATACAACAGAACTCTTCAATAAATAACGGCAAATCTATCGGGATTGCTGCAATCGCATGTCTCATAACATAAACATCACGCCAGTACGCTCTAAAGGGGTACACAGATGTGTACAGTTCACTTTGGTACACTCTCATTTCACCGGTTATGATCAAATTTCATGGTATTCGGGTAATCTATTCTGGCATTATAAGTACCTTACTAGAGACAAGTTGCCTATTAGGTACAACTAAAAGGCATAAAAAAAAAACTTTTTACTAAAAAATACTACTACCGACTTCCAACTAAAAACACTACAAAGTGAAATATTACTTTCCTTTTTAAGTCGGTGTCCATAACGAATAAAATTGGTACCTACCAAAGACACCGACTTCGAAAAAGAAAGTTATTTTTCACTTTGTAGTGATTTTTGTTGCGACTTCCAACTAAAAACACTACAAAGTGAAAAATAAGTAGTATCTTTTTTATTTTATTTTTTTCTATTGAATAATAAAATTTTAAATGATAAATACAAAATAGGTATTTTGCATTTTGTATTTGTATTTTAAATACAGTTATTATTATTTCAAATCGGTCAGTATTTGCAGATTGCCCACTTAAAGAGGTTCAGTGACCACCAGCTTCACTAATCAGTCCGGCTTCCGTCCTGGTCACACCATCTCCACAGCTCCTTGCCTTGCTTGGCATTCTATGCCAAGCATCTATGTCTATTCTATTCTATCATCGGTGGTTGACTGGTTTCGTAGTTACCTGTTCGGGCGCCGGCAACGTATTAACATCGGAGAGAAGTTGTCGTAGTGCTTCTGCCGGGGTACCACAGGGTGGCGTTTTATCCCCTCTGTAGCAGAAGGACAGATAAGCAAAATCCCGGAATAGCAAAATCCCAGATTAGCAGAAGGACAGATCGCCTTTACTCTTCGCAGTTTTTATAAACTCAATCTCCAATGAACTAATTTCTTCCTACCATCTTTATGCAGACGATCTGCAATTATACTCGCGAGCTCCTCTCGGAAGGCTGTCTGAGGCTATAACTACCATCAATCTTGATCTGGGTCGCATTTGCGATTGGAGTAGGAGGTATGGGCTTATGGTCAACCCTGTAAAGACGCAGGTAATTGTAGTGGGCAGTTCTAGAATGGTTTCTAGAATCGACTGGACGTGTCTTCCCCAAGTTATGTTTGAAAATTCAGTTATTCCCTTCAGTGAGAAAGTTAGAAACTTGGGGATATTCATCGACAAGGACTTCTCTTGGACTGCTCAACTGCAAGAAGTCAGCCGTAAGTTGTTTTCATCTGCTGCAACTTTGAGGAGATTGCGTAATTTTCTTCCGACTGCCACTAAGATTGCGCTTGCACAATCTCTTCTTTTTCCCATCCTTGATTATGCTGATGCCAGCTATCTTGACCTTACTCAAGAACAACTCGATAAACTTGAGCGGCTTCAAAATGTTTGTATACGTTTCATATTTAGTTGGCACAAATATGACCATGTTTCAGAATTTCGTGTAAAGCTCAAGTGGTTGCCAATTCGCTTTCGCCGGAATGCTCACATTCTTTCTCTTTTGTTTAATGTGCTCTTTACTCCTTCTACCCCTCTTTACCTCAAAGATCGATTTCAGATTCCCACACGAAATCTCTAAGGTCATCAGATAACTTGCGACTTAGAATGCCAATGCATTCCACAACTTTAATGGATAAATCTTTTACTGTCCAGGCGGCTCGACTGTGGAATGCATTGCCTGACCCAATTAAACGTGCTCAGTTGTTGCCTGTTTTTTTGTGCCCTTTTTTTTTTTAGACATAATGTGCTATGAATATCGTACATCATTTATTTTCATTGCTTATATATTTGTATGTATGTATTTATGTATCTATTATTTAGCATATGTATTTATTTTTGTTTCTAGAAAGTATTATTGTATCTACATTATGTTTATTGTTGGTATTGTCGCTCCAATGACAACCCCATGTCATGTCCAGGTAATCTCTGTCCATTCCAGGTTGCCTGGAAGAGATCGCGGTATGCGATAAGGCCGCCCATTGTATATTTTTAGTATTAAGTTTCTTTTTCTTGTTTATTATGGTGTACAATAAAGTGAATATAAATAAATAAATAATCAGGAACTGATTGAAGAAGAAAGATATCAGAACATTGTGTTCTTTATTGTAACCAGATCGATTTAGTTAACAGCCTAAGCATTTTAACTACACCTAAGTTCGAGTATTTGTCGAAATGTTAGAGTCAAATCAACAAAAGGGAGTTACTCTTCTTCTTCATCGTGTCGATGATTCCATCAACACTTTTTTAATTTAGATGTTGCGCTTCGACCAGAAGTCAGTCACGTAGACAGCGCTGGCCTCGCACAGGTCTTAATTGGTGCAAGTGTTTGTGCACAGCGAGCAGGACAATATGAGCGAGCGATGGTGCATCGTTTGCGGTGTGGTTCCACAGACGCAATGTATGTTGCATTGAGGATCTGACCAGGTTATACCTACAGTGGCCCAATTGGTTTAGCAGTTTATTTAGGGATTTCTAGGTTGGCCATGGCAATTTATGGGAGAGGGAGCTTTTCTGCAGGATCAATATAGTTAGTTGGTTAGGTGTATTTGAGGAGCCACAGTTTCCTGCGTGCTTCACCAGGGCTGTTGTCGTTTATAATTTTAGCCCACTTAAGGAAGCTGTTCTGACTCTTTAGTTGCCCCCTTGATTGCTCCATGGTGTACAGTAGGTGGCGGTTGTTGGTCTCCTGCTTGTGCTTCGGAGGAACAGGCAACTTCCCTTCGGACCCAGAGGGGCTATTCCTGCCAGCGGGTATAAAGCAGCAAGTGGAGTAGGTTCAGCAAGGGAGTTACTACACTACTACAATTGGAGTTACAAAAACATACGAAATCATAATCCACACTCTCGCATAAATGTACCTTACATAATTATTATGTCAACCCTATATCATCATTTAAATACATAAGACATAACATAATATTTGAACAAGGAAAGAAAATAATTTGATGGTCCCTAGTCCCCACTGAATTTCATTGTGGTAATACTCGTCACTCAACGCTGCGGTGCCCAAACGACTCCTTAACCATTCAATTGTGTCTTCTGAATAAGTCATGACCCCGATCTTTTGTACCAAACTACAAATTGACTTACATTTATGTAAAACTGAACTATCTTTTACCCATATAAGAGTTTTATTACCAACATTATCGCGTAACATGAACATAAAGTATAAATTAGCTGTATTATAAAGAAGAAAACAACACATTATACTTAGAATATAGCCCAAATATCAAGTTAATAAATAAAACTTTCAAAAAGCTCTGTCGCAAAAACTGTTAGCTTTAAGTTTTACTAGCGCAAAATTGTGCTATGATTTTTTAAGTAGGCGTCGGCAAACTTAAGTAAAGTATAATATTTTCTTATAAAACGTGTCGGTAAGTTCCCAAAGGCTTATTCTCAAGTTAAGAGAAGTTTATTTTCTTCGCTCTACGACAAGTATAACAATCTTTATTTAGGTGCCTATATTTAAGTATATTTGAAAAGAACGCTTCTTTAAAACCCACAGAGTGTGAAGCATCGTCTCTACGTCTACAGTAGTAATACTTTTCATTGCTTGGCAACAATGCGACATAAATGCAAAACAACTGTAAGCCGTCTTTATGTCTTTCTGAGAGAAAAACCTGTTCATACAATACGATAGGTCGTAACATTACTGTATCGACCGAATGAAGTTCAGAATCAAATTATTTATCTGCCAACTCTTACCAAAACTTCGTCTTCTTCAATCTTTGCATTTCAATTAAGAGTTGAAAACTGTAGACACTGTATTTAATATGTTATAGGTAACCCGTAAAAAAGTGAAAAGTTTAACTAATAAACCGTAAGTTACAACCGAATCAACGAATTCCTATATGCATGTACATTTCAAGACATAATCGTATCGTAATCGTATCGTAAAACATAAAAACCCTTTAACTCTTAAGTACCCATTGGAGTCTCTAAGTCGTGACAGAACTACGTTGCAGCGTTCCATCACTGAGCACTGAGACGGTACTAAGGCTGAACTTTCAATGAAGCGGGGCGAGCAAGCGGAGCAGAGCAAGCAAAGCAATGTGTGGCAGAGCGGAGCGTGTGACGTGTTCGATGTAGATACTATACAAGCATATGCAGAAATTACAAGGCACTTAAAGGGAAGACAGTTTGTAGACAATGCTCTGTATAGATATTTTCTCCATAGCTTTCATGTAGAAAACTTATCTCCACTCCCTATTAAGTAGGCCGATAACCTGATGAAGGTCATGGGAATCCACTGTATAGGTGAGACGCACAGGACCGGATATTGTAATGATGTAAGAGTGAGACCTGTAACCAGAAACAGACGTTTTAGCCTGAATGATGATGAATCCCCAACATGCTGTAGCCATTGCACTGAAAGGAAGTATAAACGTGATAATTTATTTTAGAAAGAAAGAAAACAGGTTTATTTGACACACAATGTAGACTGTTACAAAAAAAACTTTTTTTTTTTTAATCAAGCTTTTTTCGTATTTTTCTCAGTAAACCCTTTCATTTGATACCCATATCATGGCAGTGCACCAAAAATAACTAGCTCGCCATCTTGGGCCGTCCGCCATATTGAATTTAGAATGACGTCACGTGTATGCTAAATTTCATCTTAAGTGGTGGAGGATAACTGCTTTAAAATTCAGTAGCAAGATTTGACCCGAACACACATACATACATACACTGCAAGTTAAATAAAAGCTTGTAAAAAAGGCTGAGTCAAGTAGCTCCAGTTCAGCAAAATGCCCAACAACTGGTACATAGTTGCTTGATGCTGGATTTCAACTGAACCTTACATTGAATTTAGATACAGATGGAAATCAGTTCTCTTTTGGGTAAAGTTTTCCTAGCTCCCTACCGCTGCGATCCTGTTACATACAGCCTTCGAATCATTATGCAACGTCTAGTTGACATCTTTACATTTACATTGTGCAATGAGGCGGGTTTTGTAAGCTCCATAAATCATAATATCAGCCCGCAGACTTTCGAAGTGAAGCATCGTTGGAGAATAGTGATGTATCTTTATGATGCTTGAGTAACGAGGTTTGTTCTACCGACGTAAATTTACATTTTTGTCACTTACTAGTCTATTTTTGTTATTTATTGTTATGGTCTACAACAATGGGTAATTAACCGAAGTCTCAGGTTTTATAATGATTCTAAACTTAATCATAGTCATCATCTTCATATCAGCCGAAAGACATCCACATCTGAACTTAGGCCTCCCCCAAGCGTCGCCACATTGATTTGTTCCATGCGTCTCGCATCCAGTGGATCCCCAAAAACTTCATCAGGTCATCGGTCCACCTGGTGGGAGGCCTTCCAACGCAAAGTCTTCCAGTTCGCGGTCGCCATTCCAGAAACTTTCTGCCCAATCGGCCATCCGTTCTGCGAGCAATGTGCCCTGCCCACTACCACTTAAGTTTGGCAATTCTTTGGGCTATGTCGGTAACCCTGGTTCTCTTGCGGATCTCTACATTTCTGAGTCGTGGTAGGTTAAAACAAATCATGTAAAATTTAAAGTTTTACTTCATGGTACTGTTGATTTTTCAGATTTTTCAACACATTACTCCTCACCCTATAGAATGGTAGACAAGCTGCAACATAATACTGTGTTACCCAAATGTTAGATGAATGTTATGGTTGACATTTCAGGTATTTCAGCATATTACCGCCTTACCCCCATAGAAGAATTACACAACACAATAATTTGTTCAGCAAGATGTATTTTGATTATTGATTCGTTTATTTCAAGCACGGGTAGTCCATATTACATCATCGTAAAAACATTTGTATTGTGAGAAACGGATTTCTAATTACAACTTGCATTTCATAAACTCTTCTTTTTACAGTTTTAGACTAGTCTCATTATTGCAAGACAAAGTACATAAAGAAGTAATCCTATCTTGTCTTGTCTTGTAAATAATTCCTGCAAATTGCACCTCTATTTATCTCTCAGAACTTTTGTAAACAAATGAAAGGTAATATCGGTATTACTCGACTCCCACGCACACAGTGTACTGCGGAATACGTATTTATTTACAACTAGTTTTTGCCAGTGAATTCACCCGCGTTAGAGTCGCAAACTATTACAAGGAAACGTAGTCGATATTGGTAACAAAGTAGATAGATATTCTACAGGATGTTGCAGAAATACTAATTTTTGTAGATGCATAAAACAACAAATATATTTATATATACAGGTTAAATTACAAAATCAGAAACAAAAAAGAATAACATTATTAAAATTTCGTTCTTCACGGCTCTGTCGCTCTTCTAAGCGATCTCTAACATTCATGAAAACCTGCCTCAGAAGTTGAGTAGCCCAGACTTCACACCTCCGGCTTATTTCCTCTAGGGTTATCTGAAGAGTCGGGTGTACAACAGTGATCCATCAACCATATCTGAATTGAAGGAAAATATTTGACAAGAGTTCAACAAAACTCCTAATTCCTACTCAACTTGGCTAGCCAGAGCCGCTAAGGACGACATTTGAATACCTGTGTTCCAAGTTTCATCCGAATCCGATGAGCCGTTAAGGTCGCATTGACAAACAAACATACAAATTTTCAAATATTTTAATACCAGTAGGATACCTAGTTTGTTATGAACGTGGGTGTAAAAACAACAGAGCTTTAGTGTTTTTTAACTTCAAAACTCTAACGTTATATCGTTGAACTATAAAAGTGAATGAGTTTAGAAACAGTGGCAGTAACAGCTACACATACCTAGAAGTTATGGATCATATTATCTAATGTTATTATGTAAATTGCAAAGACACTCTTTTTGAGTATTTCTTTAAAAATATACTTGTTTTTGCTTTGTGACACCCATAAAAAAACTTCCGAAAGTTATATGCCAGTGGGCAGGGCACATTAATCTTAAAACGGGGAGTCGGTGGGGCCGAAAAGTTTTGGAGTGGGCACCGCATACTAGAAGACGCTATGTTGGAAGACCTCCCACTAGGTGGACCGATAACCTCGTGAGGGTGGCGAGATTCCGCTGGATGCGAGACGCACGGGACACCGGTCAATGTGGCGATGCTTGGGGGAGGTCCATGTTCAGTAGTGGAAGTCTTTCGGATGATGATGATGACCCAAAAATAAGTGCAGGTTGTCCAACGGCGAGATAGGCAAAGCAGGAGGCGAGACCTGGATTAGGGCTGGTACGGTAGCAAAACGATCCTTATGCTTAGCAGTGAGTCTAGATGGGCTGCGGCTAATGATAACGACATCCGCCTAGTAACTCCAGCTCTGAAAAACCATTTCTTCTTTCGTCAGACGTTTCTAAAAGCGACAGTAACCCTTTCTGACGCAGGTTCAGCTTAATCGATTAAGACCAAATCTGGTCAGAGATATTAGATACCTACAGATAGACCTTGCAAAATCACATTATGGTTATTTTCATCCCGGAAGGTCCCATGGTCCTTTGGAATAATTTCCAACTGTCACGCGAGCGAAGCCACTGGTAGAAACTAGTTTGCCTATATTAATGATACTGCTTAAAGACTGGTCACTTACTTCACTTACTTGGAGAAATTGTGCGTGAAAATAATAAAATCCGCTCAATGGGGTCCATAACCATAATATATAGTAGTCTTCGTTATCTCTAATAGGAAAAACGTGGTTTATGTCCAAGGTTTTCCTTATAAACTGGTATAGGTACTCCATAATCGGCCGACTAGCGCACCCTTTATTATCAGTTAAAGGCCACTAAATAAAAATTACTACGTAATGACTCAGCATATCATAATAATAACGCTTGCTATAAGGACATCTACGAATACACATTGCGTACCGGTAAGCTCAGTTTATAACGGGCTTACCGCGTGTGTACTTACTTATATATAACTCTACGTATATATTTGTACTCTGCGGCATTAATCTAGCTTTTTTGAGTTGAACCTGTCAAGTTATGACACCGTAAAAAAACCATAGCAACGAAATTAATCTGAAAAGTACTTGCTGTTCTAAGGGGGGTATTACACTATCATATACCTAGGATAATAAATCTATGAATCATATTTATATGATAGTGTAATATAAACATATGAATCATACCATACCATACCATATCGACTTTGAGAAAAGATTTTTGACATTTGATATCTAGATATATGATTGTGTTATACCCCCCTTAAGAGCCGTGGTTTACAAGTTGTAGGTCGTGGGTTCCACAGGCACTTTACTTTGTATAATTTACCGCTGCTCTCAAAACGATGAAGGAAAACATCGTGAGGAAACTGGCATATCTTTGAACCAAAATTCGAAGCCATGAGGACTACGTCCTATTCTCTTTCAGAGAGTGTGTCCCAGAAGCGGGCAAATTAAAAAGGCTGATGATGATGATGATGATGAATACCACCCTTAGAGATGTAAAAACAAAACGGCTTATGGGCATTGCTATAAACTTAATCCAAAAAAGTCTTGTAATTGCAACATCCGAAGTTATTAAAAGAGTAACCATGGAGTTTCTTGCCGGTTCTTCTCCATAGGAAACGACCAACCCGAACCGTGCACCTTTTGTCGACGTTTTATAAGTGCCCATGTAGGCCTATATGAAATAAAAAATATAATTTTGATTTTTGATTAACAAATAAGACTTTTAAGACCAACATTACTGCTCAAACAATCTGATACAACATAATATTTTCTCCGTATTCCTTGCCTCTACAGCTCAGGTATAATATCCAGCTATATGAACGGATATCTTAATTTGAGAGCACCGACATACTTGCCAAGCGAGCTACGGAAAATTACATTCCTAAGGCTCTGGCGGTGTTGACTACGTGCAGGTATGTTATATGCCTTTCTGAACCCAGGGCAGCTGTGGATTTGGCGATAAAATTGATATTGACGGCATTTTTCGTTGTAAAATGTTCGAGGGCTTTGGCAAAGAATTTTGAGAGGGATTTTGAAGACTTTTGTGTGTGCTTTTGTGAAAGTTTTGCACTCCAAGTAATATAGGTGAAAACGATCGAGAACCTTTTACTTCTGGAACACGTTTTTTAACGTCACAATGTAGGGTGACATTCATTTGAATAGGGATGTTTCCGGGCTGGAAAAATTATAATTCTATTTAGTCCGTCACTGAGATTATCAAATAATATTGAACCCGTATTTTTTGATTTATCAAATAAATAAAAATTGACAAAGAAAAAGCGCATCAACATTTTGGAATTTAGGCTCGTGACGTTACTTTGGCAGTATAAAGTTAGTGTAGCACCTCGTGACGTCACACGATATTTCTACGCAATGTATCGTCGTAATATTTTGTTTACGTGGCAAAATAAAAAATATAATTTTGTCCAATATTTTTAGGTTATCTAACTGACGGACTAAATAGATATTTTTGTTATTTATCCTATTCTTGATTTGACTTTTTGATGAAGTAGGTTCTCTAGTTCTAAGAACTATTAACTCCAATGAAATAGGTATGACATTTTGAAGAAATGTCAATAAATACTTAGGAATACTGAAAGCTTACCTGAGTATTGATTATGATTTTGTAGCAGACTTGTCTTGCGGCATATTTTTATTTGAAGAATGAAGAAGACGCCTTTGATTAAAGTACCCACAGAAAAAAAAAACTGGGCACCAAACATACGTCCACACTCTCAGAAAAATGCAATTGAGGATTACCTTCTTGCAGCTTGTTACATTATTACCTAATGTTGTCAATCGCCGACAATTTCACAGAAGAGAGTAAATCATATTTTGTACGTTTAAACGTTAGAAAATTGTCTCTCACATGTGTCGCGAAAAACTAAATAATTCAGGGCTCTCAAGTAACTGGGACGCGTCTCGGATAAGCCGTTACTCCTTATCTTACGCACCTGTTAATGGTCTAAGCCGATTAACTTTCAATGTGAAGGTTGACCAATCCTGTCTTTTGCATATATCAATTAGGACCTAAATACTTAGAAAATCTTCGGGATTTAGGTTCTACATACCACCTTGAAATTTTAATTATACTAGCTACTGCCAGCGGCTTCGCCCGCGTGAAAAGTGTTTATCATTCCAAGGGAACATTACACCGGGATGAGAAGAAGAAAGTATTTCATCCAGATCCTTCCAGCCGTTTGAATGTGAAGAAGTAACAAACATAAAAACACTCACACACACAATTTCGCCTTTTATAATATAAATGTGATTATAGTGTGAAGTGTGATATAGTAAGACTAGCTTCTGCCAGCGGATTCTCCCGCGTGAGAAGTGTTTTTTTGTATCCCAGAGGAACATTATACCGGGATTAAAAGTGGCCTATGTGCTATGCTACTATATCTAAGTCTGTGCCAAATTTAATCCAGATCCGTTAAGCCGTTCTGGCGTGATTAAGTAACAAACATACCTACTTACTTTCACATTTATAATTTTAGTAGGATATAGTAAGATTATATTATATTATATAATGTGAACGACTAACTTACACTAGGTTAAAAATACAGGGTAACTTTTACTCAAGAATGTAAACAAATTATGAGGAGAACTCGCATTGCAATCTGCCAAGCCATTTCCCAACTTCGTTGGATTGGCTTTCGGCCTAACCGGGTACAGGTGAATATAGTATTTTACATGAAAGCAAGAAAGTTTTTTTTTGTATTTGCGCCAGGCACGACGCATACTATAAAAATAACAAACAACTTAAATACAATCATTACAAAGTATGCGTCACAACTACGCAAAACAGACATCGCTCAGCATAATGCTGGTACTAGTGTGCGAGACGGAGCCACAGCGTTTGTTTTTAGCGATAGCCGGTGCCGATAGACTCCGAACCAATGAAACCTTAGTGGCAAGTGACGGAGCGAACAGTTTTATTCATAAATAAAAAATAAATAAATGAGTAAACATAAATAGGTTATTGAGCGTTTAAACCCACACACATGGAAAACTCTTTATATATTTTGGGCCGAGTAGGTGACCACGCCGATTGTTACGTTAGTGGCGAGCACAAGATCTGCCAAAGTACATGTATATAGGTACAGACGGGTCTCTAAAACCCTATAAACCGTGTCTAAAAAACGGGACTATAATGGAGTGACCGATTGACTGTGACTTTGTGTAAATTTTTTGGGCATTCTATTACCCGTAACATCTGTCAAAGATCGGCGAATGACGTGCTTTACGAGTCAAGGTCTCTCAGTAAATGATGAAGCTACGGATCGGCCTCCGGAAGTGCGGCCCTTCTTACTAAACCACGAGCTCCTCATAATCAGATTAATTCCATGTCGTGGTGGCCCAGTGTCCAAGGCCTCGCCTCGTGCTTGAGGTCGTGGGTTCGAATCCGAACAAATACCAATGTATTTTTTCAATTCATATGTACTTTCTAATTTTAACTTGGACATCGCTGACAACGGTGAAGGAAAATCTCGTGAGGAATCCTGGACTTATAGTGAGGTTTATTATAAGATTGTGCTCCATTGGTGTAATTGCTGAAAGGCGTTCCAGTGCGAGGATACTCGTAAACTAATAAATATGTAACTCCAGTTTATGAGTCCATAGCAAGTATGATACTTAACATCTATTTTAAACCGACTTTTCAAAAAGGAGGAGGTTCAATGTTCGGCTGTTGGGTTTCTTTTGTATGTTCACAGATTACTCCGTCAACAGATTTTGAAAATAATGTTTTGCCCATAATTGGTCTAATTTAAATTTGGTGAAGATCTGATGAATAACTTTGGAGATATGGAACAGAATTCCTCCAAAAATTACGGCACATTTCTCGGAATTGCTGCAATCGCATGTCTGTTTATTAAGTCAAAGTTTAGGCAGATGAATAAAACAAACTCTGTTACGTTCTCATTGCACTGCTTATGTTCAAGTTTTATGATATTCGGGTTGTCAATTCTAGCTTAACTTTGGAAATTGTAGGTACCTTACTATAGAACTTGCTTGCGTTATGTACCCAACTAAAAAGTCTAAAATAAAAAAACAACATCCAACTTCCAAATAATTGTTCGGAGATTGTTCCAGTTTCGGAGGTCGGTGTCAAAAAACAAGAATCAAAAACAGGAACGGCTTTTCGTGGAAGGTATAAATCTATAATCATAATATATATCATCATATATCTAATCTCATATGACTTCGATATGACTTTCACCCCCTACAACGTGTTTAATTAATTCAAATTCAGGTAAACTTGTTGCTAAGCTTATTGTTTTAGTAATGGTAAACAGGTTTTAAAATAAAACCTCATGGTAGGCATTTTGGGCTGTTTTTATTTCTCGTCCCGTCGACACGAGATTTGACAGCAGGCTTACAGCGGCCACCAAAATGGAAATTTAATTTCATAATTCCATAAATCGCCCACGCCTGTATCCATAAGGCCAGAGGTATTTATATTCTGTGGAGCTCCCATTGAGTATAACCTTCACAATGAAACATTATGAAATACAATAGCTCGAAGAAAAAAGTCCTCGGTGTGAAATTAATTTTAGTAAAGGAGACCCGAAGCAAATAACTTTGAAGATTATTGCTTCCTTAGGTCGAGAAATAAATTTAATATTACACGCCTTTTTTATCATTGTTTTAATATAAGGTATTTTTGCCGAATTATTTGAATAGCACTTCATAGAAAGCAAGCACTCTTGTAGGTAGGAGAGTCACTAATGACAATTTTAAACGAGGCCTATCAAAGCCCACGGGATTGACCACGTGACGTATTGGTTGTGATTCTCAATCCAGTACATTTCCGAGTTTGTGGTCATCGTTGTCGTTAAGAGAATGCCAGTTTATCTAGATCCTTTACTCTTTCTAGATACTAGTTGTTTATAAAAAAATGTCATCCTTTACTATCTACTTTATAGAACTCCAGTTTCTTCGCAACAAGACACTCCAGCTTCCATTACATTTTCTTCCATATTTCATAAAGAAACACAATTTTCCCTTGACCACTTGTCGGGTGTCGCGACGTAATTCTTATTCAGCCACAATATTGTCTCGCCGTCCGTGGGGTAAGTTCGCTTAAACTAAGTTATTAAAAGTTGTCGCTCTTAAGATTTTCTCTTAATTAAAATTATGACGGGGAGGGTGCCTCTAGTCAAGTTCTAATAATGATTTGGTCGAAGTTAAGAGAGATGGATGGATTTTTTGGACTTTAAATTAGCTTTGGTTTATTTTTTTTATTTTATAATTGGTAAGTAGTTACGTATTCATAGTACAATTTTGTAGCCATTATCTTTTGGTGATATAGTTTATGTTAGACCACTAATAGTATTAACATTAAATATCTAGACAGCAAGTTTTTCCCAGATAACGAACAAAACTATCTCGGTGTATACATTTAATTTCACTGTTAACGCAATTTCTTTATGATATGCACTTATTCATAGTCTTTATGTGTTTTGTTGGGTTCTAGACAGTGATATGAATTGACACAGAGTGACATGTGACAACGATTTTGAAAAGTCTTATTATATCGTAGGTACCATCATGATTCCGGAATATCCATCCCATTCCTTTTGAAATTTTCGACGTACATACTCGTATATCAATATCACCTTACCTAAGTCCGCATAACTTTCAGAATAACCTCCCTTAAACAATACATCGCTTCCGCCCGTAACTTTTAACAATCTTTATGCAAAAATATAAGAGCTCTCGATTCAGGTAGCTTTCAACTTTGCCATTCGGGAAACTTCGCTCTAATTAATTTTGATCTTACTTGATTGCCTTGATTACAACATTGACTTGCTCATTAGCTGATTACGTTAAGAGAAGACTTCAAGCATATATTATATAATTATGTTGTTATTAGCAGTTTTAACTTGCATAAGTGCTACAAAGAAGTATGTAAGGATCGTAGCAGGTGGCGTTCTGTAGTTTCTGCCTACCATTCCATCTGAAATGCCTCCGGAGCATATTGAACATCAGATGGTCAGATCGTGTAAGAAACACAATCGTCCTAAGACGAGCAAAGGTCCTTGGTATAGAGGTCTACCTGATGAGACGTCAGCTTAGGTGGTGTGAGCATGTCTCCAGGATGCAGAAACAAAGGCTAGCTAAGCGTATATTCTATTCTGAACTCCAGGAAGGGAAACGAAGGCGTGGTGGGCAGTTCCTGCTCTTCAAGGATGTTCAGAATAGACACATGACGAGAGGCGACATAGACCCCACACTTTGGGAGAATCAGGCACAAAATCAGCCCGAGTGGAGACGTCGTGTGCAGCGGCAGGCCTTTGAAGATAGAAGGAGGTCGGAATTGGACCAGAAACGCGACGACCTCGCTAGACCACCAACAGCTACTATTTATCACGTAGTCAACGGTGTTCTGACGTGTTCGCTTTTTGCTCGGAGTTTTTCGGTGGGTCCAAGGGTGGATATGCAAGTCACATGAGAGCACATAACAGAGCAGCAAATCTGAGCTCTCAAACACATTGAGAAGCCAATGATTGCGGTCGCTGTGGCCGAAACCGGCTAGATAGCATCATCATCATTATTTAAAGCATGTAGTGACTTTCCCGGGAATGCCTTTGGTGTACCGACGACTTAAAACACTTCCAGGTGGTCTGTGGCAGCATGGGAGAGGCCTATTTCAAGCAGTGGACTCCGACGTACTTAGTTGGCTGCATTACGCCTGCTATAAAATTTTCTCTTTTTGCGTATATAGTAAGTTACTGAGGAACTTAAATGACTACTGATTCGATTCAATTTAATTTTCATTTCGTTCTAGCGTCGTCCAGAGAGGTATTAGTAAGTGGGTGTTTTATTACTATTTTTTTTATTTTTATTATAATTAAATATTTATTTTTAAACGAAAAAATCACATACGTTTTCGGTTTTTTAAGAAAATTCGCTCCTTATAGAATTCATCAACTTCCTGCCCTTGTCTCTCCTTACACAGTCCATCCATCGTTTCTTTGGTCGTCCCCTCCCTCTCCATCCATCCACATTTATATTCATAACTCTATGGATAGATAGATAGATAAATCATTTATTCAGTGCACACAAAAGACACAGCACAACACACAAAATCACAATTAAATAATTTTAATTTACATGTTGTGTTTTAATTTATATGGGTATTTGGAAAAAAAGGTGCTAAAATACAAAAAAAAAAAGAAGGAAAAACAACATAATACAAATAAAAGTGACACAAGTAACATACCTACTTCAATTAAAACACAGTGCGGTGTGCGTCTCAAGGTTGCATCAAATGGGAACATGCGTTTCATCCCTCCTCTTCACATGACCATACCAGGACAAACGGTTTCCTTAAAATTCCTCTCATATATTATAATTTCTCACTTGATCCATTCTCGTCATTCCGTACATCCATCATTTTTTTAACAATTAATAGATAAAATCATCCTTATAGAATTGTAAGTAAATAAATCAAAAGCATGCACTTAAAAGCTTAACAAACGAATCGCGTGACTAAATATCACCATGTTACAATGTTCGACGATTGTAAACCTTACTATGCTGGCTCCGCATTAAAGTAACAGCCTGTATGTGTACACAGGCTGTTACTAAATGTATATGGTAATGTAACACTAAAAGCTTGTTGTTTTACGACTGAAGAATGGCAAGGAAATGAATGTGTTTATTGGTTGCTTTATTTGATTTCAAAGTGCGATGTTTATTAGGTTTCAGATATGTATCTTTTTTGCGCATCAGTTTCACTTTTAGGTACTATTCATTATTATTTATTCTAAGTAAAGTAGTTACTTTTGAAGTTGTTCTGTGTGTTGTCGGTAGTCATGCTATGGGTATGTGATGCATAGGAATGAGGATCAAGTTGTGAGGAATGTTTTGAGTATGAATAAGGAAAAAGAAAGACCAAATAAATAATAGATAGATTGTTTGAAAAAGTATAAATAGAAAAGAGGTTGTAAACTGCAAATAGATTGAAGAAGAAGATATATTAGACTGCACCACCTTAAATAAATCGGTGCAAGGGCAGGAGAATGACGATATAATTCTATAGTTGTTAGGAACATTTCACACAAACGGGTGTCACGTTTTGAATCGAAATGTTTACTAAAGTTACGTAGTTTTTAAATAAAACGTCTGTGACATTCAAGCCGACGAGTGCAAGTGTAGGTACTTTCACTTGTCAGGTTGTCTTTAATCAAAATAATGATGGTTACATTATCCTTTTGAAACACGCTAACATTCATATAAAAGTGACAACACGTCCAGTTTTCTATTCTTGAACATTATACTGTTAACATTGTATTCAACCTTTATGTAATAACGAGATTGGTGTCTCCGATATCATGTTCCGTACGACCCACACCGGATCGCACCGGACCGGACAGTCATTCTGCGTCAAGTTTCGTCGGAAATATCATACGTTTATTTTAGACATGGGTTATTTTAGCGAGAAAATTTTGGCTGGAGACTGACACTTATTCAAGAGTGCCTACTACAAATATTGCTAGAGACTTCCTAATTTTGTTTAATAAGTAAAGGTGATGTAAAAGAGGAAAGTTTTGATAATAAAGGCGAACGGCGAGTAAGAGAAACCAATGGATGTATGAAAGGTGACGTGGCTAGAAATAGACTGTCTACAGAAATGACAAGAAATAGAGATGCAATTATGGAAGAAGATTACATGATACGCTGAATATGAATAAATTGGGATGTAGGCAAATAATACTGTAAAGAAAAGAAATATGCTGGGCACCTAGCCTGTTACACTAACAAGAGGTGGACCACAATGGCGATCCGGTGGATAAGATCCAGCAGCAAGAGATGAAAAGGGAGACCTAAAAACGCTGGACAGATGAAATAATAAGAGCTGCTGGAAAGCAATGAATTTAATAGAATAGAAATAATAGAAAACATTTATTCGACAATGACAACACAGCAGCAACAATTACAAAGTATCTAATAGGGAAGAACAGTAAAAAAAAGTACAAACAAAGCCGCTGATAGAGATAGTTGGAATAAGCTGGAGGAGGCCTATACCCGAGAAGAGGTTCCTATCCTTAAAACTTAGATTAGATAAATTAGAAGATGTCTAATATGTAAGTATAATATGAAGAAGTATAATGTTAATTTTATTTTTGTAAGGCTACGAAATAAAAGGCTTTTTCATATTATTTAAAGAAAAACAAAAGCTTAACAACATTGCAGCATTAGCATTCTGTGAAAAACACAAGGCATAAAATCCGTCTCTGTACATTTGTCTAAAGTATTAAATACCTAGATTGTCCTCGAAAACTCTATCCAACTAAGAAAACAAAATAAACGTAGGTATCTTTCTAGATTCTGTTGTACGACAAACAATGAAGTTTACTACTATAAAACTACAAAACCTTGCATGCAACCCTCACTAACCCAGAAATCAGATTACCCGGTAAAGTGCCCGCCCCTAAACGGTTCCACCGTGCATCAAAGGGCAGCAAATAAAAGTAAATATGCATCGCCCGGGAAGCGAACCCGCGTCGCACTGGTGCATTACCGCGCTCCACGTAATTGCATTTTGACATGACGCGAGCAAAAGCGCTCCGTGTGTGGCCATGAAATAGTGGTGAAGGAATCTGATTAATTTTTTGTCACATTTCATAAAACGACTGTGATAAAGTTACTGATGCAGGAACCTGATACTCGTGAAACCTTTAGGAACTGAATTCTTGGCAGTACTCAGTCATAGACACAATGCAACGTTCAATTTAAAGGATACAACTTAATTAATACTTACAAGCATGCTGTGGCCCCCTATTTCTATTGAAGAATTGCACTAATCATAACTTAATTTCTTAATACATTGTATGTTATTTGTACCTATGTTAGGTACGTTAAACTAATAAACTAATTGATCTTATAATTTATTTTGGCAATTTTCATTATAATATATTAATTTTAAAACATTTTCGAAGGCAACATTTTTCAAAAAGGAATATTTACTTTTGTGAAACTAATCAATCAATACTTCTCATCATTTCCTTCCATAGTGTGTCCTAGATATTACAATGTTTTAACATCTACCAGTCTCTGAGGTATATCCTAAGATTTACCATGTGATAAAATTTCTTCATTGGCCCTCTGTAGACCGATTTTAAATTCTATGTATTACATATTGTTATTTTATACGGGCTTTTTTATTTAGAAGGGACTTAAAAGGAATATAACTAATTAGTATTTATAGAATCCCCTGCATAGGGGATCGTAGTGGAACATTGAGTGCTGTAGAATCCCCTGGGGGACTGAAATAGGGGATTCTAGTGGAACGTGTGGTGATTGCTGGTTAAATCCCGAAATAAGCGATTATCATAGATCATTTCGGAATTTCACCAGTGCGACTTGGTATCTCTCTCTCTCGCGTCTGGTTGGTTTATCGGTAAATCCTAGGTTTTTCCGTTGTTTGAGTTTTTGCAGTAACACTCACATCTTTTATTGGGGTTCCCAAATATTTATATACATTTGGTGAGACCAAGAAATGAACGTGAAGGCTTAATAAGAATGATTGAATACAAAAATCGAATTCATAGTTAGTTGTTCGTGGCTGTTGTTCTTTTTAACCGACTTCCCGAAAATAATTCGGCTGTATTTTTATGTATGTTCGGGCAAAAATCCGTCATAAATAGACTGATATTCAATTATTTTTTTGTTTGAAAGGGTATACTATCGAGGTGGTCCCATTGTCATCAAATCAGAATCTGATGATAAAATCCCATAGATTTTGGTATTTTCAATCACATGGCAAGCATTTGCCCTCAGAAAGAATCATTTAGTGAATTGGAACTGATGAAGAAGACCGCAGATGGCTACTGGAATTCCTTAATGCGTAAGTCATGGGTAATTGATGTCTCAAATAGTCAAGTGACTATGATGAAGCAAACACATAAATAAAGGTACTGATGCAAATTGTACCACGGAACTGATCTGTTGATGAAGCCGGAAGGTAGGTACTGGAACGCCGTAATAAAACAATGTATCCTAATCGTGGCTGTGCCTATTTACCAATCAGTAATAGATATCTAAAGTTAGACAGACTAGAGCATTACAATGTAATGTAACATTCTTACATAAAGTGTCGTGTTCGAAATGCGGTTAAAAATGATGAACGCTCGATGTTCTGTTAAAAGTACTTAAACTCACCTTAAAGTTTTAAAACCGCCATTTTCGTGGCGACATCCTAATTGCGATCCCCGTGCACCTCTATCGTCCCCGCTAAGTATAGCGGTGTCGCTCCGAGTAGTTTTATTGCGCTCTCTCATCTGCCACAGATTAAATACGAGTATTCGTTTGTTGAGGGTAGCATGAAAATGTTGCTATTAAACCGTTTTGTGGTCCCACGGTGGGCGAAAATTTGTTATAGCAACCAAATTGGCGCCCACCGTGGGACCTTTTTGTTTGTGTGTTTTTTGTGCAAAGAAGAGAATTTTGTCTGGATAAGTATAATAATTTTTTTCAATATGATCTGGCTTAAGTTCACCAGTATCGCTCGGAGTAGTTTTATTGCGCTAGTTAAGGAACCCCAAACTACCAATATTAGCTTTGTCCGCTAATAAGTATTTATTAGATGTATTCCATTGCTTGATCAGCGTTCATGATTATCTAGGACAAGCGTCATATCTGATCACGCCATGCATGTACTACGTTAGCAATAAAGTTAGTATATAAGATCAATATTTTATTAGATTAATTTAATTACTGTTTAGCTGTAACTCTGTCGGAATAAAGTTATTTTTAATTACTTCCGTTGTCGCTTACTTAATTGGCGCAGCCGGTAGGATCTCTGTAGTCAGTCTACCCTGTATACAATTCTACGTGGAGCAGCCGACTTCCGTGTCTACGGTTTAGCAGAGATCGCCGAACAAATAAATTAATTGAGAAGCCACTTCGAGTTACGGAAGAGGACCAGCCACAGCAGTAGTTCAGGGAGCATGAAGCTAGCTGCGGAATTGTGAGTAAATCTTTTCACCTCTCAGCTCTTCCATTTACATCCCAACCTTGTAATAAGTCTATGTGTGTATTATCAGGGATTGGACAACGCCGTAATAATATTTGCATAGATTTTTGTATTAATATTTTAGAGTAGTGATATTTTAGTAGTACATTAGTTTTTTTTTCTCCCATTGCCTTTTTTTTAATAACTTTTTCACAATGGAAAACGTGACCCGTGTCCCACAGGAATTGGTTAACATCATACCAATATTCAGTGGCGACGCTAGAACGTTACCGTTATATATAAAAAAAAGTGAATACATTTTGTCTACGTTCCAAGGAACCGTAGCCCAAAACGAATATTTATTTCATGTGGTAACAAGTAGGTTATCAGGCGAAGCAGCCAGTTTGGTAGGCGAAAGGGACTCTATAGATACGTGGGATGAGCTGAAGAAATTGTTAAACCAACACTTCGGTGATCCACGCACAGAGGATTGTTTAGCAATGGAGTTAGAATCTTGTAGAATAAATAAGGGCGAAAGTTATTTAGATTTTTGCCATAGAATACAGCGGATGAGAAGTGTTTTATTCGCTAAAATATCAGAAACCGTCATTGATGACTCTCTACGTAGGGCAAAACAAATAATTTATAGTAACAGAGCGATGAATGTTTTTTTGTTTAATTTACCGCCATTCCTAGTTAGATTAGTTCGTTTGCGCGACATTACAACGTTAGAGGATGCGTTAAAAATAGTCTTAGAAGAACAAAACTTCCAGACAGTCTATGATTCTAAAACAAACGATAGGCGTAATTTTAGTAGAACTAACAGACCCAATTTGCCTAATTACCAAAATGCATCTGAATCTAATAATCAAACGAAAGATTCGCAAAGCATATCAAGTACACATGTACCGAATAATGCTACAAACAGCACATCTACTCCGAACAATTCGTATCAGTCCAGGCATTATAAGCAGCATAACAATATTCAAAAGAATCAAAATAGTTTTAATCGTACAAACAACAATAATTCGTCACCGCAGTCAAGTAGGTCATCTTTTCCGGTTGCGCAACAGAGCCAACAGTTCGCGGCACATGCACCGGGCACGTCGAATTTTGCAGCGCAAGCACCTACGTCGGGTACGAATACTGATGTCACCATGCGTACTGCGAGTTCGCGACGTGTTAATTACATAAATAATTCTAGTAATAATGAACAGAGTTCAAGTAATTCGTATAACGAGTGTCAGGAATTCTCTCCTGAAGATCCCGGGGCGGGAAATTTTTGCATAATGGCCTCTACCCTAGAGAACGAATAAAAATAAATTGCAATAAACGCTTAAATTTACCACATATAGTTATACCAGAATTAAAAGCAGTTTTTATGATAGATACAGGGAGTGTTAGGTCGTTTATAAGCCCTTATATAGCGAATAAATATTTTAAAAATTATTTACAGTATGAACCCTTCGAAGTTGTTAGCACTCACGCATCGAGCGTTCATAGTGAAACGGCAGTTATTCCATTACCGGTTACGTTTGGGAATAAGGAGTTCCATAAGTTTTATGTCTACAGTGTTGACGATAGGTATGATGGATTAATAGGTAGCAATTTGCTGAAGCAATTACAGGCAAAGATTAATATGGAAAGTCAGATATTACATTTAAAAAATACTGACATTCCCATCGTATATTCACCACCTATGAGAGAGGTATATAATCTACCATCTCGTAGTGAACTTAGAGTAAGACTCCCGGTCAACTTATTGGACGGGGAAGCTGTGTTAGATTTTAAACAGTTTGCGGAAGGGATTCGAATGCCCGCCGCATTAGTTAAGTGTGTTAAAGGTTATGCAACAACTGTTATTCAGAATTATAGTCATCAAAATAGAACTTTAGTAGTTACAGGACCTTTTCAAGTAGATCCATACATACAGAACCCATCTGTTAATGTTAATTTCTTGGATAATAATATAGAAGTGGACAGATTGCTAACAAAGAACTTAGAAAAATTACAGTTAGATCATATGAACTCAGAAGAACGTACGGTTATTGAGGGAATTTGTAGAGAATACAAAGATATATTTTATTGTGAAAATATTCCATTAACCTTCACAAATCAGGTTAAACATAGAATAAGAACAAAGAATGAAGACCCAATAAACATTAAGGCACATAGGTTACCCCCTATTCAAACAAAAGAAATTAAGTGTCAAGTTGAGAAGATGTTAAGGGATAACATTATCCAGGAATCGCATTCTCCCTGGAGTGCTCCCGTACATTTGGTGCCAAAAAAGTTAGACTCATCAGGACAACAAAAATGGAGGATGGTAGTTGACTATAGACGGCTCAATGAAATTACAATTGATGACAAATACCCCTTGCCCCACATTAACGATTTATTTGACATGCTAGGTAAAAGTACCTACTTTACAACCCTCGATTTAGCTAGTGGGTACCATCAATTAGAGGTCCAGGAGTTGGATAGGGCTAAAACCGCATTTAGCACACCTTCAGGGCATTACGAATTTAACAGAATGCCGTTTGGGTTAAAGACAGCACCTGCCACCTTCCAGCGAGCAATGGATAACGTCTTACGAGGCCTTCAAGGCTTACATTGCCTAGTATACCTCGATGACGTCATCATTTTTTCAAAAAGTTTGCCTGAACACGCAGAAAAACTTAGGGCAGTTTTTGATCGCTTCCGTCAAACAAATTTAAAAGTTCAATTAGATAAGTCACATTTTCTTAGAAAGGAAGTACTCTACTTAGGGCATACTATTACGAATGAAGGTTTGAAGCCAAATAATGATAAAATAGATGCTATTCTTAGGTATCCCATACCAGAAACGGTTACACAGATTAAAAGCTTTTTAGGACTTATCGGATATTATAGGAAATTTATCAAAGATTTTGCTAAAATAACTAGACCCTTAACAGCTTGTTTAAAAAAAGGTCGCAAAATTGTTATTAATGAAGAATATAAAGAATGCTTTGAGACATGTAAAAAGCTTTTAACAAATGCACCTCTGTTACAGTTTCCTGACTTCAGTAAAACTTTTATCTTAACCACCGATGCATCCAATTTTGCAATCGGGGCTGTATTGTCACAAGGAACAATAGGTTCGGATAAGCCTGTAGCATATGCTAGTAGAACTTTAAGTGACACAGAAGTAAAATATAGCACTATCGAGAAAGAACTATTAGCCATAATATGGGCAGTTAAACACTTTCGACCGTATTTGTATGGTAATAAGTTTACCATATTTACAGACCATAGACCATTAGCATGGCTGTATTCATTGAAAGAGCCCAACAGTAAACTCACGCGATGGCGATTAAGGTTAGAGGAATACGATTTCGAAATAAAATATAAGAAAGGAACTCAAAACACGAATGCAGATGCTTTATCTAGGATTAAGATTAATGCAATTGACGACGATTTAGATTCAATATTTGTAAATGTAGGAGATAGGCAAGAACGAATACAAAGAATTATAGAAAACGAATTACAAGACCTCGAAACTCCAATAGAAACGATAGAACTTTCGGATTCTGAGGATGGGGTCACTGCCAATTCAGTTTCAAATAGAGGAAACGAAGGCATCCCAATTTTAAACGAAGCCGTCGATACTAAACCAAAACAGATTTTAGTTCATTCATGGTTCAAAAATAAATTAGTCGTAAAAGATATTTCTAATAATAGACAAAAAATTCTTGAAATTCACTTACCGACAAATGACGATAAATTAGTTAAAGACTTTTTGAAAGAGTATATAGACCCAAAACAGAAGTACTTTATATACTTTGAACATCCATCTTTTAGAAAAAGTTTTTCAAACATGGTAATTAAGTTATTTAAAAAGGATTCAGTTAAGTTAACAGAATGTACAGAAAGAGTTATAAATCTAACAGAATCTGAAGAAGATCAAAAAGAAACTATTTTGAAATACCACGAGGGGAAAACGTGTCATAGAGGCTTTAAAGAAACTTTAACCAAACTTAAAAGACATTATTGGTGGGCAAACATGAAAGAGACAGTTACGGCAATCATAAACGCTTGCGAAACATGTAAACGCATGAAATATGACAGAAAGCCGATCAAACCTCACATTCAGTTAACACAAACGCAAGATAGCCCTTTTCAGGAAGCTTTTATGGATTTATTATATATAGAGGGGAAATATTATTTAACTATAGTAGATGCATTTAGTAAGATAGCGCAAGCCATAGAGGTACCAAATAGGAGTACACCAGAGATAGTTAGGGCATTGATTAAGTATTTTAGCATATATGGTCTGCCTAGGAAAATTAGTTGTGATTCCGGTACAGAATTCAATAATGCTTTGATTAAAGAAATGTTAAGTTTGTACAAAATTGAACTACATATTGGGACCCCAAACAATCCCAGTTCAATGGCAATAGTAGAAAGGTTTCATTCTACCATTATTGAGATTTACCGTTTAGCAAAATACGATAAAAGCGATTTAGATGCAGCATCTGTTATGACATATGCCATCATGGCTTATAACAACACCATTCATTCAGCGACAGATTTTACGCCTTTTGAATTAGTATTTGGTCACACTTATTCAGATAATGTATTTAACATAGATAGAGAAAAGAATTTAACTCAGAAACTATTGTTAGATCATAGAAAACGCCTTAAAATACTTTATGAATTCATAACGGAAAAAGTAGAATCCGACAAAATTAAAGTGATAAATAAAAAAGGTGGGGAAACGACACCGGTACTTGAGCCAGACGATAATATTTATATGAAAGATACTAGGACTAGAAAAGCTAAAGAAAAACCGCGATACGAAAAAGCGAAAGTAATTGGTGAAGTTGAAAGGAATATAGTACCGGTAGAAGTAAAGAAAAGGAAAACTAGAGTAGCGTTAAAAAATGTAAAACGTCCTCCACAGATCGTGCCTAGTACTTCTGGTACTAGTGGTGTCAACACTCACGCTGGATCTCCAAAACCTCGGTCAGAATCCGGGGATAGCAGCGATAAAGCAGGGAGTAGCAGTGAAGAGGAATAGTTATTGGACAATATATAAAACTGTAGATTTAGAATCATTAGGCTTACAAATAGATAATAACAATCGGGATTTTTGTAATTTAAAAATAAAAATTAAGGAAAGTAGAGTTAGTAACGAAACCGTAGGAATAGAAAGTCAAATAGAATACCTAATTAAACTAACTAAGGATAGATTTTTACAAATCTTACCTTTTCATTATAGAAATAAACGAGCTTTGTTCAATCCATTAGGCTCACTTGTAAAAGCTATTTCTGGAAATTTAGATGAAGATGATGCAATTAAATATGATAGAGAAATTCAGATGATTCAAAACAAAGAGCATGTAGTCGAACGTAAAGTATCATCAATGCAAAAGGCTTTTGATAAATTAGTAAATAACTCTGAAATAATAAATTCAAATATTAAAAACTTGGGTTTACATACTAATGAAATGGGAAAATTAATTGAACAAGAGTTCAGGTTTAACCAACTTTTCCAAATATTGAATACTATGTACCAAATTTTAAATAACTTTTGAACTTGTTACGAAAACATACAAGAGATTGAGACGGCAATAGCTTTTAGCAAATTAAATACATTGCACCAATCCATTATAAATAGTACAGAATTATATAATACGTTACAAGTTATTGCTAAACATGCAAGAACAATATACCCAGTAAGCAAACGTAATTTAATAAAATTGGAACGAAATATCATACTTAAATCATATATAAATAATAACATGTTAGTTTTTGTTTTAGAAGTCCCCCTAATAGATAACGAAACATATAATTATTACAAGGTTATACCCATTCCCATATTCCATTCTTCAAACACTTTTACTATTATACCCAAATACCCTTACCTGATGGTGAATAGATTGAAATACATGCCCGTGGTAAGCCCATGTGCTGAGATTGAAAAAGACAAATTTCTTTGCGCCGAAACTAATTTAGCCCAGTACCCAACTGAGACCTGCATTGAGCAAATTATGTTGATGAAGAACAACTACAAAAGCTGCATACAGAACCAAATTGAAATAGAGAAAATCAAGATACAAAAAGTAACCGACAACCAATGGTTGGTTTACTCAGAAGAAAAACTCATCATCACCGAGAATTGCAATACAGAAATTATGAAATACACTGTTCTTGGGACCTACATCGTGACGCCTGGTCAACAATGCGAGACACAAATAGGAGAAGTCATCGTTGCCGCTACCACAAACACTACAGCTTCTAGTCTCCAGCTGCCATTGATCCAAATGCCAGAGCTACAACAGGACATCCAGAGAAGATCAAAGACAGTGGATCTAAGAAATGTGGACTTAAGTGATGTGAAAGAAGTGTTACAAAGTGCAAAATTTAGTGAAATAGACGATACGACCCAAACAGTGACAATAGAAATTAGTATATGGACTATTTTCGAGTACGTGATTATTGTAATAGCAATAGTTATCTTTATAATGTATAAATTTCAGTTTATAAACTTTTGTCGAAATTCTCCGAAACCGTCTGCGACACCTTCGGATAATTTCTCTCTAGGGGAGGGAGGAGTTAAGGAACCCCAAACTACCAATATTAGCTTTGTCCGCTAATAAGTATTTATTAGATGTATTCCATTGCTTGATCAGCGTTCATGATTATCTAGGACAAGCGTCATATCTGATCACGCCATGCATGTACTACGTTAGCAATAAAGTTAGTATATAAGATCAATATTTTATTAGATTAATTTAATTACTGTTTAGCTGTAACTCTGTCGGAATAAAGTTATTTTTAATTACTTCCGTTGTCGCTTACTTAATTCGCTCTCTCATCTGCCACAGATTAAATACGAGTATTCGTTTGTTGAGGGTAGTATGAAAATGTTGCTATTAAACCGTTTTGTGGTTCCACGGTGGGCGAAAATTTGTTATAGCAACCAAATTGGCGCCCACCGTGGGACCTTTTTGTTTGTGTGTTTTTTGTGCAAAGAAGAGAATTTTGTCTGGATAAGTATAATAATTTTTTTCAATATTATCTGGCTTAAGTTCACCAGTATCGCTCGGAGTAGTTTTATTGCGCTCTCTCATCTGCCACAGATTAAATACGAGTATTCGTTTGTTGAGGGTAGTATGAAAATGTTGCTATTAAACCGTTTTGTGATTCCACGGTGGGCGAAAATTTGTTATAGCAACCAAATTGGCGCCCACCGTGGGACCTTTTTGTTTGTGTGTTTTTTGTGCAAAGAAGAGAATTTTGTCTAGATAAGTATAATAATTTTTTTCAATATGATCTGGCTCAAGTTCACCAGTATCGCTAGGAGTAGTTTTATTGTGCTCTCTCATCTGTTACAGATTAAATACGAATGTCCGTTTGTTGAGGGTAGTATGAAAATGTTGTTATTAAACTGTTTTGTGATCCCACGGTGGGCGCCAATTTGGTTGCTTGATTTTTGATTGTGTATTGTGTGAGCATTAAATAAAATATTGTGGTTGGTTTGTAATGAAAATATTAAATACATTAACAAAAACTGATTTAAGCGTTATTCGTAAAAAAGGTTATGTTCAAGTTACAACGCGGCTGGTGACAAAATTATAGTTGAGTCCAATGACTTTAAAGGTTTATTATGAATCATTAAGGAAAGACACATTACAGCTTTACATACTTTATCACCCATAACAATGTCGTGTCCTCCAACTCGACCCCACCTTGAATCAAAAAATAGACAGCTTGTTATTTATTGACATTCATTGAAGGTTCTTTTCGTTTTCATGGCGACTGAGTTGAATGGAGATTGGAATATGGGCCTAGTAATCACCAAAGTCGATTGTTTGATCGAGGTTGTTGATTGTGATTTTTACGTAGTAGGAGGAGTTGCCGATTATTTACGCAATTTTAATTACGAAGTCTTGTTACCTAGACTGATGAAGTTCTATAATTATATTCAATTCACGTGTCAAGCCAATATTATATTCCGAACAAGTAAACTCTCAGAACGTTCATAATATCGAGCAATAATCGAAGAATCGACAGCTTACAGCTGACTACGAGCTTTGTAGAACTGCTACAAAACTGCTACGAAGTTCTAATAAAACGCTACGAATGCTACGCCATAGCAGTATTGAAATAATAAAATATTCGCCATGGAGTACTGCATGTGGTCAATTTAATAGGTTTTCCGAAGTCAGTTTCCAGTTGTCTGTATTGTAGTAAGTGTTTCAAGGCTCTAAGAGCATAAGCAGAAAGAGAAGAAAAGAAAGAATACGAAAGAAAATCATTTAAAGATAATTCTAAAGAATTATCTAAAGTTTTTTTTAAAGAATTATCGTACAAAAAAAATATCACAATATCCAGCAGATTATTTTTTCCTCCGCATCTTCTGATTCTTCATTTCTATAATAACCTATTAGAATGGTAATAGAACTGTTATCTTGTCTGCAGCATTGTAATATTGGAAGTAACGTTAAGATGATATCGCCCACGTCGCGAGAGAACCGCATACGAAGCTACGTCTCATTTACATACACGAACAAATGGATTGGGGAACGCAATCATGTAATGTGCGGTGTACTTTGATGTATGGAGACTGAGAAATATTAAGAAATAAATTTGTAAACTCGTATTTAAATAACGTAGTCAAACTTTGTATATTTACTAAGACCTTATTGCGAGATTTTAGGCTTGCTTGATCGCGTTTTTGTTAATGTCAGTAAATTTTGCACACAAAAAAAGTATCTGTTTTTTTTTTTTTTTGCGTTCTGTAGTTTCTGCCTACCCCCATGGGAAAAAGGCGTGAGTTTATGTATGTATGTAAAACAAGTTTCATATTACCACAGTAAAATATACAAACAGTATGGAAACTTCCTACAAACGCTCGAAATGGCACACTAACACAAACATACGTGAGCACTCGTCGCGACGCGGCACTCAGTACTGTCATTACCTCGAAAGTGCCAGAGCGTCGGTGCGTACGTTTGTGTGAGTGTGCTGTTTCGAGCGTTTGTAGGTAGTTTCCATACTGTTTGTATATTTTTACTGTGCCATTACTGTGTTCACCAGACGTTTATTCAGTTTAAGTACAAAATGTAGTTTACGTTAACATAGTCGAGAACGTTATAAACTATAAACCCACTGTTGGCTATTTGTCTTTCATTGTAAAAAAGGTGGCAAATACTTAGTAAATGCTTTATGTTAGTTACTTACAATCGGTTATGAAAACGTGAATTGCACGAAATACCCTATCAAAAACATTTTTGACCAAATTGCTACAACCATAACGAAACTTATTTTTGTGTTTATTCAATGAGCTTTTGATAAATATTTACACCACGATGCGAGCACTTGGAGGTATTCTCCGTAACTGCACACGAATGAATGAATACTTTTCTCATTCCTCGCCGACGGTAATATGAATAGGAAGCCATATGTTTTCTGCGGGTATAATTTTGTTTTTAGAGTTCCCCGTCTGTATGACAAAAACCAACCTCAAACAGACTGGGACCTTTTCTTCCTGTATTAGAGCATTTCACCTTTATAGGCTAGGTAATAGATACGTTCTCTTTAGATGACTGACATATTGGTCATGGGTAGGTTAGGTCATCGTCCTGCCATCTCTTCCTAAGCTAATACAACGTCTCTTCTAATCCCATTTTAACCAACCTGAAAGCTTTTTGCAAACGTCTACGTGGTACATCATAATAAGTCTACATTTCAGTCGTAGTACATCTTAAGTAATTTCATAATCACAAACTAAGCAGTTTACCGAACATCAAGCAACGATCCCGAAAAAAATCGTTAACAATTTTAGAGCATCGCCAAGTCCTGAGTTACTTAGAAAATATTCTCAATCACAAGTTTCATGAATAAATTAAACAAGTGCCTAAGTGCGTGAGAAGTTTTTAAAAATTCGCAATCTTGGAGCTGAGGGAACTTTAATTTTTTCCGATACAATATTTTCTATCGTTATATCGTAAATATTTACGGGCTACGAAGTTAGTCGTTACTTTCATTTTATTACAGTCTTTATTTTCATAGTCATCGTGGTATCATATCACATATTGAAGACATGTACCTAGATAAACGGTTTTTAGGCTTGTTCAATTTATACATCATATCCTAAAGGCCGTTTATTTATTTATCGAAAACACATTTTCGTGTTTTTTATCGTCGTTTTTCCAAATGTTTCCAAAGATGCGATGGATGGACTGCGTGAGAGATAATAGAGCTTAAAAGGTTCACCCGCTTTGTAGCTCTATCTGAAGATGTAGATTACTAAAGGAGTAAGGAAGAAGAAGGCAAATTTTGCTCAGACCCCAAATAAATTGGGTTAAGAGACAGAAGACTAAACTAAATTCATATCCAGATCAGCGATCCCATACAATTTGATATCAAAGAAATCAAATTGTATGGGATTGGCAAAATGTCACGTGGTTGATTTATTACTATTGAGTTAATTTTATACAAACGCTATTGCTGAAGGAACTATGTACGTAATATCAACAATAACATGTACGTATACGTGAACAAGAGGAAAATCATGCTGTTTAGTCGGAGGATACATATTCGCTTGCTGGCTGACCAAAACCAGATCTATCATCCAACTGCATAGCATGATTTTCTTCTTGTTTACGTCTTTTCAGTTCGCTTTTCAAGCAGTCAGGTTATTTGTTTTTTTTTTAATTAGGTACATTTAAACATGCAAGTGAAATATACTATTTTTTTCTTAAAACCCTTTATTTTGATATCCCACAAGATGAGTGCGGGCCAAAAAAAAAATTGGGCCCCCACAATATGGCGCCCAAAAGCCGCCATTTTTCTATATACCAATTTTAATTTTACCAAATTACCCTGTGACACTCGCAAGGTTAAGACAAATCGATTGACGTACGAATCATCAAAATTGGTCTAGCTTGGGAAACACATTACCATCCTTCGGCAGTCGGGTAAAAAAGAAAAGAGCAAATCCTTTATTCTTGGTTTGAGTTTAATTTGATTTTAATTTATTTGATTTTATTTAAATTGATGAACAATTTAAATAAAATCAAATAAATTAAAATCAAATAAAACATTAGGCAATGTAGCAACATCTGTAATTTTTTTATGTGTGCATCACTTATCCCTCAAAATATAGGCTCAGGCCTTGTTTGGGAGTTAGCATCCTCATGTCACGTGTTACCTTTATGACAAACAAACATTGTTTTTTTATGTTATTCTAATCTAAATTCTATAATCTAACAATGTTTTAGTACATATTTAAATTAATTACACTGTTTCATCACAGGACTCAATCCAACAAAATACAGTCAAAAGTGCAATCCCAGCCCACAAAGAATCAAAGTAAGCTATACAACAAAAAACCTCGAGTAACTAAATCATATAATTAGCATTTCAAAGCGCAGCATGTTTACAGATTGACAGCGAGACTCCTGTTTACCCAACTGGAGCTCAACGTAATTGCACTAAAGCACGCCAAATGAGCCGAGACCGGCAGAGAACGAGCTACATTAGCGGAACGCGCGCGTTTGCGTTTGCCACAGGTTAGGGTTGGGACAACTGAGATTGGGCCAGCGACGTTTACGCAGCTGAGAATGAGTCGAGATTTTGTAATTCAAGTTTATGTTGTGATTCATTTAGGAGCTCGTGGCTCAATCGCAAGGGGTGGTTTTTTTTCTGAGGTTGGTCCGTGGATTGGTGATCATCCAATACAAACTAAGACTCCTCCGTACCTCGTAAAGAACGTTATCGTCCTGGCAGTCTTAACAAGTGGTGCCGTGTTACTAGTACTTAGCTAAATCGGTTGGACGGAAAGCCATGGCAGGGCAGACATTGGTGTAACAAATGTTCATTAATAGTACTTGATAAAAGCGATAGACAAAGTGATTGGGTGAAATTATTTTGCTTTGGTTTGACTGATTGAATTATCATCATCAACTCAGCCGAAAGACGTCCACTGCTGGACATAGACCTCTCCCAAGCGTCGCCACACTGATCGGTCCTATGCGTTTCGGATCCACCGCATGAATTATTATTAGGATAAAATTAAATTATCTACTTAATTAGCGAGAATACGTAGCCATGACTTGAAGAAAAAGGATATCGTTCATTTTAACAAAAAAAAAAAAATTAAATCGACTGCCAAAAACAACACTACAAAGCGAAAATTTTCGTTATTCAACACCAATTCGGCAAAGAAAGCTATTTTTCGCTTTGTAGTATTTTGTTTTGGAGGATAGTTTGATTTTGTTGTTAAAAAGTTTTTTTATTTTTCACGGTTTTTGTTTTGGTACCTCTTATTGGTACCTCTTATAATCATAATAATATAGTCAAAGTACATCTCATGACGATTCCATAAGACTAAACACGACTAGGATACATTTGTTTATTTCGGAGTTCCAGTGCCAACGTTTCGGCTTGGTCATCAGATTAGTTCGATGGTACGATAGAATTTTCCTCAGTTCCATTTATATTTATATTATATATTGTATTTGCTTCATCATAAAAAGTCGAGAGTTCAATCAATGATGTGATCCAATACGTCGTTTTGGTAAAGGCGCCCCAAGCATCAATGTAGTGTGTAATGCAAGCATATTTTTTTATTGCCCCCAAATAACCAAAGTACATAATTGTGTGCAATCGAAAACAATGTCATTTTGGTCCATATTTATTTATTATTACGTGGTGTTCCAAGCTTCTGTCCTCACAATCACTCCTTTACAAAATTGAATTTGTCACGGTCCACTCTCGTGCAATTAATTTTAAAACAGGGATTAAAATCTGTTCTGATTTATAGGATTAATTCGTTGGTATTCTATTACATAATCGCAGAGATTAATTATAGATGTATGATTAAGCCCAGCTTGAAACGAAATATTGGTTCAATTTGTTATTGAAATTGTTGTGACAGTTGAGGCACAAATAGCCTGTAATAATAACAAACTATAATTCTGGCCTCTGAATTTGAGGTGTATCATCATTGACCTAATATTATTGCCCGCTCTGAATTTCATGACTGTTTCAGCTATATACTAAGAAACAATGGGAGCACAGATAGATCTTACCTATACGTACAGCAAGTACTTGAACTATGAAGGTTGCCTGTTGCCTTTCAGCATACTGACTACAATATATATTATTATTTTAAGAGTTAGATCCTGGTAAAATCCATCTGCCTCACAATACCATTCCTTCTAGGTTCAAGTATTGGTCAAAAACCCACCAATTCTACACACATCACAACACATCATCAGCCTATTAATGTTCCCACTGCTGGGACACAGGCCTCCTCTCTGTGAGAGGGAAATTCTACTCATACCTACTAAATCTTTGTTTGCCGTCTTTCACAGCTTGTTAGATTTTCCACTTTTTACACTTCAGGTTTTAGTTTAGATTATTTTTAGTGGATGGAAGATGGAAAAAATGCAGAAGATGTGGAAAGGAGAGTGACTGTGAATAGTGCGGTTGTAACAGAAAGTCGATGTTGCCGGAGGCTCGACTCGCCGTTCACAACAGCGTGCTGGTGCCTACTTTTATGTATTGCAGTGAAGGTTGGGTATGGCAAAAAATACATGAAAGTAGGATTAATGTAGTAGAAATGCGTTTCTTGCGAAGTTAGTGTGGTGTAACTTTAAATGATGGATTGAGAAATGATGTAATAAGACAACGCTGTGGTTTAAAAGAAGATGTAGTGACTAAAATTTAAAAGAGTATGTTAAGATAGTTTGGCCATGTTGAGAGGATGAATCAAAGCGACCAACGATAGGTGTGTGACTAGGCAGAAGTGAATGGAAACGCTGGGAGGAGACGCCCTAGAAAGACATACATAGACCATATTGATGATGTTCTTCAGAAAGGCCAGGCAAGCTGTACTCATAACCAGAGTGTGTGTATGAAAGGATCGTAGCAGGTGGCGTTCTGTAGTTTCTGCCTAACCCCAAAGAAAAAGGCGTGAGTTTATGTATGCATGTAACTATTTTTAGTTCAATTTATTTCACAAGAAATACATATTTACAGGGACAAACAAAAAGTTTTGCTAGTTAACAGGTGGTTAACACAGAAAAAGAGAATCGTTGGTACCTGTACTAATTAAAAATCATTGTATCACAAGCACCAACTGTTAGATTTGACGACACGTCACGTTGGCACAACCATACAATATACTTTTTTATTGTATGTCTTGATAGACAGAAAGGCTTTCCCTTCAACACCCTGTCTTACACCCTCTCACTATCCGCAACAAAATCTCAAACAATATTTCCAATTTTCCACACCCTTTACAAAAGACACGGAGGGAACACGATTAGCCTCGCACACGATCAACATTATTTGTTTCGGTAGGAAGTTAAGGAAATGGCTCGGCAAGTAACTCTGTTCTCTACGGTATGTTTACATATTATGTAAACATACCGTAGAGAACAGAGTTACTTGCCGAGCCATTTCCTTAACTTCCTACCGAAACAAATAAGTTTGCCGTAACGTAACGCGCTAAGTTACGTTACGTTTGCTAACTTAGTTACACGAGTTTGGCCACGGTTGAAATCCAATATGGCTTATAATCTTGTATGGATTAACGGAATTGAATATGTTGGTAATTATTTTGTTGGTAATTTAATTTTATGAAGACTTGAAGTTCGGATATGTAAAGGCTAGCGTAGAACTTTAACATTATAATGTCCAATCAAAATACCCAGACATTTTTTAACAGAAATCAGTACCACAGGGACTAAGTAGCTAGGGATTGGGGCACATTATTATTGAAAAAACTTAAGAGTCCGTTTATATTGCTATAACAAATATGACCTTCTTAACAAAATAATATTTTAACTTCACATTAAAATGTTATTCAAATTAGATCAATTAAAATTACAATCATACTAAAACTAAGACCCTACCCGCACTAGGCCCGCGTGGTGGATTACGGCCCATTCCCTCTCACAGAGAGGAGGCCTATGTCCCAGCAGTGGGAACATTAATATGCTGAACTAAAAACAAATATTAAAATCAAATAACAAATTAAATAAAAATAAGCTCAATTAAATTAAATTAAAATTAGAAACAAATCAAACTAAAATCATATTAAAATCAAACTACAACCAAATATCAACTTATAATCAAACTAAAATCAAGCCAAAATCAAATTAAAATCAAAATAATAAATCTCATCACATTAAGATTAACTTAAAATCAACTATAAATAAATATAAATAATTGAGGAGCTAAGAGTAACAACAAATATACCTGCTGCCTAATGGCGCAAGTGAATTCGGCAAGGGAAAGCATTTGACTACCATCAATCGACCAATCACATTCGAGATTAATGACGCGATGTGGATTTTCATCTATGTGATTGAGACCGTGATTCGTAAATGTAGTTGGAAGTTGAGATAAGTTGAGAGTAATGTGTGAGTGAATGAAGTTGGGTTCGCACCCTTATTCACGTGTATTATGCGGCCCTGACTGTTGAAGTTGTGGTTATGTGGTGGAAGTTAATAACCCCTATGGGATGTACTAGTACCGATTTAGAAGTCTTTCTAGACTACAAAACAATCGATTCCAGCAAACCGCCCTTTGACCTTTTTGTATCACAGAAAGACGGACAACATCGTGATCCTTTATTATTTTTATTCTTTTGTATTCTACAAAGAAATAGAAAATTTTCCAACAGTCGTTGAAAGGGCAAATGCCATACAAACAAAAGAAATTGCAAAGATAACAGCGTATTTTAAATAAGATCGTGTATTTTTAGAGCAGTGAGCCGAGAAATAATGCAATGTTCTAGAGAATGGTTTCAATCTAAATAGTTCTTATTTGCAAGTGTTGGAAAGAAAAAAAACTATCTTGGAATTTTGCACGTACAGAATGTTTTAAAATTCTTAAGAATATTGAAAAAGGAAAACATGTATGGGAAGAGCTATTGAAATGTCATCTGACCAATTCCTTACGTTTAAACATTTCGACAATCGCCTTCACTGACAAAATGGCATTTTGGTTAGACCACAGGTCAGATTCTGAACAAAAAGTCTATCACATTCGAAAATTCTAAGATCGAATGCAAGCGCTATTTTTTATAATATCTGGATAGGAATGTGTGTGCATTACATATTAGATATTGGGGTCAGTATAGGACTACCAGAATCTCATAGCATTTTTTATTTTTTTTAAATTGTGATTTTCATATGGCAATGTCAATTGTCACCTGTCAAATCAAAGTACTTGATGTGTCAACCGCTGCTGAAATTTTTTGATATTATCTTGAAAATTTGTTATTTTTGTGAAAATGTCGAAAAACCCACTTCGATCTCAAGCGAGACATATTGTTTTCAATATGTATCATAAAATAAGGGAAGAAGAAGGCGTAAATCAAACTCAATCTTTGATTTTAAAGTGCGTCGTAGAGTGGTCCGGTAAGTTGGACTGACTTGTTTTGATACTTTTAGTTTATTTTATATTTTTCTTACTTAATTTTTATTATATGATAAATCGTAGGTCAGGGCACATCGAATGATGGCCGGAAGGAAATGGCAACAGTAATGTAACTGTTACTAATTCTTCGACAAGATATTGATTTTAACGGAGAGAATCTTAGACGTAAGAAAAATATTAAGTAATAATCTGCGCCCTGCTGTGGGACGTGTATATAGACGGGAGTTTTTGGCGGGCTTTTGTCGAGTGAAGTTCAGTGGCTGTTAATATTATTTGTAAATTGATTCCTAGTGGATAATGTGATATATTATTGGTGTAGTTTTGTGTCTCAACTGTCTACACAACTGGATAATTTGTAAAATCATTGACAGAAGCGATCTCGGGATAGTGGAGCGGCGTATTTTATTGTAGTATTGACTGCCTCTGCAAAGCTTACTGGGAAGACTGACTCGATACAATTTGCTGCCAAATACTCCAAAAAACATTAGAATCTGTTACATCCGCATTCTAATGCATACTAAATAATAAATATAAGATCCAAAACACTTTCCAAAGACGTGGCTTAAAAGTCGTAGCAACCAGGCCATAAAACTTACATAAAAAAAGTATATATAGACTGATGGTGATGAATGACTATAAGTAACATGATACATTTTATGATTTTTTACAGACTTTATACACAAAGAGATTGATATTTTGAATATGTTAAATGCCAATGTAAAAGAACCATTTTGATGGAGAGAGATGACATAAAACTACTAAGATACAAGTTTTTGAAATGCCAGTGGAGTTCATGGAATCGTATTCTAGTTTTCTAGTTCTGAATGAGGTTTTAAGTTATTAGTATGATTTAAATGATATATAATAAATAAGTACATAAATTAATATTCAATTGATTTATTTTTCCTATATTTAGAACCCGATGTATAACAACATTATTCATACACATACCTATAATACTCACAGTGGCTCTTTGTGTCTCTGAATTGGTTGCAAGACCCGCGCAGTAGCTATTTTTGTGTCAATGTTGAAGGTAAATATAGCATTGTATAACTGTCTCTTTCACTCGCTTATGTATGTCACATCGTCCTATCTCGCTTACTCTATGCAGTATACTCGATGACAAACTGTTTCTTACGCAATGGTAGGCAGGGCCTGCAGTCTCGACATAGCTAACGATCGTTACGCTAGCTAACATTCGTTAACTCTTACCACAAAATAGTAAGTATACAGAAGGGCCACTCCCGCCGTTTGGAAAATTGACAGCTAAACTTGACAGATTCACTAGGGATGCTACTATATTGATTCCGAATTAAAAAAAAAAAGGGTAGGTTGCCCAAGTTACAAACATAAATACATAGATTCGTCTAAACATACATCATATCATGCTTACATGCCTTAGAGGGTAGACAGGGCATCAAATATCCATTTAATATCACGAACACTACAACCCTAGTGAATCTGTCAAGTTTAGCTGTCAATTTTCCAAACGGCGGGAGTGGCCCTTCTGTATACTTACTATTTTGTGGTAAGAGTTAACGAATGTTAGCTAGCGTAACGATCGTTAGCCATGTCGAGACTGCAGGCCCAGGACCAAGTTCAAAGACACAAAGATCCGCTGTGACTACTATAATATAGGTACCTCATGTTCATTAATACTAAAGACATAAATAAAAATTAAACAGTATCAAGATCGTTTAATCCAATTTACCCAGTATTGCACACAACAATGTTTTATTTCCACATTTGCCATGAGATTCCAGTAGACCTATATCTATGAACATTTTTAGAAATTCGTTTTGACTCTGTCTTAGTGTTTTATGACACAGTCAGTCAGAACCCAGGACGCTGAGAGCACTTTTTAAAGATAACGCAACATTGAAATGCGCTGGATGCGAGAAGCACGGGCACCAAACTCAAATGGGACCAGCTTGAGAAAATTTTAACTTGAAAACCTGGAGGAGGTTTTCAAGTTTTTTTATTTTAAAATTAGTTACGCGTGAATGTAGTTTTATTTTAATATTTTTTTTTACTCGACCTAATCATGCTAACACAAAGTTTTATGGAAAAGTACCTTTTACATTCCAATGTCCTGCAGTCTTATTGGGTAAGTGAGTTCGGCAGGGCAAAGGGTATGACTTCATGAAAGAATAAGAAAAATTCTCTTTAATTTTATTTTAGTATTGCCAAAATATTTTGGACACTTTCATTAGTGAAGATACTCTTTTCGAAAGAGTCCAATAATTTTTGGGCAATACCGAACAAATTTAAAGAGAATTGGTTATACTCTGAACGATTACGGACATTTTGGAACTTCAAATATGTAACACACGCTCAGCAACTCATCATAATTTGCCTATCCCCACAGTCATACATCACTCCACACACATAAGCAGAAGTGCACACAAACGACACCCTATATACACAACAAGCTCACATTAGCGACTGTCGCATTGTCGTAGATCCGTACTTACGTGCGAACAATTTCTTTTTATAGCCGTCGTTTTATGCGAAGGACGATAAATTCCTTATGCGTGAACGTATGTGCCTATTTACAATTATTTTTGTTCGATTCAGTGACTTAGTAAGTGTTTTGTGTACGTACCTATTATTGTTTATCTTGGATTAATTCAGGAAGTTTCTTAAAGACTTCTCGAGTCTTTTTTGACATACATTTACATTAGGTCAGCCACCGTATACGGCGACCGCTTTCGGTTGAACCGGATCGGTTAACCGAATTGGACTGTTTACATTAAGTCCCTCCTCTATATTCGTTTGAGTTGTCGGTTCGACCACATTCAGCCGAACTGTGTATACTTGTGTTGAAAGCATCATCATGGACAGCCATTGCGTCAGATCAATAATATATTGAGTTACGACAAAGATTTCAACTGCGTGCGATATATAACAAGACATTTTTGAAGAAGAAGAAGAAGGATTTAAAGAGAAGTCAGCCGTGTTTAGTCACCGAAATCGCTCTGCGGCCGAATACGCCTAACCGAAAATCTGTTTACACTAGTCGGTGACCGAATTCGGGCTGTGGTCGAATATGGCTAACTGAAAACCAGTTTACACTGGTCGGTGACCGAATATGGGCTGCAACCGAATCGGTCAAAATTACCTAATGTGTAAGTGAGCCATTATACCCTAAATAAGGCTATGCTGTGTTTACGCTTTGGAACTGAAATGAATGGTTTAACTACGAAACTGTATACGTGTTGTACTGTACTGTTGTTTTAAAATTTACACTCATCATTTTAATACTCATCATACTGTTTAATATGGAACATGTCAATTTTAATAAAAGTTTCGTAGACACAGTAACTATCTAATAATGGCCTTTTTTTACTATGGCTATGGCTATAAATATTGGAAAATGTTGAGAAAAAAAGCCTTTGACGAATCTCGATGATCTTAAAGAATTTCTATAAAGCCCTTACAAGTAAATTCAAATTTAATCACGGCTCGGAACACGAGGTGAGTTGCTGCTCAGCAGCGAATTCTTGTGACAGTGAAAAGTGAACTTCACATTCGCCTTAAAGTGTGAACCGATCTGTACCTGATCACAATCGAATCGTCTCTTTGAACAGTATTTTTTTAGGATATTCCCACTGCACTATTCCCAAACTACTGCAACTCCTAAAAGCCAGAATCAACAGTGGCGACAACCAGAAAAGCGCCGAGGCAATAAAGCTCGACAAGGTCCCGGAGAATGAATTTAACTGTCTTAGATCCCGCATCGAAATTAATCAAAAAAGAACAGAACAGTAGTGCTGCAATTCCCCACACATCGTTGTTCTAATTCCTCAACGTTTGCATTGCATCAGCCTAGTGTGTCCATCAGGCATAGTTCTAACCTAATCTACTGCATAGAACATCCCATGAACACTGTAACATTCGATTACCCAGCTATTTCTCAAGAATGTACTCGGAGGAGCATCGTTCTTTCAATGTTGACGGCTCAATGCACTTGACTGACTCTCGGGGCTGTAAGCACCAACATATAATGGTTATGGAAAATTATTGCTCAGCGCATCGGTGCTTCAAAATGTGGGGCAGAATTGATATTAAAATGTTGCAGGAAGATGTGGGGCTTCTTTTCTGGGAAGTTACACTGGCTCACCCAGTGTTTCGCTTAAGAAGCTTCCGCTAACATGACCTGGTAAGCTACATCATGGCTGGTTCAGAAGAAGATGAGCAAATATTGGTCTTTCCTCTTACTTTCACATGGAACAGAGAGAGGTGGAATGAAAGTAAGGAGGTTCAGCAATGGTACAAATCAGGGTTCTTGCGCTAACGATACTTTGGAAGTTCCTGTATCGTGGGTGAATTTACAAACATAAACAATATAGTACATTACTGCCGCGGTCTATAATGACTACTTTGCTGGTCGCGCTGATTATGGCCGACAGCGCAGCGTAGCGCAGCTCCAGGCCGACACAGCGCGTTCAGCGTGCAGCACTTGATGGACGAGCTGAGATAAAGGCCGAAACCGTAGGTCGAGGCCGACACAGCGAGGACAGCAAGGGCTGCAATGATGGCCAAGCTGAAATGCCTAGAGCGTAGCTAGGCTAGCTCGAGGCAATCATAGCGTGACCAGCGAAGCAGTCATTGTGGGCCAAGGTTTGTATAGTGCTTTACTCAAAAATGCAAGCATATAAATAAAACCAGGAAGAAATTTAAATAAAAAATATAATAATTACGTGGGACACTCAGAAAGTTTTGCGAAACTAAAAAAAATTGTTCTATACGTACATATATTTTTATTAAATCTTTTCAAAGTACTTTCCACCAGCCTCTATACAAAGATTCATGCGCCTAAACCAGTTTTCAAAACACTTTTTCCAGTCCGCCGCAGACACCTCGTTTACAGCCTGCTCGAACGCAGCCAGCGCATCTTCCGGCGACGAAAATTGTATCCCTTTGAGCTGATTTTTTATTTTTGGGAATAAAAAGAAGTCACACGGTGCTAGATAAGGGCTGTAAGGAGGGTGACCCAGGAGTTTGACTGGCGTGCTGTCCAGGAAGTCCCTCGTTTTGAGTGCGGTGTGCGCAGGTGCATTGTCGTGGTGGAGCAGTAGCCCGCGGAGCCCTGTGTTTGGTCGCTTGTTGCTTATAACAGAGAAAACTTCTGGCAAACATTTGGTAGTATACCATTCGGCATTAATGCTTCTTTGATCCCGTAAGGGAATTGATACCAAGTGGCCAGTCAAATTAAAAAAGCTAGCGATCAAAATCTTACCCCCGCTTCTAGATCGCTTCACTTTGGTAGGCGTTGGCTCATTTTGAAACACCCAAACAGTCGACTGGCGCTTGGTTTCTGGGTCGTATTGATAAATCCAGGACTCATCACCTGTAACGATGTCGTAAACACGCCGAGACGAGCCTGCTTCAAATTTGTTAAGCATATCACGGCACCATTCCACCCGGGCCTGCTTCTGAGCATCGGTGAGGTTGTGCGGCACCCAGCGTGATACTATCCTCCTCACGCGAAGATGGCTGTGTAGAATCTCGTGAACGCTTCCCGATCCAATCTTCAATATGTGTTGAATCTCCTGATATGTAATTCGCCTATTGTCTTGGATTAAATTTTTCACTGCTAGCACGTTTTCTTCGGTAACAGCCGTCAAAGGGCGACCGCTTCTTTCGTCATCCCCCAAAGTTGGTCGACCGCGCTTGAATTCGTTATACCAACGATACACGGTTGCCTTGGAAGGGCCTTCATCCATGAATGCCATTTGAAGTCTATCGTACGATTCATCCGGTTTCAGGCGACACTTGAAATCGTATAAAATCATAGCTCTAAAATGTTCCCGGCGCAGATCCATATTTCAGTGAGACACAATACTTTGAATTAACTCGCAAAAAATGTGGAGGGAAATTTTGAAATTGGAACTTACTTATTTTTACTTATAAATAATCATATTTTCGAAAAACATTATAACTGGCCAGTCTCCCATATATAAAAACTTTTTTTCGCAATACTTTCTGAGGGGCCTGGTAACTAGAATTTTAAATAAAATGACAATTATGAAAAGTACAGTTACTAAAATTCAACACCGACTTGCCCGGTTTGATATTACTAATAGTTTGCGATAATTCTAATGCGGTGTTTGACTGCTACTATTTTTTCATTTATTTCATAATTTTTTTCTTCAGGTTCTTGAGCAGATGTTGAAGCTTCCTGGAACTCGTAAGACGTTGTTCGTTTTAAGTTTATAATTTGACCGATTTTTTGTGTAATTCTGTTTTTATTCTCCACCGATTCTTCTATATAGCTCTCAGCAACTCCATTGGATTTCCATCCTCCATGCCTTTTTAGTGTAATAAGTTTAGCCCCTAATATGGCATAAAATCTTTTTGTACCTATCTCTATAGATACAAACAGCTGTGTTTTAAATATCAAATCCAAAAATCTTTTTGGATTTGATTTTTTAAAACGTTGAAACGTCAAAATAGCGGCCGGCAAAACATTGCCGGCCTGTTAGAGCGTCCAGCAAAACTTTGCCGGCCGCTCCTTGAAACAGAACGGCAAGATCGACTTTGCTCAAACAAGGTTGTCAAAATAATGACCACATTACATGCATTTTTGAGTAAAGGTAATTAACCGAGTATTAGTTTTTTGTTCGTCAAGTAAGTTAATACAAAGTATTGGTCTCGTATTTTTCTTTTAGCACGTAAACATAAAGTGACGACGATGTAATGCGTTGAAATATCGTGACACGTTATGCCGCTTGTACACTTTATAATGCCTTAGTGAAGTCACAAGCCCCCACTCCTGAATTTTGATGCGCTATAACTTTGTATTTGTTTTATTGATTTGGTAAAGCAAAAAAGCGTACTAAAAAGACGTAAACAAGAAAAAAATCATGCTGTTCAGTCGGAGGATACATCTGGTTTTGGTCAGCCAGCTCGCGAATATGTATCCTCCGACTGCACAGCATGATTTTTTTCTTGTTTACTTCTTTTTAGTTCGCTTTTTAAGCAGTGGGGTATTTTTTAATTAACACTTTTTGGTAATTTTTTTTTTCGAATTAGGTACATTTAAACATATAAGAGATTTTTTTTCTTGTTTACTTCTTTTTAGTTCGCTTTTTAAGCAGTGGGGTATTTTTTAATGGGTGGTATTTAATACTTTAACTGTAATTCCCCTTTTTTCAATCAAAATATTCGAAATTACTACCAAAAATACTGAATTGCACACAAAATTTGCTCATCAAATAAATGAATTATACTATACTGCTAGATCTTTAAAGCTTAACTGTTTTACTGAATAACTATCTGTTAACTAAAAGTAAATCTAATAATTCTTCGAGTGCAACAAAATATTTAAGTTTTAAGGGAGGGGGGGAAACGAAACAAAGTCGACGGAGCCCCGCTGCGCAGGGCTCCTATTTCTGTCTGCAGGGTCTAAAGTAACCTAACATGAAGGAGATGACGGGAGCTGAGTTCGCTCGCTTTGCTCGCTCACTTCAGCTCCCGTCATCTCCTTCGAACCTAACCTATCCGTGTCGGGGTGCCCTAAGCTCCCGAGCTCGCTTCGCTCGCTCTTGGACTAATTCACATTTATTTTATATTTAATTGAATAATTTGTGTGCAAATCAGTATTTTTGTTTTACGGTGAGTAATATTGTTTTGCAGTAGGTTATTAGTGGAGATATTTTGTTTGCTTAAATTTCTAAATAGAGGTGCAGTTAAAAATTCCCCTTTTTTAATTAACACTTTTTGGTAATTTTTTTTTTCGAATTAGGTACATTTAAACATATAAGAGTTATATGTTTAAAATATGCGCCTTTCTATTAATTAATTTATATATATATATATTATTTTATATATAGTATTTATTATAGTACATATTTAAGTATGTTTATTTTAACTATATATTTTTGTATTAATTTTGCGGTTTAATATTTTTATTTCATTTTTTATGCACCTGCCATGCTATCTCTTCACCGCCCTTGGTTGACTGGTAGAGAATGCCTCAGGCATTAAGTCCGCCTATGTACTATTATGTTGCATGAAGTTTTAATAAATAAATAAATATACAATATTATAAAGAGGAAAGATTTTTTAGTTTGTATGCACCGAATAGGCTCCGAAACTACTGGACCGATTTTTTTATATATAGATTTTACCTGACAAAAAAGCCGCCATTTTTCTATTTTTAAATTTTAATGAAGTATGTAAAATCGCAGGGTTAAGACGAATCGATTGACGTATGAATGATCAAAATCGGCCAACACATTTGGTGTCTGGAACGCCACATAGCAACAAACATACATACATAATTATATAGACTGATAAACACATTACCCTCCTTCGACATTTTGGTAAAAATACGTGTCTAATATTATTTGATAATCTCACTGACGGACTAAATAGAATTATCATTTTTCTACACAGGCAACATTCCTATTATATTCACATACACAAACAACCAGACCGGAATCACTACCTGTACCAGTGTGGTCATAAAAATATTTTTACCGTGTGGGAATTGAACATGTGACACGCAGCGCAGCAGCTGATCGCTAAACCATTGTGTTGTTGATGTTGGAAGGGACATAATTTATTATTCGGATAGCAAAGTAATGATACAGCCTGGTACCAACTACAAACCCAGAATATAAAGGAAATACTGAATTAGTTAAACTCTTGTGGCCCTGAAACCATTGACTGCTTTCCTTTTGTTTAAGAGAAAACTCTGCGCAGATTCGCCTGGCAGGGCGCATGTCGATCTAGAAATTGTATGTACAGACGGTTTTAATTGGTTACCCGATTTTCTAAGGAATTGGTATGCAGGAGTTGTAACCCAATTAACCTAGGCGTCTGTGGTTTGTTCGTGAATCCTTTTCACCAAAATGAATAAACAAAAATAGGTACTAATTAGCTTTGGACGATGAGCAAAGACAGTTGACTAGCCCCGGCAGAAACAATAATGTTCAGGTACAAGCTGCAGATTTTGGGTCTAAGCGAGGTGAGAAGAAACGGATTTGGTGAACTGAGATCGCCCGGAGGCTTGACTTTGCTGTATTAGGGTAAAGAAAGTGAGGAGGATGTGCGCGAGAATGGTGTGGGGCTCCTTATTTCTAATACAGCAAGGAAAAGCCTAGTGGGCTGAAAACCGATCTCAGACCGGCGGGCTTAATACGTAAGGAACAGCAAGTAGCAATAATTGTACAATTATTGTGCGATCAATTTAGTGACCTGGCTACTGAGGCCTTTAAGTCAAGTCTTTTCTTTTTTGACAGTCACTTTTAACAGAAGCTATTTTATCTGTCCGATGATATATAAAATGTATCGTTTGATGAATTAACCAGCTTATGAAAGAGCAACACTTTGTGGAGGCTGTTTTTTTTTACAATAGTCAATTTGATTACGATTTAGCTCCAATATTCCGATAAATTAATATTCGGAGATGTAAAGTATTTGTGTAAAGTAAATATGGCAGTGAAAATTGGATATTTTAATTTTATTTATAATTGATTTGAAAAATTTAATCAACAAAATGTCAATGTGTAAAATCCATTAATTTTTTTTTGAATTGTCGATTGTTATAAGAAATCGAATCGGAGGCACATTGTTTATTCATGATGACCACCACAAATACACCTGGAATTCACCCGACGGAGTCACAAAGAACCAGATCGACCATATTGCCATTTGCTCCAAATGGCGTTCTTCATTGCTTGATGTCCGCAACCGTAGAGGCGCCGATTTGGATAGTGACCATTATTTGGTAGTTGCTGAAGTTCGGCTCAAGGTTGCGGTAACCCGTGCAACTGGAGAACACGGCAAAGTGGGTCGAATGTACGATGTGAGTAAACTTTTTAATTTGGAAACCCGTAAGGCGTTTCGGTTTGATCTACGTAATCGGTTTTCTGGACTGGACGATGCTGCGGACTCAGTGGACGAGGAGTGGAGCCGTAATAATAGAAATGCCTATACAGAAACCAGCTCCGTGGTCCTTGGGCATAAATCAACTAATGCGTGCGAGGACTGGATGTCACTTCACACATGGAGCCTCATTGAGGATAGAAGGAAGTTATACCTCAAACTGCTTGAGACGCGTGATGATGCCGAACAACCTATCATGGACCTCAATGCCCAATACCGCCAGAAGCGCAAGGCCATTTATCGCAGTACGCGTGCAGACAGAAGGCGCTGGGCTGATGATTTTGCTGATCGTGCTCAATAGGCTGCGAACACTGGCTACTTGAAAAAGCTGTATAAAGCCACGAAGACCTTGGCAGGAAACAGAAGGCTCAAGAAGAAGAAGCCGCTTAAAGAAGGGGCAGCTTATTGTGACTTCGGAGGGGCGGCTGCAGCGCTGGCACCAGCACTTTGAGGAGTTCTTCCGATTGTCAGCATCTCTGACGGCTTACGCGAGGCGGCGAAAATTGGGCTCAAAATTAACATCCGGAAGACCCAGGAGATGCATACAGGTGTGAGGCATTCATCTCCGATGTTAATCGGCACAGAAGTTGTGGAACGCATCCACGAATTCACGGGAGCGTCGTGTCAGAGACTGGAGGAACTAAAGAGGACATCACTTCACGGATCGCCAAAGCGCGAGCAATCTTCGCACAGCTGAGACCTGTGTGGCAGTCGCGGAAACTGACCCGAAGGGTTAAACTCAAAATCTTTGGGTCCAATGTCAAATCCGTGCTGCTCTACGGGTGCGAAACGTGGAAGGTAACAAAGGACATCTCGCGCCAAATCCAGGTCTTCGTCAACCGATGTCTTCGTCGCATCCTCGGAATTTTCTGGCCCGGGATCATCTCTTATGTAGAGCTGTTGGAGAGATGCCACGAGACCCCGATCGACCGCCAGATCAAGCGACGTAAATGGTGTTGGATTGGTCACACGCTCTGTAGGAATTCCGATCATATTCCTAAACAGGCCTTAGATTGGAAACCCCAAGGAAAAAGGAAGCTAGGCCGTCCCCGTCAAACCTGGCGACGCACCATATTAGCTGAAGCGACGAGTATCGGAATGGCGTGGAGCGAGGTGAAGCTCGAAGCTCAAGACCGGTCTCGATGGAGGACTACTGTGGAAGCCGTCTGCCCCAACTAGGGGTCATAAGACTACCGGGATAAAAAGTATTCTATGTTCTAATTCCAACCATAGATTTACTAGAACCCCTGCAGTGGGTTCCGCATTGTCAAGACGGCGGGGGGCAGGAGCCGTGGCTTGGCCAGACACGGTGAAGCGAAGAGGAACCCGAGGAGGGACCGCTCGTCAGGGCTTTTTCCGATTAAGCCGACGACGTAGCGGCCAACAAATAGGGGGTGCCGCTTGGGCGACATCGCAGAGACATCGCGGCTGAGGGTTGGAGGCCACTGCGGGAGAGGAGTGCCGGTATTGCAGTGCGACGCAATGTTGGCCGCTCTCCCTATCCCCTGCAGGTGAATAGTGATAGGTAGCTGGGCAACTGACCTGACCCATTAGAGGGGGAACAAGGGTGCCATACACGGGGTCTACACGAAGGATACCGTGGAGTTTTAGTGGCTTGGAGTCCCGCATAACTACGCTATCTCCATGTGGTAGCGCAGTATGCATGAGAGTTTATCAAAGCACAAAAAAAAATTCTCCTCGAACACCAAGTTTCGTTTAAGTCCATTGAGCCACTGAGGATTGATTAAGATACGTCCAAACATACAGATTTTATCATTTATGGTGACAGGAATGGAAGAAAAAAACGTGTTGAACCATCCCCAAGTAACATGGGTCAGGAGCAAGAAGATGATGATTGTAATAGGATATTTAACTAGTTGTTCCTCAGACGTTTCCCTGTCCCGCTATGTTTATTGAAGTGTAATTTGCGGCTATTCTCAAACAGCTGTCACAAATGATCGAACACGGATATTCACAACCAATACCAATCAGTAATCAATTCTAAAGGAGTCTGCCCACTACACCGTATCATGACCGTGTTGGGCAAAACAGTATTCTTTATTTTGAAAAGTATGAGACTACCTACTAGACCGTTTCATCATGTCGTATCAGAATCGGAAATATTCTCTGTTGACATTACTCACTAAGCACGGGCATGGCACGCTGTTAATACGTTCTATTCTAGGAATATGATAGGAGTCAGTATCATGCTTTTTCCGATTTGATACATTCCTAGCACGGTTAAGTTATACGGTGTAGTGGGTAGAATCCTTAATAGATACCTATCAATCAGTGTAATGAATTTGCTTGATTGATTTCTGAGGTTTTCAGCTAATAATTGGGGTACTATCTATTTGTAGAGACAAACCTAACGACGTGTGTGTGTGAATTATTCAAATCAAAATTAATTAAGATATTGATTGATTTTCGAGAATGATTGACTGTGTAACTTTATCATTATTAATACACCTAGTATCATTACTATTATTTAAAACGGATTTCCTAACCTAATGAAAAATATCTATAAATTAAATACAATAGTCTTAATAATGAGCAGTGGTGGTCCTGTGAACATGACTTACAAGTTGTGGGTCGTGGGTTCGAACCCAGGCAGACGCTTAACTTACACAAACTCGCAGAATCACAACTCCACATTCAACACACTTACACACATGAAAAGGCTATGGTTTATTTTGTCTTGTCACTTCTTTAACTTCTGACCCTCTGATGTTTGATATACAACACAAGTGTGAGGATCCTGGTACCCATAACACAAGTTAAATCTTTCTTTTGGGTGCCAGAATTCATTTACAAATACTACTGACATACGTTGTTACTCGTTGATGTGAATTTGTTATTTATGCGTCATGTTGTTCATAAGTGTTTGATTGTACAAATTTAGTTCCAATAAACAATTTATTTTATTTTATTTATTTTATTTATTTATAATTGGCATTATCATCTGCAGCTGGTCAGCAGGAAGAGATATCTAATCACAGTGCCTTGCTGTACTATGATACTTACGAATAGTAGGAAAGTAGCCTTTGATGCTCAAGCATGAGGCGACAATACGACAGCGATGTGAAATCATAGAAAGTAGTTCTACAGAGAGAATTAAACTCGTTCTCGCATCTTTTTCACATTATCACTTAGTGCCTGTTTATGAAATCAACTTTTTATTTTGCCTTTTTGACCATGGAGAGCCTCAATACAATGCTCGATGACCTCAGTAGAGCTTCCGAAAGAGTGGGTCTGAAAATGAACATGGACAAAACCAAGGTGATGTTGAATGCCCATGTTACACCCGCTCCTATCAAGGTTGGAGACTCTACACTCGAAGTTGCGGATGACTATGTCTACCTGGGACAAACGATCCAGTTGGGTAGGGCCAACTTCGAGAGAGAGATCAACCGTCGAATCCGACTCGGCTGGGCAGCGTTCGGGAAGTTGCGCGGTGTCTTCTCGTCCAACTTACCACAGTGTCTCAAGACAAAAGTATATGACCAGTGTGTGTTGCCAGTGATGACATATGGCTCTGAGACGTGGTCGCTTACAATGGGCCTCATCAGAAAACTTACAGTCTTTCAAAGGGCAATGGAGAGGGCTATGCTCGGCGTTTCCTTGCGTGATTGAATCAGAAATGTAGAGATCCGTAAGATAACCAATGTTACCGACATATCTCGAAGAATTGCCAAACTTAAGTGGCAGTGGGCAGGGCACGTTGCTCACAGAACGGATGGCCGATGGGGCAGAAAGGTTCTGGAGTGGCGACCGCGAACCGGAACACGTTGCGTTGGAAGGCCTCCCACGAGGTGGACCGATGACCTGGTGAAGGTTGCGGGGATCCGCTGGTTGCGAGACGCACGGGACCGGTCAATGTGGCGACGCTTGGGGGAGGCCTATGTCCAGCAGTGGACGTCTTTCGGCTGATATGATGATGATGATTTTGCCTTTTTATCTTTTCCACACATCACCAGCAAATCGATCTCGTCCAAAAATAGGTCAAGCTCAAAATAGTCACGGTCACTTAAGTCTAAAGATGGCATTAAGACGATGAATACTCAATTGGGGCGACTCCAGACAGTTTACGAGATAAACACGGCAATGCATGCCCATCCAATCTCGCTGTGAGCTACAAATGGTACTAAACACGGGTTCAAACTCCAGTTGGGGTACTCGGAACGCTCCAATAACTGCCGAGAGAGCTTAAGGCCTTGTCCACAGTGGAGACGCTGTGACTAGAGCGGGTACGGGTGTGGTTACGGAATCTACTAAGTAGTCACAGTGAATCGCGAGTTGTTGTAGCGGACAGTGGAGGCTCGACATGTTTCCTCAGGGTAAAACAAAAGACGATCGCTAGCTATTGAAGTCACTCTGTCATGTCACGCTAGACACCCGCCATCGTCACATCGTGTGTTTGATACTTCGCGCCTGCTTTAGAACCCGCGCAAGCTATTCACCCTGTCCGGTATCTAAGTGCAGCAAATACAGCCAGGCCGTGCTTGTGTTTACTTGGTTCGTGCTTGTACAATTATTATGTTAGTACCTTCCTATTTCTTTTTAATGTAGAGATGCAGATAATTTTTGCTCCATCTTTTTAAATTATATTTTTGGAGGATATTACTGGAAAAATTAGGAGAATGAGTACGTTTAAGATTATTTAACCACCCTCAGACAACGGCTAGACGATAATGCTACATTCATAGAACAATTATAAAATAATTGTTGCCATATTGTCACATTGTGTCTGCTGACTGAAGGAGCCTTAGGGAAATGATTTCATTTGCGTAATGATACCATGGTAGGATATTTAAGGTATCTAAGTATTTTATTCTAACATTCTTAGTGATCGGCAATATCCCATTACGATTCTGTACCGGTAAAGGTCGTAGCTCATTTACACGACCCCACTCCAACACCACTCCCGCACAACTCCGCATCCAACGGAGATAGCTGTTCGCCTCGCGCCGACTGCTAGCAGGTAACCAGCTGTCTTCGCACTTACAGCTAGCAGTCAAATGTCTGCCCATGCGCCGACCGCTTTCGCCTTCTTTTTGACATGCTAGTAACGTGCTTCAAGCGAGCAGTCTACGTATACACCGCGTGGGTCACGCGCTTGAAGCGCATGGTAAGCATGTTGTAAGCAAGACGACAAATATCGAGTGGTACGCTGGCAGTAAGCTTGCTTATAGCAAGTTGTTTGCAAATTTGTGTTGTCAATGTATTTTATGTCTACAGAGGACACCCTGAAACTTACATTTCAATGAACATTATTTTGCTGGGTGGAAGTGGTGTCGTATAAATCGGCAACGACCTTAATATTTGCGTTTAGTCTGTTTCTGTTGATGACTGTATGTCTAGATGTTACTATTGACTTATTAACTTGATAGGGTTCGCTGGCGGGAGTACTTGAGCGGCGTTATAGGCACAAAAGAAAGCCTTTGTTGGATTGAATACTTCTCGTTGTTTTATTTTCTTAGATTGTACACTGGTGACGCTGTTGATTCGGAATGTCTGACCGCAGATGTGTAGCCTCTATAAAAACAGACGCATCCCCACGCTTATGCCTTACGCGTGGTCTCTACTGACCTAACCAACCACAACACTCCGATCCGCGCGGGAATCTCAACACAACGAGCGTCGGCCAATAAGGGCGCTCTAACTTGTTAGCGCCAAACTCTTGCAGCGTGGTATGGGGAACTTTCTTTGGCTCTTTTCTGCGGTAAAACATCCCTTACAATGTTGAACTTATGACTAATACATGTTGAAACGCTACATCTATCTAATTATAATACATTTCAACAATAAACCTTAATTTAAACACTAAAAACGCCCATATACTAAAATACCCTGGTGGCGTCTTAAGTAACTAGAAGTTGAAAGGCGCGTATTTTTAGGGCCTCTCGTTCCGGCACGCGATTGGCCGGTGCCAGGTCCAAAATCTTGTTACCTGAACCGAGTACGTCGGGGGCGGGTCGCTTTCTAATCTTATGGTGCAACTATTATTATTTCTATGCTAATATGCCTCGCTGAATACAGCAATTCATTATTCCTAGCCTACACTTAGATGTCTACTTGATCATTATACAATAACAATTTAAAGATAAGAACCTACACTTAAATATCATCTACGCTTAAAATTACTCTTTATTTTAAACAACTTACGTATCTACACTTAATCATATAGACCTCTTATGCTAATCGTGTCTCGTCGCTAACAGTTTCAATGGAATCGACTTTGACGATTAGCCGGTATTAGATATTTAGGTCACCACACAACTGCTCAGTAATGAGATTTACAAACGCTAACGATAATAGGGTTCCTGTACTCCTTATGCATATGTAAATCTTCCTGCCCTAGTCCCATGTTACTCGGGGTCGGCACAAAACGTTGTTTCTTCCATACCGTCCTGTACACCGCCACGCTATCACTGACTCCCTTTTCTTTCATATTACTCATCACATAGTCCATCTATCTTTTTTTTACTCTCCCCTCCTTCTCCATTCATCCAAATTTTTATTCATAACTGTTTTATTGACATGCGTTTCATCCCTCTAACGGTTTCCTTTCAATTGTTCTGTCACAGGCGCCAATTTCAAACTTCCTCTAATATACTCCTTTCTCAATTTATCCATTCTCGTCTCGACATCTATCTCTACATTATCATTTCTGCTACATGCAATCTCGTTTCTTCCATTTTTCAAAGCTCAACGTTCTGATCCATAGAGTATGACGGATTTATTTTATTTCTCCTCTCAAAAACATGACCTTAAAGAACAATTTATAAAATCAATTTAGGGGGAAACATTTTGCAGTCAAGTGAGTATGCGGAGCTGGTGTCTGTTATAAATAACCTGTATTACAGATCACCAGGTCCTCACCTCATGAACAAGCAGGTATAACATAGCAAATATTTAAATAGAAAAATGTTTGACGGATTATATAGATTTATAACTAGCCGTTCTTTCTTTTTACTTTCATTGGTAGTAACAAGGGGAAATTGTAATTACCCTTCTAACAACTTACTACTGTAGTAGTAAGAAAGGGAATCAAATTACCAGTATTACTACTGGTAGTAAGATTGGTAGTAACACGGGCAACAAAGGGGTTAATAAGGAGATATATTCAGCAATGAAAAGCAAAATGTTAAAAACCTCCGACACATTTTTATTTCATACTTTTTAAACTACATAATTTATCTTGTAGTAGACACGTTTCGATCGACAATCTATCGAACACGTAATCATGACACCCCGATTCATACAGTAAATCACAAATAGCTGAAAGCACTCTCGATAAAGTCACCTTTTAAAAAAAAACTTTTATCAAAATCGGTTCATCCTTTAGGAACCACAGACAGATACACAAATACACAAACACATAGGTACACTCGTCAAACTTAAAACACCCTACTTATTTCGTCGGTGGTTAAAAAATAAACATCCAATACCACAAAACACAATGGGAGTGTGTGTGTATGTGTGGAGATGATGAAATGAGTGTAGCGTTGTATCAGTAACAGTATTGTTAATCGGATCCGTACTTCAAAAGAGAGAGATTACCTCTTACAAACAAACAAATAATTAAACGATAAGGCCGCCCATTGTATTTGTATTAATTTTAAGTTTCTTTTTATAATGTTATTTTAACATACATACATACATAAACTCACGCCTTTTTCCCATGGGGGTAGGCAGAAACTACAGAACGCCACCTGCTACGATCCTTACATACTTCTTTTGCTTCACACACATTCATACATCTAGTCATACACACACCCCGGTTATGGGTACTGCGCACTTGGCCTTTCTGAAGAACATCACCTATAAGGTCTATATATGTCTTTCTACGTTATTTTAAGGTGTACAATAAAGCATATAATAAATAAATAAACCTCTGTTTATTATTAGAGTTTAGGTGACAGCCGTACAGTATAAGGCATAAAAGGCTAGATAAATAGTACACAAAAACCTGATGGACCTCCTTATTCACGTAATAACGTTTAACGTTACCCAATCCATTTTAACCCAAAGAGTTTACGAAAACCGTTCCAAATACTCGTAAAAATTTACATAATTTTTGGGCAAAACTAAGTGAAAACCTTGCAATTTACGGAAATCGCTGCGCCCCTAATTTGACGATATAATATGAAGGGCTTGTTGCCAAAATTAGGAACAGATGCCTTGGATTTTTCTCTCCTGACTTTTATTCGGGTACCTATTATGCAAATAGCGCGCTACTTGGAATACAAATGATTAACCGATATTTTTTCATGTTTTTCCTTTACGCTTATAGCAGATAATATTCTGGGTAACGTTATAATCTTGATGGAATTAGGCTAAAAAGGTGGTGAAGGAAGAAATATATTGCCGTAAAACTTTTGCTTGCCATCTACATATTTAAAGCTGTACACTGTGTACATACTGCTAACAATATTAGTATGTAGTTACCAAAAAATATAATATTATCTAAACCAACTCACCTGTCGCAGGTCCGCTGGTAGATTTTGAAATAATCTGTGATCCACTATCTGTTTTTAATCTCCTCTCTTTTTTTAACGTGTGTAGTTGTAAATAAATTAAACACTTATTTCACTGGGCGTTCTAGATCCCTCGTGGGTATAGAATGACGTTGTTATTGTAATGAGCAAAATCATTGGTGCGTAAAGCCTAAACTACTAAACTACAGTTGCGACAAATTTATAAGAATTATTAAAATTCTTTGAACTCCAATGACCATTGGGAGGCCATACAAACATAATTTGTCTGTGTAACATTAGTATCATGATGTGTCTAATCTTACCACAACTACTTATATGGTAATCGGCTTCTAGTCTAACTGGATTCAGCTGAATACGTCTATTTTACATGGAGCTTACTACTTATCTCAGCTTATAACTCAGTTAGGTAGGTAACACGATACTTTTTGGCTGCAGTCCTTCTAGATTTCTAGATGCTTGTTAACATTTGCAAATTTTTATCTCGTTTTACTTTCTTTTGTTTGTTTACATAATACTAACGGATGCCTCACGGTTTCACCCGCGTAGTTCCCTTTCCCGTGTGAATGGAGGGATAAAAAGTAGCCTATGTCACCCGGAGATAGTGTAGCTACCCAACGGTGAAAGAATTTTTGAAATTGGTCCAGTAGTTTCGGAGCCTATTCGGTACAAACAAACACACAAACAAAAAAATATTTCCTCTTTATAATATTGGTATAGATATAATCTTTTTTATAGTTTCATACGACTTATTGTCGGGCCTACGTTTTCCCCCCATATGTAAATACTAATGCAAATAATCTAAATGCTAATGGAAATATTGTATTGTAATAGAGAGGGAATAGGCTACGCGGGCCCAGTGCGGATTGGTAGATGTCACATGTCTTCGATTTTTTTGATCTATGACATGCCAGTTTCCTCTCGATGTTTTCCTTCACGTTTTGAGAGCAACTGCTATGAAAAATCAAAAAAAATATGACAAACAAGTGAAGATAGACCATTTACCCGCCACCATCAACTTCCAGCCCTTATCCCATGTTACTTGGGTCGGTGCAACACATTTTCTTCTTCCATACCGTCCTGTCAGTGTCAACCGTTACGCTATCATTTCATTTATTATCAATTATCACATCCATCTTTTATTTGGCTTGCCTCGCCCTCTCATGGATGGATGTTCTATATTAAATCTACAATTTAAATTCCCGTCTTCCAAGACATTATAACACCGCACCTACAAAAAGTTAAATGACTTACATCAAAACTTCATTGACGCTCAAGTAAGAAAGCCGTTGCCATCATTAACTATTCATTGTGAACTCGTCATGTTCTGCCTATATATTATTATTAAAACCGAACTTGCCCAACTTCGTCTAACGATCTTACTTACGGACGTTTATTACCGTTTTACTGTGCCAAGTCTTAGGGGCTGTGCTGGAGAGTAATTTTCGGGTAATTCTACTCTGCATTATTGGTCAGATTTTGGCGTTAATGATTTGATGATTGCTTAAATGCGATAATTTGTAGATAAAGAACTGAACAAAAGCATGTTGTTGAGTTATTTAAGTTCAGCTGTTTTGTCAATTAGTTTCTTTTCTTTAATTGACATGAGCGCAATCAATTCACATAGACATTTCTTATAATTTGTTATAGGAATCATCTAAAGCAGACACTAAGAGTTTAGCATGATAACCCAATAATTGGGATGCGGATTTGAAGTCATAAGACAGCCACGGTAGAAAATGGTATTCATTAGAAGCCAACTCTAACCTACTAGGAAAAAATACTAGGGAGTTCAATAGAAGGTTCACTTTCAATTTTAAAAATAAAAGGATTTTCATTCTTAAAATCGCGATGAAGTTTCTAAGCCATAACATTCACAAGCGTCTTGAAAAGTTCTCGAAGCAGCAGTATGTCTGCACCCTTACCTTCATTATGAATTTATAAGTAGAGAAAGGCAATGGGAAATGGGCCGACAATGTTTTGATGAAAGACAGTTCCAATTTAGAAGCACGGGTGAAGGAATTCTCACAAATAACGAGAATTCGGCTCAGTCGTTTTGTTAAGATTAAAGAGGGATAAGATGGGTTGTATTTGTTTCGATTTAACTAGATTCTCCTTACAAATGCTTTGAATTATCAGTATACGGTTATAGGTATTCATAAAGCACAAGGGACCTAAGATACAGCGATTTATTTTGTACCCAGCACCGTCGTTTTAGTTAACAAATTATAATTTTAGTCTTCAAACACAAGGATTGTTGTGATTTATATTAGGATTACGTATGGCAATTATTTAGGTTGGTTCTTTTCTTGCCTATGTATACCTATATATATATTTTTGATTGTATAATTAAGCTTGGAAAGCAAGATTGAGTTAGTAAACTATAATTGTGACAATCGAAGAACCGCGAAAAATAACTTCAATTTCGGCAGTCGGTATTCCTGTTTTTGTTTCTTCGTTTATGACATCGATTGCCGAAAATAAAATAATTTCTGATCTTACAGTGTTTTCTTGGCGGTCGGTTGTATTTTTTTGTTAAAATAGTTTTTATTTTTCACTTTTTGTTTGTGGTACATAATGAGCAAGTTCTATAGTAAGGTACCTATAATTCACAAAATTATGCCAGAATTGATTATACTAATAATAACAAACTTGAAAATGACGGTGAAATTAGAGTGTACCAGGGTGAACCGTACACATTTTCGTTCTCCCTTTAGAGCGTATCCGCGTGATATTATGTTATGAAATGGCGTAAACAATTAACCGACATGCGATTGCAGCAATGCCGAGAGATTTGCCGCTGTTTATTAAAGAGTCATGTTTTATGTTTCTGAAGCTTTATTAGAGCTTCACTAAATTTTTATGTGATCACTTGAGAAGCACCAGTTTTCAAATAAAAAAATATTATCAAAGTCGGTTCTCTTAGTAAAAAGTTCTGACGTAACACACATGTGAAAAGTCAAAATTCGAGGTTTGGCTGTCACCTATTTCCTCCTCCAATATTGGACAAATTTAAAAGGTATGCCATAAACTAAAAAAAAAGGTAAAAACTGTGCCCCTATGTTTTCCTTTTTGATGATACATTATCTTTAGAAGCATGATAACCCTCAAAAAATGCTCAAAATTGCGCTTTTAAATGAAGTCTAGTGAACAAATTTGACAACTATTAATGGTAAAAAAAAAACACAGTATATATCTTTCTTTAATAAATAGTATGATTGTATCACTTGATAGGAAACTTTATATTTTAGTCAAGGAAAAGAAATTGGGGTAGTTTTTCTTATGATTATACGCTCCTCATAGATAATAATTATATTTAGATCTAACGTATTTTTACAGAGTACATACTTTTACATTTTGTACTTATGGATAGTTTGATTACTGATATAGATAACGCTTTTTTGTCAGAATCAAAAACTTGTGAGGTGGAAGACTGCAAACAATATCTTTCCGAATACCAAAATCCTTTTACAGTACTAACACAAAATATTCGTAGCATCTGCAGGAACTTTGACAGTTTTAACATTTTTCTTCATAGACTAAACATAGCTTGCGATATCATAATACTAACCGAATGCTGGTTATCAAAACGCCAAGAAAACATCCCTACTATGACGGGATACAACATGTTCCATAGCACTACTAACCAGAATCAAAATGATGGTGTCGTGATTTACGCTAAACAATCGCTTATAGCCACAGTTGAAGAACAGAATCAACAAGACTGTAACTGCCTTATAATTAAAATAGGTACAACTATAGCAATACTAGCTATCTACAGATCCCCATCGTTTAGAAATCTGGACTCATTTCAATATTTCTTAAACCAGGCCTGTCGTAATCTTTCCGCTTTTAAGCACATCATACTAACAGGTGACATTAACATAAACATCACTGCTGAAAACTGCGATGCTGGAATTCAAAATTACCTCAATTTATGTTCATACCATGGGCTTCTCATCGGTCATACGCTACCAACACATCAGAGTGGCTCGTGTCTCGATCACATGATGATAAAAACCAGCCTACCATATATTACCCTAGTTACTAATTCAACAATTACTGATCATAATGCTGTCCTACTAACAATGAACTTAACGCTACCTAAGCAAAATCGTCCACTGACAAAGTCCATACTAAACATGCACAAACTAGAACATGACCTGCATAACATTGATTTTAGCCCTGTTTACGATTCTCCTGACGCTAATTTGTCTTTGTCGTATTTAATTAAAAACGTCCAGCAAGCAATATTACATAATACGACCGTAATAACATTAAATCGGAAGCATTATAATATTAAACCGTGGATTACTCCGGGCCTTGTTCGATGTATAAGGCACAGAGACAAATTACATCAGAAAACCAAACGTTACCCTGATAATATAATGCTTCTTGTAATATGCAAGAGGTACAGGAACTTTTGTAATAATCTCTTGAAAAAACTTAAGATTGAATACGATAAGAACGAATTGCAGAAAGCAGGCAAAAATAGTAAACAGATATGGAAACATATTAAAAACTTGACTTACAGATCTAAACAACGGGAACCCGTTTCAAGTTTACTGCTCACTAACTCTTCACCCCTATCATCAGCTAATAATGTAAATAACTATTTCGTGAATGTAGGGAAATCCCTCGCGGAGCCACTCCTGAAGCAATCGTCTTATCGGTCTGCCGCGCACTTTCAGACTTCTCTCAAGAGCTGTGCTAAATCTTTTGCACTTTTGGATACGGACGAAAGTGAAGTAGAACTAATCATCTCAGCTCTGAAAGATGACTGTGCAGTCGGCTGGGATAATATTGATAATAAAATACTTAAGCGTTTTAAACACATTTTACTCCGACCGTTAACATGTATATTTCAGGCGTGCCTCCGAGAAGGAATTTTCCCTAAAAGTCTAAAAAAAGCGGTGGTCATCCCTATCTTTAAATCTGGATATAGAGATGTTGTGAATAATTATAGACCAATATCTATACTGCCTTCTTTATCCAAAATATTAGAAAAAATCATTAACAAAAGACTCGTCAATTACTTGGAAACGAACAACTTATTATCTTCTTCACAATTCGGGTTTAGAAGCAGATTGTCCACAGCAGATGCGGTTCAAAAGCTGACAGACCTCGTTGCACAAGAACTCGGCGATGGAAACCAGGTCCTGACTATCTTCCTAGACTTAGCAAAAGCTTTTGACACCGTATCAGTTCCTTTGCTTTTAAATAAACTGGAAACGTTAGGTATAAGAGGTACACAGCTGAAACTATTCGAAGATTATTTAAACGATAGATCGCAATGTGTTCGAATAGGAAATATAACTAGTAACGATGAAAAATCACTAGGATTTGGAGTTCCACAAGGCAGTATCCTTGGTCCATCATTGTTCCTCATTTACATTAATGATCTTTGTAATTTAAATGTAGGAAATTGCAAAATAATATCGTACGCTGATGACACTGCGCTTATTTTCACCGCAAAAACTAACTCCGAGCTGTATAATGTTGCACAGGCAGGTTTTAACATCGTTCTAAACTGGCTTCGTTGTAATTTACTAACACTAAATGCAGATAAAACAAAATATATTCAGTTCAACATGCGCAATCTTAATAACAAAACTAATCCCCATTTATATGCACACCAATGTAACAATCAGTCAGCCACTTCTTGTACCTGCCCTATGATCCTGGAAACAAAGTGCCTCAAGTATCTTGGAGTTTTTGTTGATAACACGCTCTCGTTTAGGCAACATATTGACAGTTTGGTTACTAGAGTACGTAAACTGATGTTTGCTTTCAAACAACTGCGCTCCATTGCCGACACTAACTTAGTCAAACAAGTTTATTTTGCTCTATGTCAATCAATACTTCAATATTGTATAACCTCATGGGGCGGAGCATCAAAAACTATCATTCTCTCTCTTGAAAGAGCACAAAGAGCTGTTCTAAAAGTAGCAAATTCTCTACCTTTCCTTTTCCCTACCCACCAGTTATTTAAATCTTGCAAAGTCTTGACTGTTCGGCAAATTTATTTACTGCACATAACACTAAAACAGCATGCAATGCTTAAATATAACCTAGATATAACTAACAAAAAGCGAAACGATATAGTATGCAGTTCAACCTCTACCTCTAAATTTGCATTTACATATAGATTCTTTACATTTTTAGGGCCCTTTTTATATAATAGATTAAATGGAATACTAAGTATATATAGTTTAAATTATTTTAACTGTAAAAGCATTGTTTTAAACTATTTGCAAGGTTTGTCATATGACCAGACTGAAGACCTGCTTCTAGTATTAAAAGAAAATTAGATTAAAACTACGTAAGCATGATTAAAAATAACACTACTATGTATATTTCCGCAGTGTCCTAGTTTTACTTAAAATTGTTAATTTATTGCAATACCTACATTATTAAATATAAATAAGCACTTTTACGCCTGAAGCACAGGTTCTACCTAGTTCAGGCAAATTATACATCAGCACTTTTTAGAACATAAGCAAATTATTGTAAATTTTGTACTTTAAGAAATAAATAAACGATTTTATTATTATTATTATTATTTTAATAGAGGTCGATTAACAAATTAGGGATATCGGTGCACAATCTTTGTATGATGAGAACAGCTACCATTCTATTAGTATTCCGTTGGTTTATACCACAGTAAATACCATTCGTTCCTAGTCTCTGCAACTAAAATAATTAAGGCAGTCTTTAAAAATGAAAATAAGCCCTGCTTAAATCTCAAAATAGAAGGCATGTATTTAAAAAAAACTTATTTTATCACAACGCTCACTCATGCCATGCGAACTAGGCTACTTAGAGACAATACCTTCAAAACAGTTCCAAAAGAATACCTACAACAACAGCTTTATCAAGGTAATAGGGATTGCAATCACGAACGGTGGGATCCCGTAAATTCTGGGGTTCAGAGAAAAAATGGCCGCCCAAGTGCAAGTTGGACTCATGCGCGAAGAGTTCCGTACCATTAGCGGCACCAAAAATACATAATATGTGAAAATTTCAACTGTCTAGCTTTCACGGTTCATGAGATACAGGCTGGTGACAGTCAGAGAGACAGACATTGGACTCTTAGTAATAGGCTCCCGTTTTTACCCTTGGATACGGAACCCTAAAATATTCTTGTACAACCCTAGTGCGATCCATGGGACATTAGACACACTCTGCGTATCAGTCAAACTTAATATTTTTTTAGTACTTACATATTTTCAGTATTGGGTAATTATTCCTGGTAGATATACATTATTATTAATGTACCAAAACAAACTATTGTAATTTAATTATGCTAAAGTTATAAAAATTGTTTTTTAGGGCCAAAATTAAAATGTTTTTCTTGTGGTTCTCTATATTTTTTGTTACTATCTAGGATCCCGTGAGATCCCGACCGGGTGTGATCAATCCCGCATTCCTGTTCCGTGAGATTGCAATTCCTACTAGTTATATTAAAGCCTCTTTATAGCGTTACCCGCTACTGCACTCAAAGCATTAGGCAAGCGCTGAGCAACCATTAGACGTAATTGTACAGCGGCTAGATTTTATCGTTCTAAACCTAGTTCCACTCATTTTATGGCGCACTTACACGTGTCACGTCTTCTCTGTTTTAAAGTCTGTCATAAATCGCTTTAAAGCGTGTCTCAGCGTATATTTTAGGAATGATTTTTGTGAAGTGATTTTCATTTTTTTTCTACTGTGTCTTGGGGATGGAGATGGTTTACGCCGTTGATAAAGGATGAGACAAGTCAAATAACAAATTGACAGTCTATCTTTCTAATAGAATATCTCTTTGTTTTGTAACGACAACTATCACATTATCAAGTGTTGTTTTTTAGGGTTCCGTAGCCAAATGGCAAAAAACGGAACCCTTATAGATTCGTCATGTCTGTCTGTCTGTCCGTCCGTATGTCACAGCCACTTTTTTCCGAAACTATAAAAACTATGCTGTTGAAACTTGGTAAGTAGATGTATTCTGTGAACCGCATTAAGATTTTCACAGAAAAATAAAAATAAAACAATAAATTTTGGGGGTTCCCATACTTGAAACTAAAACTAAAAATATTTTTTTTCATCAAACCCATACGTGTAGTATCTATGGATAGGTCGTCTTATAATAAAAATTCTCATTTTCAATGCGATCCTATAAATAGTTAACAATTAAGTAGATAATTTTGTGTCCAATGTTATTACACCAAGATCACAATAATACTAAATATATGGCACAATACCAAGTTTCCATTCAAACTGTATTCTCGACTTAGATTTTATTGCTGGAAACTTCTCAATTGTTCCAGAAGACTCGTTGACGAGGCACTTAACAATTAATGGATGTTTTCCGTCTCGTGCCGTCTCGAGCCATCTCGAGCCGTTTGTAATGAAGAATGATCCAAGCTGTATTCTTTTATTGTGAGTTTTAAGTGCCTACGTACCTAAGTATTTCTTTAGAGCTTCTTATGACTGATGTGAATTGGGTTTTATTTCTTGTAACGAACAACCTGCAGAGTAGGAAGTTCGTTGGAGTATGATTTAGTAGTTTTTTATCGAGGCTTATACCGTATGAGAGTTAAATCCTATACAACGGGAAAGTACTACCGGGTTAAGAACTGTGTACTCCGTTAAGTTTCGAACTCGTGCTCCGAGGGTTCCGTCTCTACCCATTATACCGCCGTAAAAAAATTGGTATCATTTTTATTGGTGGCTATGTTATAAAGATACGGGCAAATTTTGATTTTCGCGGCAACTTGTAAGTACCAAAATTTACCTTAACTTTTTTTTTTTTTCCCTTTATTTGTTCTGTAAGACCTTACTTTTGATTATATATTTTTATCGTGTTGACACAGGACCTTTATTTTTATACACCTAATAGGGACTATATATCTCAGCATCAGTATCTGGTATAAATTACAACTTGCTAGGTCCACCCGTTACTGAGAAAATCGGTGGTGACACACGGACGGACAGAGGGACAGACGGACAAGAGAGTGATCTTATAAGGATTTTTTTTTTTACCTTTTGAGGTACGGAACCCTAAAAATAAATAAAACACAATAAATTATAATATTTTATTTATTTTTATTACCAAAATTTAGCGGTGTATATGCTGATCTATCCAGCTGTGAAGTACTGATTGATTCACTAAAACAAAAAACCTTTACTTACACACTTTTAATCTGAATATAAAGTTGGATATCACAATACTATGATGTTCACATAAAGTGATGAAAGGCTTTTATTTTGCAGAGGGATCCCGGTGAAAAAAAAACAACATTTTGACTAATTATATGGAGGTCAAAAGAATTGAATAAATTATGCTGATTCTTAACTTTAAATAGGTACCTAATTTCAAATGCATAGAATTTCTAGTAAAAAAGTATCTGCATACTAAACCATTTTCAATTTACCCAAGTGGGCAATCAATCAAGTATAGTCTTAACAGCATTGATTTTAGAATTACAAGCCCTGGAGAGTTTATAAAATAATAAAATAATAAAGCCTTTATTTAATGCATTGAAGAATAATATCATTATGACTTTTACATAAGTATTTTTTTATACATAGCTATAATTTAAAAGTGTTTTAGTATTTTTTTAGTTTGTTTCAATGTCATATTAGTTTATAGCTTTCATAACATGTTTTCATTCCAAATTTTGATTTAAGTACTTATAGCTATATTTTTTTTTTATTAAATGTTCAAATTAAATTCCTATTTCAATTACCGTTTGCAATAGATAATTATGTCAAACGTATTTTTTTTTTAAATTTGAGTTTGAATATTCATTAAATAGATTTATAATTAAAATAATGATTGAAAAATAAGAAAAATATCCTGCATGCATGAACAGCACAAGTAGTGAGGGTGAAAGCCTCCTCCAGAGAACCCCATTGGTCGCGGTCTTTGGCTACTATCAGCCAGTTTTTCCCTGCAACTCGTGTGATCTCGTCTGTCCATCTAGTTACAGGCCTTCTTTTTTTTTCGAGCGCCTGTCGGACCTGGCCATGACGTCATGCGAACCGTCCATCGCTCGTCGCTCATTCTCGCTTCTTGTCCTGCCCATCTCCATTTTAACTTAAGAGCGTAGCTAAGAGCGTCTTTCACTCCTATTTTTTGCCTGATAATAGTGTGACGAATTTTCTGACATTTCCTGATTTATTAGACACTTCTCTCCATGCTTCGCTGGCAGGACGTGATTTTGTTTTTGATTTTTCGTGTGAACTTCCATGTTTTATAGGCGTAAGTTAATAAAGGTAAAATACATGTATCCATGACCTTGTTCTTGATTTTCATTGGCATTGGACTTTTAAAATTTCCTTTAGGCTCCAATATTTTTCCATGTCTTTATTCTTTCTACTTCTGCCTCGTTGTTTAGTTTTTGGAAATAAATTTGTTTGCCTAGGTAGATATAGCTTGTAACGTACTCTACTAATGTGTTGTCCAGAAATACAGAGTTTTGTGTGGCATTTGTCATGAGTTTTGTTTTACTCAAGTTAATTTCTAGCCCTGCCTCGCCGCTTGCTTGTTGTAACTCTTGTAACATTGACTCCAGCTCTGTGCCATTTTCTGAAAAAGGACAATGTCGTCGGCGAACCTTGGGTGACTAATATGTTTCCCTTCTATGCATATTTATTTATTTTATTGTGTTATCCCAATTTAATTTTCCAGTACTGCTACGAAGATTCAAGGTGATAGGGAGTCGGACCCTGGAGAGTATATTAGTTTTAAATAATAATATATTTAAATTCAGAATTACAGATTGGAAAAATAAAAACAGATTTTTTGAAATAATAACAGACACAAGTATTGCAATTTCAACCTGGGATGCCCTGCACTAACGTAAACTAGCATAGGTGGCAGATGTTCTCACAGAATGGCAATTGTAAGACAGTAAAATTAATAAAGATTGTCAGGACGTTTACTGAATACTTTCACTGTGCGTGGAATTCTCTGCCGGAGTCTTTTTTTTCCTGATAGCTACAACTTACCTTAGGGCCTTTAAGCCAAGAGTGAATCCGTTATTCCTAGGCAGACGTGCTTCATCGTAGACTACATCATCGCTTACCATCAGGCAAGATAGTGGCCAAAAGCGAGCATATCGTTAAATAAATAAAAAAAACCTCACCAAGAAGCTCACCAATGAAAGCCGTCCAATCCCGATGTCTATGACTGTTAATCAATCGAATAGCATCGAGCCTCATCTGAGTCGGACGCCAGCGGTATCAGCGATCAATTGTTCGTGAAATTGGACTTCTCCATCATAGACGGACGTTCGAACGTCGATAGGATCTGCCACTAAATAGATAAGCACAGAAAGTCGGTTCAATAATCAGCCTACAACATTCTAACAACTGGGACATTAAGGAATTAAGTGAGCACCACGCAGACCAATGAATGTGAATGTGAATTAGTGGATGTCACATATCTTACATGCAGTTTTATTTTCCTTCACTATTCACTTGTGATCAAATCACCGCACCAAAGCAAAGCACTCTTGATTCACAGAATAAAATACATGTACAGAAATAAGGTTGGCTTTATACAATGAGCAAAAACATGCTCGCGCATAGACATTCTTCCCGTAGAGTGATGCACACGTCTTTGCGACCGGCATTTGTTTTAGATCTCCTACGTATTATACGCGTCCTTTGTTTTCGCTCTTTGTATCGAGTCGACCTTCTGTACATATGTGTATATTTTTGACGTACTATGCATTGGTTTCATGAAAATATTTCCGAATAGTCAGTGCGGCGTCATTGGAATTTGCATGCATATTGCAGATGACGATGAGCGATAATGAGATACATGACGCTGAAGTGTACAGACATTGTTACAATTTATCCCTTACGCACTGAAATACTTAAAGAGACATGAAATCGATACGAAAATAATGAACTAAGTAAATAATTAAATTCTTCGGCTTAGTTCTCTCTGTTACTTTAATTAACACAGGTGTATTGTTATATCATTTGAAATGTTTTTTCTAATACCTGTTATCAAAGGTAAAATTGATTGCTTTGAAAAGACAATCTCTACGAGTACTACAAGTATCTTTTTTCACAGTAAAATACCCGGTTCATATGAACTGAATAAAGTAGCTGTCTTTGAGATACTGTTGGTATATTAGTCATCATAATCTTCCTGCCTTTATCCCATGTTACTTGGGGTCGGTGCAACACGTTTTCTTATTCCATACCGTCCTGTCCCACGTCAAGCTATCACTGACTCCCTTTTCTTTCATGTCACTCCTCACACAGTCCCTTTTTCTTTGGTCTTTCTCTCCCTCTCTATCCATCCACATTTATATTCATAACATTTTTAGTAAAATGCGTTTCATCTCTCTTCATCACATGACCATACCAGGACAAACCGTTTCCTTCAACTTTTCTGTCACTGGCGCCACTTTCAAACTTCCTCTAATATACTCATTTCTCACTTTATCCATTCTCGTCACTCCGCACATCCATCTCAACAACTGCAATAGTGAAATGTATTGATCGCAATATTTATCAAGATGACATAAATAATACACTATCGGACATAATTGATTGGCTTAACAAAAATAATTTAGTTATAAACTTAAAGAAAACCAAAATAATGCACTTTCACCAAAGAACTGAAGTACCAAAAGTAAATATCAGACATAGCAACTGTGACATTGAAGAAGTTAAAGAACCAAAAATTCTTAGGTTTATTCCTTGATAACCAGCTTAACTGGAAGGCCCACATACTAAGTAAGAAAATAAATAAATCAGCATACACACTTTTCCAAATTGCGAGAAAAATAAATATGGATTCGCTACTAGTAGCATATCACGACTTAGTAGCTTCAATTTTGCGATATGGTATCATTTTTTGGGGCAATTCTACTGATAAAGACGTCGTTTTTAGGTCACAAAAAATATGCATAAGATCAATGTGTGGTCTTAAAATTGATGATAGCTGTGTACCATTCTTTAGATCGCTTAAAATACTTACCTTACCTTCATTATATATTTTTGAAATTAGTGTTTTCGTCAAAACAAACATGAGGTTATTCGAAAAGGTGATGACGTTACGAGATTTTCCGATTCGTAGCCAATACGCAAACTCTTTAAGCAATCAGCGTTGTAAGACTGCCTTAGTGAGTAAGAGCGTTTAAGGCATGGCACCGCGCATTTATAATAAATTACCAGATGCCATAAAAAAAATTGAATGTTACAATTAACAAAAAAATAAATCAAACTGTTACTAATTGAAGAATATTATTAAACGACTGATGAATTTTTGAATGATAAAATAATGTAACCTTTCTATTGATTTGACTGGAGAAACAAACTTTAATTAAATATTGTGACAAATTGTAATTTATGATTATTATTTATGCTGCAGAAATTTATCCATATTTTGACATTCATAATGTTGTTGTTATTTAATAAATATTCTATTAATTTTGACACACCTACCAAATAATTTGTGTTTACCTCTCGCATGAATAATATTTTGTTTCTCTTTGTATTTCTCATGTAACCATAATATTTGTACGCTCCTTGACACGAACTTTAATTTAAGAACTGTAATTACTACATATGTTAAACAAATAAAAATGATTATGATTATTAACATTCTTATCTCTGCTACAAGCAATCTGTTTTCATCCATCTTTTTTACAGCATAATATTGTCATATTATTGCTATATTAGTCCTGGCTGAAAATAGCCTCAACCAAATGTTATACTTTGCCACAACTGGGGCGTTCTACTCACGATATAACAAGAAATGTCAAGGTTTTACAATGCCACCTTCTCTCCAAGGACTATCGTGACAATACGTTATATTACGTCAATCATACAAGTGTTTGAGCGACGCGATGTTCAATACAGATAAGTACCTGCGTCACTCGGGATGATTACGGGTTACGTGAAGTAAGAACTAAAATGTAAAAGCGACCAAAAATCTGCGTTTTTCATTATTTAGTTATTTTCTTGCCACATTTTTTTAAAAGCATTTGACTTATTTTAATCAAATATAAATAATGGAAAAATGAACCAATGACCTGGTTAAGACTTCGGGAATTCGATAGATGCGAGGCCCACAGGACCGATCAGAGCGGCAACGCTTGGGAGATATATGTCCTGCAGTGGACGATTTTCGGCTAAAATGATGACGATGCTGAAATTACATCAATAGTGTTATCATATTGCGTTTTGACGGTAAGTCTAATTCTGTCTCAGCAGTAAGCGCTTGATTAGTAAGCAGTTGGAGAAGAGTTGCAATGAAACGAAAGCAATGGAAATCGATAGAAGAAGTTTTTTCTAAGAGACATACTTTAACTTTTACTCAAAGAACAACAACAACAACAAAAAATATCATAAGTGTGGAACTTCAAAATTAAGTGGCTTTTGAAATTAAAGATATAGCCAACATGTCACAAAAGCTTAATCTACTACCTAACCGTCGACCAATTACAATGACAATGAGTCTATTCACAGTACATGTATGGCAACGTCGAGTGAATGTAGGACCGTCACCCGAGGGCAAGATGCCCCGTTATCATAGGAGCCGACGTAAATCAAATCTGACTTATTTCTACTGAAATAGAAAGTTCTGTCGCTGTCTGACATTTAAGTGGCAAGATTCTAAGCCGAACTGCCGTCGTTTCTGTAAAAAAACATACAAAATACTGGGGCGAAGTGAGCATGAACTGACCAATCGTTTCAATTGCTGCTAGGGATCGACACTTCAATTTTACTTCACCTCAGTTATCACGATGAGATTGTTACAGAGAAGAACTAAATTTTCAACAAAAGTTCAATATTCGTCGACGTGAATTTCGAACTATACCACGGCAACGTTGGTGCTTATTATTATAATTACTACTACTATAATAAACGAGAAAGTTTGTGACGATTGACTGATGGATATATGCTCGTTACTCTTTCACGTAAAACTTCTGGACAGATTTGGATGAAATTTGGCACACTGACATAACGTGTATTAGCACTTAGAATAGAGAACGTTTCCTAGGGATCATTTTCGACTTATACGTGGGTGGAGCCGAAGGCGACAGCTAGTTCTGTATAAGCCTAAGCCAGGCCATGATCTACCCGTGTTCATAATATTTGAAGCCATTCAGCAAATTATTAATAAACGACGTAAATGATTAACAAATAGCCAAATTGAAAATAAATAAATAAGAAAATGGTTATTTATTGTAGAACTTAATTGAAAAAATCGCAATATCTTTGATTGGATTTAAAATTAAAAGAAGTTTTCCAATAAACAATTATTGGTTTCTAGAAAAGGTTGCAAATTGATTGAAGCATTCAATTTGTTGTCTGCTGTAACTTCTTACCATATAAATACAAATAATAATTGTATTGACACCAACGCTAATACACAACACTTGTTTTCAATTTATTTAATTGAATTAATTTTCAAATCTTTCAGCCATAAAAATTCAATACTAGTAAATTATTAATTATTTCCACTCGATTTCACAAATGAATTTAAATATTGAAATTAAATAATTATATTTCACAGTCAAACTGCCTTGTATTTTTGCCAGAATTAAATAATTATTTCACATGTGAACAAAATCAATCTGTTAAATGATACAACATAATAACTCGATGATTAATAATCAAATCGCATTTCATATAATAAATTTACTCGAATTTCGTGTAACATAAGATTTGAGCTGGAAATGCGGTTAATATTCAAGAGACTATATCGTTTCGATACAATAAATACTAAAGCGAAGGACAATGACATTTTTCAATACATCCCGATCTATCCAAAATTATACAAATACCGATACTTGAAACTTAATCCATCTCCAAGATCAAACCAGTACTCATCCAGCGAAATTTTTCAGCGAGACAATCTTGCCATTCATGTTTATCAAAGGTTTCAAAGCAGGTTTAAAAATGAAGAGAGGAATATTCAAACAGGGATAAAAACTGTCCTTAGCAAGTTTCCACATAATTAAGCAGTGTTTAACGCTTCAGCTGTGTCGCGCGATTGTTAGCTAAGAGTCTCGGGTTCTCTTGGGATTATATGTATATTTCTTTTTTTTTGTAGGCTATTCAGTGAGTTTTATTGTCAGGTCAAGATAAGTGTTATTGGTTTTTACATTCAAGATATTCTAAGAAGCATTCTGATCGCGACGCTCGTCCCTATTGAATGAGACTTAAAGGACTAACTAATATCAAGACAAAATGCATTTCGTTACTTATTGGGAGCAACTTACTGCAGAACCAATTTTTTGTCGACAGAGATAAATTCATTAAGAACATTGTGTAAGGGAAATGTTATGACAAGTAAAATTTCACAATTTAAAAACCCCCGACACATTTATCTTGCGAAAACACTCCGATCCAAACAGTAAAATGTCCATAACTTTTGAACGGCTGAACCGATTTTATTCTAATATAGCTAAGAACACTCTCGACAAAATTACCTTTCAATCAAAAAAAACTAAATCAAAATCGGTTCATCCGTTTAGGCGCTATGATGCCACAGACAGACACACAGATACACAGCAACACACGTGAAACTTATAACACCCCTCTTTTTCCGGCGGGGGTTAAAAAAGAATGAACACCGCGGTACCAATTTGGTTGATCTCCTTTAACTGATAAGTTGTAGATGTTGACCTCTGCTCAACTCTTTGAGAACAAGTAAAATTTCACAATTTAAAAAACCCCCGACACATTTGTCTTGCGAAAACACCTCAATTCAAACAGTACAAGTAAAATTTCACAATATAAAAAACCCCCGACACATTTGTCTTGCGAAAACACCCCAATTCAAACAGTAAAATGCCCATAACTTTTGAAAGGCTGAACCGATTTTATTCAAACATAGCTAAAAACACTCTCGACAAAATTACCTTTCAAACAAAAAAAACTAAATTGAAATCGGTTCATCCGTTCAGGCGCTATGATGCCACAGACAGACACACAGATACACAGATACACACGTGAAACTTATAACATCCCTTTTTTTTCCGGCGGGGGTTAAAAAACCCCCGACGCATTTATCTTGCGAAAACACCCCGATTCAAACAGTAAAATGCCCATAACTTTTGAACGGCTGCACCAATTTTATTTAAACATAGCTAAGAACACTCTCGACAAAATTACCTTTCAAACAAAAAAAACTAAATCGAAATCGGTTCATCCGTTTGGGCGCTATGATGCCACAGACAGACACACAGATACACAGATACACAGATACACAGATACACAGATACACAGATACACAGATACACAGATACATAGATACACAGATACACAGATACACAGCAACACACGTGAAACTTATAACACCCCTTCTTTTTCCGGCGGGGGTTAAAAACAGGCGTAATATGTGTTTTATTTGTATTTAAACAGTTTTTTACCTTTACATAGATTCTTGTACCGATTGTTTTGTGAGTGTATGAACATTGTAGGCCTTCTAGATTTCTAGATGCTTGTTAACATTTGTTTACTTTTTATCTCGTTTTACTTTCTTTTTTTTCTTTTGTTTATAGAATATATAATCTTTTTTTATTTTCTTAGGACTTATTGTCGGGTCTACGTTTTCCCCCCATATCTAAGAAGAGAGGTTACAGTTTTTAAATTCCTATTTTTGAACAAACGTTTAAATAAACAAAGAGAACAGGCAAAATCTTCGTCTTTTTTATCGACACCTGAGCGAGCTGACATTTTTAGAAAATTCTATACAACACAATTTTGACACACGCGACTAAATCAAATATTTCAACTAAAAACGACGACAAAATCTTCTTACAACCCTCAGATGTTTTCGCAGAATATTTTTTCTTAAACATTAAAAAACTCCTTTGTGTCCCAAAATCACTTGAGTTTTGCGAGACCCTTTAATTTTGTCGGCCTTGCAAGCGTCTTGTGACGTGATGGATGGCACTTGATATGTCTACCTACTCCTAGTTTATTGCAAGACGAGAAAATTATTTGAAAACGAAGCTTGGTGAGAGAGAAGGTTTGCGTGCGTTGAGTTTGTTATCTAGTAGGTATTTTCAAAGTTCTGAATACTGACAAATCTTCACAAAAGGGTCAGGTTTAAATTCAAACACTGATCAAAACTATTGGGTGTGGTAATTCTGAGATAAACGCAAGATTATGACCGCTTTTGTGTACTTCTCCAAAACAAGGAAATACCGACATATTTTCCGAAACGCTCCATCATCCCGTCTGATATTTTTGTATTTACAATCGGGATAGGTTACACTATTGCAAAGAATAAATTTCATTCGTCTTGAATACTTGCCCACCTTTTAAAAAAAAATACGCATTGAAATTTCCAGATAAGAATAAGAAGAATAAGAATAATTTATTAAAAAGTAAGTACGTTCACAAAAGTGTACATTAGGTGCAGTAATTTAATTTCTAAAACAATTGATTAAATAGAGCTTATATGTAAACTATTTCTAAAATATTTTATTACAACTACAAGCTTATTAAAAAAACGAATGTCATTTTTTTGGTAGGGGCCTGCCCGATTTAGGTTCTTTCAAACCTGTGTTTCAGGCCATCACTTAGAGCAATAATTGGGCCAGTTAAATTATTGAATAAAATTAGTCTATTAACAAACATAAAAATACATAAATTGGTACAAAACACAAAAAAAAAACAAATAATAAAAGAACAAAAAAAAATATATATATACAAATTTAAGTATGTACAAGTAGATATGAGGACATATCTTCAAACAACAATTTCTAGAAGTTTTTCTGTGTCACTATAACTGAGTGTCCCTAAATAATCGGTTAAGGTAAAACAACATCTTTTATATGTTAAGCTATAAACATCTAGTAACCTGTTGAGTCTATTATACAGAAAAGGTCCTAAAAACACATAAAACCGATTAATAAAAGCATGTCAGGTTTGTGGCATTGTGCATAACAGATCCTTCCTTCTCTTGTCGGAAGGAACTGGGAAGTACAATGTGCTGTTGCAGTATTACGTGAAGAATAAATAATTGCCGTACTGTATGAACATAACATGCTTTGTACAGCTGCTGTGTCGGAAATCGAAAAGGGCGAAAGGTAGCAACCTTTAGAATTGTTCTTTGAGCACGTTCTAGGGAAAGTAAAATTGAATTAGCCGCACCACCCCATGAAGTTATACAGTAGGTAAGAATGGATTGACACAACGCTAAATAAATCTGTTTAATTAATTTAAAGTCAGCTATATTACGTAAATTCTTAAAAACATATATTAATTTGCGGACTCTAGTACATAGTAACTCGATATGTTTACGGAAATTTAGATTGGAGTCAATAGTGACACCTAGATATTTCAAATTGTCAGCTTTAGCTAAATGGGGCCAGGAACATGCAGTGTCAGCGTGCATGTTACAGTCATGCGCGTATATGTTTAGGTTAGTAAGCGGTATGTTAGTATTCCTCATTGTAAATAAAATGTAATTGGTTTTATCTGAATTTAGTGTTAAAAGATTATTCTTGAGCCAATTAGACACTGAATTAAAGCCATTCTGAGCATGTTCATAAACCTCAGCTCGTGATTTAGCTACGAACAATAGAGCAGTGTCATCAGCATAAGACATTATGACACCATTTTGCAGTGGCAGGCTACATAGGTCATTTATGTAGACTAAAAATAATGTAGGACCTAAAATACTACCTTGTGGAATTCCAAAACAACTATTTGTAAGATCAGAACTTGTATACGGACCAATTTTGACACACTGTTGCCTATCGCTGAGATAATCAGAAAGCAGTAGAAGTTGCGCTCCTCTAATCCCAAGCGATTCCAGCTTCTGCAAAAGTGTATCACAAGAAATTGTGTCGAAGGCCTTTGCAAGGTCTAGAAAGATCCCAGCCGTATGCATTCCGTTATCCAGGTTTGTACTAATATAATTAGTCAATTTGTTTACTGCTTGGCTAGTAGATCTGTTGGGCCTAAACCCAAATTGATATCTGAAAGTAGTTTGTTATCTTCAAAGTATTTTATGAGTCTACTGTTGATAATTTTTTCTAAGATTTTTGAAAGGCCTGTTAACACTGAAATGGGCCTGTAGTTTTTCACACTTTTTTATCTCCTGACTTAAAAATAGGTGTAACCACAGATTCTTTTAGCAACTTTGGAAATATTCCTTTCGATAAACATAGCTGAAAAATATGGGTTAGCGGAGGGGCAAGGAGGTGTTTAAATCTTTTGAGAATGTTATTGGGTATCTCATCCCACCCAGTAGCACAAACATCCTTCAACCCGTCTATAATTCTTACTACTTCGTTGACGTCAGTATGCAATAATACAAAAGAATTTAATGTGGAAGGTGTTCTAGCTGGATTTTGAGGGGGAAGACGACTACTATTTAAGGATTTTTCTGCCAAGTTCTTACCAACGTTCACAAAAAAGGTGTTTACTTTATTCATTGCGTTGGATGGGTTAATCTCTGTAGTTAGTAAATCAAGCGGAGTGTCGGGATTTTTTGTTCTGAATGTATTAGTTTTTATAAATTTCCACACAAGTTTTTCCCTGCTTTCTGTAATACATTTTTATCGTATTGGATTTTTATTTTTTTCAAATGATTATTACAGAAATTTCGATATATTTTATAAGTAACAGAAAGTATTTCGTCATCACGTGAGAGTTTTGATTTTAAGTGAAGTTTGTCTCTGTTTCTTATACAACGAACGAGACCGGGTGTGATCCATGGTTTAATACAACTATATTTTCTAGGGATTGTCTTAGTGAAAGTATTTTTCCTAATTGCATATTGTAGTGAATTTATGAAATAATTTAATGAAAAATTTGCATCAACTGATCCATAAACTGGGTCAAAATTAATACCGAGTATGTCACTTTTAAGGTTTGTCATATTGACTTTAGTGTGCCTAAAAAAAACTGCGTACGTAGCTACACAGCTACGTACGCAGTTTTTTTTAGGCGTACTTGTTTGCATTGTTAGTAAAACAGCTTGATGATCGGTAAGCGAGGAGTTAGTTACCAATGTTTCTGATGGATTTTTTGATTTTATAATGATATGGTCTAAGCAAGAACCGCTCTGATGTGTGGGGTGATAGTGAGCTGGTAAAAGTCTATGAGATGAGCAAATATTCAGATAATTATGTGTATGGGTTTCGAGTTTCTCGGAAGCAATGTTAGTATTAATATCGCCCATAAGTATAATATTTTTGAAAGAACTTAAGTTTTTTAAGTTTGTATCAAGTGAGGCTAAAAAGCCGTCGATATTATGAGAAGGGGCCTATATATAGCCATGACTACTGTGTCGGGCATAATCTTAACTATTAAGCTATTATTTGGGAGGAGGGTTCTTCTTTGATAGTTCGCAAGTTATTTTTAATATAAAGTACTACTCCGTCGTTTTGATTTGTGTTCCTGTCTGTTTTGTATGAATAAATAAAAACCGTCCAGAGTTGGTAAATTGGCTGTTTGTTTTGACAACCAACATTCCGTCAGGACGATAATATCACAGTTCATGTCGAGACTTTGTAACAACACTTCAAAGCCGTTCATGTTTCGGTTATTGCTGCGAATATTTTGTGTAAGCAAGGTAAGAGTTTTGTCACCAGAAGGAAGAAGGTGTTTACAGTCCTCAATATTACAGATTTTAGATTCAGACACAGTAAAACTATCTAGATCACAGATGAGCTGATTGCTCATGATAATTATAAACTAAAAAGAAATACAATCAAAGGTGGTGAGTGCCTACTAAATAGAATATTCGATTTATTCTTCGTTCGGCCCGAAGTTTTGTCCCACATTCCAAAAAATTCTTAGTTCGTCCCACATCATCATTGAAGTGCTGTTTCGTCCCATATTACAAGTACTTTAATGGTACAGTCAATAAAAATAGCACACATACATGCACACTGAAGCGTAAAATTTAAAAAAATACATATTTTTTTTTGACTTATAATACATCGTACTTTAGAATAGTCAAAGACAAATATGAATCTAGTTGCACATTAGCAAGCGTCAGTAGGTCTCTATGGAGAAGAATGTGCAAGAAACTCCACAGACTCTCTTTTCCATCAGTTTATTATTTGGTTACATCATTCTTGTTGTAAAATACATGTGTGAGAACGATGTAAAAAGTCGTGCACGTAAAAGCATCACGAGTGAAACAAACAATAAAAAAATAGGTAATTAAAAACTAGCCGAGGCAGCTAAGTTGAGTTGGCGAGTAAGCCAATCCCAACTGATGGCGCCCGTTTACGAACATGACGCATGAATTGGCACCACTCAGCTCACCCATCATGAAGGGAATTAAATAATCCAACACATGTGCCACAATCAGAGAGACAGTTGAGAGAGCATGACACAATCTCAACTGCCAGCACACACAAGACAACGAACGACACATAAGTACAGTAAATCTTAGATTTACAGTTGGTACATAGTACTCACACATATGCTGTGCAGTTATCACTAAACGAAATTGAGTTTATACAATAAAAATATATGCATACAGTCTTCAGCAGGTCCTACAATACTTCAAAACAATAATGTTCTACATATCACTTGTTTTTGCGCCCTAGTGGTTGTGGAGCAGGGCTATGATTGAGCCAAGCATTTTTATCTGCGATGAAAGCGCCCAACTTATAATATGCCTGCCTGCATAGTGTGCGTTTTATACAAGTTTTAAATTTCGTCTCATTTAGTTATAGAAAGGGGGGCGGAATATTATTGTAGCATTTTATACAGTACCCCATGAAAGAAGAGGCTACTTTAGCCAGTCTGAAACCTGGTTGAATTAATTGTTTCCTATTTCTACTAACGTAATTATGTCTGTCTCCGTTTTTACTAAAAAGATGTAAATTCTTTCTCACGTACATGATGTTTTCATAAATATATTGACAAGGAACCGTCATGATGTTAATGTCCTTAAACAGTTCCCTTAGAGAATCGCGCCGACGAAGATTGTAAATCGCTCTGATGGCTCGTTTTTGCAGAATAAAAACTTTTTACAAAAAATACAACCGCCTTCCAAATAAAAACGCTACAAAGTGAAAAAAAAATTCAATTTCGGAAGTCGGTGTTCCTGTTTTCGTTTCTTCGTTTTTTGACACTGACTTCCGAAATTTTATTTTTCACTTTTTAGTTGTGGTACATAATGGACCAGTTCTATAGGTTAGGTACCTATAATGTCCAAAGTGAATCCAGAATTGATTATCCCAATAACATGAAACTTAAACAAAACCGGTGGAATGAGAGTAAACTAGGGTTAACTGTTCACACCTGCGTACCATCTTTAGAGCGTATCAGTGTGATGTTATGTTATGTAATGGTAAAAACAATAAACAGACATGCGATTGCAGCTATCCCGAGTGATTTGCAGTCATTTATTTTAGTTCCGATGTATATCTCCAAAGTTCTTCATCAGATCTTGATGAAATTTAAATGGGACCACATGACAAGCACTAGCTTTCAAATAAAAAAAGAATCATCGAAATCCGTCCACCCAGTAAAAAGTTCAGAGGTAACAAACATAAAAAAAAAAATACAGTCGAATTGATAACCTCCTCTTTTTTGGAAAGTCGGTTAAAAAAAATAGCCCTTCCCCATAGTAAGATACCGTAAGACATTATACTATAAAAGTAACTAAAATAGACTAGCCTAGCGGTATCCACATCAGTAAATTGACGAATCTTTCTGACAGCATAAGCTGCCGAACTTAGCCGCCCCGCAAGTGATACTAAATGAGGACCCCATTGCAACCTTGAGTCTAGCGTGATCCCCAGGAAAACCGTTTTATCGACGAATTCGAGCTTCTCCTTGTTTAATATAATGTCATAATCAGTACTTTTGACATTTGGCAAGGAAAATTTTACGCATTTGGTTTTTTTTACCATTTAAAACTATATGATTGGCTGTGAACCAATCTTGAACCTGCCGTAGGGAGTTATTTACGCCGTCAACCTCACTGTTAGGTCTAATTATAAAATAAAATGAAGATGTGTCATCAGCAAATAATAGCATGTTTAGTTTATTTTCCAACAACACAGAAGTTATATGCGTACTGAAGTGCAGCGATGAGTCCAGTATGACGCCCAAATATTTATCCTTAGCTATGACAAACTCGATCAATTCTCAATATTTCTTTATACACACTTTAAACTGGTGACGAATGAGTACTAATATTGAATGCACCACTTTGCATCACAGGAGCTAGCGTGAAGCCTGTTTCGCTGATAACGGAAAGTAATGCTATTGGCCAAATGAGTCAAAACAAACAAAGGACGCAATATATAAAAGGGGTGGACCTTTTTTACCCGCTCTTTTAAACATATTCCGGTGACTTCAGCTGTACCTATACGTATAACTTGCTCACTAAGAGCGGCTATAAAGTGTTATTATAATAATACGAGTACATTTTACATCGCGGAGAAGACAGAGAGGAGCGATGGTTTTAAATAGTTTATTGATGTTAAATATTTCAAAATACGTAACCCTTTTTAATAGCTGATTGTACAAACAAGTAAGTTTGGTACATACAAAAAAGATATGGGCCGTAGAAGGAATATAAAATAGGACGAAACAGGCATAAAATAATTAAAATTATATTTTGGGACGAACGAAGCATTTTGTTTGGGACGAACCAGGATTTTGGCATTTGGGCCGAAAATCAGTGGGCCGAACGAAGAATAAATCGAATATTCTGTGGCGCTCTTAGGCGCCCTCATAGTCTATTGAGTTTATGTAATTGGTCTCTGCATATTTACGTGCTGGACAACTTACATCACCGGTTTGATGGTCGCATTTCTTCCTGAACCGTTTGCACGTCGCACATTGAGGAGGAGACGATTTGCTGCTGCATTCCTTCAAGGAGTGTCCAGTTTCTCCACAGTGGCCGCACGTAGGACTGCTTTCACGGCAAAACTTGGCTGCGTGGCCAAACTTCTGGCAATTGAAGCATCTTGTGACAATTGTGAAATCTCGCACAGGGCATGAACTCCAGTTTATAAAAATTCGGCTTTGGTTTATTAGTACTTTCCTAATGCTAGCTGGAAGTTCCACGATGTAATTGCAGGTTGGGCGGCCCTTTTTACCCGATTTATGGCTCAATTTGATATGTGATTAAGGAAGGTCTCTTGACTTGTATTCGGCAATTTGTCTGACAGATTTTGCTAAAAAATACAGTCAAATACTTCCTTCTCAGTAAGGACGACGGGAACGCCAATAACTGCGACCCGAGGGCGTCGTTTCGATGGTTCTTCTATTATAAGTTCTGAAGTAATAATATTCTCCGATTTCTTAAGTTTTTCTATGTCACCTTTGTTTTCCGTGCTAATCAGTACGCCTCCATTTTTTACTTTCGTCGGGCCTCGGACTTGGATCTTAAGTTGTTCGGGAGAAATCAACTTTTGAACGAGTGACTTGGTGTCGTCACTCGTTTTGGTTTTATCGGTAGGATATATGGCGATAGAGTTTAGGTTCGCAGGACGGACGAAGTTGTCGGAACCTTTCTTCACCATGCTAGCATAAGAAGATGAGGGGTTCAGCTTCGAATCAAAGATCTCCTTGAACTGTTCCAGAGAGTTCACCATGTTCTGCTGAAGTTGTAGGTGCTGGACGGTAGTGTGGCTCTGGATCATCTTCTGCTTCAACGATTGGAAAAGGACAGCCATCTGAGAAATGCCACTTGAAACCTTTCGGCAAAGAGTTGAGACACGGAGTTTCTGGCCCCCAATTTAATTTTTACATCACCAACAATAGTGCACACTTCGTTCAGAATACTGTCTATGGATACTAACCATTTCTTGATCTGGCGTGCTGATGACTTCACTCGGCAACTCATTCTCCGCAGGTGCTGATGGAATTGGATGTCTCGGGGGCACTTCATGGATAGGCGTCGGCGGAGGACTTCGTCTTAGTAGTTGGTTACGGCCAAACGGGCTCGATCCTGGGGTAGACATACTACCCGAAACACTTTGTATAATTTAGATGAAAAATAGAAAACCAATTTAGTTCATCTTGCAAACAAAAGTCGGAAGAAACGCACTAGTCACACGTGACACACTTAACTTCGTTTTTAACTGACGCAGCAAATGATTTATCCGTATATGTTATTTTTGCAATTGTTAATATAATTTAATTTTAGCAAGTACAATAAACACGTCCGCTTAGTCTCACAATTCGCAAAGTGATTGCAGATGCAGATGCGTCAGATTCAGGGCAAGCCCACAATTTCGTTGTCAGATTTGCCTTTTTAAGTCACTTTGCGTCGAACCCCATCCGATCTAGAGTAAATTAGAATATAATAGAATAGAATATAATAATAATAAAAAAAAGAAGTGTAATTTTTGAAATCTGAAAACAGATCCCTGATCACAGCTTAGAGCTCCTATATGAAACTTTTCAGATATATATTCTTGGTGTTCTTTTAGCAGGTCTCAACTACTCAGCTATGAACTTTTCGAACGTGAATATGGTTGCTCGAAATCCTCATGAGCTCCTTCTCAATAAATACATTTTCGCCTAAGACTAAAATCACATGCAACAGGCGCTTCTCTTCTATCAAACTAAATTCCACAGCTACCATGGAATTTCGATCACTTGTCTACAATGTGAAGATCGCAGGATACATACATAGACATGTTCATATATATACTGTATTGGATATTTGCTTTGAACTTAGTACGCTTATAAGATCCTACTAATATTATAAATGGGAAAGCTTGGATGTTCGTTAAAATCAATCACGCCTCAACGACTGAACGGACTTGGATGCAAAGGTAGACCTGCTAGGTAATTGCGTGACACACAATCAATAACAATATGGCTTTTATTTTGACAATTGTTAGGATGAGACGTCAGCCAACGTACAACCGATCAATGTCCGCTGAAGCCAATCCGCCATATTGACGCCTCCCCTCCATTCATGCCATGTCAAGCAGTGGGGATGTGATTATAAGCGATTGCCAGTCATTTATTTGTGTCTTTCGATTGTGAATACAAGATCTGAACAAATCTGTGCCTGGTTTTTATTTATCCGTTTCACAAATCAACAGTGTTCATTGCCTGATTTAAGTTTCCGAGCAGATGACTTTTTCAAATTAATTATGAAATGGATTAATTTGCTTCAAATTGCTTTGAACAGTGATAGAAAGGTGAGTATAGACTAGAGCATTTACTTGTAACATAACATCGAACACACGCCGTTTACAACAAGCACTATGTTCGAAGTTTGGTAAAATATGGCGAAAGCTCAATGTTCTGTTACATGTGAATACAGCATTAATAACAGAAGAACGTCTAAACTCACCTTTAGGCAGGTGGATTAGGACATAGGATATTTTTGATCGCAGTAGTGTACCCGTGGGCTAATTTTCGACTTGACTTTCTCATGGGCGGAGCCACCAGCAACTGTTATGTTATAAGGTATAAGATCGTAGACAGGTTAAGTCGAGGTTACGTTGGAATTCAAGCGTGAATTATAAAGTCAAGGTGCGTTAAAGTCAGCGATGTGTCAAGTAACGTGTCACAGATGTTGAGTTTCAGAAAATTCAGGAGACATTGTTCAGTGGGCGTGTCTTTTACACAAAAAATACCTAAAGGGTTTTTTGTTTAAATGCGATTTAACTGGCGATTTTAACCAACTTGCCAAAAAGGTGGCGGTTCTATGTTCGACTTAATGGTTTTTTTTTTGTTTTCACCGATATCTCCGTCAATTATGGACCGATTTTCATAGAACCCTTTTTCCAAAGAGTAAAGAGTGGTTACCAAATTGGTCCCATTTTAATTTGGTGAAGGTTTGATGAAGAAGTTAGGAGATATACAACAGAACTTTTCAATAAATGACGGCAAATCTATCGGGATTGCTGCAGTCGCGTGTCTGTTTATTGATTATACTATTTCATAACATAACATCACGCCAGTACGCTCTAAAACGGTACGCAGATGTGTACAGTTCCCCTTGGTACACTCTCATTTTACCGGTTATGTTCAAGATTCATGGTATTTGCGTAATCTATTCTGGCATTATAGGTAAATATGGCAAAAAAAAAGGCTACGGAGATTAGTTTTGCATGAGAGACATCTTTTTCAAACGAGAGAAAATAAAAAGGATTTCTTTAGGATCATGACGCATGGATTAGCACCACTCAGCTCCTTCTCCACTCACCTTAGCTGTATGCGTAGTAAAAGTGTTCCCAAAACGTTTAGTGCATATGATGTATGGTGGGATGTCCACTATGTAACGATGTCGCATCGCCGAACGTCTGACAATCCGATGATGACTTATTCCTTCTATATTGGGGTAGGCTTCCATGCAGTCTTACCGGAGACGGCCGCGTATATTTCACATGGAGCAAATGCCAACCTGATCTTCAAACCGCATAAAATCATGCACAATATTAAATATTCTTCTATTCCTCAAAGTATTATAATAATATTAATTATATTAAATTATAAAATAAATTAAATAACAAAGTAATATTAATATTTTAAATGCGAAAGTTTGGATGGATGTGTGTATATTTGTTACTCAATCATGCTAAAATGGCTGAACGGATCTGAATGAAATTTGACAACAGAGATAGATAATAGTCTGGAATAGCATTGCGATCTCGCGCGACAAACTAAAACATTGGTACTTAAGCTAACGAACGAAATCCGAAATTAAGCCGCGGCTAACAAGAAGGTGTTTTTAGCCAACACCAGCGGCCTACGCATCAATCTTGAAAATTGAATGTACTTTACAAGATTCATTTACAAGTGACTTAAGGCCCCGGAAATGGAACGTTCAAATAAATTCAGCCAGTTGCGACGTAATGGTCTACAAGCGAAGCTGAAATTTTAGATAAAACAAATGAGCATGGAAATGGAACGATCCTTAAGTAGATACATATATATCATCGTCATCATCTGCCTGCCTTTGGCCCATGCTACTAATACTGATAGTGTCATCACGGTGTCAACCGTCGACGGTATGGAAGATGCAATCGTGTTTTTTTTTTTTTTTTTTTTTTTTTTTTGTTTTGGCAGGTTTGGAAAAATCCTCTTTGGACGCCCCAAACTGCCCCGCCCAGAGCGGGCCAGCTTGGGCAGTGTCGGATTCACAACTGCCTAACCACCACTGCCTCTAATATGTTATTACCGATTTTTAATTCGGCACTTATTTCTAAAATTTTAACTTTGGTTGGGCCACGTTGCATGGAGAACGCGACTCGTTTTGTCTACATTTTTACATTACAAGCCGGGTTCCCCGTGCAAGTGGGCCAGTAAATCTGGGGTTTATTTGTTAGTAATTTAATATGTTAGTATGTTTTTTTTTTTTTTTTTTTTTTTTTTTTTGATGCAATCGTGTTGCGCCGACCCCAAGTAACATAGGGCAAGGTTGTTACTGTAAAAGCCCGAACCACGGTAAAACCTGATGAGGATTTACTGATAAAACCTAAGATATACCCAGACTTACTGGTATAGGTCTGAAATTATGTATGATAATCGCTAGTTTAGGGTTTTTACCAGCAATCACGAGGTAAATCTTAGGATTTATCTTAGAGACTTGATAGGATAATAAGAAAAATTATTACGGATTTATTGATTAGCTACAAACAATGTAGTAATTATGTTTGAAGGACGATTTCTTTTTCGACGAAGACGACTTTTCGAATCACAATCTATTTATTTAATTTTTACTCAACTATTAATCTAATTTTTTCGTATAATTTTGCTTTATACATAAACACGACAAAGCAGCATTTGCAAGTCTCTGAGGAAAATCCTAATTTTGACCATGCGATTGCTGGTAAAAGTCCGAAATTTACGATTATATTAGATCATTTTAGACTTTTACCAGTAAGGCTTTTACAATAACATATACGTACTACTATAAACACTTCTGACTCAGAGTATGTTAAGGTGCATTTGATGCATTATTGAAAAACTGACCACGTTTCGGACTATTTATAAGCTTTAATTTATCCATTATCTTTTCAGATTTTTTGCTATGACGATACTGATGACTATAACAATAGAGAAAATGAATGGACAATTACTCTGAAGTTACCTGTACACTGTAAGAACCCCATAAGTACAAGAAACACCGACTGCACTCCTTAAGGTTGAACTAGTCGACGGCACGAACTATTTTTTGCGCGGGGTTAAAATGCATGCTATCTTATCCGACAACACGTGCGACAGAAATAGATGCTGTGATGAGCAGCTAGTGTGCTAATTCGTATCGAAAATAAATGATGATTTAAGACGAAAACGAGCTTGCGAAATTTTATAAACAGACTTTTGGTAGTCTAGATATCACAAAAAAACAACTAAATGTATATTTATAAAATAACATTATTTGGATTGATGAATTACGAATCTATCTCTATATGGAAGCCGTTTTGCAATTATCCTTCTTCTTATGGTATTTATTTCCGCCCAAAGATGCGTTAAAATTAGTGTTAAAATATGGAACTTTCGACGCTCATAACTTTCAAATAAATATTTTTTTTCATTTTTGTTTCCATACCTACAGGACTAGATCATGATGAGATAAATTGATATAATTTTATATTATTATTATGTAATTTTTATTTTGAACGTACATCGACAAACAGTGGAGTAATCTCTAGACTACGTTTGTATGGAAGAATTTTCGACTAGTGTCACCTTAACTGTAGGCATAATGAAAGTATCTCTGTAAATTTTCGTGCATGTCGCTGGGATAACCACTTGTTTGTAATTCTTTAAACCAAAATCCAATCTATTATTTGTTCAAAATTACAACAGTTAATATGCCTTCTTGCTATTAATGAATAGTAAGTAACTAATACGTTATGACATAAAACTTAGGTCGCAAAATTGGCAAGAAAATAACACCCATTAGGAAACATATTTTCTCAATTGCCACTATTCCACTATGAGCGTGCCAGAGTGGAGGTAGGTAATTCTCAGTGCAATTTGCGGCAGATTGGCGGCAGCGTCGGGTTTTGTTCATTTCATGCTTGGGTTAACTTCGAAGACCAATGGCTTCGAGTACTCGCCCGTAGCTCAAACGCTGTGCAAAAATAATGGCTGGAAAGAGGCATTGTCTGGTTGTAGAGAGGTTGTGGACCCGGTCTAATATTAGAAGCCATTTTAGTGAAGAGTATTAATACTCGTACGTCAATAATGTGCTTTGCCTTTAAATATAAAAGGTTAACTTCATTGGTGTTATTTCTATTTTTAATTATGTTTATAAATAGATAATAATGGTCCATGCCTTGCAGTATTTTTTTAAATTCTTCCTGCATGTGTTTTTCTAAGGGTGTTATTTTCTTGCCAATTTCGTTTCATGTAACTAGAGTTAACTACATACGAAGAAACATAGAATAACATATACAGAGCTACTTGGTGATGTTCTTCAGAAAAATAAGGTGCAGAGAACTCATAACCGGCGAGTGTACGGCCCCAAGTGTGTTAATGTTATATTGAGTCTGCTGTGAAGAAGGAAAAGTGCTATTCGTCCTGCATCTCTCTCACTGTGAAACCGTGATGATTTTTGGCTCTAACCCGTCATAATAAGGGCCCAGTCACCGTAACCTAACGTGTTAAAACTACTACTTGTAGTTCGACTCTAAAAAAAGGGACAATTGTATACAAGTCAGTACCTAAGTACCTATCCTGATTTTGCTGATCCCATCAATCTACGAAAACAACCAGGGCGTTGTGAAGGTTGAAAGGACGTCATCGGAGCCCTTTAGGTTTGAAAAAGGTGTACGCCAGGTTTGCGTTCTATAACCCATTATATTTAACGTGTATGGAGAGTACATCATCCGGCGAAGTTTTAAGAACTGGCAGGGAGGTGTCACTGTTGGTGGCACTAGAATCACAAACCTCCGTTACGCAGACGACACAACGCTATTAGCGGCTAACGAAGTTGAAATGGTAAGGCTGCTGGAAAAGATTGACAGGATCAGCAAGTAATCGGGTCTTAAAACCAAAATCAACCATTCAAAAACCAAAGTTAAGGTGGTAGACCACACCAACTCACTCCATATCACAGGTGCCCTGTCTCTCGAAAAGGTAGATGAGTTTATTTGCCTGGGCGCTACCATCAGCAACACAGGGTCTTGCGAGAAGGAAATCAGGAAACGAATCGGCATGGCCAAAAGCGCAATGTCTCAACTGCAGCGAATCTGGAGAGACCGTAACATATCTCGCTAGAAAAAATGAAGCTGGTGAACTTTCTCCATCTTTAGTTATGGCTCGGAAACGTGGACGCTAGATGGACACAGACAAAGATGGAGAATTATCGTCAGAGAAAAGTTGATCTTCTGTCGGGGGAATCACGACCCTCAGTAATGAGGAACACGATGCGAGGAGGGAGAATACAAGTCATATGCGTATTTTACGCTCACTCAAAATAACTTTACTCTAAGAGCTTGGTCACCATATATGAACATAATTGAAACAAAAGAAGTACTAGTAATAGCAATGGTGTTTTGTAGTGTCTATCTACTCCTATGGCAAAAAACAGTAAATTTACAAGGACCTACAGTGAACTTAGAGCCAAACATACTCATACATAACTCTCACATAGATCACGAGAATTTTCGCTAATGTTTTGTTTGTTTTTTTTATATTGTCTGTAAAATTCTATGTGAGAGAAGAACAATAAACTTTATTATTATTATTATTATTATAAACAACCACCTACAATATTTTTCAACCATAAAATAAAATAAAAAGAGAAGTATCACAAAACCTCGTCTCCCTGTTAGCGATAAGGGCGGGTATACAATGTACAAAGCGCGTATCTTGTTACGATACCATCCGTCACTTTGAAACCCAACGCGCGCCATCTATCGGCAAACAATACGGACTATTCAAAGCCTTTTAAGGCTTCGCTCTTTTCAGAGCATTGTCTTGTATTTGTAAAAGAATTTTGTGATATTACGAATTCTACGGCAGATTTTCTTAGAGGGTACTTCAAGCTAGGATTGACAAAACCACCGCACTCTTCCCAAACCACTGCAACTCCTGAATGATAGAATGAACAGTGGCAACCACTAGAAATGAACCAAAGGTAATGTGGCTTGACGAAGTCCCGGAGAATGATTTTAACTGTCTTGGATCCCACAACGAAATTAATCTTTCCACTTCCCTCCATATAAAGAACAAACAAGGCCAATAGGCACAAAGAATCGTTTACAACTGGGATAAGCCCAATTGCTAAAATTATTACTAATATTAATGGGTCCTAACATTGTGAGCATGTGGATATCTTTAAAATATGTGGATTCCAATAATAGGTATGGCAAAAACGCTTGATCGCACGCAAGTAAGGATTGTCAATTTTCTTGATGTCGCTAACGTCAAATAAAATGATAACCTGGAATAGATGGCGATGGAAGAAGAAGACATTCTGAACCGACCCCAAAAATATGATAGAATTATGACCAGGGTTTAAGTGATCAGTTACGGAAAAACCTATCTGTTACGGGGTGTTATCTATGTAATTTTGTCTTAAATAAATACAGTTATTTTTGTCATTATTACAAACAAGAAACATTAATAATGAATTATCTGTGGAGGTCTGTTTTTCCTAATAGTAACAACCACGAGGTTTTTAGTCAAGAGTGACTAGGTTCTAGGCAAGCGTGCTTCACCGATGACCACATCATCGTAACAATTTTAGTTTATATCAAAATAGTTACACAATACTTAGAAACAAATAGACCGACAGTTTAGTTCTCACCGATATGACGTGACTAAAGTCCATGGTAGTCATCCATGACAGGTCTATTAGTGCCTTTAGTTGCTTCAAGACAACTCTGCTGAAATATCAAATACCCAACCATGAAACACTCTACAAATTAAGTTTCGTTGGAACACACAGGATGCGGGCTCTCATGCTGTGTGTCGTTTTCCGATTAGCCGACGACTAAAGGTAAGCCACTCGAAACGAAATGTAGAATGTGAAGCTCGTTTATCTAGGAGACATTTTGGCAGCTCGTTTTTGTTCAACTAATTGCTTTTCTAAAGTTTTTCTGTCGGTCATAAAGTCAGTCAGATTTTTTAGGTCATTCGTAATGGTAAATTCTGAAAAAAAAAGGCATATCGGCAAACTTGCTCGCCGATGGCTGTCGCTTTGATGTCAAAAACCATGCGTAATGCGACATGATAAATGCATATTTTAGTAAAAAGATTATTAATGTGAGCAATGCTGTCGTAAAATTATTATGGTGTGGCTGTCGCACATAATGTGGATTCGCGATTTAAGAGCAATTATTTCGCAAAAATAAGCTGAGCATTTTTTGACATTAAGCGATAATTGCACAATCTCTGCACAATGATTGCTGTATGCTGTTCCTTATGTAATAAACCGTTGTCAGTTACTTTTTACAGCCACATTTAAATGACCTGCCACACGGGTAGACCTGTTTTAGATTAGGATATACAATATTTTTTTTATACCAGGAATATGTTGCCTGTTGAATTTTCGAATTTCACAAGGCTGGCTTCTGCTAGCAGGTAACTGGAAGAAGCCAGTCTAAATGATTACGATCACATGCAAAGTACACTATCAGTTGACACGGTAATAAGCTGTGGTAATCTGAATTCATTTTATAAAGTTTTCATTTATTCATTTATTTTATCAAAACCCATCCCATCTGGAGAGTTCCATTGACTTATTTAATGTCACCCTATAAGTCTGAATCAGCAACAATAATCATCTTAATGTCATAGTATAATCACCTAACCCACAGTTTACTCAAAATGAACCGCAATGAATCGCATAATCAACAGACGGTGCGTCCATAATCAAAATGAACTGCCTAATAAACAAGCCTAATCTTGGCCTACTGCGATCCCCAAAATTATCTACACTGTGACCTTGTAACCTAATGCCGGAGGTTGAGGTTGTGACAAACGGTCTATATGCCCTTGAGGACAGTGTGCCTTCGCCCTTAATGATGCATTGAAAGCGCCCTGATAAGGTAAGGTCTATGTTAGATGGTCTATGTATAATATTATGGTGGTTTATCTTTGTAGGTACTGGTGAATCTGATTTTGTTACTTGCTATATTGATCGGTTTTAGATTTAATAGAAGTGATTTTCTTTAATAATCTATTTTTGTTTCAAATATATAAATTAATTTTTTGATTATTATTTGTGTGGTGGAGAGGTAAACGGAGACCAACAAAAATGGATGGATTGTGTGAAGAGTGATACGAAAGAAAAGGGAGTCAATGATAGCGTGATGGTTGACAGGACAGTATGAAAGAAGAAAACGTATTGCTCCGACCCCAAGTAACGTGGAACAAGGGCAGGAAGATGATGTGCAGTTATTTTTATTTGCAAAGTCAATATGAGTGTTTAACATAAAATATATTCTATATAAAAGCTGTAAAACCGCTATTCTTATTCCTGTTAGTTGATTATTGAAAAATATGCCCTCAGAGAAAGAAAATAATTGATATTAGTGCAGGCATTAATAAAGTAAAGATGGTTTTATTAGCATCATTGATTCGTTGTTACTGAAGATTTGAATGAAAATATTTACGAAGATGTCTGCGAGCAAAAATAAAGTTTTTGATAAAATTTGGTTCGCTAGCTATTATAAAGTGTTATTTTATTTATAGGGTATATAACAGCAAATCTAATATTCATTATTCTTAATCGTTACTCCGTTTTCACTGAAAAATACTTTTTATTACAATCTTCACTTTATACTTTTAATCTATTGCAATATTTTCAGAGAGTGAAAGTGCTAATGAAAATGTATACCTTTTGATAAGGAAGCATCACTTAAGTCACGAAATGCCATAATTTAGAGCCGATCTCATAGTAATATTCTTCATATGTACGTCATAATTTTGACCCCCTGAAAGGTTTCCTCATTAAAAGTCACGCTATATAAATTCCTAACTCACGAAATTCACAAGCTACGGTTTTCACCCAATTACCCAAAATATCTTTGACTTCAGTAAGTGTTCGCGTGATACCGTAACGGAATAAATATACCAGTTATCCGGTTCGTGCGGCTACTGGAGTACCTTTCATTAGTCAGACTGGGTATGCAAGGATTGAAAAGTACTCGATACGGGCTGAATGGCTAGATAGTCAATCTCGATAGTCAGACATTCTAAAAAGGGTTCTAAAGAGGGTTCTTTAGAATGTCTGACTATCGAGATGTTATGATTTTTATAAACTTGGAATTTTGTTTTGAACTATAATTTGGATTGTTTCCTGTACATCTTTTTTTGTCTCATAGAACTTAGTTTTGCTACAGATTAGTTACATCTTTGGTGTAAAATAAAGTATATTCTGTTATCCTGATATAATTTCCTGCCTGATATTATTAATAACATAATCATCTACATATACAAGGTAAACGCAAGTACCTCGTAAAGCACTTCGTCACGTTTCGCCTACTCTTCGGAGACAGCTGATCGATGACGTCACGCTTCGCGCATTCGTTTTCAATCATCATCTACTTGAGTACAGGCAAAGCGGTGAACTTAATTTGTTAGGATTGGGTAACCTTGACTGAAACGTTATCGTTTAAGGCTTGCTATATTCAATCTAAACTACCACCTTTTTTCAACTACGTTTGTGTCGACTGCCAGTCTACCAACTACCCAAAACGACTGTCAAATATCTTAACACATTGAACGTTAATTAGCAGACAAAATAAAAACAACAATAGCTTACGCACACGTGGTGTGCACGCGACGTTTCAAAGGATGACATCCAGGGCACTGAGGGATCTCGATATAATATAAAAGATGTTACCGATCCATAGACCGACCTCAACAAGCGTTGATGAACCTTGTAAATCGACCTATAAAGCTGTCATTAGATGTCCACGAGGCCCTCCAAAAAAACACTGCAATTCATTAAAAACATGACAGAACTAATCACAGGTATCAATAGAATAGGTAACATTACTTTCAAAGTCAGGTTCCAGAGAATAATCTTCTATAAATAACCACAAAAAGACATTAGCGGCACGTTTTTCTTGCCAAATAACAAACGGCACAACGAAGCCTTAAATTCAGTGTAATCTGTTGTTCTGAGTTCCGGTGACAACGCACGCAACCTTTCGTTGTATTCCTGGTACCTCTACTTCATTCTTGTTTGCCTAGTACCAACACTTTCAACTTGTGCACAGAAAAACGGATGGAAAGAGGAAATTAGTACCTTCCCGATTGCAAAAACTTGTTGAGTAAGGTTCTAAGAACGAAAGTTACTTAGTTACCTACTTTACGAAACTGTACCATTCCGATTTTAATTTTTTAATCAATTTTCATTTTATGGAAACAATTAAATTAACTGTTGCACACAAACTTTTAATGAGGCGATAAACTCGCTAAAATATTAACCGTGTTTCTTTTGTGTTGAGAAATATTTAGAACCAAAGATCAAAGAAAATCTGACGTCACACAAAATGGTTGAAATCCAAAGTTGTTAGGCAATATATTTAATTAGACATTTTTAAGCTCAGGTAAAACAATTTTCAATAGATTCAAATCCATATTAAAATTTTCGATATTTTGTAAATTTAAATTTTACCCGTTGGTATTTTAATTTTCGAAGTTCAAATATGAACCCATAAAATTATTATGACAAAGAAATATTATGCCTTAAATATTCATGCAACTCCACATTATGGCAAAACAAATTAGACCAAATGACAGTTATGCTAACATTTGCATTAGGCCAAAGTATTATTATGCCGCAGTATTACTATGCTGATAAAAGTTATACGAAAACGTTATCATCATCAGCCTATTAATGTTCCCACTGCTGGGAAACAGGCCTCCTCTCTGTGAGAGGGAATGGGCCGTAATCCATCACGCGGGCCCAGTGTGGGTTGGTGGATGTCACATGTCTTCTAATATTTGGTGTTCTAGGACTTGCCGGTTTCCTCACGATGTTTTCCTTCACCGTTTTAAGAGCAGTGGTGAAGAAATAATTTACACAAAGTAAAGCGCCTGCCTGGACTCGAACCCACGATCTACAACTTGTAAGTCGCGGCCGATACCACTGGGCCACCACTGCTCTCAGAAAGAACATTATGCCTACAAAAATAAGCCCAGAGGGAGATTCCCAAAAAAAATAATTGAATTGACAATTAATGTAATTTGGAAATATCATTGGAATCGATTGGAACTCAGATAGCAATTCCTCAGAGTAGTATAATTTACCTACATATCAATCATCATCATCATCAAACATATAATATAAATCTGTAGAAAAGTCGTTTTGGTACATCGAAAGTATTTAAAAAAAAAACCGGCCAAGTGCAAGTCGGACTCGCACACGAAGGGTTCCGTACCATTTTGGTAAAAAATGGCAAAAAAAAAACCGGCCAAGTGCGAGTCGGACTCGCGCACGAGGGGTTCCGTACTTGGTAAATTGCGGTTTACGATTTATGACGTATAAAAAAAAAACTACTGACTAGATCTCGTTCAAACCAATTTTCGCTGGCAGTTTACATAGTAATGTACATCACATTTTTTTTTCAGTTTTATCATTCTCTTATTTTAGAAGTTACAGGGGGGGGGGGGGCACACATTTTACCACTTTGGAAGAGTCTCTCGCGCAAACTATTCAGTATAGAAAAAAGTTATATTAGAAACCTCTATATCATTTTTGAAGACCTATCCATAGATACCCCACACGTATGGATTTGATGAAAAAAAATATTTTTAGTTTTAGTTTCAAGTATGGGAACCCCCAAAGTTTATTGTTTTATTTTTATTTTTGTGTGAAAATCTTAATGCGGTTCACAGAATACATCTACGTACCAAGTTTCAACAGCATAGTTCTTATAGTTTCGGAAAAAAGTGGCTGTGACATACGGACGGACAGACAGACAGACAGACAGACATGACGAATCTATAAGGGTTCCGTTTTTTGCCATTTGGCTACGGAACCCTAAAAACACGTTTGTGGTATGGGAGCCCCCCTTAAATATTTATTTTATTTTGTTTTTAGTATTTGTTGTTGTAGCGGCAACAGATATACATCACCTGTGAAAATTTCAACTGTCTAGCTATCACGGTTCATGAGATACAGCCTGGTGACAGACAGACAGACAGACAGACAGACAGACAGACGGACCGCGGAGTCTCAGTAATAGGGTCCCGTTTTTACCCTTTGGGTACGGAACCCTAATAAATTGCTAGGGTGAAGGAGAACCAACAGAACCCATTTTCAGCATTTATATCTGTTTGTCTGTTTATCAGTTTGTATGTTTATTTGTGCACGCATCACGTAGAATGTACGAAACCAATGTAGATAACTTGTATACATAAAAAACGTGCGTAACTTGAAGTATTACGTTTTTGTTTCATAGCAATCGGTTTTTTCTATCAAAAGTTAGATGAATTTAATGTGTTCAAGAAGTAAAATATCGCAACATACGCAATTCAAATACTCGGACTGTTGAACTCCATATTCGATAGATGGCGTTGTGCATTTTGCGTCATTTTCTGAATGGCGGTGTTAAGATTTTCCGCGAAAGATGACAATAAACAAAAAGAATTGGTAGGTGGTTAGGGGCCCTAAATCCCGCCCGCCGCGCCACCATACGGGGACGCAGCAAACCAGTGGGTCAACTCTCCAACTGTACGTATATATAAGTTTCTCTGTGCAACTTTATATATCTAATCAACTATTTACCTTCAAGAGATATTTCAAGATTTTTCAAGTGTGGCTAGACTAAAAATAATAATTCGGGACTTAATGCACGAGACTAAAAAAATAGTTTTATGAGATTTTAGGATTTTAGGTCTCTAATCATACTACTAATGTCAATAATGAAGTAGTCTGTTGACGTGCGTACAATGTAGTTCGTAATTTCGCTGCCGCTATTGCCCGTCTGAAAAGCTTTTTGTTTATGTTCACCGATATCTCCGTCAATTGTGAACCGATTTTGAAAATTCTTTTTTTGTTTGAAAGAATATGTTCCCAATGTGGTTTTAATTTGGTGAAGATCTGATGTAGAACTTCGGAGATATACAAAAGAACTCTCGGCAAATCTCTCAGGATTGCTGTTATCGCACTTCTGTTTATTGTTTATACCATTTCATAACATAACATCACGCCAGTACGCTCTAAAGGGGTCCGTAGATGTGTACAGTTCACCTTGGTAGACCCTCATTTCACCGGTTATGTTCAAGTTTCATGATAGTCGGGTAATCTATTCTGGCATTATAGGTACCTTACTAAAGGACTTGCCTATTAGGTACAACTAAAAAGAGCGAAAAATTAAAATACCTTTGTTTTTGGAAGCCGCGGAGTCCTTGACGACAAAAATTGGTGCCTACCAAAGAACACTAAGTAGTGTTTATGTTTGGAAGTCAGTAGTATTTTTTTTTAAGTTGTTTTCTTTTATGTTTTCGTTTTGGTGTGGTGTTTTGGAGTGCTACCAGATGGCTCGCAGCAAATCTGTCCTTACTTTTTTGTATGAAGTCAAAATTCTTCTCCCTAGAGTAAATAGTATTCTGTGCAGCGAAGGCTCGATCTAGGTAGGTAGAAAGGTAAGTAGGGCAGGTACAGGTAGGTAGGTACTTGCCCTACTTACCTTGACCTACCTACCTTAGGTATGTCTAGGTAAGTTGGGTAGGTACAGGAAGGTAGGTAATAAGGGTAGGCAGTTAACAGGAGCGAAGCCGCAGGCACAACTAGTAATATAAATAATTACAACTGGCAGTAATCCGCGAACGGGCGAAACAATTTTTTTTTATAAATTCTCTTAATTCTTTCATACTTCGACCCTCGACGTAAGGCCGCCAAATGAAGGACCTCTTATATAATTTCATTGAATAGAATTCCGTTATGACCGGACTTGAGAACATCCAAGACCCGTACTTCAGTAATTGGGTTTCAGCATTAACTTGAACAATATTTTGTGAACATTTTTTTTGTGATTTAAATCCTTTCCTCTCATTATATTTTTAGGAAATGGTTTGCGAAGTATGTAAATATATGTTGTATATACCACGTTAATATAATCAAAAAATCTTACAATTTTATATGGCTTGACTAGAAACTAAATTTTGTTGAAAGTTGCTTTGCTCGCAAGGTTTGCAAATACAGTTTTATTAAAAGTCAAATATTTTTTTTAATTACAAAATCAGAAAAATTTTTGAATTTAAGAAAATAAGGTTTAAAAATAATAATATTATTATTTATTTTATTAGTCGGTAGTTTGTTATGGAAAAGAACTCTGAATAAGAAACTCCACAACAATTATTTAAAAAAAAGTGTTTTACAATATTTATACTATTATTATTGGTTATTCTTGGTATTATATTATATAAAATAACCACTATTACACACAAGAATAACCACTATTATACTGCGTAACGGTACAAAGTATTATTACGTACTGAAATTAAATCATGCCACAAATATCGCAATTTTATCAAATTCACAGTCATGGTTTATCAATGATATTTAATTAATCTATTTAAAATTAAAATGTATTAATGTATTAAAAAAAATGTATTTTTAAAACCAAAACCAATAGCCGACATTAAAAAGCATCACGAAAGCCTGGAGTTCGGCAATATTATGATAATATATTAAAGAGTGCTACAAAAGTAACCGTTTTGCGTTGTAAGTTTGTATTTTTAAATTAAGTAGTCGGATTAAAACCATTTGACTTTTTTTGTTTACTTTTTTTTTTGCTCCATCGAATAGAGTATACATAATTACTTGGATAGTTCTTGACATAATTCTCACCAAACAAAGGATAGCTCATAATCAACAATCATCATCATCATCATATCAGCCGAAAGACGTCTCCTGCTGGACATAGGCATCCCCCAAGCCTCTCCACAATGACCGGTACCGTGCGTCTCGCACCCAGCGTAAACCCGCAACCTTCACCAGGTCATCGCATAATCTATAATACTTGTAACAAAATAATCTTAAAATAACTCTACCTATCGGTTTATTTGAATCCTTTTTATGTCTTTAGATGAAACTTGACACACAAGTAGCCCAGCACCCTAATTGCGTAACTGTATTGACAGCTCGAAACGCACGCTCCCTTTCATTTTTATAACTCACCAATATTCAATGCGTAATGAATGCAATGCAAGCAAAGCATGCGTGCGCCATGCTTTACACTTACGTAATGAGGTTGAAATAATTAAAGTCAGTTTAAACTTGGAACGTTGACTAAGGTCCAGAAGTATAGCTGTCAATGTTTGTTAGCCATACTTCGGGACCTAAGTCAACGTTCCAAGTTTAAACTGACGTTAATTAGTCCATCCTCATTAGAGTGCAGGTTGTTTAGAAGTATAGGTACTATATTTACCAATTGGATGGAGGCTGGCCATGTAAGGTTTGGTGGTCTATTAAATAAAGTAATACTTAATTCGTGACCTGTTATTTAATGCGCCATTGTAAGAAGAATTATCCTCATCTGCCTTGCCTTTTTCCCAATTATTGTTGTCGGCTTCCAGTCTTACCGGATTCAGCTGAGTACCAGTGTTTTACATGAAGCGACTGCCTATCTGACCTCCACAACCAGTAACTGGGCAACAAAATACCCCTTGGTAAGACTGGTGTCAGATCTCAAGCTTCCGACTACCCGTAACTACTGTCAAAGATCTTCAAATGACAGCCGGGACCAACGGCTTAACGTGCTTTCCGCGGCACGGAGGAAACTCGGTATTTTGAAATGGTCACCCCTCCACGGACCAACCTCGTCAAACGTTGCTTAACCTTGAAGATCGACCCGTGCGGCTGTTATTATTTAGCCACGAGCTCCTCCATTGTAAGAAGAATTATAAACTGAAGAAAACGTCCAAATAATGATACAAATTTAATGAACTGAACGAACAAGAGTGAATCATAATGAGTGTTGCCTGAAATGAATATAAAAAAGATTTTTACATTAATTTTGCCATAGCTGTCAACACAGGTCCTGATTTTTTCGGGGATTATGTTGCAGGATGATTCTCGACTATCACACGAAAGAAAGCGCTGGCAAAAGTTGGTTGTATCAATGTAATTTTGCGTCATTCAGATTAAAAGATAAGATAATTTATTAATATTTATGATCATAAAGCATCATAAAGATAGCCTCATTTCTTGCAAAGTAATGCCATAAAATTATAACATGACTGAGCAATATTAATTAATGGCAAATAGGTATTACCTATATTTATTTTAATCTGAGCGATTATTCATCAGTTGAGCCTGAAAAAAGAAAGGAATTATGATAAAACTTATATGAGTAAAAAAATAGTGGAGTTCCACAGGGTTCTATTTAAGGTCCAATTTTAATACGGTATTTGTTTAGAAAACATATAAAATTTCATTAAATTACATAAAATATTTTTAATGACATGTGTAACGACAAAGTCTATTATTTTCCGGGTTGACATGATTGCCTTCTTACATGAATCTTTTCCTAGTTCTTCTATAACATTGGGTACCTATTACGTATGAATATTATCTAATCCAGTAAAATTATCAGTATTGACAAAATTATTATCTGTCTATCTACGTATAATTATTGTTTTACAGTAGTTTGATATGAAGGTCAATAGCGTTATGTCCGGCTAATCTCGTTACGTCCCTGAAGATTATAGGAATTTATTATTTAAATTCCTGCTTTTCTACTTCCGACTGATTACTTTAGATTTCTTTATTTGAAGGTTGTAATGTTTTGCTGTTTACTTTAAATTATGAACACTTAAATACTAAAAAAAATATAGTTGTTAGTTTTATGTATTTTCATTTCTACTCTTACACATGGTGACTACATTTCTTTTTTCAATCATCTGTAGCGGCACCAACGCCGCCACCTACGCGCATACAAAGTTTTCGGCGCAATTAGAACACATACAACAGTCCAACAACAACTGTTGGGCAGTTGCCCGGACTAGACACAACACCCGTCTGGTCGGAGGATCCTCCCTTTTCTATGGAGGTTTGTGAGACTTTCCACCCAGTTCCACCTACCTCCAAACTGGTGACCCCGACGTGATCGTCAGCGCAGTCTTCGTGCAGAACTACTTCGTCGTGACGTCACCATCACTTCTACAAGCTTTCGAGCAGCGAGTCACACAGCCAGCCAGTACCTACGGCATCTACGGGGGTAATCTGACTACCAGCATGCAGCGAACGCGCATTCCTGGTCAACACCCTCAGCTTCTATCCTCACCGCTCCGTACAACTGGAGCCAGCAACACTGTCCCGACTCACTGGGACATCATCACCGCTCCGACCCACTGGAGCCAGCAACACTATCCCGACTCACTGGGATATCAACACCCCGACTCACTGGGGCACAACCGCATACAGTTCCGACTCACCGCGGACTCTGCGACTTCCGGTTCCGACTCCCGGGAACCAACCTTCTACTGGCCAGGCACACATCACGAGATGTACGGACGACTCAATCTACTATCGACCTTTGGTCTCCGGAGGGGAGTGATGTAGCGGCACCAATGCCGCCAACTACGAACTAATGACACGACGTCACACAAATCCTGCATAACGCAAGCAAAGTTTTCGGCGCGATTAGAACATATACAACAGTCCGACAACAGCCGGTAGGCAGTAGCTCGGATCAGACACAACACCCGTCTGGTCGGAGGATCCTTCCTTTTCTATGTAGGTTTGTGGGACTTCCCACCCTTTTCCACCTACCTCCAAACATCCTATGCAGGAAGAAATTTCTTTAGAAATAACCGTGACCATTGTACCGATTTTCTGATCCTTTTTCTTGTCTGTTTATTATATATTAGATCCGGGTTGCCGGTCATCTGTCCACCAGACCGAATCGGATTAGAACAATGGTAATTTCTATTGTGTCTGGAAATGGACAGTTGAAGGTGTAGACAAGACAGTAGTATATAGATACGAGTATTACGACTGTGTAAAAGTTCCATTCTTTTATTTGGACATACGAAACCCTAAATATTATCAATACTTCTTGTTTTATAGAATTAGCTTAATTAAATCCCTAATCACTTACGATACTAATAACTCGGGGATTTTATGTTAGAGACTGATAAATTATAAGGATGAGCTGATAAGATACAAAAGATTTGATTAGTGATTAGGTACCTATTAGGAGAAGCTCTTGGCTAAATGATAACAGCCGCACGGATCTATTTTCAAGGTGAAGCAACGCTCGCTGTGGTCGATCTGTAGCTGAATGACCTTCCTTTACTTACTGAGTCTGTTCTTCATCTCGAAAAGCCCTGAGGTCCTGGCTGCCAGTCCCCCTGCAATTAGTCCCGGCTGTAATTTTTTGATTTTGGACAGTCGTTCAGGTTATTCAGAAGAAAGCTGACACTAGTCTTGCCAAGGAGTATGGTGTTACCTAGTTAATGGGTTGTGAAAGCTAGATGCAGTCACTTCATGTAAAATAATGGTGTCCACCTCCGCGTAGAGTTACAGTAGCCGATCCCGATACAATGGACAGCCGGCCATGATCGCAAAAATGGCAAAAAAATCACGTTTGTTGTATGGGAGCCCCACTTAAACATTTTTTTGTTTTTTAGTATTTATTGTTATAGCGGCAACAGAAATACATCATTTCCCTTCCGACTTTCCATTTTTCTCTCTTGCTACATCTCTTGCTTGCAGCTAAAAAATAAATAAATAACATTATTAATTTGTAATATCTGCCTGTCTGTACATATGACTGTGCCAAATCTTGCAGATATTAATCTGACTTTCACAGAAAATAATCATACTTAGGATATTGATTAATTGGATGATAAATATAGAAAACACGGTTAAAAGTGAACGTACAAGATAACAAATTGCAAATTTACACTATCTGATCTGGACAAAGGTCAGGTAATTTAAAAAACGCAATGATTTACATTATGCGTGAGTGTGACTATACAAAAAACTAATCCCCATAAAAATATAAATATTTCGATAAATGCTTAAGCCTCTAGACATGATGATAGACGGCGGGAATCAATAGTCCAGTTTTATCAGTTTATAATAAAACTAGATAAAATGTTTATAAATATCGGTTCTCTGCACATTGGTAGAGGTGCACGCACTAGTGGCTGATGTTAGCGCGGTGGAGTAAACCAAAATAAAGATGGCAGATTCACAGAAGAATCGGAACAGAGACGGAGACTCTGAAATCCTCACACCAGAAGGCGAGCGCGATGTAGAACTAGATGACATTCTCGTAGAAGAGATTGGACAGTTTGGAAAGTACCAGTTGAGAACTTTCTTACTGTCTGTGCTCGTGGTCCTTTTCATTGCTTGGAGTGCTGTTGAATATGTGTTTACGACTGCTCGAATAAGTACCAGGTAAACAAAACCGCCGTTATTTGAAACCGTTTATCCTTCTACATTGTATCCAGTTTTTTTACTTGGTTTGTGAGGACTTCTGAACTTAAATTTACTATTTTATCTATAAAAACTCAATTTTAAAACAGTCAAAACTTGGGCACCACCCCGGTAACGTGTTACCTTTTTTTGGGTATCCATTATACACTTTGAAGCCATCACACCAACTTTTGACCATCCTTCAAAAAAGAACCAATTTAGTCAGTTTTAATTGACAAATTAATATGGACCGCTCAATAATTCTTCCGACTCGAACATTTCCCACTTTGGCGATTCATATTATTTGCGTCTTGTAAAAATATATTATTTTGTATTTTCATAAAATATATATTCCAGTTCCCTTTGGAAAACTTGCAAACATTTTTACAGATCTTTTGGTCCTATTCCAGATGCCTAATCCCTGAGTGTGAAGGAGAACCAACATCTTTCTCTCCATACTGGTTGGCGAACGCAGTACCAGCGGGTTCCAGCCAGGGCTCCTTCGACAACTGCGAACGATTTGACAGCGTGAATGCGACACTTCGGGTGGTTGACAGCAACACTTGTCCCGCTACACTCTTCAACCGCCAGTCACGTGTACCTTGTGATGACTTCGTGTATGAGAACACACACTCCGTTGTCTACGATGTAAGTAAAATAATTAATTAAGATTATTGGTGACCATCTTTTTGCCCATCTAAGTCTATCACATAGGACCTGTGCATTTTTTTCGGGATTAAAAATAACCTGTTAGCGCCATCTCATGTAATAATATCCTATGCCGGTGACCGAAAACAGAAACAAACGCATTTGAGATTTCGCGGGCGATCGAAATCCAAATTGTCTTGTTCCTTCCTTTATTCCCTTTCCTATATGTGGCGTACATATAGGAAAGGGAATAAAGGAAGGATTTCACCAAAGAGTCGCCAGAAAGATATGAATCATGACCGTGAGGGGACTTCGTATTCTCACCGCCAGCTCTCCATGCCACATGGCTGGAGACTGGTGCATCCAATTAGTTGGATTGAAAAGAACTATATAACTACTACTTTTTCTATGGTTTCCTTTTATGTCTGTATTTATTAGCTGTAAATCTTCCACGTACTAAAATAAATAAATAAACCATGTCTATTGCCCGCGTCACGGATATAAAAGTGTCGTGTGCTGTGAACGTGATTGACGCAATCGCCATTTTGGACGAAGAAGAGTCACCGGTTCCCCAGTCTCGCCGCCACACGTGGGCTGGCTTCGATCACCAGGGGGGTGACCACAAGCTCTTAGAGTAAGGTTATTTTGAGATCGAGTAAGGGACAGATGTATCTGACTTGTATACATCTGTCACTTACTCGATCTCAAAATAACCTTACTCTAAGAGCTTGTGGTTACCCCCCTGGTAAGGCGTACAATCTCCTTATTCCCATACTACCAGGCCCCTCAGAAAGTATTGCGAAAAAAAGTTTTTATATATGGGAGACTGGCCAGTTATAATGTTTTTCGAAAATATGATTATTTATAAGTAAAAATAAGTAAGTTCCAATTTCAAAATTTCCCTCCACATTTTTTGCGAGTTAATTCAAAGTATTGTGTCTCACTGAAATATGGATCTGCGCCGGGAACATTTTAGAGCTATGATTTTATACGATTTCAAGTGTCGCCTGAAACCGGATGAATCGTACGATAGACTTCAAATGGCATTCATGGATGAAGGCCCTTCCAAGGCAACCGTGTATCGTTGGTATAACGAATTCAAGCGCGGTCGACCAACTTTGGGGGATGACGAAAGAAGCGGTCGCCCTTTGACGGCTGTTACCGAAGAAAAGGTGCTAGCAGTGAAAAATTTAATCCAAGACAATAGGCGAATTACATATCAGGAGATTCAACACATATTGAAGATTGGATCGGGAAGCGTTCACGAGATTCTACACAGCCATCTTCGCGTGAGGAGGATAGTATCACGCTGGGTGCCGCACAACCTCACCGATGCTCAGAAGCAGGCCCGGGTGGAATGGTGCCGTGATATGCTTAACAAATTTGAAGCAGGCTCGTCTCGGCGTGTTTACGACATCGTTACAGGTGATGAGTCCTGGATTTATCAATACGACCCAGAAACCAAGCGCCAGTCGACTGTTTGGGTGTTTCAAAATGAGCCAACGCCTACCAAAGTGAAGCGATCTAGAAGCGGGGTTAAGATTTTGATCGCTAGCTTTTTTAATTTGACTGGCCACTTGGTATCAATTCCCTTACGGGATCAAAGAAGCATTAATGCCGAATGGTATACTACCAAATGTTTGCCAGAAGTTTTCTCTGTTATAAGCAACAAGCGACCAAACACAGGGCTCCGCGGGCTACTGCTCCACCACGACAATGCACCTGCGCACACCGCACTCAAAACGAGGGACTTCCTGGACAGCACGCCAGTCAAACTCCTGGGTCACCCTCCTTACAGCCCTGATCTAGCACCGTGTGACTTCTTTTTATTCCCAAAAACAAAAAATCAGCTCAAAGGGATACAATTTTCGTCGCCGGAAGATGCGCTGGCTGCGTTCGAGCAGGCTGTAAACGAGGTGTCTGCGGCGGACTGGAAAAAGTGTTTTGAAAACTGGTTTAGGCGCATGAATCTTTGTATAGAGGCTGGTGGAAAGTACTTTGAAAAGATTTAATAAAAATATATGTACGTATAGAACAATTTTTTTTAGTTTCGCAAAACTTTCTGAGTGTCCAGATCGCCCGATTTCAATCCTTGAATAAATGCCCGCTTATTTCAACAACCCGTCAAATATAGGCAAATATTTATAATAGGCATAAAGTTTAATGTGGTTTCTCAAACGCTATAACAGTAACCTATGGCATTCACGGATAGTGTTGCTTTTTATTCGTTGAACATTTTCGTAATTGGATCTGTAATTCTAAATTTATAGATAACGTTTTTACAAACATAACATTTTTTATAAGGTATTTTCTGGGTAATGCTTTGGGTTGTAATGTGTTGAATTATACCATTTGGTGCACCTTCTGCATGATGCATGATTTTTTTGAAGGGAGCAAATTGTTGCAATCTGCATTGAAGTCTATAATATATATCTAATTTTACTTCTTATCATTGACGTGTTTCCTCCACGTGCTCTTAGTAAAGTTTTTATCAGCCTAGACACGTTGAGAATGAAGCTATCTCTTGATTCCTGTGGTAGTCTCTGCTATTTCTTTACAACAGTGATTAGAAATTCATACACATTGACAGTAGTAAGTAGGATTTATGAGTTTTGCTCTTCGTTTTACTCGTAGCAACTTCTAGACGTGTTACTATCAGATATGTACTGTACTGTGTATTTGGTGATCTCGTCAGCCTTTCCATAACTAGTAGAATTATTGCATGGGATCATCTGCGCGTTTCATCCTTCATCTGGCCTTCTCAGTTGAGATTGAATTAGGGATGATGTAGTTCCAAGTTTATAAATAGATTTAAAAATTAAACAACTGACTCAGCAGCGAACGTTAGAGTACATTGACTTTTCGGGTGCTCAGTTATTTTATTATTTAGAATAGCTTCTGCCAGTGGTTTCACCCGCGTGAGAAGTATTTGTTATCCTAAGGGAAAATTATACCGGGATCAAAAGCATATGTGCTATTCCAGACTATAATCTATCTCAGTGCCAAATTTTATCTAGATCCGTTCAGCCGGTCTGGCGTGATTGAGTTACAAACATACATCCATCCAAACATTCGCATAATTTATAATATACTACCTGTTCCCTGACTTTAATGAAAATTTTATCTCAGAAATAAGTGATTTTATTTAAAAAAAAACAATGATGCCGAGTCTCGTAAGATACCTACTACTAAGTGCGAGATATTTGGTATGGAAGATTATAAGCTATTTTCTTTTATTTATTCTCAGTACGGGCTGGCATGTGACGAATGGCGTCGTTCTCTCATCGGCACGGTCCGTACCTTCGGTACCCTCACAGCACTGCCCATCACCGGCTTCGTGTCAGACCGATGGGGTCGCAAGGTCGCGCTTACCATCAACGCCTTCAACACCGCCTGGCTCGGAGTCACGAGGTACTGGGCTGACACCTACCTCGGGTTCATGTTCTCCGAGTTCATTGAGGCCACTTTCGGATCTGGAGGGTTTTCTTGCGTTTATATTTTAAGTAAGTAAATTGTCTTCTTATATTATCTCGTTTTTACATAATGTAGTTCCGAGACCGAGGTATTAAACAAAGAGGCTTCTATTAGAAACTCTGCGGATTGAATAAAAAGCCATCCTATATATGTGCATTATGCTCTCAAAATGGTGAAGGAAGACATCTTGAGGAATTATACACCACTGCCTATAACAGAGTCTGTGTCCCAACAACTGACAATTTATTTATTCGTAATGTGGAAACATTACGAATTTGTTATATATTGGCCCATAAACTTTATGACCGGTGATTATGATAGCATTGTTTTGCTTAAAAGGTCGCGTGTCTGGTATCAAATAATTGTCACTTTAATACTACGTGTAACACTTATAAAAGTTTATATAATCAACTTATTATGGGGAGCTAGATAAAAGTAATAAATGTTACTTATGAATCAACATGCAACGTATTCATTGAAATTATGTTTGATTACCAACTTCAGGTAGATACAAAAGTTTCTGTTACTCAAATAAATTATTATGAAGCTACTTTCATTAGTAATCCCGTCATCATGCATCATCTTTCAGCCCTTTTGTAAATCTCCTTTGTGGTCTCCTTCCAATTTGGAAGTCCAACACTGCATGCAGATGTAGATATCCATAATCTAGTTACTAGAATGAAATCTCTTGGTTGACTGCCTTTCGCATCTAATAAAAAATAATATATTTACAGTAATGGAGTTAGTTGGCCCAAAGTTCCGAGTAGCCGCTGGAGCAGCGATGAATACTTGTTTTGCGCTCGGACAAGTCACAATGGGACTTATAGCGTGGGGCGTACCTAACTGGAGAATGCTGACTCTAACCCTCTACATCCCGCAATTCCTCACCATCTTCTACTACTGGCTCATCAGTGAATCCGTACGATGGTACATGAGTAAAGGTCGCTTCGATGAATCCGAAGCTTTACTGAGAAAAGTAGCAAGGGTCAACGGAAAACATCTATCTGAAAAGTCACTGGAACAGTTACGGCGAACAGCACAAAATAAGTTGAGGGTCAGTGCGGAGGAAGCAGAAAAACGAGGAGGGGAACCCTGGCTGGTGGTCCAAGTGTTCCAGCACAAGAAAATCTTGATCCGTGTTCTCATATCTCCAGTCTGGTGGATTACCACCACCTTCATTTACTACGGACTGTCGCTCAACGCCGTTAATATGTCCGGCAATAGATACTTGAATTACGTAGCTGTGGCCGCAGTGGAAATCCCTGGCTTTTGGATCTCATATTTTCTGATGGATAAGATTGGAAGAAAACCTGTGTTGACTGGAGCTTTTTGGTTATGTGCTGCATGCCAGATTGCGTACATTTTTATTCCTCAAGGTTAGTATGATTACAAACTAGAGTTTTATTTAAATCTGGTATTTCTCAGTTGCAGCCCAGAGAATGTTTGGTTGACGGCAAATATAGACGCGCCCTATTTCATGGAACCTGATAACTGGCAAAATATCTATTGTATTTGTAATGTATGTGTGTATTTAACATAAATCGACTTTCTATGTAACCTCTTCAAACCAGCTGCTGGGTTATTTAGTTATTATACGATACCCCTTGGTAAAGTTTTGGGCGCACGGTTGGCGCAGTGGTTGAGCGATTGACTGCTGCGCTGCGTGTCGCGGGTTCGATTCCCGCACGGAACAAATATTTGTATGACCTACAGATAGTTGTTCCGGCTCTGGGTGTTGTGTATGTGAGTTTATATGTTTGTAAACGCATACACCACGATACAGGAAGAAATTCCTAGTGTGGGGCAACGTTTTTTTAAAAGACAAAGACAATATTCTTTTTTTTATTCCAGATTTATATGCAGTATCTCTGACGGTCTACCTAATTGCAAAGATGGCGATCGCTTCGGTGATGACTGCAGTATACGTGTACACTGCGGAGCTGTACCCCACAAAGCATCGACACAGCTTGTTTGCTTACTCTTCTATGATGGGAAGGATCGGTTCCATGATCGCGCCACTCACACCAGCCTTTGTAAGTTATATTTGTATATTAGTAAGACATTTGACTATATTTAACATTGTTTTATCTACGTTAGGTAGGCAATGTAGGTGTAAATTGATGTTAAAATCGAGTTTCAGTCACATTTGTAGTATTAGTCTAAAATTGTGCTGAAAAACTGAGCAAGCAAACAGTATGACAGTATGAGTACCACAGGGTTCATGGTTCGGCCCTTTTCTTCTGATAGTGAGTGAAACTACATTTTATCTAACTTGATCATAACTTTGTATTTATAGACTTGATATCGATGAAACATTAGTCATTAACCTACTTTTAAAAGACAAAATGATAAGATAATTATTTAAATATTTTTTTTTAGTTTTAAAATAAGTCTGCTAACATACGAGTAACATTTCTTATCGGTTACAGGGTGCCCAATGGTTTGCTGAGCTGCCGTTTGTGTTATTCGCCACCTTCGCTCTCATTTCTGGGATTCTGATCTTCTTCACACCAGAGACTCTCGGCCACACTCTGCCAGACACTTTGGAGCAGGCAGAGGAGATCGGTGTTAAAGATAAGACGAAAAAATGACCAGACAATCGAAGGCATTTATATATCTAGTTATAGTTTAAGCTATGGAAAATCTCGTATTATTATTTTTTTAAGATTAGATAAGAATAAACCAAAACGCGGCTTTTCTGCTTTTTATTGAAACCTACGCTGAATCTGAATAACTAATAGCTGACGAAACGGCCTAAACGCAGTAGCGGGTGGTTCTGGGCTGAAGCTTTGGTGTTTTCAGGCAAGGGAGGATTAAAAATACAGCCTTACAAATAAACGTGGTATAACAGTTATACTCGAGAATCGACTAAGAATAAGCAAAATGTCTACAAATAATAGCTTTTACCTAGTATAGCTTTGATATTTCTATTCGTACAATCCTTATCACGAAGTTATTCGCATCCCTCCGTTGTATAAAGCATATATAACCTAAAATAAACCACGGTTTGTATTTGTTTATGCGCATTTAATTATTTACGTTCATTTTGATCATGGAATTAAATGCAATAGAAGAAGTAGAACAAGTAAATAACGTTTAAATCTAGTGCAGGTGCAAATAAAAGTTGAAATATACAAAGAGAAATTCCTTTTGATTTATATGGCGATGAACAGTTTCGGTTAAAATAACGATTTTATAAAATTCACACAGCTAAAATTAAAATTAAACGTCAAAAAAGGACAAATTATCATGGTCACAGAATTTTAAATTCAAATTAAACAAAAACAATTTCATATCAAAACAGTACAATACACACAATAGTACATTACTGCCGCGGTCTATAATGACTACTTTGCTGTTCGCGCTGATTATGGCCGACAGCGCAGCCTAGCGCAGCTCTAGGCCGACACAGCGCGGTCAGCGTGCAGCACTTGATGGACGAGCTGAGATAAAGGCCGAAACCGTAGGTTGAGGCCTTTACAGCGAGGACAGCAAGGGCTGCAATGATGGCCAAGCTGAAAGGCCTAGAGCGTAGCTAGGCTAGCTCGAGGCAATCATAGCGTGACCAGCGAAGCAGTCATTGTGGGCCAAGGTTTGTATAGTGCTTTACTCAAAAATGCAAGTACCTAATCTAAATAAAACCAGCAAGTAATTTAAATAAAAAATATATTAATTAACTAGAATTTTAATTAAAATGAAAATTATGAAAAGTACAGTTAATAAAATTCAACACCGACTTGCCCGGTTTGATATTAGTAATAGTTTGCGATAATTCTAATGCGGTGTTTGACTGCTGTATTATTGACAAGAAAAACATTTTCGGATAAAGACTTAGATTTCCTACTGATTTTCCACTGCACAAATTTTTCGCAAATTTATATTTATCCTTTGAGTTTCGCGGTACCAAATTTTCAACCACTAATTTAGCTTCATCTTTAATGTCTTCTTGGTGTTAAACACATTGAATCGGAAGAATTTTCTCTTTGAGAGCTCATTTTTAGCAAAAAAGTCACTAAATAAAAACAAAATTTTCGCTGAATTTGTTACTTCTTTGTTTTTTTACTTCTTAGTTGGAACTATACAGCTTATATGGAATAAAATCTTTTTGTGCCTATCTCTATAGATACAAACAGCTGTGTTTTAAATAACATCTTTTTGGATTTGATTTTTTAAAACGTTGAAACGTCAAAATAGCGGCCGGCAAACCATTGCAGGCCTGTTAGAGCGGCCAGCAAAGCTTTGCCGGCCGCTCCTTTAAACAGAACGGCAAGGTCGACTTTGCTCAAACAAGGATGTCAAAATAATGACCACATTACATGCATTTTTGAGTAAAACATTATTGCACGGTCAATGTGAATCGAAATTAAGTTTATCTTCCTAGCTATAAGTGTATTACAGTATTGTCTAATGTAGGGACAAAGAATAGAACAATACGGTCGAGAAACGTCAAGTTGATAAAGGGATACAGTTGTCCTATACAAACTGCGTTTTATTAGGATTTTCCATTTGGTCGCGCTGTTGCCAAATCGTGCATTTTGACATAATGGAAGAGTTGTTTATACCAAAGATATACCTGCCTTCGTATCCTGACGTGTCATAACTATCATAGATCGATTGTAAAAAAGGACAGATGTATACAAGCAATATACATCTGTCCCTTACGGACACTTAAAATAACCCTTAACGTGCATTTTGACAAAGTGGCAGAGCTATTTATACCTAAGATAAATATTCTCGACATAATCTTAATTTATTACCGGTATAACTTTAATTAGTATAAGAATGGAATAGATGGATAAAATTTGCATCTATTTTTATTGAGGATGTCGAATTACTCAGTTTTATGTAAGGATCACTTTGCCGGAATAAAAATCGGGACAGCAGAAGTTGTTAAAAAATACTAAAAGATTTTTTCAAGTAATTTTTAGGTACATAATCTGGTAGTTATATAGATACTTTTTTTGGACCTAATTGATTTTAATGACTCCTATTTTGTTCGTGATTATTTTTTAAATATTATATGGCATAACTCCTCGATTATTTAATTTAAAACCTTATATTTATGATCGAAACCTACCAACGATAAATTGAATGTTCACAAGACTGTGAAAATTTATTTATGAAACAATTATTCAATACACTACAATTAAACAGTATTATTGGTATGAGGAAGGTAAGTAGTTTATTTTCTCGCGGGCAAAACCTGCACTTCATTTTTTTTTTTAATAAGCTTTTAAATAGTCTAACTGTGTGTACTAAAGACTAAAATCAAAATATTTGTAATTCAACTAAACCATGCATAGGTACATTTGAATTGTCAAACAAAATATGAATCTAGTTCCACATTTGCAAGCGTCAGTAGGTCTCTATGGAGAAGAACGTCCAAGAAACTACACGGACACTTTTTCCATCAGTTTTATTTACAATTACATTACATACATGGTTACATCATTCTTGTTGGAAAAATAAATATGTGAGAACGATGTAAAAAAATGCGCACGTGAAAGCGTCTAGAGTAAAACAAAGAATACATAAATAAAATAAGTACTTAATTAAATTGTATGTGTCTGTGCCAAATCCTGGCAGATGTTAATCTGACTTTCACAGAAAATTATCATACTTAGGATATTGATTAGAATTATGATAAAAATGATTTAAAATGAACGTACATACAAGATAAAACATTCCAAATATTTTCGCTATCTGATTTAAACAAAGATTGGGTAAGTTTCAAAAGATCATGTGATAAAAATTATGCGTGATACAAAAAGTTTATCCCGATTTTTATATAAATATTTTGATAAATGCTTAAGCCTCTGTTTATCAGTTTATTATAAAACTAGATAAATGTTTTTCAATACCTTCTTTCTCCACATTAGTAGTGCACGCGCTAGTGGCTGGTGTAGGCGTGGTGGAGTAAACTAAAATCAAGATGACGGATACAGAAACGAATCGAAACATAGATGGAGACTCTAAAGTCCTCACACCAGAAGGTGAACGTGATGTAGAACTAGATACAATTCTTGTTGAAGAGATTGGACAGTTCGGAAAATACCAGTTGAGAACTTTCTTGTTGTCTGTTCTCCTGGTGGTTTTCATTGCATGGAGTGCTGTTGAATACATGTTTACTACTGCTCGAATTAGTACCAGGTAAAATAAGTTCCCACGCTATTAAATGTTGTGTTTCCTCCTATTTTGTGCTGTTTATTTAAACTTAGTTGGAAAAAGATTTTTCACATAACTTTCCACACTTCTTTATTAACGTATTGCTTTTTCTGAATATCCGACACACGCATAACGTTGCATTTCTTCTACTTTTCAACGTCAACAATTGTGCGACAAATGAATTTAGTCCAGAATTAAGTAGTCTGCCTTTGGCTCAACACACTTTTATACAATGTTAAGCTATGCAATTCACGTTTTCGTTTTTTTTTATCATCATCTTCCTCCATTTAAGCGTCGTGTAGTATTATATTTTTTTTATAGAAGAATAAAAATCATGTTTTTTGCTTTACATGCATAAAACAATGCACCTGCCATGTTAACTCGACACTGACTAAAATTCTGTGTGATGACTGACTGTGATGAATGAGTCATTACATTGCCCTCTATTACATTTTGACAAACATACTTTATTTTTGTGTGTTCTATTCTAGATGTCTGATCCCAGAGTGTGAAGGCGAACCAACATCTTTCACCCCTTACTGGTTGGCGAACGCAGTGCCCTCGGGGTCCAGTCAAGGCTCCTTCGACAACTGCGAACGTTTTGACAGCGTAAATGCTTCGCTTCGGGTGGTCGATAGCAACACTTGTCCCGCCACCCTCTTCAACCGCGAGTCGCGCGTGCCTTGCAATGACTTCGTGTATGAGAACACACACTCCGTCGTCTACGATGTAAGCCAAATTTGTATTAAGATTATTGGTGATTATAGGATCTTTTGGTTAAATAAACCACAAATTACTGCATTCGACTAACTTAGTCCAATACTGACAAAGTGTAGAAGGTCCAAGGAGATGATTACCTGCAAAACAAGATGCGCTAATTAGCAAGGTCTTACTTATCCTATCATCTTTTGTACTGTTTTTAAGTTCTAATGTATCACTTTCCTTTTATATATATAAGGAGGAGGTTATCAATTCAACTGTATTTTTTATGTGTGTTACCTCAGAACTTGTTACTGGGTGAACCGATTTAGATAATTCTTTTTTATTTGAAAGCTGGTGCTTGTCATGTGGTCCCATTCAATTTCCATCAAGATCTGATGAAGAACTTCGGAGATATACATCAGAAATCTTCAATAAATGATGGCAAATCACTCGGGATACCTGCAATTGCATTTCTGTTTATTGTTTACACCATTTCATAACATAATATCACACTAGTATGCTCTAAATGGTCACCTTGGTATACTTTTATTCCAGCGGTTTTGTTTAAGTTTCATGTTATTGGGTTAATCTATTCTGGCTTCACTTTGGGCATTATTGGTACCTATCCTATATAATTGGTCCATTATTTACAACTAAAATGTGAAAATAAAAAAAAAACTTTTTACAAAAAATACAACCGACTTCCAATTTTTTTTTTTGTTTACTGTCACATAGTTTGTTTTGTTCTATGTGAACGTAGTTTCAACTGAGACCTTTGTAATTTCAATTTTTCACAAATACTTTGCCGTTTTTTTATTATAGATGGGCTTGCGCTTGACCACTATATCACCTGATGGTAAGCGATGATATATTTTATTTATTTATATTCAACTAGTCCCTGCACAACACGTGCAAAGAGTCAATGCTATATGATTACTACATATATAACAAATAAACTCACAAATCATTTACGACTCGCACATACCAACATTAATTTAATTAATCGCATAAGAAGTGGCGCCAAATTCTTTTTTTTTTAATTTATAATTGATGGTTTTAACATAAAAAGTATGAAATCCTGCAATGATAAACAAAAAAAAAATGTTGTCTTATGTTGTTTTAAAATTGTACACTGGATCCTGCCCTCTATAATGTCATCTTTCTCTGTCACCCTAGGGTTTGCTGTAAGAGAACTCATTATTGAGTTAAGCTCGCCTTTCTACATGTACTTTATTATCGCACTGTATGTTATGTGGTTTCTGGTGTACAATAAACAATTATTGAAGATTATTCTAAGGACGACACGTACCTTATGTTCCACTTAAGCAGGTGTGTGTGTATTGACTATAATCAATGCTAGTATTTTTAAACAAACACTAATTCCGCATGGCAGGATACTTTTGAGCTCAAGATATTTGTTATGAAGAACTATAACCTATTTGTTTTGTTCTCAGTACGGACTGGCTTGTGACGAATGGCGTCGTTCTCTCATCGGCACGGTCCGCACCTTCGGTACCCTGACAGCACTGCCCATCACCGGCTTCGTGTCAGACCGATGGGGTCGTAGGGTCGCGCTCACCATTACCGCCTTCAACACTGCCTGGCTCGGAGTCACGAGGTACTGGGCTGACACCTACCTCGGGTTCATGTTCTCCGAGTTCATTGAGGCCACTTTCGGATCTGGAGGGTTTTCTTGTGTTTATATTTTGAGTGAGTAACTTTTCTTCTTGTACGATATTTTATCTCATACTTACAAACTTGCTCCATTGATCGAGTTTTAGAGTGAAGTTTATTCCATAGAACCCATTGCGTGTTGACTGGTAGAGAATACCTTTTTACATTAAGTCCATTTAATGACCACTATCTGTACATTAAGTTTTAGTAAATAAAAAGTCTTTCAATATAGCAGTTGCATAGTGTTCACTTATCAAAGTAATATGATTCTTCTAATATGTTTCAATGAAGAGTTCTTCAAAATCTAAATACGTATTTACAAATTGCTGTCCTCAGATGAACAGAAAAATTATATTAAATTATATTATTTAGTATAAGTTTGCGATTGTATAAAATTACGTAGTGTAATTGACACTAACGTATCTATTATGAATTTTTGATAAGTCTAAATATTGATAAAACAAAATACCCAGGTAATCACTACATATTATAAAACAAAGCCCCCCGCCGCGTCTGTTTGCGATATACTTAAAAACTACTGAATAGATTTTCATGCGGTTTTCACCAATAGAATGAGTGAGAAACGAGTAAGATTTTTTTTAATCATTTGTTAATGGCGAACCCGTGGCGGGTCACTTGGAATAATTAATAAGTCATAGATTGGCCCATAAACTTTATGACCTGTGATAAAGATAGCATTGTTTTTTTTTTTCAAATATCACGTGCGTAAATAATTAACACTGTAATACCACGTGGAACACTCAAAAAAGTTCGTATTATCAACTCTTTTATGGGGAGCTAATCAAAAGTAATACATATCTCATTTATGAATCAACATGCAATGTTTACAATTAAATTATGTTTAATTTCAGAAATTTAGTTATCTGTTTTCCCTATGATTATGCTAGACGCAACAAATGAATTATTTTGAAGTTACTTACTTTCATTATTAATAATCAACCTATCTGATTCTCTATTGCTAATATTCCAATCTCGTTATTATCATTGGTAAGCCTTTTCCCATTTTCCTTTTATGATCTGCTTCCATACTAGAAGCCAAACATTAAATACAGCTGTAGAACACCACTCACACCACTTCTTATTAGATACAAGATACACTTTGATAAGATTGACAAGCATTCCCATCTAATACATAAATTATGATTGTCACAGTAATGGAGCTAGTTGGCCCGAAGTTCCGTGTAGCAGCCGGTGCAGCAATGAACACTTGCTTCGCGCTGGGACAAGTCACATTGGGCCTGATCGCGTGGGGCGTACCCAACTGGAGAATGCTGACTTTAACTCTCTACATCCCACAATTTCTTACCATCTTCTACTACTGGCTCATCAGTGAGTCTGTAAGATGGTACATGAGTAAAGGTCGCTTCGATGAATCCGAAGCTTTACTGAGAAAAGTGGCAAGGGTCAACGGTAAACATCTATCTGAGAAATCTCTGGAACAGTTACGGCGAACAGCACAGAACAAGTTAAGGATCAGTGCTGAGGAGGCAGAAAAACGAGGAGGCGAACCCTGGCTGGTCGTCCAAGTGTTCCAACACAAGAAAATCTTGATCCGTGTTCTCATATCCCCAGTCTGGTGGATTACCACAACCTTTATCTACTACGGACTGTCTCTCAACGCCGTTAATATGTCCGGCAATAGATACTTAAACTTTGTTGCTGTGGCCGCAGTAGAAATCCCCGGCTATTGGATCTCGTATTTCCTGATGGATAGGATTGGAAGAAAACCTGTGTTGACTGGAGCTTTTTGGTTATGTGCTGCATGCCAGATTGCGTACATTTTTATTCCGCAAGGTTAGTATCATTACTCATTAGTTTCTTTATAAAGTATCCAAAACCCCTTGGTAACGTTTTGTGCCAATTCCTATTTTTTTTTACTCCAGATTTATATGCAGTATCTCTAACGGTCTACCTGATTGCAAAGATGGCGATCGCTTCGGTGATAACGGCAGTATACGTGTACACTGCGGAGCTGTACCCCACGAAGCATCGACACAGCTTGTTTGCTTACTCTTCTATGATGGGAAGGATCGGTTCCATGATCGCGCCACTCACACCAGCCTTTGTAAGTTATATTTGTATATTTATAAGGCATTTGACTACATTGAACATTGATTTGTGTAGTATTCCTATAGGAGTACCACAGGGTTATCAGTTTCGCCCTTTGCTTCTTAAAGTGAGTGAAACTACATTTTATCTAATTTTGTATTTATATACTTGATATCGATGATACATAAGTGATTAACCTACTTTTAAAATACAAAATGATAAGATAATTATTTAAATTATTTTTTGTAGTTTTAAAATAAGTCTGCTAACATAACATTTCTTTTCTGTTACAGGGTGCCCAATGGTTTGCTGAGCTGCCGTTTGTGTTATTCGCCACCTTCGCTCTCGTTTCTGGGATTCTGATCTTCTTCACACCAGAGACTCTCGGCCACACTCTGCCAGACACTTTAGAGCAGGCAGAGGCGATTGGTCTTAAAGATAGGACAAAAAAATGACCAGACAATCAAAGGCATTTAATGTCGAGATGGCCCAGTGACTAAGACCTCACCTCTCGTACTTGAGGTCTTATGTTCAAATCCGGGCAAGTACCAATGTGACTTTTTCAATTCATATGTACTTTCTAAGTTTTTCTTGGACATCGCTGACAACGGTGAAGGAAAACATCGTGAAGCAACCTGTACTTATAGTTTAGCATTTATAAATTTGTGCTCTCTTGGTGTAATTGCTGCAAGGCTTTGCAGTGCGAGGGTCAACAAATAAATAAACAAACCAATCTAGTTCTAAGCTATGGAAATCTCTTTATTATATTTTTAAGATTAGTTAAGAATAAACCAAAATGTGGTTTTTCTGCTTTTTATTGAAACCTACGCTGAAACCGAGTCACTAAATAGCAGACGAAAATACGCAGTAGCGGGTGGTTTTGGGTTGAAATGTTGATGTTTTCAGGCAAGGGAGGATTCAGACTTAGTAAACAGTATGCCTGTTATAGATATATGAATAAATAATAATAAATCCATTTATTCCAAATAATTCCATACTTTCACTTTTACTTTTGATATATATTACAATGTTTGTTAGTAAATTGTTGCTTAAATTTAAAAAAAACCGGCCAAGTGCGAGTCGGACTCGCGCACGAAGGGTTCCGTACCATTTTCGTAAAAAACGGCAAAAAAATTACGTTTGTTGTATGGAAGCCCCCCTTAAATATTTATTTTATTTTGTTTTTAGTATTTGTTGTTGTAGCGGCAATAGATAAACATCACCTGTGAAAATTTCAACTTTCTAGCTATCACGGTTCATGAGATACAGCCTGGTGACAGACAGACAGACAGACAGACAGACAGACAGACAGACAGACAGACGGACCGCGGAGTCTCAGTAATAGGGTCCCGTTTTTACCCTTTGGGTACGGAACCCTAAAAAAAGGTTACTTATAATTAATGTTAGTATCATTTATGAGGGTTGGGTAACCGCCTCCTCCATTCTTTTCCTTGACTCCCTGTCCTTGCCTGACTTTATCCAGTCGTTAACTGCGACGTGTGTTATGTCATCAGCCCACCGTCTTAACTGTCAACCAACATTCCTTTTCCCCATTGGACCTTTCCAACATGTGGTTTCAATGGTCCATCTTTTGTCTGGGTATCGTGAGATGTGTCCGGCCCACCTCCACTAAAGTTTTTTGCATGGTTTATTACACCTTTTCTAGATTTTGTTTCTAGTGAGTTATGCTCAAGTTTTTGAATCCATGACTTGTGTGTAGTTAATTCCGTGTATGCTTTTTTGGCACTTCTAAAATTACTGACGTTTCTTGAAATAATCTCTTATCTGTGGTTGTTGTAGTCCTTACGGATTGATCTATTAGTCTCTTCGTATATTCTGCTAAGTTCTTCTTGGATATCTTTATTTTATTCTTTGTGTGTAGTAGTTCCGAGCGCCTTTTTATAAGTTGGATTGTGTTTTTGGAGAAAGTATTGTTTTGATGAGTATGTGTACTGCTTTTGTATTTCAAGCTCTCTGTTATGCCACTTTAAAGGATATTTTAGTATGTTGGGATATCAATATAATCTGTATTTATATTTTCTGTGTTCGTTCGTAGATTTTCGATATAGTTTTTTATTTCTGTTTCTGTCTTGGGGATATTAGATGATTTTGTGTAGATTTTTTGTGTAGATTTTTTGATCTTTACTGGACAACTTAAAAGTAATGTTGCTCTATCTAACCTGTGATCGGAAGAATTTTTAAATTTGCTTAGTACCTCGATATTAGTTATAAGTTAATGGTGATTTACTGTGATTTATTTCACATCCGTACACTTCAACGAAAGGTTCAGTTGAAAATCAGCGTCAGGCAACTCCAGTTGTCTGGCGCTAATTTTCATTTTGCTGAACCAGATCTTTTTGGCGCAGCCACGTGGCACACCATGTATGTATTAATTTAAAAATTCAGTTCTCTTTTATGTGTACCTACATTGTGTGTATCTGTGTGTGCCAAATAAACTAGTTTTATTTCTTTCTTTCTTTCTATTCATCATTATAAAATCTATTTCATTGTTAGTTTTTTGGTTGGGTCATATTTTTGAAGAATGAGATCATTATTGATAGTTAGTGTTGATAAGCGCATAACGTAAGAGACGTTCGCCTCTTTCATTACACACTCCGTAACCATATTTTTCCTTACTGGATAAAAGTTTGTCTTTGGACAACCTATTTTTGCATTAAAATCTCGCATGACTATAACCTTTCCTTCCGTCTTGTTGTGAGCATATTCAATTACTTTGTAAAAAAAACCTATTTATTCGTCTGTTTATCTCTCCGTCGGTGAATAGGCTTGGATTATTGGAGAAGGAGGAGAAGCATTCAAATTTTACTTGTAAAAGTGTTACTCTTTCAGAGATTCCTATAAAGTTGGTAATGTTGTTTTTATATTTTTTATTAATTAGAAATCCCACTCCATGTAGTCCTTTAGTTTCGCCGATGTAGCAAAAGATAAGGTCGCTATAATCTTCGATCTTACACCCCAGTTTTCGGATTTCTGCGAGACCTAGAATGTCCCAATTAATATTTTTAGAGCATTAGTTAATTCAAGAATTCGATCTGTTGATACAAGTGTTCTTACACTATAAGTGCATATTTTGAGGGTTTGTTTTATATCTTGATCTTTTTGTGTATTTGGTGAAGGGTTGCAGTCTAATTCCCCACGAGGATAAATCGGGTTGAAGAATGTTTGGTTTCTGTTATCTTTAAGTTCTTGTTTATTTATAGTTTTGTTCCGGTGGCTGATGGCAATATCCTATGCATTCTGATCAGTTAGCAAGTTGGCAGAAGGCAGAAAGTTACTTCTATTCCTCATTACGTCTAAAGCTTTTAGTCGATATGTTTTTGCTGAAAATTGTTGTTTGCGAGGGTGCTCTTTTACATTAGGTGAGGTTGATGGTTCCCTTTTGCGTTTCTCATTTCCTGGTTTCCTCTGTTTAATAAATAGCTTGTCACAGTTTATGAATGCATAATTGCCTTTCTTCCGTTCTTTTTCTAGCTTTGGCTGTAGTTTCTTTCTCGTGTCGAAGATTTCTTTCGGGTAGTTTTCCGACACATACATTTTTAAATTTATTTTTATTTGCCACTATCATTGTAAGTTAATTTATAAAGATATCTATAAGATTAACTGTTATAGATATACAGCCTTACAAATAAAGGTGGTATAACAGTTATACTCGAGAATTAACTAGTAATAAACAAAATGTTTACAAATAATAGCTTATACCAAGCATAACTTTGACATTTCTATTCGTACAACCTTTATTCTGAAGTTATTCGCGCCCTCACCCTTGTACAAAAGCTAATATAGCCTTAAAAATACCACGGTTTGTAATTGTTTATGCGTATTTAAGTATTTTACATTAATTTTGATTCTGGAATTAAATGCAATAGAAGTAGTAGAACAAGTAAATAACGTTCTAAATCCAGTGCAGGTTCAAAAAAAAGTTGAAATACTTAAACAAAGAGAAAATGTTTTTGTTTTATATAGCGATGATCAGTTCCGGTTGAAATAACACTTTTATAAAATTCATACAATTAAAATTAACATAAAATGTAAAAAAGAACAAAATATTGTCAGGGTCACAAAATTATAAATTAAATAAAAAATACAACAATTTCATATAAAAACAATACAATACAAACAAATCATTATAAATATATGTCAAGGTTATTTATTTATTTATTTATTTATTATGGCACTCCAACGGATTGTTCACAGAAACAATGACAAAAATAATAATCTTAATTTCAGTAACTACAGCAAACTTTCCACTTAAAGGTGTGCACAAGGTTAAAGTAAATCAAAATTAAGTTTCCTAGCTATAAGTCTATTAGAGCCTTGTCTAATGTAGGGGCAAAGAATATATCAAAACGGTCGGGAAACGTCAAGTTGACTAAGGGATACAGTTCTCCTATACAAACTGATTTTTTTTTAGAAGTTTCTTTTTGGTCGCGCTGTTGCCAAATCGAGCATTTTGACATAGCATAAGATTTGTGTTCGCGACGAGGCGTCACCAACCATATTAAATGGTTTCATGTAAATTGAAAATAGTATCAACAGACACACGTCTGCTTGCCCTAGCGCGCCATCTCATACTAAATGATTTTGGTAGGCGAAAAAGTCTTTTATAGTATTGCGCACAAGAAATTTCGTTTGTGTTTTAAGACACTAAAATTATATTTTATGTGTCTATTAGTATGTAATAGGGTTATATAGTCTAAGAGTAGTAAATTAGAAGCATTATGATACATACTGATTGTGTTATTACGGAAAGAAACAAGAATTCATATTCCGTGAACACGGCCGGCTGTCATGGCGGTTTAGTTTGCAATGACCAGTAAGATGGCGTCGCCTGTTTATATAGTAATGCGCATAAAAATTTGTGGATGTAAAATTCTAGTAATATTAAAATCGTGTTTTAGGGGCTTTTATATAGCTTATAGTGCGCATATTGCGCTTATGTATTAGTATGATGCATAAGGTACCTTAGATATATGATGAATGTATTGTTTTAAGGAAATAAAAATATTTTGTTTACTTAATTTGGACCCCCCCAAAATGGCAGGGTCGCAGGTAGTGGTACGAGTGTTCTACTCACGTACCAATCGTATTATTTTCCTTACACACATTGTTTTGTTAGGAAACACCGTCTAGGTGTTTTAGATAGTATACCTGGATGCTATGACTGAAAAACTGTACATAACAACAGTGCATAGCCAGGTTTAATACAGTTTCACTCTGAAAAGGTAAATATACATACATTTTCCTCAAGTAAGTGTTTAGAAAGTTCGTTACAAGCCATTTAGCACTTCTAGGTGACCTAAAATTCTATCTAAGCCCTATAAATAGATAGCACCTATGTAATTCTAGTACATAGATATCACCTGTTTGATATAATGTGTCTGTATGTGCCAGCATAGACGTTTCTATGCGTCTGTCAGCGGGTTCACTACCTTCAGACACACTTGGTGCCTGAAGGGCTATCGATATGCTTTCTGAAGCATTACCTTCGTGGACCCTCAGGCAGGCGCCTGGACTCAGTCATAATACAAAGCTAATATATAGCTACACACACACATACAGAAGCGTTAAAGCTGTGGAGCAACGCAATATTTTCGTATTCGGCCGCTTCCCGGCACCTTGAGTACCAGAAGGGCTGGTGGTACCATTCGATAGCCCAATTCTCCAGCTTCCCAACCACACTTTTGGAAGGAGCCTAGCTCTGGTGGTTGGGGAGCTAACCGACTTGACATAGTGCGAGGTTTCATAGTTTTTTCATGTCATCAACCATATCAGATTGAATGCTACTTCGAGGGTTGGAGATGTATCCACCAGACTACCATCATGGGATAGCCCATCGCAAGGGCTATCTGATGGTGGCTGGTGGGTGTGGATCCACCCACCAGTTTGAGTACAAATTCGGTTTATGTCCTAAAATTAGGCACATAATCTAAGTTTTCACACCTTCACGTGGCTGTGCGCCTGAAGGTTATAAAGCTGTGTACACTTCTACATGTCGATGGCCCAGTAGGAGGGCTTCAAGTCCCTTGCTGGTACCCTAGTGCTAAGGTGTATAGTTTTAGTAGAAAACAGCTTGTAAACCCATAAACTGACGGAATTTTTCCTTCCTTTCTTCGGTGTTCTTCCTACAAGAACTCCCTGCAGGTAGTGGCTAGGGACGAGGAAAGAGGGAAGAGAGACCGGGGGAAGGTCTTTTTGAGATCTATCCAGACGTACAAGTTTCATCGAAATCGGTTTGATATTAGTAGTTTGATATTGCCCGAAGACAACTGAACAATAGGTACAGGGGCGTCAACGCGTTCGAGCAGGAGCCTTACAACCTCCTGAGTGCCTATCTGCCTCGAGCGATCACGACCGTTCCGTACAATTTGTTATACCAAAGATACACCTGCCTCCGTACCCTGACGTGTCATAACTATCATAGATCGACTGTGAATTCTCGACATATTCTTAATTTATTACTGGTTTATTCATTTATTTGATAACATAGGTAAATAAATACGTATGGTATAACTATAATAAGTATAAAAATGGAATAGATGCGGTATAACAAATTTTTATTTGTAAGGTTGATATGAAATAAACTTATACAAGATTATCAGTACGGTGAAATCGGAATCCATAGGAGATACCAGGAAACTGTCTGAGGAACCTTAGGTGCTTTGTTGTGAGAACAATTTTGCCTTAGTAAAATTTTTGGTCTAGCGTGAGTTATCCATGAAAATGAATAAATTTTGCATATTTTTTTTTGAGGATAGAATAGAATAGAATAGAATGCATTTATTTGTAAGAATATTGTACAAAGCTGTTATGTGAATTATATATTACGATCATAATATTCTGCCATTTCCGGCGCACAAACATGGTTTGTAAAATTATGGTTCATCATTACATTAGAATTAAGTCATTAATCATCAGAATAATAATTACAAATGATTTAAATAAATTAAACAATACTAGTAAAAGAGATTAATTATATAAGTCAAAATTCAATGATGTCAAGGAGATAAAAATATGATTGATAGGCAATAATGTCAAATATTTAGATAAAGTTTTCATTCATAAAATCATCAGTTGAGTAAATAACATTTGCTTAAAAGAAATTTAAATAATTTAAATTTAAATTTTCTGAGGCTGAGAGTTTTGAAGCCATCAGGTAATTTGTTATACACAGTAATGGACATGCAGTATACACCATTAGAAAACAACATAATTCTACGCCTAGGAATATTAAGCATATGCACTTTGCGGCTGGGTCTTGATACAACATCGTTATGTAAGTCAAATTCATTTCTGTTTTGATGTACAATGATACAAATTTCGAAAATGTATAGTGACAGTATTATAAAAAATATCAAAACACTCTATTAAGGTCAACAGAAGTACCCCATATTATAATGCCGTAGCGCAAAACTGATGAGACATAACCATGGTATGCACACAGTGCCGCATTAACGCTAATCACACGTGTTGTATATATAAAACGAATACAAATCTAACTATCTTCTTACATAGACCATCAATATGAGTTTTCCAGTTACAGTTTTTGTCAATTATTATCCCCAAGAATTTTGTGTAATCAACCTCTTCTATTGCATATTGTATTTTAAGCCGTGGACGCGTACTGTTTTATGTCTGGAATTGTATCATTTTTGTTTTCTTAATATTAATATGAAGATTATTGTGTTCAAGCCATGTAATAATTTTATTTAATGACATGTTTATTTCATTTTGGTACTCAACAATGTCGTAATTTTCTGTCGATGTCGAACAACTTAGTTTCACGTCAGGATCACTTCATTGTACCGGAAGAAAATCAGGACAGCAGAAGATGTTCATAATTACTAAAATATTTTTCTAACAATATGTACGTACACAACCTGGTAGTTAAGTAGATACTATTTTTTGGGACCAATTGATTTTAATGACTCCTATTTTCTTCGTGATAATTTTTATATATTAAATGGCAAAACTCCTTAAAAAAATAATACCTTATATTAGTGATGATTAAAACCAAGCAACGATAAATTGAATATTCTCGAAACTGTAAAAATACATTAATAAAACAAATTTTCAATACACTACCATAAAAAATTGTTTTTGGTATGAGGAAGATATCTCCAAGATTTATATATCCTCTGCCAAGATTTGTACCTATCTGTACAAATCTTGGCAGAGGTTAATCTGACTTTCACAGGAAATACTCATACTTAGGATATTGATGTCATGTAATAAAGATGACAAATATAGAAAACATGATTAAAAATGAATGTAAAAAATAAAAATAAACAATATTATCACTATCTGATCTACACAAAGATCGGGTAAGTTCCAAAAAGTCATTTGAGTTAATCAAATGATACAAAAATATGATCCCCATAAAATATAAGTATTTTGATAAATGCTTAAGCTATATTCATGCGGGAATCAATAGTGCAGTTTATCAGTTTATTATAAAACTAGATAAAATGTTTATAAATACCGATTCTCTACACATTAGTAGAGGTGCATGCACTAGTGGCTGGTGTTAGCGCGGTGGAGTAAACCAAAATAAAGATGGCGGATTCAGAGAAGAATCTAAACAGAGATGAGGACTCTAAAGTCCTCACACCAGAAGGCGAACGTGATGTAGAACTAGATACTATTCTTGTAGAAGAGATTGGACAGTTCGGAAAGTACCAATTGAAAACTTTCTTGTTGTCTGTGCTCCTGGTGGTTTTCATTGCATGGAGTGCTGTTGAATACGTGTTTACTACTGCTCGAATTAGTACCAGGTAAAGTAAATTCCAACGCTATTTAATGTCCTATTTCATCCTATTTTATGCTGTTATTTTCACTTAACTTTCCACTCTTCTCTATTACCGTGTTGCCTTTTCGGCATATCCGACACATGCGTAACGTTGCCTGCCTTCGACTTAGGCCTGTTTGGACAAGATTTGTTCGTCAAACGAATTTAATCCAAGATTAAGTAATTTGTCATGCGAAGCTGTGCAATTGATTTTCGTACGTTATCGTCATCTACCAGCACTTGTTTAATTTTTTAGAGCGTCGTGTAATATAATATTTTTTATAGAAGGAAAATCGTCCTTTTTTCTATACATGCATAAAGCAATGCACCTGCATGTTAACTTAACACTAACTTTAGTTGAATGGAAAAGAACGCCTAAGACTTTAAGTCTACCAGTGTATCTGTACGTCTAAAGGTTAAATTAGAAAGCAAGAATTTCCCACATTACATTGCCCTCTATTAAAATTTGACAAACATACTGTATTTTTGTGTGTTCTATTCCAGATGTCTGATCCCAGAGTGTGAAGGAGAACCAACATCTTTCTCTCCTTACTGGTTGGCGAACGCAGTGCCCGCGGGGTCCAGTCAGGCTTCCTTCGACAACTGTGAACGGTTCGACAGCGTGAACACTACGCTTCGGGTGGTCGATAGCAACACCTGTCCCGCCACCCTCTTCAACCGTGGGTCGCGAGTGCCTTGTGATGACTTTGTGTATGAGAACACACACTCCGTCGTCTACGATGTAAGCAAAAGTTGTATTAAGATTATTGGTGACAAGCTGACCCCCGCGGCTTCACTCCCGTTAAAATTATAGCCTATGTTACTCAGGAATAATGTAGCTTACCATAGGTGAAAGAATTTTTAAAATCAGTCCAGTATTTTATTCAGTTCATTAGTTTTCAAAAAAATCAGTTAAAAATCAGTTCACAAAAAAATCTTTCCTCCTTTTAATATTGTTTGTATTGGTGATTATAGGATCTTGTGGTTCCATTAAACACAAATTACTGCATTCGACAAACTTAGTCCAATACTGGCAAAGTGTAGAAGGTCCAAGGAGATGATTGAAAAACAAGGTGCGTTAATTAGCAAGGTTTTACTTACCTTAACAATCTTTGTACTTTTTCAAGTTCTAATGTATCACTTTCCTTTTATTTCGTTACTGTCACATAGTTTGTTTTGTTGAACGTAAACGTAGTTTCCATTGAGACAAGATTTTAAATTTTCACAATTACTTTGTCGTGTTTATCCTCAATAGTTTATTTTTCTAGTTCATTACGATTCAATCAATAGGTATTGATTTAAGCTACCATAGTGCCAACAGTCGTTCAGAGGATTCAGTTACCGCATACGGGTAAAATTAGAATCAAATAAAAAATAGGAAGAAGTCAAGGATATATTATATTAAGATAATTTGTGATTGCCAATGTTATTCTTATTACTGAATAACATTTGCTGCACCTTCGACATTCGGTGCATTCAGATGTTGTATTCTGCACACAAGCTTGGAATTAGTTTTAGCAAAACGAAAAATAGCATTGAAATTGCGTTGCATACACATACCGGTAAAATTTACCAAACATAAATATTATATTATATTTACAAGACCGACGTGAATGGAAACGCCGGGAGGGGACGCCCTAGAAAGACATACATAAACCTTATTGGTGATGTTCTTTAGAAAAGCCAGGTCCGCAGTACTCATAACCGGTGAGTGGGTATGACTAGATGTATGAATGTGAGTGAAGCAAAAGAAGTATGCAGGGATCGTGGCAGGTGGCGTTCTGTAGTTTCTGCTTACCCCCATGGGACAAAGGCGTGAGTTTATGTATGTATGTATAAATATATTGAACCACAGAACAGAAAAAATACCTTGTGGATGGAACTTTACCCATATTGACAGGATCGAGGCGTATGAATTTCGGTCAACGTTTTAGTAAGACACAGGTGAGTTCTATCTGGATGCATATCTAGTGATCTTGCTGGCTATAGGCTATAGGTAGTACTTACTGCGCCTCACTTACCGGTAAAATTGACCAAACATAAATAGATGGACTCACAGAACATAAAAAAAACAATTTGTGGATAGAACTTTAACCACAATGACAGGAGCAAGGCTTATGAATTTCGCTCTTCGTTTTAGTAGCACACCGTCGTGTTCTATATAGATGCATGTCTGGTTATCTCGCCGGCTTCTCCATAACAGTTAGAATGATTGGGATATCTTTGTAAGTTTCATAATTCATCATCTGGCCTTCTTAGTTCGGGTTATATTGGCACAGTGAAATTCTAAACTACAAAAATGATAGATGAGTTGAAAATAAAACAACTAACTCAGCATCTTAATCAAAAATTACCAATTAGCAATGGGTAATAGTATTAATAATTTATTTTTGAAATGTTGTTAGTTTGAATAAAAATAAAACAGTCGCATAAAATGTGTTGCTAAATTGTTTTATAAATCTTACTTATATTATATATGTGAAAGTTTGGATGGAAGTGTATGTGGAAGTGTGGATGTTTGTTTGTTACTCAATTACGCCAGCTCAGCAGAACGGATCTGGTAGCAATTTGGCACAGAGATAGATTATAGTCTGGAAAAGCACATAGGCTACTTTTAATTCCATTATAATATTCCCTTGGGATAATAACACACTTCCCACGGGGGCGAATCCGCTGGCAGAAGCTAATTTATAATAGATACATGGTTTAATATAAAAAAAAACCTACAATCATACACAAAAAAAAAATGTCATTGAACAGAATAATTGAAGATTATTCTTAAGACGACAGTTTTAGCTCCACTTAAACCGGTGTATATATTCATATTCAGATTATTATCAATGCTAATATTTTTAAACAAAAACTCATTCCGAATGACAGGATGCTTTTAAGTGCAAGTTATTTGTTAATGTTAATTATAACCTGTTGTGCCTTATTACAAAAAGCGGTTTAACTGTTTCCAACCTTTGGACCATCAACACCAAGTCCAGGAGGCTTCAGGTCCACGACAGCATATCCCACGCGGTAGTGGCGGTGTCCAGACATACAGTCAGTTGCGTCTATTACACCGACGACGCCGATGACGCCGCAGGCCGCCTTGCTAAGAGGGCGATGGATGCGCCGACTAAAACGGTCGTCAACTACAATCTTCAGACGGCCATGCAGCATCGAGACGTAGTCGTCATAGAGGCCTTGCTCACGCTAGCGAAGTCCCTGGTCAGCAGACATCACCAAAACACCACCTAACAAGTCCCATCCAAAAACTCCACGCTAAACACATACCGAAACCATCACCCTGTCTATATATTGTAAAGCTGCATGGTGGAGCGAGTAAATCATACTCACCTTAACGTCCTAACGACGGGGTTTCTTTAACCGGAACCGTCGGCCGGGACTGGTTTGCTCGCACTACCATGCATCTTCCCCCGAAAGTGTACCAATAAATATAAGTAAACAAAATAGCAAATAACATAAGCAGTGTTTCAATAGAAATAAGTAAACAAAATATTTAATAACATAAAGATAAGTAGCAAATATAAACATAAAATTGTAATGCCAGTGTGTAATAGATATAGTATTTAGTGAGGGATGAACTCACGTAGTCTTAAGTTAGTTAAGTAAGCCTAAAAATAATGTTCGACGTAGGAGTCAAACAATTGCAATTTATTATGGAAAAAAAAACAAACTAAATATAACAAGGTAAAAAAGAGCGCGGACCACACATGTCCGCGGTAGAATATAAATAAAAAAATAACCTTTGGACCTTCCTTGTTTACACCGTACATTATTGAGGTTTAAACCTGGGTTTTTAGTTAAACCACTTATTGTAACAAGGCACGTTTGGTTTGTTCTTAGTACGGACTGGCTTGTGACGAATGGCGTCGTTCTCTCATCGGCACGGTCCGCACCTTCGGTACCCTGACAGCACTGCCCATCACCGGCTTCGTGTCAGACCGATGGGGTCGCAGGGTCGCGGTCACCATCACCGCCTTCAATACTGCCTGGCTTGGTGTCACGAGGTACTGGGCCGACACCTACCTCGGGTTTATGTTCTCCGAATTTATTGAAGCCAGTTTCGGATCTGGAGGGTTTTCTTGCGTTTATATTTTGAGTGAGTAATTTTTCTTCTTGTAAGATGTTTTATCTCATTTTTACATAGTTGCTCCATGGATCGAGTTATTGAGTGAAGACATGGAACCCTTTGCATGTTGACTGGTAGAGAATGCCTTGTTACATTACGTCCATCTGATTTCCACTATGTACAGATAGTGGAAATTAGATTCAGTTTTAGTAAATAAAAAGTCCTTCAATATAGCAGGTGCATTTTGTTCACATAGCAAAGTAATGTGATTCTTCTAATATTCTCATATTAAAATAAGGAGTTCTTCAGAATCTAAATACATAGATCAAGGAGAGCGATATTATTATTTGGCATCGTAAAATTGCTGTCCTCAGATAAACTGAACAATTATAATAAATATGCGCTTGTATAAATTACGTATGGCAGTAAAAGCCGGTGTAATTGACACTATTGTACCTATTATGCATTTTTGATAAGCCAAAATATTGATAAAACAAAATACCCAGATAATCACTACATAATAAAAATAAAACAATGTTCCCCGCGGCGTCTGTTCGCGATAAACTCAAAACTGCTAAACGGATTTTCATGCAGTTTTCACCAATAGAATGAGTGAGAAACGAGGAATAATTTTGTATATAATTTGTCACGGGCGAACCCGGGGCGGGTCGCTAGTAATAATTCGTAAGTGATAGATCAGCCCATAAACTTTATGACCTGCGATAAAGATATCATTGCTTTTTTTTTAAATATCGCGTGCTTTGTTTTAACTAATTATCACTGCAATACCACGTTTAACACTCATAAAATTTCGTATTATAAACTTTATTATTGGGAGCTAGATAAAAGTAATAAATGTCACTTTTATTAACAAACATGAAATGTTGAAATTACAATGCAATTATGTTTGATTACAGAATTGAAGTTATCTGTTATCCCTATGATTGTGCTAGACAAAGCAACTGAATTATTTTATTTTTTTTTATTTCATTTTTAATAATCGACCCACCTGATGTTGCATTGCAATCTCATCATCATCATTGGTAAGCCTTTACCCATCTCCCTTTTATGATCTGTGTCTATAATGGAAGCGAACCATTGGATGCAGCTCTAGACTACAAAAACCCTCTTATTAGTTAGGTACAGGATACCCCTTAATAAGATTGACTGGCATTCCCATTTAATAAATTAATTATGATTGTCATAGTAATGGAGCTGGTCGGCCCAAAGTTCCGTGTAGCAGCCGGAGCAGCGATGAATACTTGCTTTGCGCTGGGACAAGTCGCATTAGGCCTGATAGCGTGGGGCGTACCCAACTGGAGAATGCTGACTTTAACTCTCTACATCCCACAATTTCTTACCATCTTCTACTACTGGCTGATCAGTGAATCTGTAAGATGGTACATGAGTAAAGGTCGCTTCGATGAATCCGAAGCTTTACTGAGAAAGGTAGCAAGGGTCAACGGTAAACATATATCTGAGAAATCTCTGGAACAGTTACGGCGAACAGCACAGGAGAAGTTAAGAATCAGTGCTGAGGAAGCAGAAAAACGAGGAGGGGAACCCTGGCTGGTGGTCCAAGTGTTCCAACACAAGAAAATCTTGATCCGTGTTCTCATATCTCCAGTTTGGTGGATTACCACCACCTTTATCTACTACGGACTGTCGCTCAACGCCGTTAATATGTCCGGCAATAGATACTTAAATTTTGTTGCTGTGGCGGCAGTGGAAATCCCCGGCTATTGGATCTCATATTTCCTGATGGATAGGATTGGAAGAAAACCTGTATTGACTGGAGCTTTTTGGTTATGTGCTGCATGCCAGATTGCATACATTTTTATTCCTCAAGGTTAGTATCTGTACTCGCTAGGTATTTCTCAGTTGCAGCCTAGAGACTGAACTTGTGCTCGACTAATAGCAATAGGCGCCCCTATTTCTTTAAATGTGGATGTATTGGGTGCAACTCTACCTAATCCTTTAAGGAAAATCGACGTAATGTAATGTATTTAACGTGAATCAACTTTCTATTTATCCTCTACAGACCAGTTACTGGTTATACGATGCCTCTTTGTAACGTTTTGTGACAAAATCTTTTGTTTTACTACAGATTTATATGCAGTATCTCTGACGGTCTACCTAATTGCAAAGATGTCGATAGCTTCGGTGGGGACGGCAGTATACGTGTACACTGCGGAGCTGTACCCCACGAAGCATCGACATAGCTTGTTTGCTTACTCTTCCATGATGGGAAGGATCGGTTCCATGATCGCGCCACTCACACCAGCCTTTGTAAGTTACATTTGTATATAATTAAGGTATTTTAGTATATTGAAAATTGTTTACTGTAAGGCAAGGCAACGTAGGTGTAAATTGATGTAAACAACGAGTTTTAATCACTTCTGTATATACATTATTTTTTATTTTTATTTTTTTGAGGTCGTTTTTTAACATCTAAGGTCATTAGCGACCACAGTAAACATTATAGTAGAATAGGTTACATTAGTTTATAAATATTAGAATAATTTATATTATTATTACTCTTAAACTGTACTGAAAAACTGGGCAAGCAAACAGTATGACAATATTCCTATAGGAGTACCACAGGGTGCTTACTTTGGCCCTTTGCTTCTTATAGTGAGTGAAACTACCTTTTGTCTTACTTGATCTTATTTGTGTATAAAGAGTTGATATCGATGATACATTAGTGATGAAACTACTTTTAAAAGTCATTATGATTAGATAATTGTTTAAATTGATTTTTCAGTTTTTAAGTAAGTCTGGTAACATAATATTTATTTTCTGTACCAGGGTACCCAATGGTTTGATGAGCTGCCGTTTGTGTTATTCGCCACCTTCGCTCTCGTTTCTGGAATCCTGATCTTCTTCACACCAGAGACTCTCGGCCACACTCTGCCAGACACTCTAGAGCAGGCAGAGGCGATTGGTTTTAAAGATAAGGCGAAAAAATTACCAGACATTTGAAGGCTTTTATAAATCTAGTTATAGTTTAACCTATGGAAAATCTCGTATTATTATATTTTTAAGATTAGATAAGAATAAACGAAAACGTGGCTTTTCTGCTTTTTAATGAAATCTACTCTGAAACCGAGTCACTAATAGCAGACGAAAACACCTATGCGCATTAGTTCTGGGTTGAAATGTTGATGTTTTCAGGCAAGGGAGAATACAGACTTATTAAATAATTGTATAAAGCTAAATATCTCCTTAAAAATACCACTTACGTCCATTTTGATTGTTTTTTTTAGGATGTCGAAGAATTCAGTTTCATTTAAAGATCACTTCAGTTGTACTGGAAGAAAAATCGAGACAGCAGAAGATTTTTAAAATTTACTAAAGAAAACAAACAATGTATACGTTCTCAATCTGTTAGTTAGGGACCAATTGAACCGTCCACCGTTCACCGTTAGGTAGTTCCGACCATTGTCTGGTGAAGTCTGTATCCGTCCACTCCCCACTCGATCCCAGCCCAAGAGGTGCTCGGCGGGTTTGGCGGTACAAGTCAGCAGATTGGGATGGGATGCGTTCTTTTTTCGCATCTTATCCTTGGCAGCCTACTTGCTTCTCTTCGGCTGATCCTTCGTCGTGCGCGGACGCCGTGTCGGATGTGTTGCGTCGGGGAATGGAGTACTACATCCTGTTCTCTGACGTAGCAATGTCTAGCGTTGACCGGCCTTGGTTTGGCGCCGAGTGCAAGCGCGCCAACACGCTTAAACATGAGGCGTACATGGCATGGGTCGATGCTCGGTCGCGTAAAGCAAGTGACATGGGTCAGCGGAAGAGAGCCTACAATAGGGCTGCCAAGTCCTGCAAGAAGGTGATGCGAAGATCTCGATTTGACCACATTAGCCGTATTGGGACCAAACTTGCTTCTTACTCAGCGGGTAGTAAAGCGTTTTGGCCCCTGACTAAGTCAGTTGAATCGAACTTCTGCCGTCCCTCACCACTGCTGAAACCCGATGGGTCACTGGCCCACTACGCTGAGGAGAATCTCTTTTTGCGGAATCTTTACGTCTGGCTTCAGTCTCATCTGTCCTTGAAGGCAGTCTCCGAATGGGGCGATGACAATCTGGTCAGGTTCAATGCTGCTAAGACCCAGGCGTGTCTTTTTTCCGCAAAAAGGAGCCAATTCCACCCGGCTCCTTCTTGCCGAGGTGTGACCGTGCCAATAACGGACCATCTTGATCTTCTTGGCGTAACGTTGACATCGACACTCAATTTCTGGGCGCACGGTTGGCGCAGTGGTTGAGCGATAGACTGCTGCGCTGTGTGTCGCGGGTTGGAATCTCGCACGGAACAAATATTTGTATGAACTACAAATAATTGTTCCGGCTCTGGGTGTTGTGTATGTGAGTTTATATGTTTGTAAACGCACCCACGATACAGGAAGAAATTCCTAGTGTGGGGCATCGTTTAAAAAAAAAAAAACGGCCCATACATTGAGGCTAAAGCTCAACTGGCTGCCAAAAAATTGGGGATCCTTGCGAAGGTGAGATGGTACTTCACGCCAGAGCAGTTGCTTAAGTTGTATCAAGCGCAAGTTCGATCTTGCATGGAATACTGTTCTCATATCTGGGACGGATCTGCCAGGTACCAGCTTGATGCACTAGAGTCGATCGATAAACGGGCCAAGAGGCTTATTGGCAATGTGGCACTGGTTGAGTCAAAAGCCTTGAACATCGTCGCCGAGTTGCCAGCTTGTCGGTTTTTTATCGGTTGCATTTCGGGGAGTGTGCGATGGAATTGCATGATCTAATTCCGCCTAGCCCGTTTCATCATCGGACTAAAAGACGTACGGCAATGCGCCATCGGTACATGGTGGACATCCCACCCAAACGTAGTGCGTATGGGTGGGATGTCCACAACGTTTTGAAAATACTTCCATTATGCGTACAGCTAAGGAGTGGAATTCCCTGCCGGAGTCTGTTGCCCGATAGCTACAACCTCGGGGTTTTTAAGTCAAGAGAGAATAGGTTTCTTCTAGGCAAGCGTGTTACACCGTCGACCACATCATCGCTTACCATCAGGTGAGATAGTGGTCAAGCGCGAGCCTATCAATAATAATAAAAAATACTTACCCGCGTCACGCGCCCCGAAAATGGCAAGGGTCGCCATGTGGGGATGTTGTGTTATTGAAACAACTGTTCTCAAGCGATTACCTTTAATTATAAAGAGATCATGAGTGATTTATTTTTATAGTAGACACACTACATATTTGGATAGGGTCACATACATTATACTATAGGTAGTACTTACTACACCTCACTTACCGGTAAAATTGACCAAACCTAAATAGATGGACACACAGAACATAAAAAAACAATTTGTGGATAGGACTTTAACCACATTGACAGGAGCAAGGCTTATGAATTTCGCTCTTCGTTTTAGTAGCACACAGTCGTGTTCTATCTAGATGGATGTCTGGTGATCTCGCTGGCTTCTCCGTAACTGTTAAAATGATTGGGATATCTTTGTAAGTTTCATAATTCATCATCTGGCCTTCACAGTTAGGGTTATATTAACACAATGAAATTCTAAACTTCAAAAAAGATAGAAAAGTTAAAAATAAAACAAGTAACTCAGCATCTTAATAAAAATTTACGATACGAAACTGTCAATATGATAATATTTTTGTTTTTGAAATGTTGTTAGTTTGAATAAAAATAAAACAGTCGTTGATGGAACATTCATTGAAGCCAGTTTCGTATCTGGAGGGTTTTATAGCGTTTATATTTTGAGTGAGTAACTTTTTTTCTTGTAAAATGTTTTATCTCATTTTTACATAGTTGGTCCATGGATCGAGTTTTTGAGTGAAGGCATTGAACCCTTTGTGTGTTGACTGGTCGAGAATGCCTTGTTACATTCACATCATATCATCAGCCTTTTTTTATGTGCCCACTGCTGGGACACAGGCCTCCTCTCATAGAGGGAGTGGGCTATAATCCAGCACGCGGGCCCAGTGCGGATTAGTAGATGTCACATGTCTTTGAATTTTTGGTTCTATGACATGCCGGTTTCATCACGATGTTTTCCTTCACCGTTTTGAAAGCAGTGGTGATGAAATAAATTACACAAAGTTGTTACATTACTTCCATAGAATTTCCATTATCTGTACATTATAGTATAATGACACTTCTTTTTAAAAACTTTTTCTGGGGCAATAAACGATGCAACATAATCTCAATGTCTTGAATAAATTCGAAATAAAACTTCTAGAATAAGAAATCCAGCTTCAATGCTTCGTTATCAAAAAAGGAACGTAGAATCACGTAATAGTAATGTCGTCATAAATCATAAGAATGAACACGTACACGTAGTGTGTGACCCGAATTTCAATTCATAACGTTCACGTTTTATGTCGACATGTACGAACGAGTATAACTAAAATAATTTACGATTTGTTTATTAACTTGTGTTCATTGAATTTGTGTTAACTAGTATTTCCTGAAAACCTTGGTCTTGTTTCTTGAAAATAGTGGCTAGGAATTTCGGGTTCTAATCTTGATTAAATATGAAACTGGGCAAGTATATAACGATAAGTAAGTATTTATGTTAAAAGATTGTTAAAAGTCTGTTTGAGATTACCTATGTGACATTTCGGTACTGAATGTCAATCAGCATACATTTTAAACTTTTGACATCTTTTCGCAGGAATAAAGTCATTTTGTCAAGGACTTTTTACTTATTTCATCAAACGAGTAAAAAAAACTAAAACCGGCCAAGCCGTTTTTTGCGATAATGGTACGGAAACTTTCGTACGCGAGTCCGACTCGCACCTGGCCGGTTTTTTTATTTTATTATTGTGATAGGCTCGCATTCGACCACTATCTCGCCTGTTGTTATGTGATGATGTTGTCGACAGTGAAGCACGCTTGCCTAGAAGTTAACTGTTCGGAACGAAAACATTTCGTTCCTTTGTTGCAACTCTGTGTCAGCTAGCTGTCATCGATTTGACAGCTTTTGATTGAGTCTCGTAAAAATTTAATCGTCATGGCTGGACGCGATACCGGGTTCTCGTTTTGATTGTATTGTACTTGTTAAATAATCAACCCATCGTTATTTTATACTGCGTCAGCCATTCGCGGGTGGTATTGTGCTTTGGCCGGACATTGGTATTTGGGTATATTTCGCGCGCAGTCAGGTATTTTCGTGTCGGGAACGTGTCTCGCAGTCTGGCGGGAATCCCACCAGTTCACGTTTGTTGTCCCTTCCATATTATATATATGTTACCCTACACCCTCCGGCAACACGCGGGAATGGACATGGGACCATGGGACCACCACGAGGACAAGGGTAAGTGTATGTAAGTATCCTTTTCCACCTGTCAGACAGGAACCAGTAACAGACCCCTAGCTGACCGCGGTTATAGACCTAGTAGCATCCAAGACTCGCAACATTGCTATGGGCCCCAGTATTGCCTCTTGGCTGTGATCCGCAGGCCTGTATTCAACAGTAACCTATTCACACTTTATTTTTGTAGTTAAGAAAACAAACAAAACAAGACTCCAGCAGGCAAGCCCACTCCTTAACTCAAGCTGTACGCACAATGATAGACACTTTCTATGGAAAACGCAAATAATTTATTATATTTTTGCCTTAAAATTGAAGAGAATTCTGACTAAAACAATGTTCTGTTAACATTGAAAAGGAAAATTGAAGAAACAAAAGAAAGAAGTTGATCGATTTTTTTCAGTTTTAATTTAATGGGCTTTATTAGGCAACACACACAATGTTCACTTTACAGCCTATTGACGCAATAAGACTCACTAAACGCGAAGAATAATAAAACCACATTCGCCAATCTCTCACGCTTTCACCCTTGCACGTGGAGCTAAACTAAATTATTTATTTGTAATAAGTATTAATTACACTACAATCGCTAAGTACCCAATTAGGCACAGTGTTATAGGCACGAAAGGAAAATATTTTAGATCATATCCGCTTAGCTGGCTTTATTTGTGTAGGGTTCTAAAAATTGGTCAAGGCCTTTTTAGGGTTCCGTAGCCAAATGGCAAAAAACGGAACCCTTATAGATTCGTCATGTCTGTCTGTCTGTCTGTCTGTCCGTCCGTATGTCACAGCCACTTTTTTTCCGAAACTATAAGAACTATGCTGTTGAAACTTGGTAAGTAGATGTATTCTGTGAACCGCATTAAGATGTTCACTCTAAAATAGAAAAAAAACAAAAAAATTTGGGGGTCCCCATACTTGAAACTGAAACCAAAATTTTTTTTTTCCATCAAACCCACACGTGTGGGGTATCTATGGATAGGTCTTCAAAAATGATATTGAGGCTTCTAATAATTTTTTTTTCTAAACTGAATAGTTTGCGCGAGAGACACTTCCAAAGTGGTAAAATGTGCCCCCCCCCCCCGTAACTTCTAAAATAAGAGAATGATAAAACTAAAAAAAATATATGATGTACATTACCATGTAAACTACCACCGAAAATTGGTTTGAACGAGATCTAGAAAGTAGTTTTTTTTTAATACGTCATAAATCGTAAACCGCAATTTACCAAGTACGGAACCCTTCGTGCGCGAGTCCGACTCGCACTTGGCCGGTTTTTTATAATGTTTGTAAACAGCTTTTACTAGGACGTGGAACGGGAAAATCGCCACGAGGCCGTCCTGTGCACCCAACGACGGGTGATCTCCACGAGACGATTATATATTATTATTCTTTCAGCTTTGTATCAGCTTGACCACAACGGTTCGGTGCGAGTTATGACGGATTGCCGATTGCCGCATGACCAACAACAAATCGTTACACCGTAGTTTTATTCCGTATCGAGAGCGCGGCGTGCCTGCTGCGAGTAGGTCCTGTCACGTGACAGACGCGCGGCGAGTTGTTGACGTGTCACTCGTCACGTCGCCTCGTCGCCGCGAAAGTATCGCTTTCGAAGCACGTTCATAGAGTTGCCACAGAATTAAGTGGCAGGCACATAATATCGCCGCGATATACTCGCTCGTGGAATTACGTAGTGCCTAAAAGCCCAATTTTATTTAGGTAGGTAATAAGTACCAAAATGGACTAAAAAATATTTGTAATTTCAAGGTCAAACTTCTTCAGTCTTTAATTTCAAAAATTTATCTATTTGTCTGAAAACATAATAGGCATTCAACAGTACTTTGTAAGGACCCATTTTTCCTAAACTATCACTATCATAGAAAACTTTTCAGACTGGATTAAAAACAGCCACCTAACAAAGAAAACCATCTCTATCTCAATTTCCTACTATTGAATTTGAATAATTTCGATTAGAGCTTGATGGTTCGATATGCCAAACAAAAGTCAACTTTATTTCGATTACCTACGATAGCATTTCGATAGTTTAAAGTAAATTTTCGATATTATTCCGTTGAATGAGCTGTATTAGGAGTGATTTTACATCGGCCTGTGACTCCTCGGGACGTTTGACTAATAACAAAAGGGACACACGTGGGTGTAATAAGGTAAAACTTCTAGCAAAGTTGCTCTGTTTTTGTGGAAATATACGAAAAGTTGTTTTGGACGGGACTGAGGACTTTTAAAACGGGTTACATTGATTATAAAACGCAATCTCATAGCAAAATAATGCTGCGGCGTTAGCAGTCAAACGTCAATACAAACAGATACGCCAATCAATACGACACACAATAATTTTCGTGTCCACGCAATGTATTCTGAGAAGCTTCTGATTGCAGAACAGCTGTAGTGAATTTCTATAAGTAAATGGTGATAAGGCGTTTCAGTACTCTATGCTAACGAATATGGTGCCATGGTTTGATGGTTAATATTTGAGAATGATCTTAAATAAGTTTTGGATCTCTATGTTACCGTTATCGACGATAGGAATCGTGGTCTGTCATGGTATCGTGGCAGCATGGTGGCCCAGAGGCTCGCTCTCTTGTGACTTATATGATCCCATCGGCTTTGTACTTTTACTTTGTGTAAATGATTTCACCTTTCACCATCGCTGCTACCAATAAGGTGAAGGAAATCGGCATATACTCGAACCAAAAATTTGGAAACATGTGACTTTAAGCAAGTCGCACTGGATCTGCGTGAAGAATATGGAGCCCATTCTCTCTCTGTGGCCTAACAGTGGCAATATTGAAGGATTATGATTATGCTTATAGTCTTTCCCATCTTCAAAATAATCCTACTGGACAAAAAAAAAAAAATATAAGCTATTTATAGTTTCTATTCCAGAAGGATGTTTAAAAATAAATTGCATTTTTGTACTCTTACAGACAAATATATTTTACTAGAAAATTTTAGAAGAATACACCTGCGTTACTCCCTGAGATGATATTTATATCTTGTAGTTTTAATACTGCAAATAGAAGCGTTAGGTGTCGAGACGATGGGTATAAATCGATGATACTGTCTTGACTATAAAGTATCCTTTGAAGAAATATCTCCTAGAGGTTGTTGATTTATGAAATTTTTGGTTTGCTTAAGAATTATCGATCACAGAGAAATTTAGTTGATTTAGTAGTAGTGTATAAAGGTTAGTCCATAAAAAAAAAACATTTTTAATAAAAAAAATAACCAAAGAAATAACGAAAAGAAAAGCAAAAAAAAAAAAAAAAAACTTGCAAATTAATTACCTAATGTGTAGAATGATTGTAGATTGATCTTCATTGGTTGTTTGGCGCCGCCTCAAAATGCTAGACAAAAAGTATATTTTTTATATTTTGCTTGTCAATTATTTTTTTTGTTAAAATTTCAACAGAATTGGTTTACGATTGAAAATTCAATGTGACAATTATCAATAAATGTTTTTTTCTAGCTTGAGGGGCGGACTTAATTTTTCAAATTTAAATGGGATCAACTTTGAGGTATACTCCTTCTGGTAAAAAAAGGAATTAAAAATATCGGACCACTCTATAGAAGTTATACGTGGCCATACATTAAATTCTAATTTTATTGAGAACCTCTTCCTTTTTTTACGTTGGTGAAAAAACAGATAATACACGTGAGATTTTCACATAATAATATGGAAGCAATAAATATACTGAGTAATGAGTATGCATGACAGTTGATTAATAATTCTCTATGAGTGGTTATTCAAATTATTTGAATCGTACAAAAGACCACATAAAAGCTTAGGAACTCGGTGTTCATAAACATATACGTCAAACAGAAATTTACAAACTGTGAATGTCATAAAACTTTATACAATTTTAAGTTTCTACATTCTGAACCTTCTCCAATGTTGTGCTCTATTTAATAATAAAGTTGCTGGCAGGCGCCAAACTTTAGTTGAAATTGAAACAAGCCCTGTGATTTTTTGCAGGTTCTCCCACGCCAGTGCAGTCTTACTTTGAAGGCCGACGACGGGATTATTAACCGTCTAACTTTTTCACTATATTGGGGTTTCCAGTTCACCAAAATTGTCATGCAGTTGAATAGAATATTTGACATGGAGCTTCTCATGGATCTTGTCTATCTTATCTCCATAAATAACGCAGGTATTTGGTAACACTATACCGTCGATTTCCTTTGGTAGGTAATTTTATCCCAGAAAGCATATCTAAACGAATTGTAAAGACAAAATATCATTCCGTATGTTCAGCCATTCAAAATACGTAATTACATATCGGAACTCTTGACGTGGCGTAACCGCAGCGGTCCAAACTGGCCCGCAAAGATCCGCACTGGTCCGAAACGAATCACCACGCATTATTCAAGGTCGGCACGGGTCAGGTAGGCCCTACAGAACAATTAATTTGCATATTTTTCTTTCAAGCAAATTAATTTAAAATTTGGGCGGGTTAATTAAGGGATTAAAGCTTGGCTCACTTTATTTTTCGTTGGGTGATGGAATATTTTAATGACTGACATGTTTTTCAGGGTTAGGTTTTATGGAAACTCGATTTTCAGCAATGTATTTTGAGTGTCTGTGACAAATTCGTTTTGAAATTGATGTGACCTACTAGTTTCAGAACCTTTCAATGATGGTATAGAAAATTAAGCATATTGTTTTCCAATCAACTTAATGAAACTGAGAACACAATTGAATTTGAGTTTCTCTAGATCAATATTGTGCAATGTTCTTTATTATTTTTACTGAGATCACATTCTTGATCGCCCACAATAATTTAAACATTGCCACTTTTAGATTAGTAAACCTCAAACTTTCAACAGAATAACTTTTTCCGTGACTCCCGAAACTTACCTACATAATAATATACCCTTATTCTAACATCATACAAATACCTCAACATACAAACGATTTCCATGAGAGTTCTACTGTCGAGGGTACTCGAGCGCAAGTCAAGGTCGTTGCCGAAACACTTGACGATCGTATTTATCGAACCCGAGCATTCGGGAAATTTCCAGCTTTTGCGACAAAGGTAGGGCTTGAGTTATCAAAAATATACGAATAAAGGCATCTTTTGTGTTCGTAGTTAAAGGTAAATCTGGGTCCTTGAAGAAGTTTTGACTGGTTCATATTTTTTTTTTTCGTAATGAGCCAGCTCTTGGCCCCAAGCTAGCCTGTTAAGCAGTGGATGAGATCCCCCCCCCTCGCATTGTGTTCCTCATTGAAGGTCGTGACTCCCCCATAGTGGAAACAACTTTTCTTTCACCAGGTTGCACCATCTATGTCTGACTTTTGCGTGGGCATGGATGAGATCAACCCAGAAGATGTTTATTCAGTCTTGCTAATTAATTCCAATTATGTTTGTTGGTATCCAATCCAACGAGATGTAGCAAAATACATACATGAAAAAATTGCCATCATCATCATTAGCTCTCTAATTTTCCCACTGCTGGGACACAGATCTCCGCTCTGTGAGAGGCAATGAGCCGTAATCCACCACGCAGGTCCAGTGTGAATTGGTGGATGTGATGTCTTCTATTTTATGTTTCTAGGACATAGGAATAGCCGGTTTCTTCACGATGTTTTCCTTCACCTTTTTAAGAGCAGTAGTGATGAAATAATGTACACAAAAAGTAAACCGCCTGCCTGGGTTTGGATCCACGACCTACAACTTGTAAGTCGCGGCAGTAACCACTGGGCTACCACTACCCACACAGCTGCAATCTGACTTTCACAATCACTCAGGTATTGAGCAAGAAGGAAGCTTAAGGTTGGACATTTTTGTTGGCACTATCGAAAACTGTTTTTGGTTGAGAAGCAGCAGTATCGCAGCTTTGCTATTATATTTAAATTAATTGTCAATATTAATTTCGAACAGTAAGCATAATTGCAACACACATCATCATGCTGAAAAGCGTGCAGTTAGTATAAAGTAATCCTGACATATTAACGCTGAAAATTATTTAGCCAAATAAGCGAAAATGAAGGTTCATATTTACTGAGCAAATATGAACCGACAACGCATAATTTATCTCTAACAGCAATTTGTCATACTAAATATTTTGAGATAGTAAATAAATTCAGACAGTCTTCATGATACGTTTGTAACCAAAATATAAACAACAGCTGTATTTTACCAAAGTAAGCCAAAAAGAGAATAGCTTTTTTTAAAACATTTTTTTTATTGTTTTGCATGTCTACCTCAAAGATAAGAAACCTGAAAGAACTAAAATAATCCTTAGGGCGCTTACGCACTACACGTCTATGTCCGTGATACGTGTCCGTGATTTGAGTACCGAGTTCACAATGTTCTGAATTATGACAGATTATTACGGATACAGTACAGAATTATGGCTACTTCAGCACCGAAATTTCACGGACTCGGATCAGATGTAGCGCGTAACCGCACTCAGAGTCTACATATACTTTCCACACAACCATTAATACAAAACGTTACAAGCGTATAAGTAATGTTAACACCGGCCAGGGGTTCTAGATGAGTCGCGGCTAAATTTGATAGAGAGTTACCGTGGCACTGGCACAAGCATTTGAAGAAACATGGGTGGGTTTTAGACAATAAAAGTCTGACACGCCCTGCACTTTACCCAGAGCGGAAGAAGTCATAAGACAATTTTCGACACCAATAAAAAACTAGGGGCTCTAGACAAGTGGTATTCTATTAACGAAAGCGTCGTGATAGTGATTAGAAAAATGCCAAAAATGTATGGAATTGTTGTTGTTTGTGTTTTGCTTATCTCGTGTCTCCTGTGCGGGTCACAATTTTTTTTTCTTACTTTCTTTCTTTAAGCACTACCGAAATGTCATGTGATCAATCCCTTACATTTTGGCATATCCACCACATCCATCACGACCATCATCAGCCTTTAATGTGCCCACTGCTGAGACACAGGCCTCCTCTCTGTGAGAGGGAATGGGCCGTAATCCACCACGCGGGTTCAGTGCGGGTTGGTGGTTGTCACATGTATTCGATTTTTTTGGTTCTATGACATGCCGGTTTCCTCACGATGTTTTCCTTCGCCTTTTTGAAAGAAGTGGTGATGAAATTTACACAAAGTAAAGCACCTGCCTGGGTTCAAACTCACGACCTACAACTTGTAAGTCACGGTCTCTACCACTGGGCCACCACTGCTCCACACCACATCCATCGCTGGCATCAAATTACACTTGTCTAAAGCCTCTTTTCTCTAGAAGAGGGATTGAACAAAATATCGTAAATGAGAGTTTTCTTAGCTTTCACTTGTGAGCGCCGTCTTTTGGGTGCCTTAGAAAGCCTATACTGCCTTTCTAAATGTGTCATATTTTACCATGCTATCAGATAAATGTATTTTGTTAAAGAGTAAGAAAATAGACCAACTTTTTTATGTAGCCAATAAACAGCACCATGTGAAGATAGTGACAACCAAACTATCGGGCACGTACCTACATCAGAAAAGAACAGTAAATTGTGTAATACAAACACCCTGGGGAGCGATAAAATATTAATATGAAGTTGGGACTGAGCGGCGATTCAACGCTATGGCTCCTCTGGGTGGGACGTGTGAAACTGGTGTAATACTGGAAAATCTTGATGGTTTGGGGTCAACGGACTTCATGTAAAACAAGAGGCTTGAAGTTTTAAAATCGAAATCGGAGTCGTTAAATTTATTTTAACCTACCTAACCTACCTTTTATATCGCGCCTTCTTTCTCGTGGCCTGTGATAAGACAGGAGCAGCGCATTGTCTGAATTAAAATTAGCGTAACATTCAGAATAACTGTTATATACTTCAATCATAAAAAATCGATATCTGTGTTTTTAGAAATTTGCATTTACAGACACACGAACAATTTGACCTTAATATTACCCAGTAATATTGGAAAAATACAGGACAAAAAAAAAGAACTGAAATAAAGTTTAGGACAATTCACAAATATATACGTGCACTCACTAACATACATACGTATAACATACTGACACTCTCTTATAACATCAACACAACTGACACAAATCAAAGCACCATGCATATCTACACTCTTTTTAACTATTTTAATATTGTAACTTTTATTAAAAAAAATATTCACGCTACGAAGAAGTTTGAATCTCACAACACAGGGAAACCTAGTGCGAGATCTAGGAATTCAATCTACTTGAATATAATCAATACATAATTTCAAGACTTGAAAAATGAAAATTCATTATTTAATGACGTCACAAATACTTCAAATTCTAACACACGTATCACGTAAAATGTACAAAACCAAAGTAGATAACTTGTTTACATGAAAATTGTGCGTTACATAATATAACTTACTATTGACATCAATATTACTTAGTTTTTGTTTCATTGCAATCGGTTGTCTCTATCAAAAATTAGATGAATTTAAAGTGTTCAACACACAATTTGGATACTGAGACAGTTGAACTCCATATTCAATAGATAGCGTTGAGCATTTGACGTCATTTTCTGAATGGCGGTATTAAGATTCTCCACGGAAGAAAGACACTAGAAAAAAATTGTTAGGTAGGATAAGCAGTAAGGCAATTAGGGTGGGAAGGTAAGTAAGTAGGGTAGGTAGGTAAGTACTAAGTGTACTGCCTACCTACCTACCCGGTAGGTAGGCAGTTGACGCGAGCGAAGCCGCGTGCACAGCTAGTCGTATCAAAATATTTTTTTCTGCTTATTCGCCTATTCTTCTTAAAGTTATAAGAAAAATAAATTAGAACACAAATAATACTTATGCAAAATACACTATACAAAAATCTCATTTCAGTTATGTTCAAAAACTTATTTGTAGTCTATCTCCCAGAAATATTTATGAACCAAACTTACCAAATTATTGGTAAAAAAGGAAGAGCATTATAAATATGCCACAGAAATGAGGTAAGACCCAAATATTATTTTACAATGCATGTCCTCGAAAAGAGCGGTTTTCCAAGCAGCCAAACTGTGCGGAAAGTGTCACTTTTTTTCACTAGTGCTTTTTACTTTCCTGTATTTTTTTAATTTTTAACTCCAACGTCAGCCCGACGCATAGAGTTTTTATTATTTGAGAAAAGTTTTAAAAATTAGTTGTGTACAGATTATCATTCATATAAAAGGTAAAATAAAACTCATACTTTATTTTAGGCGTTTTTAATTACTCTAGATTTAGATTTTGATCAATAAATTAATTTAAAATATTCATTAAATATGTTTGGCAGAACGTATATTTTGCTCGTGCCTTATTGCGTTACGATATGACAGCTATTCGCACATGCGCAGTAGATATGCTCGAGGAACTATTACTAATCTGTGGATATGCTGAACGCGCTTGAATACGCCCGTCATTTTATTAATTTAATTTTATTAATTTATTTATTTCCTCGCACAATGCATAGTAAAATGTTGTATGATACACGTACGTAAGATGATTTCCGACTCGTGTCGATTTATCCACTCACTCGCTTCGCTCGCTCGTGAATAAAATGTCACTCATCGGAAATCACCTACCTTCCGCACTTGTATCATAAATAACTATTACAATGCATGTCCTCGAAAAGTGCGGTTTTCCAAGCAGCCAAACTGTGCGGAAAGTGTCACGTTTTTTCACTAGTGCTTTTTACTTTCCTGTATTTTTTTAATTTTTAACTCCAACGTCAGCCCGACGCATAGAGTTTTTATTATTTGAGAAAAGTTTTAAAAATTAGTTATGTACAGATTATCATTCATATAAAAGGTAGAATAAAACTAATACTTCACTTTAGGTGTTTTTAATTACTCTAGATTTAAGATTTTGATCAATAAATTAATTTTAAATATTAATTAAATATGTTTGGCAGAACGTATATTTTGCTCGTGCTTTATTGCGTTACGATGTGACAGCTATTTGCACATGCGCAGTAGATATGCCCGAGGAACTATTAGTTAATCTGTGGATATGCTGAATGCGCTTGAATAAGCCCGCCATTTTATTAATTTCATTTTATTAATTTATATATTTTTTTATTTCCTCGCACAATGCATAGTAAAATGTTGTATGATACACGTACGTAAGATGATTTCCGACTCGTGTCGATTTATCCACTCACGCGCTTCGCTCGCTCGTGAATAAAAATGTCACTCATCGGAAATCACCTACCTTCCGCACTTGTAGCATAAATAACTATAGTATGCTCGAATTACATTCATACCAGAGTCCTTCCATACACCAGCAAATTATAATAACAATTTCATTCGATATAGTTTTCGAAACACGTACGAACACCAATTTTTCTAGTTATTGTACCAGGTCACCGAGTATAAATAGTGAATCAGAAAGGGCCGGTCACGTATAGCGATCCCTTTCCTATAAACTACCAGAACTGTAGTGCATCTTGGACAGTACAACAACTTCGAACAATAGTTTGCTTGAATCAACTAGGTGGTAACTGTCGCATCAATATACGGATGCGGTGGAATTACATTTTGTTTTTTTTTGTGCCTGTTGAAAATCAACACATCTCATCATTGCTGCAGTTTATGTTTTTTCGTCATAAGAAATCAATGCTTGTAGATATGCAGATTTTCACTTGCTGATTTAATTTGGACTCCCCTCATAATTATTTTTGGTGTGTGTTTATGTACTCGTATTGCTTATGATAAATCAGTCATTGTTACCAACTCAATGCTAGCTGTCGCTGAAAACCTGGTTTTGGAACTGTTTCGCAGCATCATGATGAGCAATGGCTATACTGCGGAAATATTTCGCATATTTTCTGGCCGCATGTTTTATTATTTCAAGATTTTAGTATGCGTCATATTAGCAATAGTAAAAATAGGTAGGTATTATCTTTCTTTCAATTATAAACCTCCGATGAAAAAGTAAATACAAAATATACAAAAGTAGTCTAGTTGAGCTACTGTTTTCTCTCCACAGTACCTGTAACCTACCTGCGAACACCTATACGTTTGATCTTTTAACTTTGAAGGTTAGAAAGCTAAATTGAATTTCCGCCATCCAGTATAATTTGAGTTAAAAGCTGAATGAAACTAACTGATAATAAAGGTTGATTGGAACGGAGTAGGATATTACCGGGATATAGGTTAATATGCGAATTATGTAGGAACTAGGTTCTGCCAGTGGCTTTGGCCGCGTTAATGTCGAAAATTATCCCGAGGGAACTTAATCACCGGGATAAAAAGTATCCTAAGTGCTATTCCTGAATATAATTTATCTCTGTGCGAAATTTCACCCAGATCCGTCCAGCCGTTTGAGCGTGAAGAAGTAACAAACATACACACTCACAAACTTACGCCTTAATAATATTAGTGTGATTAAATAAAATTACCCGATGCATTTTTACTTTAACTCCAGCTTAGTTGTTTTCTTGTTCAGCTTTTTTTGCAAAGTCATTTTCGCAGTGTTTTATGTGCAGTCTTGATGTCTGAGACTATTCCCATGAGAATGCTAAGAGGGACGTGTAGTATTACGCGAATGGATGTAATAAGAGTGAGCAGATTTGTGAGAGGAAAGATGACAGCGGCACCGGTGACCGCAAAAATGCGTAGAAATCGAGGGAATGCAATGTTCTCGAGCAAGGAACATGTCGAGATGAAAGTTTTGAATGGGTAAGTGGATAGTCATATAAATAAGATATAATAATGGGTGAAGGTATAAAAAAGGAACGATGGATGGATTATATGAAAGACTAGCAGTTGCCCGCGACTTCGGACTCGTCAAACTGGCACGACTGCGGCTAGAACTGGCTGGTTGGTGGCTGCACGGTTGGCGCAGTGGTTGAGCGATTGAATGCTGCGCTGCGTGTTTCGGATTCGATTCCCGCACGGAACAAATATTTGTATGACCAACAGATAGTTGCTCCGGCTCTGGGTGTTGTGTATGTGACTTTGATGAAATTCCTAGTTTGAGGCAAAGTTTCAAAAATCAAAAGCAAAAATCTTATATATTGCTTATTTGTTATTAATACCGTATATACTTTCACAGGTATTCAATAAAACGTTGTGATTTTGATATTACATACAGACACTTCAATTTAATTTAATTGTATAGATGATATACAGCACGGTCAAGATAACTGATCACCCGAAATGACAAACGACCCCTCTCCCGGCTACCCGAGCGCGCCTCACGTCCGCCTTGTGAGCCAATAGCGAGCGTCGCACATCAACGCCATTGAGTCGAACATTGATATTTGTTTGTAGCTTGAAATAAAGTTTCTACTGAGATGTCGGCAAATACTGTGGAAGAAGACATACTGCCAACACATTTTGGTCTAATTCCATTAGGAGCAGAGAAAAATAACAGACTTAAACTAATATCTATACTAATATTAAAAAGCTGAAGTGATATAGCTGAGTTTGTTTGTTTGAACGCGCTAATCTCAGGAACTACTGGTTGGAATTTTTTTTTTTTTTTTTTTTTGAATTTACATTTATCGAGGCAGTTTAACATCACGCTACGACTAATAGGAGCGGAGCGGAGCATACATGAAAAATGTTGCAAAAACAGAAAAAAATATATTCCTTTTTGAGGGCTTCCGTTGCGTGCGCTGCGTAAACGGAACAATCATGTATGTAGGGTAGATGGGTATGTAGGTAGCCAGTTGATGGTAGCGAAGCCACGTGGGTAATAATAAAAAATATAAATAATAATAATAAAGTTTATTGTTCTTCTCTCACATAGAATTTTACAGACAATATAAAAAAAAACAAACAAAACATTAGCGAAAACTCTTGTGATCTATGTGAGAGACTGGTTTCTGTACTAGGAGACCTGTATGACAGATTACCAGCCTCTCCAGACTCCGGACAATAGATGACAGTTGTATACAACATCAGTAAGAAGTAATAGTTAAGAGGGATTAAGCTAGGTGAGTGAGGTTGTTGCTGTTATGGTGGTACAAAGTGGGTGAGAGGAACTAAATTGAGTGAGTGTGTAAATGAGTATGTGTGCGTGAGTATGTGTGCGCGAGTGTGAGTGTGAGTGTGTGGGAGCGTGTATGCGTCTGAGTGAGTGTGTGTGGGACAGAGTGAGTGTGTGTGTGAGTGCGTGTGTGTGGGGTGAAAGAGGTGACAGCATACGCAGTTGGTTAGGATGGTACAATAAGCAGACTTTCAGTGTCATCGTAATTGAGCGACTTAAGCCAGGCAGTAATAACCCTCTTACAATTGGCTCTTGTAAGAGGGTAAACTGTTAGCTTCTTATTTATTTTATTATAAAGATGTCCACCAAGAAATTCAAAGAATTTGCGTGAGAAGGCAGTGTTACGATTAGTGAGTGTTGGGCAAACCCTGTGTTTGACTCTCTTGTTTGCATTAAGTAGTGGATCATAGCCAATTAAAGAATGTTTTTTTAGAGCTGAGCACAGAATAAAAAGTTGTCTTACTGTCAGCACATCAGAGAGCAAGTACAAATCTTTGGTAGGAAAGAAGAAAGGTAACGACAGGCTTACTTTTAGTACCGCTCTTTGAGCTCTTTCCAGTTTTATTAAGTTGGTTTTACAAGTGCCACCCCATAAAGTAATACAATAAGTGAGAATGGATTGGCACAGGGCCATGTAAACCATTTTAATTACATTTTTATCTGCAATACGACTTAAATTTTTAAAAATGAAAATTAGTTTTCGAGTTCTGGAAGATAGTAGGTCCAGGTGGAGTTTGAAGCTGAGAGAACTATCGATCATGACTCCCAGGTACTTTATACTAGATGCTATTTCTAATCGACTGCAGGAACAAGAGTGGAAAGATGAACAGTAATGGGCTTTGATGTTAAAATTTTCGTGAACTGAGGATGAGATGTTTTTAATAGAGAATGGTACAACTTTGGTTTTGCTGACATTGAGAGTGAGGCCATTGTTAATGAGCCAAGAAGTTACAGTATTGAACCCAGATTGAGCGAGGCTGTAAACCTCATCCCAACTGTCACCATGGAAGATCAACGCAGTGTCATCCGCAAATGTGACAATTTTGCCATTTTTTAGTAGCAGATCACACAGGTCATTGATGAAGGTGAGGAAAAGCGTGGGCCCAACCACACTACCCTGAGGAACGCCGTAGCAAATAGGTAAGTCATCACTAGTGAATTCTCCAATTCTAACTCTCTGTTGCCTGTCAGCAAGGTAATCCCCAAGTAGTTTGAGCTGTGTATCACGAATCCCCATACTTTGTAGCTTAGTAAGTAGGAGTGGAACAGAGACTGTGTCAAAAGCTTTAGCTAAATCCAAGAATATCGCTATCACTTTCTTTTTGTGGTCTAGTTTATCAACAACATGATCGATCAACTCGTGAACCGCATCATTGGTCGAGATTCCAGCTCTAAAACCAAACTGAGATTTTGACAACAAGGATTTCGTCTCAAGATAGTTAATTAGACGCTTGTTAATAAGTTTTTCAGCTAGTTTTGACAGAGTAGAAAGTATAGAGATGGGTCGGTAGTTGTTGACACAGTCTCTGGCACCACTCTTGTAGATTGGGATTACTTCAGCAAATTTAAATTCCTTGGGAAAAACACCACTGTGGAACATTAAGTTGAAGATGTACGTTAAGGGCGGGACTAGGATAGTGTGGTATCTTTTAAGAAAAGCTCCTGAGATATTGTCTCGTCCAACTGAATTAACTTTTTTTAGATTTAGGATACACTGACGAACCTCATCTTCATCAGTGGGAAGCAAAACGAAAGAGGAAGGACAAGACTTAGCGTGAGGCGTGTAGATAGATGGATTTCCGTCGTGAATGTTTTCAGCAAGGTTTTTGCCAATAGACACGAAAAAATTGTTTATTGCATTGACAGAGGTGGAAGGGTTTGGGGTGGATATAAGATCCATTGCTGGGTTTGATTTTTTGTTGGAGTGTGTTATTTGTTTTACAGCGTCCCAAAGTTTTTTATTGTTAGTTTTAGCTGCTTTATCTAATAGGTTTTTTTCATAGTCCGTTTTTAGTTTTTTTAGTAGCCAGTTGCAAAAGTTTCTATACCTTTTATAGGTGATCTTGCTGATTTCATCACTGGGTTTTTTTTTTGATTTTATGTGGAGTTTATCTCGATTTTTCATACATCTCAACAGACCACTTGTTATCCAGGGCTTTATAATCCTGTTGCGATTAGAAATAGAGACGGTTCGTGTGTTAGCTAGGATTATAGTGTTTAGGTCATTGACTAACAATGTAGTAGCCACATTTACATCAGTTATTTCGTAGATGGAGTTGAGGCATATATTTTGCATATCGTTGTCAAGGCCTATGTAGTTAACTTTCCTAATGGAAGATGTTATCTTTGGATGGTGGTGGTTCTCAAGCACAAGTATCACACTGTCATGATCGGTAATAGACGTCTCCGCGACATAGCAAAAGGCAGGGAGACTACTTTTTAGCATGACGTGATCTAAACAGGTTTTACTATGTGTTGGTAACTGGTGGGCAGGTAAGAGACCCATGGAAGCTAGTAGATTTAGGTAGGATGATGAGTTAGCATCGTTGGTGTTGAGAGTTATGTCCACGTTAATATCTCCAATGAGTATGATATTAGGGAAATTTAAGCTACTTAAAAGGTTACTGAGAGATTCAAGAAATGGGTTAATGTTTTTATTACCCGGAGGTCTGTATATTGCAACGACGAGGGTATTGCTGTCTAGCTGTATTGTAATACAATTGGCATCAAGAATGGTTGGTTCCGATATTATTGGACTTAAATTATCTTTGAAGTACACGATGACTCCTTCATTTTGGGTGATGTTATTTTCAGTTTTAGCAAAGTCAAAGCCTTCTATTGCAGGAATGTTGTGGGAGTGGCGTAGCCAACACTCCGTGAGTATGATAAGATCCCACTCAGTATTTGATCTTTTAAGAAGGGTTAACAGGCTAGGATAGTTACGATTAACACTACGGATGTTCTGATGTATTATTTTTAGGCTAGAGTGTGGCCTTTTAATTAGATTAGGACACTCTTCTATTTCGCAAGTGGATGAATCAGCTATAACAAAATCATCAAGATCACAATTAATTTGGTTTATGTTATCGAATTTTGATAATTTAAGTAAGTAGGTGAATTCGAGCATGTCAATAGACTGTAATTATGTGAAAAATAAGCGTGATTTAAAAGTGCGTTAGCGTGCGAGTTATGAAAAGATGTGACGATTACTAGCTCATAAGTAGATTGAAAATTATTCATGCAAATGCAATATAATGATGAATATGTATATAATGTATTGTAGTTATATGTAACAGATGGATAACAAGTAATAATTGTAAATAATGGTGTCGTAGCACTGTGGAAAAATGGAGAGGTGTGTATTATATGGATATGTTGTTGCGTTGCGTATGTATAGTTCACCCTATGTATGTGTGAAATAAGTGTAGGAAAGTTAAAAATGTTAGATGGTTGTGTTATCATTATTAATGTGTTGAGTGTTTCATTGTGGAGTATTGTGTAATAGCTTATAGTGTAAAACTTAAAAATATAAAAGGATATAACATAAAAAGTACAAAGTAAACATAGTAATTTGACGTAGAATAGTCACTTAATTGCAATCTTTTCCAGATCTAGTTCGCAGTCCACACGCAGCGCTGGTGAATCATGGGTTTTTTTGATAAAAATCTTTCCATAAGAAGTCCATGTACTATGGAATTTGTGTTCCATAACAAACAGTCTGGCCAGGTATGCTAGTCGTCTCCCCAAGCTTGTCAGTGACTCATCGACAAAGACCGGTTTAGTAGGGCCAGGTAGCTGCAGGTGGGATGTATTTAACTTGCTGTCTTTGTGCATTTTATTGAAGTTCCTGCACTGTTTTAGGAATCCATCTTTACATGAAGTAGTTGTGAATTTGACCACAATATGATTACCAGATTCCTTTTTAGTTTTTAGGCGATAGACATCTTGAACATCAAGGTTAGATAATGGCTGATCAATGACCTCGCTCACCTTCTGGACTAGGTTACGAAGAAAAATAAATAATATAAACTTAGTTTTATTTTCGTTCTCCATGAACACCTTGTTATAATGCGTTTAATAATATCTCCTTCAGTAATAATAACTCCCTTGTTTAATAATTTACCACCCACAGACTATGCGTGGGTTTAATTCCATAGACCGAGATAACGAAGCCAGATTTACGGCGGCGTCAAGTTTCATTATCGTAAGGAAAATCTCGTAAATATTATTGTTCTAAGTTAAAAATAGTGCTCTTCTCGGGCGAGCGGCTTATGAAAGAAAATATCATGAAAATATATTTTGCTTCATTAATGTTGCCAGCCATAAAAAAATCTATGATACTATTGAAATTTATCTTATTTAATAAACAGTAGAGTGACCAATACAGTGACGGAAAACATCGTGAGGCAAACGGCATGTCTTAGAAACAAAAATTCGAAGACATGTGACATCCACCAACCCGTACTGGGCCCGCGTGGTGGATTACGGTCCATCCCCTCTTACAGAGTGGAAGCCTGTGTCCCAGCAGTTGGAACATTAATAGGCTAATGATGAAAGTAGGTCACAATATATCATATGACATAAACCTCCTGCGTATTTGGCTTATATTTGCGCATCTGTGACCGAAGTTCTATCGAGAGAATTATTGGCAAGGATTTGGAAGATTTTAATGTATAGGTTGGTACATCTACCAGAGCATGTCCAAGCTATTCTCATCTCTCTCGCCTCGTTGGAAGACGCACTGAATATTTAGGAGTTAATTTTTTTTTAAATAAAATCATAGGACGAATTTAATTAACTAATAATCAATACTCGATTTCTGGCATAAAAATATCGACGCATCACAAATTAAACGCTAGCGATGTGATTTGCTGATAAAAAATATTCAAGACAACAGTTAACACGAGTTATGTACAATTTGTCGAAATAATTTTGGTTTAAAAAACTTAACCTGAGAACACTATCAGTTGATTATTATTACAGTGTAGGGTTCAACAATTGAGGCAAGCTCATCATCTAATAGGTTAATTTTATAAGTCTATTTTCATAATATTCCTGAGGTCAAATCAAATATTTGATTAGGAGTTAGTCGCCGCAATAATCCGTAAAGTTTGGTTTTAATTAACACACTAATTGGATCTAAAATTGAAATGATACGACAGATAACTCACAGTTGTTTTCATTATTCAGATATTCATTTGAATTTTGAATACCTAGTCGGAATAGTACAATGTTTTACGACTAGCTATTATTACGCTGTTTGATCATATTTTTAAAACAAATAATCACTTTGCCCGAGTGGTAAATATTTTATTATTGCAAATAAAAATACTAAATACTACGGGGATAAAATCATCCCATTCCAGGTCATGTGCCAAGTTTTATACGAATTCGTACAGCCGATAAGTCGTGAAAAGGTAACAACAAATAACAGTGTTATTTTCGTATTTATAGTTTAATGTACAATTTGTATTTCTAATCCTAGTATGAATCAGAAAGTAAATACAATATGAATAATAATATTTTTTTCGCAATTTTGTATGTAGAATCGTTAACGATTCATCAAGAAGTAACATTATTTATATAATAAACTAGCTGACCCGGCAAACTTTGTTTTGCCATAAAAACTAAGCCACTAACCTAACATTTATCTACCCTACCCTACGCTACACTACCCTATCCTACACTACCCTACACTATCCTACACTACACTACACTACCCTACCCTACACTACCCTATCCTACGCTACACTACCCTACCCTACCCTACCCTACCCTAGCCTACCCTACACTACCCTACCCTAAAAAAAAATATATACGTAAAAACCATCTTTGAACTTCAACGAACATTTAAAAAAAAGAATTGGCCAAATTCGTCCAGGCGTTGTTGAGTTATGCGCTTACCAACACATTTTGCGATTCATTTTTATATAATAGATTTGTTCTATTTCACGACGGTTTCATGTCAGTCATATTGTGATGTACATGCACATTCTTTCTGTGTGCGTCAGCTCGAGAGCGCTCAGTATCGCCACAGAAAAAATGTGCATGTGCCTCACACACATGTTAAAGACTAATCCGCCGTCGTGAAATAAAACAAATGTATCATATAATTATAATTTTACTTCTTGATGAATCGATATTCTATACATCGTTTAATTCACCACTTCCTAAAAAATATTCCTGAAAATTACACCCATGCCTTTATCAAAGCTATTAGAGCAATTAAAAACAAATTAGCTTTAGTTTCTATCTTACTATGATATTCCTGGGCGGCTGGCTTAATTATTACCCTTTGTGCTACATTATCTGCTGTAATTCTATCGGTTTAGTTATGACGTAGTAGTTTTGTAAATGTAGGAAAAATTACGTGTCATTGAAGAAAGTACAAGGATTCAATCGGTATTCTCTTTAACGAAATCCAACAATAATTATATATGTACGTGGGACACTCAGAAAGTTTTGCGAAACTAAAAAAAAATGTTCTATACGTACATATATTTTTATTAAATCTTTTCAAAGTACTTTCCACCAGCCTCTATACAAAGATTCATGCGCCTAAACCAGTTTTCAAAACACTTTTTCCAGTCCGCCGCAGACACCTCGTTTACAGCCTGCTCGAACGCAGCCAGCGCATCTTCCGGCGACGAAAATTGTATCCCTTTGAGCTGATTTTTTATTTTTGGGAATAAAAAGAAGTCACACGGTGCTAGATCAGGGCTGTAAGGAGGGTGACCCAGGAGTTTGACTGGCGTGCTGTCCAGGAAGTCCCTCGTTTTGAGTGCGGTGTGCGCAGGTGCATTGTCGTGGTGGAGCAGTAGCCCGCGGAGCCCTGTGTTTGGTCGCTTGTTGCTTATAACAGAGAAAACTTCTGGCAAACATTTGGTAGTATACCATTCGGCATTAATGCTTCTTTGATCCCGTAAGGGAATTGATACCAAGTGGCCAGTCAAATTAAAAAAGCTAGCGATCAAAATCTTACCCCCGCTTCTAGATCGCTTCACTTTGGTAGGCGTTGGCTCATTTTGAAACACCCAAACAGTCGACTGGCGCTTGGTTTCTGGGTCGTATTGATAAATCCAGGACTCATCACCTGTAACGATGTCGTAAACACGCCGAGACGAGCCTGCTTCAAATTTGTTAATCATATCACGGCACCATTCCACCCGGGCCTGCTTCTGAGCATCGGTGAGGTTGTGCGGCACCCAGCGTGATACTATCCTCCTCACGCGAAGATGGCTGTGTAGAATCTCGTGAACGCTTCCCGATCCAATCTTCAATATGTGTTGAATCTCCTGATATGTAATTCGCCTATTGTCTTGGATTAAATTTTTCACTGCTAGCACGTTTTCTTCGGTAACAGCCGTCAAAGGGCGACCGCTTCTTTCGTCATCCCCCAAAGTTGGTCGACCGCGCTTGAATTCGTTATACCAACGATACACGGTTGCCTTGGAAGGGCCTTCATCCATGAATGCCATTTGAAGTCTATCGTACGATTCATCCGGTTTCAGGCGACACTTGAAATCGTATAAAATCATAGCTCTAAAATGTTCCCGGCGCAGATCCATATTTCAGTGAGACACAATACTTTGAATTAACTCGCAAAAAATGTGGAGGGAAATTTTGAAATTGGAACTTACTTATTTTTACTTATAAATAATCATATTTTCGAAAAACATTATAACTGGCCAGTCTCCCATATATAAAAACTTTTTTTCGCAATACTTTCTGAGGGGCCTGGTATATAAACACATGGATATAAATATTCAAGTTTGACAAACATTTGATTATGTACTAGATAATCTTTTCTGAGTAGTGGACGCAGTGAAAGAGTGGCACTAGGGAAAGAAGAAGAAAGAAAGACAATATATTTATTTAGCACAGACTAAAAGACTCACAACATAATATTATACATCAGATAAAATACAAATAAATAAAAAAGTGTAAAGTCTGACGTAATAAGTTAGCAGGAAAGTGTGCCTCACGGCTGCGCCAAAAAGGCCCAGTTCAGCAAAAATGCCAGACAACTAGTACCTGACGCTGGTTTTCAACTGGACCTGATGTGTGAGGTGACTGATCTAAATCAGTTTTATACTGCAAGGTGACGTGTAAGTATAGGTATTTGAATAAAATAAATTTCTGTCCGTTAAAAACATGTTCATAAATAGTGTGAAAATTAGTAGGTAACATTGCAAGAATTAAAATTACTAATTATATGTGGGTATGGAACACTGTTTCGATAACTATGTACTAGAAAACAAAAAATACTTTATTATGTTGTGGTCGGCTTCTTGTCTAACCGGGTAAATACTGGCGCATTTGGTTGCCAAGCGTGAAGGATGCCGTTTGGCTTACATAGTTTAAAAGTCCACTGCTCTCTTTAGAGGTTAAGGTTTTAGTTTTTTGTAAAGATAACATCACACTAACACAGAGTGTAAGATACAGATACTCAACAATGACGTTTCGGAGCAATTGTGCCTAAAATAATCACACACAAATAAACTATTTATAACTGGTCAGCATACAATTCTCAAGTAAATACCATCCTCTTTAAATACCCCTGGATTACTACATAACATACAGGCTGTTAAAACGTAATACAGCCATCATGTTTCTCTACTGCGTTAGATAGAGATGCACCTATACACTCTGTATAGCACCATTTCTCTCTAGGATCGTATAATGACAGTACTTACATTACGTAGAGAGGTAAACACTTGCCATTTGGAGCCGTTTCACGGAATTGTCTGGGATATTAGTTCGCTATGTTGTGATAATCTGATGTGGGAGTTGTTGTTTCATTACTTTGTTTGGATTACGGTTTGGGGTTTAAAGGATGGGGACATCATCTGGCTACTAGAAATTTGGGATAGTATCTACTGAGTTTTGAGGTTTCTGATCAATGGCTCTCGCAGATGCAACGCTACAGCCAGTCAAGGAAAAGACAGTGCGTCCATTAAAATAGTGTTGTTGTGTGTATTTATCCGAAGAACAATTTCTATAATTAAGAAGTTGTCTCAACGTTGTCGCATTGTGGTGTTGCGCTTTTCTGCGTTGACAAGGTTTTCAACGTCATTTTGCTGCCAAGCACCATGGTTGCCGTTTGATATATATAGTTTAAAAGTCTAATTTTACTAAAGCTTTTAATGACTGTTTGTTCTTGTACTTACATTACGTAGCGAGGTAAACAAAACACTTGCCATTTGGAACCTTTTCAGCGAATTGTTTATAATATTATATAGTTAGATTGTGTTGTGGTAATCTGGTGTGGGAGTTGTTGTTTCATTATTTATTTGTACTTGGTTTGGGATGAGAACAAAATTAGAAAATCGTATAGAGACTTCGAAAATGATTTGGGACTGCATTTTTATGTCTCCTGTTTTACAAAGGAGCTTATAATTATTCTGCACATGGTTTTGATTTTAATAAATTCAAAATCGTCCCACGGGAACGTACTAACAGAATAAATAGTACCCTCTTTACTAACATAATTCAAATACTAGTACAAGTATTGTCAAGGATTTTGGTTGTCAAGAATTAAGGTCATATTAAAAAAAATGCATTTGAGTTTCCGTGACAGTAAATAATGTTTCTTTCTCTCTTTTCTGCTTTATTACAATCTAATCTAGGTCATGGTCTACCCGTGCACCAAGTTATATGAAAAGCTGTGTAGCCGTTGGCTCGTGACTGATTAATAGAATCTCTTATTTACCTTTATTTATTATAGAATACTGAGGTAGTCTAGTCATAGTAATTATTAATAGGTTTTTCGTTGTTTATTGGTAGGTATTTGTTGAAGTATTTATTATTCAATTTTATTTGTATATGTGTATTATTAATATATATGTAAGTATTATACATTTTCGTATACAAGATGTTATTTTTAGACATTATTTTGTACCCTTTCACAACGTTGTCCGTTGTTATTAACTGATAGAGAAGGCCTCGTGGCATTAAGTCCGCCTATGTACCACGTAAGTACATACACTTTAAATAGGTTTAAAAATATTAATACTATTTTTTTTAAGAATTACCGGAGATATAATTATCTTATATATTAAATAGCACTTAGCACACAAGTATAATCGCGACTATACTTGTGTGCTTCACAACACAACAATCATCAACAATTAACACAGCAACAATCATTTAACTAAAGGAGATCCAGCTTTACAGTAAATTGCTATACATTATGCGTATTAGCTTACAAAACGCAAACCCACAATCCATGAGTCACAAAACGGACAGCATAACGGATAGTCCACATTTTACATGATGACATTAACTTATGAGAAGCTCACCCGGTTCACTTGTTACTTAGATGTTGAGAACCTCGAATATATTCGGGTAATAGAAATGCATTTGGATGGAACTTTGCTATGCGTTAGCAGTAAAGTTGTCTTGGAAAATATGTTATTTACTTATGATTTAGTGGTTGGTGGTGGTTTTTAGGGTTCCGTAGCCAAATGGCAAAAATCGGAACCCTTATAGATTCGTCATGTCTGTCTGTCTGTCTGTCCGTCCGTATGTCACAGCCACTTTTATCCGAAACTATAAGAACTATGCTGTTGAAACTTGGTAAGTAGATGTATTCTGTGAACCGCATTAAGATTTCCACTCTAAAAAAGAAAAAAAAAAAAAAATTTTGGGGGTCCCCATACTTGAAACTGAAACTAATTTTTTTTTTCCCTCAGACCCATACGTGTGGGGTATCTATGGATAGGTCTTCAAAAGTGATATTGATGTTTCTAATATATTTTTTTCTAAACTGAATAGTTTGCGGGAGAGACACCCCTCCCCCGTAACTTCTAAAATAAGAGAATGATAACACTAAAAAAAAAATATGATGTACATTACCATGTAAACTACCACCGAAAATTGGTTTGAACGAGATCTAGTAAGTAGTTTTTTTTTAATACGTCATAAATCGTAAACCACAATTTACCAAGTACGGAACCCTTCGTGCGCGAGTCCGACTCGCACTTGGCCGGTTTTTTTTGTCTTTTCATCGGTATATGACGTAGATTCTGTTTTTTTTTTTTGGTTGTAGTAAACTTATGTTATACCCTTGTTTTCTGATAGCTAGCGATGCTGTGGTTGATGATGGACAAGTTGAGTAGCAGTAACTTTTTACTTTAGCAGCTTTGAATTAATTTCATCATCATCTTCCTGCCCTTATTCCATGTTACTTGGGGACCGCGCAACTCGTTTTCTCCTTCCATACCGTCCTGTCCCCCGTCACGTTATCACTGACTCCCTTTTCTTTCATGTCACTCCTCACACGGTCCATCCATATTTTCTTTGGCCTTCTTCTCCCTCTCCATCCATCCACATACATTACTCTTTTAGTGGCATGCGTTTCATCCCTCCTCATCAAATGACCATACCAGGACAAACGGTTTCCTTTCAACTTTTCTGTCACTGGCACCACGTTCAATAAATAATCACGTTGAATCAATAACAAGTACATACATTGTTTGTTTTTCTTCCTCTTCCATTAAATAATTAAATCTACATCTTTTCGATATAGTCGATACCCTGTCGACATTGAATACCAGAAACCGTATAAAAAACTTCCCGTACCGTAGAAAAAAGAATCAGTTCCTCTGACAGAAGAATTCAATCAAGTTCATGTAAGATTTTATTAGGAAAATGCTATAAAGTTGAGATAGTAAAATATGTGTAGACAGGCTTAGTCAAATAAAATCCTTTACATTTACATACGCGGGTTATCGTGTTTGATTCAGTCAGAAGTGTGAACTGGATGTTTGTGCCTAACCAATTAAAAAGAACTAGTGAATAGTAAACAAGGAGGAACTGGAACCGGCTATTCTTCTGTCTGAAGTACGAGTCGCCATAAAACATTTTAAAACTAAGGGAAGAGACTAAATTCCCATAGACACCATTAAGACTTAAGGAGGCCATGGCGTCTATATCTGCCATGCCACTTGTAACAGAGTATGGCAGACAGGAACTTGGCCATCTGAATGGACTCGTACAATCTTCACCCCTTTACATAACAAAAAGTTTAAAAACTGTAACCCAACTACGGTATTTTTTTAGCCTATGTTATCCGGGCCATAATAACGAATCAATTGACAACTTATTTATCAAAATTGGATGAATAGTTTAGGCGCTACGGAGGAGCATACGTAAATAAAAACATACATACAAAAACAGACTGCTGAAAGCAGAACCCTTCCTTTTGGCTTTGCCGTAGTAGGGTAAAAAGGACCGAGATTTTATGTACCTACTGAAAAAATGACATGCTTGCGTTTGTCCACTATCTTACTGGTAAACGATGATGTAGTCGACGGTGAACAATACAAATAAATAAATTTCTTCCGTATTTAATAAGTCACTCTTTACTACGCGCGTTCTGTCGTTTGTCTATGTTTCGACAAATGATCATTGAGTATTGCCACGGTAAAGATGGTATATGACGGTTTCTAGGTCTAACTATGTTTAATATGTTTTATTTATATATTTGTATTATACTTGCACATACTTTGACCCACCTTAAGTGTTTTTTATTTTTATTTTGTTTGTTATTTATATATTCTTCTATTTTATTTTTTATTATATAAGTCCCGTTTCCGTAAGTGTGTCCGTGGCATCAACAGTGGGCCCTATCAGAATATCAGCGCAGCGTTATCACATGCTGAGATAGGAGCCTTTTTGGTCTCGCACGGGGTTTTTTTTTTTTTAAATAAACTTTTACGTTAACGTTTTATTTTATTATTGTTTAATTTTATGCTTATTTCTCGTGTCTCCTGTGCGGGTCACAAATAAATAATTTTCTTTCTTTCTTTATTCTTTCTTTTAAATAAGAAAAAATCGTTAAAGCGCTTCTTAGTAAAAGGTTCTGAAGCAGCAAGCAGCACCTCTATTGCGTGACATGATTTCAATCACCATCTATTTGAAATGATTTTGGAGTAATAATAATAACGCAATGAATTGATGAACTGTCAAAATTAAAGTTATAGCTAATTTACGTGAGTTATTTGCCGAAAAACTGAAAAGGATGTTATGAAAAATAGGGTTGGTTACACTGGTAGTAGGATTTTCATTGATTGTGATTACAAAGAACAAGATGGTTGACAAAATTAAATAAGAAGATCCAAAAATTCTGTGGTTTTATGCCGGCAATCAACGTAAATCGAACGATATCAAAACAGTGTGATCTGTTAAAGCGCAATCCCCACAAAGTACACAGCTTAATTTACTGACAATTATGAACACGCTATTTTCATGTACCGTCGTAACCGCCAAGTTGATAAGATAGTAAGCCGGAGTCAAACCGGATTAATACCAGCGCTGTGTACATAGCCTACTTCCCAAGTCCCAACTTGTTTACTCAACATATTTGTCCCAAGTTTCATGAACGCGAACTCTCCAAGTAAACGTCTCCAGCCGAAACTTTCCGAATATGACTTATTTTTCTTTGACATGTTTGTTTGATTCGGCAATTCGGGATCCTGTCAATAATAAAACTTGGGCTTAAAGATGCCTCGTCATTTTTTCGACACCGGGTTTTGTCCTTTCTGGAAACGGATCCAAAGGCATATTTTTTTAAGAGTATCCTTACACGCTTGAGCTGGCATTATATTCTTTCTGAGCAGTCGTTTTCAGCACCAGGAGCAGCAAACACAAAACAGAGGTGAGACGAGCTAGAAGGCTGGCCTCGTAGAAATAATAGTTGACCGTTTGATAAGATGAAAACAGTTAATGTATGTCTTACAACAGCTCGGAGAGATCACTACTCAAACTAATTCAGCATCATTATTTCAGCCAAAAGACGTCCACTGCTGGGCATTGTGTTTCCCGGAGCATTGTCACCATCCATCGGTCCTGCGTCTCTCTCATCCAGCGGAATGTCGCAGCCTAGACCAAGTCATCGTCATTATCTTTTTGCACTCATCGGACTCCCGAAGCTCTCACCAGGATATGTACTTTATGTCAATGAAATAATGATAACGTAGACGCAAGACAATTATCAAATTATGACATTTTCAAGGTGCCCATGTGCATCCACCCTTATAGTTACAGACTTGACCTCTTTAGCAAGGAAGGTTGCGAACATTTTTCAAACCCGCCCAAGTCCATTTGTTCTGTCCAGCAAGTAGGTACTTCGTCGACAAACCGTTAGTTTCTTTGCTCGAGTTTCGTTCCCGCTATGAAATGGAGTTCCATTGCGAGAAGTAATTTTTAAGTTTCAGAAGGTACTTTTATTTACTTGGTAGTTGCGAGTTGAGTCTAAAGATAAATTCACGACGAACATTTTCCAGAAGATACGGCTTTGGAGTTGAAAGAAAGTTTTTAGGTTCCATCGCAATTTTAGTTTATGTTATTTGAGCTGGACTAAAGTTTAACTAATTATGCATAATATTTCCTTTGGGAAATTGGGTGTTAATTTAATCTGCGAGTAATTTCGTGTTTTGAATTTAGTTTGCCTGTATTCTCTACTACGCAGTAACATTGGCTGCCTATTGGTGGTTTCAAAAAACGAAAGTCGGGCTTTTCAGATTGACTGACAGAGAGCTAAGTGAATTCCAGTGTTCCGTGTTCGTATCAATAAAAACCGGATTTTTGGACGCAAAAATAGAGAAAGGATCAGTGAAATTATATTATGTGAATATTTAGTTATTTCGTAACTGCCGGTTCGTTGTTTAAGATAACATGCTCTCATTGTGGGAATCCTAGTGTGAGTTCCAGGAAGCAACGCATTTGAATGTAATTTTCTTAACAATAAAATTATTCTTATTCTTATTCTTATTGCATTTTATTAAAAACTAGTTGTGCCCGCGGCTTTCCTCCCGTCAGGTGAACTGCTTACCCAGTTTGCCTTCCTACTTACCATTTTTTTAGGGTCCTTCTTTCGCGGAGAATCTAAACACCGTCATTCAGAAAATGCTTTTTGACGTCAACGCACAACGCCATCTATCGAATATGGAGTTCAACTGTCCGATTATCTCAATTGCGTTTGTTTTTGAACATTTTAAATTCACGTAACTTTTGAGAGAATGAACCGATTGTGATAAAGAAAAACTAAGTAATACTTCAAGTTATGCACAATTTTCAGGTATAAAAGTTATCTATGATGCGTGCACAACTAAACAGACAATCACAAAAATGCTCGAAAACGGGTTCTGTTGGTTATCCTTTAACAACCTGGTCTTTTTTTGGAAACATTTTAGATTTCCAAAACGATTTTTTACAGATTTATTATATGTATTGGTTGATGATAAATTAGGAACCGAACTACTTTGTATGAGCTGTATTTTTCCATATTCTTTGTCATGGATGTCTTTAGCTGGGAACAGGTTCTTTTTGTATCATTGCAGATGTCAAACAAACTGACGGTCCGCTCGATGATGATTTTGATTATTTTTTTTGTTCGCAAAATACGCAGTTGGTAGTGGAGTTGCGGCAACCAGCCCGTTTTAACCTTTTAACCTACTACTTATTTTCAATTTTGCACTAAGAATAGAATCATCATCATCACTTCAGCCGAAAGACGTCCACTGTTGAACGTAGGCCTCTCCCAAGTTTCGCACTCGCCATTAATCAGGTCATCGGTCAGAACAAAAACAAATTTTTTATTGTTGTAAAGAGTGGTATAAAAGAAGATAACATTATCTTCGGAAAACGTTGCCGATTCACAAACTTCAAACATTTCCTTATAGTCAACCAACCTTATGCAAATCTACTTTCCACACTCCACACGCATTTTGATATAAATTTTACGACGAGACCGCTTTCACCCAAATTGAATATTTTCGAACCCGCCCTTCCATATGGCTATACTAGCTGCAACCCGCGGCCCGGCTCGCGTGAAAATCTTGATTATCCCAAAGGACTTGTATAAAAAGAATGCTATGTATTAATTCAGGTTATCCTACTTCCTATACAGGGTGGGCAAAAAATCGCGATCAAACGTAGCAAGGCGATAGTTGGGGGTAATTTGCAGTAAAAAAAAATGTACTACTCGTACTTTAGGACCTACTACAAATAAGCCCAACTATCGATCGCCCTGTTTCAATTGTTCCACAATTTTTTGCTCACATGTGAAACTTTGGAAGGATCTTTGGCAAGATATTTGTTACTCAAGAACGGCTGAACGGATCTAGTAAAATTTGGTACAGAGATAGATTATAGTCACGAATAGCACATAAGCTACTTTATATCGCGGTAGTATGTATCCGTGGGATTATCTACGACACCCACGCGGCCGCAGCTCATGCCAAAATCTAGTAAAGTGTGTTTCAATTTTCATCCAAATCAGTTCATTAACTTTTGCGTGAAAGAATAATAAACATCCTTACTCACAAACTTTCACATTTATAATATTAGTAGGATATAATAAGGGTGTTACAGAAATAGATAAACGGCTTGAACACGCGTAAACTCCGATTACTGTTAGTATACACGGCGGGACGACTTTCTAAATCTTTTGTCGCAGTTCCGGGCAATTTTACGTGCTTTTCATCGTGTTTGAAAGTAGTTAATATAGCGCCTATTAACTATGCCTATTTAGAAAATAATTCTTGTTTTATAAGTTGATAAGCTTAGCGATTGTGTGGTCTTTTGTTTTTATAATAAAGGCGTAGGTGGCTTTTTATGGAATCAAGGATTTAATTTAATTTTTATGTTGGAAAAGAAAAATACGCAGTGCGATTGTTTCAAAATGTTAATGCGATTGGTAATCTTTTTTGTATTCATTGTTGGATAATGCTACTTTTCCTCAAATATAATGCTTACTAAACAGTTCTCCGAGTGCCCGGTTTTTGAAAAATATTTGTGAATTTCTTTTTTTCTGCAGCTTCAAATAAAAATTTAAGAGTTTTGTCGATAAGCAAGGTATTACTAACATTAGCATTTGCAAGTAAAACATTTACAAATATAACAAATTGACATTTTCCCAGCTAAAGAAATGAATTCCAAAAGTGTGTTCGCGACTAGTCGCGATCTTTCAATTCATATATCCAAAAAACCATCTTTATAAACCATAGGCAAAGCAGTGCATTTGTGCAAACATACCCACTTTTCTGCCCACAATTTGCATAACTTATAAAGCTATAAATTCTCTACCAAGAACGAATTTACTCATTCCTTCCACTTACCTGTACCCATCACAACACCCCTGCAATAAAACCTGAGACCCAATTTAGTTTTTGAATAGAATGCAACTATCGAATTCTGAGAATTTCTCCATCTCTCCTTATTGCCTCCTGAGATTGTTCAGCAATCAGGTCGGACTATATTAAAGGTTTCGCAGCTACCACACTGAGGAAATTCATGGAAGAGCTATTTCCGTAAGTGCTCAAACAGGAAAACGGGAAAACATTATGGTTTAAAGAATTGTGTGGTATTCTGCTTTATAGATCCACATCTTTTAGTATATTTATAATAATAATAACAAGCCTTTTATTAGTTTCCATGACATTAAAAAATATATATAATAGGTTGGGGAAAAAGTTTCTTCGCATTTTTTAAGAAAATTAAAAACATTTTTTAATATAGTTTATTTACATTTAACTAAAGTATGTAGATACATTTTGTTCGATAACTTCTTGCCATCCTGTAGGTAGGGACATGATCCCATTGCTATAGCAATTTTGGGACTTCTGATCAAAATACCGCGACAAGTGGTTTTGGCAGTCATCTCGTGTTGTTAACCTGACACTGCCTAAAGAATTCTGAAGAGACCGAAACAGGTGGAAATCTGAAGGTGCAAGGTCAGGACTATACGGCGGATGCATTAAAACCTCCCAGCCAAACTCTGCTGAGTGGCTACGTCGTAACTACTGATATGCCAATCTTGCTCCACTTTTTCAAAAATGGCATCCATTTTATCCGTAATAGGGCAACCAGAGCGACGTGCATCTTTGACATCAAAATTTCCGGATTGAAAACGCTTAAACCAAATTTGTGCTACTCTCACAGACACTGCACTAGGTCCATAAACATCACAAATTTTTTTCGCGTTTCATTTTTAACTTTTTTGTAGTAAAATTTTAAAATGTATCGAATTTCTTCATTAGATTCACTCATCTTGACGGTAGGAAAACAAATGAAAATCACACATTTTCTTAATTTGAATTTGGAATTAGGTTCTTTAAAATTTAAACTTTCAATGATACCAAAACCAGCCAGATACAAATAGTATAGCCAAAGAGATTTTATTACAAGTTCATACATCCTATAATGCGAAAAGACTTTTTCCTCAACCTAATATATATATATAGAAAATAAAAACTATGTTTAGCAAGTAGGTATTTTTAGAACGGTATATATGTCATGGCCCCTTTCGGGTATAGGCCTCCTCCAGTTGCTCTCAGTTTTTCCTGCCGTTAGCTGTTTTTATCCAGTCTCTTCCTGCCATTTGAAATGTCGTCTATCCAGCGAGCTTTTGGTCTGCCTCTTTGCCTTTTGCCTCCCGGATCTGTCCATTTTGTAACTCTTTTTGACCATCTTTCTTCAGAAGCACGGGCGATGTGTCCTGCCCATTTCCACTTCAAACGCTGTGCGTGTTATAATGAGTCTATCACATTGGTTTTGTGCCTGATTTTTTTGCTATTAACTTTGTCGATGGTCTTGATGCCAAGGATGCTCCTCTCCATAGCCCTTTGGCAGGTACTTATTTTTAACAATGTGGTTTTGTTAAAGATCCAGGTTTGGGCACCGTACGATAAACAGGGCAGTAGGCTCGAATCCAATACTTTTTTCTTTAGTTTTATTGAAAGTTTTGACTTTAATATTTCTTTGTAGCTCCAGTATTTTTTCTAGGTCATGTTGATTCTCCTGTCTATTTCATCTAGGTGTCTTGTGCTTTTAAATGATTTTTATTTTCCGAAGTAAATATAGCTCTCTACGTATTGTATAGGTGTTTGATTGATTAGTATGGGATTATTCATACCGTTGGTTGCTACCTTTGTTTTTGAAGTATTTAGTTGTAGACCTATATTTTCGCTAGCATCGCTTAGTTCTGTCAGCATTTCCTCTAGTTGTTTTGATGTCTTAGCGAAAAGGACTATATCGTCAGCAAATCGTAGGTTACTGAGGATTTTAGTATATTTACGTTCTACAATATACAAACCACACCTTTTTAGGGTTCCGTAGCCGAATGGCAAAAAACGGAACCCTTATAGATTCGTCATGTCTGTCTGTCCGTCCGTATGTCACAGCCACTTTTTTCCGAAACTATAAGAACTATGCTGTTGAAACTTGTTAAGTAAATGTATTTTGTGAACCGCATTAAGATTTTCACACAAAATAGAAAAAAGATACTAAATTTTGGGGGTTCTCATACTTGAAACTGAAAAAAAATTTTTTTTTTCATCAATCCCATACGTGTGGGGTATCTATTGATAGGTCTTCAAAAATAATATTGAGTGTTTTTAATATATTTTATGTATGTGTCTAATTTATCACAACATCTATGTTCTTTGCTACTATTCCTGTCGCTCTTATAACTACCGGTATGATTTCTGGAGGTGTGTTAGTAGGTGGTATTTGCTTAACTTTTATATCTCTTTAGGCTCTAAGTTATACGTATAATATTTTATGTAGTTCTTCAGAGGTTAATATTTACAAACCTACTATGTTACTATGTAAAACAACACTGGCAGGGAGTTCAACTCCTTAGCCGTACGCATATTATAAATATTGCCTAATACTATTTTAGAATAAAATCTATTCTCAAAACAGAACAACAAAACAAAGATTTATATCGATACATTACAGAATAAATCCACGGACACATTTACAACACCTTCGTCGGACTCGATAATTGTTGGAACCGTTTCAATAAAACATTCGATGCTCACCGCACCCACGCAGTAAAACTCCGACAATTTATCGCTTTCCTTCGTCTCGAATTCTAGATAAACCTTACTATATTCATGTACCGATCCACTACTTAAGTATTTCAGAACCGGGCAACTACCAATGTGATTTTTTCAATTTATATGTCCTTTCTGAATTTATTTTGACATCGCTGACAACGTTGAAGGAAAACATCGTGAGGCACTTCGCCAACCCGCGTTGAGCAAGCGTGGTGATAAATGCTTGTGCCTTCTCGGTATGAGAATAGGCTTTTTCCCATCAGTGGGCAAATAGCAGGCTGGCATTATTACTATACTAAGTATTGTATGGAGCACCTCAGTACAATGCTCGATGATCTCAGTAGAGCTTCCGAAAGAGTGGGTCTTAAGATGAACATGGACAAAACCAAGGTGTTGTTGAATGCCCATGTTACACCCACTCCTATCAAGGTCGGAGACTCTACACTCGAAGTTGTGGGCGACTAGGTCTACCTAAAGAGGTCCATAGTCGAATCCGACTCGGCTGGGCAGTGTTCGGGATGTTGCACGGTATCTTCTCGTCCAACTTATCACAGTGTCTCAAGACAAAAGTCTATTACCAGTGTGTGTTGCAAGCTTACAGTCACTCAAAGGACAATGGATAGGGCTATGCTCGGAGATTGCTTCGCGCTTCCTTGTGTGATCGAATCAGAAATGTAGAGATCCGCATGAGAACCAGGGTTACCGACATAGCCCGAAGAATTGTCAAACTTAAGTGGCAGTGGGCAGGACACATTGCTCGCAGAACAGATGGCCGATGGGGCAGAAAGTTTCTGGAGTGGCGACCGCTAACCAGAAGACGTTTCGTTGGAAGGCCTCCCACCTGGTGGACCGATGACCTGGTGAAGGTTGCGGGGATCCGCTGGTAGCGGCACGCACGGGACCGGTCAATGTGGCGACGCTTGGGGAAGGTCTATGTCCAGCAGTGGACGTCTTTCGGCTGATATGATGATGATGATGATGAAGTATTGTGTAGGAGTCTAGGGAAAAAGTAAAAAGATGGTAACACTCACAGGATTATTGCAAACATCGTAAGCTTATAATATATAAGGCGAAATTGTAATGTCTCGATACACAAGAGTAGTAAACAGATATTATCAAATACAATAAATCTCATCCAGATTTGATGGTTCACAACTTATCCGTCTTATCGCGAAGAAAGAGTTTACAATCTCACTGCGTTTATTATAATCTCTCGGTTTTAGCAATAACCCGGTGACGTATCCAATCTAATGTTTTTTCCACATTCCAGGAATTACAACAGCTGCAAGATCTGAGCACCCCAAGCCTTGAAGTTGGACTAATGATGAATCGGTCCAAGACCAAAGTAATGACGAATAGCACAAAAAGTATGGTTGCGGTAGATGGGCAAGAAATACACTATGTTGATGAGTAATTTACTTGGGCCAGCTAGTATCTTTCGAAGACTGGCAAGAGCTATTGGCCCATGAAGTCACTGATGATGGAGGACCACTGTGGAATAGTCCTTATGCCTTCGACTTCATTAGAATGAAATGTTAAAAGACGTATCAAAAGAATTTTCGTGGCTTCACTCCCGTAGTCCTCAAAAACTATGCTTGTTCCGGGACTAAAAAAGCCCCTGGCTTTTAGTGACACTCAGCACGATCCCTAAAAGCCTTTCTACGAGTGAAACAATTTTCGTAATATCAGTTTTATAAAATCTTTTTCGAAAATAGGATGAGAGCAATTCCAGAACAATAGTTTTATTTTTCTCGCTAGATCAATCTTCATGAAAATAATTTCTGAGATTCTAGTTCACGTGATTCATTCCTCTTTATGGGAAATCCTTCATCGTTATCAATTAGTTAGCTTTAGCTCTTCATGTTATTCACAGAATCATTTTCTAGGTATCATATTAACTATAAATTGTATAGTTAAAAGCTTGAAATAATCCAGTAGATTCTGTAGTATGTATAAGAATTGCTATTTTATAAACCAACGGATGGTTGGGGCAAAATAATGACAGTTTCTTTTGTTTTCATTGTAAAGACTTCCAAAGACGTTCGTGACGCGACAATACGACAACTCTATTAGAAATTGCTGTGTATATTTCAAATAAAAAAATGAATTGTCACATTCTCACGTCACGCCTTTCTGTAGAAGCTTTAAGTCTGATGAGACGGTACTCTCTTTAAAAACAAAAACTGTAGATTTAAAAAACACATTTATTTACTCATGTCATCACAATAAATACACGCAATACAATCTTTACAGTTGTCTATATAATCATATATTGTAATAATACCTATAGGTCATGCTTCCAGCGATTTATAATATTTTAATATTTAATACTCATATAATTAAGAGACATCTACAATAGTCTTTAATTAATTGTATTCCACTTCATACGCTAATGTAAATATGTCTATTTATATAATATTATATAGGGTAGGATATAAAGTGGACATTGATATGGGGATCAAATTTCTAGGATATAGTTCGTGGTCGTCAAATATCGCGTTTTCATGTCCTTTAAAAAGTAAAACTTATCTCATAAAGCCAGAAAAGTACATAATTTAAAAACTAAAATTTTAATGTTCCGTAGTCGGGTAGTTCGAAAAACTTTGTACAAAATTGTGACGTCACAAAACATTAGAAAATAAAGGATGATAATGTTTGACGATGAAAACGCGATACCAAAAGCTTACTTTTAGGCACTAATCATAATACAATATCTAAGGTCACTAATGCTAGAAATACTCTCAAAATTCAGGGTAAATTACAAAATTACAGAGAAGAAAACAACACAGATTTTCTATGTTTTGATTTTAATATTAATGTTCCCAAAACCCAATGTTGTTAGGAATGTTAGGATATTCCAAATAATGAAATAAATATGAATGGAAATGGAGTCGGGCTGTAAGGAAAGGAAGGTCGACACCCAAGGTCAAGGTCAAGAGAATTTATTGAGACATTCCGGAGCAATATCACCTTCATAAATATAAGAGTGTATCTTTAAAAATCAGTATTATGATTTAGTATTTGACAGACTCGAGGTACATAATTTTAAAGGCCAAGGTAATTTTTGAGAGATGTTGAAAATTTGTTTGTGCAACTTTGTTTTCAAGGAAACATTGAGTTGATATGATGCTCATAAGTTTCTCAATAAAGAAATATTTTCAAATCAATTATTTCATAGAGCAGTTTTTTGGTACAAAGTTTCATAATATTATATTAAAATACAGCCAATTTGTTAATAACACTAATTGCTACAAAAATTGGGATAAAAACAACAAAGTAGTATGTTTTGATTCAATTCTTGACCAGTTTAGCATAGCAGTAATTTATGCAATCACTATTTGATAGATATTTACCATGTAAATTATTTTATAGAAATGTTTTTGCTTACCACACAATAAGATTTTAAGACTAAATAGGTATATTCAAAAAGGATTTATCTATTAAATAGATATAAGGTATCAAGATTATAGGGAGGTGATTAAAATTTTACATTTTTCTTCTATACAAAAATAACTACAAATTCATCTATGTTCCCAAAATCCAGTAGGTTACTATAAATTCCTAATACTTTTAATTCTAAGGAAAGTCTTATTTCACAGTTTAACTGCGTCATTTGAAAATCCTGTAATCGTTTTCTCTTTCATAATATGGTATAGCAGTTAAGCTATGAATAAGGTTTTTATTGAATATTAAAGTCGAAGTAGGTTTTGACCATTTAAGGGTCAACTATACTTATCCTCTAAAAAAAATCAATTCTATGACGCATTGCCTATTTTTACAATTAGATTTTTAGCTTTTTTATTTAATAGCCAAAGCACCGTCCGTAAAATGATGTTCCTGAATTTTTTTTTCAGCAAAAATTTGGTAAATATTAATTTTAAAAATACTGTAAAAAGCATTGTGTTGGTTAAAATTGGTCTATGTCGGACGTTTTTACTGTTTAGGACGAATTTTGCAATAATTACAGGGTTTTAATATTAGGCCAGCTGTCCACTAACTGTGTACTATCTACAAAAAATATCTCGAAAATGTGTCTATATTTTTTATGCGAGCAGTGTTTACAATCTAGCAGTCGGTTTTCAAACGAAACCTAACAAAAACAATTTTCCGTAGCCATTGCAATAATCGAAAATTTCATGATCTCACAATCGAATTTCGAAGTGATTCCCATAGCTATTGGCAAATGATGAAGGAAGGACATTTTATCTTTTCCTACCCTTTTTGTTTCAGCCTTCGGGAATTACAACCGACAGTTATTATTATACTGGGAGAAAGGTCGGCACGTAGAGAAAATCCGGACTTCAAGGCGTTGACTTTTTGCGGGATCCTAAGCCATATTTCTTTTTCCTAACACCACGAGATGGACGTAATTTGCTTGTAACTTTTTTTAAAGGTCATGCTTAAATGTGTGTCACTTTATGTAAAAGGAAAAATTAAATGCACAACGCTTAGAGTGCTTTTACGAGTCGCTCTTTTTTACAGCGAACGTTCGCTGCATAAGTAAGAAGATGAGATTGCGGCTGAACGAATTTGAACTGTATATTAGCAAGATATTACGTCTACGTTTCTTTGTGGTTTTCTGGGTTGTGAGAGACGTGTACATTTTAATAATCTTAGGTGGCTTTATATTTAGGGCACAAATCTAGTAATTTGTACACGCTTCAGTTTTACTGCTATTTTACATTAAATAGCTTCCTGCTGCCGCTTCAGTTGAAAGTTTGATAAATAGATTTTTATAATACATTTTTTTGATCGCTAGGTGAGGTAATTGTGTGGCTACATGAAACATTTGTTCGAAACCGACATTACCAACGGTCAAAAGGAATGATAAAATTATTTATCCATCGGTAGTAGGTATTACACCTTAGTGAACAGCGTACCTTAAGCTTATTACTTAATATTGTACGGCATTTTTTTTTTATCTCTTGAATAACTATATTTTTAATCAATGCGGCAAGTTCTTATAACTTTTGAAATTTTACAATATTACATTTGGCATAATATTAATAGCAGTGTAGGTATATTCTAAAAGTTTGTTAGAAACCCGAAATACAAAATACGCTTATCTATTGAGATATAGAATTTATAAGCAATTTATCCACGGCATAAAATAAAATTAATTATTAAATAGTAAGTTTCATAAGTAGCTTTCAGGTTTTCTGACAAATGTCTGAAGGCTTATAGATTATAATAATAACTATTTTTTTCTTTTTTTAATTTACGCTTCTGAACCCGTGCCAGTACTAGATTAAATCCTGAAATGTTTAAGTTCACGAGAAATTCACAAGTTAGTAAAAACCGATTAATGCCTACAAAAGTCGATATAAAATTCATTTGTAAAGCGAGTTTAGTTCATTGCAAATCTTTATTCGAAATGAACTATTAATGTATGCTGTGGCATTGAGAATCAAAGAAACCCTTTTTGGAGGAAAACATAAAACACGCAGTACATTACACAAGATACATTTGCCAGACTGATTCCCAATTTTACTTAAAAGCACATTGATACAAATATTATATAAAACATCTTTTATATTTTTCCTCTTCCTATAAAAATATGATTTCACATAAAATCTCTATTAAAGCCTGTTCCATGCAGTTTTCGTGATCACTTTGTGTCGAAATTCGAGACTTTATAAAAATGGCAATTTCATTTTTCGATTCTTTTGTAAAGTGTCAATTGTTTACTTTTGACACAAGCTGTAAATGACGTTTCGCTTTTCGAGCAAAAAAATGTAGCTTGGTAATTAATTTTGTCCTCAATTTTTTACACGACTGCCAAAAAAGAGTGTTATGTTTTATACCAATTTTTCATAATGCCTCAAGTTTCGTCACATGGGTATCACATAAGATAATCAGACATTTAGTACAATTTAAAAATATCAATATTAGGTGCACACAAAATATTATATATCATACAATCTACATTTTAAGTGGTGTTTATTGGTATACGTTCATATCACCCGAGGAACGGTAGAATGGGACAACAATATTAACCATGAGACAGCTATACTTGTGACGTCAGTTACAGATGTTGGTTCCCATCGTCAATATTGTGGGTTCCATGGTACTTAAGACAATCCTAAGGATCAACAAGACTTATGTTAGCACACATGAGGAAATTGTGTGATCTAGCACAAACTATGTAGTATGTTTTCATACGAGTTAAATAAAGATTGAATATATATGTAGCCGGAATTTTATGTGCGAACTCCTAGATATTTTTCTCTTCATATACGGGTCATGGCAGCCGCCACAAGCAATCCACTTTATCCCACTCAATTCGTTCCCGGATTACACTTAATAATAACACTACATAGGATATGTATACTACAATATGTCTGGTGATATGATATCCTACATTACTGATTACAATCCCAATATTTACAATACAATATAAAAAGCACTAGTATCTAATAAATATTCGTTGTATCTTAACGATAAAGAAACAGCACATATACCTCTTGTAAGACAACATAATGATATGAAATTATAACTACTATCACATATACTATGTTAATATTTTAAACATAATTTTTAGATAGACTATTAGAACTAAGAAGTACAGTTGTTATAGACAGCGGTTTGAGCACGGAGTTGAAAAGCAGTGACAGTCAAGCAACGATATACTGACGAGCGTAAATATCGAACGACATATACTAAAATGATTGTTCAAGTTTTATCCTCGAAGACGACGCGATGTAGATCTAAAAGTTTTATCCCAAAGGTCTGACCTAAGCCTGGATTCGAACTGTCAGTCACAGTGGGATTCTTTTCAGCTTTTATTGAGATTGTAGGTTAAAGAAGGTTTAAAAAGGTTCTCTAATGTACCAACACTTTCGAAACGGATAAGAGTTTGGCTTTGATTTTTGTATAACATTTCATTTTAGTAAGTGTTTTGAAGTATTCTAAAGATGACTCCTGGTCCTAACGTTAACACTAACTATTTTTACAACCTTTTATTTAACTTGCAATGTATGCATGTGTGTGTTCGGGTCAAATCTTGCAACTGAATTTTAAAGCAGTTATTCTCTACCGATTAAGATGAAATTTTGCATACACGTTTAGTTTGGATGAGAATGCATGGTTAGCTAAGTGAAGTCATTCTAAATCCAATATGGCAAACGGCCCAAGATGGCGGACTAATTATTTTTTGTGCACTGCCATGATCCTATATCAAATAGAAGGGTTTGCTGAGAAAAATACGAAAAAAGCTTGTTTGATATTGATTTTTAATGGATATTATGTTTTATGATAACTTGTTCTATCAAGTAAATGTTCAATAGTAATTTCACTGTCTTCTTTTAAAATTTTCAATTCATTGACTACAATGATTCTTTCAGTTGGCGGAATGAGCTATAATTCTAATTCTTTTATTACTTTATAAAATCTTGGTTCGACATTTAGCTCGGCAGCGATAAATTGTCCATAGCAATTCAGAAGTAATATATTCTATCTGTTGCTTCGAAATGTACATGCTTTTTACCGTGCAAAGGCAGCACGACGAACGACCATCAGGCAGGGCTTCCTTTCCGAGGATTCTTCATCGTCACCACATCGCAGCTCCTTACCTCACTATTCTTACCATTAGCACTTTTTTCATAGTATTTTCTGCTAGCATTGTCGTTAACACTTTTGTTTATATTTACACATTTAACATCAGATTTGGTTGGACTTTTCACTTCATCGTCTCTGTCGTTTGGTTCGTTTATCTCTGGGATTGTGTTTTTGTGTTTCGGTGCGTCTGCTTGATTGTTTGCCTGTGTGAGCACCTCTTGAACGTGGATGGTGAGCTCGGGGCGCACGACTTGGGTGAAGGGCAGCAGCGCACCAGCTACGTCCATGGTGTTATTGATGTTTCTGTGCCATAGCTCTAGCACAACGCTGCGCCGTTGCTACTTGTATCTCGGCGGCCCCAACCATCCACAGCCGAACACCTACACAAGAAAATTTACATATTAAAAAAAAATTGTCAGTATTCCCGAAAGGGCTAGATTGAGTTATACCTATATACATAGTATAGTACAACCGTATTTCACAAGTTATGTTTTAAGTCCCGTGTGATAGGGGGCCTTTTGTCATCAGCCGCGCATAAAATACTGCGAACTATTACTGAGAAATTTCAGATAACACTTAATTCAATCCGGAAATCGAACCCAGGACTTCATACTTAGCAGTAGCGTTTCCGACCACAATACCAGTGAGATAGTAAATAATAATAGCATAAGCATAGCCAGTGTGGCATCCGCCAGGGAATTTGCATATCCAGTGTGGCATCGATCCGCCCACGCTAGGGAAGTCGACATGGTGCTAAATGATACATGCCGCATCATAACTGGCTGTTTGAGACCTACCCCGCTCGTGATGTTGTATCCACTGGCGGGCATAGCTCCACCAGATGTTCGGCGCGAAGTGGCCAGGCGCATCGAGAAGAAGAAACAAGAACGGGGCAGTCGCCACCCCTTATATGAACATCAATTCCAACCTGCACGCCTAAAAAGCCGCAAAAGCTTTTTGAGACATACGACCTCCTTGGAAGCCAGCGCAACAGACCAGAGATCTACACTGTGGAAAAACGCACATCCTGCCCCTCCATACTCCATCACTCCGGCAGAGAATTTGCCCCCGGGACACGAACTGCAGTGGCCAATCTGGAAATCCCTAAACCGATTGCGGGTACAGGTTGGTCCTGTAGAAAAAATCTGGCCAAATGGAGCCTCATAGACCCATCTCAAACACAGTGCCAGTGTGGGGCCCCGTTGCAGGATATGCCCCACCTCCTTGTCTGCCCTTCATGCCCAGCCACCTGTACCTTTTAGGACCTGAACGTAGCAAATGACAGAGCGGTCCAGGTGGCTACTTACTGGTCAGACAAAATTTGAGAATAGTTGAGTAAAAAATTGAGTTTATCGGCGGAAAGGCAGTTGAAGAAGCATAGCCACAGTCAGCCTATAACGTTCGCACTGTTGGAATGTGGGAAAAAGTTCGAAGATATGTGACATTCACTAATCCGCTCCGGACACGCGTGGTGGACTACTGCCCACCGGACAGTGTGGAGTGTGGAATTGTAAATTACAAGCTTTTCAACCGATCAAGATGAAATTTTGCATACACGTTTGATTTGGATGACAATGCACTAAAAAGCTTGTTGAAAAAAGGTTTTTTTTTTGGTAAAAAATATTTTAACATCAAGTGTTAAATTTTTTTATGAAAAGGATGAGCTATAGTCTCATATGTGTACCTTTAATCATAAATTAAATAATAAATTATCATTATGTTTCACAGAGGAGAGACAGTGTGGACCGTAGTCCACCACGCACCTGTTTCCCAGCATTAAATAATAATAGGTAATTGATTCATTTGGATTATTCAACAAGCCTTCTTTCATCTCCTATAAAAGCTTTGAAGCCTTAAAGATATCAAGTATTTAGTACAGTAATAAAAGACTCCTCATAAACCTCAAATTGTGTGGTTTACGATAGGTCTTTACTTAGCATAGTCTAAAAAGTTTATGTTACCTATTTGCATAGGCAATGTTCGTAACTTCGTACCCAATTTTCTCGAACCTTTTATCTTACTAACTTTTAGAATTTTAATATATAAAGTATTCATAAACTTATTTAACCTTTTATACGGCTTTTCAATAATAATGAGTTACACATTAGTTCTGATCTCGACTCGCAAAAATACCAAATAAGTTGAATAGATTACAAAATAAGGGCTATAACTTAGCATATTAAAGGTAGTTCGGGCAGGGCATAGATTATCTACTTGAGCAAAAATTCTGTATAGGTGCTGTGTATTTTTGATTATATGTTTTAAGTGTTTTGATGCGACAAGGGCAACCTATTTGTTCATATTATGACTGTCTTTTGTGCGTAGACTAGTTTTTATAATAATGTTGCCTAATTCAATAAATAATGTAAATTATTTAGCATTTATACCTGCACTGGCATCCCATGAATGTTCTTTAGTTCCTATGTATACTCCTTTATTTTAACCCGACAGCCGAAGGAGGGTAATGTGTTTATCAGTCTATGTATGTATGTTCCTATGTGACTTTCTAGAGACCAAACTCGTCGGCCGATTTTGATGTTTCTTATGTGTACGAGCATCGCCACATGATATAACTTGTTTTAGTTTTTACCTGAACAAGCAGTCGCAAATTCACCGATTATTTATGTACATTCGCTGACTAGGCTATTACGCCCGCCACAACTCACCTACTTTAGGTATTATATAATTTATTGTTTTGCCTAATAAACTGTCAATCATTAACGGACACATAGCAGTGATTTTATTTCCTGTACACATCCCGTGTGATTCGTCCATCTACATTCTACATCTCAGTGTGCGGAGCTATTGCCCGTACATTTTTGGTCCTTCGAGCCGGATCCATTTGTCTTAAACTTGCGAGTATCACTGTCTACATTACATTTGGCAAATTGAAAAATGACGGCTTTTGGGCGCCATATCGTGGGGGCCTAATAATTTTTTTCTTCTAAACCCATCGTGTGGGTTATCAAAATAAAGGGGTTTAAGAGGTGATTTCAAAAATATAGTATAATTATATGTTTCAATGTACCTAACTCGAAAAAAAATGTTAATTAAAAAGTTATAAATAAAAAAAGATAATTAAAAAAACAAAAAACCCGACTGCTCAAGAAGTGAACTAAAAAGAAGTCAACAAGAAGAAAATCATGCTGGGCTTTGGTCAGCCAGCTAGCAAATATCAATCTTCCGACCGCACAGCATGATTTTCTTCTTGATAACGTCTTTTTAGTTCACTTCGTAAGGAGATTTTGTTTTTATTTTCCTAAGGTACTAAAAATATAAAAAATTTACTAAACGAAATTCAGTTTAGGAGCGCTATGCAAGTGTGAGTTTGGGAACGAGACGAAACAGTAATACTACTTACCTATACTTACCTACTTTCTTTTTAGTGACATAATATTTTTAAGTTTATATTATCTTTCTATATTTGTTTTATATTTTGTATTATATTATACACAAAAGACTTTTGTTTCCGTACGTCTTACGCGACCACTGAAAATCAGTGCCGTGCTGTAGGTTTCCCACGGCACAGCATTATGCTGAGTGGTGGTATTCTAGCCACAGTCACGACTTGCATCTGATTTAATTTATAAGTACTTTAATCGCACTACTCAAATTTGGTATTTTATTTTTATCTTACTTTTCTTTACTAACATAAATAAGGGTTTAATTTAAGCAAAATTTATCAATTTGTTTGTCGTTTTTGTGGCAAATAAACACTTTTTCTTTCTTTCAAGTTCGATAAAAACTAAATCTACAATAGCTCAAGCCCTTTTCCAACTACGTAGGCTGCAGTTTCTAGTCTAACCAATTACAGCTACATACTAGTACACGATATAAATTCTACGAAAGCGAAAGTCAGAAATTGTCATAGTATACCTGAGCCATTACCTGACAAACGGCAAGAGCCAGGAGTAGCAGCAGAAACAGCGCCATCAGACCCCACACCACGCCTAGCTGAGTCAGTGAGAAGACGTACAATGTCCTGTGGCACCACTTGTTGGGCTCGAACAGCGTGGGAGCGTAGTCCGGCCACATGATGCCCAGGGTCCAGTAATTACCGAAGGCGAACCTGTTGGAGGGTAGTGTGGTTAGTGGTGGAGTAGAGCATAGAGTTGAAGAGATAGTTGACAGTATTGATCAAAATAAAAGAACGTTTCTGAAATCGGTCCAACAAATCATGAGGGTGTGTCATATAATATCTTCCGAATCCTGCAAATACACCGTGGTATTTTAGTCGTCTTACAAAAGCAGCTACATCTTCTGACCATACCAGGCCCCTCAGAAAGTATTGCGAAAAAAAGTTTTTATATAATGGGAGACTGGCCAGTTATAATGTTTTTCGAAAATATGATTATTTATAAGTAAAAATAAGTAAGTTCCAATTTCAAAATTTCCCTCCACATTTTTTGCGAGTTAATTCAAAGTATTGTGTCTCACTGAAATATGGATCTGCGCCGGGAACATTTTAGAGCTATGATTTTATACGATTTCAAGTGTCGCCTGAAACCGGATGAATCGTACGATAGACTTCAAATGGCATTCATGGATGAAGGCCCTTCCAAGGCAACCGTGTATCGTTGGTATAACGAATTCAAGCGCGGTCGACCAACTTTGGGGGATGACGAAAGAAGCGGTCGCCCTTTGACGGCTGTTACCGAAGAAAACGTGCTAGCAGTGAAAAATTTAATCCAAGACAATAGGCGAATTACATATCAGGAGATTCAACACATATTGAAGATTGGATCGGGAAGCGTTCACGAGATTCTACACAGCCATCTTCGCGTGAGGAGGATAGTATCACGCTGGGTGCCGCACAACCTCACCGATGCTCAGAAGCAGGCCCGGGTGGAATGGTGCCGTGATATGCTTAACAAATTTGAATCAGGCTCGTCTCGGCGTGTTTACGACATCGTTACAGGTGATGAGTCCTGGATTTATCAATACGACCCAGAAACCAAGCGCCAGTCGACTGTTTGGGTGTTTCAAAATGAGCCAACGCCTACCAAAGTGAAGCGATCTAGAAGCGGGGGTAAGATTTTGATCGCTAGCTTTTTTAATTTGACTGGCCACTTGGTATCAATTCCCTTACGGGATCAAAGAAGCATTAATGCCGAATGGTATACTACCAAATGTTTGCCAGAAGTTTTCTCTGTTATAAGCAACAAGCGACCAAACACAGGGCTCCGCGGGCTACTGCTCCACCACGACAATGCACCTGCGCACACCGCACTCAAAACGAGGGACTTCCTGGACAGCACGCCAGTCAAACTCCTGGGTCACCCTCCTTACAGCCCTGATCTAGCACCGTGTGACTTCTTTTTATTCCCAAAAATAAAAAATCAGCTCAAAGGGATACAATTTTCGTCGCCGGAAGATGCGCTGGCTGCGTTCGAGCAGGCTGTAAACGAGGTGTCTGCGGCGGACTGGAAAAAGTGTTTTGAAAACTGGTTTAGGCGCATGAATCTTTGTATAGAGGCTGGTGGAAAGTACTTTGAAAAGATTTAATAAAAATATATGTACGTATAGAACAATTTTTTTTAGTTTCGCAAAACTTTCTGAGTGTCCCACGTATATACGAAGAAATTTCTCAATGGAAGTCATAGACGAATTCCAAAAAAAACGCGTTATCCATACAAAGTTGTCGTCAGCTGACCTTTTTTTTTGATAATAATTTGACTATCACTTCCAGGGAGAAAGTGGTTCATATACATGGGCAGAAGAAGTGGGCTGCTTTTGTAAGAAGACTAAAATGCCACGGTGTATAGATTATTTTATTAACTATAATCCATTTGAAATAACATTAGATATTTACAACCCTTCTTCCTTTCCGTTCAACCGATTTTGAGTTCTATCCCGTAAATATAAGGATGGCATAAAAAGCATAAACCTGTTACCAAAACTAACTGTTACATACAGTTGCCACTTGTCATATCACCGACGCAATAGAAGTCAAAATCGGTTGAACAGGCTGTAAAATGATTATTAAAATTTCTAATAACACTAACAACAACACACTTTCTCAACACTTTTTATTTCTTTCTTAATTTTTTTAATGTTATCTCGAATGGAGTATAACTGTTATTGATCTTCCGCAGGCCCCGATCTATCTCTAATAATATGGGCAAATATAACATGAATCTTTGATACGAGAAAAACACAATAAACTTTGGGGATAGGTGGCACAGGGTGTGAAGTCCCGCAAACCTCCATATGAAAGGGAGGATCCTCCGACCAGACGTTGTGTCTGGTCCGGGCAACTGCCCAACGGTTATTATCGGACTATTGTATGTGTTCAAATCGCGCCGAAAACTTAGCTTTTGCGATGCAGGATTTGTGTGAAGTCATGTCATTAGTTCGTAAGTGTAGACGTTGGTGGCGCTACAAAACATAGTAATTTATATCGTAGAATAATACCAAGGTAAGGCTCACAGAAACCATGGAAGCCTTGCACAAAAAAGTAGTGAGTGAAGTGGTGTAGTGGAGTAGCAATTTTAATTTTTATGTTCTAAATAGTGAGAGGAAGAAGTCTGTTAATGAGGACGATGATATTTATATAACTATTGGCTTCTGCCAGCGGCTTCGCGAAGAGGTATCGTGTTACCCAGTTACTGGGTTATGGAGGTCAGACAGCCAGTCGCTCCATGAATAACTGGAAGCCGACACCAACAATAATTGGTCTCTCAGTGCCAAATTATTATATCCAGATCCATTTAGTAGTTTTTGCGTGAAAGGGTGAGAAACACACCCACTCCTAAACTTTCGACTTTATAATATTAGAGTGTATAGTTTTCGTTAGTACCTTGGTATTTTTATGCTAGTTATAGATATTTTAAATTCCAATCACTTTTGACAATATCATTTGTCAAATGTATGATTACAGGTCCAAAATTAATAGATCGTTAAAGAAAATGAAATTCTCAGTAATTGGAATTAAATCAAATCTAACTTAAATCTAAAGTATTGTAAGGCTAGATTGATTGATTTTTCCAGGACCAATCTTTGAAACACCTGCTCCTAAAATGTGACATGTAAAAAGAAGACCAGGCTTAAAAAAGGTTACATAAAAAATATTTTCAATTTTGCAGATGTTGCCAATGAGTTTATTGTTATTTACTCTGTGTTATAAAAGCTGTTCTACAATTTTATGGCAGTGGTAAGGCATTATGTTAATTTTAGCGTCAAGCTATAAAACGTTTTATGGAAAGGATGGGTCATGGCCTTATTATGAGTACGAAACCTTAATCACAAGGTAAATAATAAATCAGTATTTAATAACAATAATAAGTTACAAGTTTATACATTAAAATTAGATGTCAAAGTCACAAAGTCAAGTCAAGTCAAGTATTTTGCTTTATATAAATAAACGGATTCTAAAATTCCGCTAAATTTAACAATGTTTTTTTAAACGTGTCCTCACACTATAAATGCCTCCTGTATCGCGGGTGCGTTATGATACAAACTTACATACACAAACAGATAGACCCAGATCAACATATAAAAAAAACATCTACTCTACCTCTAGTTTCATGAAACTCGTTTTAAACCGTATTGCCAAATAAATGGGAACACACGAAAACAATAAAACTATTTGGCAACTTCATTCTTATTCAAACAAGGTAACAGGACAAAACGAACAAAACCAATCTGACAAAATAAATTGCATTTGCAAATTTTTCACATTAAAACATAATATGAAGTCCACAAACTATTCCAAACAAATAACGACGTTGCTAACTACACTCGCGAGCAAAAAAAATCTCCATCTCGGCACGCTTAGTAGATATGCAGTATGTGAATAGGACTTTGCCAACATTATTTTTATCTACACTACAACAGTTATGTTTTATGAGGCACTTTTAACGATGTACATCAAAGGAGATTTTTTTTTAAAAGAGCTCTTACTTTATAGAACTCGATCTGAATAAAATGCATGTTTTCATAAAGCCTTAGAAAAAAAATACGTCGTTAGACAACGCAACATAATAAGCATGTTTTATTTAAAAGCCTTAGGATAATATTTTCGGTAAGGCTTTTAAGTCAAACATTAGAAAACTCAATATTAACATTAGGCAAATATTTACTGTAAAAATATTACTTTTCACGTATATTTATCGTATATTTATAAGCAAAAGTATAAGTTCCATCTGTTATAAAAAATATTTTAAATGTTATGACCCAGCTGGACCAATGTTTTTGCTCGAGAGTGTAGTTTGGTACGAATAAAACAAACTTTTCAAACTGCTATTAAACTACTTTAGTATTAAATAAAGTACCACAAGTTTGCTGTTGCCACAAACGTGACATTCAACTGTAATTTACTTTCGGTCGTATTTTAGTGATTTCCTTTGGAAGTTAAATAACAGTTATTTAATTGATAATAAATTTTTGTCCGAACATAAGTCCGAGCCGGATTTTTGCCATGTGCCCCTCATCGGACAAGTCATCCGCTCCGGATTTTTTTCTAACATTTTGTATTTTTCCGTTTTTTGTGTCACAAAAACCGCTAAGTGCAGTGCGTCTGTGTTTAAATTAAAAGCCTAGTAGTCAAAGTCGTCAAAAAAAATCAAAGTGCGTCTGTGGGTCCGCCCGAGACCGAAATATTTATTTTTTAATTCAGTTCACCGCAGGTCGCCATTACGCTTGCAAAAGCGTGCGCGTACAAACTTTTTGTGAGAAAAATTTAGAAAGTTTTTTTTTTGCGGGATGTGGTTTCTGCTGAAACAAACCATGGAATGGTAAGAGTAGAACTGTTTTTAATAAGTTTTCTTTTGTTTTTCGCGTAAATTCCAGTAGAAAAACGTATTTCAACGAACGCCGTCCGACATTTTTTTGCTGTTTGTTGCACTTTTTTTTCTTTGTTCGAATTTTTTTTTTACTTTTTGTGAATATTACTCATCAAACTGTTGTTATTTACAATGCTACGGTAATTAACAACAGAAACAATGCATTTGATTGAGGTGGTAATGAACCAAATAAAAATCTAATGAAAACAAAAACCTTGACCGCCCAAAAAATCCGCTTCGGATTTTATGTTCAGAGTAGCGGTACTTAAAAAATGGATACCCCATTTTACTAGTTTTTCAGTAGTTGTTCAATCTAGGGACAATTTTTGTTGTGGATTGTGTTTTTCAGCTTTTTTACTTTTAATGATTTGTGGATTTAAAATTTTATATTTTTGTTTCAGGTCGAGTTCAGTTGGATTTTGTCCCGGTGCCGCATCCATTTTTGGTTTGATCCGTGACCAAATTGCTGTTGTTGTTGTGAAATTGTGCATCTTGCGGGTTAATTTTTGTGTTGTTTTTTTTAACAACATTGTGTTGTGTTGTGTTTTTCCATTAGTAAATATCATTAGCAAGTGGACTGTGAAATAAAATTTCAAATAAATGCTATAGTAATTGTAAACAAAGCCAAATAAACAAAGGCCGTTTTCATGGCTCTTTTTCAAGTGTTTGCATTGTGACTCATATCTCGTAAACTAAACAATTGTAGCAGCAAAAACTGTGTGTGTGATGAGATCAGGTACCAAACTATGTAATACAATAGCACTTTAAGCCACTTGGCCCACAGAGTTCACAGAACTCGAGTGTAAACATAACAATTTTTTGTGCCGCGCCGGCGCCAATTTTTTTGCGGCCTAATTTTTTTTATTTTTTATTTTGAAAATATTGTATGTGGAGGTGTGTTATTTTGATTGATTATTGTGGAATAGGGTGTATTCTTTGAAATAAAATAAAAACTTTGTGAAATAATGGTTTATTTTTTTATTTGTGTACACAAATCTGAGAAAATGTCCCTAACACTGACTTTACACTGACTTTACACAATATTTACAAATAAATTACAAGGTAAAAGTGGATACATTCCTTTGAAATATGATAGCTTATTTCATAGCAATTCTAACAACATAAGTTTCATACATGGGTCCCATACAAAACTTCCGAGAAATCGGCGTTTTGCTGACGCCGCGCCGATAGCGCGTAATCATCCCCCCCCTCACTGTCAGACGACCGGCCGTCAAAATTTGACCCGTTCGGACTAGAGGTTAGTAGATATGCAGTATGTGAATAGGACTTTGCCAACATTATTTTTATCTACACTACAACAGTTATGTTTTATGAGGCACTTTTAACGATGTACATCAAAGGAGATTTTTTTTTAAAAGAGCTCTTACTTTATAGAACTCGATCTGAATAAAATGCATGTTTTCATAAAGCCTTAGAAAAAAAATACGTCGTTAGACAACGCAACATAATAAGCATGTTTTATTTAAAAGCCTTAGGATAATATTTTCGGTAAGGCTTTTAAGTCAAACATTAGAAAACTCAATATTAACATTAGGCAAATATTTACTGTAAAAATATTACTTTTCACGTATATTTATCGTATATTTATAAGCAAAAGTATAAGTTCCATCTGTTATAAAAAATATTTTAAATGTTATGACCCAGCTGGACCAATGTTTTTGCTCGAGAGTGTAGTTTGGTACGAATAAAACAAACTTTTCAAACTGCTATTAAACTACTTTAGTATTAAATAAAGTACCACAAGTTTGCTGTTGCCACAAACGTGACATTCAACTGTAATTTACTTTCGGTCGTATTTTAGTGATTTCCTTTGGAAGTTAAATAACAGTTATTTAATTGATAATAAATTTTTTACAAAAAAATACAACCGATTTTGAAATAAAAACACTACCAAGTGAAAAATAACTTCTATGTCGGAAGTCAGCATTCCTGTTTTCTTTTTCCCGTTTTTGGATCAACACCGACTTCCGAAAAGAAAGTTATTTTGCACTTTTGTGTGTGTTTTGTTTTTGAAGTCGGTTCATTTTTTTGCGAAAAGATTTTTATACCATTCCCCCTCTAAAAAGCTTATTTTATTCACTGAAAACAGTGAATAAAAAGCACTTTTAATCACTGTTTTGGTGTTTGAATTTGGAACACCAATGAATTAGACGCCCATCTTAATGCTATGTAACCTCCTTGCGCAAAAAATACTCGATACAAACTTCTTGTGCAGAGAATATTCGACTTTCAAATTCCTTGGATTTTAATTTTGAGTTTTTTTATATTTAGGATTTTAATAATGATTTTGATTTTAGTCTAGGATATTTATTGAATACTTGTTTGGATTGTAATTCTAATAATAATTGCAATGGTGTTTAATTCGCTATAATTATGTAGCGTAACGGAGGTGGTCACTGGCCCCTGAAACACAGGTGCTGTTCCAGGTTTCACATTTTTTGTAAATTTTGAAGGAAATAAACCATTTATTTATTACTCGTAATATCCCTTGTGCTTTTCGCTTAGATCTTTCTTTTTCTCGAAGTCATGGTATAAAATATAGTATGCAACTCTTGAATAAAACGGATTTATATCGAGGGCCATGAATCACTCGCGTCGCTCATGGTTCTAACACTTGAATCACTCGCTATGCTCGTGATTCAATCATCATGAATCACTCCCTGCGGTCGTGATTCAGTCGTAAGAATCCTTCATTTACTCGTGATTCATCTATAGCCCTCGATTTAAATCCGTCTTTTATTCACTAGTTGCATAATATACTATTATTTACTTTTTTGTAATGGTAACTAATATACTAGTTCTATAGTAAGGTAAATATAATGCCAGAATAGATTACCCGAATATAATGTAATTTGGACATAACCGGTAAAATGAGGATGTACCAAGGAGAACTGTACACATCTGCGTATCCCTTTAAAGCATACTGTCGTGATTTTATGTTATGAAATGAACAGTGAGTAACATAGGCTATAATTTTGACGGGAGCGAAGCCGCGGGGATCAGCTAGTAAACAATAATCAGACATGTGATTGCAGCAATCCCGAAAGATTTGCCGTTGAAGAGTTCTGTTGTATATCTCCGAAGTTTTTCATCAGATCTTCACCAAATTTAAATGGGCATAATTTGGGAACATACTCTTTTGAACAAAATAAATTTATCAAAAGCGGTCCACAATTGACGGAGAAATCGATGAAAACAAAAAAAAAATATTAAGTCGAACATGGAACCTCCTTTTTGGAAAGTAGGCTAAAAATTAAAGTTAGTATTTCATCGATAAGGAAAATGTCTACCGTTAAAATATTATCCGCTAGTTCCCCTGATTTCTGAATTATGTATTTGAAGTCAAGTAGTTGTGAAACTCAACTTAAAGTTGAAAACATGTCATTTGGCATTAAAATAGGGTTCTCTAAACACCTCAATTCAGCTGAAATAGCTTTATAAATACAGTTTATAGAAACAGAAAAATAATATTTTTATTTTTATAGACTGCTTTTTCAATAATCTGACAGATTTTATCAGAGGAATGTCAACGTTTCGAAAGAGTTTTTCTCAGAACCGAGTAATTTGTCGTTTCGTAAAGGTTATGTGTCATTTGATCTGACTTTCAGCTTTTATAAAAAAAAGCTTCATCTTATGCACAGACTGCGGCGTCAACTGGGTACCCCTCACGCGTAGGTACTATGTACGTATATGGCCATAAATACTGTTAGAATTAAAAATAAACAAAATATTACATTTAAATTTGGAATCTGTCAGTTTTATAAAATTTTTCATTGTGTTTTCTTGATATTAAAATGGAGTAGATAAAGAGAACCGAATCGCAGTGATTGCGTTACACAAAGTAGGTATGGAGCAAATGCAATTTTTAAAACTCTCCATAATGCTTGGTATTAGTCAAATGTTTGTATACCGGGCTGTCAATAGGTACAATGAGACCTCCTCTGTTTGTGAAAGAAAAAGATCTGGCCGTCCACGTAGTGTTCGTACGAAAAAGGTGGTAGTAAGCAGTAAGGGAAAGAATTCGAAGAAATCCTGTCCAAAAGCAAAAGATTTTATCTCGGGTGATGAAGATAGCACCTAGAACCATGTCGCGTATTTGAAAGATGACTTAGGACTTGTAGCCTATAAGCGACGTACTGGTCATTTCTTAACTGATAATTTAAAAAAAGTATAGGGTGGTAAAATCGAAACAACTACTGAAGCGGTATGCAAAGGGAGGTCACAGAAAAATTATGTTTACGGATGAGTATTTTTTTAAAATTGGGCAACATTTTTACAAACAAAATGACCGTATTTATTCTCAAAGCTCTAAGGAATGTTCCCAATTAGTCGACACAGTGAAACGTGGGCATTATCCGACTTCAGTGATGGTTTGGTGGGGCACAAGTGTATCAAGATACCTTTAGATGGTAGTTAAGCCCCTTAACAACACCCTATTCAATAACCAAGAATGGTCCTTCCAGCAAGACTCGGCGCTGGGTCACGAAGCTCGGTCCACGCAGTCTTGGTGGAATCGAACGTGTCCGACTTCATCAGAGCTGAAGACTGGCCGTCGTCTAGTCCCGACCTTAATCTGCTGGATTATGATTTATGGTCAGTTTTAGAGAGAACGGCTTGCTCTAAACGCCATGATAATTTGGAGTCCCTAAAACAATCCATACGACTAGCAGTCAAGAATTTCCCCATAGAAAGAGTGCGTGCTTCTATTGATAACTGGCCTCAACGTTTAAAGGTCTGTATTGCAGCCAACGGAGACCACTTCGAATAAGCTTTTTATATTTTATTTTTATGTATTAAACGAACACAATGTAATGTATTGGGCGCACGGTTGGTGCAGTGGTTGAGCGATTGACTGCTGCGCTGCGTGTCGCGGGTTCGATTCCCGCACGGAACAAATATTTGTATGACCTACAGATAGTTGTTACGGCTCTGGGTGTTGTGCATGTGAGTTTATATGTTTGTAAACGCACCCACGATACAGGAAGAAATGCCTAGTGCGTGGCAACGTTTTTTAAAAAAAAAAAAAAAAGTTATTTGTAATAGTTTTTTTTTTTACTCTATTTATGGCAAGACCAAATATAAACGCACACTATGTAGAGAAGAATATTGTTAATTGGCAGATTATATATTCATTATCATCATCATTATATCAGCCCAAAGACGTTCACTGCTGGACATAGGCACAGATAATAAAATACTAGCATACAGATACTAGCATAAATATGCCTCTTCGTGCCTCATCCCATACAAAGAAACCGTGCCGACGTAACTAGCGTTTTTCATATGATTATGCTTATTATTTTTATAACTACTTCGATCGCGTTCGGTTCCGTTCCACGGCTATATTTGGTGTGAGTGTGAGCAGCGACTAGCAAGTAAATGGTTTTCTCGGTTCGTGACCACATTTTTCTTTAAATACAATGACAATTATGTTATAGTAGTTTTTGTTAGTTTTTACTAATAATAATTGTACTAAATGTGTTACAATACATGTATTAAAAATGGAGTAACATACCTCAGAAATTTAAAATCGCGCCATCTATCGCATTCAATTTTAAATGATCCGTACAAATAACCTTTGAAATGTGAATCATAGCCCAATATTCCATAATTTTGAGCTTAGAAGAGAAGAGCAAGAAAATACAATTTTTATAATTAATTCTGGAAAATGTTTATTAATTTTACACAAAATTTTATAATAAATCAATGCATATCGCGACAGCTAGTGCCATTTATTTAAACCGAATTTTCTTCCAAGCATCGTCACATTTACCGGTCCCTTGCGATTATATTTAATAATCATTTATTAATACCTTCGTGTACAATACAATAACGCCTTTAGGATTCTGGTGAGGCTCCCCCGATTCGGCACCGCGTCGGGCATGTTGATGCAAGAGTCGATGCTTCTGCGCAAGAAAACAGCTTCACTGATGCGTCGGATTCGGGAGAGCGACAACGGAATACTAAGGATGTTTTCTGAGAAGCCAGACTCTGAGATGCCGGGGAGAGTCATCCAGCTTCACGTGACGAGATGACACTTTTACAATAAGTTGACTAAATTTTTTTTAAGACCTTTGTTACTAACAACTATGGGCATGTAATTAGTCAGCAATAAATGGATTTTATTTCTTTAATAAAAATGCTTGGCTGAATGCTTTTAAATTTTGTTTACCGATGAGTTTTTTTTTACAACAGAGCAACATTTTAACGAACAAAATGAACGTATTTATGCTCAAAGCTATAAAGAAGGTTCCCAATTAGTCGACAGAGTGCAACGTGGGCATTATCCGACTTCAGTGATGGTTTGGTGGGGTGTTAGCTATGAAGGAGTGACTGAGCCATACTTTTGTGAAAAAGGTATCAAAACATCGGCACAAGTGTATCAAGATACCATTCTTGAGACGGTAGCTAAGCCCCTTAACAACACCATGTTCAATAACCAAGAATGGTCCTTCCAGCAAGACTCGGCGCTGGGTCACGAAGCTCGGTCCACGCAGTCTTGGTTGGAATCGAACGTGTCCGACTTCATCAGAGCTGAAGACTGGCCGTCGTCTAGTCCCGATCTTAATCCGCTGGATTATGATTTATGGTCAGTTTTAAAGAGTACGGTTTGCTCTAAGCGCCGTGATAATTTGGAGTCCCTAAAACAATCCATACGATTGGCAGTAAAGTATTTTCCCATGGAAAGAGTGCGTGCTTCTATTGATAAATGGCCTCAACGTTTAAAAGACTGTATTGCAGCCAATGGAGACCACTTCGAATAAGTTTTTTTATATATTTTAACTTGTTTTATATGTATGTATTCAACGAACACATTGTAATAGTAATAAATGTTATTTGCAAAAGAAAAAAATATATCTTTATTACTATATTTATGGCAAGACCAAGTATAAACGCACACTATGTAGAGAAGAATATTGTTAATTGGCAGATTATATATTCATTATCATCATCATTATATCAGCCCAAAGACGTTCACTGCTGGACATAGGCACAGATAATAAAATACTAGCATACAGATACTAGCATAAATATGCCTCTTTGTGCCTCATCCCATACAAAGAAACCGTGCCGACGTAACTAGCGTTTTTCGTATGATTATGCTTATTATTTTTATAACTACTTCGATCGCGTTCGGTTCCGTTCCACGGCTATATTTGGTGTTAGCAGCGACTAGCAAGTAAATGGTTTTCTTGGTTCGTGACCACATTTTTCTTTAAATACAATGACAATCATTTTATAGTAGTTTTTGTTAGTTTTTACAGTTTCATTGTACTAAATGTGTTACAATACATGTATTAAAAATGGAGTAGCATACCTCAGAAATTTAAAATCGCGCCATCTATCGCATTCAATTTTAAATGATCCGTACAAATAACCTTTGAAATGTGAATCATAGCCCAATATTTCATAATTTTGAGCTTAGAAGAGTGATTATACAAGAAAATACAATTTTTATAATTAATTCTGGAAAATGTTTATTAATTTTCCAGAAAATTTTATAATACATCAATGCATATCGCGACATCTAGTGCCATTTATTTAAACCGAATTTTCTTCCAAGCGTCGCCACATTTACTGGTCCCTTGCAATTATATATTTTAATCATTTAATAATACCTTCGTGTACAATACAATAACGCTTTTAGGATTCTGGTGAGGCTCCCCCGATTCGGCACCGCGTCGGGCATGTTGACGCAAGAGTCGATACTTCTGCGCAAGAAAACAGCTTCTCTGATGCGTCGGATTCGGGAGAGCGACAACGGAATCCTATGGATGATTTCTGAGAAGCCAGACTCTGAGATGCCGAGGAGAGTCATCCAGCTTCACGTGACGAGGTGACACTATTACAATAAGTTGACTAAATTTGTTTAAGACCTTTGTTACTAACAGCTATGGACATGTAATTAGTCTGCAATAAATGGATTTTATTTATTTAATAAAAATGCTTGGCTGAATGCCGGTCCACTACACCCACTTGGGTCCACCAGTTAGGTTATTTTATAAAAAAAAAGAAAAAGAGGTTAAAAAACCTTAGAAAAGGAAGTTAACCAGTTGATAACGTTGTTCCTTAAAACACGAGGACATGATAAAGAGTTTAAGCTATACTTCAATCAAATCTCCTTCTGAAGGTGTCCGTCTATAAAGTTGCAGGTCGGTTGCACAATCTGTTGGTATTATTCAATACTTACCAAGCCATAAGGAACAAAGTGAGCAGATATGCGAGGATCCTCTCGGGCACGCTAACCGAGGAGTTGGAGTTCATCCCCACGAGCTGGTTGAATAACAGCCAGCAGAGCCCGGCACCACCTGCGGCTCCACCCACGATCAGGTAGACTGGGATCCTGGATTCGGCTGGACAGTCTCGAACGTAGTGGACACCTGAAGAAGTGGCATAGTGTTAGTAATGTCGAGATTCATGGCCTGAACCTGAAGTGAGTTTCGATAGAAAAACCGACAGGCTGCCAACTCGGCGTCGATGTTCGAGGCTCTAGAGCTATGACACGGCCAGTGCATCGTTGCCAATAAGCCTGTTAGCCCATCTGTCAATCGACTCAAGTGCATCAAGCTGGTATTTGGCAGATCCGTCCCAGACGTGAAAGCAGTACGTCATGCATGATCGAACTTGCGCTTTATACAAGTTGAGCAGATATCCAGGGCTGAAGTATCGTCTACGTTTGCTAGGATACCCAACTTTTTTGCAGCAAACCAAGCTTTCGCTCAACGTCAAATAAAGGATATTTAGTAGTGTTTCGAGTAAGTTAAATATCGTGAGATACCGAATGCTTAGAATCAGTTTCGTGACCTCACTTCCTAATCCTAATTTCTATATGGTACTTGTGAAATGGGCTTTTATGTTATTTTCCTTGAGTAAAGGTTCCAAAACCACCGCCAAACACGTTACTTATGTAAAATTTTGTGGTTACGAAAACGCTATTGTGATTGTGGGTATTCTCATCATTTTAACACATTACACCAGCCATTATTATTCAGCTAGGGCGGAATCGATTCACACCCACGCATTATATAACCAAACGCACCTTTTACAAAACGTAATTAAACTTAAGACTTGAAACATTCATCAGGTTCTAGCATACTAACAGATTCAATACTCGACTGTGTTACTTAATTGGAATCCTTTGATAGATCTTGTCATTTATACAGGAAGAGTTGAAAAAGTTGACCCCATTTTGCCGCCACGAAGAAGATTTAAATATAGAATCTTCACAAAGAGAAAAAACATCTGAAGGCAAATTTTTGTACTACAAAACGTTCAAATTCAAGTCGCGATTTTATCCCGGCGACATTTAATGTCAGAAACTTTTTAAAATGTATAGAATTTTGTGGTATTTTTTGACAGATTGAAACTGAGATAAGAATGCAAATGTTCCTTGAAAATGCGGTCATTGCCCTTATGAAATAATTTTAGCTTAATAATGAGTCAGATTGCTTGTTTGATTGATGCAGAAAATATAATATGTCGTTGAGTATATCTACTTGGGCCAGTTAGTTTCGAAAACAAACAGGAAAAGGGAATCGATCGCCGAATCAAAAGCACCAAAGCTACTGGTCCATGAAGACACTAATGAAGGGTGATCTGCCGATCTCCTTGAAGTGAAAACTCATATACATGTGTATCCTGTTCGTCCAAACCTACCGTACTCAGACCTGGTCGCTGTCTGAGTCACAAAAGTTCCACCTTAAGGTTTGCTATAGAGCAATGGAGCGCAGCATGCTGGACGTAAAAAGAGCTGACAGAATAAGAAACGCCACGCTGCGTTCTAGATCGGGGATCATAGACGTAGGAGTAAAGGCTGCCAGACTGAAATGGGATTGGGTGGGTCACGTTATCCGCATGAACAGAGACCGTTGGGCAATAGACTCCATAAATCAAATTGAGGATGGACGGCGCCGCCGAGGCCGGCCCAGAAAGAGGTGGCGAGATTACCTAGACGCCCACTGCAGATGCTGACTCAGGAAAAAAAATACTTGTAAGGATTTGGGGAAAGGCCTTTGCGCAACATTGGGACAGCATAGGCTAACATAAAAAAGTAGTCAGATTAAGATACCTATCTCAATTCATCTGCCTATTCTTTGCACAACATTAGTTTCGACTTTCAGTCTAACCGGATGTTTCCTAGGTAGAAAAATGATAATTCTAATATTTTTGCTATACCAAATCAATAAAAATTGACAAAGATAAATCGCATCAAAGTTCAGGAGTGGGGGCTTATGACGTCACTATGTCAGTATAAAGTGTACTAACGGCCTGACGTCACACGGTATACCAGCGCAATATATCGTCGCCACTTTATGTTTACGTGTCAAAAGAAAATATTCGTGTCCAATATTTTTTATTAATCTACCTGACGACAAAAACAAATTTTCAGCTAACATCCCTATTGAGTACCAGTGTTTTACATAGAGCGACTGCCTATCTGACCTCCACAACCCAGTAACACGGTAACACGGTACCCCTTGGCTAGACTATTGGAGTCAGATTGCCTGGCTTCTTACTATCCTTAGCAGCTGTTAAAGATCTAAAAATGACAGCCAGGACCACGGGCTGACGTGCTTTCCAAGGCAGGGAGAAATCTTGCTATGTAAAGATGGTCACCCATCCACTGGCTGACCTCAGCAAGTGTTGCTTAACCTTGGAGATCGACCTATACGGCTGTTATTATGTAGCCACGAGCGTACCTATAAGACGTTTATCCGATAATAATACAATCTCCAACATAAATAATTCCTTTAAAACGATTCAGTCTACCAAGGATTATTATGCTAGTCAGAACTAGGTCAAAGTTCACTCGATCCGTGCACAAGCAACTGAAGCAACAAGCTTCCGATAATGTGTCACCGACCTAATTCCTGTGGACGGACCTGCACGAAACTGGATTAAACCAGTACGCACCGGATTTGTAGCTCAACGCGTTGATTAAACCGTAGCTGACAGTACAAATATTAGCCCGAGTTCAAATCGATTACGGTCCAACATCGAATGATCGTTTTGTACTCGATTTTATTGCTACACCCAACACGTAAAATGGCCTCGAATTATCATAATTTCGGTGAAGGTTTGACCTAAAAAGTCGGGTTTACCGTCTGATGTGACTATTTGTTGCCGTTTTTGTGGTGTGAAGTGTAAAAGGGAAGGGTTATTTTGTTTATGTTTTCTTCCACGCGAACATAAGGGTCGAAGGGGCTAAGTTCAAAGGTCATCCCTTTCACAAGATCAGCACGGATAATAATGGAATAGGTGACCGCGATATTACAAAAAAGTGAGAAGAATACCGAATGATATTAGATTATTTTCCTTTCGTATCGGAAAGGTCACTTTTTGAAAATACGTCTCAGTATGATTGTATACGACAACATTTGTACCGACATTTCTTATGGATTCTGTAAGAAGTTATTGCACAATGTTGTCTACACGTTAATTTCGCCTGATGTAAAGCGATGGGTAAGGTCTACAACAGAATCGATGAGCCCAGAAGATGCCTGTTTACGGTTGCTTTGAAAACTGACAGGTTATAAGTAGGAATGCCACGAATAGTGATTTCGGCGAATACCGAACATCGAATATTCGACGGTATTCGGCGTCATTTAGTGTGCAAGACAGCAGTTACATTTCGTGGGTGGCAGGTTCCAACCTGCACCTTATGTTTATCTTCTCCCGGTAGCAATGTATTTATTATTTGTCATTGTTGTTTGTTTTTGTTTGTTTTTTTTTTTAATGCTTTATAACTAACATGTCTACTAATGTATTGTACTCCTTTGGTCGTGTTATGTTAAAGTAAATAAATAAATAGGTATAGTGAGGCTATTTCATGAAATGCTACAATGAATGCAAACAAGATAAATAACTCTAGCAAAGGAAATTGTGAAAAATGGATTAATAATAAAATAAGGACAAGTTGCGCTAATAAAGATAAACTGTTTCTTAAATGGAAAAATGATCCTAACAATAAAACACTTAAGTTGGAATATAATAAAACAAGAAATAAAGTAAATAAAATTATACTAAACACTAGAAATAATTATTACAGAAAAGAAATAGCAGGAAACAAAAATAATCCCAAAATACTGTGGGAAATACTTAATAAACTTACGGGGAAAATAGTAAAGTCAGTAGATGAGGTTATAACGAACGCCTTCTTAAATGATTCAAATAATGAAATGAGTATCGCTAATGACTTCGCAAAGGAATTTGAAACGAGTGTGTCTAATATTGTGCCCGGGTGTGACATGCCTTCGCTGGATGAGTCTGAATACATGAAATCGCAAGATAAATCCATATTCTTCAAAAAAGCTACACCTCGTAAAATTATTAAAATCATTAACAACTTAAACACTAATAAATCAGCTGGATTTGACACAATAAGAATTATAGATATGAAAATGATAGGAGATAAAATCGTGCATGTAATATTAAAACTAATAAATGCGAGTATTCAACTAGGTAAATATCCGTCAGAATTAAAAACCGGTATAGTTAGACCAATTCATAAAAAAGGTAAATTCAATGACTCAGCAAATTATAGACCTATAACAATATTACCAGCCATTAATAAAATTGTTGAAAAATATATCTGCGACCAAATACACTCGTTTTATCGTAACAACGACATAATTTCCAAAGCACAGTATGGTTTCCAAAGTAAGAAATCTACAGCTCAATTACTCTCCAATTTTACCGATGAAGTTAACAATTGCCTAGACGACAAGAAGCATGTTATACTAATATTTATTGATTTTAGTAAGGCGTTTGACACACTCAGACACAATACGCTATTAAAAACACTAGAGAACTCTGGAATAAGAGGAAAATTACTAGACTGGTGTAAAGAATATCTCCGTAGCCGATGTTATCACGTTAAAGTCGGCCCTAGCCTAAGCAGACCCGTAAAAGTTACGCAAGGCACAGCCCAAGGATCAGTGACAGGTCCCCTCCACTATCTGGCTTACGTAAACGACCTGAATAACATTATAAAATACTGTTCCCTCTACCAATATGCTGATGACACCTGTATACTCTCTGCTAACAAAGACCTTAATATGGCTGCGGAATGTTTGCAAAAAGATTTTACTTCTATGACCAAGTGGGCCCATGATGACGGGACTTGTTCTGAATCCACAAAAAACTAAAGTTATACACGTACATTCAAGTCATATAAATTCCTACCTTTCTTTTCAAATCAAAGCTCATAGTCATGATTGTCTGCATAAAAATTTGCTAAACTGCTACTGTTCGCCTATTGAGCAAGTCCCATACCATACCTACTTGGGACTTATAATTGATAATCGCTTCAACTGGAGTTATCAGGTGGAGTCTGTATGCGGCAAGTTGCGTGCAATACTCACCAAATTTTCCATTATAAAGCGGAATATACCATACAGTACCCTCCTTCAAATGAACACAGCCCTTGCGGAATCGATAATCTCATATGGACTTACCAGCTATGGACGCACTTTTAAAACTTACCTCGATAAAATACATAATTTGCAAACGCGGTTGTTGAAGATGGTAGTACCAAAATACGTTAAAAATAAATACCGCGGCAATTATATAGGTCTATTCAAACATTGTAAAGTTTTACCTGTTCTAGCCCGCGCTCAGTACCTGTTCCTCATAGAACACTTTGATAACACTGACATTCAAGTTCCATTTAAGATATGATGTGAATACTCGACAAGCAAAATTAAAATCTTTACAAGTACCACGCAAAAATAATTTTTATGGTAGACACACTGCATCTGCCATATTACCAAATTTATTAAACCAAATACCCTTAGACATTAGAGACTCAATGAACAGTAAAAATGTGAAGCGCAAGCTGAAACAACACTACATCGAACAGATTTCACCTTAATTTACTAATAGTGCGTTGATCAAACTCCAGACCATGGCATGCTAAGACAGACCCCAGGGGTCTTATGGTGTGCTTTATGTAATCCTAAGGACAACTTGTTTTTATAAAATAAATAAATAAAAATAAATAAATTTATCAGCAGCAGGCATACTTTATGAGGGAAAACGCTATTGTTACCTATCAACAAATGATAGATTTTAAGTATTAAATATTCATATATTTTTGCAAAAATACTTTTATGTGTATTATTATGTGTTTTTCATGATTTGGTATTCCCTATTCGGCTGAATTGTTCGCAATATTCAGCCGAATACCGAATATTAAAAAAGCAGCCGAACAGGCCGAATATTTGTGGCATCTGTTTAAGTGACAACAGACGCTGGCAGAAAGTTCCTAAGTTTTAGCAAACAATTATTACTACTCCCTTAAGTAAACTTATGAGTTTACACGTTAAAAAGGTATGCCTTTTTCCAGGGGGAAGGAAGAAACTATAGAGCACCACCTGCAACGATTCTTTTCTCTCGGCGGCGGTCGGTTAAAAGTAACCGACCGCCGAAGGAAGGTAATGTGTTTATCAGTCTATGTTGTTTGTTCCTATGTGGCGTTCTAGAGACCAAACACGTTGGCCGATTTTGATGATTCTTACGTCAATTGGTTCGTCTTAACCTTGCGAGTGGCATTGGCTACATTCAAATTGTTAAATAGAAAAATTGCGGATTTTGGCGCCATATTGTGGGGATCCAAATAATTTTTCTTCAAAGCCCATCTTGAGGGGTATCAAAATAAAGGGTTTTAAGAGGTAATTTCAAAAATATATAACTCTTATGTGTTTAACAGTAACTATAAGATTTTTATTTACTCAAAGTTATAAATAAAATTCAAAATTTCAAAAACCCGACTGCTTAAGAAGCGAACTAAAAACACAAAAACAAGAAGATTATCATGCTGTGCAGTCGGAGGATACATCTGCAGCTCGCAAATGTGTATCCTCCGACTGCTCAGTATGATATTCTTCTCGTTTACGTCTTTTTAGTTCGCTTCTTCGGTTTTTTGATTATCCTTTTTTTTTGTTGAAATTTATTAATTATTTATTTTAAACTAGAAATTTCGTTAACATTACAAAGTTCTGTTGCCAAGATAAGCTTTTCCTGGGGGTTCGAAAAGCAACGTTGTTAACACAAAGGGTTGTTCAATATAATTACCCTGTCAGGTACCATATCAGTAAACCGTAATAAGCAACTCTGTGCCAAAGTTATTGGAGCGAGTACAATCAAGAGAAACAGCTCAATCAGCTGCTTGTTAATTAATTTGAATATTCATGAACGAATCTGCAGGAACGAACTTATGTGTGGAATTTGTGTTCAGTGGTTGCAAGTTCGATTCTCAATAAGTTAAGAAAAATAATAGAAGTGGTGGCCCAGTGATTAATACCGCGCTTCTTGTGCTTTAAGTCATTGATTCAAATCCACATGTACTTGCCGAGTTTATTTTTGACATCGCTGACAACAGTGAAGGAAAATATCGCGAGGATAAACCTGCCTTTATTTAATACTAGCAGACCCCCGCGGTTTCGCTCCCGTCAAAATTATAGCCTATGTTTCTCGGGAATAATGTAGCTTTCCATAGGTGAAAGAATTTTTTAAATCGGTTCAGTAGTTTCGGAACCTATTCGGTACAAACAAACAAACAAAAAAATCTATCCTCTTTATAATATTGGTATAGATAAGTTTGAAATCGCCGCGATTAATGCTCGTGTGTTCTCTGTATGAGAGAGGCCTTTGTCCTCAGTGGAACAGTAACAGATTGATATTAATATTATCACAGCAGACGTCCCAGGTGGTTTTAGAGCTGGTCACAATGACCAGCTCTAAAACCATTACTTAAAACATTTACTTTTGGCTTAGAATTATACTAGCTCACTCTCGGTGACTTTTTATCTCGGAAATCGCACGATTCCTATCAAATAGGTCGTATATTGCTAGTAGTTACAATAGTAATATGAGTCTGAAATCACCTACCTGCCTCTGGTGCCTTTACTTATGAAATTAGGCATTTATCATGTTAAAGAAGAAGCAGTAACAGGTTGGTATTTTTTATTAAAACTCTCTACTTATTGAAATTGCACAAAATACTCGATGTTTGGTTATATAGGCACACATCATCATCATTTCAGCTGAAAGACGTCCACTGCTGGACATAGGCCTCCCCCAAGTGTCACCACAATGACCGGTCCCGTGCGTCTCGCATCCAGCGGATCCCCGCAACTTTCACCAGGTCATCGGTGAAGGTTGTCGCAATTAGGCACACATTTAATCCAAACTTTTTTCCTTTTCAACTATTGAGAGTTTTCACGACATCCACTATATACCTCATTCTATTCAATTCACCATCCAACTAATATTGATTGACACCATTTCTCCCACCCTTCAAACTGAGTCAAACTTGTCGAAACTTCGTAACATCACTCAAAGACTACTTTTTTCCTTTTCAACTATTGTCAGTTTTTCACAACATCAACTATACACCTCATTCTATTCAATTCACCATCCAACTAATAGATTGACGCAATTTCTCCCACCCTTAAAACTGAGTCAAACTTGTCCAAACTTCGTAACTTCACTTAAAGACTACTGAGTTCCTTGACGACCGTCCATTAAAACCTACTTTTAATCAATAAACTTATTTACGAACTTTTTTCTCTTCATTTTTTCTGGCGCCATTTTGTGGTGTCTGTCAGCCAGTAATTTCATTACGGGAAAATCTCGTCAGGACGGACTTATCAGATTTATGTCAACTTTGGTTTAAGCTTTATCTCGGTGACTGTACACGAGGTACCTACTTGCTTATAATGACTTTTTACAGAGGAGAAGAAAAGTGTTTATCGTTTGAAGTTTTTAGGTCGTGTTGTTTTGACGTTTTGTCGATCATCTTCGTGTCCTGTAAATTGTCTTTTATCATTTTTAGGGTTCCGTTCCTCAATAGGAAGCGAGCACTCGGATTCTGATCGCACGTGTATCAAAATACGTAAAATTTTAGCCACTTATTCTTTAATTTTGTGCAATTCTCGTTGATTTTTAATATTCTTATGGTTTTTTGCATTTTAAAACTTCCCGTATTTTCTTTTCATTTTCTTTAAGAGTATAAATATACTCTACTTATTACTAAAGTCCAGAAACCTAATTATTTTTGTGAATGTAGCTCTTTATACGGAACCCTCGGTGTGTATCATCATAGCTTCTTATTTCAATCAGTCTGTTTATATACAGTTAATGGCATTAAAATTAGCAATTTCTTCAAGTATGTGGATACACATTTGGATCTCTTTTATGCTTGCCCTCATGATAGTCGTAAAAACATTTACATGACGATCTTCAGCAAATGGACCCACAAACCGATAAAATTACACCTATAAAGTGAGGTCAGACTTTTCAATCAAGCATCACGTTTCTATCAGACGAAGATGGCCACTTTATTGATCAAATCGTAAAGAATATCCAGTAAGTCGTCCCGAGTATTTCACGCTAAGTTTTTCCCGTGGCTTTGACCCCGTGACCAATTCTACATTGCCGTGCAATTTTTGTAACGAAGTTCCTTAACGCGGCTTGCGGTAGAAGTTGCCTGGTAGAAATCACCATTGTAATGAAAAACGAGCCTCTCCCGAGACGTTCAGTTCCGTACGGCGTAGTTCGGATATTATCGTCAAGCACTGGCCGCCATACTTGTTTACACTGTGTGTTATTTAAAGTTGACTTTTGTCTATTAAAGTCTCACTTAAAAAAATATATTTTTGATAAAATTGTTAATTATTTTCAGAACACCGTTCCAGGCAGGGGTGCCCTGACTGCACACGTTTTAACTACCACAGTGACTGAAAAGTTGTCACTTTGACATCCAAGATGGTAGTGTTTGTCTATGTTTATCTCTTTTTTTTCATAGACATTATCTTTAAGCAAGAACAAAACATCTGACAGTTTCTTTTTCATCTTAAATACGTTCTGTCTAGAGTATACTTAGTCTCTGTCAAATCTTGTGTATTATTACACACTTGTCATCGAACCAAGCTTGAAAAATCCATGATATTCAAACGTTCCGAGATAAATTCGGTTATATCTTGTAATGGCGTCGATTTTCTGCAAAAGTGATGTTTTCGCACTATTCAGTCGTTATCTCGGTCTCGTTGAGATATAAATATTTCTTATATATGTATCACAGCACGAATATTCAAGGAGATAAGTTCGGTCTCAAACCAAATCATAAATACCTTTTCAGAGAGTGAAAATGCTGCGAACTTTTTCTTCTACAGCTTAGTGTCGTGAGAATTTTCTGGAACTGTATTTTGAAGTTTCAAAACTACCATTTGTCCGTTGCGAAGAAATATTTTTATATTCGTCTTTTATAGTTATATCTTTGTCTTGAACTGCAGATAGTAACTTTTGTAACAGTTTTCACACAAGGATATTTAGAAGCAATAGTAGTAAAGAGCAGTGTAGTACTAAACTTTGGGAAAAAGGCGTTGTGTAATGTTATTATTACAAGCTTGCAATGTATTTATGTATGTTTCGGGTCAAATCTTGAAAGTAAATTTTAAAGCAGTTGTCCTCCACCGATTAAGATTAAATTTTGCATACACGTTTAGTTTGGATGACAATGCATGGTTAGCTAAGTGACGTCATTCTAAATCCAATATGGTGGACTAGTTATTTTTTGTGCACTGCCTTGATATGGGTATTAAATGAAAGGGTTTGCTGAGAAGAATACGAAAAAAGTTTGTTTGAAAAAATATTTCTTAATGATTTTTTTTTATTTTGTAATACACTAGTATCATTTATATTTCCATCTGCTCACCTAACAACACTATACAATTGTATTTTTCTATTTATACCGTTCCACTGGTGAGCAAAGGTCTCCTACATACTTATAAACGACTTCGGTAAGACAGGAAGGCTCCTGTCTTCACAATGCCCCTTTGAAATAATGAACAGTAAAACTAATTACCTAAAACTAAAAACTCACCCATAATCATCATAATAATAGGCAGAGTGGACAGGAACATCAGGAAAACAGTCATGAGTACTGAAACAAAAGGCGGCCATTTAGTGAAACAATGAAATATCGCTTATTGAATCTTTTTGTTCTGTTCGCGTACGAAAGCTGGCGTCCAATCCGACACATTGACATGAGAAGCGGTTAGGTATGATATTTTATTTTTATTTTTTATTATAGGCTCGCGCTTGACCGCTATCTCACCTGATGGTAAACGATGATGTGGTCGACGGTAAAGCACGCTTGCCTAGATATAACCTATTCACTTTTGACTTAAAGACCCCTAGATCATGTTACTATGTGTTGTAGGATTAGACATGGAAGCCTGTCAGTAATATTTGACACTTCTAATGCAAACGCAATTTCTAGAATGAATATACAAGTTGATACCTATATTATCGCAAAATGGATACAATGTGGCAAACGTCAAGCGTGCCTTAGCTGTTCTTAATTTTTAACAGTCATTCGCATCACTAATTTGTAATGATTTATTTCCAGAAAACGGTTAAGTAAAAGTGTGTATTTACTCTGGACATTTGATACGCTTAAAGACTAAGTAGACGTGACAAATGTCTAGAGCAAAGGCAACTTATTTGGAAATAAGTATTCAAAACTGTTTGAAAATGAATATATAATAAATTGTTTTGCTTTTATTTAAATTATCAAAAACTTTCTACTTATTATTACTAATTGGTTTTTGTTTCAAACTGTACCGCATAAAATAATTTAACGGTAATTAGCTCACAATGTCTTTTTACAGTAATTAACGTTTTAAAAATAATAAAAAAAACTATTATATTTTTTCCATCAAAAAGAATTGAGTCAGTCAAAAGAGCCAAAACAAGAGAAATCCTATCAGCAAAAATGATGATCGTTAAAACTTCTAAAATGATCGACTTAACTTGCGATTTTTTTAATTTTTTTTAATTAACCTCGCCCCACACTAGGAATTTCTTCCTTTATCGTGGGTGCGTTTACAAACATATAAACTCACATACACAACACCCAGAGCCGGAACAACTATCTGTAGGTCATACAAATATTTGTTCCGTGCGGGAATCGAACCCGCGACACGCAGCGCAGCAGTCAATCGCTCAACCACTGCGCCAACCGTGCGCCCAAAGTACATAGTATGCATTCGATTCGTATACCGAAGTATGGTCTCAACCATTTGGAATTTCGTCAAACGTAATACGCTGATCGAATATAACTTTGCCTAGAACGTAAGTACGAGTAATAAGTGGTAACACTAAAATACATACTTGTCCTATTCATAATCTTCGCAGCTCTGCAGACAAAGTCCACAGTCCCCGAGGCCTCCATGTTGGCGTCTTTCAGCTGGTAGGCCACGGAGCCGTAGGTCGTAAGACCCATGCCGAGGCCTAGGCCCGTGCGGTCGCTGTACTTGGCCTGCTCGCCGCATAGACGGCGTTGTTCGTCGCCTGATACCTGTGGAATGTAGGAGTAAAGAAGTATCTTCGTATCTTCTTCTCGTCACACATAGATCTTCTGACTGGAAGGATTAGAAAGCTGATATTCGTATTTAAGACTCTTCGACATGTGGCAGAAGCAGCGATTCAGGTCAGTACTTTTCGTCCAATACTTTTCCCGACCGAAGAATTGTATAAGTGTTGCATGGTACTTTCTGTCAGACAACTCTTTATACTTAGTACAGTCCAAATACAACATAAAAAACCGGCCAAGTGCAAGTCGGACTCGCGCACGAAGGGTTCCGTACTTGGTAAATTGCGGTTTACGATTTATGACGTATTAAAAAAAAACTACTTACTAGATCTCGTTCAAACCAATTTTCGGTGGTAGTTTACATAGTAATGTACATCATATATTTTTTTTAGTTTTATCATTCTCTTATTTTAGAAGTTACAGGGGGGAGACACATTTTACCACTTTGGAAGTGTCTCTCGCGCAAACTATTCAGTTTAGAAAAAAAATATATTAGAAACCTCAATATCATTTTTGAAGACCTATCCATAGATACACCACACATTTTTTTTTTTAAATTAGTTTCAGTTTCAAGTATGGAGACCCCCAAAATTTATTGTTTTTTTTGCTATTTTTGAATGAAAATCTTAATGCGGTTCACAGAATACATCTACTTACCAAGTTTCAACAGCATAGTTCTTATAGTTTCGGGAAAAAGTGGCTGTGACATACGGACGGACAGACAGACAGACAGACAGACATGACGAATCTATAAGGGTTCCTTTTTTTGCCATTTGGCTATGGAACCCTAAAAACCCCTTACGCTATAATCACCAAAAGACGTAGGGATACTGTTTGTCAACACTACAGATGTAAGTACGCTTTTACCAAACGATTCTTTTGCTTCCAATGGCCACAATTATATAATAGACTTAATAAGAAATTTAAAAAATTCTCTCTTTCTGCCTTGTCTTTAAAGAAAGCCATAAAAAACTTTCTCCTAGCAACGAATTATACCGATACAGAACGCCTGCTTATTTCTGAGAATAATCCCTACTAAATCTTTCAACCAAAAACATAACACACCACATCTTGCACACAATCACAATACACACACCCACACACACTCGCACACACTCAACACACACACTTTTGACTCTGATGCTAAACTAAACAATTAAAGTATTTAATTCTTACTTTGTTTTTGATTTGATTTAAACTAATTTAATTTTTTGATTTGATTTAATTTTTTATTTGTTTTATACTAATTTAATTTTATAATTTCTGAATTTGTTTGCAAACTCTGCTTGTTAACTTTATCTTCTTCAAACGCTTGCTCTACCTGCAATTTATTGAAAGGTATGGGCTTGTACCACTTCCCTTAATACGAGTTATTTTATAACTTAGCAAGGGTGCTGGTCGCAACACCTATCTGTTTTGTTAAATAATTGTAACCCTCAAATGATTCAATTGATTTATGTTAACATGCTTTTATTAATTTGAATCAATTTATTTATTAAATCTGGAAGATACAGTAGCGATGTCTATGCGACCCTGATAGCTAATCAGACAAATCAAGTTAATACTTTTCACGCGGGCGAAACCGCTGGCAGAAGCTGGTTAACTAATACATGCGAATCATTACTTCGGACCGGACTTGAGCCTGGTAGATAGAAAGGGACACATAACTGGCCAAATGTGAGTGCACTACTGGCTACCTCTCACCACCTTTCATCTCCTTTTATAATGAGAGGTGTGATGCTATGTATGTGTATGCTGTTCAGTGATAGAAATCAAATGGTGAGTTATTGTTATTAGAATGCCTATTTGTGGCTTTAAGACATACTCAAACAGTTTAGTCTCAGTAGCGTAAGGTTAAGTAGGGTAAGGTTGTCTGTAAGAGATTGCCCTGTGCGATAAGACCGCCCATTGTACACTTTGTTTTAAAAAATGTTTGTTCTGTATTTTTTTTCATTATGTGGTGTACAATAAAGTATATAATAATAATAATAATTCAACCGTAAAATCAGGCAATTTAACCCGAAGCATTTAGGTAACCTCACTCAAATATCAATGCCTTTGAACTACAGGATTTACTGCCCAAAACTACCTTCATATTCATCATTATACCAATATTTGAGATATTCACAAAATACCCTTTTTTACTATGCCCGAGGGTAATAAAAATCCTAAGTACAATTTTCTTCAACTTTCGATATTAGGCGTCCATTTCTTCGCGTGTTTACCGTAGGTATCTAATATCGCTAAAAGGATTTGATCGATTGCCCAGTTACTGTATACGAAAATAATTCGTTACTGTGCTTACTATGCTCTTGATCGTGATGCTAAAGTCTTTCGTATGGAGAGGCCTAAATTCTGCTGTGATTCTAAAGGCCAATTATAATTCTCGTATTTTAAAAACATTATCTCATATTTCAAGCAATTTTGATGAAGCTATACTGGACTCAGTTGTTATGACAACAGAAAAAAACCTCGATTAATGTCAATAATACAAGCTATAACTGTCAATTTTATCATTCGATGTGAAGGCGAATGATAAACTTTAGTCGCAATACGTAATGAGGGCTTTCTTTTTTATGCCAACAGTTGGCGCCACTGGCGAATATGGTCCTTAAAATAGCTGTTAAACAAGGTAATTGCGGGCACGCAAGCATAGTTTTATTTATTTATTTAGGAATAACCAACAGTTACACATTTAAAACTTATGACTAATATTATAAGAACATGATATAAATGCGCAACTCACACCGTTATCCACATCATATAAATTAGAAAGTTAGTTTTGAGCAAACAATACAAAACAAAGAAACGAATGATTTCACATTCTGTTAAATAACAATTTAAAGGCTCTTTATTGCTTCAATAAGGCAGTTGCGAAATTTATTAGTGGGCATTGCAAATATGTCCAAGTCAGTAAAAAGTTCATTAAAACCATTATAAATACGACGCAGGGGTGCGCGGGCTCCAGCGTTTGTTCGACAGGAAGAAACAGCGAAGAGCGGGCGCGCGCGCACCCCTCGCCTCAAAACACTTCTAGGAACAAAGTAATATACTCTATTGATAATATCAGAGCAGTCGTATCTGTGATTACACACATCATAAAGGAACATCGTTTCAAGGTATAATCTTCTAGACTTTAGGCTCATTACATTAAATTTTTTTAGCAAGTCATTATACGACGGGAAGTTCCGGTAACAGCGGTATTGTACTGATTTCAAAAATTTTCGCTGGACCTTCTCCAAACTATCTGCATATTTATTATAATAAGGGTTCCACACTACCACAGCGTATTCAAGTTGAGACCTTACAAGTGACCTAAACAGATGGATGAAACTACTAGCACGTTTAAAATCAGTTGTAGCTCTCATGACAAATCCATACATACGGTAGGCACTGCTAATTATGTTATGAATGTGCTGGTCAAAGTGTAATTTATCGTCGAGCAGTACCCCAAGATCTCTAACGATAGGAACCCCTGCTAGATCCATTCCATTCAAATTGTATCTATATGATATTTTATTTTTATTTTATAGTTTGAATAACATCATATCTAATGCCGTAGAAGTGCGATTAAATATAAAATCGAGTACGCTGTTGTTCCGCGCAGATCGTTTTTATGGAAAAAAAGGGGTTTACATTTTCCAAAACATAAAACTCTATAAAAGCAGTGGTTGATAAAAACCTCACTCTACACCAGTGCCTCTAGCGGCAAATTCAAACCCGGTAGCCCTCATTCCTTTACAGTGACAACCAATGTCAAGAACTTGTCAAAAATGTAGGAAAATTAGAGTCAATTTGGCAGATTGACACGGATATTAAAATGCTATTGTACTTAAGAGGAAATAGGGGCAGTGAGCGCCGACTAAATTTCCTAAGTAAAAAGTCATAATTCGAGGTTTGGCTCTCGTCTATTTACTCTTCCAATATCTTTCGTTTTCAGTTTATAAAACATCTTTTAAATTGGTCTAATATTGGAGGAGAAAATAGACGAGAGCCAAACCTCGAATTATGACTTTTCACTAAGGAAATTCAGTCGGCGCTCTCTGCCCCTATTTCCTCTTAAAATCCGGGAATTATACCTCCTCGTAGCAAGTCATAGCGCCGTAGATCCTCTACGCTTCCTACGGTGCTACGCCGTAGCACAGTCGTGATATTATTTGTTAGAAACCCAAATCACAGCCAATGTGATATACCAGTTATATGAAAAAAGCTGCTTTTAAAACAATTTTAAATTAATAAAACTCAGGTGTTACTTAAACACTTTATTAAGTCTAAATTAACCTTTAAATCAATCTTAATTTGCGCTGTTAATGTAAGTACACAATTACTGTTGGTTGCATGTTTAGAACAGTGTTAGTTGAATGCAAAGTTTAGTAAATTACATTTAGTTGAAAACACTTTAAATTATAACATCATTATTGGTCAGTCACCTTCCTGTTTTTGAGAAAGTTTCAGACTTTTGTATTAAATAGTTCGTTAACCTAATCTGTTTCGTGAAGAAATTAAAATGTTTAAAATATTTTTATTGTACACTAATTATAAGGTAGTTTTACTGACAAAATGGATTATGGACTTGCATATAAAACAGCCATATCGAAGGGATGCATTTGGAATGCAATCTGTTTGCATTTGAGTGGACTGCATTATTATTATTAGCAGTTTCGATGCAGTTGTTCAAATGTGTTATTTATCTCAACTGCGCAGCTTATATGCAGCCCGTATGTATAAAGTGTATGGGATTGACTTGCGCTACTAACATATCATTGTGTTTAATAGGCACCATACATTTAGACAGTTCGATAAGCGCTATCGCTGATAGTATCACTTTTTCTAGAGCGAATAATCACCAGAGATTCTATTCAATTGATATTCTAGCAAAGAAAGCGTTTCATCATCATTATTTCAGCCGAAAGACGTCCACTGCTGGACAAAGGCCTCCCCCAGGCGTCGCCACATTGACCGATCCCGTGCGTCTTGCAACCAGCGCCTTCCCGCAACCTTAACCAGGTCATCGGTCCACCTAGTGGGAGGCCTTCCAACGTATCGTCTTCCGGTTCACGGTCGCCATTCCAGAAATTTTCGGCCCCATCGGCCATCCGTTCTGCGAGCAATGTGGCCTGCCCACTGCCACTTAAGTTAGGCAATTCTTCGGACTATGTCGGTGACCCTGGTTCTCTTGCAGATCTCTACATTTCTGATTCGATCACGCAAGGAAACTCCGAGCATAGCCCTCTCCATTGCCCTTTGAGTGACTTTAAGCTTTCTGATAAGGCCCATTATGAGCGACCACGTCTCGGTCCCATAGGTGATCACTGGCAACACACACTGGTCATAGACTTTTGTCTTCAGACACTGCGGTAAATTGGACGAGAGCAACTTCCCGAACGCCGCCCAGCCGAGTCGGATTCGACGGTTGACCTCTTTCTCGAAGTTGGACCTACCCAACTGGACCGTTTGTCCCAAGTAAACATCTACACTCGAAGTTGTAAACAATCGTCTACTACTTCGAGTGTAGAGTCTCCGATCTTGATAGGAGTGGGTGTTAGATGGGCTTTCACCATGATCTTGGTTGTGTCCATGTTCATTTTAAGACCCACTCTTTCGGAAGCTCTACTGAGGTCATCGAGCATTTTACTGAGGCTCTCCATGGTCTCAGCCATGACCACTATGTCGTCGGCAAACCGAAGGTGAGTGATGTACTCGCCATTAACGTTGATGCCAAGCCCCTTCCAGTCCAGAACCTTGAAGACGTCCTCCAGCGCAGCAGTGAACAGTTTCGGAGAAATGACGTCTCCCTGTCTTACGCCGCGCTGGAGAAGGATTGGTTTCGAGGTCTGATCCTGAAGACGGACTGACATGGTGGCGTTTTTGTACAGACACTTCAACACCTCAATGTACCGGTAGTCGATCTGGCACCGTTGGAGAGACTGCAGTACAGCCCAAGTCTCGATCGAATCGAAGGCTTCTTGTAGTCCACAAACGCTAAACAGAGAGGCAGGTTATACTCTTCGGTAATATTACGACAAAGGCCTTACGAGTGTTCGGCATGTGTCGTTCCACCTACGGTAAAACTTGGGGATTAAAGCCCAAAGTGATACGATGGCTGTACCGAACAATGATAATACCTATTATCACATACGGCAGCATAGTGTGGTGGCCAAGAACAAAGCTTGCCTCGTGCAAAGCGCCACTCACCAGGTTACAAAGAACAGTGTGTCTCGGCATCACGGGCGCTTTCAGGACAACACCTACGGCAGCGATTGAGAGATACCTCAATAGCCCTCCTCTGCATATGATGGTTGAATTCGTGGCAAGGAAAACATTACATCGTCTTGCTGTTGCTGGACTATGGGATGCCTCTAGGCCAAAGACTAACCATACAAAGTTTGATTGCAATGAAGGCCTGGATCGGATAACTAGCATGATATCCGATAAAATGCAAACTATTTTTGTGTTTGAAAGGTCTTTTAAGGTCCAAATCCCTTCAATAGAGGACTGGACGAAGGGACTCGATCCACCAGAACAAGATAGTCTGGTGTGGTACACTGATGGATCCAAAATAGAATCAGGTACAGGAGCGGGAATATACGCAAAAGGTTACAAATGTAGCAAAAGCTTAGGGAAGATGGCAACTGTATTCCAAGCAGAAACATATGCCATAATAACCTGTGCTCAAGAGAATATAGATAGAGGAACCAGGTAAATCCATATATATTCTTAGTGACAGTCAGGCTGCAATCAAAGCCATGGCATCCTACAAAGTGGATTCCAAACTTATTCTGGATGCCATCCAAGCCCTAAACAGGCTTGGGAGGCATAACAGGGTGAGACTGATGTGGGTCCCTGGACACAAAGGAATCCATGGTAACGAAATGGCAGATGAACTGGCAAGAGAGGGCTCAGCAAATGATTTTGTTTGTCCAGAACCATGTGTAGGCATTTCGACGTGTCTCGTAAAAGCCACATTTAAGGAGTTTGCAGATCACAGATAACGAATACACTGGTTGTCTACTACTGGTCTACAACACTCCAAGAAATTTCTAGGCTCTACGTTCAAAGCCCGGGAATGCATCTGGAATATGAGCAGGGGGCAAATCCGCTACCTGCTTGGGGCCTTTACTGGGCACTTTGGAACCAACGACATGCTCATGTAGATGGGTCTAACCGCGACACCCATGTTCAGGTTGTGTGGGGAACATACGGAACGCATGGAGCATCTCCTGTGCACATGCGATGCACTGGCTGGTAAGCGAATGAGTCTACTAGGGGTTGGATATCCTAAACCAGAAGACTATAGGCTCATATCTCCCAGTCTCGTTGTAAGACTCATGAAAAGAGTTTTCAACGAGATTGGGGAGGAGTAAGTTATCTAGGGGACCACAATAGATCCCAATGGGTCGAAGTGTCCGAGTTGCTTCTCGGCCCCTCCATAAGATAAGATAAGATATACTCTTCGGTCTTCTGTATAACCTGCCGCAGCGTATGTATGTGGTCTACGGTGCCAAAGCCTTTTCGGAATCCGGCTTGTTTTCGAGGCTGGAAATCGTCAAACCTGTGCGCGAGACGATTCGTGGTGACTCTTGAAAACAACTTGTAAACATGGCTAAGAAGCCAGATGGGCCTATAGTTCTTCAGCCGGGCATTGTCGTCCTTCTTGAAGAAGAGTACCACCACACCCCTGCACCATGCCTGTGGCGTTTTGCCCTCGAGTATGTCGGCATCAAACAGCTTTTGAAGGGCCTTGAGGACCGGTTTTCCACCCGTCTTCAGGAGTTCAGCCGTGATTGTTTTTAAGCTGTTTCAGGGCCATCCTAATCTCGTATGAAAGTGTTTGGTAAAATGTATTGGAATGCCAAGCGCTGTCGAAATATCATATAATCAACCCGTTATATTTTGGAATTTGGACAATCGTAGTCAGTGACTAAATTACTCTTTATGGAAGAGCCTCTAGTCTACCACACGTCCTGCGCGTCTTAGGCAGGCAGGAACACTACTACCTTGTGAGTTTGACTATTAGATTTCTGCATAGAGAGAGTGTTTTTGCGTGTTTAAGTTGATTTCGTACATAACATTCGCCGTATTATATTTCTGTACTAAGGTTGTAGAGAGGCTTATAGTATCCACATATTGCCAGTAATGTTTAAGTCCGAATAATAGAGTTATAGTTCGAGCCGTAATAATAAAATGGGTTATTGCACCGCCTTTTAAACTGCATCCCATAAATCCTGGTCATAACACACTAGCTTTATGCTTTTAACATAAACGCGCTCTTTGAAAGTCTTTCCTGTTCCAGATATTACCAGTTGAACTATTGTCATTTTATAGGAATATTTCAGACTTTCATAACTACCCGTAAATATTATGTTCTGAGATGGGAATGTGTTTATTTTATGAGTAACAGTTCAGTTTGATAGTTCAGTTCAGTTATATTTGATATTTATTAAAACTGCGTCAACACTACTACTAACTGTATACTGGTATACTGTTAAGTCCAAGCACTTGAGTCCCCTAGCTTGTTGACTCAAAACTAGGTTTAAGTCGTTTAAATACTGACTGTGAAATTTCTTGAAACCTGTAATTTATCAGCACTCTTTTTCAAGATCATAATTATCAAATCGGTTTACAGCTTTGATTGCCATTAATCAGTTTTTTAGGAATCTTGTTTACTTTGATTGATTTGATTTGATTTACAAATATTACACAGTATCAACTAGATTGAAATTTTTACAAGCCCTGGAGGTCTCGTCGCCTGGTCACATCACTTAAATTATTCGGAATAATGTTTTATTATTTACCTGACTTACGGAGCTCGAGGCTCGTCGGGACCCGGTGTCCGAGGGAGCTCCCGCACCAGTTTGTCTGCCAGCCACCGAAGCCCTGTAGGGGGACACGCTTCTGCCACGGGTACCTGAATAAGATAAACATGAAATTGACGACATCGGTGTACGACAAATGATTATTTGAGGAAGATGTCAATCCTGCCAATATGTCAAAAAAAAAACCGGACAAGTGCGAGTCTGACTCGCGCACAGAGGGTTCCTTATAAACAGCTACTTTCTCTAAAATAAATAAGTAACATTACTGACGTTTATATACAATGAAAGCAATAACGAAACAAAACGAAAACTATCGAAGTGACTTTATTAGCTTTGCCGTTCGAAAACTGTTTATTTTACATTTATCTAACTAGCAGAGGGACACTTGACTCTAACAAAAATTAGCCATTTAAATCTTAATTTTACGCAAATGGATTCCTGATACAAAAAATGGTTTTCACAGACCCGTAATATTCTTAAATGGGCTACGATACCACACACCATGGTATTGAAGAGAAAAAAACATCCCCACTTTACGTGTAAAGGAGGTAACATATTTTTTTCCTCGTTTTCTTTTACCTCTTTGTCGGCGTGATTAATATGTGTATCCATGCCAAATTATAGCTTTCTAGTACAAAGAGTCTCTGAGCTACGCTGCGGACGGATGGACGGACAGACGAACATGGCGAAACTATAAGGGTTCCTTGTTGACTACGAAACCCTAAAAAAGAGTAAATAAAAGTAGTGGGCGCCCTCAGACTAGGTGGAGCGACAATCTGCGCAGGGTGGCCGGTAGTAGCTAGATTAGAGTTGCCGAGAATCGCGATAAATGGCCTGCGATTAGAGTGGCCTATGTGTAGAAGTAGACTACAGACTGGTCTGATGATGGTGGTGAATGGGCGATCTAACTATCTTTTATTTGTACTGAAGTACAACCTCCAAAATATTGTTTGCCTATTAAAGTTCAATAGAGTTGTTCTGTGACTATTATAAAGGCTGAAGGCTGATCTATGATGTTATAAAATAGTTTGAATTAAAATATTTAAGAACTCTCTATTCTTGTTATGCAAACACATTCACTAGGAGCAGATATTGGCTTGTAGACCTAAGCTCCCAAAATAGCACTTAATTCAAGTCACGACCAGCTGTCAAAACAGAGATTATTCCGAGAAATCCGTCAAGCCACTTAATTTAAATACGACTTGAATTTCGGGTGTAATAATTCTAACAGGGTTGGCATCAATTTCTACCTTCATTTTGTCTCGTAAATATTTAGTCACCCTATTAATTGTGATAATTGGGGGATTTGTACCAGTCATTAGTCGTTGTTGCGATAAATAAGTGTTCTTACCTGCGGTCTGACTGTCTTCACTCGGCCGACGTTCTCGTGAAACCAATGGCTCTTGAAATGTCAGCGTCAGGCTTCCCCTTGGGCTCACCCTATTAGCTTCCCCCGCTCCTTCACCCGTCACTAAGCTCCCCCTTGCACTCCTCTCTGATGGCGCAATACTTCCCCGAGGACTCCTTTGCGAATCAGGAATCAACGAACCCCTTGGACTCCTGTTCATTTCCGGCATTTCTTTCTTCATAGGAGCTTCTGCACTGCCTCTTGGACTTGTCCGTGGACTTGGACCCAAATCTTTTTGACTTCGCGCTGGGTCTATTTGAATACTTGCTACAGAATGTCGAGGGCTCCTTCCAACATCCGGCACCAAGGAGTTTCGAGGTTGATTCCATGACGTGCCTTCTGGAACCAAACTTCGTCGAGGACTCCTCGCGGTAGCGTCTGGTGTAATACTGTTTCGTGGACTTCGATTGAAATCTTGGGGATTCAAACTTAGCCTCGATCCATAGTTCATATCAACTGCTAAGTTGTTTCTTGATGGCCCTAAAGTGTTTCTGGTTGGTGGAGCCGTATCTGGTGTTATGGAGTTTCTGGCTGACCTGGCTTCTGGAACGAGGGAGTGTCGTGGACTGCGATGGTAGCCGCCTTCGAGTGCTGCGTCTGGAGCGAGGCTTGCTCTAGGGCTTCTTTGTGGCGGTGGAGTCGGTTCCATTTCTTCATCAGTTTCTGTGGCTGCTAGTGATGCTCTTCGAGAGGGCTGTGCCGATGCTCTCGGAGACCTCGCTTGAGGAGACGTGGCAGCACTTCTGGAAGCACGCCGTCGTCTTGATGATGATGTTCTGTGAAGCATGTTGACGTCTCTTCTACTCTGCTCACTACTCCGCCTCTCGCGACCGATCCATTATTTTATCTGGAACAAAAAAAGCTTAATTTAGTAAAGAAACTTCTTGATCGCGTTTAGGGATTTTAGTATTCTTTACGGTTCTCTAATATAACGAAAGTTCATAATCCAATTGTAAAGCCGCAATTTCAACTTCTTTGTTTACAGTCTCGGGCCATGAATCTTAATGCTGTTTAAGTAAAATGAGCTGAGAGGTATAATCTCTTATAATTTATCATGGAGCCTGCTTCGTGTGATATTCCGCTTGTCATACAAAGGTATGATATTTATTTCTGTTGCCAGCGCTTCGTCTTAATGTAGCTGTGAAGTAATTATGATGATTCATAACTGAATTAGGCCTGTTGCCTCTTTCTGCTACACGGAAAATACATCAAGTAATTAAGTATTTTGGGTAGTGTAAGAACTGTGTTAAGTAATAATGGATTGAAGTATATATACTTATGTATACCTGAAAGAGTGGTTGCCAGATTCCTACCTTATAAATAAAAGTATGAAAATGTCGTTTTATTGTAATATCTACTTCGAATTGACATAGAACCTTCATGGTTTGAGATTTTTGAGTGAAAATTTTTCACATGGTACCTATGAAGTTCTTCTTTTACAAAATGTGCAACATTCGATTATCGACTTTCAGTTGTTTTTTTTTATTCAGCTTAAACAAGAAAGATGGATACTTAGAAAATCCGAGTGATTTTTGACAACGAGTTCCGACGCGGAACTAACGCGGCAGAAAAAGCTCGCAATATCAATGTTGCGTTTGGAGAGGGGACTGCTAATGAACGCACTGTGCGATTTTGTTTTAAACGCTTTCGTGATGGAAACTTTGATTTGAAGAACGAACCACGTGGAAGACCGCCCACACAGGTGAATAACAATGAATTGAAAGAGATGGTGAAAGCCGATCCGAGCCAAACTAACCAGGAATTAGCGGCATGGTTTAACGTTACCTTACCAACAATATTGACTCATTTGCGTCAAATCAATCAAATAAAAAAATTGGAAAAATGGGTGCCTCATGATTTGACTGATCTGCAGAAAGAAACGCGTGTTGAAACTTGTGTTGCCTTGTTGAATCGATACAGTAATGAAGGAATATTGGATCGAATTGTGAAATGTGATAAAAAGTGGATTCTTTACGATAACCGTAAGCGAAAAATGCAATGGCAGACCCCAGGTCAAACGCCGCAACAGTGTGTCCTAAAGCACGGCTTACCAATAAAAAGGTAATGGTAACTGTTTGGTGGTCTCAACATGGTGATATTCACTGTAGCTTTTTCCGATCTGGTCAAGCAATAACGACAGATTTTTACTGAAACAGCCCCGACAGTGAAACAGCCCCGACTCATGAATCGATCTTCACCATTATAGCTCCATGATAACGGGAGACCTCATACAGCACGATAAACCGTTTTAACTCTACAGGCACTGCAATTAGAAACTATTCGTCACCCTCCGTATTCGCCAGACCTTACTCCAACGGACTAACATTTTTTTCGTGATTTGGACAATTTTCTACGTGATAAAAAGTTTTCTTCTCAGAAAGCAGTACAAAATTCTTTCACACAGTTTGTCGAATCTAGATCACCAGAGTTCTATCAGAAAGTCATAAATGATCTTCCTATTAGATGTCAGCAATGTATAGATAATAATTGTAATTATTATGAATAAATAAAAATGTTAAATGAAAAAAAAACTAATTCCAATTTTTCAGTACAAATCGGCAATTTCATACTTTAATAATATACAGCAATATCATTTTCATCAATGTTTTTGATTTTAAACTGCATTGTCTGGTTTTTTATTTCGATAGACTCGCGTTAGCCCACTATCTCACCTTATAGTAAGCGATGATTTATGGTTTACGAGAGGCCTAGAAGTAACCTATTCAGTTATAGGAATGATATTAAAAGACAGTAAATTAAGAAATTACTTGAATTTAATGATGCTTCCGGTATGTTGAAACTTATTTAGCTGGCAATAAAGGATTACCTTTGATTACCTCGACAAGACTCTTTTTATTATCATTTTTAGATCAATAATTCAAATTCCAATATACAATTCCTTTTGTTTTCATCCTATTTATTTTCTATCGCCAACCCATATCAGCCCAAATACGCAATCAGATTGCTACTAAACGGACTAACCCTGTCACTAACTTTCCAGAAACTATAAACTATTTCGGCCTTCAACTAGAATGTTTCATTATTACTTTGCAATGACGTCAAAGTTATGCAACCGCCCACTGCGGGCTACAAAGGACGAATCCTTTGCAGTTTGGAGGCTGCATGAGGTTCAGAGCATCATCTTGCGTATTAGCTTGTGTGGCAAGCTGGCAATTGGAGATTTGATGGAGCATTGTCGAGCGATTTAATAGGTTTAAAAGGGCGTTTTGTATGGATTGGCTCTAGTTTTCTCGGCAGGCAGTTTTATTTAGGTAAGGTTTATTTTTCATGTGTATGTCGGGTTTTATTATTGTTGAGGCTCGCGTTTGACCACTATTTTTTACCTGATGACAAGCGGTGACATGTTGACGGTGATGCACACTTGGCTAAAGGTAACCTATTCATTCTTGTCTTGGTTGTACTTTACCAGAAAACACAGACTCCGGCAGGGACTTAATGCTATAATAGAATGTTTACAGTCATATCCCATGTTATCTGTACTATTACTAATTCATAGATTATGAGATATTTTATGAAATTCAGGCAGTATTTTTTTTTTGTAAGCATATTGACTGACTACATAAAAATTAAACAAGATATACCAAGTTGTATCTACCTATCGAAATATTGCTCTACTTATCCATTTGAATAACTAAGCCAACCCTTCCTGAGGCTTACTTTACCTAGTACTAACATTGAGTCTATAAATAGTTCATAATGTATGCACCAAAGCTCCCTTTTTGGTGAGTACTGCGACTCACCAAAAAGGGAGCTTTGGAAACCACAACACTGTTTGACTACAGAACAGTTTCAATACAAAGGATGAGTTCTACAAGTGGGTGTGTGTGGATGTCCAATCAGAAATCATGACGAATAGCGAAAACTACTCTAAATAGTCATGGTGCTGATTTTTTGATGAAAACTGAACTGTATCAATGGATTTTTGAAAAAGGTATATGCCAGGAATCGAACCCGTTGATTGTGGAAAAAACACACACTGTATTATTACACCATCTGATAGTGTCGCTAATGAAGATCAAATTGCGTGAAGTAATGACTTACAAAAAACTTAAGGAAATACCTTATTTTTATCAAAATCGCTCATAGTTTCTGATTTGGCCATCCACTCCCACTTGGAAAACTCATTCTGTATATACAGAACAGTTTGACTGCAGTGCAGTTTGCCGCGCTGATTTTCAACTAAGCTTCCAAGCTCGGACGTCGGACCGTTGATTTTAATTGTATTATTCTGTGGTTTGTTTAACTTGAAATTTATAGAGGCAAAACCGTAGGCAAAACTAGTTTAGTTTCGGTTTAAATGTATGTAAACTAGCTGTGCTCGGTTTGTTTTTAGATTTCGGTGATTGCGATATGTTTGCGATTCTGGCAATCGGTCAGTATGTTGTTACAAACAAATACATGATGAATTTCAAACAGATTTATACTAGCTTATTTTCAAGTCTATGTTGATTTAACTACTTCTTACACAGTTTTGGCCCAGTAGGTGGCTAAATTTATCATTAGTGGCGTTCATTAAGTCCTCAAAAGGATATTATGGACACTTGAAGCACTGCAACAAGTCGGCCATGTTCTAGACAGGGATTAGATTCATAAGCAGGATAACACTCCATATGAAATAGAAGAACCTTAATGACTCGCCAACATATCGCCGCTTTTTGTTCCATATCTCGTGATGATAAATTAAATTTACAATTTGGAACAGAAACCCCTCTCAGGTGAACGTCTCTGCCAGAGATTTCCATTTATATCGGTCTTGAGCAATATGATACCAGTTAAATCCAGCTATTTTATCGATGCGTGAATGAGGTCTTCCTTTGTGGCGTTTGCCCTGAGTGGCTTTCCATGTTGTGACTGCTTTGGTCTATCTATGGTCTTCAAGGCCTCACATGACCAGCCCATCTCAATTTTATCTTTTGTGCGTGGCTACGAGCATCGATTGCTTTTATCTTAATCTCTCTTAATCTTATGTATTTTATTTATGTTTAACATACTGCGTTTCAAACTGTGGTTATGTTGTTTCTAATTTTATTTGTGAATTTTTATGTCTGGCACGCATTATGTTAAGCATGGGATAAGACGTCTCCATAACCTTTGTCTTTAACTTTACGGACATGTCACTTTTGAAAATGTATTTGAGTCTACAGTCAACAGCAGAGGAGCTCGTGGCTAAATAATAACAGCCGCACTGGTCGATCATCAAGGTTAAGCAACGCTTGACGAGGTCGGTCCGTAGATGGCTGACCATTTCAACATGCCGAGTTTCCTCCTTGCCTCGGAAAGCATGTTAAGCCGTTGGTCCCAGCTGTCATTTGAAGATCTTTGACAACTGTTACGGGTAGTCAGAAGCCTGAGATCTGACACCAGTCTAGCCAAGAGGACTCGTATTACCCAGTTATTGGGTTATTGAGGTCAGATAGGCAGTCGCTCCATGTAAAACACTGGTACTCAGCTGAATCCGGTTAGACTGGAGGCCGACACCAATATAGTTGGGAAAAAACCTGGCAGATTGATTGATATGAGTCTACAGTCCTTTATCCACTTTTTTTCTCATTGCTATTTCTGTTAAACACATTGTTGCCCTAAATAAATGTATTTTTCTATGTATTCCAACGGTTCGTCCAGCATATTTTGAAAAAGCTTTGGTCTATAATATGTTCATTTCAAGGCCTACTTGTTTGCTAGCTATATGGAGAGTGCAGATGATATTTGTCTATGCATGGCATGCCTGTGATTGGTTGGAGGCGCGCGGGTGGCAATGGCACGTCTCCTACTCCAAGCATCGCGTTACTTAAAATCTTACCACGGCAAAGACACTACGTTTTGTTTGAATTGCATTCATGTAATTACACCAGATTGTTATTTAGTCCACGTATTTATCCTGGAACTGAGCAGTTGACGTAGAATCCTCTACAATACTAAAATACACTAAAAAATTAATAGGTAGTTTAATGTTTCATATTATTGTCAATTTAAATCCAAAAACGTATCGTTAAAACCTTGTTATCTGTTCCAAGAACTACCCTATGCCAATTCACATTTTAACAATAACAGTTCCAAGAAATATTGTCGAAAATTAAATTCTGATATTACGAGGGAAGGCAAAGTAATACCGAATATTATGGTGCAAATAATTTCTAGCAATTTTGTTACTGACTTTCCGATGGCCATTTCGTTTTCGAATTACTAAAATAGAAATAAATGACTGTATTACGAGCTAGGGTTGTGACTTCAAATCCGCCTCCACAAGTTTTTAACGGAATTGTAATGGAGGTTTATCAAGTCTAAAGACACTATCATCATCATCATTCAAAGCCTGATTTTGCCCACTGCTGGGCATAAGCCACGCTTTTTTTATGCCAAGAAGTGTGTGTGAAGTCAGGTTACCTGCCAATGAGTAATAAGTCAATCAATCTGCCTAGCCTTTTCCCAACTATATTGGTGTCGGCTTCCAGTCTTACCGGATTCAGCTGAGTGCAGCTTATGAGTGATAAGTATGGTTCAAATAATAACGTGAAGATTAAAGTTTTTGAACCCATATCACTTGATTCACCGCCAAGAGCGCAACTTTTTAGTGAAGCTGGTTAAATTTAAGAGCTGAAAAGAATCGCCTATATATATATGCAGTGGTAGCGAGCAAGAAATGTAGTTTACCCGTTCCGAATGATACATATTGATTACCAATTGACCGATTTTTCTCTTCAATTAACGATTTTCACCTGCGCGGAAGCATGGGTTATCAGAAATAACCCATGCTTCCGCGGCAGTCAAAGTCTTCTTCGCTTTCGTATCCTCTAAGATAGCCCCAGTGGCATCCCTATTAGGCACGTAGGAGTATTTACGAAGGAAGGAACTTCTTCTCGATTTTTCACGCAATCCGACAAATTGAAACGTGGGTCCCTGAAATATTGACCGTATTTGGCTCAAGCCGAAACGTTTTCACTTAGATTTATTAACAATTTGTCGTTTTTTTCTATCTCCAAGGCTCTATTGTGCTTTAATTTGGGAAATAGCTCGACTTGAGAACCGTTTTGTTCTCATGACGTAAGTTTTGTTGGGTCCTTTTTCGGCTTAATGTAGGGTAGAATAGAAACATTTGTTTTGGGGCAGATTAGTATTTATAGACAGCATTACGGTTTGTTTTGTTGTAATTGAATCATTAGTCTTGTTTGTGTCTTCAATGTTATTGCGTCTTATCGATGTTTTTTTGGTCATTGTTTTAATTCATCTTTCTTTATATCAAATCACTGTCACAGCAGTAGGAACATTATAACCTAATTTAATATTTAAGCCCTATCATATTCCCTTAAGTCACAATGTCTGCTTTCTTCTTTTTGTTATATTCGTGTTGAAAGTATATTTATAAAGTATTATACTATTTGGTTCCAGTGAGTGTGTGGCCCATTATAGCGACATCGGAGACGATGAACTGTTCTTCTTCTAAAATCAAAGAGTCGTTAAAGTGCTTGTCTAAGTTCTATCTACTATTTTACTAACTTCAAACACAGGATAAAGTACTATCTCAGTTAACATACCCTGTCAATCACAAACTTAATGACAGCAAAAACTTGAACAGTTCAGACTAATATCTGTTCTAACTCTGAACATCCCCTGACAGTGACAAACTGAGGTAGCTTACTATTTCCTTTGAGCCCCCACGTTGTGAGGCAAAGGCGAAAAACTTTCTGCCATCAGTGGAAAGTTAAGATGGCGCACATCCGTTTGACACGATTACGCGGGAAGCACGCCGGAAATTACGGAACCGTGCTCAGACTATAAGAACGCACTTGGTGATCTTTGATGTGTTTAATGTAACTACGTATGTATAATTTGTCAAGATTATGTCTTTGTTAAATGTTGATGTGTAAAGAGGATGTCTGAAAGTACGGTGACTAAAAAGTTGTGTGGAATATGAGGCTTGTATAAGAGTAGGGGAAAACCAAAAAATCAACGATGAAACTATGAGAAACACGATGTGTCTTGAAAGGGTCATTCTTCGTTTGACGAAAAACTTAGTCACTTCCACGGCGTCGTCGGTGGCAGCGCGTAGATCACCCTGATCACATATTTTGGGGCTCAGACGACATGACAGGAGGAGTGGCATGGTTTGCAACTAGGCGCCACATGCACACCATGCTGCTGCTCTGTCGAGGTAGCTCCATCCTGTGAGGTTAGCGTCACACCTTTCTACTTGGATACTGAGGTGGTTCAGGGACTTCCAGGTAGACCACGGAATGTTAAAACTTGCGGGCAGATGCTCGCTTGTTAGTAAATACTGAGTGGGGTGGGCGAAAAGTGTCCTGCCACAGTTTGCAGCGTGCATTGGCCGGGTATCTTGAAACCGATTTCAGGAAGCTGTGTCTGAATACTGAAAAAGTTTTTTTGTCTTGATTTCATTTTACTTTGTCGGTGTAATTAATATGTATATACATGCCAAATTATAGCTTTCTAGTACTAAAAGTCTCTGAACTATGCTGCGACAGACGGACGGACGGGCGGACATGGCGAAACTGTAAGGGTTCCTTTATGATTACGGAACCCTAAAAAGCTGTTTCAGCTAACAATCACCAAACTGTCAATTTTGACCAGTGTTTGACCAACGTGAGCAAACACTTACGTTTGATAGAGTAAATGAAAAGTTAGTTTATTTAATCGCATTTTACAATAATTTAATTGTGAACTTACACGGCTTTTCAAAGTAATTCGTGTCATTTAATTTGTGTTAATGCTACCCTAAAAATACTGTAGTGTCATTTAACGGGTAGGTAAATCTGGAGTTCGTGAAGCGTGAAGCGTGAAACAGTTAACTCCAGTCTTTCAGCGTAAGTAACCATTAAAGCATTTTTCAGATTGTTGTCTGAAGCCATTAGTGAATGAAATGGAGCACAATAAGTATCTGCTAAAGAATATTTGGAGCAGATTTTAGCAAGTTACTTTGTTTTGTTTTATTTCTTCTTCTCCATAGGAAACGACCAACCCGAACCGTGCACCTTTTGTTGACGTTTTATAAGTGCCCATGTAGGCCTATATGAAATAAAAAAAATGATTTTGATTTTGATTTCATGGTTGGTGCAGTAACTGAATGATTGGCTGCAGCGCTGCGTATTGTTGGTTCGACTCCCGCATGAAATAAATATTTGTCATGGCACGCATTATGTTTGTTCCGGGTGAAGTGTCGTGGTAAATGAAAGACATCCACTCTGGATAACGTCTCGATTTATTCTGAGTCACATCGAATCATCGTACATCATAACATATATTATAAGGTATGGTTACACACACATGCTTAATAATACTAGCGTTAACCTACATACACTACACCTCCGGGGGTTATAGAAAAAAAAAAAAAATTTTGGAGCTCTTATTTTTTTTTTTTTTTTGTTTTTACAATATGTTATTACGAATACAATATTGGTTTTTTTTTTTTTTTTTTTTTTTTATTTTTTTTTTTTTTTTTATTACATCTATTTGCTATTAACTATGGTACGATTTAGTTCTGTCCTTATGAATTATTTCGATTTTATTTTGTTTTTGAATTTTGACATTAGGGCCCATATCCTCTAATACAATATAAGGGCCTTCAAAAATATTATCTAATTTCTTTGTTCCTTCACTTTTGACTAAAACTAAATCGTCTTTCTTATAAGTAACTGGATTACATTTCTTATCATATGCTAATTTTCTATTTTCCTTACTAGTTTCTAAATTATGTTTTGCTTCTTTTAGCGCTACCTGTAGCCTATATCTTAAATCTAAAGAATAGTCATTGGGGTTATATAATGGATCTATTCTATTACAATTCTTAATATTATTAGGAATATTACACGGCCTACCGAAAATTAGTTCGAAGGGCGTGTACTTCGTCTCTGAGTGGACGGTATTATTATAACTAAAACACCAGAACGGTATCCAGTGTGACCAGTCATAGCCGTTATTGCCTGAATAAGTCCTTAGAAAAGCGCCCAAATGCTTGTGAGCATTTTCGAGAGAACCGATTGATTGATGGTGGTATGCTGTGGATATTAATTTTTCTATTTTTAATAATTTGCAAACTTCAACCATAGTACTTGAAATAAATTCTGAACCTCTATCAGTAGCTATAACTTTAGGTATACCAAAACGTAAAACAAAATTTTGTATAATTGATTTTGCTACAGTTTCGGTTTCTTTATTTTTTATTGGATATGCTTCAATAAACTTAGTTAGTTCACATTGAATCGTTACAAGGTAACAATTTTCATTCTCGTCTTTATCTAAAGGGCCTACCAGGTCTAAAAAAATTTTTTCAAAACCTGATGACGCAGTCGTTGTGATTGTCATCGGCTGTTTTGTGTATCTACTATATTTTGTCTTTTGACATGTAGAACACTTTTTTACATAATCAAGAACATCTTTATCGATACCTGGCCAGAAATATCGTCTCTTGATGTTGTTAGTCATTCTGCGCACACCAGCATGTCCACTGGTGGGCAGTAAATGAAAGTCATTTAAAATATATTGTTTCTCATTATCATTTTCTATTCTTTCTATTCCTCTTAGTATGCATACTCTTGGACCGGTCCAATTTTTTAATGTTTGTATTTCACTACACAAACCTTTTATAAACTCTTCATTGTCATCATTTTTAACTATGCATACTTCTTTTACTTTTATATTATTGCTAAACTTCTCTAACTTAGTCACAAATTCGGCTCGCGAGAAATGTGCCCTAAAGTTGAGGTTTACACATAACAACATTTTACTAGAAATGTAAGAGAGACACTCGTCTTCAGCACTTATCAAATTATCTCTTCTATATTTATCCACTTTATCTTTCTCTAACAAAATAATCTCCACGACATCACTCGGCTTCCTCAGTAACTCCACGACTCTAGGCTGATCAGACCCTTCGTCGGTGGGTTTACTAATTGGCGGTGATATTTTTTTACTTTCCTCATCCTTTCTCCTTTTCTGTGCTCTAGTCATGACATTAACTTCTGAAATTTTCTCATTCATACTCTTTAATTCACTGGAAGTCACATTTATTCTGGATAATGCGTCTGCGACTACATTATCCTTTCCTTGCACATACACTATTTTAAAATCATACTCCTCAAGAACTAAACGAAACTTCAACAGCCTGCTAGATGGATCTTTCATGCTAAACAAATAAATAAGCGGTTTATGATCCGTCATTATAGTGAAATGCCTACCGAACAAATACGGTCTAAAATACTTAACTGCCCAGACTATAGCTGTTAGTTCTTTTTGTATTGTGGGGTAGTTTAATTCTGCCTTATTTAATGGTCGACTAGTATATGCCACGGGTCTTAGGTCATTGTTACACAAAACTGCACCTATAGCTACGCCTGATGCGTCTGTCTGTATAATAAATTCGTTAGATTCTGAGAAATCTGGGTACTGAAGTATGGGTGGGCTAATTAACTTTTGTTTTAAGATTTCGAATGAGTGTTGACATTCTGCTGTCCAAAGGAAAACTACATTTTTTCTGCACAATCGGTTTAAAGGTAATGTAATTTCAGCAAACGATGGTACAAATTTACGATAGTAATTGCAGAATGCTACAAATCGTTTCACCTCATCTACATTTTTGGGTACAGGGTAATTTTGTAAAACTATTGTTTTTTCCGGATCTGGTAACACTCCATCAGCAGAAACTAAATGTCCAAGATACAATATTTCCTTTTTAAAAAATTGGCATTTGTCTGGATTTAGTTTTAAGTTTACTTTTCTTAGCCTTTCGAGTACATCTATTAAATTTTTATTATGTGAATTTAGATTTCGCCCAAAAATTATTAAATCGTCGAGATAGATAAAACATTTGTCATATGTCAGACCAGACATAGCTATAGACATTACTCTACTAAAATTACTACAGGAAGTTTTAAGTCCCATAGGAAGACGCTTTAATTGATACTGACCCGTGCTAGTAGAAAAAGCAGTATATTTACGACTTTCAGGGCATAAACTAACTTGATAATAACCTTGATTTAAGTCTAAATGAGTGAAATACATTGATCCTGAAAGTGAGTCTAAGATATCGGTGATGTTTGGTAGTGGGAACTTATCATCGACTATTGCATCATTGAGTTTTCTATAGTCCACTACTAAACGCCACTTTTTACTGCCTTCTGACTTTTTAGGAACGAGTAATACAGGACTATTCCACTCACTTGAGGACTCTTCTATTATATCGTCCCTCAACATCTGTTTTATTTGACCATCAATCTCTGGCTTCATTGATTGAGGCAATCTGTAAGGTTTAACATATGTAGGACTAACGTTTGGTTTTAATGTTATTGATTGTTCGTAAACGTTGGTGGTAGCTAGCTTATCTCCTGGCAGAAAAAACACATCTGAATATTTTGTACAAATATTTTCAAGAGAACTCTTTTCTTCTGAATTAAGATGTTTTAGTTTTATCAACGAAAGTAAAGTTTCAGCCCTATTAGCATTGGCGTTAGTCTTATCAAAAGAAAAAATATTGTACTCGCTTAAAAATATAACTTCCGGTTTAAAATTTTCTAATCTTACTTCTTTATCTCTTATATTAAGTATTCTGATCGGTATCCTACGATGTTTAGGTCTAACTATAGCTCCTGCTAAAAATATATCTGTTTCTATTTCTTTTGAGTAAACAACACAATCATCTTTCACATCAATATCTAAATCTATGAAATGAGTCGATTCACTTCGGGCCGGTAATATAAGACAATTATTATTAGTAAACGTTAAATCAAGTCTAGGTGAGATAGGTAAATATATTAGTTTACCTGCATTATTAACAACTAACACGTTGGTATTCAAATTGATATTACAACCATAAGTAGATAGAAAATCTAAGCCTAAAATACCTGTCGCCTTGAAGGGTAAATTTTGAAAGACGTAAAATTTATGGAAAAACGTGTCATTATTTTCTGTAACAAGTTTCAAAGTTACATATCCCAAAGAGTTGATCTGCCCTCCTATGCCGTTAATAATAGTGTTATCATAACAAATACGCATTGAATCGGGTAATTCACTTTTTCTAATAATAGATATTGACGCACCCGTATCTACCAAAAAGGAAAATTTTCTGTTATTACAATAAAATGACACAAATTGACATCGTCCCTTACAAGCCAAAATATAATTATTAAAATCGAAAAAACTGCCTTCTTGTCAAATTTTGGGCATTAGTATTTTCTTCAGAATTTTGGGAAACAACCTCTTGCGTTTTTATAAACGGAGATAACTCTGCTTGGGCGGGGTGCGTTGAAAAAACATTATTACGGCTGTAATTATTTCCTCGCCTATTACCACGATGGTGATATCGGCCATTGTTATAATTCGCCTGTGAGTAGTTTCTACCGCGGTTAAAATTATGAAATGATCTTCCGTAACCACGGCGGTTATAATTATTAAAATATCCGTAATTGCGGCCACGTTGACCTTGACCCCTCGGGCCTGAAAAAGGTGTGAACTTACCTCGACCTCTTCTCGAAAACTGTAAGACGTCTGGCTTAGAGGACGTAGGTGTTGATAAATCCTCGTCCTTAGCACCTTGTATGGCGTCCTTGAGATTATTATAGTTGCGAGCGGCCACGATGGTGCTTAGCCTTGGATTTTTCAATCCATCTGAAAATTTCTTAATGGCCGTTTTCTCATTTAATGGCTTTAGAATCGTGAATTTTGACGAGTCTCCGTCTGCCTGCGAGATGGTTAAATCAGTAAAAAGTTGTTCTATTTCAGAACCATACTCGTCAATTGACCTAAAACCTTGGTTCATATTTTGGAGGCGGGACTGAATAGCAGTAAAAGATTTTGTGGTTAATAAATGTTTCCTTAAATCCTGTATTAAATTAGAAACGGTGTCATAATTATTCGATAAACGTAGCTTAGCGTTCTCAGATAGGCGGCCTTTAATAACGAATTTTATTAAAAGAAGTTTTCCCGAATCTTCTAACATATCCGCATACATTTCCACTGCATCAATCAATCGCTTCGTGGTTTCCTCCCTACCATCCATAAGGGGGATTAAATTACACGCCGTTCGAATGTCAAATTCCATTTTAACAATTTTTATTGCACTAGGTGGGGAAGTACACAATTGACTTATCTTTAAAAATACGCTCTTAATATTATCATAGGTGGTGGACAATTTCGCCACTAACCCTGGTTTTAAATCATGCGATAACTTTGAATATAATAATTGTGCTTCACCAAATAAATTTTTAGCCTCTTTCAGCCTATTTGTCGCAATAGAACTTGTAAATCTAGCTTGTCCTTTCTTTATTAAATATTTACGAATGTCTACCAATTCTTCATATATTCTATTTAAATCATCGTCCATAATCTAAAAATAAAACTTAAAGCAATGTAATGACATCATTATATCAACTACTTGTCTTCACTACGATTCTTCGAACTGTCTTACAAACAAAGAAAGTAATGCGATACCTTCCATTTATCGCGCGGGGTATCGGGTTCGGTGAGTCGTCGTGCACGATTTATGAGCTATCACGTAGTACTTTCAATAATATATTATATTATTTACTTACTTGCATAATTCGTTAATGCATTTTACACGCATTTTCTTATGTAAGACGTGAAGTAAAAATAATTATATGCCTGATTAGACGTTCTATCACTAAACAGTTCCGTTGTTCACGAAAGTTTATGCACTTATTGCCAGTCTCACATGTCGTAATCACTAGAACGTACGCGGTAATTTAATTTTGGGAATTGTCAAGGGTTTTTTTTTTCACTCATGGGTTTTTCGGCGTCGTCATCACGGGGAGCATGTTTCTTGAAATGCCTTTGAGGTTTGCCTGCGATGTATAGACCTGCGGTTCATCTGCCTCTCCATCCATTTGACATGCGTCTTCTTGTAATAATAACAGATAGCATAGCATGCCGCTGCCAGCAGAACGATTGTAATCAAAGTGAGAAGAATATTCGTCGTGCTGATGCTGGAGTAGCTCTGCTCGGTTGTCGCACCATTTTGCCCATTACCAGCAGCCGTTTGCGCGATGATTGTCTCTTCTTTCGTTTGTGTAGATTGACACATGATTTACAACACAAAACCACTAATTTTTGTAATAATGTCCGAATTTATAATGTCCAAATTTTATACTGATGTGACCTTGAATGGCAGGGTCGCCATGAAGTGTCGTGGTAAATGAAAGACATCCACTCTGGATAACGTCTCGATTTATTCTGAGTCACATCGAATCATCGTACATCATAACATATATTATAAGGTATGGTTACACACACATGCTTAATAATACTAGCGTTAACCTACATACACTACACGGGTCTGTTTGTTTATAATAATAATTCATTTATTTTCAAACAGAAGTAGCCCATTTTATGTGTTTTTAGTTTTAAGTTTCCTTTATAAATAAATAAATCCATGGGATTAATTAAAAAATACACCCATTAGTTAAAAAATAAAACCAGCCTAGTAAGTGTCGGGCCACGCGCAGTAATAGAGGGTTCCGTAGATGCACAATAATGCGGGCGAAGAAGGCCTTATTTTTGTATATTTTTACATGGTTCATAAACTTATATTTACTACCTGTTTTACACAACTAACAACGTTATATTTTATAAGTATTTTTTCAATGGGATTCGTATTTGTTTTTACTTTTCCAAGTTCATTTTATAAGTTGGTCGACTATTACTCGTAAACTTGTAAAGCCTACTTAGCTGTGATAGTTTTCCTTTTAATTTCGTTATATTTAGTGCCATGAGTTTTTAAACATATCCAAAAGCAACCATTTAGCTGGCAGAGGGAGGGGGGCACTTGACTCTAACAATTACAAATTAGCAATTTAAAGCTTAATTTTACGCAAACGGATCCCTGAATCGAATAGCGGTTTTGACAGATTTGACAGATAATGTAATATTTTTTAAATGGCGTATCCAACGATACCCCACACCATGGAATAAACGGGAAAAAAGACATATATATAACCTTTATATGTACAGGAGGTACAAAAAAAACTTGTTTTTATTTCACTACTTTGTCGGCGTGATTAATATGTATATGCATGCCAAATTATAGCTTTCTAGTATTAAGAGTCTTAGAGATTATATCTAAAAACATTAAATTAAAATAATTGATCTTTGATCTATCTATATGACTCTATGTAAGTTTATTTTTTTGTAAACACATCCACAATTTAGGCAAAAAAGCAATTAAATATTGGGCAAATGCCCTTGGGCATCACTAGGCCTAGCAGTGGTCTGCTATGGACAGAACACAACATAACATTACGCTTACATTCCTTAAAGATTAGGCAGAGGTACGCTTATAGTATTTGCACATTTATGTTTAAGTGTCATGTTATATTGCCGAACCTATTGTTATCAAAAGGGCACCACAGGCCAAATTGATCGTAACGATCTGTCTTTCTTTTGTCCTGAGAAGGGCACGAATCAAAACTTCGGGCTGCTACTTGCAAATTGAGAAATTACAGCAAACAGAATAACACTGCCAGACTTGGAAATAAATCCAGAACCTTACGCGTAGCAGTAGATATTGCAATGCAAACACTTGAAAAAATACCCACCTTTACAAAACTTTGAACATATAAGTATAAATGAGGAGATTTTTATTAAATTAACCATAAAAATATAAATACATCACCTTTTTACCCGACTTTGGCGAAGTTAAAATTAAGGGTTATGATTGTAGCAGTCTATGTATGTTTGTTTGTACTAGCACTTCGCCCGCGACTTCGTTCACGTGATCCGTATTTTATCCTACAGATGACTTTTTAATTCACCCGCTTAAAGGTTGAATTTCCAAAAATCCGTTCTTATTGTTCCCCTACATCATAAAAATAAGCCATGTACAGTAAAATTCTTTAAACATCTTTAACACCCCCTAAATCGTCTTTTAGGAGTAGTTTTGAAAAACCAATAATGAAAACCTGTATTTTTTACTTAGGTTAGTAAGTCCAAGTTTTAAATATATAAGCCCAATAAATCTCCACCTTTTCACCTCCTTAGGGGTAGAATTTCCAAAAATCCTTTCTTATTGCGCAATTATGTCACTTGAGGAACCTTTCTGCCAAATTTCATCTATATATGTCAAGTAATTTTCGATATTTCGTGATGAGTGAGTGAATGACTATTCGCTTTTATATTTATATAGATTTCCATATGTTCCTCCGGATAGTAGTGGAGCAGTGGTGGCCCAGTGGTAGCAGCCGTGACTTACAAGTTGTAGGTCGAGAGTTCGAACCCAGGCAGGCGCTTTACTTTGTGTAAATGATTTCATCACCATCTTTCTCAAAAATGTGAAGGAAAACATCGTGAGGAAACCGGCATGTCCTAGAACTAAAAACTCGAAGACATGTGACATGCACAATCTCGCACTGGGCCCGCGTGGTGGATTACGGCCCATTCCCTCTCACAGAGAGGAGGCTGGTTTCCCAGCAGTGGGACCATTTAAAAAAAGGCTGATGATGATGATGTTCCTCCGTACCGCCTAAACTATTCGTCCAATTTTGATAAATAAGGTATCAAACGATTCGTTATGATGGCTCGGATAACATAAGCTAATTCAGTAACATATTTACAAATAAAGCTCTTATGAAACTTTCGATTGACACGCGACGGTATTCAGGGCATTCCATTGTTAAGTTTCGTGTATGTCGTGTCGATCGCGCGACATATTGGATTCATGGCGTCACGCTGTCATGGCGTCGTTCAAAGTAATACCAATCAATTTCATGTCACATGCCCAAATGAAAAGTACAATAATGCTTTTGCTTTTGCTTTCGTTACTTTGAATATTCAACAACCCGTGTGCCTGATGGGATTTCCCATGAGAATAAAAAACGAAGTTCCATACAAAGTTTTATCTCTGAGGAACTCGTGTGCGTTATTGAGATGATACCTGGAGTTTCATAGAAGAATCATAATCAGGATAAAAATAGGTACAACCATTACTAGAACGATCTTTAGAAGTAGGAGATGTGTTACCATACTTTGGTTTATATATTCTCATATTTCATCAGCACTTAGAAAAACTAAGGAGTTTCCACCAATATTTAACATAGTTTCTAAAGTTTATATCAAAGATAGATCTCTTTAATCCTTTATTAAAATAAAAGTCAAATATATTTTTTTAGTTTTGGCAAAGAATTAACCTTTTCAAAGTCCAAACTTTCAATTCTCGGTAACAGAAGGTCATTCAAATATTATATGCGGGGCGAATTCCGAGACCAGGGGGGTAACCACAAGCTCTTAGAGTAAGGTTATTTTGAGATCGAGTAAGGGACAGATGTATCTGACTTGTATACATCTGTCACTTACTCGATCTCAAAATAACCTTACTCTAAGAGCTTGTGGTTACCCCCCTGAGATTTCAAAGTCATGAGCGGAACGATGGCGAGGCAATTGAATTGAGAGGTACAAATCGTTGTAAGAAGCAATCTTGTGTTTCCGCCATCTCAGTGTCGCTTACTCGGAAGATGCAACTTTTGATAGATTTTACTTACATAAGATACTGTAAAAGGTTTATTAATAACTAGCTGTTGCCCGCGACTTCGTCCGCGCCTTACCCTTATGTTCACTATAAATAAGAAATGGTTTTATTTTTTTACGGAACCTTGTGAAATCAGCTGTCTATCAGTGAGTCCCGTTATAATCAGTCCAGCCTGAATCCTCAGAAGCTAAGATTACACGGAACAAAAAACAGCAAGACAAACCAAGATAAAAAAATGTTATTAATACCGTAGGTATATAAATACTTACGCTTTTTTATTATTAATACCTGATATATATTTGAGTATGTATGCACATCTATATATATAAAAGAAAGTCGTGTTAGTTACTTCACTTATAACTCAAGAACGGCTGAACCGATTTAGCTGAAAACTATATACCAGGCCCCTCAGAAAGTATTGCGAAAAAAAGTTTTTATATATGGGAGACTGGCCAGTTATAATGTTTTTCGAAAATATGATTATTTATAAGTAAAAATAAGTAAGTTCCAATTTCAAAATTTCCCTCCACATTTTTTGCGAGTTAATTCAAAGTATTGTGTCTCACTGAAATATGGATCTGCGCCGGGAACATTTTAGAGCTATGATTTTATACGATTTCAAGTGTCGCCTGAAACCGGATGAATCGTACGATAGACTTCAAATGGCATTCATGGATGAAGGCCCTTCCAAGGCAACCGTGTATCGTTGGTATAACGAATTCAAGCGCGGTCGACCAACTTTGGGGGATGACGAAAGAAGCGGTCGCCCTTTGACGGCTGTTACCGAACAACTAGCTAAGATACTCGTAGCAAAAACCTGCAGGTATTTCTGTTTCTGATTAAACCTGATTATTTCACGATTACTACTTGATACTAGAATAGATTGCTGCAGGGTTGCCTGGGAACACCCGCAAACATTTTTGTTTTAAAAATTGGTATTCATACTAAACGATGCGATGAACTGTGAAACGGTGTGTAACTTAATGAAGCTTGGATGCGTAGCGGACTCTATTTAGCTGCGCGCATCTTATCTCGCTTGCGTCCCTCGCTTTGTGAAGACGGAATGGTAAAGAAATGTATGTGAAACATATGTCTACACATTAATTTCCCCAGCATCCCTCGCACACATCTCTCGCCTTCTTGTATATACAAATACTTCATAAGCCTTTTTCCACCAAAGCTGCGCTAAGCTAGGCTAATGAAATGTTCCCATTGGTGGATTTATTCCTAGCTATCTCGCATATCTCTACTGGAAAAAGCACCCTAAGTTATGAAAATAAAAATCTAATATTCGTTAAGCGAGCTACCATTTTATTTTTTATTTTGTTCAACGTCTTTTATTCTGTCTCGTCAGCAATTGTTTATCGTCCGACGAAAAAATGTGCTTTATTTGTTTCTACAGTTTTTTGTTATAGTAAAAAATAAGGTTTATTATGTCTTTGTCTTTATTTGGTCTTTTTTCAGAAGCATTTTCAGAGAAACTAGTTTTGTATCTAACAAAGAGAGCTATTTTTCTTTGATCTGCGGTTTGACGAGTTTTTTATGAAATTAAGCGTGTAATAGAATGTTCTCGTTATAGGCCAACGTTGTTTTCCAGTTGTCATTATTGACAACTAGCTTTTCCCCACAACTTCGTACCTACCCGTAGAATATCACAAAAAAAAAAACTTTTTCCAGGTCGAAACGGAGCCAATGGCGTTTCTATGATCAGCTTTACATCAGTAAAAGAGGGAACATAATAGGATAAGTATTTATAGAGATTAATTAGGTACCTTCTATACCAACAATCAATTTACCTCTTAATTGTATTAGTTAAGATGTGTCTAATTGTCTATTATCAGTTCTTGATCCTGGGGCCGTACTAAGAAGTGCCAACAAACTCAAGAATCCGTTGTGAAGGGATAGTGCTATTCGTTCTTATCAAATCAAATCATATTTATTCGTAAATGTAGGTGTCAATACAATAGGATGTTATAATAAAATGGTCAGTTCGCTACATTTTACTCGAGAGCATACAAATAATAACAAAGTTAGTGGTGTCGAATCAACATACACATATTTAAAATGAAATAATTCTATATAGCTCCTTTCACTATCGAACTGTAATCATGTCGGTTTTAAGACGTCATAGTAGGACCCCAGTTCTTGTAACTTTGTAATTAATAACAGTTAGGTACAAAGGTAAATTGTTCCAATGACCTTCAGAATTACGAAAGATTTCAAGGTTCATAAATTTTAAGCAGTCTTGAAACATAAAATTTATATAACCGTATCTCAAAACATTCATTTTCTTGTCAAATTAATGATTTAATATAACACAATCCAAATCTGTTATTAAACTTCGTCGGACAATTTCAATTCGTAGGAGTACTTAATTCAATTAAATTCAAGAGTACAATTTGACAATTATTTCATTTTCCAACTTCAGATTTTCAGCAAAGGAATGACAGTCCATTATAATTGTTATTGCTTAAATGTTAAAGTTGATATTTGAATGATACTGGTAAAAAAACTGGCGCTTTGTCTGCAAAATAAGGATTCGGTACTTATTTTCCTTATTAAAAAGCTTATTCTTATGAGAATTTCGAAACAATACAAATCTCTGAATAGCTATATTGTTTAACAATTAAAGCTATTCTTTTGTTTGATTTGATGTATATTTTTGTTACTAGATCTGTTCTAGTTAACTTTTCCGATCAAACTGTGTGGACACCTGGATAGTACTGTAAACTGTAAATTATTAAAACTCACAGAACTAATATATACTTATTAATACTTAATATTATTTAGAAGAGTTTGTTTGTTTGTTTGTTTAGACGCGCTAATCTCACGAACTACTGGTTAGAATTGAAAAATAAATTTTGTGTTGGATAGGCCATTTATCGAGGAAGGTTAAAGGCTAACAAGCTAACACGCTACGACCAATAGGAGCGGAGCATGTATTAAAAAAAAATATGCAAAAACGGGAAAAAATTATTCCTTTTTAACCCCCGCCGGAAAAGAGGGGTGTTATAAGTTTCACGTGTGTTGCTGTGTATCTGTGTATCTGTGTGTCTGTCTGTGGCATCATAGCGCCTAAACGGATGAACCGATTTCGATTTAGTTTTTTTTGTTTGAAAGGTAATTTTGTCGAGAGTGTTTTTAGCTATGTTTGAATAAAATCGGTTCAGCCGTTCAAAAGTTATGGGCGTTTTACTGTTTGAATCGGGGTGTTTTCGCAAGATAAATGTGTCGGGGGTTTTGAAATTTTACTTGTTGAGAGCTTCTGTTGCGTGCGCTGCGTAAGCGGTTAAAGTTGTGCAACATTCATGTATGTAGGGTAGAGTACGTAGGTAGCTAGTTGACGAGAGCGAAGCCTTGTGGGACAGCTAGTTATTAAAATAACAACGGACTCAAATAAGTAATTAACATGAAATAATACCATGTTATCAATACTATTATAACCCGGAATAATATTTTTATTTATTTATTTATTTACTTCAACCTTATCACATAAAATCTTTACAGGATTACACCCAATACGATAAATGCGCTTATTCTAAGTTACTTCACATTCGTAACTACAGTAAACTTAATCTATTACATAACAGTATCTAACTATAACATATTTTAAACAATGCACTCCTTGTGAATTCACCCAGAGTACAGCAGAATAGGTCCGTCTCAATACCCACGAGGTTGAGCGTGCGGAGTGCACGCGTCAGCGGCGCCTCTCTTAAAAGGTTGGTTCGACTGCGCGGCTCAACTAGCAAGCTCGGCCGCCGGCGTCGCCAGACGTACCTGTGCGGAACACACAGACCCACCTGTCCTAAAACAGTTGCATTATGCACCTTCCCTCTCAATATTTTGAATATATATGAGGCGAGTGCCAGTTCCCTCCTAACCCTCAACTCATTGTATCCTACCATACCTAAAATAAATAAATGAATGAAAATAAAAAAATAAATATATAGTGTAGAATATTACAATGTACTGTACAAGTACCTGTAGGTAAGTAGTTACATAATTACACATAATTTACACTTTTAAAGAAAGCTAGAATATAACTTTTATATGTATACAAGTGCTTTTATTCAATGGATCGATCAATACTCTTACCAATGTTTTTGTTAAGATTTCAAAATATGAGACTATTGGTTTTAATTTTAATAAATACTTAGTTTATAGCTACGTTTTTGGATTAAGCTCGCCTTTGAACAATTTTTTGTTCTATTTATTTTTATGTTTTGGTTCGAATTCAAGAGTAATTATTAAGGTGGTACTCATCATCCCATCATATAGGATGTTTTTCAAGAGCAAGGATGCCTCTTATGATTTCCAGAGGTCGATTTAACATCTAGGTAATTTGAGCCCAGCGATTGCTTGTAACCACGATCCTACTTTCCTGTTTCATTGTAGCTTAAATATTTATTTAAATTTATTAGTCTTAGATCCCGTATTCTACTTACACATATTTTAATGCTACACCTTCAATCCTTGAATAGCTGGTAAAGACTTAAACATCCCAAGTATCAGAGACGGCACCGCATTAATTTCCCGTTTTAATATACAAAATTAATTATTTCCCTTGAGAAATTCTGATCAAAGAACCCGAAGATTGCCGAAATTTGGCGGAATGCTACGACACGTAAATTATGTTTTGATCGGTTTAAGTACCTGTATCTATTGATGTAACTGAGACGTTGGTAAAGGAATCGTGAAATAATTGAACACAAGGATGAATGAAATCAAAAGAGGATTATCGAGATCCAAAGGTATGTAATCTCACAATGAACAAACTTGGACAAAGTTCAATTGGCTAAATGAAGACAAACATAATTGGAAAAAAAACAAGTATTGGCTAACATGAAACACTAATATAGTAGGACAGTAGGGTAACCTTCGTCCTTTTTTATTAACCGACTTCGCAAAAAGGAGGAGGTTATCAATTCGACTGTATATTTTTTATTTTTTATGTTTGTTACCTCAGAACTGGTTACTGGATGAACCGATTTAGATGATTCTTTTTTTATTTGAAAGATGGTGCTTGTCATGTGGTCCCATTCAATTTTCATTAAGATCTGATGAAGAACTTCTGAGATATACATCAGAACTCTTCAATAAATGACGGCAAATTTATCGGGATGGCTGCAATCGCATTTCTGTTTATAGTTTTCACCATTTCATAACGTAACATTACACTGGTACGCTCTAAAGGGGTCTTCTTCGTCGGTACACTCTTGGCAGAGCGGTCGTGGTCATCATGTTGCAGTGAGACTTCGGGTTGCCATAACTTGCCCAACGATGCGACGCCAACCCTCTCTATCGGCTGTTATTCGTGTGCACCCATGCAATGGGCCACCCACTGCAGACTTAATCTGGTCGGTCCATCGCATGGGCGACCTGCCGCGCGCTCTCGTTCCTTCCACTCTATCCTGAACTACAAGCCGCTCGATAGAGTCGTTGCCTCGTCGGGACACGTGTCCAAAGAACTGGAGTACTCGAGCTTGAACTATAGCCGATAGACGCTGCCTGATACCGAGTTCTTGAAGGATGGATAAGTTAGTGCGGAACTCAGTCCACGACACTCCAAGCATTTTCTAAATGGGTACGCAGGTGTAAAAGGTTCACCTTAGTACTCTTATTCCACCGGTTTTGTTTAAGTTTCATGTTATTGGGTTAATCTATTCTGGCTTTACTTTGGGCATTATTGGTACCTAGCCTATAGAACTGGTCCATTATGTACCACAACTAAAAAGTGAAAAATAAAGAAAACTTTTTACAAAAAATACAACCGACTTCCAAATAAAAACACTACAAAGTGAAAAATAACTTCACCTAGCCTATAGAACTGGTCCATTATGTACCACAACTAAAAAGTGAAAAATAAAAAAAACTTTTTACAAAAAATACAACCGACTTCCAAATAAAAACACTATAAAGTGAAAAATAACTTCAATTTCGGAAGTCGGTGTCAAAAAAAGAAAACGAAAACAAGAACACCGACTTCCGAAATTGAAGTTATTTTTCACGTTGTAGTGTTTTTATTTGGAAGTCGGTTGTATTTTTTGTAAAAAGTTTATTTTTCATTAAAAAAAAGCCGCGTAATTTCATTTGCCAAATAAAATTATTACTTAGCAAAAATAATTGTAACGCAAACCTTATGTTTGGCAAGTGAATGTTTAAACAATAACTTGTTTTTTACTAATTTTAATGTAGTCAAATATTTCAGTTGGTATAACATATTTTATGCAATATAAAATAAGCCAAATATTTAATATGAGGTTTTTATTTCCCTGTAAGAAGCATGCACACAAGAGCGAGAACAAGCGTGGAGTCGGAATTACACCGATTCCTTAAAAACTTAATTTTAATGTTTAAGGACTAACAATTTTATTATTAATGAACATTCGGCATAATACATATTATATAATATTTAGGAATATTATGACTTTATTTTGTGCAAAATTAGGAGCTTCAAGCATTGTATAGTTTTCGATATTATGACACAATAGTTTTAGAAGTAAAGATAATTATGTCATAACAAATCATTTGGCTAAATGTTTAGTGTCTAAAGATTGTGTACTGAAGTAAATCATTTGATTAAATACCAAATGCCTTAGTGACATTATCCTTGGTTATACGACTGCCGAGCAAAAATTAGACCAAATGAAAATATTCGTACTAAAATCATTCCGAATAATGCTTTGGTATAAAAAAGTTTGCAAAAATTTGTTTGGATAATGAAATTTAGTCAAAATAATTTTGGCAAAACGGCAGGGTCCCGTCACCTTCACAACAAAAATCTGAAGAATATACACGAGAATTAAAAAAAAACTTGTGGATAGCCATCTGAAAAAAAATCTGATAAAAAAAATTGTAACCAAGGAGTTGCACAACTAGGTTGGCCAATATTTAATATTTCGTATTTTGGACAACTCTACATGAAAATTGGTTCTGAATGAATAGTTTTTATTATTCTCTTAACTTTTATCAAATAAATTACATTGTTTTTTTTATCAAATGTAAAAATTAATCAGAAATATTCCTGAGGCTCAAATAAGGAGTTAGATGAAGATGGAAAGCCTATCTACAGACAGAAAGAGAAACCTGTCCGTCTCGTGATCTCCTTAGAGACATCACGAGCCGAATATGTCCGCTCCTTTTCTCCGTGACATTAATACTGGCAACTAAAGAGGATTGTTCCATTATTTTTGCTCTATAGTAAGTAGTTAAATTTACGAAGCTTAAGTATTTATTTTTAATATTATAGTCTATCTAGCAGCAAAGAGGAACTTTTGGCTATTTAATAACATGAGGTGGCTTTTAACCGACTTTCCAAAAAGGAGAAGGTTCTTTACGTTTGTTATGTTTTTGTGATTTTATTTGATTGTGATTTCTCCATCAAATGTTAACCAATTTTGAAAATTCTATTATTTTTATTGCTTGAAAGAGTATGATCCTAAATTGGTCCCATTTCAATTTGGTGAAGATCTAATAAAGAACTTCGGAGATATACAACAGAGCTCTGCCTGAAATGACGACAATTCTTTCGCTGCAATCGCATGTTTGTTTATTGTTTATACCATTTCATAACTTAACATCACGCCAGTACGTCCTAAAGGGGTACGCAGATGTGTACAATCACCTTGGTACACTCTTATTTCAACGATTATGTCATAATATTCGGGTAATCTATTCTGGCATTATAGATACCTTACTAAAGAACTTGGCTATTAGGTACCACCACTAAAAAGTGAACAATAAAAAACTTTTTTACAAAAACATACAACCGACTTCCAAATAAAAACACTACAAAGTGAAAATAACTTTTTCGGAAATCGGTGTCATTAAGGTCAAGCAACGCTTGTCGATATCAGTAAATGGATGGATAAACATTCCTTAAACACCGAGACGCCCGCTGATCCCAGCTCCATTTGAACATTCTTGACAGTAGTTACGGTGCCTGGAAGCCAGAAAATCTGGCACCAGTTTGACAAGGGGTATCGTGTTATCCAATCATGGGGTTGTGGAAATGAGAAATTTTGTTCTTTATAAAATACTAGCTTCTGCCCACGGCTTCACCCGAGTATAAAGTGTTTAATCATCCCAAGTGAATACAAACTATCTCTATGCCAAATTTTATTAAAATTGGTCCAGCCGTTTCAGAGTCTATAAGGAACATACATACATACTTTCTCTTATGTGTATACATAGATTGATAGTCAGCTGCATCTTGCCAATGCAAGGCATCAACATTGTAAGGCAAATTATAAGAAGATTAATAATAAAGAAGAAAATTGACGACCTCTCTGTCTTGACAAACCACTATATTCTTAGTTTTTATCTAATAATAATAAATAATTTTAATGTCTTGACAAACCACTATATTCTTAGTTTTTATCTAATAATAATAAATAATTTAAAATGTTTAATGTGTTTTTAACCCCCGCCGAAAAAAAGAGGGGTGTTATAAGTTTCTCGTGTGTTGCTGTGTATCTGTGTGTCTGTGTATCTGTGTGTCTGTCTGTGGCATCACAGTGGATGAACCGATTTTGATTTAGTTTTTTTTTTGTTTGAAAGGTGATTTTGCGGAAAGTGTTCTTAGCTATGTTTGAATAAAATCGGTTCAGCCGTTCAAAAGTTATGAGCGTTTTACTGTTTGAATCGGGGTGTTTTCGCAAGATAAATGTGCCGGGGGTTTTTTAAATTTTGAAATATTACTTGTTACATTTACATATACAATTGAGGCAGCCCCGGTAAGCAATTAAGAATACTTGTGTTGGGCCTGACTCGCTCCTATCCTCATTTTAAACATAACATCAATTTCGAATAAAAAAATTAGAATAAAAGAAACAAACATAAATAAAAATAAAATAATGATGATGATTATATATAATATTTTTTTAATTTTTAATTATTGCTAATTTAACTGTACGACTTATGATATACTCATTGTAATTGTTTGCATGGAATGAAATAAAGCTTTTTTATTTTATTTATTTATTTTATTTATAAGGTTTTCTACGTTTTCTTTTTACATTTTCTCCCGTCAACTGTCACAGTATCATAAGTTTTTACTTACTTCATAACAATTAAAAACATGTTACTCTATCCGGTAGGTAATTTTATTTTGTATGTAAATTTTTGTTTATAATAAAAAAAAATTGTTTGAATATAATGTGATGAGGAGGGATGAAACGTATGATACTGAAAGAGTTATGAATATTAAAGTGGATGGAGAGAGATAGGGATGACAAATAAAAGATGGATGGACTGCGTGAGGAGTGATATGAAAGAAAAGGCAAGGAAGTGATGGCGTGACGTGAGACAGGACTGTACGGAAGAATAAAACGTGTTGCGCCGTCCCCAAATAACATGGGATAAGGGCAGGAATATAATTTTTTCATTAAATATAATAGATGATTCCGATCTTAATCCCCCTGAAAAACAACGCTGAAACAAACTGAAAGGTGAAGGTCTAATAACAGTCTAGACATTTATTAAAAGATCTGATTATGCGAAAACAATGTCTCAAAGTTTTCTTCAAGAGGTTATGGATAGCTCTTAAAAATTAAAGAGATTAAAATTAGATAGCCTTATAAATAAATAGAGCATCAATCATTCAAAGCACTCAGTTAAACAAGGTTGTCAAGCACCCAGAACAAACCTTGAGTCATTTAAACATTCCCATTAAACTTAGTTACATTGTACTCAGAAACAACTTTTATTTTTGGTGATAAATCGCTGTTTAGGTATTGTAGCGCGTACTGTAATAGACGCAAAAGTTTATGTGCTAATGGGTCGTAGTTAAACTTAAGTTATAGCCACTGACTTATATAATAATGAAAGGAACCAACGCGCGTTTTTCTAGCGTCACAATTTAGTCATCTTCTTCATTTCGTGTGAGTATGTGACCTTTGGTGTCAGAGTTAATTAAGCCGCCTCTGGGAACCCCACAGGCCTCTGACTTTGCTATTTCAGACTTACATTAACTATATAATTCCAGGTTTCCTCACGATTTTTCCCTTCACCGTTGCCTGTGATGTCCAAGATAATCTTGTGTTGTCCTGGTACGTGTCCAGATTAGAACCCATGACCTCAAGCACGAGAGATGAGGTTTTAGCCACTGGGCCACCACAATGTAGACACACAAGACTGATTTAATAAAATTTAAAATTTTAATTGTTTGGTGAACGCGTACCTATAATCAAAAATTCTAACGGTCGTATTCTTACTGTTTAAATCTATGATACAGGGCTTCTAACTTATTTTCATGAGAAAATGACAAAAAAGATTCATATCTTCGTATTAAGTACGAAAAGTTGATCACAGTGAGATAAATAAGTGAGTCTAGGCAACTGTATAACTATATAGAGATAATCGTTTAAACGTTATTCGATAGGGCACCGATTATCACAAATGTATTCATTTGCGGAATCTGATATCTTCTCGTGACGTATCAAGACGTTAACGGCAAATGAGCTGGTTAATGTCTTTAATTAATAATGCAATGATACTTAGTTCTATTGTTTTATTAATATAGAATGGATTGGGTAAACCTGACAATTTACATGATTTGATTGGATTGGCTGGTGGGCTGCGTGTGCGTGTTTTTTTGCTTTCGTCGTTTCAGACAATGAACCTGCCATGTTGTCTCTTCACCAGCCTTAGTTGACTGGTAAAGAATGCCAAATGCATTAAGTCCATCATTGTACCTATGTACATGAAGTTTATGAATAAATAAAACAAATCTTTGTATGGCCAATAGATTTGTTCCGGGTCTGGCTGTTTATGTATTTGAGTTTTAATGTTTGTACTCACACGATTTAGGGTACGTTTCTTGTATAGGACAATTTTTCTAAAAGGAAAAATAGGAGAATTCTTATCATGTCGGAGGATACATGCATGATGAAAGAAAGAAAGAAAAATGAAAAAATCATTTTTTTTTGTTAAAGCTTATTTTTCGTGTTAAAATTAAACAATAATAAAAAATAAAACCTCATGCGAGACCAAAAAGGCTCCTTTCTATCTCAGCATGACGTGCAGCGTTATCCAAAAAGAAAATAACTCTGCGCTGGTATTCTGATAAGTCCCACTGTTAATGCCACGGGCATACTCACGGCAACGGAAGACACTTAAAAAAATCAAAATTCATAATTATGTGTAAGTATAAAACAAATATAATAAATAAAATATAATATATTAAATACAGGACCGACGCGACGCCGCACGCTGTGTCAACGCACAATGATAATTTTTGTCGAAACCATAGACTAACGTCAGAGTGTGAAGTACGCCTGTATTTACCAAAGAATTAAGCAGACGTGTACTTTAGCTTAGTCAGTACACCCATGACCCACATTTCGCCTAGTCTCATGTGATGGGGCTAGCCAATTCAACTGGGTACACATATATACTCCTGGTTACTTTTGAGAAATGCCCGATCGCAAACCCAATAGCACTAAACTCCTGAGAATCGAACCTTAATCTCAGCACTAGCACATGCCTCCACTAGATCAAGAGACAGCCAAATGATAAAACGGTTAATTTTAATGGAACTGAGAAATGTTTCTAATATTATGTAAAGTCGTTGTTAACCTATTAGGGAATGCACATAAACAAAGGAATATTATACCGCATAAATATTCCATATTGGTCTTTAAGACAAACAAATAGATACGCAAATGGGAAACCACGGTCCAAAGTTTTCGCATAATTTGTACCCGGGTCTGGAAACAATAACACTCGTATATAATTATTGACATATTGATCCATAATTAGTAATCAATTTTACCGAATACCCACAGGCGTAGAATAATAGCTATCCTATGTTAGGGGACTTTTAGGAATATTAATTATGATACACTGTTAACAATAAAGATAATAATGCCGATAAATTGCCAACTTGCCTTGAGCAAGCGTGGTAATAAATGCATCTTCTGTGTATGAGAAGAGTCTTTTGCTCGGCAATGGAACAGTACCAGGTTTACTGGCTGGTAAACAATAAAGATTGTTAACACGGTTAAATTATTGTGCGGTCCATTGTTGATTCCCATATTGGTAAGCAGAATTTTTTTTTTGGAAAATGTTCTAAATGAGGAAGCCTTAAATATGAAATACCAATAGTGACATTTCATGGCCGAAATAGAAACAAGGCTCAAAATTCGTTCTGTCCTGTAATTTGCAACACTTCTCAAAATTTGAAAAAAATATTTTAGTGCTTGTAATACGTAATATAGAAGTGTTATACTACTAGGTGTAACGTCCACACCTATATGAATTAGTGTAGGTACCTATGTATGTAAATATTGTAATAAACCTACCAATACTAAGAATCCACGGTCCGTCTGTCTGTCTGTCACCAGGCTGTATCACATCAACCGTGATAGCATTTCAACAGTCTGTTGAAATTTTGCACAGATGATGTATTTCTGTTGCCGCTATAACAACAAATACTAAAAACAGAATAAAATAAATATTTATGTGGGGCTCCCATACAAAAAACGTGATTTATTGCCGTTTTTTTGCGATAATGGTACGGAACCCTTCGTGCGCGAGTCCGACTCGCACTTCGCCGGATTAAAAAAAAATAAGTGAGGATTTTCTTGTTTGTTCTTCTCCTTAACAATCTACTTTTATGAATGGACGAAGGAATCATATATTTTTAAATTTAAATTTTGGCTTCAAAAATGCCGCTTAGTGGCCGAATTGAAATAAAGAATTTGACTTTGAATTTGAAATATGTATGAAAAGACTCTGTTGACAGAATGATTTACATTGGACAAAATCTTACACAATTTTATAACAAGTAATTTTCAAGTTCACAAAAAACTTTCCAGGAGAAATCCTCGAATTAACAAGAATGACGAATAAAACAAGATTTTCAGGAAGCGTACCTATCAAGACTAAATATCGTCGAAAAAAAATCATTCATACGCCGATAACGAGAACGCTAAATAATCTCTCCTTTGATTTCAGGTTCAAAGTTTTCTCTAAAATGAAAACACTGTTACCTTTCCACAATAAATTCCTAACGTAATTCACACCTGAATAATTTCAAAAGTAAACAAACATAAAATCAGTATACAAATTCCTGTATACATATAGAATTACCCCATTTGTATATTTTATTTATCAAATAAGAGTTGATCCGGGACAAAGGTCGTAGGTATACCTACGTATAAGCCGCTTATTTTCGAACAGATTGTAAAAAAGAAGCGTAAAAAACAGATGTTAAAGGCTCGCCGCAGACAGTTTGGCCTTGTAAAGTTGTTCTGAAATTTCTTTACAATATAGATCCAACGGCTAGCGGCTTCACCACCGTGAAAATTGTCCCAAGGAAAAATTGCATAAATCCTAATCCAAAATATGACCCACACGTACCCGTAAGTTTCATCTAAAGCCAATCAGGCGTTAAGACGTCATAAGGTAACAAAAAGCCAGACCGACAGAGTTACTAAACAGGGATATTATATGAAAACTCGCTATCGAATAGTTGTAGCGTTGTCTCGTCGCGCCTGTCTGTGAAAACCTAGATGCTTATTCTATTTCAAACATTATTTACATTGAATGATTCACTATGAGTGTTTATGGCAAAATACAATGGTGTACAGGATCTGTGGGTGTCACGAAAACAAACAAAAGGATTCTATAAGAGGAGGCGACAGTACCTTCAAACAAGTACTCGTGTAAAAAGATGTCTAGACCCTGAAAGCGATTCTCATATACATATAGAATTGGTATAACATTCTGCAATGTTTTCAAACGTATGCTTTCAGAACCTACGTGTTCTGAATCTCGTATTTTTCAGTCGATATTTATGAGGTTTACTTTTGAATACGGTACTAAAATCATATTCGTAAGTGAAAATAATGGGATGGATTTACAAGTAAATGGAAAAGTTATAGCTATTAAAGAAGAAGATAAATGATATTTACTATTAACGTCTGAAAAACTATAGTTGCAAGGAAAAATAATCATCATGCCTTCCTATTTAGTTGAGATCGGTGCAATTTCTTTAACATTCAAACTGCCCTACTCATGTTATATCAATTAGTCATCACCTTTCTATACCATATCTATTTTCACACATGCCATCCATTTTTTCTTTGAAATTGTCTATTTTTATATTTTATAGACTCGCTCTTGACCACTTCACTCATCACCTGTTGGTAAGCGATGATGTGATCGACGGTGAAACACGTTTGCTTAGAAAACACAGACTCCGGCAGGGAATTCCACTCCTTAGCTGTACGCATAATAAAAGTGTTTCCAAAACTTTTTATGCGTATGGGTGGGATGTCCACAATGTACCGATGGCGCATCGCCGTACGTCTGGTAGTCCGATGATGAAACGGGTAAGGTGGTATTAAAACGTGCAATTCCATTGCACACTCTTCGAAATGTAACCGATAAAAAACCGACAAGCTGGCAACGGTTTTCAAGGCCTTGGAGCTTTGATTTGACCAGTACATCATTGTGTCATACTCTTTTAGAGATTTATACACCCACACATCAATATTCATGCCTAAAACTTTCCTCACGACATTTATATCAATCATCTGCATCACGTACCCATACCACCCACACCGATTTCCACATACCTTTTTAGACACCGATGGGATTTTCAGTATTTATATTTATTTTGTCAGGACTTTAAAAGAGACTGTGACCTCTGAGTTTGTTTCGGCCTTTCTTCTCAGAGTAGTCAGATAGGAAACGCCGACCTCATCTAGTTTAAAAAAATATGTTAGACATGTAAAAACGTTGCTTTTGCACAAACCAACTTACAGAAATTAAATCATTTATCATTTATACTTATTTCTTATTAAATCCTTGCAAGTACAAAGAAAAATATTGTTCATAATTATTTCAAAGACCCATATAATCTAAACAAACCCAACAATATTAGAAACATGTTCACTAACTTTTCGTCCAACCATTGTATACCCTACAATCTACTTCCCAATGCAATATACAAGTTACTCCACTCTATACAATTGTACGATGCACATGATTTAAGACCCGCGGAAGTTAATCCACGAACAATACCTACTAACTTACTTACTTAGCAAGTACTAGTTGCTTTACAAACATCACTACGTACTCATTAAACCCAGCTTCATATTGCTATTGTACTATATACTCTCCAATTTTGATTAGCCTTTAATATCTCAAAAGCGTCCCCCATATCTTGCCTGAGACTCCCTTTCTGAATCCTCAAACCAGCGTCACTACGCTCTTCCAGGTAATTTCGTTACCGTTTTCTGGGCCGACCTCGAAGACGCTTTTTATCCTCTTGCATGGAGTTTACTAGGCTTTACAACCAAAACATTGGCAAATGCAACACAACCACATTTCTACTAGCGGTTCAGTTGCCATTGTATACCCCGCCATCTACTTCCCAATATACTGAAGTACCCCACTCCATACACGTGACGTCAGAACCGCGGAAGTAAATCCACGAACAATACTAACATTCTAACTTCAAGTAGGTCCTTGTTGATATGATGTAGAGAGGAAAGTAATTGACTGTGATGAATAGCGACCGGGAATACGATCACAATCGGATTGTGTTTTATTTTGGGAATTAAGATGAAATGTATGAGAATTGTTCAGAGACCTTTTCTTGAAGTGTTAAGGTATATTTATTGAACAATTAGAATCATGTACCGTTCTTCGTCTGTACTTATCAAAGATCTCGATGGCACGCATCCATTGCTCATTATACTCAGTTTTATATTGTTATTTTACTGCCTACTCATTTATTTATCTGTCCAATTATCTAAACTTCACGCCAAAAGATATCTATAAAGTAGCGGTCAAAAACCGTGAAAAGAGTGAGGCTATTTCATTTGGAAATTTAATAAATCTGAAGTTTAAGAATAACACAGCGTATTGTTAGTTAGCTTGTTTGTTTCACCTAGGACTCTGGCTATCTTCAACTAAAACAAAAGGTAATTATGTGTTAATTATTACAATTTGATAGATTCATTCATACTTATAATAATAGCGTGTTACTGTAGGCAATAGAATAGAATATAATAATTGTTTATTTGCACCCAAAATAGGTTAGATACAGATATTATTTATCATATTAAGTGTTCTTTATACTTCCTACCTTAACTAAGGCACCTAAACAGTTTTATAAAACTAACCTTGTGGCCATGCTCACTTTCTTAAACAGGTTAAAAAGCACATATGCAGCTTGACTTAGTTTTTGGCACACTTCTTCTGTTTGTGACTTCCAATACCTATTTATCATTATACCTAGGAATTTAGCAACTGTTACTTGGTGAAGTTTTCATCCATTATGACATGGATGGTGAAATTCGTTGAATAAAATACATAGATACGTTTTCGGAATATCAATCATTAAATTATTTTGGTCAAGCCAGTGTATAATATCCGCTAACGTATTATTTATGTTGTCCTTATAATGTATTTCTGTCAAGCCATATCAAGGTAGGCACAAGCATTACCTACTGACCGTGGAAAACTCAGGATACTTTCACAAGAGGGGATACTTAATACTTTAAAGTACCTAAAACAACTGAATTACTAAAGAGCAGACAGATAAAATGGCGAGAAGAAAACTTTTCTTCAGCGAACTATTCATTAATTGTGAAGAACACGAGAACGCTTTCCAAAAACAAAGCAAAAACTTGTGGAACTGGAACGTTCGAGAACGAGAACCTTTTTGTTATGGACGGACGCATTTGTGAGAATAAATGGTTAATTTGTAGAACTGTGAGTTACTGGAAAACTGGTCCTGAAAAGTATTTTTGTGGATGTGGGTAGTACAAAAGAAGTTTTGTGAAATAATTTTTTACCCATGTTTTACTAACCCGCCCCAGCGAATCTCGTAACAAGAATGAATTGCCAGATCTGCTGAGCATGATATTATTATGTTTTCATTAAAGTGACTAAACATTAAAGCATTTTCACGAGCATTACAATATATTGTAACGTTCTTACGAATGGAACAATACAGACAAATGCTCAGTTTCCCAATGCATTTCCATGTTATGTAACGTTCTTGCGATTGTTCGACTTTGTGTTCGACGTAATGTTCACGGCGAGTGAGCATGGGTCCATATTGGCTCACCTAAAGATCTTTACCCGAAATTGTTCTTAATAATGGTTTGTAATCCGAATGATCACTCTTCCTAAAATTGTACAGCCTAATGTTTTCATTCATACTATTTGTAGTGCTACCGGCGATGTTCGTAACACTCATGTTTCCGAAACTTGAAATTAATAATTTCATTAATGTAAATATATTTAAACTCCTACTGTTTTTTATCATGACGCTTTTATCCCTAAACATAATTACCATAATATTTTCACTCATATTCAGAAAAAACATTTACCAAGTGTAATAAAAAATATATGTGGGTAATTATGTCTAAAAAATCAACTGTTTAGAATGATTAAAGGTCGTTTCACTGATTTTTGTCTTGAATGAATGAAATTCAGGCCAGAGTGTCGTCTTGGGGGCACTATGAAAAAAATACTTAGAATATTTCGCGACCAATTTCGAGGTAGCGCTCGCCGGCCGCTGCCGCGGCACCGCTCGCTTCGCTCGCTCGGCTCGCGCGTAGTTGGTCACAGTTCTAACCTAACCTAACCTATGGATATCTTTGCAGGTACACACCGCTATAAATAAAATTAAAGTTATGTTAAAATAAAGTCACGCAAAATTAATGTATATAATACTGATTAATATGAATAAAAAGAAATATAAACAAAAAAGATATGACTTTGAATAATAGTGTAAAAGATGGTTATGTTGAGAAAATATAGGAAAACAAATAAAAGTATAATAAATGTTTATTGCTACTGACATTATGAAGTTGAATGCTTCGGAATTATGAACATTAGAGACAGAGTAGTTAGGAATTGTGATTGTTAGGATGAAAAATGTTAGGAAGAACATTTTCGGATTTCGAATTATCGGAGTTAAAAATTTAGGTGAACTTTGGCGCACCCAGTGAGCATATATCTGTAACATTTCTTTGTACCTTGTGTTCATTATTGACCACACTCCACGTCACCCGCGCTCCAGCTTTTGCTTGATACAATGTTACACCAAAACGCTCATTGGTTTTTAAAATCAGGTTGTAACAAAACATCGAGCGTCATGTTCGAAGCCACAGAACAGAAAAGACGCCTTCTACAGTTCAAAGCAGTTCGAGTAAATTTAAAAATAACGAATGCTGCAATATTCTGGTACAAGTAAATGCTCTAGTCTATACTCATCTTAAATCCAAAGAATGCCGCGCAAATATCGTTTGAAATGATATGCACTGGGTAGAAATACTGATACTTCAGGTCTAGGTACCTGGCAACACGCTTAACTTTTCTGTCATTTTTGTTGCCGTCAACGTCAAGTTGACGATAAAAGTTGCTTTTTAAAAGAAAATGATTTCTTGTCATAATGGCATCAACTGATGGCGTCAATTATCCTGAAATCCCTCATTCTGAAAAGATCTCACAGTGAAACGACAGTATGGTCAAAGAGGTATTGAAATAAACTGCCATAATGGGTGATGCTACGGATTGACAGGTTACATTAACTTAGATTTAAGTAAAAGTATATATATATATAAGTATTGTAACACACCTCATTACTATAAATATTAATATTCCTGTAACAACTAGCGCCATTTGTGCATAAAGTAGTGAACTGTTTTTGATTACGATTCCTTTGAGGAACGTAAGTTATAGAGGACTCACTTAGTCAACTTCATTGATGGCATTGTAAGTGGTTCGAAGTAGAACCACTAGTTGTCGCTGTTTATTGACCGACGCTTTCTGAATCGCGGTGTTAAAAAAACATTTTTGCAAAAAAATACTACCGACTTCCAAATGAAAAACTACAAAGTGAAAAATAACTTAACTTTTGGAAGTCGGTGTCTTTCGTAGGAACCATTTTTTTGCGATATGGACACCGACTTCCAAAAGTTAAGTTATTTTTCACTTTGTAGTTTTTCATTTGGAAGTCGGTAGTATTTTTTTGCAAAAATGTTTTTTATTTTTCGCTTTTTAGTTTTACCTACCTAATAGCAAGTTGTTTATTAAGGTCCCTATAACTCCAGAATAGATTAACCGAATAACATGAAACTTGAACATAACCGTTGAAATGAGAGATCTGCGTACCCCTTTAGAGCGTACTGGCGTGATGTTATGTTATGAAATGGTATAAACATCAAACAGACATGCGATTGCAGCAATCCCGAGAGTTTTGCCGTTATTTATTGAAGAGTTCTGTTGTGTATCTCCGAAGTTCTACATCAGACGTTCACCAAATTAAAATGGGACCAATTTCGAAACATACTCTTTCAAACAAAAAAAGAATTTTCAAAATCGGTCCACAATTGACGGAGATATCGGTGAACATAAATAAAAAAAAAAAAAAAAAAAAAAAAAAAAACATACAACATACAAGAAGTCGAACATAGAACCTCCTCCTTTTTTGTAAGTCGGTTAAAAATCACCGCCAGTTTCAAAATTCAAAATCACAGTCACTTCGACAGATTATTGTTGTTCGTCAACGCTATTCCCAGCTAGCAGTAAGGTGCATCTGCGGATCCTCGTCCTATTTGGAATGGTCACGTAGAACGCCCCTGATAGTTGGTTCTTTAGCCCGTATCCTTATCCTTAAGGAATATATTTTTTGGATTAGAGGGCTAAGTACCCCGCCTTCGTCCGAGCGGACTTGGCTGTGTATACTACGCCTAATTATACTTAATAAATGTAAACAAAGTCTGTATCTGCTGCCCTACTTGGAATAAACACCAGCAAACCATCTCAGTGTTTCCTTCGTACCTGTGACGTCACGACTAACTTCCTACAGTACCTATATTATAAGTATAAGTATCACGACTGATCTTCAAAAAACAAGACATATTTCTGAAAAAAAACAATTAGAAATTTTAACAATTAGAAAAAAAATAAGATTTCATATGGCTATTTTATTTTCGGAATAATGATGACACTAGAAACAATACGATCGCTATAGTAAAAATATCCTTTATCTACCTACCAGCACTCCGCCCGCGACTTCGTTCGCGTGATTTCGTATATCCTATAAATGATTTTCTTATTTTATTATTAAAACAAAAAAAAATGGGTATCGTAGATATCTATCGGCTTAGCCTTTATCCCAATTATTGTTGGGGTCGGCTTCCAGTCTTACCAGATTCAGCTGAGTACCAGTGTTTTACATGGAGCGACTGCCTATCTGACCTCCACAGCCCAGTAACTGGATAACACGGTACCCCTTGGCAAGACTGGTGTCAGATCTCAAGCTTATGACTACCCGTAACGACTGTCAAAGATCTTCAAATGACAGCCGGGACCAACGGCTTAACGTGCTTTCCGAGGCACGGAGGAAACTCGGTATGTTGAAACGGTCACCCATCCACGGACCGAACTCGTCAAGCTTTGCTTAACCTTGAAGATCTACCCGTGCGGCTGTTATTATTTAGCCACGAGCTCCCCATGGGTATCGTAGATATACAGGGTTCATTGGATTGGGATGATTCGTTATTTAACTTAAAGAAAAATAAATTTAAGGTTACTGCCACAAAGTAAAATCCTCCCCTAAAACTTATCAAACCCTTTTTTCCCCGTTGAGGGTCGAGTTTTGAACAACCTAAAAATGCTATCCACTCTTTTCTTCTCTTTTTTATTTTTATTTATTTATTTAAAACTTCATGCACAAAAGTACAATGGCGGACTTAATGCTTTTTCGTTTATGTTAGTCAGATTGCGCAGTGAGATTCCTCAAAACAAACTTTAACACCCTTAACTCTATCTGGGGTGGAGTTTAAAAATGTTTTATATAGATTTTGATTATTAAATTTATCACCAAGGAATTCAATTTTTCATACAAACTAATGTTGACCCTTTTCACCTCCTTATAGGTTGAATTGCCGCAAAATTGCGCCTTAGTGCTCCCCTAGAACCCTACGTCAAAAACGAGACTCTGACCAGTAAGATTCTTAGCTTAAGTTAGTTTCGAAAAACTTATAACGACAACCTCTGTTGTTTCCTAAGGTTGGTATTTGTGCCAAAATTCAAATTTATAAACGCAAGAAATAAGATTCTTCGAAAACACTTTAACACCCTCTGAATCGTATTTTGGGAGTACATAAGTAAAACTAATAATGACAACCTTTATTGTTCACTTAGGATGGGTATTTATGACGATTTTCAAATGTATTAACCAAAGAAAAAAGATTTTCAAAAACATTTTAACACCCCCTATTTATGTTTTGGACGTAGTTTTGAAAAACTTATAATGAAAACCTTTTTTGTTTATTTAGTTTAGCTTTAACATATGTAATATCATAGTTTTAAGTAGATTGTAAGTCAACCTTTGTGGAGAGAAAAAAAAAAAAATTATTTATTATTTATTTATTGACCCAAGAAATCAGATTCTTCCATACAAACTTCAGCACCCCCTAAATCATCATTTGGGGGATATTTGAAAAACTAATAATGACAACGCTTATTGTTTTTTTAGGATGTTATTTATGTCAACTTTCAAATGTATTAACCCAAGAAATAAGATTCTTCAAAAACACATTAGTACCCCCAAAATCGTCTTTTGGGAGCAGTTGCAAAAAACTAATAATGAAAACCTTTATTGCATATTGAGGTTGGTGTTTATGTCCAGTTTCATGTTTATCAACCCAAAATATAAATCTTAAAAAAAAAAATACTTCCCAATCATCTTTTGGGGGTAGTTTTGAAAACCTATAATAAAAACCTTTATTGTTTATTTAGATTGGAATTTATGTCATGTTTCAAGTTTATTACCTGAAGTAATAAGATTCTTCAAAAAAACTTAACACCCCTAAATCGTCTTTTGGGGGTAGTATCAAAAAATAATAATAACAACCTTTATTATTAATTTAGTTTAGCATTTGTGGCAAGTTTTAAGTTTATTGACCCAAGAAATCTGATTTTTCCATACAAACTTCAACACCCCCTAAATCATCATTTGGGGGTAGTTTCGAAAAACTAATAATGTCTATCTTTATCATTTACTTAGAATACTATTTGTGCTAAGTTTCAAGAATTTTGTCCGAAGGAATTAGATTTTCACACAAACTTTCAATCCCCTTTTTACCCCCTTAGGGGTGAAATTCCCAAAAATCTTTTCTTAGTACACACTTACGTCACTTGAGGAACCTTTCTGAAAATTATTTAATATTTTATTATTTATTTTTAAAGTATATATTTTATTTATCTCCTTACAACAAAACCATAAAAATGAGAAATAATGATTAATAGCATGCATCTCCATAGCATGCATCTCCTCGTAAAGTGTTCATTAATTATTTTTTGTACTTACACTATATTGGATAGACAATTTAATAACGAACCAGTTGCACCTTTTTTTTAAAAGACCAAAATTCTATTTTATAAAGATTTTATTCTAATATTTGGGCGTATTCTCTACTGTAATTCATGCGCCACCAGTGTGCCGCTAGGGCACTAAGAATGCTCAAAGTTGGTCAGGGTACGGCTTTGATTGCCAATTTTAATAAATAGTCACACAAAATACATTCCATTACGAACTCGTGCTCTTCCTACAATACAAACCTACCTCCACACTCAACATATATAAAAAAAAAAACATAAAAACAAAAAGCAATTGGAACTGCAATTAAAACAGTCCACTCAAATGATTTTATAACTGTTTTAATTTTTACAGCACCGGCCGCTCAAAATGGCCGTCCGCAAACGTGATAGATTTAATTTACTTTCATACATAACGCGCATAATGTACGCATTTAAAACAGAAATTGCCGAGGATACTGAGAATTTAATATTACAGAGCATTCTTGTAGGCAATAGCGTGATTTTCAGATTAGTTCATTATAATTTTTAAACGAAAACACACCTTTTATGGAGGAGGCTTTAGGTTTTTACGACACGACGTTAACGAAGGAAACGAGTTCAAAACTAGTTAAGCATTCCAAACAATACATGAATGTTAATAAGAAAGGATGAAGTTGTTATTTGAAATAGGAATCAATTTAAAATTTTCAAATTTCTTAATTTCATTTAGGCTATTAAGCGGCACTTTTGAACGTAAACAAATAAATTTATTGGTTGATTCTTCGTAGGATGGAGAAGAACGGACAAGAAACGCCACACTTAAACTTAAAAAAAAAGTATTTTACAATTTTTACATACACATTGAAGTAAACACAAATTCATATACGTGAGGACGATGCACCCAAACTAATACTACTATACTACATATATACGTAGATATTTAAAGTATTACAAACACTAACAGGTAAAATCATTCATTTGATAAATAGGAAGAAGGTGCTCACATACTTACAAATATTGCAAACATAGGTAAATATATAGATAACCAGTTTAATTTTGTCTACACTAAAGATTGTACTATGGAGCAGGACCAGCATAATAGATTTATACCGCGGCTTCGGTCCAAATCTGACCGAAGATAAAAATACCCACACTCAACGAAAGTGTAGCCTTCAATAAATTCTAGAGACTCTCTATCTAATCGCTCTCTTACTGCTGAAAATCATGACTCCTTTTCAACATACCTACGGTCTTTCCGATCAACAGTTTGCGGTGCTGATAGGTACCTCCAGTAAGCTCTTATATTTGACCGGACCGTTTGGGGCTTCGGCTATTTACAAAACAATAATTAACAAATAAACAATTTGCCCTCGTATTAGTTTAGAGTATTATCTATAGTATTAGCAATCACTGTAAACTATACTACAATCCAACTATCCTCGCCCACGATTCTAAGTTGATTCAAAGAATAAATTAATTTAAGTCAAGTCGGATCCAGTAACTGCAGCATTTAGAATCACTGCCAGTTTAATACACCATTTAAATTTTACGGAGAACTGAAATACAACAGTCATTCTACGAGGAAGTGCCACAAAACAAGATCTCACAAAGGCAGCAAAAGTAAACTTCGTGATGGGTCGACGCGATTCGATTCATATCACACTGATCCGCGATTTTAACTAAAATAAATTGAAAGTACATTTAAATGTACCTACGCAATGCGAGGCAATTTGACCGATATGCACTTGAATTCCCTGACGGATCAGTGCTCTTGGCAACATTATTATTGCTGCACATTAATGAACTGTTAAACCCCGGAACTTTTGGGTATGCAGACGTAAACACTGTTGCTGTGAGATACGTGTCGGGCCTCAGTCTCTCTGGGAGGCCATGGTTGAACGCTTGAACCAATTCTTAAAGGAATTCAATCTGGCCAATCGAATAGGGAATTCAATCTGGTCAGTTTCAATGCTGCTATGAGCGAAGGCGTGTCTTTTTTCCGCTAAAAAAACCGGTCATGAACGGAGTACTGCTCTCACCTCTGGAATGGATTTGCGTAATACCAGCTTGATGCACTTGAATCAATTGACAGACGGGCCAAGAGGCTTATTGGTAACTATGTACTAGTCGCTTCAATGCTCCAGAGCCTCGAACATCGACACCGATTTGCCTGCTTGTCAGTTACATTTCGAGGAGTGTGCGACGGAACTGCACAATTTCATTCCGCCTAGCCCTTTCCATGATCGAACTACAAGACGTACGGCAATGTGCCATCGGTACATGGTGGACATCTTATCCACACGCACAAAGCGTTTCGCTAATACTTTCAATGTGCGCACAGCTAAGGAGTGGAATTCCTGGCCGGGGCCTTTGTTTTCTGATAGCTACAACCTTGGGGTATTTAAGTTAAGAGTAAATAGGTTAGTTCTAGGCAAGGGTTTTACACCGTCGACCACATCAACGCTTACCATCAGGCGAGATAGTGGTCAAAAGCGAGCCTATTGATAAAAAGTAACGATATTTTTAGAAAATAAGTCCGCGATATCGCCTATTGACGCAATTTAAATTGCATCACCTTCATCAGAACAGTATCTTAGAGTAAATTTGTTACCTACTTACCTATAATTCCCCGAAGAGTTTTGGCTGACTTATAGGTACGATGTTTTCCTTCACAATTTTGTTTGGAATTCATTAGTAAGGCAAGTTCATTCATGGTATGGATGGTCTGGTCTGTAAGGCGCAATTGAAATTTTGAATGGTATTCTGTAGTTACGTTTGCTTTTGCTGAATTCTCAGAATGGACTATAGTTTATTATGAATCGTGTTGGATTCCGTAGGTTGGGTCTAGGTATTTTGAGAAGAGTGATCTCGATTTCATGTAACTTTAAAAATACAGGAACATTTTTAAATACACTATTGAAAAATGCATGAAGAAAGATAAGTCTTAGGTTTTTTTTTTTTTATGAGAACATTGTGCATCCATACTTAGTTACATCACATACAAATAAAACCGGCCAAGTGCGAGTCGGACTCGTACACGAAGGGTTCCGTACCATTATCGCAAAAAACGGCAATAAAACACGTTTGTTGTATGGGAGCCCCACATAAATATTTTATTCTGTTTTTAGTATTTGTCGTTATGGGACACTCAGAAAGTTTTGCGAAACTAAAAAAAATTGTTCTATACGTACATATATTTTTATTAAATCTTTTCAAAGTACTTTCCACCAGCCTCTATACAAAGATTCATGCGCCTAAACCAGTTTTCAAAACACTTTTTCCAGTCCGCCGCAGACACCTCGTTTACAGCCTGCTCGAACGCAGCCAGCGCATCTTCCGGCGACGAAAATTGTATCCCTTTGAGCTGATTTTTTATTTTTGGGAATAAAAAGAAGTCACACGGTGCTAGATCAGGGCTGTAAGGAGGGTGACCCAGGAGTTTGACTGGCGTGCTGTCCAGGAAGTCCCTCGTTTTGAGTGCGGTGTGCGCAGGTGCATTGTCGTGGTGGAGCAGTAGCCCGCGGAGCCCTGTGTTTGGTCGCTTGTTGCTTATAACAGAGAAAACTTCTGGCAAACATTTGGTAGTATACCATTCGGCATTAATGCTTCTTTGATCCCGTAAGGGAATTGATACCAAGTGGCCAGTCAAATTAAAAAAGCTAGCGATCAAAATCTTACCCCCGCTTCTAGATCGCTTCACTTTGGTAGGCGTTGGCTCATTTTGAAACACCCAAACAGTCGACTGGCGCTTGGTTTCTGGGTCGTATTGATAAATCCAGGACTCATCACCTGTAACGATGTCGTAAACACGCCGAGACGAGCCTGCTTCAAATTTGTTAAGCATATCACGGCACCATTCCACCCGGGCCTGCTTCTGAGCATCGGTGAGGTTGTGCGGCACCCAGCGTGATACTATCCTCCTCACGCGAAGATGGCTGTGTAGAATCTCGTGAACGCTTCCCGATCCAATCTTCAATATGTGTTGAATCTCCTGATATGTAATTCGCCTATTGTCTTGGATTAAATTTTTCACTGCTAGCACGTTTTCTTCGGTAACAGCCGTCAAAGGGCGACCGCTTCTTTCGTCATCCCCCAAAGTTGGTCGACCGCGCTTGAATTCGTTATACCAACGATACACGGTTGCCTTGGAAGGGCCTTCATCCATGAATGCCATTTGAAGTCTATCGTACGATTCATCCGGTTTCAGGCAACACTTGAAATCGTATAAAATCATAGCTCTAAAATGTTCCCGGCGCAGATCCATATTTCAGTGAGACACAATACTTTGAATTAACTCGCAAAAAATGTGGAGGGAAATTTTGAAATTGGAACTTACTTATTTTTACTTATAAATAATCATATTTTCGAAAAACATTATAACTGGCCAGTCTCCCATATATAAAAACTTTTTTTCGCAATACTTTCTGAGGGGCCTGGTATAGCGGCAACAGAAATACATCATCTGTAAAATTTCAACTATCTAGTTATCACGGTTCATTAGATACAGCCTGGTGGCAGACAGTCAGACAGACAGACGGACCGCGGAGTCTTAGTAATAGGGTCCCGTTTTTACCGTTTGGGTACGGAACCCTAAAAACACAGAAACGGTAGAACATGCTCTGAATTTCATCGCAAGATTACTTTTCTGAGGGATGATTTTCAACATTCACACAATAATAACCACTTGCAAATACTGTCGGTTATAAACGCTAATTATTAGAGTAAGGAAGACAATGTTATTCTTAACAATATTAGTAGTACCATCGCCTTAAAACTCAATGTAAAGTCAACGCAAATTTCATAACTTGATTAAAGACAGGCACTCAATACAACGTGTTTACCTTCCATTACAGCACGAGTATGGAAATCATTCGATCAAATTAAAACAAACAACTCCTTGTATTAAAATAGCGGTTTTACACGCTTAAGAATCTTTAGCATCAATACATTTTATTTACGCTATTTTCATCTGTACAGCCTTAACAATAAGGTTTAAATTACCGTGAGTTGTATAGTGCGTAGGCGACTGCGTTCCCTTATTACCTTAGTACATATATTGAGACTAGTGATTAAGTCAATTTGTACGTGGTTTGGTGGCGTCTATATTTGAACGGTTTATGTGAATGTGCGATATTTTGTAAGTGGAAATAATTTGGTCCAGAAGAGGCTTTGGAAACGCAAAGGGGCATAATTGGCAGCAATCAAATCAAATCAAATATTTATTTGTCTGAATATGGTACATTATGGTCTTAAAAATTAATAAATGGTATCATCACATTCTGCCAAGTGTGGCGTGCAAATATAGGTACATACATTATAGAACATAGATTATTTGGCTAGAATTAACATCATTAATTGCATAATCACGAATAAAAAATACACAATACAATCCAACACATTAGAATTTCAGATATGCCAATAAAAATTTTTATAAAATATCGTAAACACACACAATTTATTTAGAATGTTAAGGTATCATTTAACGCCAGAGTATCAAAGAGATGAGATCTTATAGTATAGGATGTAAACAATTAAATTAGAATGTCAAAGTATAAAATATTAAAATTCAATTAAGATGGCTAAGTAACATTCAAATAGTCATTAAATTCTAAATTACAATTCCAATCGGATGTCCAAGTATAAAAGATTAAAATTAAATAAGGATGTCAAATTAATAAAAGAATAAAATTAAATAAGGATGTCAAAGTATAAAAGATTAAAATTTAATTAACATGACAAAGTATCATTCAAATAGTCATTTAAATTATAATAGCATTTATTACATAGCAGGTCGTTTTGTTTCTTTTTAAATCCATTTAAATGTAAGTCTTTTATTGATTTAGGAATTTTGTTATAGACTTGCGGGGCTATACAGAATATGCTTTTTCACATTAAGGCTGTTTTGGCTCTTCGTCCTCGTAAAATATCATTCCGCCTGTTACGTTTAACAGTGTCTGATAGATGGGGAAACAAGTGTGGATTCAACTTAACAAATAAGGCAGTTTCATAAATATACAAAGCCGGCAGTGTCAGAATTTTGTATTTTTTGAAATACGGTACACAACTGTCAGTGATTTGTAGTCCAAACATGGCTCTGATGGATCGCTTTTGTGCTTTAAAAGCGGTTTCTCTGTTTGTGGAATTACCCCAGAAAATAATACCATATCTTAATACAGATGCCACAAGACCATGATATGCCGTGAGTAGTGCATCTTTGTTTACTGTTGGAGCAAGTTTATACAGGGCATAGGACGAACTACTAATTTTCTTACAAAGCGCCTCAATGTGATCCTTCCAATTGAGCTGCCTATCAATAATTAAGCCTAGAAATTTTGCACTATCTACGTTGTGAATTGTTTTTTGTTTTTTTGTTTTGATATTGTACCTCCATTTTTGCGCTGGGTTTTCTATGGCCAAAGTGCATTATTTGGGTTTTTCCAAGATTGATTCTTAAGTTATTATTATTAAGCCAAGAGATTAATGAATTAACCGCGTTATTGAAATCAAGTTCATATGATTCAGGTTTATTGCAAGGTATTGTTACCGTACTATCGTCAGCAAAGAGTGTTATTGGGAAGTCTATGGCTTTGGGCAGGTCATTAATTAAGAACAGTAAGGGACCCAATACACTGCCCTGTGGTACTCCAAAATATACTGTGCGTTCTTTGGACAGGTATGTAACTTCTTCTTTAGTCTTTAAATTTAACTCTGATATAGCAGTAAATTGTTTTCTGTTAGAAAGGTAAGTACATATTAAGTCTAGAATGTTACCTCTTATACCATAGGAGTCAAGTTTATTTCTTAGAATATTGTGGTCAACACAGTCAAAAGCTTGCGTCATGTCACAATACACAGCACAAACAGGTGTTTTATTATCAATATTAGTCACAATTTTATTTAAAAAGACATAAATAGCCATATTAATTGTCATATTCTTCCGAAAACCTTTTTGCTCGTTACTCAATGATTGGTAAACAAAATAAATATGGTGATACATTTATTTATTTATTCATGAATAAGAGACAACCATACAGAGTAACTTAACAATAAACACAAAAATAGACAAAATCGTTTAAAGTAATTTTGACAATAAAATTTAGGCAGGTCAACAGTTGGATAATATGAAAATTAGATTGTAAAAAAATGGCTTGGTTGTCTTTGGAGTGATTCGCCCTATCCCCTCATACTAGTATAAAACTGTATCACAAGTGGATAGTCTTCCTCAGCCTTAGAACAACAGATTCCCACAAGGTTCCAGTTACGGTTAAACATAATCAAGCAGATTGATTATTTAATGTATAGGTAATACATTTTAGTAGAGTTATGTTAATTAAGTTACATGATTGGAATTGTCTGTCTTGTTTTGTGTTTGGATATGGGTGTAGGGATATCTAGATGTGTATATGTTTTATGTATGTTTCTGTATGTGTACAGTTATGTGTGCTTTATTATTTATGTGCCCCGTTATACCCAATTATTTAGTAGATTTTCAGTGCTGTTGTAGTCTAGTGTTTTCAAATATTTATCTATAGTTTTTTGCATATTTGGCTGTTAAGATTCCTCAATCTTAGGTTTTTACTTACTTTTTTGTAAAGGCTAGGTCCGAGATAATTGTGAAATTTGTCAGGCTACTTATCCCGGTAAAATGTTCCTTTGGTATGATAAAACACTTTTGCCGCGGGTGAAGTCGCGGGCAACAAATAGTAAGCTATAATTCTAAATTTAAATAGTTAAAGTATTTTTTTATCAAAATTCATGACGTGGCGTGGTGCGGGATCCACCAATCAAACTACTTTGTTTCAGCCTACGTCATAACACAACGAGTTTTGTAACCAATCAAGTGCATCAGAAGGCGTCACGACACGCCACGACACGTAAGTGTGTTTCCGTCTTTACTTTCGCATTTAAAATATTATTATGGATTTGGGTTGATGGTCCGACACTTTGGGCACTTTCGATTAAGCATAAACTAAGGAAGAAATCAAAAGTTACACCTATGGATATTAGTTTCTAAATAAGTAAAATTTCAAAATTCACGCGGACGAAATCATAGACAAGAGCTCTTCTTCTTAAATTTAGCTAGCAACGGATATCACCTCTAGTGGTACAATAATAGCGTCTCCCATTCCCCAAGTAAATAGGTTTCTACGCAAGCAAATGTATTTAAACCTCGACCATTTCTCCAAAGTTATTAACATGACTGATTCAATTGGTGTCGTATTCAATTGGCGTCGTCTATTATGTGAATTATATTGAGAACGATCGCTGTTGAGATTTTGGCGAGGTTCCATTTTGTTATTATGGTAACGAACCTATTATATTACTTCAGTTGACGCAATTACTTATATAATTTTCGCAAAATTATTTATTTATTTATTCATTTTATTTTAAACAAGGCTTACAGACTAACAAACCAATGACATAAAGAATGTAATATTAAACAAATAGCTAATAACAAGCCTCCACATATAGTTAATTGAAAAAAGTCGATAAAAAGAAAGTGCATACAAGGTAAGATAATTTTAGTAGTAAATAAGTTAGCTATCCTTGAAAAATGATTGTGCCAATAGCCGTCTCAAGGTCGCCACACTGGTACAAAACAAGTCGACATTAAGGTCCCCAGGTAGCTTATTGAAACAAAGTGCACTTCTTATTGAAAAAACATTCCGCCTATAATTAGTCATTGCGCTAGGTACACTCAATATTGGCCGCTGTCGTAATCCTATCAGGTTTGTGCGTAATGACAGATTAGCAACGAGTGCAGGGCAGTCAATGTGGCCATTTGCTATACCCAAAAGGAAACTCATGTCCCCAATATAACGTCTCATCTCCAGAGGAACGAAGTGGTACCGTTTGCAGCGGTGCTCGTAGTCAACTGAGTATTGCTGAGCCCTATAATCCAGATAACGTAGGAATTTTCTTTGGACGCCTTCAATACGGGACTTATAAGTCTCATACTGCGGGTTCCAAACCTGAGACGCGTATTCTAAATGGCTGCGCACGAAACAACAGTACAAGATCTTAACAGGTTTGAGAGATCGGAAACAGGCCGTGGTACGTAATATAAATCCCAGAGCTTTGGAAGCTTTTGCAACTATGCTATTTACATGCTGATCAAACAGAAGCATGCTGTCTATTATTACTCCTAAATCTCTCACGCTATTCAACCTGCCAATGAGCTGACCATTTAAGTTATACTGCTGATTTAATCATATTTTCTACCTAACATTGTCAACAAGTAAGTAAACTGTTGCCACGCTACACGCGCCACGCCATCTCCAGAAACGTGCCCTTACTTATAGAAAGCTACATTATCATCCCAGAAAATGCACGGTTCATGTCAAGGAATGAAATGTTAGCCATGAGACCAAAGCCGTGGGCAAAACCTTGTCTAACATAATCTAGATACCACTATACCTACTGGTTTCAAAGACATATAAAATAAAATACTTACAATTCAATTTATTTTAAGTTAATTTGCTTAAAACCACTCAAGAGAAAAGTTTTGGTCGGAAGAATGAGAACGTATGTGTAAAAAATAGTTATGTATTCAATTGTCATTACAGTTTATTATCATATTCTTTTCTTTCTTTTTCCGATTCGTGTTAATACATCGTCACTAATAAGTACAAATAATACAGTATTAGTCAGAACCGGCTCAGTGTTCCCAGAACTCGATTAATACGGTCTCATTAGACAAACAGACAACTCTAATTAGTGCTTGTGGCTAATTCATGATGTTTCTACCTTTGTATGCTTGAGGTTACTGACACGCCTTACCTACGGTTACCTATAGATTAATGTAGTGGATTATTTAATGTTTAGTTAAATAGTAACTGACTGGGCCATGTTCAATGATGAGTGGTCTTTGAGGCGTTGACCGTGATTGATAAATTATTTATTGATGGCTCAAGCTAGGTTGAAGGTTAATGTTAAAGATAACGTGACAGTTTAGAGACATAAGAAGCAATAATATGATATAGGTGTCAATACTAGAGATGTTACGGAGGTTCGACTCCAAAAAGTCGGAACTGCCGAATTCGATTGTTTTTAAACCTTCGATTTCAATTTTGGTTCCGAATCTTTTAAATCGAAGGTTTTTTTTTCTATTATAGATAGGTTCGCGCTTGACCAATATCTCACCTGATGGTAACCAAAGATGTGGTCGACGGTGGAGCACGCTGCTTAGAAAAGATTATCGGAGGTCAATACGGATTACGATTTTAGAAATCCTGATTGTTTCTTTTCAAAGCCAAGTTTGGTGTACCTATTGTGTTTGAGTTGAAGTTAAAAAGGCTGATTAACAATGTATGTATTATTTTATATTATTAAACCTGCTTTCTCTTAACACATATTTATTTAGCCTCCGCTTCGCGCAGAACTGCAAAGACTCAATAAAGAATACAATAAAAACAATTAATAGTTAAAGCACGCAGCGAACATTATTAAGCTACAACATTGCCATGCTACAATTTTTGTATTTTAATACAATGAAACTTAAATACATTAATATAAAATGAGATAGTCACAGCTGCAGACTGTTAACAAGAAAAAGAAAGAAGATAAAATAAATAAATGAAACAGCAAAGAATGCTACGTGATTACAAAATAAATAAAATGTTTCTATCGAAAACGGCCATGATGAAATGTTGTTGACAAGGATTCATGCTTTATGAAGTAGCCGCGGAATTTTTCTTTTTAATTTTTGTTTCAAATTTTTACCTTTCAATGAAAGAAAAGGTAACAATAAAATTGTTTGTCCATCTGTCTGTTAATTAATTGTTTCTCAGAAGATGTATTTTCTCATTTGGTCTTAAAAGACTTCTGATAACAAATATGAAATTCTCGGCAAGCCAGCCCAAACTCTCAATAAACGTATACATCAAAATGGTTAGTCGCTCATTATTTATTTCTTGATCTTATCGTCTGTACTTGATATATTTTTTACAAGTAGCTAAATGCTGAGACATTTATCGTTCAAGAAAACTTCAAAAGAAGGTTTTCTTTCCTTATTATATAAATAAAGAAAAATACCTTCTTTTGAAGTTTTCGCAATTTGTTCGACAGTCCCATCGTAACAAACATAATATGGATTATATTTGTGCCATGAAGCAGGACATAATCTTCGCATCGTTACTATTTAAGACAGAATTTTGTGAAATATGCCAAAATGAAGTCTATTTAACTTTAAATAAAGAAATAAAAATGACAGTTAGTTTATGCCGGCCCCGAAAAGATGTAATTTACAAGGTATAACTGAAATAATGCAATGCCTGAAGCAGGGCCATTGTACTCATCAAATAAAGTAATTATTGTAGTTACAAAAAACAACAACTGCACCGTTTGTTATTCCCTGGCCTTTTCTTTGGCCAGAGAATCAGTATTGCCATCCAACGTGTCAATACAGCATTGACACGTTGGATGCCAGCGTTCTGGGCACGATTCCCATTGACATCGATGTGGACGAATTTTTTGATGCACAATGAGCTCTTTTCCTTCTCCCCTTTGTATTTGTATAATGGCTTATTTTTTTTTTTAGAATATTCAATTGTATATATGTTAATATATTACCAAATAAATTAAGGATCTATTGAATAATCTGTGCTTAACTTTTCCTCGTTTTAGGGTTGATCTCATAATAAAAATTGTTCATAATGATTGGTAAAATCAAGGGTCAAAAGTGCAGTCATACTCATCACCATTATCATATCAGCCGAAAGACGTCCACTGCTGGACATAGGCCTCTCCCAAGCGTCGCCACATTGATCGGTCCTGTGTTTCTCGCTTCCAGCGGATCCCCGCAACCCTGGGAGGCCTTCCAACGCAACGTCTTGCGGTTCGCGGTCGCCACTCCAGAACCTTTCTGCTCCATCGGTCATCCGTTCTGCGGGCAATGTGCCCTGCCCACTGCTACTTAAGTTTGGGAATTCTTCGGGCTATGTCGGTAAACATGGTTCTCTTGTGGATCTCTACTAAAACTAAAATTACCATTTTTTTTTAAATGTAGCTTACCCCAAGTTTCTCAGCTCTAAATTATTACAGAATTAATGTCACAAATTGTTAAGCACGCGTTATCTGCTGTGATTGGTTGAATTAATTTTCAACAGCTATTCGATCAATTAGAGCTGAGAAACTCGGGGTTAACGGTTCACAACTGAATTAATCTATATATCTAAAGTATAGATTAAACTTGGATACCTTCTTGCACAAAAAAGCTTTAGACATTTTAGTTTTGATAGAGAAGGACTGCACTTTTGATCCCTGATAATACAATTACCCCTTCGATGCATCAGTTACACCATGTAGAACACAGCCTATTAATAAAATTGATATAAGTTTTCGACCATTCCACACTCTTGCACTCCAAATAGTCAGGATAAACTGCATACGTACGTGTAATAAAAGCTTGTTTCACAAACACATCAACCGATATGATCGGAAAATTTCACTAGCGGTATCATCCGGCCCCGCTTCCCTTTCCATGAATAATTTCACGCGTGCCATGACGCCATGTTGGCGGGCATTGCAAACAATCACAGTTCGTAATTAGTGTGAACTCATTAATTTATAATAGTCTCTGTTTGCAGACACGGGCTAATGGATGGACGATGGATGTTGGTTCAGCTGGGCGGTGTGCCGGAGTTTGTAACTGGGACGGCGTGGCGCTCTATGTTGCAATAAAGTTTGATGGTGGGCAGTTAATTAATATTATAAGTAGTTTGACTGAATTTAGATTAAAGCATTTATCGGCAAGCTCATAAAAAGTGGCCAGTATACACTAAGGTATTATCTCATAGATTTTTATATGAACATTGATCCTGATGAATATTTACGACCTTTTTAGAGCAGACTCATATCAATTTTTATTTTAACTAAACCATTTAATAGTATTTCTAAATTGTCAAAAAAAACTAAAATGAATCTAGTTGCACATTGGCAAGCGTCAGAAGGTCTATATGTCGAAGAACGTGCAAGCAACTCTTCGGACACTATTTTCCATCAATATAATTCTAATTACAAGTATTTGGTTACATCATTCTTGTTGGCAAATTAGACTTAAGTGAGAACAATGTAAAAAAAACGTTCACGTAAAAGCGTGTATAGTGAAACAGACAACCTGTCCTATCGAGTGCGTGTTTAAGTATTTAGTCAATTCAAAAATACAAAATCATCTATGGCAGTTATAACAGCTATTTGTCTGTGTCAGATTTGCCTGTAACTCAGATCAATCTGATATAATTAATTCAATTTTCCAGGTAAAAGTTATACCTGCCTCGGTTGTCTAGTAGGCTAGTTAAGGACTTCTGCTGTGCATGAAAATCCGGGTTGGAATCTCAGTTAGGGCAAAGTGTTAGGTATTGGGGTTTACCATCGTGCATCATCACTGACGCCCTTTTCTTTCATATCACTCCTCATATCTTTCCCTCATTCTCCATCCATCCATATTTATATTCATAACTATTTTAGTAACATGCGTTTCATCCCTCCTCATCACATGATAATACCAGGACAAACGGATTCCTTTCAACTTTTCTGTCACTGGCGCCACTTTCAAACTTCCTCTAATATACTCATTTCTCACTTTGTCCATTCTCGTCTCTCCGCACATCCATCTCAACATGCAATCTCTCTTCATCCATCTTTTTCACAGTCCAACATTCTTGTCCATATAGTACGGCAGGTTTAATCACAGACTTATAAATTTTCGTCTTTAACTTGAGGAACATCCGTGGGTCGCAAATTGTTCCAGTAACCTGTCACCATTTCATACATCCCGAGTTGATCCGGTTTACCATTGTGCATTTGACAATAGCAGCCCGGAGTCTATTTGAGCCCTATTTCATGGAACTGAAGACATAACGTGCGAAATATGGGCGTACTACCTAATCCTTCGGAGAAAAACATGCCTTATATTCTAATAATCTTCTCAGAATATCCACGTGCCCACTCTGAGATCAAACAGAACCACAAAATCTGGCTAGCTGCTACATTTGCACTGGATTAATGAAGTGGTTACAGAGTAAACGGCGCGCGGTTAGAATAGCTACGAGCGAGTGGCTACGGGCAATTAGTAGTGTTAGGACAGTCTGACTGTTTGACTTGGATTTAGTTCTGATTTTTATTTTATTTCTGCTATTTCCAAGGGCTTATAGCTAATGGCTACTGGTAAAATAATAACTTGCTGGATATTCCTTTTAAGTAATGAATTATGAATCCCACCAAAAACATTTTCATGTAAAATGTTGCCAAGGCGACACCATATGGCTCGCACTGTCAAAATGTTATCAGATCTCATGTAGGACCAAGCTTCTAACTCTGAAAGCCCTAACTTCACAAACTCTGCACCTAAGTCAAAATATGTGCCTTGGCCGTTTCGCTACCGTCTAACGCCTCGTTACTATAAGTCGCCACTTATAGGTTTCACGTATTTCGTATGCGTAACTCATAGTCGCTATGTTGCCTTACTACAAGAACTATTGTTGAGAAAAGTAATGAACAGTGAATAACTTACGCCCATGTGACAGCCAAACCAGATACACATCACTTCCTTTTTGTATCCAGGGTGTTGTAAAAAACTGCAAATAAATGATGTCAATTGTATCAGTAACATTCATGGTTTAAACGAAATTTTTAAATTTTTGTTTGTCCCCGCTTGCAGCACCTCATAATATTTATGTATAAATTATACCTAGTCCTTGTTTTTCTTTTTTCAGTTAATTATTTTTAGCAGTCGCGTTTTTGTTATCATAAAAAAAAACAGAATTTTTAGTTTAATAATGACCGAGTTCTTTAAATAAGTTATGTGAAAGATTATTTATTTTGCTATCAAAGTTACGCTTATTTTGAATTTTTGCCAAAATTGTAACATAAAAGTGTTAAGATATAAGTATATAGTTTGTTAGAACATAACACATGGCTAATATATAGTAAAGCAAATTGCTCGCACAACGGAGGGCCGTGGGGGCCGAAAAGTTCTAGAGTGGCGACCGCGTAGCGGAAGACGCAGCGTTGGAAAGCCTCCCTCTAGGTGGAGCGACGTCCTGGTCAAGGCTGCGGTGGATGCGAAACGCACAGGACCGATCAGTGTAGTGACGCTTGGGGGAGGCCTATGTCCAGCAGTGGACGTTTTTCAGCTGAAATGATGATGATGATGATGCATATAGTCAGTTCGTTTTTTGTGGTTTGTAATCACGTTGGTAAGATTAGATGTAGGTTCATTATATTTTGCGCTATATAAAGAGGTTGCAAAGAAGATTATTTTGTCTGAAATCGCTTCCTTAAGTGCCTTAGAACATAAAGTTATAACTTTAATTAATCTTTGGTTTTGGTTATAAATACCATGTAATACTTTCATAAATATTTAAAACATTTATTATATTGCAACAAGACTTTTTTCATTGGCATAATATAAATATCTATGCACGATTTTCATACTAACATTTTCACAATTATATATGCGACTCTATTAATGTAACAAAAAAAACTTTAAAAATCAAACCGACTTCCAAAACAAAACACTACAAAGCAAAAATTACTTTCCTTTATGAAGTCGGTGTCTTTGGTACCTTTTGTTTGCCGTTTTTCGAGCAGTGGTGGCCCAGTGGTACCGGCCGCGACTTACAAGTTGTAGGTCGTGGGTTCGAGCCCAGGCAGGCGCTTTACTTTGTGTAAATTATTTCTTCACCACTGCTCTCAAAACGGTGAAGGAAAACATCGTGAGGAAACCGGCATGTCCTAGAACCAACAATTCGAAGACATGTGACATCCACCAACCCGCACTGGGCCCGCGTGGTGGATCACGGCCCATTCCCTCTCACAGAGAGGAGGCCTGTGTCCCAGCAGTGGGAACATTAATAGGCTGATGATGTGATGTGATGTGATATTTGCCGTTTTTCGACATCGACTTCGGAAAAGCAAGTTATTTTTCGCCTTTTAGCGTTTTGGTTTGGAAGTCGGTTTGAATTTTTTTGTAAAAAGATTTTTTTAATCTCTTTATGTCTTTTTAGTCTTGGTATGTACCTCCAAATACCATGAAAATCATTTATAGCTAAAGTAAATCTCATGACGATTCTAATATGGCCAAACACGACTAGGATCCATTGTTTTATTTCGGAGTTCCAGCGCCTACCTTCCGGCTTCATCATCAGATTTGTTCGATGTTACCATTTTTGTCAGAACCATTTATTTATAAGTATTTGCTTCATCATAATCGGTTAGATATTTAATATATTTTATCCCCGTGAAATTCTTAGCATTAATGAGTTCCAGTGACCATCTGTGGTCTTCTTCATCAGTTCCATTTCACCAAATGACACTGAGTATAAATGATTGCATTTTTGATAAAAATAACAAAATCGCTATATGTAAGCCTATAATATTTGAGGAATTCCCTCGGTTTATCTGGGATGCCATCATCAGATCCTGGTTTTCTTATCCTGGTACCAACAAAAAAAGAATCATCAAAATCGGTTCATAAACGACAAAGTTATCCGCGAACACACATAAGATATCTAATATATAAAATTCTCGTGTCACAGTTTTCGTTGCCAAACTCCTCCGAAACGGCTTGACCGATTTTAATGAAATTTTATATGTATATTCAGTAGGTCTGAGAATAGGTCAACATCTTTTTTTTTTTTCTTTTTTTCTTTTTTAATGGGTAGGGTAGGTATGTAGGGTAGGGTAGGGTAGGGTAGGGTAGGGCAGGATAGGGTAGGGTAGGGTTGGTAGGGTAGGGTAGGTAGGGTAGGGTAGGGTAGGGTAGGTAGGGTAGGGTACGTAGGGTAGGGTAGGGTAGGGTAGGGTAGATAAATGTTTGGTCTTTTTATGGCAAAACAAAGTTTGCCGGGTCAGCTAGTATATACATGTCGGAAACACGAGGGCTTCCTTCCATATACCCTCGTACTTGTGGGCTTATCGTGGGTTATGCATGCACGAGGCAGGTAACTTATGCCGTTTTAGAGATAATCCTTGATCCAACAATGAAGCAGTGGATTCGGCCACCAATAGTTTCGCTTTCTCTCAACAAAACCACACTTTGTCAAGTTTATACACGCCACTTTAGAATTCCTCCAAACTCTTTTTAAACACCAAACGCGTGTCCGCGCGTTTCCTTTCCAACTCTAGCACCACAATGGCGGGAGAAAACCACTCAGAGCGCCAAGTATGGCACTCGCCGCTTTATTATTGGCTCAAGCACACATCCGGCAAAACCACCGCTTTGAACATCCAATCGAATTCAAGTATTTTGACATAAGGGAAGTGAAGTGTTGTCAATCGAATAAAATCTAATTGAAATTTGAATCAGAAGCTAAATGTTGCCAATTAAATAAAACTGAATTAATAAGTTTACAAGCGACTATTATTTCCCAACTATTAATCATTTACCTTCCTCCGATATATGATAGCGCTGGTAAATGAAACTAGCAGCAGAGACGAAATCAAAACGTCAAAAAGGCAGATGACATAACGGAAACACGAATTATGTATTGTTATTGTAAAGATTTGTTTTTATTTGAGTAATATTTTAAAGTCAAAAATGGAAGGTAGATTCACCGACTGTTAGTTTATTTCAATAAAATAATTGGTAACTATATTCGTTCAAAATATTTGTAAAAAGTATTATTAATTACTAAACAAATAATGTACACAATTACTGTATTTTTACAAACCTAAATCTATAATTAATTGATAAACGAATGTCACCGGATGTTGTTGCTGTGTGACGTCTTGTCATTTGTTTAAACGTATAAATAGGCTGGTTCTAGTCGAAAGAACTCAGTATTGAATTGTATTGAACTGTGCACATATCTTCATAAAATTAAGTTGTGAGACTTACTGTTGGTGTGAGTAATAAAAAGTGTAAACAAGATGTCTGATCGTTATCATTTGAGAATCCTGAGTACGCCCGCTCTTACATCAGAAGAAAGGGATCAACCCGAGCCTCAACTGGACCCATCAACACAGTCGCCTTGCCTAGCCTACCGACCACTCGACCAGGACATTCGGATGAGCTGAATTTACTTCGTTGCCAGATCAAGTTGCAGAAAAGGATGTTTTTCAAAAACAAAACACCAATACCCACAAGCTAAGTAAAATTTATTTACCTAATTATGATCTTGACCAGCATAAAATAACAATTGAGTGAACAAGTTACCTGTCTATCCACCGTGCGAGGTAGTTCAGTCTATTGCTAGGATGAAGGGATTTTCATGCTTGCTAAGACGCGCCAAGCAATTGGTAGACACAAATGCTCATTCTTTTGCACTCGTAACACAATATTAAGTAGCTAAACTAGATATTATATTGTGTATTGGAATTGTGTGTGTATTGAATAGACTTCAAATCAAGCTAAATCTTTTTCTGAATATGGTACCAAGTCATAAAGTTTACTTTCAAGTATTTTTCCTAATGCTCCAGTGGCATAAAATCATAGTTTTACCAAGCTGAACCCCTCGGGTCAAGCATCAAGAACACAAAACAAACATGATTTGTGCGAAACTTTGACTTTGGATATCAAAATACTTCATTAGATGCCACTAAATATGATACACATACAAATAAAACTTTCGGTTATGCCCATTATTTTCATATCCCTTAATAGAGGAGCTCGTGGCTAAATAGTAACTTAAGTTAAGCAACGCTTGACGATGTCGGTCCGTGGATGTGTGACCGTTTTAACATACCGAGTTTCCTTCGTGCCTCTGAAAGCACGTTAAGCCGTTGGTCCCGGCTGTCATTTGAAGATCTTTGACAGTCTTTACGGGTAGTCCGAAGCTTGAGATCTGACACCAGTCTTGCCAAGGGGTACCGTGCTACCCAGTTACTGGATTGTGGAGGTCAGATAGGCAGATTGATTGGTTTAGGTTACTACACCAGTGCACCGGTTAATTTCCATCAAAACTGTGTATGGTTAAGATAACCGTGTGAACATATACTCTCGTAATATTTTTCATGTTTCAGATACCATATTGTGTCGCAGCCTGAAGCCTCTGCTGGAGGCTAGCGATTCAGATGCTGAGCGCAAAGGTTGACGTGTCAACATCTGAGAGGTTAAGAGGAACGGCGGGCTATCAGTTCGCAGGTCGTAGACGAACGTTACGAGTGCGCGCAAGTTGGGAATGGAATACTCGGTGAGTCGCTTCCAATTTATTTTGATAGTGAGGTCGACTGTTCTCTAGTGAAGAGATACTAGTTAGAGTTTTAAGTGTTCATGTTTGATCACTAAATTGGTAGTGGTTATACCTAGCACCATCACTAGGTAATTAAGACACACTTAGTAAAAAACCAGTAATTAGTTTCCTATACGTGGGACACTCAGAAAGTTTTGCGAAACTAAAAAAAATTGTTCTATACGTACATATATTTTTATTAAATCTTTTCAAAGTACTTTCCACCAGCCTCTATACAAAGATTCATGCGCCTAAACCAGTTTTCAAAACACTTTTTCCAGTCCGCCGCAGACACCTCGTTTACAGCCTGCTCGAACGCAGCCAGCGCATCTTCCGGCGACGAAAATTGTATCCCTTTGAGCTGATTTTTTATTTTTGGGAATAAAAAGAAGTCACACGGTGCTAGATCAGGGCTGTAAGGAGGGTGACCCAGGAGTTTGACTGGCGTGCTGTCCAGGAAGTCCCTCGTTTTGAGTGCGGTGTGCGCAGGTGCATTGTCGTGGTGGAGCAGTAGCCCGCGGAGCCCTGTGTTTGGTCGCTTGTTGCTTATAACAGAGAAAACTTCTGGCAAACATTTGGTAGTATACCATTCGGCATTAATGCTTCTTTGATCCCGTAAGGGAATTGATACCAAGTGGCCAGTCAAATGTAAAAAAAGCTAGCGATCAAAATCTTACCCCCGCTTCTAGATCGCTTCACTTTGGTAGGCGTTGGCTCATTTTGAAACACCCAAACAGTCGACTGGCGCTTGGTTTCTGGGTCGTATTGATAAATCCAGGACTCATCACCTGTAACGATGTCGTAAACACGCCGAGACGAGCCTGCTTCAAATTTGTTAAGCATATCACGGCACCATTCCACCCGGGCCTGCTTCTGAGCATCGGTGAGGTTGTGCGGCACCCAGCGTGATACTATCCTCCTCACGCGAAGATGGCTGTGTAGAATCTCGTGAACGCTTCCCGATCCAATCTTCAATATGTGTTGAATCTCCTGATATGTAATTCGCCTATTGTCTTGGATTAAATTTTTCACTGCTAGCACGTTTTCTTCGGTAACAGCCGTCAAAGGGCGACCGCTTCTTTCGTCATCCCCCAAAGTTGGTCGACCGCGCTTGAATTCGTTATACCAACGATACACGGTTGCCTTGGAAGGGCCTTCATCCATGAATGCCATTTGAAGTCTATCGTACGATTCATCCGGTTTCAGGCGACACTTGAAATCGTATAAAATCATAGCTCTAAAATGTTCCCGGCGCAGATCCATATTTCAGTGAGACACAATACTTTGAATTAACTCGCAAAAAATGTGGAGGGAAATTTTTAAATTGGAACTTACTTATTTTTACTTATAAATAATCATATTTTCGAAAAACATTATAACTGGCCAGTCTCCCATATATAAAAACTTTTTTTCGCAATACTTTCTGAGGGGCCTGGTATGGCGGTATTAGTTTAAATATTTGGTTCAGTACGATCTTTAGGATGAGATATCCCATAAGAAGGAGATGAGTTATCCAAAATGACTGAATAACTAGTCGTTTTCAGTGGCAAAGCGAGTTAGTAATGTCGTTGGGCTATCGCAATTGTATCTAGTTAGTAACAGTACTGGTCATTTACGTGTATTCGGTACAGATCTTGTTGCGTAACGATTTACAAACACCGTTTTCAGAACTGAATTCACTTGCTTACTTTCAAAGTAATATTATGATAGCAGTAGATCTCGCGATCGTTTTCCTTACGTGAAAATTGAGTTGGTGAGCGATAGTAAAGGGTTACTGTTGATAATCTGATTTTAATGATATTGATCCGAGTTAATTCGTAAACGTCCTTCATATTATCAGGGTTAGTTGTTTCCCTTTTATTAACCGTCAGTATGTTCCAAGATCTTTGAGTAAAAAGCGCGAATCTTGTGAGAAGGATCCCCGATCACCAAGTTCCTTGAGAATTGTACGTTATAGTTGATGACAGTGTAACATGTCTGCTCGTAGGACCAATTCTGGACGGACCAATTCTGGACCGCACCTCATGCGTACCATGTGGCGATGGGTTTTTGAAGAGGGTTTATGAGTTGGGTATGCATTGCCTTTGGATAATGGTAAAGAGTAACAGAATTGTTACAATTACTTTGTTTAGTTGAACTTGTTGATCGGCGGACCTTTTTCTAATGAAGTGTTGTTTGGGAAACTTTGGTCCAATAACTAAATAGGCCCTTTATTAAGTCTGCGATAGGTGATTATGACAGGGCAGTGATCGTTATACACTGAAAGCTTTAGATAGGTACGCTCAGAACCTACAAGTATGCACACGGTAGGTTAAGAAAGATGCCAGCGGGTTATGTACCAGTCGATGTTGATGTCAAAGAGATTTTGATAATAATGAGCAAGCCTAAAATGACGAGTAATTGAGTCTATCAGCTGTATTATGTTTGACCGTACCAGTGGATTCTGGCGGAGGTCGGGTTCTAGAGGACCGTTGTGTGAGAGCAATACAATTGCTGGTAGGCTATAGAGCCGTGGCGTTAGAGGTTTTACTCGAGGGTTTCTATAAGCTTGGCAGTTTTTGCTGCAGCAGTTTTAAAGTTTGTCTGGAATGACTGTGGTACATGGCCCAGGGCAATGATTTAGTTAAAGAGTAGAGTTCAAAAAATTCTCTATTTTCACGAACCCAATAATCTAGTTTGGTCAGGACTAGCCGAGCGTTGTGTGTTGGCCTGGGTGGCAACTGTTAGCTTTTATGGCAACTTTAGGCCTGTGTGGCAACTGGAGGTCTTTGTAGCAACTATGGGCTTGTTTACACCGACTTACAGGTAAGTCGGTGTAAAAAAAAAAAAACACGTTTGTGTAAGGAACCTTACAGAGGATTCCTGTTGAGTTATGAGGTTAAAATAAAGTAAACTCGCATAGTCACGCGAGAGGTGAGGTCACCATGTTAATGTTGATGACGTTCGAATCGTCAAGCCTTCATTACGAATATTGAAATAATTTTAGTTTTCTAATTTTGATTACTATGCGTAGATTGTATTAGTAAGATACACAAAGCTCAAGTACCAATTGAGATGGTAGATGACAAATTGACGTAACATACGACAGGCTAAATGTCTGTGTGGAACTGGTTCTAAGTTCAGAGAGTTAAGTTGACTCGACACCGTGGAGATGTGCGAGTAGAGCAATTGTGATTGCTATAAGAGAGCAATGAGATAGCTAGGAGAGCTATGTGATGGCTAAAAATCGTGAATAAGGTACCTGGTATAAAATTTTACTTTAAATCAGGGAAGCATTTGTTTGTTCATTAATGAATAGATAGATTAGAAGCTTTTGCGTTCCGAACTTCACCCTATTGATGATCATTGAATAAGTATAACTTTTCAATTAATCTTTTGATACCTCATGTAGAATTATTACAAATGGGGAATCCGCTACAATGGCACAGATTACAGCCATTTTTATTTTTATTTTTCTTCGTACACCATGCTATTACTCGCGGTACATCTAGAGCTAACAGTCAAACTGAATGGATTTGGGTTAATAAAACAGGTGAATTGTAATTGGCATTAAAATATACGAAATCTAAGGCTACTGAATGGCCCTTTTGATTAACTAGGTAAAATAGCCCCTCCCATGCAATTGAAAATACCATATCCGTTTAGACCCTAAGCATAGAATGGCCGAAACGGAAGCAAAAAAAGAAAAGAAAAAAAAAAAAATATATATAATAAAAAAGGTTTTGGTTTTAGAAAAAGACTTTGGTCACTCAATGAACTTTGAACGACTAGACCGTGATAGCAAGAATAAATAATAATGAAAAAAAAAAAAAGGGTTAAATCTTTTTATAACATTATTCAGAATTGAAAAGCTTAACTTATGGATAAAATAATGAATGTTTTGTTTGGTTAAATAAAATTTAGTCAAAACGAGTCAAAGACTGGCCTCTGAATCTTTATGATCAAGCAACGAACTACGACCTCTGAGTTTCGTTGGTTAAATAAAATTCTGTCAAAACGAGTCAAAGACGGGGCCTCTGAATCTTTATGATCAAGCAACGAACTACGACCTCTGAGTTTCAGAATTAGTTGGTTAAATAAAATTCTGTCAAAACAAGTCAAAGACGGGGCCTCTGAATCTTTATGATCAAGCAACGATCTGCGACCTCTGAGTTTGATAGTTAAATAAAACTCAGTCAAAACAAGTCGTAAGACTAGCCTCTGAATCTTTATGATCAAGCTACGATCTGATACCTCTGAATTTGATTTGAGTTAGCAAAATGGATGTGTAAAAAGGCCTTGGTCATGGCTATGGTTTAAGTTGGATGATTCAATAAAATTTAAGTCAAAACAAGTCAAAGATGGGCCTCTGAATCTTAATGGACAAGCCACTATCTGCGATCTCTGAGTTTGACTCATTCACTCACTCATATTTTAATTTTTTTTATGATTTTCAGAGATTCGCTGGGCCTAGCAAGGCCCGCTCGTCAGTATGGCCGTGATAGCGCTGGTAAATGAAACTAGCAGCAGAGACGAAATCAAAACGTCAAAAAGGCAGATGACATAACGGAAACACGAATTATGTATTGTTATTGTAAAGATTTGTTTTTATTTGAGTAATATTTTAAAGTCAAAAATGGAAGGTAGATTCACCGACTGTTAGTTTATTTCAATAAAATAATTGGTAACTATATTCGTTCAAAATATTTGTAAAAAGTATTATTAATTACTAAACAAATAATGTACACAATTACTGTATTTTTACAAACCTAAATCTATAATTAATTGATAAACGAATGTCACCGGATGTTGTTGCTGTGTGACGTCTTGTCATTTGTTTAAACGTATAAATAGGCTGGTTCTAGTCGAAAGAACTCAGTATTGAATTGTATTGAACTGTGCACATATCTTCATAAAATTAAGTTGTGAGACTTACTGTTGGTGTGAGTAATAAAAAGTGTAAACAAGATGTCTGATCGTTATCATTTGAGAATCCTGAGTACGCCCGCTCTTACATATATACGTTCGAAATGAGAAACATCCTCCTTTTTTGAAGTCGGTTTAAAAAAAAACAGTTGATTAATGCACAAAACTTTAACTTTGTAATATCTGAATAAAGATTTATTATTATTTATAAAACACACTTGTGATACACACACAATTATGTTAAAACCAATTATCTCAATATAGTCCATCCCGCAGCCACAAAATTATGGGCATTACAACAACCACGAAACAATTAATAAATCTCATAATCCAGAATTAACATAAAATACGTAATCCATATCGAAACCAAATCATAATAGCCAATTAAAAAACAACTCAAACAGTCGAACAATATCGGATAAAACTCATTACGCTGAAACTTTCAGCTATTAATTGGAACATTCTGGAACTCAATAACACAATTGATTAAATAAATGTATGAATTCAGAATTTCAGATATAATTTTGGTAAAACTAACTATATCATAAATTACATTACACCGTTCAAATTGCATTGCCACCTATACGTTTTGTACAGCCTTTTTAATACAAACGGTCACTTAAAAATAAACTTAAAATCGCACCGTTAAAGTCGAAATTTTTGTTGCCGGCGATGGTATGAAATTATCTCGAATTTTGAATTCTAGTGTACCTGCAACCCTACATAGTTGTGATTGGAATAGTCCCCGCGGAATAAATAATGCATTTTCATTGGACGACCGCTTCGGTTGACATCGTGTCATGTCGGTTCACTCGAAATTGAAATTTGAATTACGAGCACGGGAATGAAATGTTCGTTGATTTTTTTTCGTTTAGCGTGATTACTATTGTCGTTTAGCTATGGATTCTATCGGATTTTATAAATGGAAAAAGAGTGATGAAAATAATTTAACTCCTACGACATTTTACAAAGAACTTAATCAAGTATCCATTAGGTTTTTATGTTGTAAACAATAAAGCTCGTACTCACGTCGAGGAACCGCCAAAGTTTATAACAGTTTATTTTATTTCCTTAGCGGTTCCCCGACGAGATCATCACACAGATACACCGCAACACAAGTCAAATTTATAACACCCATCTTTTTCCGTCGGTGGCTAAAAAGCACCTAAAGATACAACAAATCCAGACTGAATTGACCGCCTCTAATAAGCTGTAACCATGACTCCTGTAAATAAAATTCAAAGTATTTTTTTACCAAACAGTTTCATTACCAGGCACTACAACAAATCAAAGGCCTATATTTCATAACAGTATTAAGCAGGGCGTAAAGAACATATTTTATTATCATGTACTTTATTCAAAGCAGTCAAGGCCTCTTCAGATTTACACAGACTTTGATATTTCCAATTTACTTAGCAAGAAACCCAATTTCAAGAGCTCTCAACTTCTCGAGACTAGCAACATCACTAATTTCAGAAGTACCCACATAAAAATTCTATCAACTTAACGGCTTTATCATTTATTTAGACTTTAAATTCAATTGTAACTCCGTTTCTCATTAGTCAGAACTCGAAAGTCGCTACTGAAATTGGAACTTTCTAAACCACCTGAGCGCTTGCTCCATTAGCCATTCATTCATTCATTCACTCACTCAAGTTCAGAATGAACGATCGTTACGTTTAAATAGAACGTTATGAACGAACTCAAGCGATGTTGAGGTGACTTGAACATTTTTTTCAGAATTGAATGTTTCTTAATTTCAATGTGTTGGTTGATTTCAAATATTTTAGATGAATGGGTTTGTTGAAAATATTTTTGCATAAGCTGTGGCTCCGGATTGGAAATAAATTGACGAGTATTTTTATACTGTTATTATTTCGCAGCTGAGAATATGTATTCATATGCGGATTTTATATCGTGAATGAGATTTTTTCTGATATTTAAACTGAACATTTTGATTTGACATTAATTGATAAATGATAAATGATAAATGATAAATGATAAATGATTTTATTTCTGTAAGTTGGTTTGTACAAACACTTTTACATGTCGATCATATTTTTTAAAACTAGATGAGGTCGGCGTTTCCTATCTTGGACTAGTGTTATGGAACCTAGAATCAAGAAATAAAAGAAAAATAATTGTTTTTGATACAGGTCGATTGAACGTCACCTTACCATTCCTAAATAAGTTTAGTTTAGATTAAAAACTACACTCAATACCTTAAATAAGGGGGTGACTCTGACTCAGAATATTTCAGAAATTCACACAGTTTTAAGACATGTAGTTTTATTTTTTTTACTTATAAAACTGTTCCTTGGTTCGTTTTTTTTTAGCGCCATCCCATTTTACAATAAAATTTTCCGAGTAGGTAATTACCTATTTCACAACTACTGTTCTAGCACATGGGGCAGAATTAAATCAATAATAATCGTGCCAAAATCACACACGCTTGATATTGGCACTCATGTTTACAAATGCATAATTATAAGTTAATTATAAGTTACTTGTAAATCAGACGATTTACAATAACGGTAAATAAGCATTGCGTTTTCCAATGGCGACGTCTTCAAAGAAAGTTATTTGCTCTTTGATAACGGACATTGTTTTATTATTGAGTCTTGTTCTGGGAAAAAATTATGAGATGTTGCACTGTTATTGCTTTAAGACGATTTTAAAGGGTTTAATTTTATTGATTTGCTTATGCTTTGGTCTCTTGATTGGAACGCATACTGCTGCGGTATGAGGAGCCGGACACATAATCCTTCTTATTCTGACGCATACTGCGACGGAATAAAATACCATACTAGATGTTTTTAAGACCTATTCTTAAAATTAGTGCAAAACTTGACTGTTCAGAAATCAGAGGAGGATTTTTGTAGCATTGCATAGCTTAACACTGCAGTGCACGCGCTTTTTACTCGACTGGGTTATGTGTTTCGCGTATGTATGTTTGTATGTATGTAATATTCTTTATTACCTCATATCTTTTAAACCACTTGACCGAATTATTGAATTAAGACATCGATAGATAAGTCTTGATCGCCCAAGTATTCTTAGATAGGTGAAGTTCTAAAAAAACAAACATGGCGGATTTTGGGCGCCATATTGTGCGGGTCCAAGTTTTTTTTCTTCCAGACCAATCGTGAGGGGTATCAAAATGAAGGGTTTTAAGAGGTGATTACAAAAATATATACTTATATGTTTAAAAGTAATTCGAAATAGAAAAATATAACTAAAAAGTTGTAATTAAAAAAAGTTATTTTAAAAATCAAAAACCCGACTGATTAAGAATCGAACTGAAAAGCTGTTAACAATAAAAAATCATGCTGTGCAGTCGGATGATCAGGTGGTCAGCCAGTTCGCGAATATCTTTCCTCCGACTGCACAGCATGATTTTTCTTGTTAACAGCTTTTCAGTTCGATTCTTAATCAGTCGGGTTTTTGATTTTTAAATTAATTTACACGAGTACACGCGTGGCCTACCATAGTAGGCCATTTTATAAAGTCAATAAATTCTATATTTATAATTATTTGATTAAAACTAATAAAAATAATGGGGTATATATTTATTTTACTTATCTTTACAACATAAGTTTTAAGATAAATTGTTTTGGAAATATAAATAAAATTTTGTTTTGTAAACGCTTAAGAATATTAAAAGAAAATGCCAAGTGATAGGTTAACGTATGTTATTACTTAAAAATAATTTTAACGTTTATTATTTTTATTTTCATAGCATTCAGGACATAACTAGGGCCAGTGACAGGAGACAAATTCATTTATTGAAAGTGGAACACCACCTTACTGTAGACCGATTTTGGGCTTTCAAACAGAATGCGTATTGACCAATTTGTCCCATCTTGTGAGTCAAATCATGTTGATCTTTGTTCTGGAAGTCTGGTCCTGACTAAACTTTATCATCTTAACTCTCAACAACTTCGACGGAGAAGCGGCTGCGTGAATAAGTATCTGGTTCACCACTAACCACTTGGAAATTATCCATGACGAAATCGGGTATAAATCTGTATAAATGTACTAAAATGATAAAATAATACTTTATTAATTTATAACCAGTATATTTATAATAAGTGGTGGCTCAGTGGTAACGGCCACGACTTAAGTGTCGTTGTTCGTGGGTTCGAACCCAGGTAGGCGCTATACTTTGTTTAAATTATTTCATCACCACTTCTCTCAAAACGGTGAAGGGAAACATCGTGAGGAATCAGCATGTCCTAGAACCAAAAAAATCGAAGACATGTGACATCAACCAACCCGCAATGGGCCCGCGTGGTGGATTACGGCCCATTCCCTCTCACAGAGAGGAGGCCTGTATCCCAGCAGTGGGAATATTATAAGGCTGATGATGATGTTGATGATACTAATAATGATAAGTTACTTGAGGCTTACCTGGAATCTCTAGTTTCTAGCGCGCTAATCTAAAAAGTTATAGCCAAAAGTGTTACCCTGGTCTACTATAGTAGGCCGCGCGTGTACTCTAGTGTTTAAGCGTCAGGCATCCACAGTGTGAAGAGTGGGCTATAGCGTGGGCTCAGCGTGGTGGGTTGGTAAATATTTATGTAGCTGTGTAAATAATAACAGCCGCACGGGTCGATTTTCTAGGTTAAGCAACACTTGCCGCGGTCGGTCCGTGGATGGGTGACCATTTTCAACATAACGAGTTTCCTCCGTGCTTCGGAAAGCACGTTAAGCCGTTGGCTGTCATTTGAAGATCTTTGACAGTCGTTACGAGGAGTCAGAAACTTGAGATCTGACACCAGTCTTTCCAAGGGCTACCGTGTTACCCGTGTTGTGGAGGTCAGATAGGGAGTCGCTCCATGTAAAACACTAGTACTCAGCTGAATTCAGTTAGACTGGAAGCCGACACCAATATAGTTGGGAAAAGGCTAGGCAGATTCATTGGGATGTCCAACTTTGCCCCAAAGACGTGCCAATGCATCGTGATTCCGTAGTATAAGAGAGACAGAATGATTAGCGCTATCCCTTTTTTTCAATGGAGTCATCATGACAACACATCATAGTACTTTACTCGTATTTTTTTTCTTTTTTACTAGAATTGAATGTAGCCAGCTGCTACCTATTCCCGTTAATGCTTTAATATCAAAGTTAGATTTTCTGGTCTCGTAGACATCAATCGGTTTTTGTTGACATAATATTATAAATTTCTTTATCTAATTTATAAAGCACGTCCTTCGTAATTACGTTCAGTATCTCGTTAATGAATGTTAACAAATTAACGTAATCTTGAGTTCTTTACGGAGCACTGAGGCGTGGACTACCGGCAGACGTTGCGATAATTACGACAAGGACATAAACATCATGAGAAGAAAGGCAAATTTGGAGCAAAATATATTCATAAATGATCGTGCAAAATTTGTAGATACTAACTTATAACATTAAATCGGACCATCCGTTTTTGAGTTTATTGGTTACAAACATACAAAATACAAATCTTTCCTCTTTATAATATTAGTGTAGATTAATTACTTGAAAATAACCTACTCAACACTTGTGACTCCTTTGATGTTTTGTGCTATTCTTCATAGTGATGATTTGGCCATCCACGCCCAAGTGGAAAACTCAGCCGGTATACGTACAGGAAGTATTAACGTAAAAACGATTAACTTATTTAATTGAAGACGTTGGTCAATACAGGTATATGTTAAATAGTTACAAAAGGAAATAAATAAACTAAGCGTCATAGGTTGTGCTTTGATGCGAATTGAAGATACCACTCTATCATAAATGTATCTACAGTTAATTGACATTCCATAAATATGCCGTTAATCATGGGTACAACATTTAAGGACGCTGCTATATACTATGCTGTTTGTCTTTTCATTTGGTGCTAACACATATACATTCTGGGCCCTGGACATATGCGAACATCACACACACAACACAACACAGCAGCTGGCCGTGGGTAAAGCATGGCAAATGTACCCCTGCTACCCTTGAGCTTTTTTAATAGTAATAGCAAACCTAAGTTTGATTGGAAACTGGCGTTTTTGAATTTAAATGATAGGTCAGTGGGGAATATTGGGATTCGACGTATGAACGCGCTTTCCCCTTTTCTCATACCAAATTCTGTCTCAATCTGTTCATCAGTTCAAGCACTAATAATATTAGCTAGTTTCATACAAAACTAACGGCCCTTTCACAATTTCTCCCCCTACATGTTGTATGCAAAAAGAAGTAGCCTATGTCCTTCCCAAGGTCTCAAACTGTTTCCTCCATACCAAATGCCATTTAAATCGGGTCATCGGTTTAAGCCCTATTAAGAAACATACAAAAGTTACGCCCCATCCCCCATTTCTCCCCTTTCGTGTTTTATGCTAGTAAGCTATGACCTTCTCATGGTCTAAAACTATCTCCATACCAAATTTCATCTAAATCGGTTCATAATAAGATGAAGTTGTATGATCAGAAGTAACATACATAACTAACATTGCCTCATTTTGCCCACTTCGTGTTTATAAAAAAAATAGCCTATGTCCTTTCCCGGGTCTCAAACTCTCTCCATACCAACTTTCTTCTAAATCGGTTCAGCGGTTTAAGCGTGAAAAGGTAACAGACAGACAGAGTTAATTTCGCATTTATAATATTATAAGATGGATAAATGAATCTCTTAAGCAATTCTTCGAGAATCACCGGAAGTGACAGGAACCATTAGGATGGAATCAAGCTATCTTTTATGAAGTATAGTGTACAAATTTGACAACTGTAAATAAAAAAAGAAAAACATAGAAGCACAACACATATCTTTTTTATTCAATTTATAGAATATCTTTTTTTGTCTAATACTGTAGGGGGAAATAGGCAAGTGCTAAACCTCGAATTATGACATATTACTAAGGAAGTTTAGTTGGACCTCTCGGCCCGAATTGCCTCTTATTAGCAACATAGAACAATGACTACCGCTTCTCTTTTACAAAGAATGCCAACATCAATTAAAATCCAAATATATCCTCGCTTGACCTTTTAATTCCGTAGTATTTTTACAACAACGGTCGTATCGTAATTACATTCTGACCCTTAAAAGTGAAAATTCAAAACGACGTTGGAATTAAGCTGGGTTATGACAACAATTATCAGGACCCGTGTCAAGTGTTATAATATGTGGTGTGACGTCACATGTCAGGACAATATGGCCGCTAAGACATAAGACTATCTGCTTGCTTAGGCTGTGGCTAAAAATAGAATCACTTACAAAATACGGAATTGAAAAATCCGTTTGGGTTTAGTATTTTCCCACCACCACAAACCTTTCGAGGAATGACGACAAGGTTGGCGTAGTGAGTGAGTTCTATTCCCGCACGGAACAAATATTTGTATGGCCTATAGATAGTTTTCCGAATCTGGGTGTCTTGTGTATGTGAGTTTAAATGTTTGTAAACGCACCCACGATACAGGAAAAAATTCCTAGTGTGGGACAACTTGAAAAATAAAAATAAGAACACAACTAAAAACCAAGTTAGCGTAACTCCCTCTGATTAAATATAATCAAACATTATGTACCTTCTCACTAGATACGTTAAGTAGATAATTGAACGCATTCATGGAACTAATTAAAAATTACGTCAACTGTGTCCATACTAGGAAAATCATCGTAAATTCGATTATTAAGGGCAATGGGTTGCCCTTCCTAGTAAATAGGTGTGACCGATAGTCCAGTTTTCCGAAATATCGGCAAATTACCCCGGTAGGCGGGTCGTTTGTACCTTCGTTTGTTTCAAATTATTACCCTTATCAATTTAGGACACATATGTTTTGAAGCCTTAGCTTTTACAGTACTTCTGTAAAGGATACTAGCTAGGTAAATGATAAATATAGTGTCCTGTTTGACATTTGTCAAATACATTGGTATTTGATAAATGTATAATAATCACTTGAAAACAAAAGTAAAATAACATAAGCATTGTCTAGTCTTTGTCAGCCAAAGACCTTATACGTATTTCTTACTACTAGACTGTGTACCAAAAATTTTTGTATAGCTAAAATGAAATCTATTACCATACATCTAGGTTAGCTATTCCCTTATAAGCGGTAGCTAACCAAAAGCGGTCCTGAGCGAGAGGGTGCCCGCTGGTAGTGTGTCCTTGTCTGACGTCTTGCCAGCTCAACTAATCATTGGGTATGGTAGAAATAGTAGAAAATTTTATATTTTCTTTTATATGTAATACCAAAACGAACGAATAAAAAATATATTTAAATACGTTTCAAAGTCTATGAAACTTTGAAGCGTATTTAAATATTTTTACAGTTCCTTTAATTCATTGTATTTAAAAAATAATTCATTAATACTGAGTAAGAGTAGTACTTTTAAATGTTTGGGCCTGGTAATACTAAATGTAGGACCACCACGTTTGTGGAGTTTTTGGCGGGTTTAGTTCGAGTAAAATTCAGCGGCTGTTAATATTATTCGCAAATTGATTCCTAGTGGAATAAAATTGGTGAAGTTAAGTTTCTCAACTGTCTACGCAACTTGAAATTAAGTGAAATAATTGAGATCCTTTGGGGTATTTCAAAGCATCGTCTGAAGACTGCAGGATCATCTCATGCCTCTCCTTCATGAGCTTGAGAGTAAGATCAGAGAGCTTTTTGTTCCTATCTATACGATGGGTCTTGAAGAACAAGACTTATCCAGACTTGGGATTTGAGGGTTATCGAGTCCCCCCCTCTCTTCGAACTTCAGATAACCCTATAATACTCCATCGTAAACTGCTCAATTCCTCTTCGAGTTCGGTGATCTTATCGTCGGTCCGGAGTCCGGAGTGTGCGCGTGTTGTACGTTGCCAGGTCCTGTCGTCGGTATTTGTTGGGGTAGCCGGATCTCGTCCGGGATTCTTTGCACCCCTTGCCATACCTTAACCTAGATCGCTACCGTAGTCGAAGGTAGGCAGGCTGCCGGGCACTAAGGGCTATGTTTTATTTGTGCTATTCATGGGGAGTGCTTTGCAGGCGGGTTGGCGATCCCAGTATGGTTGTTACAAATGCACAGAGAACGCTGCTGCCCATTCTCTGGTTTGTCCCTTAGTCGCCTCTTATGACACCAATGGAAAAGCATGGGCTGTTGCAATTCTTTATGCCCGACACCATACGGTAAGTGATGTAGATTCCAAAAAATATACACACGTTTCTTTTTTTTCCTTGAATTTGGTAGGTTTAGGTAGCGTAGTTAGGTAGGATATATACATATATCGGGATACTTACACTATTGTTTTTACAATCAATTTGTCCCTTGTTATGTTTGGTCATGGTCACCTCATTAGAAAGTGACACACTACCAACGGGAGCCCTCTCGCTCGGACCGTTTTTTGCGCCATAGTGCACAGTCTAGTAGTCAGAAGTATAAGGTCTTTGTTGTCAGCAACTAGCTTTTATGGTCTGGTCAGGTCATCAATCAAATCTGTTTTGTTTAGTTGACTATTGAGTCTCATTCCGTGTCATTGACAAATATTGACGTTACTGCTAGGAAGGTAAGTCAGATTTTATCGAGTACAGAATATACACATACAAACATTATGGATAGGAAAACCTATTTTACTGAGTTAGATGTACATTATCCAGCAGGATATGATCAAGCTTTTCCTGGAATGGACCAAGTTTATGTACTTACTAATAAAGATATGTAGGCCGCCGTGACTGAGTGCTCGTCAACCAATCAATCATTTGTCACTCAATGTGAATCAATTAGCTTTGAGGTCGACTTCCCCTCGAATCAGATCCAGCCAAAGGATTCGAGCCAATTTCTACAAAGTCATTGTTGAAAACTGTCATCTCATGTGCCATGTTAAGCTCATGGTATATTGTAATGAATTAATTTTTCAGCTAGATTTTCTAGGCAGCATGGGCTCTGGTTTATGAACCCGCTTGATGGTAATAGAAATAATGCTTCAGACAACGATAGTCGTGAACGACCTTGACAAAACGTGCTTTTGTTTCACACCCGTACGACTCAAAATTCTTTAGTATTTTGTACTTTACTTATTCTATGACTATAAAAAAAAAACTTCTGATCAAAAGGTAGATAATTTAAATGTCTTTGAGTTGGTGGCAATTTCATTAAAATACGCTCGGCGGTTTTGGTGCGAATGTCGTTTTTTTGTCCGTGTTAGACATAACTTTACAAATTAATTACACTGTATTATAACTCAAAATGTGCTTAGGTTACATTATTAAGAAAATGGTCATAACATATGTTTTTCCAAAAAATTACGACTAGTCGTGATTCTCATTTTTAAATCAGCTACTGAGAGGTATCTGCGCCTTAGATGTTAGTGTACTAAATCTCCACCTCTGTCTAACTCTTCTAATATCATTTTTTTTTTCTGATTTATATATTTGTTAACATAAGTAAATAAATATAGATCTTATGTTTGATGAACAGAGCGCTATGTTATGCCAGGAGAAGTACAAATATGGTGAGCAAATCTAGCTGAGATTTAAAAATGAAAAAATACAATAAAAATGAAAATCATGGTATTAAATTAGAAAATAAATTGAACAATTACATATTATTTAATCCTCCAATTATGTCAGACCTAAATTAGGAATTATTAAAATGTAAAAAAGAAATCTTTGTCAAAATAATTAAAAAAGTCAAAATTATTGTATAATGTCTATATTTTATACGATAACTGTAATTCTAAATTAATTCGTCATTTAAGAATTCATCATTTATTAGATTAAAAAAACTATTCCTACTTAAGCTGAGGGTATTGTTTTGTACACCAGAAAATAAACGGTCAGGTACTGCGCGGGTATAGACCACGGGACCGAAACTGAAGAAAAAAGCTACATATTGTTATGATACATTAATTTTATCAGCATCTACATCTATCTAATAATTAGATAAACCTAGGTACTAATTGGTATTTAGTTCTTAAGGGTACACTAGTCCAAAATTCTTCCATACAAACGTAGTCTAGAGATTACTCCACTGTTTGACGATGTACGTTCAAAATAAAAAATGATATCAATTTGTCTCATCATTATCTCCGTGGCTGGCGTGAACACATTGACATGTCGACTTCTAGGACTTTTTTTTTATTGGCTTATTACATCCTACGCATTAGGAATTTATATGAAAAAAATTGACAGTTATAGATATACAAAATTTTTGGAGCAATCGACTTTGGTAATATGTTGACATCTCGCATTTTGACATGTCTAACTTAACAAAACCTCATGTCAAATTAACGATTCACATGTTTTTGTGATCGAACATTGATATTTTGTTATATCAACCTATACTCAGCACCCAAAATAATATTCGTTATTTGATATCTCAATTAATACACTTAAAAGTTTTGTTTAAGTACTTATTTTAAATTGACAAATTGAAGTGTCAAGCTATTGCCAGCTGAGGTCTTTTTGGTTAAATCGTGACAAATTGAGATATCAAGTTATGGCCCACCGAAGAATTTCTGTTGAAATTGCGATATATTGAGATGTCCAGTTACGGCCAACGAAGTTCTGAGCACTAAAAGTAATAAGTATAGGTATCACTACATGTCCGTTATAAAAAACTTGTAACGTTAAATTAATATGTTTAGTTGACAACTTATGTACCCTAGTTGTTTTAAAAAATAATCGAGTTATCAAAAAACTTTCGTAAGAAGTAATAATTTTTCAAATATCGCGGCAAATCCCTCGTATTCGCGTACTGGATTTTCAATGCTCTGCTTAGCGCCGAGAGTTGAAAATCCAACCAGTGTGTTTGTTCGACGCGTTGGAATGCACTCTGTTGGATTCTCAATGCTCGACTCAACACCGAGAGTTGAAAATCCAGTACGCGATAAAATCCCGCTGCGATATTTTTACGTCCGTGCGAACGTCGCGGTCAGCTGACTGTTTACTAGAAACTGTGTACTTAGATGTATGTAGACGATGGGAATCTAGGTGTAGTAGGTACCTGGATATCGTCGTTTAAAATTAATTTAACTGCTGAATTAGCTGAACACCAACATCAAGCTGATAAAGCTTGATGTTGGTGTTTTGGTTGTTTTGGTTTGTAAACGCACCCACGATACAGGAAGTAATTCCTAGTGTGGGGCAACGTTTTTTTTAAAAAAAAAAGAAAGAAATAAAGAAAGAAAAGAAAGCTTATGCTGAAAAACGTGTGGATAAAGAGAATGTCAAAGCAGATTCATCTGTTAGGGCATTTGCATTTGACCTCCAGCAGTGCTTGCCGACACCATATTTAAAAACATCTGTCTCGTTTTATAAACGACAGCTTTGGTCTTTTAATTTAACAGTGCATGATTTAGCGACTAATGAGGCTACCTGCTACATGTGGGACGAGACAATAGGAGCTCGAGGAGCAAACCAAATCGCCTCATGTTTGTGGCACTTCTGCAATAGTTTGTCATCCGAAGTCAAAGAACTGATTTTTTATTCGGATACTTGTGGTGGCCAAAACAAAAACAATGTCGTGGCAATGATGTTCATGTTTTTGCTACATAATCATCCAACGCTGCAAAAGATAAACCACAAATTCCTCCTCAGTGGGCACACACATATGGAGTGTGACTCTGACCACGCGATTATTGAAAAAACAAAAAAGAGAACACAAATGAGAATCAATCATTTATATGATTGGGTGCAGCTGGTGAGGACTTGCAAAGTTCAGAAACCATTTAAGGTCGTGGTGATGACGGTAAATGATTTCTTGGATTTTGCCGAACTAAAATCCAAGAAAGGACCCTTTACTGTCAAAAAACTGGACGATTCTGGGGACAAATTTCTATGGCAACCTATTAAATGGCTACAATATAATAAAAACAGCGTAGGAAAAATAAATTTCAAGAAAACCCTGGATCGCGAACCCCCTTTCAAGTCAGTAAATTTTCGGAAAAGAGGAAAAACCACCATAGATGCCTTTAGATTGAGCCAAATCTCCAAGGAAGCTTTGCCAATCAGTGCAGAGAAAAAAAAGGATTTGATGGACATGATTGACCTGATTGACGATTCGTTCAAAGAGTTTTATATTAATATAAAAACTGTCGGTGATGTCTCTGCATCTACTGATCCAGATTTGGACGAAGACAACCCAGATGAAGAGGATTCTGAGGTCCAATAAAATATTAATGGTCTGCGACGAGGTTGAGGAGTCAATGTTTTAGTTATATTAGTTGTTTCAATTTTTAGTTGTGTTAGTAACACACTTGTGTCTGTATGACGACGGTGTTTGTGGTCCAATAAAACAATTTTCTATTTTTTATGTTTTTTTATTACAAAAATACTAGGAAACTGATAGTTTCGTGGTGTTTCAATTAAATATTTGTTCAGTTAGAACAACATTACTTGATTTGAGTGAGTAGTAGGTATTACAGCAATTTTTTTTTTTTTAAGTTTGTCATCTGTTTGCTATCCAATTAAAATAATGTGTTTGTCATTAAAATAACGTTGTTTACCTACTAATAAGGTGAATAAGTTGATAACTGTTGGTGAACAAGTTGACAACTCGGTGAATAAGTTGATAACTCGTTGGTGAACGACTTGATAAGTCTATTATTATGCAATCTATGGAAAAATTCGTTTATTTATTGGCTTCATTTAAAAGATGGCATAAAATAACCTTTAAAACAACTAAAACACTTATGTTAAACTAATTTACCAATTTACCAGAAGACGCCAAAACTTTAAAATGGCCGCCCTGACAAATTACAATTTTAGACATGTCAAAATATTCACGCCAGCCACGGATCTAGTCCTGTATGGAACCAAAAAACTAAAATAAAAAAGCATTTAAAAGTTATGAGCGTCGAAAGTTCCATATTTTGGCACTAATTTTACCGCATCTTTGGGCGCAAATAAATACCATAAGAAGACAGAAAATTAAAAAACGGGCGCCATACAGGGATAGATTAGTAGTTCAACAATGCAAATTATTTTATTTTGAACAGATACATTTAGTCGTTTTTGTATGATATCTAGACTCCCAAAGGTCTGTTTATAAAATTTTGCGCGCTCGTTTTCGTTCTAAATCATCATGCATCTCGCTACAAATTTCCTCCCCGGTCAGTGGGGCGGAGGGGTGGCGCGTGCGGCGCGTAGACACCTACACACACACACACTCACTAGTTTAGCTGCCGCCCGGCGCCCGCACCCTTATGCCCCGCAGGGCCTCTTACTATAGGCTGCTGCATACGTCACCGTAATTACGCGCGTGCGTAACTGATATTGTGATATCGGCGATAACGAATTCGTATAATATTTTGTAACATTGACCTCTGGCTTGAACTTTGGATTCTGATATTCCTTTATGTTTTGTGTTGATCCCAAATTTTACTGACCCTGGGTTTGGACTTAGGATTCTGATTTCATAGTGATTTACATAGCGTTTGAATTTGAACTTGTTGCGTCAGTGAAGTGAATTGAAGATACCTATTTTCAGCAATTCAAGTAACAATGGGTAAGTTGAATCTTTTATCGAATTTAGTTTGTACAATTCATGAGGGCGCTTGACATGACTTTTATACCTCAACACAGACTTGTATTTGTAATGTTTCACGCGCATTTATACAATTTTAGAATTATAAACTACTATACTCCATTATTTGAAATAACATTACACATGTTTCCAAATCGTTTTACAGTCCGTTCAACCGATTTTGAGTTTTATCCCGTAAACATAAGGATGACATAAAAAGCATAAACCTGTTACCAAAACCAATTGTTTACTACAGGTACCATTTGTCGTATCACAAACGCAATAGAAGTCAAAATCGGTTGAACGGGCTGTAAAATGGGCTAATTTAAATGTCTATTGTTATCGCAAATGGAGTTTAGGTATACCTATCTTCATCTTTATTTAGTTAATCTTTTTTACAAATAAATACTACCGACTTCCAAATAAAAACACTAGGTACAAACTTCAATTTCGGAAATCTGTGTTCTTGTTTTTGTTTCTTCGTTTTTTATTTTTCTAGTTTTAGTTCTGGTACATAAAGAGCAATTTTATACCTATAGTCTCAGATAAGAGAAAATCTGAGCCTATAATGCTCAAATTCATGCTTGATTAGATTACCTGAATAACATAAAACTAACATAACTGGTGCAATGAAAGTGTACCTACCAGGGTGAACTGTATATATGCGTACCCTTTTGGAGCGTACCGGCTTGTCTCCTGTGCGGGTCACAAATAAATATTTTTCTTTCTTTTCTTTGTATAGGTCTGAGGTATAGGTACGGTTGCAGCAATCCCGAGAGATTTGCCGCTGTTTATTGAAGAGTTCTGTTGTACATATTTGTTCACTTACATAGAATTATATAGGTATTTAGGTTATTAGATGCCAATTAGAGTAGTTTTACGATTTTCAATAGTCGTGCCTACATAAATCGAAAGTTCATAATTATGTAGATACCTATCTGTTATATCGGCTCGGCGTCAGCGGCGGACAAAAACAAAAGGAAGCAATTTTTTCACCTAGGTACTATGCGCGCCGACACTCACAAGCTCGGCTCGACCACCCGAAGCTACTGGTTACTTTATGACATGAAATAGTACCTAATACCTACCTAGTTTTTTTTTTTTTTTTATGATGATTAGATGCCTACTACTATGCGTTTCAACTAAGAATAGGACGGCCTTCGCGCCATAATGTGACGTCATAGCTATCGAATCGAACCAGTTAGGTAAAGCAGCAAAAAAGTTGTTTGTTTGTTATACAAACAACTTTGAATTAAAAATAATTTGAATTTTGGTTGGTTATAAATTGCTAAAAATCATTGCGGTTCCTATTCTTATTTGAAACGTACTAAATAAAATAGTAGTAAGTAACTAATTTTGCTATCTTAGGTATTATAGTATATTTATTAGGTTTGATTTCTTACAGAATAATAAGAACTATATAAAACTAACATACAGAATAATCTTTTGTGTTACAGTGCCAAATAAGGATAAGCGTATGGGCAAAAATACCAGCCTATGGGCAAGTGTCGCTCGCACAAAGAAGTGGAAAGTAAAAGGGAGAAAAATGTGTAAGTTTTATTTCTTTGAATCATTTGGAGCACACCTCTAAGAACAAAGAGAATATTTCTTTGTATTGTGATAACAAAGAGAATATTTCCAACCTGTTGTAACTAACAAAACTATTATACTTGTAACAATCAATAAACAATTTACAAAATAACATTATTTTTTATTTGATGAACCTAAGTACCTAGAAAACAAGTCTCACATCAAATTGGCGCTGTCGAAAAAGCAGTTATCCTGACTCTGGCTGGTATGAATACCTCCTACTTATGGGGTGTCGCCTATAGGTTATGGCTAACTAGCTAAGCTTACGAAGTAACTATTTAGTAATCTGTGGCTAAGGTAAGTAAATACCTATTTAACATAAATTGTAATTTTTGCACCACCTGCAATAAAATATAAAAACATGACCTACACCCGTGCGTATAGAGCCTAGCTTTCCGCACGCGCTGGTACGATACCTACAGTCAGCAAAGCCCTGGCGCCCCGCTCTGCCGACGTAAAATCTACCGACTTGGCGCTCGAACAATTTTCATTCTTATAACTAAGGGCATAAGGTTCAATAAGCTCGCAAGCGGCAAGTTGCTCCCGCTGCGCGGTCGTCGCCGCCGCCAAAAATAATTTAGAAGACAAATCAAAAAAATTACTTGTTGATAATAACAATACATAAGTAAATTTACATTTTCGCAAAAGATTTTATTGTCAAGTTGGCATAGTCGCGGGTAAGTATAGGTGCATAGTAACAAGTAAATTGAGTGCCTTCTTATTACGTTACACACAGTGAGAATCCTAAGTTCTAACATCTATTTGTATGAGTTTATGTTGTCATAACATGAATTGCATTCGCGCCACCGGGCGGCGGCGATGACACCGCACACACACCGCTGTCGGCGCTCTTCAATGAAATTGCGCATGTATGCGTCACACAGCGTTATGAGTGTGTATACGTATGCGAAATAGCTTCTTACTGCTCATCTCAGCGTCTATCTCTTTCGTGCGTGATGTCGGATGAGACAGAAAATATTTTAACTCCGCCCCCTAATAGTTCGTGCCGTTGACTAGTTCAACCTTAAGAGGAAATGCGGTCGAAGACATCCGACTGCATTTCCTAAGTAAAACGTCATAATTCGAGGTTTGGCTTTCGCCTATTTCCTCCACCAATATAGACCTATTTAAAAGATAAAGAAAAGGAAAGATATATACTGTGACCCTATGTTTTCTTTATGATAATAGATTATCTTCAGGAGCACTATCCTCAAAAATGCTCGAAACTGTGCTGTCAACAGAGGCCTATACTTCATAAAAGATAGCTTGATTTCTGTGACAGCTGTCAGTATCAATACAGTAACAATAGTGCTTGACAGGCTAACAATAACGTATACGACAGTTTGGCATATGTCGCAGAGATCAAGCTATCTTTTATGAAGTATAGTGTACAAATTTGAGAACTGTAAATGAAAAAAGAAAACATAGAAGCACACCACATATCTTTTTTATTCAATTTATAAAATATCTTTTAAATTTGTCTAACACTGGAGGCAAGAGCCAAACCTCGAATTATGACTTTTTACTAAGGAAATTTAGTCGGACCTCTCGGCCCGAATTTCCTCTTATTAGCAACATAGGACAATGACTACCGCTTCTCTTTTACAAAGAATGCCAACATCAATTACAATCCAAATATATCCTCGCTTGACCTTTTAATTCCGTAGTATTTTTACAACAACGGTCGTATCGTAATTACATTCTGACCTTTACCCATCCATTTAAAGTCAAAATTCAAAACGACGTTGGAATTAAGCTGGGTTATGACAATAATTATCAGGACCCGTGTCAAGTGTAATAATATGTGGTGTGACGTCACATGTCAGGACAATATGGCCGCTAAGACATAAGACTATCTGCTTGGTTAGGCTGTGGCTAAAAATAGAATCACTAACATAACCTTAGGAATTGAGACATAATTAGTTTTATATTTATTTGTGTAGGCACAGACTGGTTTAGAACATTGTCTAGCGATTAAATGTGAAGTTGGATTAAAAACATTTTCTATATTATGAACTCTTAGGCCCGCTTGTGTCACCCTGGGTTATCTTACTATCTTAGACTTAGTCGATAACCCCGTGTTAGCAACTAACTCTAAGTCAAAATTTAGGTGCTAGTGGGCCTTACAGATTACTTGAATGGATAATGCTACGAGTATAATAATCCTTGCCTGTGTTTGGAAAATGGCAAAATTAATGTGGTTCTGTGAAGTCTTCTTAATAATTCATATTTATTAGTCATTGACATGTCATACACAAACGGAGTAAAGATTAATTGCATAAAATATAGTGCGTGTAGTGTGCCTCTAATAAGGTTTTTTTTGGGACAAGCCCGCTACTCTTCTGAACCATTGCAGCTCCTGAAAGCCAGAATTTATTTATGTTATTGTTGATAGAAGTAAAAAAAGTTTTTTTTTTTAAATAAAGTTCTGGAAAGTGATCGCGAACCGAAAGAGAATGCGTTGGAAGGGCTCCTACTAGGTGGACCGATGACCTGGTTAAGGTTGCGGGAATCGGCTGGATGTGAGACGCACGGAATCGATCAATATGGCGATGCCTAGAGGAGGCCTATGTCCAGCAGTGGACCTCTTCCGGCTGAAATGATGATGACGATCATGATTGTTGACAGGTTCGCGTTTGACCACTATCTCACCTGATTTTAAGCGATGATGTGGTCGACGGTGAAGCACGAAATACAAACAAACTGTGGCGAAACAATGAATAAACAGTGACGTACTTCAGAAAAGCGCCGAGGTTGAGGCTAGGCCGAAGGATTGAAGCTCAACGAGTCTCGGAGAAACCATTCAGTCTCAGATCCAGCAACGAATTTAATGAGGTGTTGAATAATATATAACCATAGGTTCCAGATTGACAAATCCTTGTCTACCTTTCTATGTAAATCGAACGCTTTCCCCAATATGTAGATTACTCCTACAAACATCTATTTATAGTCTTCCCAAACAATGCGCCGTTCTAATCGTGCGTCTAACACCAAAACTAACTTCAACTAAGATTGGATTAACCACACACTTTGTAATCCAGTTAGTTTTGACGGCGGATTGCATAATGCTGTTAACTTCAGCATAATGCTGTTAACTATAGCGTAACGCTGTTAACTTTGATGAGGGTTTAATGTTAAGTATGATATTGTTGGTAAAAATATCATTATCTACGACGGTTAGAGTTTTTGAATGTCTATTTTTGGAACACAGTTTGACTTACTTTAACTTGACTTCATATCCTATTTCCCACAGTTGGGCCACAGTAGTTCTTCATTACGAGAAAACAGTTTGTCCTTAATTATTTGTTGAAATAAAAAGCTCGATTCTTGTATCCCACATAGCACAAAGACGCTTTGCCAGCCGCTTCTAGAGACGGACAATCGGGCATTGTCATAACTTTCTCTACAAAAGCAGTGGGCCATTGAGTTTGCTCACAAAAATTGACGACTCGTGCCGATTCTGACCATGGCTATTTTGGCATGACTATTTTGGTTTAGAATAAAGTATATTCTATTCTATGACTTGAATGTTGCACATTGTTAGGGCTCGAAATGTATTAGTATATAATAGTGTCTCTAGATGCTGCGATTCCGCATTCTATGTATATGTCGCATCAAGGCTGGCCGATAGATGTAAACCAACGCGAAGTCAGGATGTGTTCCTTTAGGTTAAGCAATCGTGTGTGGGCAGCTTGGTGGGTATAATCGTGCAAATGAAATCACACAAATTATTCGATACAATGGGTTTATTCAAATTACATTACATTTACATTTTTTAATTACATTATTATTTTTACTGTATTAGTTTCATATTTAATCTTCGGAAATATGACCATGTATCGAGCTACAGGTCCCAGTTAAAATGGTTGCCCATTCGCCAGAGAAGAAGCTTACGTGCTTTGACCATGCTGTTCTCTCTACTCAATTCGCCCACGCCTCCTTTCTATCTTATTCGGCTTTACATATCTAAGTTCTTCACACGCTCGCAATCTGCGTTCTTCCAATAATCTCCTCTTACTCTGTCCTTCTCATACTACTGATTTCGTTCACTCTTCCTTTCATATCCAGTCCATTCTTTTTTGGAATGCGCTTCCTTCCGAGATCAGGACGCCCACCAGTCGGTACGCATTTAAGCGGAAATTGCGAATTTATTTTCAACACAAATAAGCAGAGTCATCTCACTTTCTTCTTTTCTGTTTGCAACGTTTTTTTAAAAAAAGCAAAAGCAAAGCAAAGCATATATATTTATATATGTATAAATTATATTAAACATATATGTACATGTATTTCACCTATTTTAGCATAATAACTACTAGCTTTTTATTACTAAACTATGCACCTGCCATGTTGTCTCTTCACCACCCTTGGTTGGCTGGTAGAGAATGCCTAAGGCATTAAAGCCGCCTTTGTACCATTGTGCATGAAGTTTAAATAAATAAATAATCATAACTCAGTTACAATCTTGCTTACTAATATTACGGATCGACACTGATTCTACAACGTCTTAGCTCTAAGGCTGTCTGTCAGTACTCAACTGCCATAATCTGCTGTCCCTACCACGCAAGTGGTTAGAAAAAGCACGCCAATGCGTTCATGTTCTTGCTTTGCCGCCAGATGGCGTGCTTGCGATTGGTTTTAACGTCTTAACGTCCGTACTATTGACTAAACCCGACATAAATATTTTTAGGTTCATAATTTCCTACATAATTGTGCAGGTATACAGAAAGTTAAAATGATTTACATTACAGAACTAGTTAAATACACTAGACTACACTTACCAAAAATAAACTGCAAGAGATTTATTAGGTATCAAATAAAACATTGTTTCCGCTCCGTGTCGTACTAAATCACGAACCAAAAACTGAAACTGAATAAACCGTATTGTTTTGACTACCGAAAGAAAAACGACTTATTTTGTTACCAAAACTCTTCTGGAAAAACTTCACTGTTCTCTGGCGCGTATACCCAAACAGTTTTTGTGAAACAATTGCATGTGACAGGCACGTAGGGAATTGAGCTGTGCACGTGTACGAGCGGAACTGAAGTTTGTCTACTTTTGGAAACACTAGGGGAATTGAAATGTGCATTTGAACTGTTGTAGTGTGCAGAATAGCTTCAATATAAGGAGAAGTTACGACTTTTAATAGTAGGATCTATTTTACAAGGTTCTGAAGCCTTAATATGACATTTTAAAATCTCCGAATCTCTTCAAAGTTACAGGCTTCTTCTGGGTAAGCTCACTCCATCGTAGACTCTGTCTCTGTCACCTCCGACCTAGACTAGAGTCAAGAGCAAACCCATCATAAATAAAAAATAAAAAAAAACATGATTCCGGAGCGAGAGAGAGACAGAGCCATGTATATCGAATAACACCGTCCCGTTTTCACAGTAGAACCGTATGACACATCATAATGGTTCTTTCTACAGGTTTTTTTCAACTTTAGGTTGGGCTTTGAGCACTTTAAACAAAATTTTATGTAAAAGTAAAATTACTGTCGTCGATATAAGTCTCGTATCGGTACTTTACAACATCCCAAAAGCTCTTTAGACTTTACTCCTTAAATAATATCAGAAATAGATAAGCCTCAAACCGGTGTATATGTGTTTGTATGTATACCACGGGGGCAAAAAGTTACTTAAGTCTTTGCTTTTTAAGTTTCATGAAAGATTCTTTGAATAATAATACTAGATCTTCGAACTTACATTATGTCCTGTAGTCTCCCACAATTATCTGAAAACAAAACAAATATTAATGAGTCTATTGTAAAGTTTTAACTTATAAATGCATAAAATAAATAAATTTACATCAGTCTGAGTGCAGCTGAATACAGGTTCCCGCTGGTCCGTGACGACGTTGCATACATATTCATCAACTAGCTCCACAAAACGCTATCAAAATGGGTAGTTTAGCTGTAAAAACATATACGGTCAGATATACAGGGGAACTTACTTTTGCTTGTTTAATATTATCGTTAAATTGGCTCAACCAACGGTTGAAGCATGGACTAGTATGCAGGTTTGTGAGTTTGTTTGCCCTTTCCTTTTTGCATACGTCATTATCATCTTTTCAGCTGAAAGATGTCCACTGGGCACAAGCCACTCACAAGCGTCGCGTTATCGAACTATCCTGTAATTCTCACATCCGCGGCATTCGCCAGGTCATCAGCCCACTTTGTGGGTGGCCATCCGGTACACGGTCATTACTCCAGAACCTCTGGGCTTCATCAATAGCTTTATAATCTTTTAATTTAGTCGAACTGCGTCGCAGACTATTTTCTACACCTAGTTTTCTGCCTTCCGAACCCCATGAACTTCAAACGTAGCGACCTATGCGCTAACACCGACAACGCCGTGTTAAGCTGGGAACAAATTATCGGACGCGGCTGACGGACGCGACTTACAGCCGCGGCTGATATGTGTGCACAGTCGTATGGGACGCGGCTGCCAGATCTCTATCAGACGTCCGAACGCCCAAGGTCACGTCCACGACTTACGTATGATAGTTTGCACAATGTAATGTACATTTATTACCTAGATACTCTATAAGTCGCGGCTGTCAGTCGCGTCCGTAAGCCGCGTCCGATAATTTGTTTCCAGCTTTAGTGGCGAAGTAGGCCAATCAAATATTGATGTGCCACCGATATGAGACGAAGAAAAATTGATATAAGCATTTTAACTCAGTAACAGGGGTTGTAACAGGGAATGTATGGCAAAAAATATCCGGAAGTAAAGAAGTCTAAAAAGTTCGATGCCTATTTAGTTCCTGAAAAGTGGAACCTACCCTCCTCAACAACAGACGTAGAAATAGTCAGTGCTTGCAGTGAAACCAATCTATTGCTCGTTTTAAATCCTACGGCCTGACGGGCACACGGAGCCGATGGGCTGGAAAATAGGGTGCCCCAACTAATTGATATGGACCCATTTGTGTTCTCGAAAAGTCGTTTCAGCACCGGTTTTTCAAAAGTCATGTAGACTTTGCCCGTGCCTAAGGCTTCCTATTATAGTAAAGAATTTACAGACACAATTTTTTATTTAATTTTTGGTAAGTAATTTTACATGGAAAGGTCATTCTACCAAGTTTGGCGCCTTGTAAGATGAATTTGTTTGTCGGTACAAGAGAAGCTCTCCTCTTGTACCGACATAAATTATATGAGAAAAGTCCATGTCGTGATGAAATGTTTGCCAGTCAGCAGAGTGATTGTAGACCTGACTGCTAATTTTGGTGACCATACATACTCCTAATGAGGAGCAAAGCTCGTGGCCAAATTATAACAGCTACACGATTAGATCGATCGCCGTGATCGCTCATAATGGGCCTCATCAGAAAGCTTACAGTCACCCAAAGGGCAATGGAGAGGGATATGCTCGAAGTTTCCTTGCGTCATCGAATCAGAAATGTAGAGATCCACAAGAAAACCAGCGTTACCGGCATAGCTCGAAGTATTGCCAAACTTAAGTGGCAGTGGACAGGGCACATTGCTTGCAGAATGGATGGCCGATGGGGCAGAAAGATTCTGGAGTGGCGACCGCGAAATGGAAGACGTTGCGTTGGATGGCTTCCCACCAGGTGGACCGATGACCTGGCGAAAGTTGCGGGGATGCACTGGATGGAGGCGCACGGGACCGGTCAATATGGCGACGCTTGGGTTAGGCATATGTCCAGCAGTGGACGTCGTTCGGCTGAAATGATGACACGATTAGGTCATGGTTAAGCTTCCTTGTCGAGATCGGTCATTGGATACGTTAAGACTTAACACTGACAGTCAATTTAACATTAGCAGAAGTTCTCATACGCCTAGCAGACCTTAAATATTGGCTGGTTCAGGTTAATCGTTTTAAGTCAAATAATAATTCAGGTATTATTAATTCAGTTAGCGGTTGATTAAATTGACTAATCTAACAAGTGAACTGTTTAATTAATTGTACCGTTTCAATGATTGCACTAATTGCAATATGTTCCTATTGGTGGGTATTGAAGTAGAACATCGGGTTTACCTGTGGCTTTAATCACATAACCATAAGACTGGTAATTTCTTTCATATTTTTTTAAGAACCTAGCGCTTTCTGATCTCCAAGAGGACCAGTAGCTGAATTCAGTATTTGTAGTGCTTTATTAGGCTAGCATTACTGTGGAGCACGAGGTCGTGTGAATCTATCTGGCAGGCCCCAACGAGATTTATCAACAGGTGATAGCTTTTCATAAAGGCATATTTTTGAACCTAAAGAAAATAAATAAGATATCTTTTGTACCTCCTCAGTTTTTGATTGAACAACCACATTAACTGACTTGGTTTTACATAAGGGTTCGACATTATTGTGTTCTTCTAATGTAAAACGTAGTCGGTTAATTTGTTTGTTTGTAACCTAATTAATAAGGTAGCTACTGAATAAATTATTTCACTTGGTATCAAGTCCTGATGATAAGTTCAAATTGAATGTAATTCGGGATTATGCCTAATTATATTATGTTTTCTTAGTCACTGAAATTTCAGGCCTCTAGCTTTATCCATAACAAAGTTACAGTGGGGTCGAAAATGTCCTGAATGACTTCGAGAAAAGGATGGTACGGCTGTGCCTTTGTTTCTCGATATTTTTGTAATTTTTTGTCGCCGAGATGAAATTGTAATTTGAATTGTGGCATTTTTAAGTATGAGAGTTGGCATTCTGATATTTTATAATATGAATTATTATTATGTTACGAAGAGGGACTAAGTGATAGCAGAACGGTTGACAAAATGGAAAAAGAAAACGTGTTGCGCCGATCCCAAGTGTCAGAATGGGACAAGGGCAAGAAGATGATGATGTTACGTTTAAGACTAAATTAACTTTGTTACACACTAGTTCTTATTCCTCAATCTCATATTTTCGAGACCAGTGGGTGGACATCACAAACGTTTTGCGAATACTTTCATTGTGCTTAAAGCTAAGGAGTGGTATTCCCTGCCGGAGTCTTTGTTTCCTGATAGCAACAACCTTGGGATCTTTAAGTCAATAGTGAAAAGTTTACTTCTAAGCTAGCGTGCTTCACCGTTGACCACATCATCGTTTACCATCAGGCGTGATAGTGGGCAAACGCGAGCCTATCGTTAAATAAGAAAATAAAATGTATACAGTTACAAATTACCTCGCACAGCTCTACTAAACTTGAATATACATACTTTCTGTTTATCCCCGTCCTGCAAAATATAGTGTATCGCAAACGTTGAAGTTCCACCGTTCCGGAAATCCAAGATAAGTGCACCATAATGTTTTATCGAGCTAGTTTGCAGCGACTGGTATTCATTTTATTCAGTGTTTGTTTGCAAATAGTTTACTACCTTTTATAGTCGTGAAAATCTAAGAAGTCAGATTTGATAGCTATACAAATACTTATTAATAATGGGACTTGATGCTTACAAATGAGACTCGTTGTTATAGTGTATGGGTAACATAATAATTAATAAGGATTATGAATTTGATGTTTCAATTTCTTACGTACAAAGTTATCGCGGCATGTGAAATAAGGAACGTCATCGGCTTCTTAGATTGTCACGATTATAGGTAATAAAAAAATCATAAAACCCAACTGCTTAAGAAGCGAACTTAAAAGATGTAAACAAGATGAAAATCATGCTGGACAGTTGCAGGATACATAATTATTTACGAGCTGGCTGACCAAAACCATATGTATCCTCCGACTGCACAGCATGATATATTTTTTATTTTATTTACAACTTTTCGGTTGTAATTTTTTTACGAATTACTCTTAAACATATTAGTGATATACATTCTTGTAATCTCCTCAAAAAACCCTTCATTTGGATATCCCACTCAATGGATATGGAAGAAAAAAATAATTGAGACCCCACAATATGACGCCCGAAATCCGTCGTGTTTGTTTTTTTTTAACGTCAAGGACACTTAGGCGGTCAAGACGTATCTAACGATGTCTTAATCATGTAAATCCCGCAAGTGGTTTGCATGATATGGGGTAATAAAGAATATTACATATATTCAAACACACATACATACAAGATACGCGCGAAGAACTATATATATATAACTAGACTATAGAATATAATAGACTTTATTGTAATCCAAAATCCATTCCATTTGTTTTAAAATATGCCATGCGATTTTCTTTTAGCGCATTTTCGCACAAGTTAGATTTGGACATCAAGAATGGCGAGAACTTTTGGTGAACAGTACCTGCGACTTAATGAAGCCACCACTGTTAACCGGCTTCCCAAATAGGAGGAGGTTCTTAATTCAAATGTTTTTTTTTATGTGTAAAAAAATACTGTCGGTTCTCCATGAACCAATAAATTTCAATTGGCCCATGGAGCACCGACGGTATTTTCGGGTATGACTCTGTCATATATAGAGATATTTGCAAAATTATTTTTTTCTTATAAACGGTATACTATCGAGGTGGTCCCATTGTCACCAAGTCAGAATCAGATGATGGGATCCCATGAAAATCGAGGGAACTCTTCAAATATGATTGGCAGACATGTAGCGATTTTGGTATTTTCAATAACATGGCAAGCATTTGCACTCAAAAAGTATCATTTCGTGAGGTGGAACTTTTGAAGAAGCACACAGATGGCTACTGAAAATGGGTATAAAATATGTAGAATAGTAAAGCGACTATGATGGACCAAATACATATAAATAAATGGTTCTGATGAAAATGGTCCCATCGAACTGATCTGATAATGAAGTCGGAAAGTAGGCACTAGAACTCCGTATTAAAACAATGTATCCTAGTCGTGTTGAGCTTATTGGAATAGAAACGAGATATACTCTGGCTATAAATGATTTTCATTGTAATATGAGCTACCAAAACTAAAAAAAATACTAAATAAAAAGCTTTTTAACAAAAAAATTAAATCGACTTCGAAAAAGAACTTCGTTTTCCGAAGTCGGTGTCGAAAAACGAAAAACAATTGGTAATAAAGACACCGACTTCGGAAAACAAAGTTTATTTTCGCTTTGCAGTGCTTTAAGCTTTAAAACTCGGTTATTTTCTTTATTAAAAAGTTTTTTTTATTGCATGTGTTAGCACCAATGTTACACTTGTCTGCAGAGATTCAGAAATACATCTGCAACGGAATCTGTACCCTAACATACGAACTACAAAAAAGTTTAACTTCAAATTGCAGTATCAAAGTCCAGAGAACCAGCCCGACAACAAACATCGAGCCAGATGCCCATACACAACACCCGTCTGGTCGAAAAAAGTTTTTTTTTTCAATAGATCTTGCAAGACTTCACACCCTGTTCCGCATACCTCTATACAGCCAGATTAAGGAACAAAAATGAACAAACAATCTTGAAACTTGAAGTAACTCGCATAGCGAATAAAATGCAGAAAAGCCTATCTTAGCGAGCCTATTTATTACCATTTTATACTGCAGAAAGGCCTACCTATTCCTTTTTTAAACAATTTTATTTTTTGCTAGCCTGTACAAATGAAGCACCAAAACTCCTTGATATACTTCAAGCACTTAGTATAAAGCCCAGGTAAACACCTAATACAAGCACGAACTGTCGGAGTTTCTCGGTAAACGGGGAAGCAAGATAAGTGGAGCAGTGTCATCGGGACATTTACACATCCGTGCACACACATGCACCCAGCTCGAACCATTTACGTGTATTTCATTTACTTTGTTAATAGGAATTGGGTCACTTGGTCAGCAATATAGAGTAAATGCCCCTGGGAAATGTTCTGACGTAAGTAGAAATGCTTTTTTTATATGTCATCGTTTCTTCGGGGGAAACTATTCGGTTCAGAATGATTCATGGGAGTACAACATTAAAAATATGATAAACCATCTCTTTTCACTATTGTGGCCTATTTTACAGGAATAAAAACCGGGGTAAAAGTTGTGTATGGCACATATTGGTGATTTTTTTTTCATAATCTGATATGTACTTCTAGAGATTACCTTAAACAAACAATAAATTGTACCTTACCTAATGATGATGTTTTATAAGTTTACATAAAGTGTAACAATCCGAATTGACGGTAGAATCAATTAAACGGCACTTTTGAAAGTCAATTTAAATTTTTGACGTTCAAAAGTGCCGTTTCATGGCGAAATTGAAATAAAGAATTTTGACTTTGACTTTGACCTTACAAAGGTTTGAAATTGTATCACTATTAGACAAACATCGCCCTAAATTATGTTAATGTTTTAGTAAAAAAGTAATTAAAAATAACTTAGTTTAATTTGTTTGTGTTGTCTGTTAGTATGCGTTGTCTATCATTATCTCGTTGTAAGGACCGCCTGAGGCGGTAAAAACCTCCTCCAAATGCTTCCATTTGTCGCGAAGTCTAGCTGTCCTGGCCTAAAGGTTTCCAGCAGTTTTGACAATGTGGTCTTTCTATCTTTTAAAGGCCTGCCCGTTCTCCTTTTAATAGATCTGGGAGTCCAGTTTGTGATGATCTGGGTCTATCGTTATGGTTCCAGTGTCTGAATGTGTCCTGCCCATCTCCATTTAAGTTTGAGTACCTTCCTATTCACGTCCAAAGATCTTTTTACCCGACTGCCGAAGGAGGGTAATGTGTTTATCAGTCTATGTATGTATGTATGTATGTATGTATGTATGTATGTATGTATGTATGTATGTATGTATGTATGTTCCTATGTGGCGTTCCAGAGACCAAACGCGTTGGCCGATTTTGATGATTCGTACATCAATCGATGCGTCTTAACCCTGCGAGTGTTATGACACTCGCAGGGATTTAATTTTAATGTAGCCTATGGGCTACATTAAAATTGGATAATAGAAAAATGGCGGATTTTGGGGCCATATTGTGGGGGCCCAAATTATTTCTTTCTTCCAAACCCATCGTGTGGGGTATCAAAATAAAGGGTTTTAAGAGGTGATTTCAAAAATATATAACACTTATATGTTTAAATGTATCTAATTCGAAAAAACTAACTAAAAAGTTATAAATAAAAAAACTTAATTAAAAAAATCAAAAAACCCGACTGCTTCAAAAGCGAACTAAAAAGTCGTAAACAAGGAAAAAATCATGCTGTGCAGGCGGAGGATACACCAGATTTTGGTCAGACAGCCGGCGAATATGTATCCTCCGACTGCACAGCATGATTTTTTCCTTGTTTACGACTTTTTAGTTCGCTTTTGAAGCAGTCGGGTTTTTTGATTTTTTTAATTAAGTTTTTTTATTTATTTGTTTTATTGATCAACGAGTTTTTCACTCGGTCTCTTAGTTTTATATTCGTAAAACTGCGTTCTAGTCCTCTCTGACAAGTTCTTATCTTAATTTGTAGTATTTTGCTTACGACCAAAACGTACAAGTATTTTTATTAAGTAAGTATTTATAATAGTCAATCCGTTTTCTGCCATCATTTCACTAAAACAGTAACACATCAATGCATAAGAAGCGACCCAGATTCCAGTACCAAGTACTTGCATTTATTCAGTGTTTCTAAGCAAAATGGAGGAGCTTCCTTTGGCGAGCTAACACAAACAGGGTTTTCTTCCCAGAAATCTCTGGTATTGGAAACTACTTGGAAACGTCTTCATGAATATGCACCGACTTGTACGCATACGAGTCTGTGGGTAGTAGAATATTGGTTTTCGATAATGATGAGCTGCATCTGGAAATTGTTTTTGAAATAGGTAATTGATTATGTTACTCAGGTGTAAAAATATGTACAAAAGCTGGCTGTGGTCTGAAAATTTCAAACAATTTGTAAAAGTCCTTAACAAAATTATTTTGAAGAAATTTCCCATTTCTTCTTGTTGTCTCTCAGTTGATAGTATAAATATCATCATTTATCTAAATTTCTAATCTTATACGTATAAATGAGTAAAATTGTCGTGATTGTCGGAGGTAATCTTTATAAGTAGAAGTACTAATCCGATTACAAAATTTCTTTAATTTTTAGTAAGCTACACTATCTTTGAGTACCATACGCCAATAATGCACGGGTTCTAAAAATAAGCCACAGGATAAAGATTGTAGATCATAATTATATTTTTTTCATTACATAACAATGAATTCGTAAACACAACAGCACCTACAAAAACCAATAATCACGCACTAAAACAAGTTAAAACCAGAATGAACCGGTGAGCCCGCACAAACAGAGGTGGCACGACGCACGAACCCTCCATAAATATTGGTTTGCAAGCAATCTGTTAGTAGCGGCTAAACAAATGGCTTGGTACGCAATAAAAACGGCATTACTTTAATCTAGCACTTTGTTTGGCTATCGGGGAAGTGAATTAAATGTGCGTTAGCCTTGTCTGTGTTGAAATTCTCCAGGTGGGTCAGTATTTTTGTCCTTAGATTCACATACTGGTACCGTTGGATTGACTCGAAATTTTATTAAAACAAAATGAGTCTTGTGATCGCAAGCGCTAATATTGAGCGAGAAATCTTGGGCTCAATTCCCGAATTGTTATCGGGTTTTTCTGTTTTATAATTTTCTAGTAGTTTCCCGGATCCTATTTTCGCCCGTTTTAAAGCAATATCCAGCTTATTTCCCTAAACTAACTATTTGAATAAAATGTCAGTATGCTATAAGGTACACCACTGTCGGGTAAGACAGAAAATATAGGACAAATGAACATAATAATGTCAACAAAAAGGTAAGTAAGGTAAGGAGTAACATTTCTATCTTGGTGAACAATAAAATATATATTTAAATAAATAAAAAAGTTCCTACAAAGATACATACGTCTCTACACATAAAGTTTCTAGTATATTACTTAAGGTTGAACTTTCTACCTTTGATTTTTGTGCAAGCAAACTCCAAGATTAACAAATTCAACAGAAATCACGCCATGAATTTCTCGGAACCCCGACCTGTCCATAAATATTGGTTTGCTCGCAATTTGTTAGAGCAGCAAACGAAATGCCCGACTGAGCAATAAAGGGCGTACGAGTATTAGTTTGATGTAGCGGTCGTGTTTCGGCTGTGTTGAGGAAATAGTGAATCAAACACGGTAGGAATTACCTGAGGTTGGTATTGGATCTGTATGTTTTGGTGATTTGGTTAGTAGAGTACCAACTGTTTATAGTGGATTTTCTTTTTGATGAGAAACATCTATTTGCGCGTATTGGCAGTAAAACCAAATCGAATACCGTCACGGAAAACTGCGTGACGCTCTCATGCTGTGCCCTTTAGTTGCCTTTCATTTTCATCAAGTTAAGTAAGCAAGTATTTTGTGAGATTGGTATTTATATAAGTACGGTTAAGCTGTCGGCGGTGAGGTTTGGTAGGGTTGAGTGGATGGGTAGGGTTAAGCAGTTGTTGGCAAGGTTAAGAAATAGATGGGTGGGTGTACTAGGCGAGATTATAAGGGAACAGGAATCGAAATGCCCGACTGGAAATAAAGGGCGTATTAGTTTGATGTTGTGGTCGTGTTTCTGATGTGTTGAGGAAGTAGTAAATCAAACACGGTAGGAATTTCCTGAGGTTTATTTTAGCTGTTTTTGTCGATGTATTGGGTAATGCTAATTTTTATTTACACAGTAATAACTATTAGTTCTTAGTTCAGTGGATTTTTTTATAGTTTGACCACTTACCTGATGGTAAGAGTTGACAGTAAAGTAAGTAAACCTACCCACTCTTGACTTAAAGACCAGTGGTAAGAGACATTTCAAATTGTACGTCATAGGTTCGAACACTTTACTTTGTGTAATTTACGTATTTCATAACCACTGCTCTCAAAACGATGAAAGAAAACATGACGAAGAAACTGGCATGTCCAAACTAGAACCAAAATTTCGAAAACGCATAACTTCCACCAAACCGCACTGGGCTCGCGTGTTGGATTACAGTACATTTTATAGAGAAGATTCCTGTGACCCAGCAGTGGAAGCCTTATTTTATTATGCCACCCCACTTTTTATGATTCCGTACCTCAAAAGGAAAAAAACGGGACCCTTATAGTATCACTTTGTTGTCCGTCTATCAGTCTGCCTGTCCGTCTGTCTGTCAAGACCCTTTATCACGGTAACGATGTTACATTATATACCAAAGTTTGCAATCTTTTGCAGCTGTGAAAATCAAACTTCTAGATCAAAGAAAACAAGAGATACAGCTGTTAATGACGCAAATTTTACACTCACAAGGGAATCAAAACCTACAGTATACTTCCCGTTGACCTAGAATAATGAAATTTGGCAATAAGCAATGATTTATAGCACAAAAAAGGAACAAAGCCGATAAACCCACATAAAAATAATAATTTGCATTTGGTATACTGACCGCGACTTATGTCGATATATGGGGACTTCAGTTTTCCAACGGCAAAGTAAATTTTATCCCTCAATAGAGATATTTCCTAGGTAGTAAAAAAAATAACTTTTGACAAGAGAAGTCAAACTTTATTCCTAAAGCCGTAAAGATAACCCAAGCTAAACCTTCTCAGAATCATTATAATCCAAATACCTTCGTCTCCTACAACACAGACAACCTTATTGTCCTGACATGTGACGTCACACCACATATTATCGCACTTGACACGGGTCGTGATAATTGTTGTCACAATACCGCTTATTTCAAACGCCATATTGTATTCTGACAAATGGTAATCGTTGTTTAAGTGGTATGGTCCTGTCATTATGATAACCGAAAATTCAGTTGACTATTATTATTAATGTTGTTAAATATTCAGTTTTTTAAACAAGCAATTTTTTGTTCAACTGACATGAAAATCATTCCTAAATATTGCCAACGCCTTCACCCGTGTGAACCTCCAAAATTATCTCTAAGGACTACCTGGATAACAAGTATTCTATGTGTTGCGCCAAATTTCACCCAAATCCTTCCAGCAGTTGCGTTTATGAGTAACAAACTTCAATCAAAGTCAAATCGATTTTTAGAAGAAGGCTATTAAGCGGCACTTTTGAATGTCAACAATTTTAATTTATAAAACCTTAAAAACAATAAAAATAAATCGACTTCCAAAACAAAACACCACAAAGCGAAAAATAACTTTCTTTCGGATGTCCGTGTCTTAGGTACGTACCTAGTTATTTTCATTTTTACACCGACTTCCGAAAAGAAAGTATTTTTCGCTTTGTAGTGTTTTTTGTTTTTTTAACTTTTTCATATTTATCTTCTTAATTTAGGTATCTTATATTACCATGAAAATACGCAATATTAAGGTTAACTTAATAACTATTCCTCAGATTTGATCTTTAGATTGCAATCACATGAGAAACACCATCTTTCAAATAAAAAAAAGAATCATCAAAATCAGTTCAAAATTGGTGGAGTAATCGCGTAACAAACATACAAAAATATACAGTCGAATTGAGAACCTCCTGCTTTTTGAAGTCGGTTTGCAAAGGTAGATTGTTATGGAGAAGAACAGACAAGAAGCGCCACACAAACTTTCGCGTTTATAGAAGTAGGAAGTGAAGTAGTAATAGTACTACTTTCAAATTGCCGAATAAAACATGGCCGGTAAAATTAAGTTAAAAACAAAACAAAAATGTTTTCAGCCATTTTTCGTCAGCTTACCATTTTATACTAATGGCTTCTTTTAGGAAGTTAATCCAATTACAAGTTGGAGTAAAGATGAACCCGAGAAATTCTTCGGCTTCCCTCGTGCGCACTGAATCGATTTATTTACAAACTATGTTAGTATTTCGTAGAACATGGTCTGTAATTTCTGAAACACGTTAGCATTTGAAACCTTAACGCTTGAATAAATACCAGTTTGTGGAAAGGATATTCGGAGGGGCTCCTAGGTGTTCAAAGGTGTTTGGCGATATTCGTAGGTTCTCGGAAGTGGTTGGCGGTTGTGTTGAATAGTTTAAGTGATTAAAGTTCCCAGTAAATCTTATACGTTGAAGCAATATGGTTTAGTTCATAGGAAGCGGGATTTGTGTTTGCTTGTTTGTCATACAGTTGAGGAAATAATTATGTACCCCGTGAATGATGTTGGCGTTAATAGAAAGGCCAGGTGCAGTGTTCATAAACGGAGCGCGTGTACGCCTGGCTTGAAACCTTAACGCTTGAATAAATACCAGTTTGTGGAAAGGATATTCGGAGGGGCTCCTAGGTGTTCAAAGGTGTTTGGCGATATTCGTAGGTTCTCGGAAGTGGTTGGCGGTTGTGTTGAATAGTTTAAGTGATTAAAGTTCCCAGTAAATCTTATACGTTGAAGCAATATGGTTTAGTTCATAGGAAGCGGGATTTGTGTTTGCTTGTTTGTCATACAGTTGAGGAAATAATTATGTACCCCGTGAATGATGTTGGCGTTAATAGAAAGGCCAGGTGCAGTGTTCATAAACGGAGCGCGTGTACGCCTGGCAGTAGGTATGTTCGTAAATTAAAATAAAAGAGAATCTAAGCATCGTAGCAGTTGGAACCCTACCCCCATAACTGTATATACAATTATGTATTGTGCCATTTTTTTCGATATATTTCCAATTAAAACATGAGATATAACCATATCTAGAAGGATAGAGTGGTCAAAGAAAAAGATGAATGGATTCCGTGAGAAATGATATGAGAGACAAGTAAAATTTCACAATTTAAAAAACCCCCGACGCATTTATCTTGCGAAAACACCCCGATTCAAACAGTAAAATGCCCATAACTTTTGAACGGTTTAACCGATTTTATTCAAACATAGCTAAGAACACTCTCGACAAAATAACCTTTCAAACAAAAAAACTAAATCGAAATCGGTTCATCCGTTTAGGCGCTATGATGCCACAGACAGACACACAGATACACAGATACACAGATACACAGCAACACACGTGAAACTTATAACACCCCTTCTTTTTCCGGCGGGGGTTAAAAAGGAATTGAATGATACCGTGACGGTCCCAGGGGAGAATGGGAGAGGAAAACGTTCCGATCGCAAGCAACAAAGGACAAGGCTAGGAAAATGATGATAAAAACAAAGCTATTGGTACTTATTACAATTACAAGAAATTTAAACCGAAATAGAGTACAATTTGACCTTTATAAATGTCATCATCATGGTAATAAAAGACCAAGCACCACCGACTTATTTCCCATGGGGTAATTATTATCGTTTACTGAAATGTCAAAGTAGAGTACAGCAACAAAGTAATAATCTTTCAACTTTTGATTTATAATTAATGCTGTCATCTCTAATAATATAAATGCACATGTGAGTTTGTTACGCGTTCTATTCGACCTATTATCACGAAATTTCGCTAACTCAAAAATCAACACAGAAGGGAATAGTCCTTTGTTCCGTTGCAGTATACGCCAGCGTTGCGGCGAATTGTGTGTCTAGCACCGCATAACGCAACGTCGTGCGTTCCGATCAAAAGATCGAAGCTTAATTCCTTCAACAGATAATTCCATTAAATCTTCATCTCCTTTTAAAAATCCCCACACTCGTTTACAAAAGTGTTTGATATAAAATTAACGTCAAACCGCGGGACAAAGATGGCGCCGGATATGAGTCGGAAATTGATTCCAACCTCTGCCTTTTTACTGTGGAGATGAGGAATTATTGATGTATCGAGCTTTTGTGAAGGTATCAAGATAGTGACGATGTTAGTTGAACATATTTATAAATATTTTATTTTCTATAGTGGTAGGAGAGTTTTTGAAAAAGCTGAGCTGGAATGTTGGCTGAAGTCATTGATGGAGTAAAGGGACAAAAGGGAAACCTGAATGGTTTTATGTAAAATAAATTATGAAAGATAAAATATTTATACTCCAGAACTATTCGCCCCAACGGCCATGCGATCTGCGGGCCCTGGTGGTGGTGCCCTGCCCACTGCTACTTCAGTTTGGCAATTATTCGGGCTATAACGGTAACCTTGGTTCTCTTGGTTCATTTCTTATTCGATAACGCAAGCAAACTCCGAACATAGGTCTCTCTATTGCCCTTTGGGTGACTTTAAGCCTTTTGATGAGGTCCATTGTGAGCGACCATGTTTCGGTTCCATACGTTATAACTGGCAACACACACTGATCATAGACTTTTGTCTTAAGACACTGTGGTAAGTTAAACGAAAAGACACCGCGCAACTTCCCGAAAGCTGCCCAGCCGAGTCAGATTCGATGGTTGACCTATTTTTCGAAGTTGGTCCTACCTAACTGGACCGTTTGTCCCAGGTAGACATAGTCGTCCACAACTTCGAGTGTAGTGTCTCCGACCTTGATAGGAGTGGGTGCAACATTGGCATTCAACACCACCTTGGTTTTGTCCATGATTATTTTAAGACCCACTCTTTCGGAGGCTCCACTGAGGTCATTTAGCATTGTACTGAGGTCTTTGTCGAGGAATGTAAAGATAGCAGAGCAGCTAGTAATTGTACTATTATTAAAATGACAAATTTCTTGCCATTGTACATTGCTCTCGTAGCTTATTCACCAAAAACCAATATTTTGTCAATTAAAAGTTAAGGCACTCAGCGATATTGTAATTTAACAATGAAATAATATTGGCAATCGAATCAGTTGGTACTTCAAGAGATTACCTTTTAAAAAATAACCTAACCTAACCTAACCTTTACCTTAACTTTTAATACCTTTATAATATTAGATTAATTAATGATAATTATGTTTCCATTTCGTGATAAAGACACTATAACTTGATAATTCTTTAAGAGTTTCAACTATAAAACACTTATAAAGCTTTTATAATTGATTAAAACTTAACTTTGAAATAAAGGAAAGCATTAAGTTAAACTAAGTGCAAATAAAATAACCCTTTCTGAAATGTTACAAAGCTAAATCAATAAATTAAAGAAGAAAATACTTTTCGTCAACCACTTTAATTTAGAGTCAAAAACTTAACCACATTATTTTAAAATGAATATAAATGGTCCAGTATTACATCAAATGCATTTATCTCAGAAAGCGTTCATTCGTGTAGTGTAATATGCAATTATCACGAACTCTAGACTATAGAGTGAGCACTTGCACGACCTAACTTTCACTTATTTTCACTTAGAATTAAAGCAGGGGTCAGCATCGAGTCCACTCGTGGTCACTTGTGGTTGAGGGTCAAGAGCATTACAAGTAAATAATTAAAGGTCAAAAAAGTTGGGACATGTGCCTTGTTGCCCATAATAAGTAGGATCAATTTTGTTTCGTGAGTACTTAGAATACTAACATCCACTGGTACCTACTTTAAGGGACCTTCCCGATAGTGCCACTAAACTCTAAAGTTGAGTATAGACTAGATCATTTGCTTTTAACAGAACATCGAGCATTCGCTGTTTTCAATTTACTCAAACCACACTTCGACCATGTCGCTCGAAGTTTTTAAACCAACAAGCGTTATGGTGTAACACTTTATCAAGTAAAGGCGAATGAGGTCAATAATGAACGCTAGGTACAAATAAATGTTAGGTAAATGCTTACTCGCCGTGCCGTGAGCATTACGTCGAACGCTGCGTCAAATATTCGCATGAAAATTGCATTACATGGAAATGCTTAAGGAAACTGAGCATTTGTCTGTATTATACCATTCGTAAAAATGTTATATTATATTGTAGTGGTCGTGAGAGCATTTTCGCTGAGCAGCTCGCGAAAATGCTCTCACGACCTGGGTATTTTCGTTAAGAAATATTTTTAGTAGGTTCTCAGCTTCAGGAGGTTAGCCGCATGTTGTTTGCGTTTGCGGGGTCTTTGCGCAGACTGCGCAATTTCCTTCCGACTGCCACCAAAACTGCGCTTGCCCAATCCCTTCTTCTCCAAATCCTCGATTATGCAGATGTCAGTTATCTAACTGAAGTGCAGCTAGTAAAGCTTGAGCGACTCCAAAACTTTAACAATTTTGAAAAAGTTTCTTTGCAAAAGATTCTTATTTGGTTTATGCAAATATGATAAATTTTCGGAATTTCGTAGTTACCTACTCAGCTAAGTGGCTGCCAATTCGCCTTCACCGGTATGCCCACATTTTATCGTTACTCTACAGTGTTCGGTTTATTCCTACAACCCCCTCGTATCGTAAAGAATACTTTAAGTTTCTTCATGTCACACATTCTAGACACTTGAGACCATCGGAGAATTTGAGACTTTTGATGTCTGCTCATTCAAAGACAAAGACAAAAGATATTTATTTCAACTGGGCCACCAAGCGGCACTTTTGAATGTCACAATTTAAATTTACATGGAATAAAAGTTGATTCTACCGTGCATTCGGAAAGTAGCTTGTTATGGAGAAGAATGCACAAGAAACTCCATACTTCTTACTCTTTTAAAAAAAAATGATTTTTACAATATTTAGGTACATAAGTAGGTACATACATTAATAAATTCACATATGTGAGGACAATGCACCCAGAATAGCACTACACACTATACTACGTAAAGGTATAAAATATAAAAAGTACTCACACATGTACTGTGTAGTTATATAATAGGTACTAGAAAAACATTAACATCCGAAGTAGTTAAGTTATGACCAATCCCAACTGACGGCGCTCGTTCACGATCATGACGCATGAATCGGCACCACCCAGCTCAACCATCATGAAGGGAACCGAATGATCCAACACACGCGCCACCATTAGAGAGACATTTGAGAGAGCATGACACACTCAACTGCCAGGGCACACACAAGTCAACGAACGACACATAGGTATAGCAAATGGTAAAAGAAGTCGAGTCTATACAACAAACATATTCATACAGTCTTCAGCAGTTCCAACAATACTTCAAAACAATAATGTTCTACATATCATTTCTTTTTGCGCCCTAGTGGTTGGGGAGCAGGACTCATTATTAAGTTATTAACTTATTCTATAATATTTCATTATAATATTATTAACTTATTCTACTAAGTTCTACAATAAATTGTTCACGGTCCAGGCTGTGCGATTGTGGAATGAGTTGCCGATGTCAGTAAGACAAGCCCAGTCACTAGCATATTTTAAAAATCTTGTTAAGAACCATTGCCTTTCTCTTTAATACTTTTTTTTCTGTTTCTTTCTTATTTCTTCTATAATTGTTCAACCCTTCTTTGACATTTTGTAACATGTAATATTGTGTATGTATGTTTATTTGTAAGTATGTGTTTAGTATAATATTTTATATACCTATATAATTTTCATGTCTTAATATTTTTAATGTAGCAGTACACAGTAGGCTACCACCTGTTTTATCTTAAGTTCTTAAGTCCATCCAAAGGTTGTCTGGTAGATGTCGCTGTCAGCGATAAGACCGCCTTTGTACCAATAGTTAATTTCATGTAAAATATATGTGTAATTTCTTTTTTTTGGTTTACAATAAAGTATATTCTATTCTATTCTCACCTTATGAAAATGTCACATGCAAATCGGTAGAAAGGCATTGCATTACGTCCGTCCATGTGAAGTTATTTATAATTTCTCTGAGTGAAAATCGCTTATCAGAGTGATATACATCGAATTGCGTCAAGCGTTCAAGAAGGTCACTAAGGTACCATGGCTGCTTGCTTTCACTTTTCACAACTCAATGGACTATCACAGACAGCAGTTGAACTCTTGTTACTGTCACCTCTTAACCTTTCAGGTAAAGTGTCTAGACTGAAAAAAAAATATCCATTTACTTGGTAAACACCAACTAAAGCAGCTGAAACTATTCAAACACTATATATTTTCGTTGACTACCCACACTTTTCTTGTTCAGACAAATCAGATCCTTGTAAAGCTTTCTAGCATTAGGAGCGATGCACTTGTCTAGGTTCAAGTTTACTGGCTAGACTTATTGTAATAATTCACAGAACACCGAAATGCCTCGGTTACCACTTAGCGTCGATAACTCATAAAAATTGATGACGAATGTCAGCTCTGACTATGGATATAACAGTTGAACTTTGTGTTCACGGCAATGAGATAGTTTCCTAAAAATCTATACAATACTTTTTTTATTATTGATAGACTCACGCTTGACCACTATCTCACCTGATGGTAAGCGATGATGTAGCACGCTTGCCTAGAAGAAACCTATTCACTCTTGACTTAAAGACTCCCAGGTTGTAGCTATCAGGAAATACAGACTCCGGCAGGGAATTCCACTCCTTAGCTGTACGCATAATGAAAGTATTCCCAAAACGTTTGTTGCGTATGGGTGGGATGTCCACCACGTACCGATGACGCATCGCCGTACGTCTTGTAGTCCGATGATGGAAAGAAAAAATCTCAATTGCCGGTATCCCGTCGGGGCCACTAGAATTGTTCATGTCAAGATTGCGCAGCACCCTACGGACGTCCTTTTGATTGATGCAAATGTCTCTCTGATCTGTCAAATGTGAGAATTCAAGTCACAAGCCTGCTCCCCTGAACTTTGATGCGCTTAATCTTTGTATATTAGTCCCTATTAGCAATACTATCACTAGGCACTGCCAGGAGGAGTAAAGTTGAAAGGTCAAATTATTTTCACTCGTAGTCAGGGTCATAATTGTAAGAAAGTTCAATTTATTAGGAAAAATGGCTGCTCTATTATCATTTCCCGAGAGTAACATTAAAGCTAGATCTAGCTAAGTGATTGGGTATAGTACGACGTAAATTAGGATAAGGCTCATTTCTTTAATCTTTTAAAGAAATGAACTTTACTAAAAACCGTTTAGTAAGTGATTTTAATATTGTTAGTTATACTTCATAATGTACCTACACACTTCGGTTTAAATTGCTTTATTCCTATTAAGATAATTTTTATTTATATGAGAACTGTTAAATACAGGCCTGCGGATAACAACCAAGGGCCGAAGACTGGAGCCCATAGCAGTCATGCGACCCCTGGATACTCAGGACTGCACCCACGAAACCACGGTACGTGGCAGTGGAAAGCTAGGGGTTTGTTGTTTATGGCTGAGCTCTTACCTGAGATATTCGTGGCGGTCTTCTTGTACTTGCTCGTTCCAGTGCCTGTTTGTGGATTTAGGGATCAGATATATATAATAAAGGACAAGGCTGGGATGAGGGACACGAACGCGTTCTGAGCCGGGGTCCAGCTGCCGAGCAGACACATACACGTTCCCGGCAAAAGCAGCTTGTCTCGCGAAATATGCACAAATACGACTGCACGGACGATACACTACACCAAACGCGAATGTCCAAAAGAGATTCTATCTCGGATGGGTGAATTACTTAGAAATTACAATTTATTCTACATAACCCTTCAAAAACGGTCGCGCGCGATTTACCACAGGTTTTCAAGTGAGGAGTCAAACGTCAAGTACCCTCACCCGATGTCAAAATCGGTGACAGCTAACAGATAACAAATTAAGAAAGAATGAACGAACGATGCGTTCGTAACAAGAACAATACAAAAATATTTGAAGTATCCCAATGAGAAATAAAAAAATAAATGGTTAGTAGTAAATATGAACTAGAACAAACCAATGTAGACCTCGTTTCAGGAGACGCGGCGGACGCGGGGGCGCACGCAGTGACGGATGCGGCGGTGCATGCGGCGGTCATTGAATTTTCTTCTAACAAAATCAATGATGTCGTACTCCACTGCTAACGGTGGCTCACGTCTGCATTGTGCGATTTCCAAGCGAAACTGGCAGAAATTTCCGCCTCATACGCTGTTTTGAGCGCCGCGTGCGACACCGCGGCGCCATCTGCGGGCTCCACCTGCATCTCAATCAAACGCGTGTAAAATCGCTTCTCACAACGCCATATTTTTCAATTTAGTGAAGGCCGCAACGCCGGACGCGACGCACAACGCCTTAGCGGCTCCAGAAACAAGCATTAAAGGAATAATGTCTATGGATAAATTGTATAGAAGATGTGTTTAGTCGGTAGGCACCTAGGTGAGGCCGAAACTGCCCAGACTGGTTCGTATGTGAGGCAGCCTAGGCGTCTAAGGAAGATTTACGACTCCGCCCACAAAAAAAATATCTACTTACTCGTATCTGTTTGGTTCTTGCCTCAAAAGACCATCTCAGATACTAATATTTATAATGATATGACCAAGATATAGTCTGGACTTCAAAAGTGACAAGACCTCTGAGTTTGTATTGCTGTTTCAAACTCCAACCCCAACTAATTTGATAATATTTTTCTTTTTTTTTGACGTGTAAAGGTGTTTCTAACTTACTTACAGAAGTAAATAGATACCATTTGCCTTAAAACTTAAATAGTAACAGCAAATTTGCGAACATGGCTTAACAGGATTAAAGACATTGAAACTCCACTTCCATACATAATTATACGTAGTTTTGCTTCTATGTTTATAGCTACCACAGAGGATTTGGAAAAGCCAATTAGTGGTAGGAATTTCAATTTCAAATTGAATACTTTAAGTAGAAATGTCAATGGTATTCATTTACAATGATCACAAATTAATACTTAACCAATGTTCTATGACCGAATGATTTGCGGGAAGTTTGTTTCAGGTCAGTATTTTTTTTCCAATCTTGAAAAAAATTGAACATCCGTAAATGCGGTTTGTTAAGTAATTTATCTACTCTCATTTAAGTAAAATTCGAATTATAAAATGCAAAACGAGTACATATTGATATACTTTATAAACACAATACCGATTTTAAAAATAGAATCTTATTACAACACTTTTCTCTAATAAAATAATGCTTTATACTACATTACTGCAGCGGCCAGCAAAAGAGCCATTGACGGACGAACGTGTAAATGTGGGCCGAAGCGAAGCCGAGGTAGATATTTAATTTTAATCCAATATGTTACACTTTTATTAACAAACATCACCTGCCAAACTGCAAAGCTATTTGTCGGCAATTTGTCGTATTTTGTATAGTACTTTTCTCAAATAATACGCGGAAATTAAAACTAAGTAGCACCTAGAACTGATTTTGTCAAATACAATTACTTTTCGAAATCAATGACGAACAATAATAATTATTATTCCCGTGTTAAACTGTTTGCTTTTTTTCCATAAACAGCTTTCTATATGCAAGCCAGTTCGAAATTTAAATAAAACCTTTGACAAGTTACCTCCTTGGATGCCATGTTTTGGAGTAAAAGATCGTTCCATTTTTAAATTACACGACAGATATGAATTTACTATGTAAAGGCGGAAACACATTACTGTGGCGTGGCGTGGCGTGTCGCGCCAGATGCCTATCGGTTTCATACATTTAGTATGGTTAGAGGCACATTTGAGTATTGTGGCCCAGCGTGGCGCGACCTGGCGTGGCGCGGACTGCCCGCGACCGATTGCGCCATAGCCCCCACCACCGCTCTGGCGCGACAAGACACGCCAGGCAAATGTGTTTCTTCACCGCGTGGCTCGTGGCGCGCCATTCAATGACGTGAACTCGTAGCGGACGCTTGTATGCTGCGTGTTGAAAATGACCGACGAGCTTATTGAACTTGTACGTCAACGTACAGTTTTCTTGTTAGATACTAGTTAGTGTTGTATTTGTTTTGTTTTATGTCCAACTAGCATGTACAATCATATAGAATCCTAATTTGAACATTAAAAGTTGATATATATATAGATTTTAAAGAATTGATAAGAGATATCATACATTAATAATTACGCGAGGAACTTGAAAACGTAAATTTTTTGTTTGTGGAGATTTCATGATGCAGTTAGTGTCAAATGAAAGGTTTTGGTCTAAAACAGTTTTATCCGTTACAATCATGTAAATCGGTCCACACAATTCCGAGATAATCGCATATCATTGTAATCAAAATGTAAACAAACCGATTTTTTTATGTTTTTATTCTAAAAACTTTTAAATTTGAAATTGCCTTGCCTTCTTTTTTAGGGTTCCGAACCCAAAGGGTAAAAACCCTTTACTAAGACTCCACGGTCCGTCTGTCTGTCTGTCTGTCACCAGGCTGTATCTCATGAACCGTAATAGCTAGACAGTTGAAATTTTCACAGATGATGTATTTCTGTTGCCGCTATAACAACAAATACTGAAAACAGAATAACATTAATATTTAAGAGGAGCTCCCATACAACAAACGTGATTTTTTTGCCGTTTTTTGCGATAATGGTACGGAACCCTTCGTGCGCGAGTTCGACTCGCACTAAGCCGGTTTTTTTTTTTTTTTGCTCTAAAGTAGTTTAATTGCTATGAGAAATTTATTTATTTATTAACATTTCATGCAACTTAAGGCGGTACCCCGAGCAAAACGCCGCGCGAGCCGTTTTTTGTGTTGTTTTTAGGAGCTATCTACTCGTTATTTAAAAAGAAATATCAATTAATAAAAATACATTAAATTTCTACATAATATTGATTCTAAAATGGTAGATTTAGTTTTTTTTAAATGTTGTATATATTTCACTAATCTCCTTTCAAAAAAAAAACAAAAATGAGAAATAATTATTGATATTATGCATCTCCTCGTAGAGTGTTCATTGATTATTTTTTGTACTAACACTAATGGATAGACAATTTAATAACGAACATTTTTGTAGAATTATTTTTTTCAAAAGACCAAAATTCGATTTTATAAAGATTTTATTCTAAAATCTGGGCGTATTCACTACTTGTAATTCATGCGCCACCAGTGCCGCTAGACCAATAGGAACGCTCATATCTCATGCCGATTTTTTGCTCAGGGTACCGTCTTAAAGGTACATAGGCAGACTTAAAGCTTAAGGTATTCTCTACCAGTCAACCAAGATGGTGGAAGGGTCGTGGAGATATAACATGGCAGGTGCATAGAAATAAATTGAAGGTCTATCATCATCCGAATCCGAAGTTAATATTATGTACGTCTACACGTTGCAAAGGTTCGTTGTATACTAATTCAGAAATAGCGCCAGGGCGCGCCACGACACGCCAGCTTAGTGTGCACACTCAGCGCCACGCCAGTATGCGCCACGCCACAGTAATGTGTTTCCGCCTTAATTATTTGGACGCTAAACCACGACATATATGTATTTTCATACAACTTTTGCCGACCAGTGCTCGGATGTATTTGGCCAGGACAGCAATTTCGATATATCTCGAAGAAGGTTGTCAAAATAATGCTCAAATTTGCAAGCATGTTTGAGAAAACAATTTTTTTTCATTTTTTTTTATTACGATACAGGGCAAATCCAAGAAGTTAATATCACCAAGAAGTTTCCATCAATTGTTTTATTTGTAATGGAAAGCTTATGCGGGCGCGCCATTTTATAGTACATATAAAAAGTTTTGATTCCAATTCTTATTTGTCTGTGGCAACGCCCGCTTTAGTGCATGCGCGGTCAATGCGGTGATGTGCTGGATTTTGGCGCCAATAATACGTTTTGCTCTACTGAATTTCATGAGTTTTTTATTCTTGCTTAAAAATGTCTGGTAACAGTGAATGTGAAGAAAATTTGACTCCGCCGGACATTTTTGATGCGGCGACGGAAATTACTCAAAATCTATTACCAGAAAAGTCGAGAAAATTATATGATAAATGCGATCACGACTTTAAGGCATGGAAAATGCATAAAAAGTTGTGTAAAGTATGTGTAAGTATGCATAAAATGTATTAAAACATTCGTGTGATACTTTTAAAAAACCTTGCCTCCGGCTTGATTTTTAAACACACACTCATGTCTTAATTTAATACACCATAATATGCAACAGTTTTATAAACTACTATTTCAGGTAATCTACAGATTTGGTTATTTTAAGCAACTGATTTAAATATTTCGTTTTTCCATGCTGTAACCCGGTCATCTGTCCACCAGACCGAATCGGATTAGAACAATGGTAATTTCTATTGTGTCTGGAAATGGACAGTTGAAGGTGTATTTTATTTTTATAAAGATTGTTCGTGCTGACGTCTTAAAGTATTCCGAAAGGCATAGGTTTTGACGTTGGCAGTGGTCAACGTCAAAACCGCTTGACACGTACAAAACAACGGCCCACTTGTACGAAAGACTAAACTCGGAATTGTTTGCTAGCGCAAGGTTATATTGACAATATTGTATGACGAACTGTCAATTTAACCTCGTGTTGGCTGACTATATTTTTCGTGCCTAGGCCTTAATTACCTCATTAGTCAGTGCCTCTTGCACTGAAGATTTCCTTTAAAGGATACTTTATGACGTCATTTAGAGGTCAAGTAAAATTCAAGTAATTTTAAGTATTTTTGTGAACATAGTAAATAAATACGATCTTAAAAACACCTAAAATAGAAAATTAAGGCTTACAAACCTGAAATCTCGAAACAGTTAAGGATTTGGCATGGGTTAATGTTTACTTCACACACCAAATTAGAAGACGAAACTCTGCTATGCAACGGTAGATAACCTTTCATAATTGTCTTACTTTTATTCCAATGTAGGATTTGAAGTCAGAAGCAAAATTTTTTTTCAAATTCAATTTACATACATACATAAATACATACATAAACTCACGCCTTTTTCCCATGGGGGTAGGCAGAAACTACAGAACGCCACCTGCTACGATCCTTACATACTTCTTTTGCTTCACACACATTCATACATCTAGTCATACACACACGCCGGTTATGGGTACTGCGCACTTGGCCTTTCTGAAGAACATCACCTATAAGGTCTATGTATGTCTTTCTAGGGCGTCCCCTCCCGGCGTTTCCATTCACGTCTGCCTTGTAAATACCTTTCGTAAGTCGACTTTCATTCATCCTCTCAACATGGCCAAACCATCTTAACATACCCTTTTCAATTTTAGTCACTACATCTTCTTTTAAACCACAACGTTGTCTTATTACCTCATTCCTCAATCTATCAGTTAAAGTTACACCACACATACTGCGCAAGGAGCGCATTTCTACTGCATTAATCCTACTTTCATGTCTTTTTTGCCATACCCAGCCTTCACTTCCATACATAAGTGTAGGCACCAGCACGCTGTTGTGAACGGCGAGTCGAGCTTCCGGAGACATCGACTTGCTGGTCACAACTGCATGCATAGCACCATTCACTTTATTCCCTGCATTCACTCTCCTTTCCACATCCTCTTCAATCTTTCCATCCCTTGTGAACATACTTCCCAGATATACAAACTCGTTCACTTGCTCCACACTCTTATCATTTATTTTCACTTCACACTTCGATACATCTTCTTCTCTTTCAAACACCATTACCTTAGTCTTGTTCACATTTATACTCATCCCTTTTAACTTAAAAGCTTCATTCATCACAGTCACCATGTCTTGCAACTGTTCTGCTGACGATGCAAGTAGAACTTGATCATCTGCATAGAGAAGGCATTTGACAGACAACTCATTCATCCTCAATCCGCACTCATGCTCTTTCAAACCTATCAGACAACTATCCATGTACAAGTTGAACAACCACGGTGACGCTACACAGCCCTGTCTAACATCCCTTGAAATGGAAAACCAGTTCGTATACGCCCCATTAATCCTAATACAAGCACTGGAATCCCTATATAGAGATTTCAGTGCCCGTACCAAGTGCCAGTCCACACCGTACCCGGATAGCGTCGACCACAGTTCATCCCTCCACACACTGTCATAGGCCTTCTCCAAGTCCACGAAAGCACAGTAGACTTTTTTGTGCTTAGCCAGATGTTTTTCAGCTATGCTCCTCAAGGAGAAGATCTGATCCATACAGCCCATTCCCTCTCTAAATCCTGCTTGCACGTCCCATAATTGTTCATCCGTCACTTTTACCACTCTATTTATTAAAACTTTCGCATATAATTTGCCGACAACACTTAAAAGACTAATGCCGCGGTAGTTTTTACACTCCTGCTGTGAGCCTTTTCCCTTATATAGTGGTACGATTACAGCCTTGCACCAGTCATCCGGCACGCGGCCATATCTCCAACACATATTAAAGATCCGGCACAACAGGCTCGCTACCACCCCGTCACCGCCCTTCAGCATTTCAGCAGATACTCGGTCATACCCTGCAGCTTTACCAATCTTCATCCCACTCAGTGCTTTTATAATCTCATCCATTCCTATTTCATTCTCATGCTTTTGCTCTTCGTCCGAGTTTGGGTCTTGACAACTTGCCTCTGCCCAGTTACCCACTCCTTGCACACTATCCTGACAACTAAATAAACTTTCAAAATATCCCTTCCAGCGTTCCAAGACCTTACATTCTTCACTCAGTAAGCACCCATCTTCTGCTCTTATTCCATTCATACTCGATGTTTTTGTTACTCCGCGAGCCAATCTTACCTGTTTCCAGAACAGCTTAACATTGGCCCTGAAGTTATCGGAGAACTTCCTGTTATATTTTTCTTCCTTTTCATCCTTCTTCATTTTTACCACCTCTTTGACTTTCGCTTTCATTTGCTTGTACGTTACTTTCACTCTTGACAGATCATCCGTCACGTTTGTTGCCTCATTCATTCTATTTTGGGCCTTACAGGCTAACACATTAAGCCAAGCCTCTTTCTTCTTCTTCACCACCTCTTTTACTTCATCATCTACCCAAGTATCATTCGTACTACTACCACGTTTCCTCTTCGCTACACCACATAACTTTGCGGCTACGTTCACCATACTACTTTTCACTATTTCCCACACATCCTTTAAACTGAAATCATTCATATCATCAAATATCTTATCCGTCTTCTGTTTTACTTGCCTCTTATATTCCTCCTTTACTTTTAGTTCTTGTAATCTTTCTACTTTTATTCTTTCTAACGCGGTCACAGGAACTTGAACTCGATCAGTCACATTTTGGAATCTTGGGAGAAGTCCCAGGATGCCATTGGCATTTTCTGTGATCTCTCAAAAGCGTTCGACTGCGTCGACCACAACACACTGATCTGTAAATTATACCACTACGGAATTCGAGGACAAGCTGCTGATCTTGTGCTTTCATATTTGTCAAACAGACAGCAAAAAGTGAATGTTAATGGGGTGACGTCCTCCGGGTCTCTAGTCAAGATGGGCGTGCCCCAAGGTTCAATTCTCGGCCCTTTCCTTTTTCTTGTTTACATTAATGATCTCCCTATTATGATGGCCAAATTATCGGATATAATTCTATTTGCTGATGATACTTCGCTAATTTTTAAAATAGATAAGAAAGATACGGATGTCTTACATGTCAACGAAAGTCTTATTATTCTCACAAAATGGTTCGCAGCTAATAATCTTTTACTGAATGCGACAAAAACTAAATGTCTTAAGTTCTCTTTACCAAATGTACCACAACGAGACCTGAATTTGAATCTTGACGGCAAAAGTCTTGAAGTTATAGCTGAAACTGTATTCTTAGGGATTACTATCGATTCAAAACTGCAGTGGGGCGCGCACATTAGAACTCTTTCGGGTAGGTTAAGTTCAGCTGCATATGCAGTAAGGAAAATAAGGCAGTTAACCGATGTAGCCACAGCTAGGTTAGTATATTATGCTTATTTCCACAGTATTATGTCTTATGGCATTCTGCTGTGGGGATCAGCAGCAGATGTTGACTCAATTTTCATCTTACAAAAGAGGGCAATCCGCGCGATCTATAAAATGGGTCCTCGCGAGTCCCTTAGAGAAAAATTTAAAGAAATCGATATACTGACTCTACCATCACTCTATATTTTGGAATGTATTTTGTATGTCCGCAAAAATCGAGGGCTTTTCAAAACTAGAAGCGACTTACATAATTTAAATACACGCAGTAAGCACGAAATTGTAATACCCAAATTCAGATTAACAAAAACTAGCAAGTCTTTTTATATAAACAGTATACGCTTTTATAACAAGTTGCCAAAGTCAGTTATAGAACTGACCGATGGAAAGTTCAAAAACTACATCAAACGTGTCCTTGTTAAAAAAGCATATTATAAAATCAAGGACTACGTTGAAGATAAAAATTTTGGCTTTAGCTCCTTCTGCGCATGCGGCTTCCCTGGTAACTCATAAACGGCACAAATATGTGGTTGTCTCTAACTATTCTCAATCTCATTAATTCTTTGTTTTTTTTCTTTCTTTTGATTATTCTTTTTACAATGGTTTTCAATCATCTTCATAGCCAAAGGGCTAAGAATAGTTACAGCACTGATAACAATATTTGTGCCACATGTTAGATTTAGTCTTTTTTTTATTTTACTTTTGTATAGTTTCCTTTACCGATTATTTTGTAAATGTGTGAACATTGTAGGCCTTCTAGATGCTTGTTAACTTTTTAACTCGTTTTATTTTCTTTTGTTTAAATAATATGTAATCTTTTTTTTTTTGTTTTCTTACGACTTATTGTCGGGCCTACGTTGTCCCCACATATCTAAGTACTAATGCTGTAACAAGGAAATATTGTAAAACCAAACCATTTTTTTAAAAGAGTAACCATGGAGTTTCTTGCCGGTTCTTCTCCATAGGAAACGACCAACCTGAACCGTGCACATTGTCGACGTTTTATAAGTGCCCATGTAGGCCTATATGAAATAAAAAAATTGATTTTGATTTTGATTTTGATGACGCCAATGCTTGAACAGACCAGCCACCCGACACATAACCAGATAGTGATCAGTCCCCACATTAGCACCCCGATAGGCTCTTGTATCTGCAACTTTGCTCTTCAATCTTTCATCTACAATAACAAAATCAATCATACTTCTACTGTCTTGCCTTTCCCACGTATACCTATGGATCTTTCTATGATCAAACATAGTGTTCATTACACACAGGCCCTTCTCTACACATACTTCTAGTAAATTCCTCCCATTCTCATTCACTCTATTGTCCCCGAATGCCCCTAATACTCTTTCGAACCCATTCCTCTTTACACCAACACAACTATTAAAGTCGCCGAGCATAACAATCTTCTCGTTAGACCTACATTCATTCACTATATCTCCTAGACTTCCCCAGAATTCTTCTCTCTCAGAAAGTGAGCATCCCATATCGGGTGCATACACGCACAAAATAAAAATAGGGTGTAGGCCCACCTTAATTCTCACCCACAGAATCCTAGGGCTCACACAAGCGTAATCTTTTACACAGCTCATCATCCGCTCTGAGAGGATAATCCCCACACCCTGACAGGCCCTCTGTGTCTCTTGAACACCAGACCAGATAGCGGTCAGGGACCCGTGTTTAGACATATCCACTCCCTTTCTTTTTGTCTCATTCACACATAACACATCTATCCTTTTGTCCTTCACTATTTCACATACTTCATCCATCTTATCTATCATCCCTCCCTGCACATTCAGCGTAGCTAAGCGACACTCCGCAGCTCGCTTTTCGCCCCATGAGAACAATTGACGTGGTGTGTGGCGACCATCACCGCCGTCGCCGAGTAAATTATTTAGCCTCATTTTGTTCCCACGAATAGCAAGGGAAACTATGTCCACGCTCTACAGAGCCCCGCTTGTAGAGGTAAGGCTGGATAGTGCCTGGGGGCGCCCGGTCCCAGACAGCAGGCACGCTCGCGACTTAGGCTCTCCCCTAGCCATGCAGCTCTCGGCACGGCGACCTTAGCTTGGGGGTGAGATGTTCGCACCGCACAGAAGGAAACAGAAGTGTCCTCTGGCATTTATTCCCTTAGTCGCCTTTTACGACACCCACGGGATGAGATGGGGTGGTGTAATTCTACGGCCCAGACACCACACGGGGCTCTAAATTCAATTTATTGCATCCATAATGTACATACAGGTGGTAAATATAAATTTCTGAAATAATTATGGACCCTGTCGGGCACAGCAACATTCAAGATACAGTCAGTGTCTAGGAGAGAGGAATTGCGCTTACTATTTTACATAATAACATTTCAGTTGTATTTCCAATGTTTTTATTTGGGTTAATGTACCTTCTAATATGGCTATGTTTTCTATTTTAATGTCATGTCATGTACTATTATTATGTACTTATTAATTAATTCAGCTACATTGAATTAATATTAGTATATTAATTGAAATGCATAGTTAATAAAATTATTAATGCATAGTATGTCCTTATTATATGTCATTTTCAACATGTTTTCTTCTTAGCTTAGCTACTTCTCTTTTAGTCGTCACTCTGGTCTCTAGACATAACATCCTTCACACATTTCATCCATCGTTTGGTCTTCTCTTACTCATATATCCAAAACGCAACGTTTCGTTTCGCAACGTTTTACAGGCTTTTTTTTAACGGTTAGTATTTACCAGAGTTAAAACATTTCACGCAACCGATACAGAACTTGGTCCCATAACATTGTGTAACCTAGTTACGAAGTTAGCTGGCAATGAAGATATGTGTCGAATTGGTTAAATTGTAATAAACTACGTTTACACCACAGCTGGGACCCACCGAAGTAGTTCTAGCTGAAAGTAATGTGTCTATATCTAGAACTGTGAGCACATAAGGCTAATCAATAGTTAGACGCAATGTTAGGCATAGGACTGAACTGAGTTGGTATGGTAGGTATAAATTGGTGTTCTTAGCAACAGAATTGATAAACAAATCAGATATTTTGGTGAGTGAGTAGTTTTTATATTAATTTTATATTATATTAGTATACCTATACATATATATATTTGATTTGAAACTCTATATATTTAATGGCGTCAACACCTTAATAGGCATTTTGGGTAGCATGTGTAACACTGATTTCAAACTAATGATGGTAAATGAGTTTCTCGCAAGGAATAAAACAAAATCAGTAAAATACGTACGTAGGTATACCTAAACTCACGCCATTTTCCGTGCCGAAAAGCAGAAACTACAGAACGCCACGCCATCTGCTAAGAATCTACGATCTTTAAATCCTTTTGCTTATTTCACGATCATACATGCACAGCGGTTACTATTGAATTAACTTAACAAAATTCTATTTTTGCATTTTCAATATTACGTACCGTTCGCTCTTACAGCGAATTTGATTCCAAATAATTACCACTTGTTGAAGGTTACTCGTATTTTAATAAATGATAGTTTTACTATAATGGGCCAACGACCACAACCACATTTTCCTATTTATGAAAGGAAACATCAAATTGTGCTCTACAAAATTAGTCCGTGACCGACTTCTCTAAACAAAGAAGACCTCTAATAGCTCAGAAACACGCCATCAAAAATATAGACCTTACCGAAAAAGCTCCATAAAACCAAGTCAATATTCTAAGCGCTTCGCTTCCTTTTAAGAATTTATTTCCCTACAAAGATAGTAGAACATACAATGGATAGGTATAGAAGGTCAGATCCACACAACGAGCGAAAACGCACGCACACAATTAGACACGCTTCATGTACGCGCACTCGCAAGTTCGCAACCCGCTTTTGTTTGAGGTTGCCGTAAGTTTTTTTTCGCGGTTCTTTGTAAGTATAGGACAAACCCACTTGAAAGCCAAAATCAACAGAGTGAACTACCAGAAAAGCCCTGGGGCAATGAAGCTCGGGCAGTATGGCAGAGGGCACGGCACTTTGCTCGCAGAACGGATGATCGAAGGGGCCGAAAAGTTCTGGAGCGGCGACCGCAAACCGGAAGAAGCAACCACAGTTTAACAAACGCAGCGTTGGAAGGCCTTCCTCTAGGCGGACCGATGGCTTGGGAATCCAGTGGATACGAGACGCACAAGACCGATCAGTGTGGTGGCGCTCGGTAGAGTCCTGAAATGATGATGATGATGAATGAAGCTTGACGTTCCTCAGAAAATCGATTCAACCGTGTGTGTCTCTCCAGTTTTTGTTTGTTTTCTGTCTGTTGCGTCTGTGTGTCCAACTCTGCTATCTCTGTCTGACTATCTATTTGTCAGTTTGTTTACTCAGTGTATTTTGTCTGTCTGTCTGTTCGGTAAATCTTCCGCCTCTGTATGTTCCTTCTGCCTGTCTCGAGTTGACCTTCTGTATGTTTACATACCTTCCTCTTCCGTGGCATGATTCTATTGTGTATCGGCGACTAATAACGATCGATATGATGCCGCCATTATCAACATACCATTAGTCCAAAAATAAATGTTCACAGTCGAGTTACTGTACCATTAGAGAGGAGCGAGGAATGTGATGTGTTGACAATGACATTAGCCTGTTATTGTCAGGAGCTGGGTCTTTGTTTATGTTTCAGGCTTAAATATAGGCTACAGGTGTCCTAAATTTCAGTAACCTTTTTTTTTCAGTATTATGATCATTATTTCAGCCGAAACGTGTCTAGGTCCACTGCTAAACATAGGCCCATAAAATGATAACTGATTTATTATCCTAATGGTACATTACGGGATAAAAGTTATGTGCTATTCCAGACTATGACCTATCTCTGTGCCAAATTTTATACGGATCCTTTCAGCCGTTCTTTTTTTTATTTATTTTTTATTTATCGATTGGCTCGCGTTTGACCACTAACTCCCCTGACGGTAAGTGATGGTCGACGATGAAGCACGCTTGCTTAGAAGTAACCTATTCACTCTTGACTTAAAGACCCCAAGGTTGTAGCTATCAGGAAACAAAGTCTCCGGCAGGGAATTCCACTCCTTAGCTGTGCGTACAATGAAAGTATTCTCAAAACGCTTTGTATGTATGGGTGGGATGTCCACCATGTACTGCCGTACGTCTTGTTGTCCGGTGATGGAAAGGGCTAGGCAGAATCAAATTGTTCAGTTCCATCGCACACTCCCCTAAAAGTAACCAAAAAAAGTGATAAAAAAAAGTTAAATCAAAAAATCAAAAAACCCGACTGCTTCAAAAGCGAACTAAAAAGTCGTAAACAAGGAAAAAATCAGGTTTTTTGATTAAACTTTATTTATTTATAACTTTTTAGTTAAGTTTTTTTCGAATTAGAAACATTTTAACATAATTATGTGTTTTTTATTTTTGAAATCACCTCTTAAAACCCTTTATTTTGATACCACACAATGGGTTAGGAAGAAGAAAAAAATTTGGGCTCCCACAATATGGCGCCCAAAAGCCGCCATTTTTCTATTGTCCTATTTTAATGTTGCCAATGACACTCGCAGGATTAAGGCAAATCGATTGACGTATGAATCATCAAAATCGGCCAACGCGTTTGGTCTCTGGAACGCCATATAAGAACAAACATACATACATACATACGTACATACATACATACTTACATACATAGACTGATAAACACATTACCCTCCTTCGGCAGTCGGGTAAAAACCGACAGACTGGTCACTTGGCGTCGATGTTCAAGGCTCCGGAGCTTTGAGGCGACCAGTGCATCGGTGCCGATAAGCCTCTTGGCCTGTTTGTCAATCGACTCAAGTGCATCAAGTTGATATTTGGCAGATCCGTCCCAGAGGTGAGAGCAGTACTCCATGCATGACCGAACTTGCGCTTTATACAATTTGAGCAGCTGTTCAGGCGTGAAGTACCGTCTCAACTTAGCAAGGATCCCCAACTTTTTTGCAGCCAACTGAGCCTTTGCCTCAATGAATGGACCAAAATTGAGGGTCGATGTTAACGTAACACTAAGAAGGTCGAGATGGTCCGTTATCGGCACGGTTACTCCACGGAAAGATGGAGCCGAGTGGAATAGGCTCTTTTTTGCGGAAAAAGACACGCCTGGGTCTTAGCAGCATTGAAACTGACTAGATTGGCATCGCCCCATTCGGAGACTGCCTCCAAAGACAGGTTCAAGCGCTCAACCATGGCCTTCCGGAGAGAGCGGATCTCAGGCCCAGTAGCCCGTGCGCCGGACACGTATCTCCGTGCTATCATCTGCTTACCCAAAAGTTCCGGGTTTTAACAGGTCATTTATGTGCAGCAAAAACAGTAGCCGAGAGCACCGACCCCTGAGGGACTCCGGCGTTAATACCTAACTGACCAGACCAGCAGCCATCGATAACCACTCGGATAGACCGATCCCTCAGGAAGTCAGCAATCCAGTCACACAGACCACTAGGCAGACCGAAGGAAGGAAGCTTACCAATAAGGCTCTCATGCCAGACTCTGTCGAAAGCCTTCGAGATGTCAAGGGAGACAGCAAGTGTTCCCCGTGCCTCTCTATGGCCTCACTCCAGACGTGAATAGCATACGCTAGACGATCCCCAGTTGACCGATTTCGGCGGCAGCCATATTGGCGGTCACTGAGGATGTCGTTGTCTTCTAGGTATGCCAGGAGCTTATTAGCAATAAGCAATAACGGTCTGGCAGAATTGAGTGACAAATATCCATCCATCCAAACTTTCGTATTTATACCATGTATTGGTAGTTGCCTTACTGCGATTGCTTTTAGTGGCTGAATGTCCGACTCCAATACCACGCACAGCCTTGCTTTGACAGAAATAATAATAAGACTACAGAAGTACTATGCGAAAGAAATTTCCTTTGAAAAACTTTAATTGCCTCGATGACGACAAGATGTGAGAAAAAGAAACGTATTCGGAATCTGGATAAGGGTGGCACAGGAGCGTGTGGATTACCACAAAAAAGAGACGCCTGTGCACAGCAGTCAAGACAAGCTGCGGATGATGATGACGATTGTTATGCTGTTTTCAATTAGTTATCGAAGTATTCTAGTTTTTGTTACATTTTATGTGAGCTATACACGCGTCATGCGTATGATGTGACGTTAGACGCGCCTTGTTGCGAGCTAGCCGAGTATGAGCCTTTTGAATTGGTGACCGCAATAAATTTTACACGGTGGCTAAAAAACTACCTTTTTAAGAAAAATAGGTTTTCCTACCAATTAAATATTTATTTGCGGCACGCTAATTGCACTAAAAAATAAAGCTAAGGTAGATAGTACACAGTGGACAGGGTTCGTTCGAGTGTATAACGAGCAGCTGCGCTCGACGGTTGGAGTCGTGCGGGCCACTACCACGCATAATGCGTATCCATGCCAATGATGAATCGTACGTGGCCACCGAAGACCGCATGGCGAGCGCTGTCGCCGTGGAACAGAGTAATGCCCCGCGTGTTCGACGAACCTCACCAGACGGACATCGGACGTTGCGTCAATGTGCGCACGGTGCATCCTTATTCACGCTTTGCATATATCGACAGTGGTATTGCAATGTAAATATTTGCCTTATTAAACACGCACACTACTGAATCGTGTTGCGACGTTCCCAGTTAACATGGGATAAGGGCAGGAAGAAGAAGAAACATACTAATGAAGGCTATCACTCAATTATTCATTGAAGGAGTGACGTTGCCCGACGTCATGCGCTCCTATTGTTCCACGGGAGTCATATATTATGTATCAATTGCTTAAAAATTGTTTAGACTATCGCCTGTCGGTACCCGAGGAAACGAAACCGTTTAAAATAACATTAAAGTATCATTAAGGAAAATAAAGTAGTGTATTAAAAGTCTTCATCATTATTAATCAGTGGGACATCGATCTTATGGTGAGGTTCTTCAGAAAGGTCAAGTGCACAGTACTGGCGTGCGAGTATTACTAGATGTATGAACATAAATTAAGAAACCGGTGTATGTAAAGATCGTAGCAGGTGGAGTTCAGTAGTTTCTGCTTACTTCCATGGAAAAAAGCTATGAATTTATGTATGTTTGTATCATTATTAATTTCAGCCACATCGACCTGTCCTGTTCTGCCTAACATTTGGTAGATTCCCGCGGCCTTCACCAAGTGTATTCTTAGATTTCAAGGGTGTGTATCTATGTATAATGTTCAATTTCCGAACATATTTAGCAACCCTCGAGGTGTTTTTTTTTTATTGAAGAGCATCACTGCTGCTGCTATAATAATCCTTCTTTTGGTGCCAGTGTCGCTAATAGACCTTATTTCCTTTTAAATTATAATTTGATGTACCTAATTTCCTCTCCAATCAAACTTCCATCAGCATTGCCATTCAACGTGGCAAAGTAGTACGCAGTTCGTAGTAGTCGACCGCAAAATATTGTTGTTATTCCAATAGATATTATGAATTTATTATGTTAGCAGAGGTTCAAGCCAATTAAAGTCTAGAAAAATACCGTAAAGACTTCAAAGAAAAATTGATTTGAACTAATATTTATAGAAAAGCGCCGACATTGCCATATTTATAGCTTATCTGTTTTGAAGAAAAATATCACGAATAGATTGTGCATCAGCGTGCTGCAAAGGAAATATAATCTTGCCACTTCGGAAATAAGTTTTCAAATGTATCACCCTGGATTCACGGCCTTGGTGAAGAAAAGGTACGAAAACAAATGATTTCGAATAAATAATGTATCTGTTATAGTTATTTATGCTACAAGTGCGGAAGGTAGGTGATTTCCGATGAGTGGCATTTTTATTCACGAGCGAGCGAAGCGAGTAAGTGGATAAATCGACACGAGTCGGAAATCATCTTACGTACGTGTATCATACAACATTTTACTATGCATTGTGCGAGAAAATAATTAAAATAATAAACTGAAATAAATAAAATGGCGGGCTTATTCAAGCGCGTTCAGCATATCCACAGATTAACTAATAGTTCCTCGGGCATATCTACTGCGCGTAGCTGTCACCTCGTAACGCAATAAGGCACGAGCAAAATATACGTTCTGCCAAACATATATAATGAATATTTAAAATTAATTTATTGATCAAAATCTAAATCTAGAATAATTAAAAACGCCTAAAATAAAGTATTACTTTATTTTACCTTTTATATGAATGATAATCTGTACATAACTAATTTTTAAAACTTTTCTCAAATAACAAAAACTCTATGCGTCGGGCTGACGTTGGAGTTAAAAATTAAAAAAGTACAGGAAAGTAAAAAGCACTAGTGAAAAAAAGTGACACTTTCCGCACAGTTTGGCTGCTTGGGAAACCGCTCTTTTCGAGGACATACATTGTAAAGTACTTTTTACTGTTTGTTTTTTTACCTTTATAACGTAAAGATTCGATTGTTGTCAGCCAGAGGCACATCAGCTATTCTTTTTTGTTTTTATTTGCAGCTAAAAGTGTAACAGTTAAATGCCATTTAAGTATGGTTGGTTTTGAGGAAATATATCTTCTATAGCACGTAACATTAACTTTGTATGTCAATCTGCTAAACATACCAGGTCCTTGACAGTATAAATGTAAAACGATGCTTTTTACAATATAACTTACTGCAGACACATCATGTGATTTATTGAAAACATTTTTTTTCCCGTGGCTTTGATTCCGTAGTCCGTCCCTTAGGAATCACGCATTTTTACGGGACAAAAACTTTGTACTTCCGGGTATTACTTTTGAGAAATTTTATCACGCCAAAACAATATTATGTACATCTCTTAAATATTAGTTTCGATGAAAATAACTAAAACAAACCTTTGAGAACTATATGTGCTGTCACAAAGTACGTAAGTACCTAAGCGGTTCTATTTAGCGGTGCCGTCAAGAATTTGAAAAGAAAATTGAAAGTCACAGGTGCAAAACTCGAAGTGTATCTGTAGTGAAAGTACATGTGCAACTTCAATAATATCTTGCCACCCACATCCACCCTTTTTACTTGAATGGTAAATTGATCATGTATGTCGCATTGACCCACTCTCTCACATTATAACTCCTTATAGCCTAAGATCCTACCGCAAAAATCCGCAGGTAAATTTATTTTTTAACCGACTTCGCAAAAAGAAGGAGGTTATCACGACTGTATATTTTTTTTTTATGCCTGTTACCTCAGTACTTTTTATAGGGTGAACCGATTTTGATTTTCTTTATTTGAACGTTGGTGCTTGTCATGTGGTCCCATTTATTTTTTTCATCAAGATCTGATGAAGAACTACGGAGATATACATAATAACTCTTCAATAAATGACGGCAAATCACTCGGGATGCTGCGATCGCATGTCTGTTTATTGTTTAGACCATTTCATATCATAACATCACACTGATACACTCTAAAGGGGTACGCAGGTTTGAACAGTTCACCCTGGTATACTCTCATTCCACAGTTTTGTTTAAGTTTCTTGTTATTGGGTTAACCTATTCTGACTTAACTTTGGGCATTATAGGTAGCTAGCCTATAGAATTGGTCCATTATGTACCACAACTAAAAAGTATTTTTTTATTTTTTTTACAAAAAATACAACCGACTTCCAAACAAAACACCACAAAGTGGAAAATAAATTAAATTTCGGAAGTCAGTGTCAAAAAACGAAGAAACGAACACAAGAACACTGACTTCCGAAATTGAAGTTATTTTTCACTTTGTAGTGTTTTGTTTGGAAGTCGGTTGTATTTTTGTAAAAATGTTTTATGGTAAGTACCTACACTTGTTCCATCTCATGACGAAGGGTTGGTCTTAGTCGTGTGTGTGAAGAAGCACATGCATATTTTTCTGTGTGCTTATGGCAAACATGGCTGAACCTTTGTTTCTTTTTGTCATCCTGCATGCAAGTGTAATGATTTGTTTTATGTATACACATGTTTGGGCAAATAAATATATCTTATCTTATCTTAAGCACGGGAGCGTTCAGCATCACCTGAGCATACAGAAACAATTTGCAAGTGCATCTGCACACATGGCTAAGACGAATCCGCCGTTGTGAGATAGAACAACTGTACTTAATTTTCCTAAATAATACTCAGCAGCAGAATAGATTTCTGCAGGGTTTCCCGTCAATATCTAGGCGCAATTATCTATATGTCGGGTTTGGTCAATAGTACGGACGTCAAAATAAATCACAAGCACGCCCCTGGCAATCAAGAGCAACTACGCATTAACACGCTTTTATAAGCACTTGCGTGATGGGGAAGTTGGCAGTTGAGTACTGACAGCCTTAGAGCTAAGACGTCGTAGAATCAGTGTCGATCCGTAATATTAGTAAGCAACATTGTAACTTTAAGTTGTGACTATTTGAATAAACCCAAAGTATCGAATAATTTGTGTGGTGTGTTTCTTTTTTTTTTTTTTTTTTTATATATTATAGGCTCGCGCTTGACCACTATCTCACCTGATGGTAAGCGATGATGTGGTCGACGGTGAAGCACGCTTGCCTAGAAGTAACCTATTCACTCTTGACTTAAAGACTCCTAGATTGTAGCTATCGGGAAACACAGACTCCGGCAGGGAATTCCACTCCTTAGCTGTACGCATAATGAAAGTATTTCCAAAACGTTTAGTGCGTATGGGTGGTATGTCTACCATGTAGCAATGGCGCATCGCCGTACGTCTTGTAGTCCGATGATGAAACGGGCTTGCTGGAATTAGATCATGCAATTCCATCGCACACTCCCCGAAATGCAACCGGTAAAAGACCGACAAGCTGGCAACTCGGCGACGATGTTCAAGGCTCTGACTTAACCAGTGCCTCATCGCCGATGAGCCTTTTGGCCCGCTTTCCGATCGACTCTAGTGCATCAAGCTGGTATTTGGCGGATCCGTCCCAGAGATGAGAACAGTACTCCATGCATGATCGAACTTGCGCTTGATACAAGCTGAGCAGCTGTTCTGGCGTGAAGTACCTTCTAACCTTTGCAAAGATCCCCAGCTTTTTGGCAGCCAGCTGAGCCTTTGCCTCAATGTATGGGCCAAAATTGAGAGTCGATGTCAACGTAACGCCAAGAAGCTCAAGATGGTCAGTTATTGGCACGGTCACATCTCGGAAAGTTGGAGCCGGTTGAAATTGGCTCTTTTTAGCGGAAAAAAGACACGCCTGGGTTTTAGCAGCATTAAACCTGTTGTTGTTTCATTTGCCTTGATGTGACATATATAACAAAAATGGAGTTAGAGGTTGTTAATTTACCACAGAGATATAAGTTTTTCAAATGAATCCAACGTCATTTGAAAGAAAATGGATAAAAAAGGTATGCTTGCCCTCAGATATTGCATACGAACACAAGATATAGGAGAAATTCCTAGTGTAGAGCAAAGTTATGAAACATTAACTATATTAAGTATCATTCATCAAACAAGTTTAATCAAATACAAATTAAGTGCAGATCTTGGCGGTGGGATCTCGCACAATTTCTCGAAACCCTTTTTCCGCATTACGAAGTAAAACACACACAACTACTCGCGAATGTCGTCCCTTTCCGTCGGAACTATAGAATTGTTCATGCGAACAAAATATCTTATGTACATACCCGTATCAGAATACCTTACTTTGTATTTGTAAAAGTTGTTGACAAGCTCTCACGTTCAGTTGGGTCAAGTGAGATCCGTGGTCTGATTGGAAAACCTTTTTATTGACCCGACGTGGCCCCTTGAATTTTAATTGAAGCCATAACTTGAAAAAATATAAGAAGATTTTTAAAGTTCATTGCAAAACTTACACGATATCATATTTTTTGCTGATAAAAATCGTAAATTCTTATTGTGCCAAACAATTTGTCAAATTATTTATCATGTTTTGAAAACTTTACCGAGTTCCAAAATACAAAACGTTGAAGTGGTTGTTAGCTAGATGCGGAAGCTGTAGGGCTGTAAAACAAGACTGGTGTAATTGTAGACCACGAAGGAGATGGCTAACGACTTCGATGTCTTCTTATGATTTTGTAACGAAGTATTTCCAAACCGGGACTGATGGAAAAATAGAGGAAGCACATTGCCTATCAGTTTGACAGTACAAGCTAGTTTTTAACCGACTTTCCAAAAAGGAGGCGTATCAATGTTCGACTTTATGTATGCTATTTTTGTGTACTTTAACTGACTTTAACTGATTTATTTATTAATAGTGCACCGATTTCGAAAATTATTTTTTTGTTTGACAGAGAATGTACCCAAATTGGTCCCATTAAATTTGGTGATGAACTTCGGAGATATACAACAAAACTCTTCATTAAGTGACAGCAAATCTCTTGGGATTTATTGTTTATATCATTTCATAACATATTATCACGCCAGTACGCTCTAAAGGGGTACGCAGATTTGTACAGTTTACCTTGGTACACACTCATTTCATTGGTTATGTTCAAGTTTCATGATATTCGGATAATTTATTCTGACATTATTGCTACTTTACTATAGAACTTGTCTATTAGGTATCACAACTAGAAAGGGAAAAATAAAAAACTTATTCATAAAAAAATACTAGGTACCGACTTCCAAATAAAAACACTACAATGTGAAAAATAACTTCTTTTTCGGCAGTCGGTGTCAAAAAACGAAGAAAAGAAAACAGGAACACCTTTTATTTCTATTGTATAAGAGAGTGAAAGTTTGTATGTTGAACCAGTAATTCCTCAAGTAAGGCGGCTCACACGTCTACAATATATTATTGCGCAATAGAAAAAAGTTAAATCCAAAATCCGACTGCTTAAAAAGCGAACTAAAAAGACGTAAACAAGAAGAAAATCATGCTGTGCAGTCGGGGGTTACAAATGCGCGGGCTGGCTAACCAAAATCTGGTGTATCCTCCGCCTGCACAGCATGATTTTCTTCTTTTTTACGTTTTAGTTCGCTTTTTAAGCAGTCGGGTTTTTTGATTTAACTTTTTCTAATAAAAAATTTGGGCGCCCACGATATGGCGCCCAAAATCCGCCATTTTTATTTTTTAATGTAGCCAATGACACTCTTAGGGTTAAAACGAATCGATTGACGTAAGAAAAATCAACATCGGCCAACGCGTTTGGTCCCTAGAACGCTATATAGGAAAAACGTACATACATACATACAAAGACTGATAAACACATTACCCTCATTCGACAGTCGGGCTATTCGAAGTACAAATGTTACACAGATGAAGTCGCAGACAACAACTAGTTTAAAATAATTTAAATAAAGAACGTAACATCGGTGTCCCGGCAGAGCGTCGAAGATGCAATTTAGATAATGGTCGGCGAAGTCGTCACTTGTTGGTACAACTCCTAACCTAATAGAAATTACAAATTCACTTCAGGCTGGCTCCACCAGGGGCCCGTGGGAAGGTTTAAAACGATACTGTAGGAGAATTAAGTTGTTTAATTTTGTGAGAATTGAATTATACTTCTGGGATTAAATGAGGGTTGAAATAAAGCCTATAGAAGAACGGACCAATCCAGGACCAGGTGAATCTTTTGAGTGTACCAAAAACGTTTACCTTGAAAAAAGCCTTCCACTTTTCCTATAGTGAACCGAAAACTTAGTGAGGGCCGTGGGAGTCCACTGGGTGCGAGAAGCTCAAGACTGGTCGGTGTGGTGACGCTTGGGGGACGCCTTTGTCCAGACGTGGATGTCTTCTAACTATATTGGTGACTTGTATTTTTTTGTCGAGTTTGGTATGTAGTTATAATTACTTGTACTTTTGGACAATGTTATAAAATATACATATTTTAGTATAATCTAAGATTGTTTTATTATAACTGTCACCAAATCCAAATGAAAACAGCCTAAAGTAAATTACAAAATTTCCAAAAACAAAATCTTATCTGCAAAAATATCTCCTAAAAGTAAGTACATTTTACTCAAAGAAAAAACATCTTTACCAACGTCTATCGCCCCGCAGACAGCTATTATGAACATAACATTTTATCATCTCCACTTTATTTACACCTTGTGGCTAAAACCGAAATCTTTCTTGAGGCTATTTTCGACACCCCAGTTTATTTAAACATAGCCAATTACAGAAAACCTGGTCAGTAAATTGTTTTTCTATTCTAGAAGTTTATTTATGAAAAGTGATAATGTATTTTATATTTAACTTGAGTATGCGCTTTCTAAGCTAGATGTCTTGAGAATCCAGAAATATAACAGAATCAAGAATTTATCTGAACTAATGCATTATGAAGAAAGAGGTTTTTTTTTGTTGGTTGTCTAGTTATCTATGTTAGTGATTTATGGAGCTACGGAACCAAGGTTACCGACATAGCCTGAAGAATTACCAAACTTAAGTGGCAGTGGGCAGGGCACATTGCTCGCAGAACGGATGGCCGTTGGGGCCGAAAAGTTCTAGAGTGGCGATCGCGTACTGGAAGGCGCAGCGTTGGAAGGCTTCCCTCTAGGTGGAGCGACGACCTGGTCAAGGCTTCGGGCGTCCGGTGGATGCTTAACCACAGGACCAATCAGTGTGGCGACGCTTATGGGAGGCCTGCATCCAGCGTGGACGTTATTCTGCTTAAATGATGAAGATGATGAATCTATGGAGGTCAATCTGCCTTGCCTTTTCTCTCATTATTATTTTTCAGAAATAGTCAGTGTTAGTAAAGGCAATTTAGACATCTTAATTGCTAATTTGTATCTAATGCTGATTATTCAGTTCCTTAAGGTATAGATAGATATTATTGTAACTACTAAAATACTTGATAACTATTAATAAGTTCGTTATATCTTCAATCTAAATAAATCATTGGCATAATAACCAAACTTGATTGCATTGACAATTACTTTGTTTGATATTATCAAGACGACATGTTTGTTGCTTAATCAAGATAACTTTATTGCCATGATCATAATACTTTATGCAAACAAGTTTCTTGATAGCTGCAAACATTTTTTTGATCAATGTTATCAAGTTTTTTTCTCAGTGCACGAGCCTCTCAAGTACAATACCAAACCTATTCAGGGAAATGAAATACTTACTTAATAAGGAAGATCTCATGTAACGATGCAAAATTCGATCAGTCATTGATTTAATTAATTAAACTCTTGGTCCCTCCAAGAGTTCAAGATTTTATTTTCAAATGTACCTCTCCAAATTGCTTTTAAACTTCACTTTCATCCTTATTTCTAAATTACTAAGTGGAGGTCAGGTATCAATTAAAATTTTAGAAATATTTGAACTGGAAATTGATAATTTCCAATTACTTCAGCATTTTTTCCTCAAAGGTATTTTACCTTAACTTAATATTATAAAGAGCTTAAAATATTTTTCGTAGAAGGTAATCGCTTAAAGTACTGAACCGATTGAGAAAAATCTTTTACTACTTATTTTCCAGGAAAAATCCTAGTAATTTGATTTTGCCCAGTAACGAATCAAATTCAAAATACACGTTTAATAATGCTAGCGAGAATGGACAGATTTGACTTGCTACGACCGTAGCCCAAATCCAATGCAACCGTAGCGCCTACTACGGCGTAGCAGATTCGTAGACCTCTTACCCAATATGAAGAATATTTCATTTCTTTAATGCAAATTTGAGTGCCTGGAATCGGACTATGCTTGTTTGAAAAAAAAAATGTCTCTTGGCAAGTAGTTAAGTTATCAGTGATGACTATGATGGAAATGTCAAAATGTAAGGGATTGATCTCGTAACATTTCGATAGCACTTGGCATTCCCGTAAATTTATGAACCTTTTTCTAATAGCTATTTCGACGCTTTTATAGATAGAATGCCACTTGTCTGGAGCTTATTATAACCGTTACTGAAATATCTTAGTAAAGAAGAAACTAAACGTATTATCGAAAGTTCAACTCATATTTGCGCGCGGTGCCATGTGTGCGTAGTTTTAATTTGTTTGGCAGTCCAAACAACCACCCACACATGCTTACTCACACATAGAGCCACGCGCAAAGACGACTTGAACTATCTATAACAAATTCGACTATTTTTATTGAATTTTCTGTTACCCCAACAATTCTACAATTAATGCAAAATTTAAACTAAAACACTCAATTTCAGACCGCCCGTCTCTTTAATTTCACGAAGCTTGTACAATGTAGTCCTGTTAGGAGCTAAGTAATGCCCGCTATTACTTAGTTTAAGGACAGTAATACAGTATTAGAGGGACTACGGGAACACTTTCTGTACATTTTGTATTATAAGTTTAGTTTGTGGTTTGATGCTGCATTTTCGTAGAAGATTTCTACGTTATTTTAGTTTCTGATTGGGTGTTTTGTATTTAATTGAAAGTACCTATTGTAAAATAAAGTATAGTTTTGATAGAGAAGCTTTCTATCAATAAATGAATACGCGAATCAGAGCCTTTCTAGCAGGCTAGTGGAGCAAGTGATAAAAAAGTCGGTTGTATTTTTTTGTGAATAAGATTTTTATTTTACACTTTTTATGTGCCTAATAAGCAAGATCTAAGTAAGTGCCTGTGATGCCAGAATAAATTACCCGAATATCATGTAACTTGAAACCGTTAAAATGAGAGTGTAGCAAGGGTAACTTTACACACCTGCATACCCCTTTAGAGCGTACTGGCGTGATGTTATTTATATGATATGGTATAAACAATAAACAGACATGCTATTGCAGCAATCCCGAGAGATTTGCTGTCATTTATTGTAGAGATCTGTTACACATCCCCGAAGTTCTTCATCAGATCTTAACCAAATTATAATGGGACCAATTTGTGAACATATTCTTCCAAACAAAGAATTTTCAAAATCGGTCCACAATTGATGGAGAAATTGGTGATGATACACCAAAAAAAACATAGTTGAACATAGAACCTCCTCCTTTTTGGACAATCGGTTAAAAATATGATACGTGTGGGATATGCTTTACCGAAAAGTCACGTATTGAGTCATTTATTTCTTACAGAGATTACGTACTATATACAAACATACAGACAGGCCATTTTGCCTCAATTTAGTTATTACTCTTACCTACCTCGTAATCTATCTGTACTATTACTATATATATACTATATAATCTAGACATATAATAAAATTGGAGTGTCTGTTTGTAATATTGAAATAACCGTTTTTTACTACATGTATATATATACGGTACATACACCAAAATAACATTTTTTACAATTTTTGTCTGTTTGTCTGTCTGTTTGTGCCGGATAATCTCTGAAATTGCTAGCCCGATTTTAAAAAGTCTTTCACCTGTGTAAAGCTACATTATTCCCGAGTAACATAGGCTATAATTTTGACGGGCGCGAAGCCCCGGGGGTCATCTAGTAATAATATTATAAAGAGGAACGATTTTTTTGTTTGTTTGTACCGAATAAGCTCCGAAAGTATTGTACCGATTTAAAAAATTCTTTAAATTATTTTAGCTATATTATTCCGGCGTAACATAGGCTACTTTTATCCCGGAAAAAGTAACGGGTCCAACGGGGTGGGCCCCGGGAGCGATCCGCGGGCTAAAAGGTAGTTACTTATATAGTTAACGTACAATCACATAATAGGTAGGTACAATTTCATCAACTTTATTGGCAGTGTGTGTGTGTCGTGTTACCGGATAATCTGTCAAGCCATAAGCATTAATGTGTTTACTTGATAGCAATCACGTGTAGCTATTAGACGACACTGATTGAGTCTACATCGGTATTAGTTAGCGATCGAGTTGTGTAGGTCAGTTAGTAATGTCGTAGAGAAAATGCAAACAATAGATTCTATACATGCATACATAAACCCAAGCCTTTTTCCCATGGGGCAGGTAGAAACTACACAACACCATCTGCTATACTTCTTTTGATTCACTCGCATTCATACATACATATCCTGAAGAATAGCGTTGAATCAGTCACGCCGGTTATGAATACTGCGCAACTGGCCTTTCTGAAGAAGTTTACCAATAAGGTCATATAGATTCTATCTATCCTATTAATAGTACTGTGACTAAATAATGCAGTGATTTATTTTATTACGACCAAATTAGTAATAAGCCCACATCCACTTTTAATTAATTCCCTTCTAAGTACTCTCTATAGCTAGTGATGCACAATTCCCAAAGATAATTCTATAATCAGAAGCATTTCTGAACTCTTTTTCCCTAAACGGCATTCAGCTGCTGCGTGATGGGCCTTTTTCATAACAAAAACGCGATCTCCCGCACCACACGTCTGATTTTGAGTTTTAGGTAGAAAAATCTTACTGTCCGTTAACATTCAACAAATGCGTCTTTTTAAAAATCATTATCTTCCTAAACAACAATTATATTAATGATTTTTTTACCTACTAAAAGCTAATTGTTTTAACCACTTAACCAAAAACAAAACTATCTGAAGTATTTTTGCCTTTTAAAAACTAATTTCATACATAGCCCTCTTTATCACAGTCTGTGAACAAGTTTTATTATAGAAATCTAATTTAGTTCCCGTCAGCGTCAGGGAGATATAATTAAAAAGAAACCCCTCAAAGTGCGATGCCATGAAGTTAGTTTATAAATAGATGCTTTAATTTTAAAATTAACACGCGTTGCGATTTAGAACTTTCTTTCCATGGTTGATGGTTTAATTTTAATCAAAAATAGAATTGTTTTGTGACCTTTAGTATTTTTTTTTCGAAAAGGTTTCCTTGGTGTGGGCTGTTAATACAAACTTTTCGATTAATGGCAAACAAAAAAAGCCACATAGAAAACTTTCAGTGATATGTATTTTCCTCCCACGTCTTTAGTAATTGTGTTAAATGTCACCTACCGTGTTTGTTCACACATATAATAAACAAGTACAAAGCTTGGTAAATGTCACTGGTGTTTGTTAGTGACATTTTTTATGGTGACCATATTTTATTTTTTATTAGCTAATTGTTCATAATCAAGGTCAATCGCTAATTTTTACCCGACTTTCAAAAAAAGGAGGAGGTTCTATGTTCGACTTTATGTTTGTTTTTTTTTTTTTTTTTTTTTTGTGTATGTTCACCGATATCTCCGTCGATTGTGAACCGATTTTGAAAATTCTTTTTTTGTTTGAAAGAGTATGTTTCGAAATTGGTCCCATTTTAATTTGGTGAAGGTCTGATGAAGAACTTCGGAGATACACAACAGAACTCTTAAATAAATAACGGCAAAACTCTCGGAATTGCTGCAATCGCATGTCGGTTTGTTGTTTATACCATTTCATAACATAACATCACGCCAGTACGCTCTAAAGGGGTACACAGATCTCTCATTTCACCGGTTATGTTCAAATTTCATGTTATTCGGTTAATCTATTCTGGAGTTATAGGGACCTTAATAAACAACTTGCTATTAGGTAGGTTAAACTAAAAAGGGAAAAATAAAAAAACTTTTTTGCAAAAAAATACTACCGACTTCCAAATGAAAAACTACAAAGTGAAAAATAACTTAACTTTTGGAAGTCGGTGTCCATATCGCAAAAAAATGGTACCTACGAAAGACACCGACTTCCAAAAGTTAAGTTATTTTTCACTTTGTAGTTTTTCATTTGGAAGTCGGTAGTATTTTTTTGCAAAAAAGTTTTTTTATATTCATTTGGATTTCTTTTTGCACTGGCACTAGTTTTCAAAACGCTCACTGAATTTATCCGCTTAGATGGTCTGGTTGTTGGAAAGCGTAAGCGAAATCAACGCGAAAGCGCCTTACGGTTTTGCAGACAAATTGAACGCGGCGATCACGTATTCGCGTGATAAGGGTTTTCTATTAGGATATACGCCTATCAAATATGGTATGTCAATTTTTCTAGATTTTAATGTTTAACTTTTTAGACAGCTCATGAAATATTAAAAAGGGCAGACAAATCGACAATCGACATGTCTTCTAACATCGATTAACAATAATTGCTGTAAATAATAAATTATTCGACAGTCGTTCTACAATTATTTGTTATTTTTGGTATTCATAGAATTACTAATGATTCGTCACGATAGTGTGAAAAGAAAATGTTCAGATGCCTTACGTAGTGTATATTTTATTTTATTTATTAATTCTACTAACAATTGCTTACACTAATCTACAAACAAAAATAAAACATGCGTTTAAACTCTACACAGTGCAACAATTATTTAAAGGTAAACACCACATGAACAAAAAAATAAACAATAATAAGTATTTAGGTCAGTTGTAAACTATATAACTTATTTCGTTCGTAACGTACATATTTTACATGTAAACTCAGTAAAATATATAACTTTATTTTAGATACTTAATGCGAAATATTAAAAGCACAATTTCCGAAAACATTTACAACAAATCTGTTGAACACTTCAGAAATTTAAATTTTTGCTTATTGAGAGAATCAAAGAGAAAAGCCACAATATCACTACAACATACAAAACCTATCTGATAGCGAGTTAGATCCCAACACCGTTCATCTCATTGGAGGACAAAGTGGAGTAATAGGTTTACCCGAAATCCTCGACGAAACACAAAATTTTATGAGTTCGAGCAGTGGCGGTGAGTAGATATTAAACCAGCAGTATCTTAATTGCCGCAAGGCTAAAAATTTTATCATCATCATTGCAGCTAAAAGTTTTCCACTGGCATAGGCCTCCTCCAAGTGTCACTACATCTATAGGTTCTGTTCTCCTCGCTTCCAGCAGATACCCGCGACCTTGACCAGGTTATCGCCCCATCTTGTGGGAGGTCTACCAACGTTGCGCATCACAATACTGCTTCAATAGCTGGTAATTAAACTAACTTTTACAGACGAACTGCAGCTGCATTCAATGATATCTACTAATCCATTAAAAACTGAACTGTTTGCACTTCCACAACCTGGTATTCCTAGATTCAGTACTTCATGATGATGATTAAAAACACTAAAGTGTGCCATTCCCCAACCAATTTACCGTGAGCGACATAAAATGGATCGGTGTCATGACATTAGCACATAAAAGGCGATTGATCGCAAGGTGTATGGCGAACTTTAAGTGTCAATCGCAATTTTATAGAGACGTTACTGACCCTTCATTTTATAAAGATGATCGTAAAATCATCGATAATTTATTGGCTCTTTTCTTTCCTATTTACTTTTTTGTTTATTGTTTATCAAACACAGAGCTCGGAATAGCGCAGCGACTAAAGACTAATTATATTGGAACGTAGCGTGATGTTCGCTGAGCAATCATTTCGTCTGCCATAGTCAGAATTGTCACAGGCCGTTAATTTTAACGGGAGACACTCACTGACATGCCCGGATTATACAGCTGCTCAACTTGTATAAAGCGCAAGTTCAGTCATGCATGGAGTACTGCCCTCACGTCTGTGATGGATCTGCCAAACACCAGCTTGATGCACTTAAGTCGATTGACAGACGAGTCAACAGGCGTATTGGCAACGGTCGCGTCAAAGCTCGAGCCCCCCTAGCCAACTTACAAACGTTTCGTATCGAATCCCTTTCTACAATCGGTACCAGCTTCTATTTATATAGTCTGAGCATGTGACATGTACCGTACGGTGACGGACGTAAAGAATTTCACCATCCCTTATCTTCCCGTGGGTGTCGTAAGAGGCGACTAAGGGAAACACCAGAGAATGGGTAGCAGCGTTCTCTGTGCACTTTAAAAACAAACTGCGATCGCTAACCCGCCTGCCAAGCGTGGCGATTACGGCAAACCTCCCCAAACCATGAAAAGCACAATTAAAAAACGGCCGTGCCCGGCAGACATGTAGTGGGCATGGCAAAGCCCCGATGGTGCAACTAAAAATGAGATCGACTTCATCATATCAACCAAGAAGCAAATGTTCAATGATGTCTCTGTGATCAATTCGGTGAAAACCGGGAGCCATCACCGCATGGTAAGAAGCATATTGAACATTTATATTAAGCTTGAAAGGTCTCGACTGATGAAGTCCACGCTCCGTCCAGCACAGATCCAGATCCAAAACCCCGAAACCTTTCGGAGTTTCAATCGTTTTGAGTGCCTAGGGAGCTCCGTGGACGAACACAACGATGGGTTCGTGGAAGCTGTCCATACGGTCGGGTCTAATTTTTTCAAGATCCACCGTACAGATAGAAACAAAAAGCAGAATAAGGGCTCCAAGGTCGAGAGATCTATCTAGTGGGCAGAGCCAGCTCACAAAACTGAAGACCGATGATGGCAGGATTATTTCCGCCAAACCGGAGCTTCTGAGGGAGATCGAAATTCTATGGGTAGTTGTACACGTCAACCACTAAACCCGTTGCGAATCTAGCAAACGACACAAGAGCTAGATTGACCCAACACTATACCGAAGATATCCCGGACGTCAGCCTGTACGATATAAGGATGGCTCTGAAACAGCTTAAAAACAACAAGGCGCCTGGTGACGACGGAATCACGGCTGAGGCTGAACTCCTGGTGGGTGGGAAACCGGTCCTTAAGGGCCTTCAGAAGCTGTTTGATTCCGTCATACTCGAGGGCAAAACGCCACAGGCATGGTGCAGGGTGTAGTGGTACTCTTCTTGCACCAAGCGAGGCTGGCCTTTCCCAAGCGTCGCCACATTGACCGGTGCCATGCGTCCCGCATCCAGCGGATCCTCGGAACTTTCACCAGGTCTTCGGTCAATCGGGAGGACTTCCAACACAACATCTGTCGGTTCGCGGTCGCAACTTTTCTGCCCCATCGGCCATCCGTTCTGCAAGCAATGTGCCCTGCCCACTGCCACTTATGTATGGCAATTCATCGGGCTATGTTGGTAACCCTGGTTTTACATACTCGTATCTGATTTGATCACGCAAGTAAACTCTGAGCATAGCCCTCTCCATCACGAGCCTATTGTTAAATAAAATATAAAAATAAGCGTGACCGATATACTGGGCAATTATCGAAAATTGGTTGTCTCTTTTCTTGCGTTTTGACTTTTTGTTTGCTATTTGATGGTTGATCGCATAACACTTTAGGCTTAGTTGAACGCAGAGTCAATGGCAGCAGCCAATTCCCGCAATTTGGAGAAACTTCTGTAAAGATCAACCTTCACATACGAGTACGGCTTGGTTTTCGCAATTTCATATACATTTTAAGCTTAATCCTTTGCTATTGTATTAGCAATTAAAGGTAACCAAGATATTGGCGTAATTTCCTTCTTTGTGTTACATTTTGAGCTGTTTTAGCCCAGAACTGCTTGGTATATTAACCAAGCAGTTCTGGGCTCAAACAGCTCAAAATGTAACACTTTCAAGAAAAAAACCTCAAAACTTTATAAAAATAAAAGCCGACATCTCCTCTTACTTACTCCTAAGCAGGCATGTTAACAAAATTTATACATTTCATATTTTCCTCCTCGCCCGTTCGCCAGAGATGTGTAACATAAGGCACGCCTCAATAACTTGACAGTTTATTGTGCGCAGAGCCGCGCGTGTAGTCTCCTTGCGAGCTCTTGTTCGTGAATATGTTTTATGAGAAGAAAATGTTGTGCATCTCAGATTTATTATGTGGTAGCGAATTTTTATGATGGCCTATTTTTATACTGAAGTAGATGTTCACATTATCTGTGTGAATTGCACAACTATGGTAATGTGTCCCTATTAAAGCTTAATACAAAGGTAAAGGGAAGTCGGTCAAAACTTACATGGTTGTCTTCGCCGCTTAGTTATCTGGAAAAAGAAAAATAAAATTTGTTAAAATAATAGGCTATTATGCTTATAAACCATAAAAAATGATTGCAATATATTTTATCACTCCCAGTTTCAGATTCATTCTGTCGCTCAAACGCTCGGCCGTTTTTGTTTATTTGCATAATACGAAACAGGTGTGTGGCATTACAAAATAATAAAAATGAAAGTTGAAATGTGTAGTTTTAATTAAAAGGTAACATATTTTAGGAAAAATATATTTTATTTAGTGTGAACGTCATATTTATCAAAAGCAAAGCAAATAAAGTAAGAAATCTATCCTACTCAATCCAAGCATGCACTATACCACATAAACGCATTTTGGCAGTTGTTGTTTTGTAACAGTTGGTAAAGGCAAGTCTCTCCAAGAACAAAATAGTTGCTTTCAAAATCGTAAATAATTCAACCCTTTATTGAAAAGTAAGTTACTTGCATGTTTTATTGTTAAACAGGCCACACTTTCCCAAATATTACAAAAAAAAATCTCATCCAAAATCCACCATCCTACACCGTCCACTTTATACTTCCCAGTACTACTACAAGTATACTATACGAGCTTTGAATCCAGCGAACCAGAAACTGACTCACATTTATAGCATTGTGGGGTAACTCTGTGCGAAGGATGCAGTGTTGCCGCATTCGAAAATACTTTCTAACTTGATTTTGTGAACGAGATCACAGTTTGGAAAAATTCTCATATTTATTCGGATGCATAGATGAATTCTTTTTGTATATCAACTGATCAGAAGATGATTGAAATTGTTCTTTATTTTCTACCTATAATGTTTTGATCTGCCCTTAGTCCATGCATTGCATAACTCACTAGCTTCTTACCTTGGCGCAAGCCATAGAAATAAAAAGAAGTCAATGATACCTATTCTTGGTGTTTTGTATGATCAGAATAATTTAACTAACCAAAAGAGTATTTCCAGAGATGTAACTTAATAAAATTAATTGTTCAGGTTGCTAGGCCTTACAGACTTACTTGAACTAAGACAATTCGAAAAAACACTCTCTTCCAAAGCTGCCTGCTGAATAATGCAACGTTGTGATTACCAACCACGATTTAAGTCACATAGGGAAGCAATAAATGTATTTAGCATTGAGTATTTCTTTCAGGGTTGTGATTTTTTGTAAGAAATCTCAGTTTATTACCAAAAATTAACCGCAAAATACTAATCCCATCCCGGTTTACAACATTTATGAAGCTATAGGTTCATGAACATAACAAACTACTCGACCTTTGAAACAAAAACATAGGTATATATATTACATATAACAAAGATACATAGGCATCATATCACCCACGCTTCGTGGATACCATTCTAAGCGCCGAAGTTCAAGGCTGTTCCACATACTAGGAACTCCTTCGCACGGTTTAGAATTTAGAATTGTTGCAGCTATGTATGAGAACACAATTAATTGATTCTAAATGTACCTTGTTCAGAATGGTTTTGATGAAATGATTTCATTATTTAATTGCTGTTGCCTATGGATCTTTGATTATTGTTACAGTTAATCAGAACAACAACAACAACAAGTTTGGTCATTGGGTCTCGTATTACCCAGTTACTGAGTTTTAGAGATCAGATTGGGACAAATAACTTTATTCGGTTAGACTGAAGCCGACTCCATCAAAATTGGGGAAATTCTAGGCTGATTTTATGAATTATTTCTCAAACTGGCTTTTTTAAGTTGGTACCAAACAACCAACCTGAAGAGAAGAATTGCAAAGGACCGAAAGCAATGGAAATCGTTCGAGGCCTTTGCAAAAAGGCACACTAATGTTGTGAGACATACTTTATCTCTACGAACTACAACAAAATTAACACAATGTTCGAGCTTCAGGATGAAAGAGCTATTGAAATTGAAATTAAAACTACCATTCCATACAATCAACAATGTCTTACTTGGGTTCGATTTTACTTTGGTATCTTTATTGTATCAAAATTCGTGTTTCTTGTGAGTTCAAATAACTTGATATGTCATGCGTATTGTATAACGGAAGGTTATCGGAGGCAAAGGTTAGTATGTCACTGATCGATAATCCGTACAGGTAGTCTATCAGACATGTGAAGTCTGATACCACCTTTGTTCTTATTATTTACTAGCTCCTTATTCTCTTCGCGTCTAAGGAAAATATTTTTATTATTTAGGGTGGCTACGCCGCCGATTGCAGTGTCAGTGACCATCATAAGGTCTTCCAAAGTGCAGGTGTATGGGCACTTGGGACACTCCAGCATGTGTCTTATTCTGCACAGGGGTACCGCATTCACGCTGGGTATCAGACGGGTCTATAAAACCTCATAATGCTAAGTTGTGTTTGCAGCGGCCTACCTTGGTACGTAATCGGTTGATTGCTTTCCATATAGGCCACTGCAGTAGCTGACAGTTTAAACTTTAAACCTACCAAAGGTTATACAGCGATTGTCGAAATACTAAAATGTAAGGGACAATGACAAACGCACCTAGGCAATGATTCGTAGAGCACGCGAGTCTAAGGCGTCATCGGCGGCCAGGCACTACATCCGATCCGAATCCGGGAATTTCGGTTCCGAAGTAGCCGTAGTACCTACTTCTTGTAGGCAAGCTTACGCACTACATCCGAACTCCATCCGTCATATTTCAAAATATTTTGAACTTGGAACTCAAATTACGGACTCGGATCGGATGTAGTGCGTAACCTCCCTAAAAGTAACTAAACGGTCTGGGTTTAAAGAACCCTTACTAAACTAAACCTTACTTCTGTATAAAAATATAGATATACAATATAGTAACCATTAAGTATACTCAAATAACGTCAGTATTCTGCCATCTATAAACTAGTATATAAAAGTTAAACGCCACAATATTGAAATATCCTGTGAGTACTAACATTATTGCTCACTAACGGCAGTCGATTGACCTCAGTTGACCTTTACAACTTGTATACAAGTCAATCGGTAAGACAGCGATTGTGGGTAGTTTTGAAGAAATTTATTGTCCACAATTCAAGTATGAAATTATGCTAACGGTTTCCGACGTTCCGGGTTGTATTGATATTTTCTTACAATAACTTTGATATTTGAATTTGTGGATTTATTCGTAAGCTTTTGCTGCTCTTAAGGGTCTTTTTCTGTATCCAGAGAGGCACAACTGGCAAATAAATGCAAACGGTTGTGAAATATGGCATATTAGGCTTAAACGAGTGCGTCATGATTGCCTGAAGGTCAGTTGATCGAAAAATGTTAAACGGAATGATTGCTTGAAAGAAGTAAAAAATGATTGTCCGGAGAATGGTCACCCGAATGATCGTTTGCCCAAAGAAAATTTTACCGAAGAATGGTTGCCCGAAATATCATTTTAGAGCTCTCGACTGCGAAAGGCAACTAATTACTGAAAAACTAGGTATGTCAGCAGAACAACAACAAAAATTTACAAAGGCAGACACATTGCATCCACAGGAAGAATCATCAGTACCTTAATGGACAGGCCATACTAACCTTTCTGAAGATATCTCCAGCCAATCATTAATCACCCATAAATACTTGGACAAGTTCACAAACATTAATCTTCTAGTACATGAAGTTGTAACCCAGCAAACACCTAGCGGATACAGATCGATATAAACCTATAGTCAGTGTCAACAAACTCCAAACTGAAGCAAAACAAATGCTCAAGTCTACCGTGATATAAGCGAATAGAACGTGTAACCACAGAAGAGAAATATTCAGAAATACCATATATAGTACGTATGTATCTACCTACGATTTCTAAAAATGGAAGCGATGCCGCAGATTGTAGTAGTAGTCCACAGTAACTGTGCAATTGGTGTTAGTGCAAAAATTTACATACGCCAATTGGCGCAAGTGCAAAATAATTTTTGTAATTGGATCGATACGTATATCCTCAATCGCAACAAACAACCAATCATATATCATAGCAATCAGCCCTGTTACTAATTTTACTGACAGACTAATACTTCATGAGCTAATCTCATTAGTTGAGGGAAACAAGTGGAAAGATCTTGTATATATTAGAAATTTTGAACATTAAACAATAAATCTTGATATTCTAACAACGGAGGCTCATGAGACGGAGCTAATACTAGTGTGGTTTACAAACCCCTGGACAAAGAAATTGATGTTCGCATCATATTACAATATAGATAGATAGTAATTGAAATACTAGTTTATAACTGTCTAAATGCAGGGAAAAGACTACGAAGGGTCAAGCATTAGTCACAACGCTTGCTCGAGGTTGATGGACGAAATCAGATTTATAATGTAAAAATATGTATAGCGATTTCAAAAACTTTGTCGCATTAATGTTGATTCTACTTCTATATTATTCAATAGTGATTTATATGATATATACATAAGCCAGTCACTCAAGCATGTTACAAATCGAGCCATCAAACAGTTTTTGAACACCAACATGACAAACAGCAATATAAGATTTCTGAGTTTATTTACCGTTACCCTTACAAATACGTCTATATGACAATTCAATGAGAATAGAAATCAACTATCACTCATCGTAAGTTTGTGTAAAAGTCAACCCTTTTAATTTCGCTCCATCGCCTTCTACCACGAACCAAATTTCATCATTGTCAGCCTGGAAGCACCTGGAACCTCTGGTGGGTAAAGGTGTCCTTTCCTTTATGCTTCTGGTGCTTCCATGGGTTCCTCATCAAGATGTTTACCACAAGTTTGGTGATATCATTGACCCAACGTGACTTTAACCTTACTTACTCCAAAACTAACAGCACTAACAAGACTGAATCTTCTGTTATTCCGATATAGAACAAAGTAAACCTATTCACGTGACCGTTTTTATCAATATTTGTGTCAAATCGATCGGTGGGTGTGGGTGAGTGTACTGAGTGTTTCCTTCCACCATGCCACCATAGACAAGAGCTGTGATTTACGACGTGGAACAAACGTTCTTACAGTGATTACACGTGTCCAATTCTCATATTTGAATTTAGAATTTAAAGTAATTGTCAAATTTTGGAACAACAAATTCTGTACCCAACAAAATAAAGTTCAAATTCTATTGCAGACCATATTGGCCTGTTTAATACAAATGGTCAATTAAAAATCAACTTAAAATACACAACTCTAAAGTTGATACTTGTGTTGGTGATGCCATCATCACCATTCAAATAACCTTGTATAATTAATTCGACTATAGGTAAAATCACCTTATGAAAATATTTATCAGTTTTGAACCTCGTAACTTTGACACCGTCTTGTGGATATAATGTATCTGTCTTTATCAAAATCGTAGGGTCAAAAGTTTTCTTGACCTCAAAAACTTGGTAATATTCTTATACTAAAAACTATGCTTACTATATATACGTCCCGAAATAAAAACTTTTGGGGGAAACCGACCATAAAACTAAATATAAAATAGTTAAAAAAAAAATAAAGGAAATTTTAGCCTAGGATAATTTAGGAATAGACACAAGTGAATTTAAAGTTTCTACCGTGAGTGATCGAGGCATATAAACGAATATTATCAAGACAAAATAATTATAGTTAATTTGTTTGTTAGATATGGAAGTTCTGATCTGAGGAAAATTGGTCACTGATATTCGATGTCGCATGTAACTTTCTTTCCCAGAAAAAAATATACATTCCTGTGCTGTAGACCACGGAATCTCAGGCCACGGCAAAAGCATTTACCCTATATTTACTGCTAAAAATCTAGGTCCTACTTATATGTCCCCAAGACATGACAACTACTTGCAGCAGTAGGCAAAAAGCCAAGAATGTTGACATAGACGTTACTACAGACGATTCATATCAGCCTGAAATGAATATGCATTGGTGAAGTAAAAATCCCACATTCCGTGGTCTTTTCCCCAAAAGTCGAGGCGCCTTATGAAGGTGATCCCCGTAAACAAAAAAAATAAGGGTGGGTTAGTAACGGTGTCTTCAGTTGGCAGACACAATAAACGGTTCATGCATTAGGTGTTTGTTGCCATAGACAGCTATTTTTTTGGCCTTTTGGGACTTTATATAATGTGCCCGGGGTGTAGTAATAAAACTTTAAGGCCGTATGGACCACTCTTAATTTTACCGACAAAACCGGTAAACCCACATTAGGGATTTTATCCCAAAACGTTTTTATTGCATTTCCTAAAATTATTGGTTAAATTAACAAGGAGCTCGCAGGGGCGCAGGGGTTCTTTTAAGGCAACAATAAAATTATAATTAATTAGTTTAGAGCTGTGTGTCTTATGTCAGTGTGTAGAATAACTCAAAGACTAACATAAAAAAACATGTGTTAAATCCGTAAAATAAAATAAAATAAGATGTATTTTACAGCCTTAACGTTTTATTACTACAAGTCCGGATATATTATTGTATACCCGGCAACCAGACCGGTATCATATTAAGGAACCTTGCACTCAAACCATTAAATTCATTCGGAACAAAAATATTTAAAAACATTATTCTGGTTCTGTTATCTCAAAATGATTGACAGAAAGATATAAAAAAAAAAATTTTTTTATTAAAAATCTTGAAATTAACTTTTCAGCTTCATTAAAAAAAAAAAAATTAAATTTAAAATATATGTTATCAAGAAAGAATCTTTATTTAAAGTCCATTTGAATTTATTTTTTTGTTTGTTTTACGTCCTGATATATAAACTCAAACAAGGAAAAACTTATTTTCCACCTGAAAGCAATAACGTAGCTAAAGAGCCACATTTTAACAAACATTACGAAAATTTTAAGAACTCCTAAAGTTATTCTCAAAAAGGACTAAACTCAAGATCTAACATAGTTCCGCGCTCGACTAAAACGTAGCGTAGTTCCTAAGTATGAATATTTCATATCAGTTTATTATTCAAGCGGCTGCATGGAACATTAGGAACAGACAAATGGCGGCTTCCCACGGAGACATGGAGTATCTTAATATTTTATAACTTAGGTGGAACAATTTTTCAAATGACTAACTCATCTCATTTATAGAATGGATAATCACAGCCATAGTTATTTTTGTACAAAAAAAAAATTAAATACCAGCCAGTTACTATCCCACAGCTGGGCAAAGGCCACTTCTCATAAATAGAACCACCACGCTTGCTCAAGACCGGTTGGCGATTTTAAATTTTATATTCCAGCAGCCTTATTGCGTAATGAGTTCGGCATGGCAAAGGGCAAAGCAGGTGCAGATGTCTTTACCGTTGACAGCGATGTCCAAGTTAATCATAGAAAGTATGTAAAAGTTATTTTAATACTTGCGCGGATATGTTTTTTTGTGAATCTCAGATCCAGGTATATAGGATCATGATTTGACCTAGTTAAATAAATATCTTCTGTAACTTCTACACAGTTTTAATTCGTTACAGAGTCAATTACTATCAATATGGTAATTAGTACTACTCTGGACTTAAAAGGAGACACTGAGCAGTTCCTAGGCCAGTATGACATGTCATGTTCTTGTCACGGCCATGTCCGAACGATCACTGTCGCTCTCCATGAACCATATCGACGCCATACCTGCAACTAGACAGGCCGGAAAAAGGGACTTTTAATTACCGTGCCCAAGAAAGGTGATCTCAGTAGTTGCAATAACTGGAGGGGCATTACGTTGCTGTCGACTCCCTCTAAGGTCTTCTGTAAAATAATCCTTGATAGGCTGTCGAGGGCCGTTGAGCCTCTTCTGCGCAGAGAGCAGGCGGGTTTCCGTTCGAGCCGCTCATGCACGGACCAGATCAACACTCTTCGTATCATTCTTGAGCAGGCATCAGAATGACAAAGGGAAATTTATCTTACTTTTGTCGACTTCGAAAAGGCCTTTGATACGTTGAAGTGGTCCAGCATCTGGTCCCGCCTTTTGGACATTGGAGTGCCGTCAAAAATAGTCCGCCTATTGGAGAGCATTTATAGACAATATTCCTGCAAGGTGACTCACGAAGGCCTCATTTCGGAGGACATCGCAGTGCACGCTGGTGTCCGTCAGGGCTGTCTTCTTTCGCCCCTCATTTTTATAATCGTTCTCGACGGAATCATGTTGCGCACTCACGATAGCAGGCGTCGCGTGATAGAGTGGGAAATGACCAAAGTCTTGGAAGACCTGGACTATGCCGATGATCTATGCCTGCTGAGTCATACACACGCTGACATGCAAGCGAAACTGAACGACCTGCGCCAGGAGGCGGCGAAAACTGGGCTCAAAATTAACATCCGAAAGACTCAAGAGATGCGTACAGGTGTGAAGAATTCTACACCGATGTTAATCGGCACAGAGGTTGTGGAACGCGTCCATAAATTCACGTACCTCGGGTGCGTCGTGTCAGAGACTGGAGGAGCTGAAGAGGATATCGCTTCTCGGATTGCCAAAGCGCGAGCTACCTTCGCACAGCTGAGACCTGTGTGGCAATCGCGGAAACTGACCCGAAGGGTTAAACTCAAAATCTTCGGGTCCAATGTAAAATCCGTGCTGCTCTACGGGTGCGAGACGTGGAAGGTAACAAAGGACATCTCACGCCAAATCCAGGTCTTCGTCAACCGATGTCTTCGTCGCATCCTCGGAATTTACTGGCCCGAGATCATCTCTAATGTAGAGCTGTTGGAGAGATGCAACGAGACCCCGATCGACCGACAGATCAAGCGGCGTAAATGGAGTTGGATTGGTCACACGCTCCGGAGAGATTCCGATCACATTCCTAAACAGGCCTTAGATTGGAATCCTCAAGGAAAAAGTGAGCGAGGCCGTCCCCGTCAATCTTGGCGACGTACCGTATTAGCTGAAGCATTGGAATGGCGTGGAGCGAGGTGAAGCGCGAAGCTCAAGACCGATCTCGATGGAGGACTACTGTGGAAGCCCTTTGCCCTAGCTAGGGGACATAGGATCTTAAGTCAAGTAAGTCAAGAACTAGACTCTATACAATACCAATCAAAGATACTTGTGTCCCAGTTTAAGTAAACAAAACATGACAAGATCCGACATATAATTGTAATTTATGTATGTTTTTCCTCATGTTATCGGATCGTGATCTTTATTTTTTTAATTGTATTAAGTATCTCACAATTTAGTGAATAATGCAAGTTTTATCAAAATCGGTTCACCAGTTTTCAAGATATGGAACATACAACCGAACTCTTTTTGACTCCTCAGCGTCAAACAGCACGAATGTGTAAATTGAGTGATTATGGGTATTTTGTCAATCCTCTAGGTCTCTAGGTCTACCTTACTATAGAAACTGCTCACTTTTTAGTGATGGTGTACTAAAACTAAAAAGAGAAAAATGAAACTTTTTTACAAAAAACTTTTTAACAAAAAATCAAACCGACTTCCAGAACAAAAAACTACAAAGCTTAAAATAAATTTCTTTTCCGAAGTCGGTGTCTTTTGTACCCATTGTTTTCAGTTTTTCGACACCGACTTCGGAAAAGAAATTTATTTTAAGCTTTGTAGTTTTTTGTTCTGGAAGTCGGTTTGATTTTTTGTTAAAAAGTTTTTATTTTTCTCTTTTTAGTTTTGGTAGGTACCTCCAATTAACATGATTATTATTTACAGCCAAAGGACATCTCATGGCGATTCAAATAAGCCCAAACACGACTAGGATACATTGTTTTATTTTAGAGTTACAGTGCCTACCTTCCAGCTTCATCATCAGATCAGTTCGATGGTGCCATTTTCATCAGTATCATTTATTTATAAATAAGTGTTTGCTTCATAGTCGGGATATCTTATGCCCGTGACATACTTATCATTTTATCAGAGTTCCAGTGGCCATCTGTGGTCTTCTTTATTAGTTCCACTTCACCAAATGATACTTTCTGAGTGCAAATGATTGCATTGTTGATGAAAGTACCAAAATCGATATATGTTTGCCTATAATATTTGAAGAGTTCCCTCGATTTCTCTAGGATTCCATCATCAGATCCTGACCTGATGACTATGGGACCAACTAGGAAATATACCCTTTCAAACAAAAGAAGAATTTTTGAAATCGGTCCAGGTGTCTTTGAGTAATCGGGGAACATACATAAAAAAAAAAAAAAAAAAAAGATTCCGACGAATTGAGAACCTCCTCCTTTTTTTGAAGTCGGTTAAAAATAAACTGACTTCAAACCCAAAACACAAAAAGTGCAAAATAATTTTAGTTTCGGAAGTCGGTCTCGAAAAATATTATAAACAACAGGTACCAAAGACACCGACTTCCGAAACGAAAGTTATTTTGCACTTTTTAGTGTTTTGGGTTTGAAGTCAGTTTTTTATGCTTACTTAAGCTATATAGCTATATATATATATACATAGCTTAAGACATATAGTTTACGGTCTACACACACAAATGGGAAAATTATCAGCTATGCGAGCTAAGCTTAAATTAGCTTAGCTTAAACTAACTAGCCTGTAACCAGCTTCAACCAAAAATTAAACCCACACAAAAACCAAATGGACGCCACACAAAATAATACCGATATGAACATACAACTTTTCCCCCACAACGATTCAAACCTTTATCAGAAAATCACTAAGACTGCTTTCCAATATCATAATGTCTGGTCATTATAGTCCAATGGGGACAAGTCCCATATATTTCTGAGAATCTTCCTTTATTACTTTTACTACCTATCTACTGACCCATATAAAGGCTCTCGCAGAGATGCGACGTCGCAAGTGGCAATGCGAATGCGCCTTTACATAGAAATAGTTCTGAAATTCCTTCAGATTTCCATAAAAACGAGCTGTCCATTTGTTCGTTCGTGTTGCGACATAATAATGCGACAATTTTGCATGTCCGTAGAACAACTTCTACGAAAAGATACGCGAAACTATAATCGTGACGATCTAAAAAGTCCGATGACGTTTCTCATTTTACATGCCGCGATAACTTTGTACGTAAGAAATTGAAAAATCAAATTCATTATCCTAACTAATTCCTATGTTATCCATACTCTATAACAACGAGTATCATTCGTAAGTATCAATTATAATAATTATTAAGTATTTTTATAGCTGTCAATACCGACCTCTTAGATTGTGTCGCCTTTACGTGTTGAATTTTCAAATGATCGCGTCGCGCCTTTATGCGGGAGCCCTAACTCACCACACTAACAGTAAAATACCAAGGGACTAGGGATTCAGTAAAACTTCAGTAATGTTCAGTTCTCGTTACTATTCGATAGTATTCCTCTGGCGATAAGTGAGGACCTCGGATAAACCTCTCGCTAAGTTTCTTTGATACTCCGTCCTAATGTTAAGAACCTATTTGAGGTGGATCGGGGACAGTTAAGGCTGTTTATCTTTTTCTTCTGATCGATTGTTATTCTTTTGAGCGTTTCTTTGTATCGCCCTGTTTTGTGAAAGATAATATGTTGCCGTCTGAGAACTTGTGAGATCAAAGTATTGGATATATTCTAATGGTTGTTTATGGTATGGTAAAAAATAGTTACCATTTATAAATAAGTATTTAGGGAAAGGACGGCCAAAGAAAAGATGGATGGACTGTGTGAGGAGTGATATGAAAGAAAAGGGAGTCAGTGATGGCATGACAGCCTAGCGAGCATGGGCGTACCCAAAACATTTGTGACAAGACATGATAAATTATGTCATGTCTTACAATTTGTCTTAAATGCTAGCACGGGTGCTAAATGGGTGCGCCCGTATTAGCAATTAAGACCCGATGAGTCCCAAATAAACGTCAGGAAATTTTCTCACGCCGCCGGTGCTATTATTTAGGACAAAATGGCGCTATCGCCCAAACTGCGATAAAATGTGTGACTCAAGCCATGTCACAGTAGGCCGTGCTCGCCGGGCAGCAACTAGAAAGGCATGTCGCGCCTGTATACTATGTCACATGGTTGTCCCGTGCTAGCATTTAAGACAAATTGTAAGACATGACATATTTTGTCATAACTTGTCATGACCGTAGTTCAAGTCGAAAACCAAGCAAAGTAAAAAAAAAAAAAACTTATAATTCATGTTGGGATGCTGCTAACATGGGGGTAGCAAAGGGGGACGGCTAAATTTTGGTTATTTTTTGCCTAGGACATACCGTTTTCGAGATATCGTTTTGGAAATATAAAGCGTTTTATGAAAAATAAAATAAGATACGGAGGCTCATAATTCGGAAACAGTGCGTCGTAGGGCTATGCTTCTCAGAACATAAATGGTTTTTATGGCCAAGGTTAAACCAAAACTGCAATAAAATTGGAAAATTTCCGAAAAATAAAAATTAAACGTCAAGAAGTTATGCCACAAGTCAAGAAAATATCTCACGCCGCCGTGCTAGCATATGAGACAAAATGAGTTTATCGCCCAAACTGTGATTAAAGTGTGACTTAAGTGATGTCACAGTAGGCCATGCTCGCATGGCAGGGGACAGCACGATATGGAAGAAGAAACCGTGTTGCGCTGACCCGAAGTAACATGGGACAAGGCCAAGAAGATGATGATTTATAAATATTTACTATTTTACACGGGTACCTACATATAGACAGTGAGGCAGACAATAAATTAATATTATGTTTGCGTTCTCAATCAATGCCCAACAATTTGTCGTTGGAAAAATCGCGTGACATTTTTGTGCAGTGGTCAATCCCATATTCATTTTGAACTTTTCAACTATCACTACAGAATGACTAAACCACATGTTCATTATTTTGGACCGGTATATTATTTCACCCAAAGAGAGAGAAAGTGTGGAAATCATGGTTTAAATCCCTTTAACAGAATCAAAGTTAAATTAATTTGCCAACAATTCGGTATAATTTTGCTCCAGCCAACAAACAGTAAAATTACGGTCAAATTAACTTTGCGGACTATTCCGCCTATAACAATCAAAATATCGGAAAACTAATGCTTGTATTTTCCTGTTTCGACCCTTTTGCGGTCAGTGGGTTGATGTGTATTGTTATTTTAAACATTTCGGGTAGAATGCACGTGCTTTTCATGACTACGTAATGTTAAGGCACTTGACCCACCACCGCCGAGGAAGCGATTAGCTACTAGCGACTATTTTCTCGCTGAAGACGGACAAAAGGAATAGATCCAATTATGGGTTAATCTCGCCTTTGTACATAAGCTGTCCTACTGTATTTGAATATGTTTGTTTTGTGTACAATAAAGGGTATTATTAAGAATAAGATCTCGTGTCATTAAAAGAGAATCATATATATTAATAGTCGATCGCTGGCTGTTCACACTGTGCCGGTGAGAACTTTCTCACCACTAGTCTATCTCTGCGACAAAAGTTATCAAAGATAATACTCGCTCAGCGATTCTTGCTCAGCGATGCTCGCTTAGCGGTCAGAATTTACGCCGAGAGACCAACCAGAGGTCAGCGCAGGACTGGCCGCCCCGCTGGCGGCTGACCTGACGGCCGGCAGCATCGCTGTTCTGCGAAAGCCGCAGAGAGCGATGGCCGTCAGAGTCATCAGGGGGTATCGCACGATCTCCTACGAGGTGGCTTGTGCACTGGCCGGATCCCCGCCCTGGGACCTGGAGGCTAAGGTACTCGCGTCACTGTATCGGTGGTGCGAGGAAGCGCGGGCGCGGGGCGAAAGGCTGATGCAGCGACACATGGAGTTGCGTCAGTCTCAGCTTCGTGAGGTCCTGGTGGCGGAATGGCGGGACAGGCTTTCACGCCCTACAGCCGGCCTCATTACCATCGAGGCGGTCCGGCCAGTGCTCGAGCGCTGGCTCGGGAGGAGGCACGGCTCCCTGTCGTTTCGGGTGACGCAGGTGCTCTCGGGGCATGGTTGCTTCGGGAAGTACCTGTGTCGCATAAACAGGGAGCCGGACGCCCGGTGTCACCACTGCGTCGACTGCCGGGAGGACACGGCGCGGCATACGCTGGCAGAGTGTGCCGCTTGGGAGGAGCCACGCCGTGCCCTCATCTCTGAAGTAGGCAGTGACCTGTCGCTACCGGCTGTAGTCGAGTCTATGGTCGGCAGCGCGGAGTCCTGGGACGCGGTGGTATCCTTCTGCGAAACAGTCGTCTCGCAGAAGGAGGCTGCGGAGAGGGAGAGGGAGATCTCATCCGCTAACCCGATCCGCAGCAGACGCGCCGGGCGTCGGCGGAGGGCAGACAACGCCCTCTTCCAGCCCAGCCCCCTAAATGGGTCCAGGGGCGACGGACTCGGGGACGTCCGTCGCCCCCCACATATCAGGACCCGAGGTGGTGGCGCGTAGTGTTCCACGCGCGCCCCTCTTAGACGTCGCGGGGGAAGTCCAACACCTCACTCCCCCCCAACTCAAGGTACTAGCCGGGGGTTGCGGAAGTATCGTTGTTCCCGTGATCCCCGGTTTAGGTGTGAGACGGAACACCGGGGTGGTTTTTAGTCAGTAAGAATCTGACAGACCCCTCCGCCCTCCCCAGGGCGGAGGACATCCAAAGAGGATTTTCCACCCCGGAAAAAAAAAAAAAAAAAAAAAAAAGGACTGGCCGCCCCGAAAGAAATGGTGCTAGTAATCGTCCGTCACACAAGAACATTAGCTTATAGCCAAGCGACAAAACTATCGAAACTACACACTCACTACTCGCTGCTCGCTAGTTTCCAGCTCTACTCGCTTCTCGCTGATCTTCGGCGGTGGGCCAAGTGCCTGAGGGGTAGATGAACTTACTCTTGTTAATAAGCTACCTTTGTTGTGCAAATAAAATTTTAATATTTCGTCTTTTAAATTCATAAACTTCAGCTTGCGAAGGGAACATTGCTGCTCCGCTTTGACACGAAAAGAAAAGTCATAGAACAAATTAAATATTGTATACAGTACAACCACCCCTAAAAGTTTGTTTTAAATTAATCAGACTTTTATTTAATTAAATAAAACTGTGAATATAACTTCTAATTAGTGTAATGAGACACCTGAGATCAGATTCGTTGTGGGATGAGCAGCACAGCTTTATAAAATACTGTTTTAATGAGTCATGGTATATTCCCATTTTAACAGACTGTACTTAAAAATATATATTTTTATTTTATTTTCATATTCCCCGACTGCAAGGAAAGGGTTATGTTTTTCGCGCGTATCTTTTATGTATGCATGTAATATTCTTTAGTCAGTGGAGAGTGTAAGAACACTGGATAAATGGTCAATTGATGCACAGGAAGCAAATATACTATGACCGTGGAGCATTGTCAAGCAGTTGTGTTTGTGAGGGTTTACTCGACTACCATGCCAACTGTGATTGTTCGTGTTGCTAGGAAAATTCTCAGATTTGTATCTTATTGTTTACAAATATCGAGCTCCATTCCAATAAAGTAGCGTGTACTGACCACCGAGTCCTTTGGTTTGTTAACCGAGAGCGACGGACGGCTTTGCTGTTATAATACATCATTGCCAGCATTTATAATATTTTGATGTACCAAAACAATATCTAATCTTATAACATAAATAAAAATATAAGAGGGGAATTTATGAGGATTTTTTAAATGACATAGTTTTTATGTTCTCCATACCTATATCATGGTGTACATTAAAGCATATAATAAATAATAATATATAATAACTTACATGCTATGCCTTGCAGTTTAAACCAGGGTATAACTTTGTGAGAGACGGTGCCTGTGATAGGTTTCAATAAGAACCTGTATTAGAAGTCACCAGATCCTTTCGCGACCAAAAGCCCATCATGACATACTGATTGACAGCTTAAGTTACAAGAAAATTAATTTGCAAGAAAGTTTAGCTTCATAGACATGGAAGATAGAGAAATATGATAACAGATTAAAATGCATATTACGTACAATAAGGAAATACAAGGCAAGGCGATGAAAAAGATAAAATATTATACAACAAGTTCTTGAGATTTTTAGTAAGTAACAGAGTGTAAGTAAGTTTGTGTGTGTTGTTTTTTAAGAGCTTGAGGTTGTGTGTTGTGGGAATGATCTTAGTATGAGGTGCGAGTATGCGCAATGGTTAAGGATCAAAGCAGCTGAGAGGATGTTTCGTTTGACAAGTCTTAGCATTTATTTAATCGCTGGTTTAATAATAAGTATGTGTTGTACCTTTATCCGAGTAAGTTTATTCATCCACCCAAAATATCAACTCAAACCTTTGGTTGACATACTATTGACAGCCATAATCACCTCGTTTAGAACTTAAAGGCATACTGTTGAATATTCACCATATTCAACAGTCTGCCAACACAGATTGAAACAATAATCACATTATCACACTAATATTATAAAGGCGAATGTTTGTGAGTGTGTTTGTATGTTTGTCTCTTTCACCCAAAAATTACTATACAGATCTGGATGAAGACAGAGACAGATTATAGTCTCGAAAAGCACATAGGATACTTTTTATGCCGGGAATATGTTCCCTCGGGATAATTTTCGACTATCACGCGGGCAAAGCCCCGGCTGAAGCTAGTGAAGTATAAAGCACACTCTTTTTATTCAGTCTAAAGAAACTAATATTCTACTCTCAACGACTATAAAAGTCGTACAGTTGGTAGACATAACTATTTTATTGCTCTATGCAATGTTTTAATTAAGTTTATTTAAATAATTGAATTAACTGCGCGTAATATTCATGTTCTGTCGCAGCTGGCAACACGCACTCAATTCTGTCTTAATAGCATTGTGTACGAAGAACTGTTGATTGGATAATGAGCATATTTAAATATCTTTAAGTCTTGTTTGGATAATTAAATGTTTTTCTGATGAAAGTAAATAAGCCAACGACAACGTTGACGAAGATGTGTAACATAAATTGAAAATAGCATGCTTTTTAGGATGGTTAAGTTATGTTAAAAGAATGAATGAGAGGTGAATAACGAAATTAATTTACGAGGCAGGTGTGATTAGAAACGTTGGAATGCCCCACCTAGAAAGATAGGACCTTAATGGTGATATTCTTCAGAAAAGTTAGGTTAAAGTAGCTCTGGTTACACATACTCGTAGTAAGCGGAGGAACAGTACAAATTATGTAAGCTTCGTAGTTTCTGCCTACCCCTATAAAATAAAGGCTCATCTCTTTATGTGTAAGTTAAGTATACCAAGCTGTTTAGGTACTTACTAACCACTAATATTAATATTATTATTTTTTTCAGCCTGAGTTGTCCCACTAACAAATATTATGTTCAAGAAAAAAAACCTTGAAACTTAAGACACAATGTTGGGCGGATTTCATTACTGTCAGTCATTCCCCTGACGGTTTAAGTCCGTCCCTTCATCAAACTACCCTCGAACCCTGGGGACTAACCCTGGGAAGACTCTTCCGTCTTACAAGAACGTACAGCGACAATAGATTGACTGATGATTGAGATTGTGGCTTTTAAATACGAGTCTGTATGCCTACGTTTTTCTTTTCTTTACTGTTTACCATAGAATAGAATATACTTTAATGTACACCAAAAAAGTTACATATGTCTTTATTAAAACTTGATTTTAAGGAAACAACAGTATCTACCAGAGAACTTGCTTGCTCGAGTACTGGTTTTTAGTACCATGAAAGATTTTTTTAAACTGACAAGAAGTTTACGAAATTATTAGAACTAACGAATATGCTGAGATATGTTAAAAAATAATCGCTGCCTTTTACTTTACATATATTAACTAACTGTCTCCTAGACTAAAGCTTAAGGTCGTAGCTCATTTACACAACTCTGATCCAACACCGCTTCCGCACAACACCGCCTCGAACGGAGATGACTGCTCGCTGTCCACATCTAGCAGGCAACCAGCTGCCCACATGCTTACAGCTAGTAGTCAACTGTCGGTACATGTGACGACGAATTGCTTTCGCCTTCCTTTATCGAAAAGCTAGCAACATGCTTCAAGCGAGCAGCCCGCATTAAGCGCGTGGGCGTGCGGTAAGCGAGACGTCAACCATCGAGTGGTACGATGGCGGTAAGCTCGCTTTAATTTGTGACAACACAAATTAAAGCGAGCTTACCGCCGTTTTTTTTTTCTTCCAATGACTTCGGCCGTTCTGGGTGAAGTGACAGGGCGTGTCAGAATTTTACTGACGAAAACCCACTCGTGTTCCTTCAGTTGCTTGAGCCAGGGCCGCGGAAACTCTTTTTCAAATTTATACGCGACCAACGAAGCTCACATTTCAATGAACATTATGTTGCCGGGTCGGAGCGGGGTCGTATAAGTCGGTTACGACCTTTAGAATTAAACATAATATACCCGTTCTCGCAAATACCATTTGACACTTAAATGGATGCATAAACAAAAGCGCACTTTTATCAATGCTCGACTCTTGTGCCGAAAGTTAAAATACAACAGTAAAATAATATTTAAACAATGGTTTAAGGATAAACCTTAAACCATTGTTTTTCTTACCTCGAAAACACTGTTACATTTTCTTATACACTTACATTTTTACGGTGTTTAGTTTAGCCAGTAAAAACACTTCCGGTATTTCGAGCTGTTCAGCCTTGAACTCGCTTAGAATCCGATATCAACATAGCGTGGGTGAGTAATGCTGGTTGAACATCTATAATATGTACAAATATTTGTTTTTGTTTAAAGGGCAAGCAATATTAGTTGCTTTACGAAACTATGGCTTCATTTAAGTAATTAATAGAGTCAAGATGATGTTTCTTGTTTGTTTTTGCTTAATTTGGCATCTTTTAATCATCATCATCATCATCAGCCTTTCAATGATCCTACTACTGGGACACAGGCCTCCTTTCTGTGAGAGGGGATGGGCCGTAATCCACCACGCAGTGCGGCTTGGTGGATTTCATATTCATATCTTCATATTTTAATCAATCTGCCTAGCCTTTGCCCAACTATGTTGGGGTCGGCTTCCAGTCTAACCGGATTCAGCTGAGTGCCAGTGTTTTAAATGGAGCGACTGCCTATCTGACCTCCGCAACCCAGTAACTGGGTAACACGGTACCCTTTGGCAAGACTGGTGTCAGATCTCAAGCTTCTGACTACTCGTAACGACTGTCAAAGATCTTCAAATGACAGCTGGGACCAACGGCTTAGCGTGCTTTCCGAGGCACGGAGGAAACTCGGTATGTTGAAATGGTCACCTATCCATGGACCACATGCTTAACCTTGAAGATCGACCCGTGCGGCTGCTATTATCTAGCCACGAGCTGTATTTTAATGCTGTGGTTTAATCCACAAACACTCAAAATTCAAATTCGAGAGTTAGATAGAGTTTTTTTTTTATAAGTATTGATTGATAGTATTTTGATGAAAAACCACACAGATACAGTAAGGTATAGTTATGTTACGAGACCAAAGGATGATGTTTGTTAAATAAAGCAAACAGGTTCCTACCTGTTTGCTTTATTTTACTAACATCATGCTTGTATAAAGAGATTCGTGTTTGTAAACACACCCACACGTTGTCGGCAAAATCCAAATATCAACGGATTTCGTGGAAACTGAAACATGGTCCTGAAGCCTTGAAAAAAGCGTTGGAGCGCTTTAAGGGTGACCCTATATATATAGGGCTACCATAAAAAAACTAAACAAGGTTAGAGTTCAGGGTCATTTTTAGTTTATTGGGAATTTTAGAGGGGTGGAAGAACTCACGAACATAAACAACTTTTAATATGGAATCAAGTCTGAAATGTGAAAAACCGGCCAAGTGCGAGTCGTACTCACGCACGAAAGGTTTGTACCGTTATCGCAAAAAACGGGACAAAAATCACGTTTGTTGTATGAAAGCCCCACTTAAATATTTATTTTATTCTGTTTTTAGTATTTGTTGTTATAGCGGCAACAGAAATACATCATCTATGAAACATCAACTGTCTAACTATCACGGTTCATGAGATACAGCCTGGTGACAGACAGACAGACAGACGTACCGCGGAGTCTCAGTAATAGGGTCCCGTTTTAACCCTTTGGGTACGGAACCCTAAAAAGGAATCTACTGCTCAGTAGGCACAACTGTGTTTTCATAACTCGATAACATGTAAGGAACAGCACTTTATTTTTTTCAAATCAAAGAATTGGTCCTATATCATAACTTTTTATTTCCATTAATCAACATCAGCTTTTTATTCATTATTTTTTAGAGGAGTTGGGTGAAAAGTTCCGCAACCTCCACTGAAAAGAGAATACCTTCCGTCCAGACGGATGTTGTGTCTAATGGGCAACTGCCCGAATGTTGTTATTGGACGTTTGTATCATCATCATAATTATCAGCCAAAAGACGTCCACTGCTGGATATAGGCCTCCCCCAAGCGTCGCCACGTTGACCGGTCCTGTGCGTCCCGCAGCAGTGGACTTCTGTATACTTATTTTTAAATCGCGCAGAGAACTTTGATAGCGTGATGTGGGCTTTATATGACGTGTATATACCTAGATGCCGCTTCAGGATGCTCTAGTCGGCCATTCTTCCATACAAACGTAGTATGGCGCTCCACTGACAGGGTACGTCCAAAATAAAAAATGCTAGTTCTATATTTCAATCCTAATTTTAACTCATCTTTGGGCGGAAATAAATACCATAAAAAGAAGGAAAATTGCAAAACTGTCACCACACAGGGACAGATTAGCAGTTAAAAAATAAAAATAATTTTATTTTAAACAAATACATTGAGTAGTTTTTTCATGATACTCATATTTCCAAAGGTCTGTTTTTAAAATTTCGCGCGCTCCTTTTCGTTCTAATTCATCATTCATTTATTATTTTTATACCATGAGTGTGTATTCGTAAACGCACTAGCTTAATTCTTATTGCTCATCACAGCGTCTATCCCTTTCGTACGTGTTGTCGGATGAGATAGCATGCATTTTAATCCAGGACACAAAATATTTCATGCCGCCGACTACGGCCACCTTAACTTTCACCCCCAAAAATTATAAATCGAAAATAATCTTGTATTAAACGCTATAATCAAGCAATTATGATTTTAAAATAACTAGCGAATAACAAAGTGCTTGAAAATACAGGACTGAAAGCAAGTTACAACAAACCACTAACTTATCTGGTAGAGTATCTAGTTTCATTTTAATTATCACTTGAAAGTAGCAAGCTTCGTGATTTTTTGTTGACAACTTCATTGGAAAGCTTATCTTTAGTTTGAGTACTTAATTAGATATTAATTTACTCTAGTTTTTTTAAGACTAACGAGGTAAAAATGGTTTTGGTCTAACTTGTCCACAGGCATGTTTGCTGAATCTTACTGAAATACTCGTAAGTTTGTCTTGCTGCGACGGTTTTAATATAATAAACGATAGATCCTTTTTAACACGCTTTTATTAGCTTGGTATGTATATATCTACGTATGTACCGGCATTTTTGAACAAGATTTTCACCCCCTTCAAAACATCAGATTAATTTGAAACTTTGCACACTTATCAAGAACCAATGACAGCTCAATAATTGAATAGTTTGTCCCATTATCCTTACCAGTATCTTCAGGATTAGCGATTTTTTTATATACGATACCCAGTATTGGCTTTGTGTCAAGTACCAAGGCGCGTGCTAAGACATGCACAGGGCTTAATTTTTAGTTATATCCGAACACATGGCAGTGCCTTGCGCCAACTACATGCATAAAAAGGCAGGTTAATGACAGGTCAATTTCTAAACTGTGCATATTAGCTATAGTTTTTGAGAGGGTGTTCTATGTTCAAGTGTATGCTGCGTTCTTTAGTCCTTTACTCACTCACAGCAAGGGTTCCTCAAAAGCCGTTCAACTGTTTCTAGCTTGACTCTGCTTAATGACTTCCTAACGGAAAGCATGGATGATGGGGCTCAGGTGGACGTCGTTTACACGAACTAAAGCCAAGCTTTTGATAGAATCAATCATAACATCCTCATTTCGAAGCTTTTTAACAACGGTATTACAGGTTACTAACTCCGCTGGTTGTCCTCATATTTAGAAAACAGGTCTCAAGCAGTCGTTGTCAATAACTACATGTCAAGCTGGGTTTCGGCTCCCAGTGGTGTTTCTCAGGGTTCTCTGATGGGTCCATTACCTTTTATCATCTATGTGAGTGACATCGACCCATGTTTTCATCATTCTAACTTGCTCTGCTTTGCTGATGACATGAAGATATTTTCTTCAATTTCATCATTGGATGATATGGATTCTCTCCAATCAGGTTTAGCACGTTTGGATGATTACTGCCAGATCAATAAATTGAACTTGAACCCTTCTAAATGCTCCGTTATATCATTTACCAGAATTCTTACAGCATATAGTGGCTAAAGCCTCGAAGTCAGTCGGCTTTGTTATGAGACTTACAGGATGCTTCAAGAAAGCTAAAACCCTAAAGAATTTGTATTTCTCATTTTTGCGGAGTCACCTTATATATACGTCTCAAATTTGGAACCCATGTTACAGTAAATATTAAACCGTAGACCGTATTGAAAGTATCCAAAAAAGATTCCTTCGTTTTATGGGTTTTTTTTTAACCTCCGTATTCAATATCGTTCTGAAAATGTCTTAGACCTTTCCAAGAAATTCCATCTGCAACCACTTAGGAATCGTCGCAGGATGGCGGATTGCACATATCTTTAAAAAATATTGCCAAATGAAATGTCCTGGTCTCCTGCATAAACTGTATTTCAATGTTTCACAGAGATCCGTAAGTTTTATCCAGTTATCTCCATTCCCTCCTCTTCATCTAACTACAGGCGTAATTCATACTTAGTGTGAGAAATAAAGATCTTAACTTTTTGTGTAAAGAGTTCTTGTTCGATGTGTTTAACACTAAAAGCTCATCAGTGCGTTACCAGTTTAACCCTGACTTTTTTCAAACGTGGATTGTGTGCAATATTGTTCTTTAGCGTTAGTGATTTAATTTTATGATTGTTGTGCCTGCTGCTGGTGATCTCTTTAATATTATTATATTACTTACTCAACTTGTTTTACTAATTTTATGTATAGCTGTTGATTTTCCATGTAATACATTAATAAATAAATGTTCCGGAGAGGGAGCCTGAGAAACGGCTATTACATCCAGAGAAGGTAGTAGGCACGCTAATTACCCACTCCTATCACAGGGACGTAGTTGCATTCATAAATTGTCGTTTAAAATACAAAAAAAACACGCTTTAATAGTAAATTGAACTAAAAAGTAGAAACTAATTTTCAATATTTTTTTTGATTATTATTTTCTACTTTTTAGTTTGGTAATGGTAATGGTAAATGGTTTTAAAGCGTGTTTTTAAGTTTTTAAACGTTTATTTATTTTCTTTCTTTTATCTTTCTATATGCCCCGCGGGTATGTCTGCAGAGAGGTTCGTAAGTATATTGCACTTCTATTTCCCGACTTCACTGTTAACTTGAGTTTAAGTCGTGTAGTAACCAATCTGGATCGATTGCGGGCCCAGGTTGGACCCTGCTTTTACCAAACAAGTAGACAATCTTGACCCATCCCAAACACGGTGCCAGTGTGAAGTCCCTTGACAGGATATGCACCACTTTCTTTCCTGCCGTACCACCTGTACCTACCACGACTTGAACAAGGTCAATGATAGACCTATTCAGGTGTCCACATTCTGGTCAGGCAAATTTTAAGTCGAATCGACACATAAACAAGAAGAAGTCTTAGAACTTACTACGAAATACAACCAAATTAATGAAACAAATCTTTATTCTGAGCCAGTTTAATCTAACAAGGAAGCCACTTTGAAATATTGAATACCTCTCACAATGCCCGGTATTTCAAGCATTTGGCCCATCGCCATTGACCCTTATTCGTCTGTAATTACCGGGTCTATAAGTGTCCTCACGTAGGGTCACCGTTACACCGAGGTCCTCACGATAGGTCACAGATATAGCATGGAAGACCGGTCTCATCCCTTATTTATTAACTTGTGTTATGGGTTATACCAGCGTAGATAATGTTGGGGTTGAAATGCTTTCTTTTTTATTGGTTTTATAGTGATATGGAGGCATTGAAGGTTTCATGACTAGGTAGCTTTGCGTGACGTGTGTGCTTTGCTTTTGGTAATAAAATAAGGGTGCCGTGTAAGACATGTCACTTTTATACCGATTTTCATCAGATTAAAGTGATAGTTACACTGAATTCTGAGTAGTTTTTAACCATGTCAGACATTTATCAGCTTTGGTCCTCGTATTACCCGTACAAGATAATTTATGGACTTTAATAACTTTGTGTTTACTTCGATGAATCTTCTTCGCATATTCGGACACCCCGACGGCCTTAACAAGTTTACAACACAAAAACTATATACCCTAGAGGGATTTTCAGCCGTAACTATCCAACAAAAATAATATTAATTTACGACAATTCGCTGACGCTGAACAGTCTACGAAAAAGACTAATTTGATTACTGCCTTTCATAATAATAAGCACTACTTTACAATAAGAATAATACAACTATTACCAACAACTCATTAAGTTATTCATAAAAGGTTGATTCTGAACAGAAATTCACAACATTGTCGTCGCCCATAGAACATACATATTTCCACGAAATATTATGCGCCGTATACTATGTGAATTTGTTTAATTATAATATTATTTTCATTTACTTCAACCGCCCACTATAGGCTTTTAAGGACTCCCACGCAAATTTCAGCACTCAGCGTGTTAATAAATTGTTACTAAATTAATGTTTGACGGAATTTTTCATATTGAAAACGGCTTTTGTAGTGGTTCGTTGACTTTTTGTGTAGAGTGTGAATTGACTGGCACTAATATTTTTGTCAATGGCAATTTGAATAGGTACCTATGATATTTTTTTTTTTTGTAAGAACACGATGTAGTAATTTTAATTCGAAGAATATTGTTCACACAGAGTGAATCATTTCCAATCGTCAAGAAATATATATCAGTAGAAGATACTCAGTATAAAAACCGCAATATTACAATCACTTAAGGCAGTTCCTGCATTGAGTGTCAAAAGTTAAATGCCAAAGTTTGACAGGTTTTCTGACTGAAATAGAATTTGACAAAAAGTCAACATCTTATCTTCTTTCTTTTCTTTTTTAAAAACGTTGCCCCACACTAGGATTTTTTTCCTGTATCGTACAAACATATAAACTCACATACACAACACCCAGAGCCGGAACAACTATCTGTAGATCATACAAATATTAGTTCCGAGCGGCAATCGAACCCGCGACACGCAGCGCAGCAGTCAATCGCTCAACCACTGCGCCAATATTATAATTTTCGTGCCCGAAGGAATTAAAGATTATAATAGATACATACACGACCTTATCAAAACTATTAGGTACTTCAGACTTGTCAATAACATTGTTTACTTCATAACTAATATTCTAAGTTTAATAACAGACTCATATTAAACGGGGAATTTTTAACTGCACCTCTATTTAGAAATTTAAGCAAACAAAATATCTCCACTAATAACCTACTGCAAAACAATATTACTCACCGTAAAACAAAAATACTGATTTGCACACAAATTATTCAATTAAATATAAAATAAATGTGAATTAGTCCAAGAGCGAGCGAAGCGAGCTCGGGAGCTTAGGGCACCCCGACACGGATAGGTTAGGTTCGAAGGAGATGACGGGAGCTGAAGTGAGCGAGCAAAGCGAGCGAACTCAGCTCCCGTCATCTCCTTCATGTTAGGTTACTTTAGACCCTGCAGACAGAAATAGGAGCCCTGCGCAGCGGGGCTCCGTCGACTTTGTTTCGTTTCCCCCCCTCCCTTAAAACTTAAATATTTTGTTGCACTCGAAGAATTATTAGATTTACTTTTAGTTAACAGATAGTTATTCAGTAAAACAGTTAAGCTTTAAAGATCTAGCAGTATAGTATAATTCATTTATTTGATGAGCAAATTTAGTGTGCAATTCAGTATTTTTGGTAGTAATTTCGAATATTTTGATTGAAAAAAGGGGAATTACAGTTAAAGTATTAAATACCACCCATATTAAACTACAAAGCTATTTAAGTGGAATAGGTACTACAACAGACACTTGAAGTTTATAATTATAAAGCCATATTTTTCATAATAAATCCATACGAATTAATGTATCGTAGGGTTAGGCAAAGGTTTTTAGGAAACCGACCTTTCGTCAGTAAAAAAATTAAGTCACATGTATTAAGAGCGGGCCTAGTCTAGATTATTAAAAAAACTTTTTAACAAAAAAAATAAACCGACATCCAAAACAAAACACTATAAAGCGAAAAATAACTTTCGTTTCAAACGTCGGTGTCTTTGGCATCTATTTCTTTTCGTTTTTGACACTGACTTCCGAAAAGAAAGTTAGCTTTCGCTTTGTAGTGTTTTGTTTTGAAAGTCGGATTATATATTTTTTAAGTTATTATTTTCTCTTTTTTAGTTTTGGTCCTTTATAGTTATTACCATGAAAATACGTATTACTAGGGATAGCATAAAAAAATCTCATCTGTTCTTGATCAAAATCGGTTAATAATTGGCTGTGTTATCGCGTAACAAACATACAGTCGAATTGAGAACCTCCTCTTTTTTGAAGTTTGTTTAAAATTTAAATTGTTTGGTATTTATAACGTTGTTAAAAAAAAATCTCCAGAAGTACTGATGCGATTATTTAAGTTCTTTCATCGATCGAACGCTTATGGAGTGAGCACAAAAAAAAAACTTTTTTATTTGATATTATGGTGGTTCGTGGTAATTGATTTAAAAGCTAGTCATGTTATTTGCCGTAGTAAAGAACTAAAAAAAAATCTGTAAAATCTGAGTATCATATTGCTACTTTTTATCCCAGACAATATACGATTTCTGTGAACGAAGCGGGAAAAAGCCATGCCAAATATTTTCTGTCGTTTTATTTCCGAAATAAATAAGCAAAAATTGGGCAAAGATTGTACCAAAATTGCTTCTACATGTTGTACCCTTTCCCCAAACGTTTACAAGCAAAATACTAAAAAAATACACGATCCATGAAAGGTTAGAAATTGTAATAATATTGCCTAATGATGGAACAGGATGTTCGATGATGTAGCAATTTGTAGGCAATTATCGAAGCCTCGAGGTATTTTGTGAACATTTCTCTAATAACACTAATTGAGTTGGAATGAGAACGAACATCTGTGGTACGCTTGTCAACACAACGCTATATGCTTGATTTTGTCAATAACATGTTGATTTTTAATTGAAACATTTGAAGGATGCCCGCGAAGGAGGAAGGAAGGAGACGAAAAGAAAGACTAAATAAAATACCAACTTACTAGACTTAAAGACCCTCTGGCTTTAAGTTTTTAATTCAATAGTATAACTACATAGACGTAGAAATTCAGTCCAGTTACACTATTGAAACAATTTTTAATTCACTGCCTATCTTTCAGGGGATACAAGTAATCAAGAATATGAACAAGTTTCATTATGGGACCAACTCTGAAGGCGCGAAATAAATTAGCTGCGCCTCTCTTTTTAATACATCAATGGCTGTGCCCTACATTTGAATTAATAGGACCCTGTTCCCGATACCGGTGGGTATCTATTTTTATTAAAAAAAATTCAGCCTTTTTAAAGAAATATTTATAAATGTAATATAATAATAACAAAGATAAATAAACGATATGATGTGCATCATGCATGTAATGCACAACCTTTTTTTATTTCATATTTCAGGATCTATCCCATAACTGTTCTAAATTTCAACCTAAAAATATTTAAAGTCACCTAGTATTCGTTGCTATTCCAACAGTGGATTAAGACGACGACAGTCACCAACAACCTTGAGGAAACAAAACGCGCACTCTTTTCACACCCGCTCGACCAAAAATTCTGTAGATTATTTTAAGACATTAAAAGACCTCAAATCAAAATGTGGATAATTAAATTGTCTTTGAGATGGTGACAATTTCATTAAAATACGCCCGGCTGTTTTGGTGCGATTAGACATAACTTTACAAATTAATTACACTATTTCATACGAATAAAACTCAACATTCTTAAATCAAACCATTAAAAAAAAGGTCTCATGCAACATTATATTTTTCCAATAAATTACGATTAGAAGTTTAAATGTGATTCTCATTTTAAAATCGGCTACTGAGGGGTATCTGCACCGTACATGGCAGACATCCCACCCATACGCACAAAGCGTTTTTCAAATAGTTTCATTGTGCGTGAAGCTAAGGCTTGGAATTCCCTGTCGAAGTCTTTGTAACTGTTGGAGGGTTAAAACCTTATTGCTAATCCTGGCCGACTCCAATTTATTGAAATGACTGACATTGTGTTCGGTTACTTGTCTAAAATGGTTTTTAATGTCATGTCTTGTGCTTAATAAATTCTGCTTATATTTTACACCAAATATGTGTTTAAATATGATTTATATCAGGTTATGGTTCAGCAAAAATAGTGCAACGTTATTGTAAATATGTCGGAAACGAAAAATCATAGTTTTTCACATGAAAAATTACGCGGACGTGAAAATTACGTCGAGTGGAAATTTGTTATGAAAAATGCATTGATTCACGACAATTTATGGATCTGTATAAGCGGTTACGGTAAGGATGACAAAACAACGTCCGAAGTGAAAAATCGACGTGACGAAATTGCAAAATCTAAAATTTGCTTGAGCGTTGAAAAGTCATGTTTTTCACATTTGATGTCAGCGGATACGGCGAAAGACGCATGGAATGCACTGGAACGTGCATATGATGATAAAGGACTCGGTTCAAGAGTGAGAACTCTTCAGAACTTGTGCGCTGTCAAACTGGAGAACTATTCTAGCATGGAAGCTTACGTCAATGAAGTATTGTCATTAGCGCAGCAATTGGCGAATATGAACAAACCAGTTGATGACGAGTTTCTTGGTGCGTTGATGCTCAAAGGTTTACCGACAGAGTACGAGCCCATGATCATGGCACTAGAGCATTCGGGAGCTGTCATTACTGCTGATCTAGTCAAATCGAAACTGCTACAGGATCAACGTTGGACTAGTCGTGGAGATTCGAGTGAGTGCTTGTATTCTACAAGAAAAGGCGCTTGTACGAGTGACTCCTGGACGAGAAAAGCGCAGCAGCACAAGGATGAGTCAAAAGCGAAGGATAATTCCGCTAGAAAGAGAGAACCGTGGTGCTGGAAGTGCAGACAGAAAGGACATCTGAAGAAAGACTGCCGGAACGCGAAGGATTCTTCAGGAAACTGTGTCTTATCAGCATATAGTACTGGAACTGACTCGGAATCTTCGTGGTACATAGACTCGGGGGCTACAAATAACATGACTGGCAGGCGTGATTTGATGACAGACTTCAAATCGCGCGATGGTCACGTCACCATTGCTAGTGGAGATAAACTGCGGTGTTCAGGTATAGGTACTGTTAAGTTGTCGGATAGCGCGACGTTAACTGATGTGTTGTATATACCTAAGCTGTCTGTAAATCTCATATCTGCTTCGCAATTGATTAAGAATGGTTGTATTGTTAATTTTGATACTACTGGTTGTACAATTTCTAAGCTGGGCGATGTTTTGATTAAGGCAAATGACGTTGGAGGGGCTTACAGACTTCAGACCTGCAGTCTACGGGCGAATCTTACTATTAGCACTGCAACTTGGCATCAAAGACTTGGCCATTTAAGCGCCAACAATATGAAGCTTTTGAGGCAGGGACTTGCTAATGATATTAGTTTTCAGGATGACTCTTGTAAAGACGTTGCCTGTGAAGTTTGTTTAAAGGGAAAGCAAGCTCGGTTTCCTTTTCTCAGCAATCCTGAGAAGTCTGTGGCTGCAAAGCGGTTGGATTTAATCCATACCGATTTGTGTGGTCCGTTGCCGGTGAATTCGCTTGGAGGCAAGAGGTATATCCTGGCATTCTTGGATGATCATTCGAGGAAGGTGTTCGTGTATTTCCTGAAGCGTAAGAGCGAGGTGAGTGAATACACGAAAAACTTTATTAAGCTAGTCGAAACTCAGACTGGTGACAAAGTTAAAGTTTTGAGGTTGGACAATGGGACTGAGTATGTGAACAGAGACCTTGAAGGTTTTTTGAAAGGTAAGGGGATAGTCCATCAGGTAACTGTGCCTTATAGTCCTCAACAGAACGGCTGTGCGGAAAGGCTAAACAGGACTCTTCTAGAAAAAGTAAGGTGCCTCTTGTATACTTCGAACCTAGACCACAAGTTTTGGGCAGAAGCTGCCTGTACTGCTGCACATTTAATAAATGTGTCACCTTCGAAAAGGCTCTCAGGGCAAACTCCTGAGGAAGCCTGGACAGGTAAGAAGGTTAGCTTGAAACACTTACGTGTGTTTGGCTGCGAAGCTTATGCTCACGTTGATAAAGTGAAGCGGAATAAGCTTGAACCAAAAAGCAAGCGTTGTATATTTCTTGGCTATGACGGTAATGGATATAGGCTCTACGATTCGGCGAAAAATATAGTTTTTCGTAGTCGTGATGTTGTTTTTAACGAAACAATTTTTCCAGGTGTCAAGAGTAAACGGCCCGTGGAGATCTTCTTTCCGACTAGTGATGACGGAGATAACGTTGAAGATGCGGATGTTCGTGATCAGTCTGGGACTGAGCTTGAGGTGGAGATACCATCACTACCAACTGTAGAGGCTGAGGTTGAGGCGGAGAGACCGGTAGCGCCTGAAGTGTGGTTTGAGGCTGACGAGCAGGTGCCGAGTTCATCTACTGATACAACCAGAATGCCACGGAAGCCACCATCTGATGGACCAGCCTATAATTTACGGCCGAGAGTACCGAGGACGATGTCTGCGCTCGAGACAGAGTTGAGTGAGCCGACGAATGTCAAGGAAGCTTTGCAATCGAGTGATAGTAAGCTTTGGCAGCAAGCTATGCAAGATGAGATTGATTCGTTCAATAAGCATGAGGCTTGGGAGCTAGTTGACAGACCGGCAGACAAGAATATTGTCAAGAATCGATGGTTGTTTAAAATCAAACGTGACGCCAATGGCAAAGTGGCGTGTTATAGAGCGCGATTGGTTGCAAAGGGTTTTACCCAAAAGTTCGGAATTGACTACATGGATACTTTTTCTCCGGTTGTGCGACATAGTTCGTTGAGAATGCTGTTGTCTCTTGCGGTTGAATTAGATCTGAAGATTGATCACCTTGACGTCAAGACTGCTTTTCTGAATGGCAATTTGAGTGAAGAAATTTATATGTTACAGCCTGAAGGTTTCGTCAAGCAAGGCAATGAGCTTGGTCTACAGACTCAAGAAAGCCGTGTACGGGTTAAAGCAGGCGTCACGTGCCTGGTACGATAAGGTAAAGGAAGTTTTACTCGCAGAGAATTTCACGCAGAGCAAGTATGAGAGCTGTATCTTCTGTCGCCGATTGGGTAAGCGAACCATTATTATTGCTCTCTATGTAGACGATTTTTTCGTTTTTTACGACTGTGACGAGCTTGCTGATAGGCTAAAAACGTCACTGAAGTCTCACTTCACAATTAAAGAGAGAGAGAGGTAGGTGAGATTAAACATATGCTAGGCATCAAAGTACAGCGCACTAGTCGTGAGTTGAAGCTGAGTCAGAAAACCTATATTGAAAAGTTACTTGAACGTTTCGGTATGAGTGACTGTAAAGTTGCTAAGACGCCCTTAGATGTAGGTCTGAAGTTTTCTGATAGCGCCACCCACGAGAGTAGACTACCGTATCAGGAGCTGATAGGATGTTTATTGTATATAGCTGTGACCTCAAGACCTGACATTTCTTTTGCTGCATGTTTCTTAAGTCAGTTTAATACTTGCTACACAGCGGAACACTTTGCAGCGGCCAAACGTGTATTGCGGTATTTAAAAGGCACAATGAATTTAGGTCTTGTGTAGAGAAAAAGTGATGAACATGATAAATTTCATGTTTATGGATTTACTGACGCTGATTGGGCTAACGGGGCGGATCGTAAATCTTACACGGGGTATATTTATAAGCTAGGTAGGAATGTTATTTCCTGGGGTTGTTATAAGCAATCGTGTATCGCACTTTCGTCTACCGAGGCGGAGTATATAGCTTTGTCTGAAGCTGCCAAAGAGGCGGTATACGTCCGTGCGGTTCTTGCTGAGTTGATAGGTCAATGTCACACTGTAACCCTGTATAGTGATAATCAGTCTGCGGCGAAGTTGGCTAGTAACTCAGTGTTCCATAAGCGAACAAAACATGTGGACATTAGATATCACTATATTCGTGAAGCTGTAGAGAATAGGGTGCTAGAACTGATGTACATGCCAACAGAGCAGATGACTGCTGATGTGCTCACGAAGGCACTGCCTAGCTGTAAGCACTTGTCGTTTGTACGAGATATGCTTGAAGTCCTCCAGGATTAAGAGGGCGTGTTGGAGGGTTAAAACCTTATTGCTAATCCTGGCCGACTCCAATTTATTGAAATGACTGACATTGTGTTCGGTTACTTGTCTAAAATGGTTTTTAATGTCATGTCTTGTGCTTAATAAATTCTGCTTATATTTTACACCAAATATGTGTTTAAATATGATTTATATCAGTAACACAGGAGTCTTTAAGTCAAAACTGAATAGGATAAGTCTAGGCATGCGTGCTTCAGCGCAGACCAGATCATGGCTTACCATCAGGCGAGATAGTGGTCAAACGCGAGCTTATCCCAAAAAAAAAAAAAACTTAACCAAACTCATAAATCACCGCCACCTAACAAACCAAATTTTACGCAATCTGAGCTAGGTATTTTATTTGCAACTTGGGACCTACCCCCGTTGCTTCAGTTGCTTCTAGAAGTATTTTTATAACATTATTTATACATTCGATCGACTCTACCAGCCATTCTTAAAAGAAAAACAATCTCTAATCCGTATAGATCATAAGATTTCTAGAGATTAGATCAGAGATTTTCTCGCGCATTATATAAATGAATCTAGCATCTGGCGAAAATCCTTTTAACAATGCTGAGAGATGTCTCTTTTTTTAGTATTTTTGTAAAGGCTCAAAATGAGTGGAAATGAGAAAGCGCGGTCCAAAAATAAATTACGTTTGCTTTGTTTTAGTGTCAAATGCATTTGAGTCAACGAACTGCATGACTATTTTCATAATAGGTTATGACAGGCGTCTCTTCAAAATCAGGATCAAATTATTTGAAATCATGTCACGAAAAATGGTCATGGTCCACCCGTGACCCAAGTTTTATAAGAATCGGTTCAATTGTTAAACAAACCGTCAACAGACAATTTCCTTTCGCATTTTTGTAATGTTAGTACAGTACAACTGTTTTGTCCCTTGGCAATCATCGCATTTCCGAATACAAACGAATGCTAATTTCCATGTCCGTGAATTATTAGATTTATCCTGTATAATAATTTGAACTCAGAACTAAGTACTTTATAGTTGTTTTGTTTTGATTTCTGTGTGAAATATCTAGAGCTGTAAAAATAGCAGCTTTCCTCTAATTTTTAAATAAATTACATTATGTTAAAAAGTATTAACAACTCTATATACTTATAATTTGATTGAGTGCGTCTGGTCTGCACCAAGTGCAAGGAGCAACTGATAGAAAGCCGACGACTGACGAAACACGAAGTTTGCCGAGGGATATTAAGAAAATATTTTTACTGTACTTATGAAGAATTTGATATAATCTACAACGAACGAAGCCATATTTTTAATCAAATGCTGTCCATAGACAATACAAAAACGAAACAATAGAATTACATTAATAGATTTCTATTTTTAAATCTTCACACAAACTAATCCCATCCCTGACACTCAACTCAGACAAAAACTCAATTAAATAAATTAACGACAATGAAGTGCTAATACAAATAGAAAGATTAGTTAATTCCCTACCCACCACTCAGTAGAATATCTCCGAAGGCGAGTAAATATCGTCACGATTTAATTTCCTCCCTCCCAAGGAACCCTTCTCTCAGCCTTCGTCCGTCGAAGCCTGAAATACATTAATTGAATACCAGGCTCGGTGCAGAATCCTTAATGTGAAGAAGGACCGACTTTTTATTGAATTGATGGTAAAAATAGATCCACTACAGTGCAAATAGCTACAAAGAAGTTAAAAGTTTCGAGTTCGACTACAGTAATTTGGCTTCGCTGGCGAACTATACAGTAGATTTACAATTGATTAAGGGGGGTTGCGGTCTACAACCGATCCGTGTCCGTAAAATTTCAGTTCTGAAGTAGCTGTAGTACTTCTTGTAGGGAAGCTTACGTACTACATCCAAACTCAATCCGTCATAATCTGTCATAATTCAGAACATTTTGAACTCTGAATTCAAATCACGGACACGGACGTGTAGTGCGTAACCGAATCGAAAGAGACGCCCCTGCATCCCATAGAGCAAATTATATAGACAAACTTTTCTTTTTAAACGCTCTTTCACTTTCTTTAGTGAAAACCTTATCAAAATCCGTTGCGTTTTTTAGAAAAAGTAAGCAGACACAGAGGCAGACTGCTATTTCGTTTTATACTATTTAGAAACTGATAATAATCTTTGAGGAGGTGACAACATTTATGAATACTGAACAAGTTTTACTATTGGGACCAACACTGTAATCGCGGAAACAGAATAAGCGAAAACATCTGTTCAGTACATTTATATTCGCATAACTCGACCAAATAAAGAGCACATCCAATTTTATTTCGGTATTTCAGAATTGATCCCATTGTAAGAGCTGTTTACATTCATAAGTACTTTCACCCCCAGGATTTCCAATGAATTGAAATTCTTCTGGTCTTTTGAACCTATCGTTCAATGAATTCTTAGTAATAGTCATGTTTCAAGTATCAAAACTTTCGGAACGGCTGTTCCACCGAGTTATCTTTAGCCCTTTAACTAGAATTTAGTCAGGTGTTAGTAAATATATATTATTATATTATGTAGAAAAATTTAATCCGATAACTACACATAGAAGCTGAAGTTCTTAATACTGTTAAGTTTAGTTAATATTAATTTTTGAATTAGTAAGTTTAGTTAATATTTATTTAAAAGGTGATGTTCCAGAAATGTATGGAGCCTGGGCCAGGTCTATGTACACTTTATGTAAATATTGCTATATTTTATAGTAACCGTTTTTTATTGTTAATTTTCTTTAATTTCACTTCATTTCAATGTAAACTTAAATTAACTTTGTCAAGTAGAGCAACACAACATCTAATAAACATGGTGGATCAGATCAGTAGTATGCGAAAAATGTCATTTTGACAATGACTTTTGATTGACGTGTCATCGTAAAATCTGCGGTTATAAAAACAACACGATTTAAATTGCAACAGAGAAACAATCAATCAATATCCGTAGTAGCAAAATGAGTTGCAAAACTAAAACAACCACTAAAAACGCCGAAACATATCCAATTCAAAGCCAAAGCAAAGAATTACTCAAAGACTTCACTTCCTTAAACTGTCAAAGTCGTCAAACGTCATGTCAAACAACTGTTCAAAAAAATTGATCAAATGATCAATTATTACGCATGTAGGTACCCTTCTTCAAATTAATTTGTCAGTATTTTTATGGTATTCCTCTATTTTTTTCCTATATATCTATGTAGTGTACATAGTGATGGCCCAAAATCGAACATCTCCTTTCAATATTCATCCATTGTTATGTTCAGTAATGATTAGTTAATATTCTCTACAAAGAATAATGCATAGCTGTATATGCCAGGTATGTTTGCCAGGTATGTTTGCCAGTTATGTCCAAGTCTATGTAATATAGATGACCATTAACCACAAAACGCAATCTGAGCGAAGTATTCAATGGAGTTCTGAGTGAGTAATTCCACATGGAAAAACCCAATCACACATAGACCGCCCCGAGAAACGGAACCTAGGACCTCGTACTGCCCCCCTCCGGTGGGTGCCCACTCTGTTGAGGCGGGGGGATGCCGAGGTGGAGCCGCTCATCAGGGCTTTTTCCGATTAAGCCGACGACTTAACGGCCAAAAAGTAGGTTAGAGTGCCTCTTGGATGACATTGCAACTGAGGCAGGCCGCGATGTCGTATGGGGCCTCCCGTGCTCATGCTCCCGCCATAAGCGGCACAGGAGAAATCCGTGGAGTTTTAGTGGGTTGGAGTCCCACATAACTGCGCTATCTCCCGTGGTAGCGCAGTATACATCAGCATTTCCCCACGCTAATAAAACGGACCTCGTACTCAGCATTATCACAAAATAATTACTAATTTCAAATCTTACCTCATTTAAATAAAAAATACGTATTCCGTGCCAAAGGAGCAATTTATCCAGGCATTTCTTATTACCATCGAACCAGCGCAAACAGATTAAAAACGTCTCGATGTCGCGACCAGTCCGTGACTCCATTAAAGTGGAAATATTTTGCTAATAAATTGGCCTCTTCAAACTCCCTTCAGACTTACGTTCGACAATCACCCGTCGCCTTCAGGGAAATTAGCTTCGACCCATATTTTTGAAGTTAAGTGATGGTTTTGGGAGTAGGCGTTATCAGGAAATTGATAAAATTGTTTTTTTTTTTTCGATTATTTATTTCCTACTACCTGCCACCCTTGGTTTCGCCTGCATGGAATTAATAGGTATATCATTATCTTTATAAATTATAGCTTGTGTGTTACTTTTTATTTTTTTATAGTCTATAGGCTAGCGCTTGATTACTATCTCACCTGTTGGTAAGCGATGATGTGGTTGAAGGTGAAGCACGCGAAAAAACCTATTCACTCTTCACTTAAAGACTCCCTAGATTGTAGCTATCGGAAAACTCAGACTCCGGCAGGGAATTCCACTCCTTTAGCGGTACGCTTAATAAAAGTGTTCCCAAAACGTTTGAGCGTATGGGTGGGATGTCCACCGATGGCGCATCGCCGTACCTCTTGCAGTCCAATGATGAAACGGGCTAGGTGGAATTAGATCATGCAATTCCATCGCACACTCCCCGAAATGTAACCGATAAAAAACCGACAAGCTAACAGCAAATCGGCGACGATGTTCAAGGCTCTGAAGCTTTCACTTGACCAGTGCCTCATTGCCGATAAGCCTCTTGGCCCGCTTTTCGATTGACTCTAGTGCATGTTCTATGTTCTATGTTAGGGGGGTTTGGTTTCCGCAATTAGTCCCTCAAATGGACATTTGTACGTGGGCCATGGTGGCCGTTGGGTGGTCATTCCAACCAGCCCACCTCCCTCCAGAAGTCGACTAGAGCTCCTGGTCCTAAAAACATCATTGTAAGAATTGGGTGATCCAAGGGTTCGTGTTCTTATCTGGGTAACAACTGCGCATTCAAAGAGGACGTGCGTAACGGTTTCTTCAGCCTCCATGCATGCCCTGCACAGAGGACTGTCCGTTATGCCTATTGTGTGGAAGTGTTTGTTAAGTGAGCAGTGTCCCGTGATGGTCCCCGTCACCAGGCGCAGGCCATTCCTATCCAGGCGTAAAAGACGCCTGGTAAGCCTACTGTCCAAGGATGGCCATTGTCTCAGTCAGGTACCCGGAGGAGTACTTGAAGGCGGAGGATCTGATGCCAATCCAGGAACTCATAATTGAGAAACTGGAGGAAGCACCGGATCCTTTACCGGTATTCACGGTTGCTCCCGGAGTTGTCGCGGGTGCAGTGCATGTATCCTGCGACAACTCTGACGCAGCTTGCTGGCTTCAGGGTGCCATCCACAACGTGGAACTTGGCTCCATGAAGCTCAAGGTCGTCAACGCCAAGGACCTTCCAAAGCCAGTTAAAATGGCATGGAAGAGTCGTAACTTGGCGCTGCAAGACTCGGCTCGGGCCATTAGGTTGCTTCAGCGGCTTAACCCTGCCTTGAGGACGGACGACTGGAAGGTCGTGAATGTTCTTACTGAGCAGACCGGCATCCGTCGTATCGTCCTTATGGACGGGGTTTCCGCTGGGGTCATCAAGGCCGCGGGCTACTCTCTTCCAGGAGGAATTGAACGATACTCGTTCAAGCTCCTGGAAGAAGAAAAGGGAGAGGCACCCACTGCGGAAGCAGGAGTGGAGCCCTCCGAAGATGGTCCACCGCAGTGTGAAGAGGCCATCGACGAGGTCGCTGCTCACGACGTAGCGCAGGAGGCAGAGACCCAGACCGGGGCGTCAGAGGCGGACCTCGAGGATGACATCCTTGAGGGCCTCGATACCCTGGAGATTGAGTCGCCAACTGCTCTCGAGGAGGACGCGATGGAGGAGGAGCCTCAAAACTGAGGCACTCTAACAACAGCACAAACCCATCAAAATATCCAAGATGGAGGGACTAAGGTGTGTACAAATCAATTTGCATCATTGCAGAGCCGCTACTGCCCTTCTGGCTCGGCAACTGAAGCTTAATACATACGACGTTGCCTTGATACAGGAACCTTATTTATATAAAGGGACTATAAAAGGCTTAGGTGGGACAGGGGGCCTGGTGCTCTATGACTGTCCAACTAATGACGCAAGGACTTGCATCTATATCAGGGGCGGTATAGAGGCAATGCCCTTGCGTACTTTCTGTTACAGGGATCTCACAACAACTCTGATCCAAGTGGGGACGGGAACAGAGAAGAGGAGAATTATCCTTGCCTCTGCCTATCTCCCATATGAACAAAAGGAACCAGTAACACCACTAATCAGAAGACTGGTTGACTACGGCAACCAAGAAAACCTTGACCTGATACTTGGCTGCGATGCGAATGCACACCATGTCGTTTGGGGCAGCTCAGATGTCAACAAACGAGGGGAGGATTTGTTGGACTTTGTGGTAAGCTCTTCTTTACAAATCCTTAATGCAGGCAATAAACCTACTTTCAGGACCTCTGCGAGAGCTGAAGTTATTGACCTGACATTGGCTTCAAACAGGGCCAGCACTCACATTGAAAATTGGCATGTATCGGACGAAATCTCTCTGTCTGATCATAATTATATATGCTTTAGGTTTAGGACGGCGGGAGAGGCCGAAACTAGACGAAGGAGAAACCCAAGGCATACAAATTGGGACTCGTACAGGAGGGACCTAAAAGTAAATCTAGGGAGCCCTAAAGGTAAGCTTAATTCCATACTAGATATAGAATTTGAAGCGGACAGAATCAAGGTGGGCACCATCGGTGCATGGGAAGATAATTGCCCAGAGAAAAAGGCCTTTTGCAAAAAGGTACCATGGTGGACTCCTGAACTAGCTAAAATACGTCAGGAAACACGACAGGCCTTTAATGATGCAAAAGCCAGGAAAGACTTTTCTGGCTATCACAGCATGCTGACGAGGTATAACACGGCGGTTCGCAAGGCCAAAAGAACTAATTGGCGACAGCATTGCACCTCCATCGAAGCTCTGCCAAATGGAATGAGGTTGTGCAAAGCAATGTCCATGAATAAGACAAACCCACTGTCATCTGTAAAGGATGAGAATGGGTATCTCACAGAAACTGGACGGGACACTCTGGGCGTGATGTTTAGAACTCACTTCCCGGAATGTATACTGCGCGACAGCGATGAAGAGGAACCAGTCACAAGGGACGAGCTCACGAGGCACACGTCCAAAAATAACTGGCTCACGGCAAAGAAAGTGGTAGATGAAAATAAACTGAAGCTTGCCTTAGCAGGCTTCCAGCCTTTCAAATCCCCTGGTCCGGATGGCATCTACCCAATACTTTTGCAAGAAGGGGCATCTGTTTTGATACCACATTTGAGTAAACTCTACAGAGCCTGCATAGTTTTTGGGTATGTACCTAAGGCATGGAGGGAGGTCAAAGTCACCTTTATACCGAAGGTGGGCAGACCGACTTACGAAGAAGCTAAAGCTTATAGGCCCATCAGTCTATCATCCTTTCTCTTAAAAGCTCTGGAGAAAATGGTAGACAGGTACCTAAGAGAGGGACCACTTAAAGTATTCCCTCTACATAAACTACAGTGCGCCTACAGCCCTGGAAAATCTACGGAAACGGCATTGCACTATGTTGCGAGTCGAGCCGAGGCTGCGCTAGAAGGACAAGAGATTTGTGTCGGGGCTTTCCTCGACATAGACGGAGCCTTTGACAAGACAACATTTGAGTCTATACGCATTGCTGCAAAGGAACATGGCATCAATGATACCACGTGCAACTGGATTGACTATATGCTGAGAAGCAGAATAGTCAGATCAGAACTGATGGGAGACAGACTTAGCGCAAAAACAACAAGAGGTTGTCCGCAAGGCGGAGTGCTGTCACCATTATTATGGTGCTTGGTAGTAGACTCGCTGCTTACCAAACTCAACACCGGACCATTCTACACAGTAGGCTATGCAGATGACATAGCTATAATGGTTAATGGTAAATTTCCGAACGTAGTCTCTGGATTGTTACAAAAGGCATTGAGGATGACAGAGGAATGGTGTACAAAGAACCACCTCTCTATCAACCCAAGTAAAGCAGTCATTATTCCATTCACGAGGAAGAGACAACTAGGAAACCTAGGAGAGCCCTCCCTCAATGGAATAAAGCTGCCCTGGTCCACCGAAGTTAAATATCTGGGTGTAACGCTTGATAAAGAACTCAGGTGGAAAACTCATGTGGAAAATATTACGACAAAGGCCTTACGAGTGTTCGGCATGTGTCGTTCCACCTACGGTAAAACTTGGGGATTAAAGCCCAAAGTGATACGATGGCTGTACCGAACAATGATAATACCTATTATCACATACGGCAGCATAGTGTGGTGGCCAAGAACAAAGCTTGCCTCGTGCAAAGCGCCACTCACCAGGGTACAAAGAACAGTGTGTCTCGGCATCACGGGCGCTTTCAGGACAACACCTACGGCAGCGATTGAGAGATACCTCAATATCCCTCCTCTGCATATGATGGTTGAATTCGAGGCAAGGAAGACATTACATCGTCTTGCTGTTGCTGGACTATGGGATGCCTCTAGGCCAAAGACTAACCATACAAAGTTTGATCGCAATGAAGGCCTGGATCGGATAACTAGCATGATATCCGATAAAATGCAAACTACTTTTGTGTTTGAAAGGTCTTTTAAGGTCCAAATCCCTTCAATAGAGGACTGGACGAAGGGACTCGATCCACCAGAACAAGATAGTCTGGTGTGGTACACTGACGGATCCAAAATGGAATCAGGTACAGGAGCGGGAATATACGCAAAAGGTTACAAATGTAGCAAAAGCTTAGGGAAGATGGCAACTGTATTCCAAGCAGAAACATATGCCATAATAACCTGTGCTCAAGAGAATATAGATAGAGGAACCAGAGGTAAATCCATATATATTCTTAGTGACAGTCAGGCTGCAATCAAAGCCATGGCATCCTACAAAGTGGATTCTAAACTTATTCTGGATGCCATCCAGGTCCTAAACAGGCTTGGGAGGCATAACAGGGTGAGACTGATGTGGGTCCCTGGACACAAAGGAATCCATGGTAATGAAATGGCAGATGAACTGGCAAGAGAAGGCTCAGCAAATGATTTTGTGGGTCCAGAACCATGTGTAGGCATTTCGACGTGTCTCGTAAAAGCCACATTTAAGGAGTTTGCAGATCACAGACAACAAACACACTAGTTGTCTACTACTGGTCTACAACACTCCAAGAAATTCCTAGGCTCTACGTTCAAAGCCCGGGAATGCATCTGGAATATGAGCAGGGGGCAAATCCGCTACCTGCTTGGGGCCTTTACTGGGCACTTTGGAACCAACGACATGCTCATGAAGATGGGTCTAACCGCGACACCCGTGTGCAGGTTGTGTGGGGAACATACGGAACGCATGGAGCATCTCCTGTGCACATGCGATGCACTGGCTGGTAAGCGAATGAGTCTACTAGGGGTTGGATATCCTAAACCAGAAGACTATAGGCTCATATCTCCCAGTCTCGTTGTAAGACTCATGAAAAGAGTTTTCAACGAGATTGGGGAGGAGTAAGTTATCTAGGGGACCACAATAGATCCCAATGGGTCGAAGTGTCCGAGTTGCTTCTCGGCCCCTCCATAAGATAAGATAAGATAAGGATGGCATAGCTTCTTTGGATTGTCTGCAGCCCGGTGTCGAGGCCCACCAGTTCTCTGCCTGTGTCTGGGTGAATTCCTGTAGCCTGCGTATTTGGTTGAACGGGTGACTCTAGTGCATCAAGCTATTATTTGGCAGATCCGTTCCAGAAATGAGAACGGTACTGCATGCATGATCCAACTTGCGCTTGATACAAGTTGATCAGAGGTTCCGGCGTGACATTAGGCGCCAAACCACGGCGGAAATAGTCTGATGTATAATCTATTTTGCTGTAAAGTTTCGTCAAAATCAGTTTAGCAGTTTTTGCATGGAAGAGTAACAAACATCCTCACAACTTTCACAGTGATAATTTAAATAGGAAGTAGGAGTAGTAGGATACTTATTATATTTCAATTGTTTAATATTTATTAAAAATAACACTAGTTCCTTGTAGTCAGGTAAAAACAAGTAACTAAAAAAAACTTAATTCAAAAAATCAAAAAACCCGACTGCTTCAAAAGCGAACTAAAAAGTCGTAAACAAGGAAAAAATCATGCTGTGCAGTTGGAGGATACATATTCCCGGGCTGGCTGACCAAAATCTGGTGTATCCTCCGCCTGCACAGCATGATTTTTTCCTTGTTTACGACTTTTTAGTTCGCTTTTGAAGCAGTCGGGTTTTTTGATTTTTTGAATTAAGTTTTTTTATTTATAACTTTTTAGTTAGTTTTTTTCGAATAAGATACATTTAAACATATAAGTGTTATATATTTTTGAAATCACCTCTTAAAACCCTTTATTTTGATACCCCACACGATGGGATTGGCAGAAAAAAAAAAATTGGACCCCCACAATATGGCACCCAAAATCCGCCATTTTTCTATTATCCAATTTTAATGTAGCCTATGACACTCGCAGGGTTAAGACGCATCGATTGACGTATGAATCATCAAAATCGGCCAACGCGTTTGGTCTCTGGAACGCCACATAGGAACAAACATACATACATACATACATACATACATACATACATAGACTGATAAACACATTACCCTCCTTCGGCAGTCGGGTAATAAAATAACAGTAGATTATTGGGAACAGTGACCAAGCTACTAGTAGCCAGAGCTCCAGGGAGAGGAACCTCTTAACAATATAAGCGGTGTTCATTATTATTATTATTGACAAGCTCGCGTTAGCATTTTTCTTTCTTTTTCCGCGTAATTTTACCAGTTTTATGTTAAATGATAAAGGTTCGGCTAATAAGAGTTGACTGGGTACTCCTTTGGGTTTTATTAGGTTGGACCTTCCCTTGCGTATCTCGAGATGAGTTATGGATTTTGTCAGATAAGGACCGGCTCCCACCTGCATACTAATAACGTCTTACTGATAGCACCGTCTGTTCTGCATTAAAATTAAGGCAATTTTCCTCTGAAATTGACTGTCTTTGTCCCTTGTTTAAAGCCTTTCCTTTTCGACACCAATTTGTTTTCATATTTTTCTTGGTGTCCTTTGAAAAATTAAAATTCAACACAGGTAGAATATTGACGACAATCTACATTCAATTATAACTAGGTAATATTATAAAGAGCTATAGATAATGTTTCTTTGTTTGTTATGTTTTAGTTTTCCGATGTTGTGCATTAGGTTTCTTGTGGGTAAGCTCACTCCATCGTCGACTTTGTTGCTGTCACCTCTGGACTAGACTAAAGTCAAGAGCAAACCCAACTCAAATAAAAATAAATACTTTTCCCTGTTGGATGTTCTCGTGAGATACTTATGGTTGCGTCAGCGTTGCGCAATAAGTTTGTAATCGTCACGCTAAGAACAAGTGTTCCGAGCAATGGTTTGTAAGAATATCTGAAAATCCAATTTGAATTTTTTTTCAGTAGTTTAAAACTAAAGTCACCGCTAGATAACATAAAATTAAAAGTCATTAACACCTGTTATCAATATATTTCAAAACGATACAAAAAAATAAATAAAGGCAATGTCAATAACACGATCAAAACAAACGTATCGCGGTAAGGGGCGTCCGTGACCCTTTCCCTTGGCATTCAGTAATGAGTTAATGTCACCTAAAAACGTGGACCAATTTACATGATGTAAAAGGATGAAATGTTTCTACGCCTTTCATTTGAGACCAAAATTATCAAAAAATCTTAAAAAACAAAATATATCATGTTTTCAAGTTACTTGGTACAAGTCGGATCAATTACTTTCATTTTTTTGCTTTGTTTTTACGCTATCACAAAGCCACATAGGCTACTTTATATCCTGGAAAATGCTTGGCTGCTGTTGAATACACCACGTGAACGGACAACCTTTATTTTTAACCGACTTTCCAAAAAGGAGGAGGTTCTATGTTCGACTTTATGTTTGTTATTTTTTTTTTTTTTTTATGTTCACCAATTTCTCCGTCAATTGTGGACCGATTTTGAAAATTCTTTTTTTGTTTGGAAAAGTATGTTTTGAAATTGCTCCCATTTTAATTTGGTGAAGGACTTCGGAGATATACAACAGAACTCTTCAACAAATAACGGCAACACTCTCGGGATTGCTGCAATCGCATGTCTGTTTATTGTTTAAACCATTTCATAACATAACATCACGCCAGTACGCTCTACAGGGGTACGCAGATCTCTCATTTCACTGGTTATGTTCAAGTTTCATGTTATTCGGGTAATCTATTCGGCGTTATAGGGACCTTAGGAAACCACTTGCGTATCTATTAGGTAGGCAAAACTAAAAAGGGAAAAATAAAAACTTTTTTGCAAAAAAATACTACCGACTTCCAAATGAAAAACTACAAAGTGAAAAATAACTTAACTCTTGGAAGTCGGTGTCCATATAAAAAAAAAGGTACCTACGTAAAACACCGACTATTTTTCACTTTGTAGTTTTTCATTTGGAAGTCGGTAGTATTTTTTTGCAAAAAAGTTTTTATTTTGTATGTGGTATACGTATTATCCAATGACTTCGCCCGTTCTGGGTGAAGCGAAAGGGCGAGTCAGACTATTACTGACTAAAACCCACTCGTGTTCCTTCAGTTTCTTGAGTCAGGGCCGCGGTTACTCCCTCGAGCGAACACCCCGAAATCTAATATGTACGAGTGTTACCAAAGGTCATAATTTCATATGATGATTTAGCATCACAACGTAATTACCTATCTATCCTTCTAGTACAGATGTAATTAATTATATTAATTGTACGTTACGCGTACCACATAAGGAAATGCCACGTTCTTTCCTCAGACGGCAGCCATCTTTTCGTTTGCGCCCACCTTCTTAAATATTCACACGATCCTATTTGTTAGGGTGGTAGTTAATCTGTTTGTAAGTTAATTAGCAGTAATTGCGTTATTGAGCTAATTTTAGTAAAAGATTTATTAGGTAACGCTTGTGTAGGTGTTTTATGTGCTGAAAAACACGAATAAGGTTCTGTAAGCGAATTTCCTGATGGCTCGACGGGATTAGATTTATAACACATTGTATACGATTTCAATAAGTAGATGCAATTCGACCGATTTGCACTTGAAATTTTCTTAGAGAATACGTGTACGTCACAGACATAAATCTAACTAGATAACGCAAGTCCCTCCATTTGTATGCAAACTAAGCGTGCCACTTTTTAACATTTAAAAACAAATTTACTTACCATTGAAAGGTTAACTACACATTTCCAATGCCTCGGCCAACTTTTTCTATACAGTGTTTACAGCTCAATTTGGTATAAAAAGGCATTTTTCCAGATTTCAGGAGATTGCCGGTGCTGATAATGCTAAATGAAAAGCTCAAATAACAATCATTGATCGTACTTTTACTCCGTTTTTTGACACGAGGTTCGCGTCATCTGGTTAGATTTATATCTGTGGTGTACGTCATATCCAACCGATATCGTCTATCGAAGCAAAAAAAACAGTATTAATAAAATTATTAAAGTAATTGTAAATGATTCACTCACAAAAACTTGATTCATCCAGCACAGTGTTGAATTCAAGTTTCATTTGATTTAATTTATTATACCAAACTTAAACTTAAATAATTAATGAATTATACAATTTTTATTTATTTAAATATGATGATTTTAATTAATGTTTATTCTTTTTTTTTAATAATATAATTTATCGGCACTTTTATTGTTCGGGATTTGAATTTGTGTTTGCAGTTTTGATGTGGATATGTTTTTGGCGAATTTGAATGTTATACTAAAACTAACCAAATCTTAAGATAAAATATTTATTTTGTGTATTTGAACCGTTTACTGTACATGCGGTGTTAGCCTATAAGTGATTGTTACACTTGCAAATGTATATCTGTCAATCGCAATGTATTTTTATGTGTGTAAACAATTGTTGGTTAACCTAATAAATAAATAAATTCAAATTGCGTCGCGCCGTCAGCAAAGTCCTTATCGCAGTATTTAATTTTCATAATTTTATTTAGAAATGCTTTGAAATAAATAAATAGTGTAAATATCTCCGCTTCACGTGCATCCCAATGGACACTCATAACCGTCCAAACAGAATATTGCCTCAATAACCACTTTTTTAACAACCATTAATTGAAATAACTATTTAACATTCCTATTCGCTGAGGAACTCGTGGCTAAATAATAACAGCCGCACGGGTCGATCTTCAAGGTTAAGCAACGCTTGCCGAGGTCGGTCCGTGGATGGGTGACCATATCAACATATCGAGTTTCCTCCGTGCCTCGGCAAGCACGTTAAGCCGTTGGTCCCGGCTGTCATTTAAAGATCTTTAATTCTTAATTCTTTATTGTACACCAAAAACAACATTACATACAGTGGATAATAAAGTTCATGTACAAAGGCGAGCTTAACTCAATGTTGAGTTCTCTTACAGCAAACCCTAGGGAGACAGAGAAAGATGACATCATAGAGGGCAGGATCCAGTGTACAATTTTAAAATAACTTATGATGAATTAAAAAAAAAATACTTAAATAAATACATATTTTTATATAAATACTAATTATTATGTCATTGCGCTAGGAAATGATCTTTAATCTTCCTCTTGAAGACCTCCAGAGAAGGGCTGTCGCGTAGGGAGTGTGGGAGAGAGTTCCAGAGACGCACTGCAGTAGCAGAGAAAGAGCCATCATAGCGGCTGGAAGTGTGTCGTGGAGGGCGAAGGAGAAGAGAAGTGGCAGTGCGACAGGGTTTACCCCTCGGGACAAGGTACTCAAAGCGTTCACGTAGGTATTGAGGAGAATTAGGATTGTGCAGGATGGTATAGAGAAGGGATAGGATATGGGTATCTCGACGACGCCGAATCGGCAGCCACCTCAATCTGGTCCGAAATTCCGATACATGGTCGTACTTGCGGAGGCCAAAAATGAAGCGGATGCACAAGTTCTGAAGTCGCTCGAGTTTATTAAGGAGTACCTCCGTTGCATCTAAAAAACAGACATCCGCATAGTCTATGAGCGGTAGAAGAAGGGATTGCGCAAGAGTAACCTTAGTGCGAAATGGTAAGAATTTTTGGAGACGTTTAAGGGACTGAAAAGAGTAAAAGACCTTCTTACTCACATCAGCAATATGAACCTCCCAAGAGAGGTTTGTATCCATGAGAACGCCTAGATTTTTTCCTTTGACAGTCGTTACGGGTAGACAGAAGCTTGAGATCTGACACCAGTCTTGCCAAGGGGTATGGTGTTACCCAGTTACTGGGTTGTGGAGGTCAGATAGGCAGTCGCTCCATGTAAAACACTGGCTTTCAGCTGAATCCGGTAAGACTGGAAGCCGACCCCAACAACAATTGGGAAAAGGCTAGGCAGATTTAACATTCATATTTGATATGTGTATAGGTATAGACAGAGACGGCTATGAGGTGCCATCAGCGGATGGCAACACAGCGATCTCTGTACTTATTTATCTAAAACGCCTATTTAGACACATTAGTATGCTTTACTAATACATTTTTGAGTTCGATGCCTCTGTCATCTATGTATTTAACAAATTTTGTCTTGTTTGTATCATTTTGGAAATTTACTCAATATTCTCCAATATGAACAACACTAATGCAGACCTAAACCATATTTATATTATAAATTTGAAAGTAATTCTGCCTGTCTATCTGTTTGTTGCGTCCACTGCTGAACTAATGTTGATGTATTTTGGGGATATTGGACATAAGAATTGGATAAAAACTATCCTATGACTTTTATAGGATTATATATTAGGATATTTTCTCTTGTAATAATTTCTGATATTAACGCAAGTGAAGCCGCGGGCATTAGCATGTAGTCAAATAAATAAACAATTATTCGGAAAGGGAAAATTGTACGACCTTTTTATTTTCTACACACATTTGAAACAGCTCATACAATATTCATCAATGATTGGATGTTTCAAGAAGTTGGGAAGGGAACCAAATATAAACCAAATTACTTGTCGGTACTGAGAAGTAATCTGCCTTAAGAACTTAAATGAGTTTCGTTCAATATGGATCGGCGTTCCAACTTAGTGGGGAAAAATGTGGAATGTAGGCCAACGGAATGTAGGTAAAGTGTGCTCTAGATTTCGCGATACTATCTTAAAAATTTGATAGGGACGGAGAGTGAAAAATTGTAATCCAATGGTAAATGTGTACTTTTTAAAATTTCAATTTTCGAAGATTGGTATTTTGAGATAGGTACCAAAAATATTTTAGAATTTTCTTAACAGGGCCTAATATTTGGAACTTGGACTTTATCCAGATTCCTAGCCTTGAATGTAATTTATCCTGGACTAAAAAATATAAAATGTACTGAATGCCTATATCAGAAGATATACCATATTATGTCAACCTTACCCTGACGCTATGCTAAACAAACTTTGTTTCAATGAACTGACGGAAATACTAGGAACGCTCACAGAGCAAGGAATTGCTGCCCGTCTGCGTCTAGAGACTGCAGTGTTCTGACAAGGTAAAGCTCGTCGTGCCGAAAGAATGTTGAATGCTCAACTTCTGACATATTTGCCGATAGTCCTAAAACAAGTATACGGTAACATACTTTGTATGAAAAGTTTAGTCAGAGGGCTCGAAAAAGTGACATAAATTGTTAAACACGTGCAGCGTTTTACGATTGTCGAAAAGTTAAACTCACTTTATTGAAATTACGATAGACCTTAAGCAGTAGACAAGTGTCCTTCGATGTTAGCGATGGCGATAGACGAAATGTCAAAATAATTGAATATGTTACATTTCGATAACTTTTGACATTCTCATACATTTTTGTAATTTTTTCAATCGCTATTACCACGCTTTCGTAGACAGAATGTCACTAGTTAATTCATTATGTTTATAGCTTTTTGGCAATCGAAATCGCTGCTAAAATGTCACTTACACTCTAGCAGTCTAGAGCCTAGTGCCGCATCTAGCACCTCTGACCTGTTTCCTTGCTCTGTGGAATCACTCCATGGCTAGTTTGAAATTAAACGCAGCTGCGGTGCCCGGACTAGAGTAAGTGGGACATTATTTATATTTCTGAATGCCTCGTTGAACAGTGGCTAGATATTAAATTCATAATTTCTCGTAATTGAAAAGAAAATGAGAAATGAAACGACACGGTGGAAGCATTGAATTGCAGTGAAGCTAGTATCTACTTACATTTTATTTAATAACTAGTGACCCGCCTTGTATGGTACGTATCGAACGAATAGACGAAGTAAAAGGAACATAGAATCGTAGCAGATGGCGTTTTGTAGTTTATGCCTACCCCTGCCTGCCTGTGATTTTATATATTTAGTAGTATATAGGTTGCTTTATTATTGGTAAATATATGTTTAAATATTAATGTTTTATTCAAATAAACTTTCTAGACCATAATATAATCATGTAATTCGAAGTAAATTAAAAAACAACGCGGTCACACCCATACAGACAAAAGCGACTTTTTTTCTTAATATGTTTAGATATTGATTTCCATTAAAAGACTTGGCCTACTGACCACAACGTAATGACTAAAACAATCAGCTAACCAACACGCACTAACTTTGGAATTCCCCCTCATCAACTTATAGTGTCACTTTTGTCAATCAAAAACAAAACACGGTCGTGCGTCAATGTCCCAGTTCTTCAAAACGTAATAATTGCTGATAGTGATGTCACTATAAACTAATTGCATGTTTGTCAATTTTATTTCCACGTGTATGACCGACGTAATCGTTATGAGATGCTCTGGGGAATCCTGTCCGGGCTGTGTAAGTGTTGGTGCAGACGAGCTACAGCCGCGCAGGGAAAAGTTGCCTGTAGTTGCAGAGATAGCATTCATACTGTCCAATACTGTCCAGGTACGAAGAAATTTCGAAAGGTATGTTAAGATGATCACCCATCTACGGACCGACCTCGGCTAACGATGCTTAAACTTAAATAACGATCCGAGTCATCCGTGTGGCTGTTATTATGTACGAGCTCGACAACAACAATCACACCGTAACCGCGAAAAGTTGCCTGCAGTTACAGTGATACCATTCATACTATAGGTGTATGGTGTTGATACATCTGCAACGCAATGTTAGTCTAAATGTTTAAAAAAAAATATATCCATCCAGTTATGGCGGTAATGCATTTATGGTGGTGTGACTATGTATGGGATAACATCTTTTCACTGAAATTGTTTTATCTGCGGAGCAATGTTTGTACAATTTCTCAGAAAACATGCTGTTGCATTGTTGTCAAAGCTGTCCGCGGGAGTGATCATTTGCGAACATCTAGACCAGACGCAGTATTTCTGACCGTAAAACCGTTGATATACCGTTTGGACAACACTCGCGATTAGTATTAAACACAAAGGCGAATTGTTAATGTAAATAAAAATATCACTTTCGCAAGCAATTTGTTTGAGAACGTGGTAGTTCCATTGTGTTCCGTGTCCGCCACATTTTTGTGAATGTGGATTAAGTTAGTCGCACGTCTGCACAGACCCTTACAGTGTAACACTGTCGTCAGCACTTTGAACGCGATGTACTCCGACGGTGCGTCCCTAACCTTGTTATGTTAGAAATAAAAGCATTTCGCTGTGCTCGCTTTTTTCTGACACTGCAGTGAAGTAATGAAGTTTTAAGCCACCTCGTGAAAAGTTGCACGTGGTTAATGTGGAAAGTGTTACTCGCTGTGCATCTGCGCTAAGTAATGGTAGTATCTTGATGTTTTTAGTTTTGCAGATCTTACTGTATGGATCTTTTTCTGTATAATGTCGCTTTATCTGGTTGTTAGGTATTTGTAGATTTTTCTCAGTCATTACGGATAGTCGGAATTCACCAAAATTTGACAACAGACTTGTCAAGTGGCACCATGTTAGTGTTACTCATTTACTGGGTTGTGACAGTCAGTTAGGCAGTCGCTTTATATAAAATTATGTTACTCAACTGCATTGGTACTGAGATTGGAAGCCCAACATAGTTCAGAGAAGGCAAGAAGATTGATCGCTTGTTAGTTTTATAGATCTTAACATAGATCCTGGGGAACCTGTTATTATTATTTTGAGTTTTCAAAAAAGGTTTTTAGGTTATAATACTGCATGGGCTGGTTTGGTCCCTGGGGTGGCGTGAAATGTGTTCTGGTGCGCCGGTGATGGGGGGACTCCCCAGAGGAGGGTCCTGTGACGGACAGCCGCAACGGGTTTACGGATGCGTGCTAACGCGTGCCCATGTTCCCGCCATTAGCAGCACAGGAAGACACCGTGGAGTTTTAGTGGGTTGGAGTCCCACATAACTGCGCTATCTCCTCGTGGTAGCGCAGTACGCGTGAGAATTTCTCGACGTATAAATAATAATAGTAATAAAGGTACATGATGCATATAAAAAAAACAAGGTAAATTAAGCAAAAAGAAAGAAAAAATAATTATTCAGCACGGTTCACTCAGTATAAAAATTACACATCATAGAAGGGAAAAAACAAAGAAATGTCAAACTAATATAAAACATAACAGCGTAGTTATAAAAATAACTAATGAGTGATATTTTAGGCAATTCATAGTAGAAACTTCAATATTTTCATTTGTTTTTCTCCAAACACACATTTTTCTTGTAGGCCTTTGAAAATGATTCAATATTATTTTCATGAATACAAAATTACAAACAAACGGTTTCTGAAGTTCTTACACTTTATTTCATTTCTATTCTAGAAATAGACAAACAACTTGTTGTTGATATCTTACTCCTAGGAACGTTTATTACACTTCGCAACAATTTTCTTAATAAAAACTTGAACAAGAACCCACGCAGAAAGTAAGGCCTGTCTCCACGCAACCTCCAACACAAAGATGCCATAAAGAAATAAAAATAATAAACTTGGAACATTTTGTACTAAAAATAATAATGTTGCCAGTATCAGAGAAAAATAAATATCAACTGTCAATAAATACAACAGAGATGAAAAAAAAGGAAAGATTTTCATTCGACTTTTAAAATCATTCGATCGCATGGCTCTTGGAATGGATTTGAATAAACGGTTTATAATTATTCGATCGTCTGTGTTCGAATCGACTCAAATTAACGGCTTTTGCAACAGCCGCTGCAGTCTAAGTTTTAAATATAATTAGAGAAAATATACAGCCATTTTCAGTTTAAATTAAATTAAAAGTATCCTCGTCTCTAGTCGATGCAACTAAACTAATTATGCTTGTGTAAGGGGAGTTCGCTGTTCAAAATATTTGAAATGTGACCTTTCCGTTGGGAATTAACACCACTTGTTGATGAATATTCCTAAGCTCTTTCTGAAAGACGTTAATTTGAGTTAATATACAAAAAAAAAGAAACATTAAAATTGATGAACCCATACTAATATTTAAAATGCGAAGGTTATGTCGATTACTTTTTACGTCATAACAGCTAAACGGATTAAATTTGGCACACGGGTAGACCATATCCGATAAGGAAGTACTTTTTATCCTGGGAGTATTACCCTTGGGAGGCTTTCCAACATTCACGCGATCGAAGTCGCTGGCACAAGCCAGATCATTAATAAATAAGAGTGAATATAAAAAAGCCGCTACCTACAAAGTACGTAAAATTGTAAACAGAATAACCGACCTGGCAAATGTAACCCGAATGGAAAAATTATACTATCTTCCCAGTTCTCAAATTAACCGGGCAATCCAAACCTCAGCCAATCTATTCACAAAACAAACCGATCGAACGTTTTAATGATCGATGCGTGGTTTGTAACTTGTATAATTGACGTCACTAACTTTTAGCCAGCCAGTATTCTTTGTCTACCTGGTAACAGAACTGAATTTGAACCCTATGAAGTTTATGATAAGGTTGTGTAGTTAATCCGTTTGCCCGTTCGTGTTCACGCACGAATGTTATGGCCAACTTTTTTAATTAATGGACCTTCGAGTTGAGCTGTCTCAACTCCACGATTGCTCGAGACTACACGGGGAATACCAAGTTGTTTTTTATTAGCTTCTTTTTGTTTCTAACTTTGTCTGCGGTTTGCTTTCAATATGATGGATGGAATTCTGGTTCTTGCGCTATTTTCTTTTGTGTTTTTTGATGTTTTGATTTCTTTGCTCATTAGGTACTTAGTAGCTGTTCTTATGTTTGTTTTTGTTTGAAGTATTGCAACATTGAAACTTAATTTCAGTGATACGTTCATGCCAGCAATGATGGTAAACAGGAAAACTCTGCCAAGCTGCTGCTGATGGTCAAGCATAACGAAGGAAGATATATTAGGATGTTCTGCAGTAATAATATGAATATGTTAAAATGGGCACGCAATAGAAGACAACTGAAAAAGCAGAGGACTTAGGAAATGGTTGCAGTAATCAATTTACTAATTTCAATGTAGAGCAAAAATACACACATGGTTAAAATTAATTATCAGAAACAGAGTATGATTGATACTAGTTTTTATTTTCTGCTCCTACTGCCTTCATTAGCAAAAACAACAGCACTATATCTTCATTCATAGAAATGGAAACATTTATACCTTTCCAGTTACGAAATCTATACATACAAGCACGTAACGTTTCAGAGGGAAAAATTGTTCTAGTTTTTTAGATGGATTGAGGATTAATCTCCGCTTGGCTTATTGCGCCAGATTGATGGCTCCAATATTTCTGACAGATGGTCCGTCACGGCTTTTAGCTTGATTTGGCTTTAGTTTTTGTACTCTCTAAATATAATGGGTAAAGTGATGGTTTGCGGTTATTATGTTTTAAATCTTTACTTCTTTGTCTTCATCATTATTGATAGTCTTGTTACCTTCACTGCTGCGTATGGGCATTCATCATCATCTTAATCAACAGGTCTGTAATATCCTCTGTTGAGTATAGGCCTCCTCTTTTTTCATAGTCCTCTGCTGTTCTTCACTGATTAATTTCACTGCGGGGATCAAGGCAGTTGATTCTTTTTCCGGGGCCCACCGTGCTTTACTGTTGATTCTGGATTTCAGGAATTGCAGTGGTTAAAAATAGTGCGGTGAGCTTGTCCCATTTGCAATTTTACATGGCTTGCTCTGTGTTCGTTAATAAGTATACAAATACAACATAATATATAAGATAAAAATTTATAAAGCCACTGTCCTTTGCTAATGAGCAAAAACGTAGTCACAAACAATATCCATCGTCGTCGACGGTAAAGAAAAAATCTACGATGAATTTTAAAATCCCCTTCGATAAAAAGGAGGCTACATTATCCAGCCCCTACTCAATAACCTGTCATTATGTTCTAGTCTATGCCCCACATACCGGCACAAAATAAAAATAAAATAGATAGCGCCGACCTGCCATTAAAACCCCGCGTTTGGAACACAAAATGGACGAATGCACTCTGCAGTACGACCTGAGTTTATTTTTTTATTTATTTAACTGGTTTCTGGTTTTATGGCATGCAGTGGTATATATCTACGACTGTATGAAAGGTGAATTGAAATACATAGGCAAACACTCAGATATATCCAATTTTCCAAATGAAAAGTTCCAGCTCCGTTAACAAAGTTTTTAGTTACTGTCTTTGAAATTCATAGTACATGAGCATTGGATTGTGCGATTATTTCCAAAGATTTCAGCTGCAAAAAAATAGATAGTGGAAATACAAAGTTGTAAAATGGCCCCAACTCCGATATTTATATATAATAGATGATATTAACACGGATCCCAACGCGGATCAGTGTTAAAAACGCAAAAAACCACAATTCTGACCCCAATATGTTAAATAAATAAGCCTACTGAACCTTGAACTTGGCCTTCCATTGATTTGCCGTGACCTTCCCAAAGACAATTAATGATCATGGGGCCACGCTTATGTCCTGCTTCTGTTTTTTATCGTCGACTTTATCGCTTACAAGCGCGACGAAGAATGCTAAGCGATCTTAGTTTCAGATTAGGAAACTTTTCGTGGTCGCGGCAAATTGGCTTGTTTGTAAAAAAGCGTGCCTTTTATTAACGGACGAATAGTGAACAACGAACAAAACATTCAACCAGTTTTTCGTAATTTTGGTGTCAATTAAATAAATACCCACTTCTTCAGTATAATTTCTAGAAAAATTAATTGCAAAATAGTGAATAGAATAACCACTATTTTAGACTAATAAAACTCATTGTGGATTATGATTAAGAATCTTCAGGGAATAGACATACAAATATAATTTGACAAAATCGGACTATCGATTTTTAAATAGACTTTACTTCAACACTCAAATTAATCTAATAACGAATGACAGCGTTTATAAACATCAACACTCAAAAAGATACGGATCTAACAAACTATTCGTTCACCAAAAAATACCGCTGAAAGTTCAAGGCTACGTAAAAATTCTGATAAAAATAATTCTTGAAAACCCGCACCCCCTGTTCAAAAATGTGTCATATGACGTCGGGCTCCGGTGGCACAGGATAATGGAAATGGCTCCAGAGATTCCACTGAACGCCATTCTTTATCTTGATGTTACATCTTTAGGATACCGCGGTCCCGCGGTCGTTGCACAATGGAACCGTTGAAATTCTAAATTCGAATTGTAATATGGAAGCATTTAAAGTGGCCAGTGATAAAGATGCGGTTGTCACAAAATGGAATCTTATAAGTTTCGAAATTCGAATTGAAATGTGGAAGCATAAAATTGCCTTTTGTAAATATTGCCAACACTATCATCATAGTTGTGTTGTGTTGGCAATATTTTCAACAGGCAATTTTATGACAAAACTAGCTTTTGCCAACTGCTTCGCCCGCGTAAAACTCACACAATATTACTGGGATAAAATTATCTTCAAATTCAGGAATTGGTCTGACCATGTGCCCAATTTCGTCCAAATTCGTTCAGCCATTGAGACAAGACTTTCAGATTAATAATAGGTATTAAAAGGATAAGGATAAACTGGAACGCTTTGTCTAAGAAAGATGACTCACTAGTTAATCTAAGTAGACTTTAACTGACTAAAGTCCTTAGCTAGAGTGGTCTCATTGCTTTGTGCGCGAGGCAGACTGATCTTAGAGAACCTTTCTACATTAAATTACGCAGAGAAGGCGTTAAATTCCTAGGTACCTTTCTATCTGTTGCTTCAAGTCTACTCGGATTATGAGGTGAATTGAACAAGTATCAATATTAATTTTAACTTCTCTTCTCTTCTTCTTCTCTTTTTTGTAGAAGGTAATCTGTGATTACTTTTACTGTTTAAAATAATTAGAACACTAATACATAGCTACACTATTGTTAACTGTTATAGGCAACTTTTCACGGGATCGAAGCCGCGGGCAAAACCTTGAAAGAAGTAACTAACACTGTGTTAATTCATGTTATTGTAATTTCATAGACACGCAGTTTTTTTTTTTTATGTTGCCCCACACTAGGAATTTCTTCCTGTATCGTGGGTGCGTTTACAAACATATAAACTCACATACACAAACACCCAGAGCCGGAACAACTATCTGTAGGTCATACAAATATTTGTTCCGTGCGGGAATCGAACCTGCGACACGCAGCGCAGCAGTCAATCGCTCAACCGCTGCGCCAACCGTGCGCCCAAATTACTATTGGTACGAGTATTGTAGGTTTCTGGTATAAATTGACTGATCCACTAAATGGGTAAAGGCTGCATACTAATTCCAACTATACGGAACTTTCAGTGCGTATTCAATTCATAGAATACCATTTCTTTTTTCTGAGATGGAATCATTTTTGCTATCGTGAAGATGGGAGGTAACGGTGCAATTTTCTTCTTTTTCTATTTTCAGGGGTGAAACTGAAGGACGTAACACCTGAAAGCTACGTGTTTTTATTATAACCGAGCATTTCCCTATGGGGCTATACGTTTATTTTGGTAGGTAAAATGATTATAACGTGGCTTACGACAGCAAATTATCATAATAATATCCAGTTGCCGTCATTCAATGTCAGCAAATGGTCGAAATTTTAATTGAACACGTGGCTTTCTGTAGCGTTTGTCAATGGCCTACAATTTATTTTTATTTTTGTTTGCTTTGATAGAATTTCTTGTCCAAAGCCTAAGATACTAATTATATTTTGTGTAAGTTGTAGCGTAATGTAGTTTTGAAGTTTTAGCATAAATTAATTAAAAACATTGCGGAATTAATTAATTCAAATAAACCTAATCGCTTTAAAGTAGCTATATACTTTAAAGTTTAATTTGTAGTCGGCCATATGGTTTAAACTTATTAAACCGTGATTATTTTCGAAATCTTACAATGTAATGGATCAATAATGAAGCTCAATTAGACACATTACTTAAATCACAATAGAGAGGTTAGCCAAGAAGGTATGAAATACGAAAATTTCCATTCTAGACTTCTCTTAATCCCCGAAAGAGCACATGGTCCTTTACGATAGCTTAACACAAGTCTATCAAACAAATGCCAGGCTACACTCAACTCGGATGGAGACAGATTTCAAAGGGTTACAGCGGTTTCTACCACAGAGCATCGAGTCGCCTCTGCAGCCAGTGCCAGAGACTGTAATCTTTAGTTTCAGATAAAACCTTTAGGTGATCACGGTAAATTGGCTTGTTTGTAATAAAACGCAGCTGTCAATTAAATAAAAAGGAAAATGAAAAGAATGAAAATTTTATGTTTTGTTTGCCATTTTCATGCATTCAATTCTAGTTTTATGCCCAATAGTGGACTGCTGTAGGCTGTTGATGATGGTGATGAGTTGCTCCACTGGTCTCGTAGTGCAAGTGCGGTCATGAGTGTGAGTGAAAAAGTATTCTTGAGTCCATTAGGAATTTCTCATAAGCAGCCTGGAGCTTGAAGGTGTGTGGTGGTAAACACGTAAAGCCGCTGGTCCTGGCTCTACTCCCTAACTCCGTCAAAGAAGTTACGGGCTCATCCAAAAGTACGCCGGAACTTCGGCGAACCCTTCTCCGTAATGATTAAATTTTTGACCGGGTAAAAACACATCGGTACAACTGTAAAATTGTGTTGTCATCCATTAATAGTTCGGGCCCCGAACAAATCATCCGTCCGTATGTGATACGGAGTAGGAAACGCCCGTAACGAAGGCCGAAACTACAGACTTCGTGCTTAGGGAGTAGACCGCCAGGGGGTCTACTCCCTAAGCTGTTCCTGACCTCTTCCCGGTCGTGTCGGATTGCCGAACCATGGGACTATGAGTGTAAAGGAACAGAGAGCGTGCCTGTGTTTGTGCGCTTGAGTGTGTGCTCTTGCTAACTTGACTTGTATCCGTTGAGATTGGTAACCGTAACCGGAATTCTGTCGGGAGGATTATTATTAGTCTGCCAGCGCGTCATTCCGTATTCTGTAGTTTCAACCGTTTCAACAGCATCCGCTCCAACTAATAGGATTATGACTTCACACTGCCATAGTTCCTGATCTTGTGTTGGTGCACTGCCTAGCTTAGGGGTGAATGAATGTTGTGGTGTTCATTGTAAATTCTAATAAATATTGTAATGTTGTTCCTTTGTTGCTTTCTAGGCGATTATTTACAAATCATGACAAAACAATTTCTGATTTTATATTTTACTGGACTTACTGAATAGATTAGAATAGTATAGAACAGAACAGAATAGAAAAGAATACAACATACTTTATCGTACAAAAAAATATTTTCACAACTATTTTTCCTAAAACATTTTTCTGCGAGTGCAATAATGGAGGTCTTATTAACAATAATATTTTGATTTCCATATCATTCGATTTGATGGTCCAAGGGTATTATTTTTCGTGTAAACATTGAACAAAGCATTTAGTACGATTAGAAGGTCAGATCCCTTTAAAATTTGTATTTTATAGAAATGGGGAAACGCTTTCTATAATTTAATTTTAATTGTTAGTTGGAGGCTTAAGTTATTGTAACTTACGTCTAACAATGAGAATACAGTAAAGAAAACGATGTTAATCCAAAGTAACAATTCCCTAAACTTTACGACTCCACCCAGGAATACCACACCATTGTAGCGTACTGCGAAAACCTAACTTTATTATCACCTTGGGACTACATAGCTCACTATTGTTAATCATATGTTATAGACCAACTATATTCAACAAAGATATAACAGCAATACACCAAATAGAAAGTCTGGCTTTCTAAAACTATTTTCCAGCCAATTTTGTTGTTACCGTGTACTGCAAGGATAGTTTATTTGTTACCTGCATATTAAACTTTTTCGTTGGCTGTACTGTTAGTCACGTACGTATCGTCATGTTTCGTTATTTTCCAACTGTATTTGGAAAAACAAACTAGCTCTATTCACACAGCCATGACAGAGCTCAATATCTAGTTTCGAAATATGATGTTGAAAAATTGTGTACCTAGTTTTACTATCTACCATGATCCCATGAACAAATAGGCGTACAAGTTAAGTACGACCAAACCGAATAAACTTTATTACGAACTAGCTGGTGCCCGCGACCACGTCAGCGCAGAATAATTATTACTTCGAGTAATCTATTTCCTTCTCTATGATCCACTCTATCTCCATACCAATATTCATCAAAATTTGGTTCAGGGGTTTAGGTGTGAAACGCCAAAAGCCATACAGAGTTACCTACAAATTTACAACGTTATTATGGAGTATGGATTGGTAATTCCGATTTTCACATTCAAAAATCGTCCGAAAATCTTTGCCTTCCATATTCTCAGGAACACTTCCTTTGAGTTGCAGAAAACCTAATAATCATAAATAGGTACTTATAGTGGATAAAATTGGCTTCTTTTGATGTAAAAATTTTCCTTAAAGAATTCGGAAAGCCTTTTGAAATCACACATGATTAATTTGGTTAAAGAAAATACGGAAGAAATATAAGTAAATAGACTATTTATTTTGGGAACACACAACTAAGGGGCTAAGAATTCCTAATAATTCCTGATTGCTATAACGTAGGGGTCTTTAAATCAAGAGTTAACAGGTTTCTTATAGGCAAGCGTACTTCACCGTCGACCACATCATCGCTTACCATCAGGTGAGATAGTGGACAATCGCGAGCCTACAGCCTACTATATATGGATGAATGAATTATCATCATCATCATATCAGCCGAAAGACGTCCACTGCTGAAAATAGGCCTCCCCAAGCGTCGCAACATTGACCGGACCTATGCGTCCCGCATCCAGTGGATCCCCGTAACCTTCACCTCCGGATGAATGAATGGAAGTTTGTTATTCAATCATGCCAGAACCGCCGAACGGATCCGGATGAAATTGATAGGATTATAGACTGGAATAGCAGATAGGCTTTATCTCGATAAACTATAGAGATATAATGATCCATTGGGATAATAAAACACTTTAAAGGCGGGCGATGCCTCGGGCGAAAGTCAGTCGTTAATAAAAAAAATTGAGGCATATTTTTTTATTATTAAAAGAAGCTTGGAGTAGGTCACCGTTGTCAATAATTCAACACTCAACCATTATTCTCTAGTTTGTAAGTTCTGCTAAGTCAATGTAATATTCATGTAAACGGCCCGCCCATACATTATCGTGTTATCACTTGATTGAAATCGATTTTCTATTAGAATTTGATATGGGTTTGTTAGCACTTTTTGTTTGCAAATTGATATTTAGGTAGTACCTACCGGTATTTGATAATTCATGATACTTTTGGCATTTTTGACTTGCTTTTGGATTTTACTAAAATGTTTTTTTTTTTAAGTCCTGTTATTATGAATCTTTCTTTCTTTTGCTTGATTCGTTTACATATCTACCTTCCTTCTAAAACCTGTTAAATGAATCCGAACTTTTGTAAGTTATTTTTAATGAAAAGGTTAGGATCACATTCCACTACACACTAATATTATAAAGGCGAAAGTTTGTGAGTGTGTTTGTTACTTCTTCACGATCAAACGGCTGAACGGATCTGGATGAAATTTGGCACAGAGATAGATTATAGTCAGGGAAAGCACTTTTTATCCCGGGAATATGTTCCCTCGGGATAATTTTCGAGATTCAACATCATACAACCTCCATTAATTTTAATTAACCTCCTTAGGCATATTCTACCAGCCTATCCTATGTGGTGTGAAGAGACAGAACATAGCAGGAAAATGGTTTAAATGTTGGTTATATTTAAACCGTTTCTTGCATTAAATATTTCACTACTTTAAAGATAACTCGCACAACACTATTCTATTCACCCTACACTCAAACCATGCGGGTACCGCTCACAATACACGAGATAGTCCCACATTGTACTATCAGACAATATGTCGGCCATCCTATACACTAGTACCAGTCTTCTAACAATGGTCTGGTCAAGACGTGCGGGTGCAAGATATGGACTAATTTCAATCTTACACTCGCTTGCTCAATCAGTGCGGTTGTGATATGTAGTTGGTGCTATTTGTTAGGTATGATTGTTTGTTGTATTGGAGACAAATCAGTCTGGTAAATAGTTTTTGGTAAATATGTTGGTACATCATCATTCAGCATCATATCAGCCGAAAACTGGACACTGCTAGATATAGACATCCCCCAAACGACGCCATATTGACAAGTCCTGTGCTTCTTGCCTCCAACCGATTCTCGCGCCTTTTAGGTCATCGATCCACCATGTGAGAAGCATTCCAAGGTTACGCCTTCTGATACGCGACCGCGACTACCGAACATTTCGACCCCGTCAACCGTACAGCCATAGGTACTACATAGGCATATGATATAAAGTATGTTACCTATAAATACCTAGTACCTGGACGACCGAGCTATGCTCGGGTGAAAATAGAGAAAACGACGTTTTCTAAAAATGAAACCTAGCTAGATCGATTTATTGCCCCCGAAACCCACTGCATACTAAATTTCATGAAAATCGTTGAAGCCGTTTCGGAGTTTAAGATTATATATGTCACGTCGAAGTACCTATGTATCGTAGGACCGCCATCTTTAACCCCAATGTCTAGAGGCAATTCCTTTATTCTTGACTGGAGCGGGTTACTTCAATAACACACAACACTGGATTGAAACTCAAGAGTGTTTATTTGATTTAGTTACAGGCACTTTGAGTTTTCAAATGAACTTGAAGCTAAAACCACATCGTGAATTCGTGTGGCCTGCTAGGTCCAAGGCTTTTGTCGGTCGCTGGAGAAGACCTAGCCAGAAACTCCAGGATACTCTTTTTAAATGTTTTTATAGATTACACAATCACTTTATGACAATTAACGTTACATGTTTATTAGGTTTTCAAACATCTATTCAATTAGCAGATTTATTAAACAGTTTTACAGTTATTATTTTTTACACACACCATGCACCGTACGCGCCATGCACGTACTCAACAATGGGCGGGACTTCCATATTGTTTCTGTTTAGACACTAATTACTTGGATAGTTGAGTAAAGTTAGCAAACAATACTAAAATGCTGATCAGTTAATTATTTTAACATTAAACAACCTCAATACTCACAAATACAAAGTGGTTTGTAGTTTATTATTGAAATAGTCATCTAATAACAAAACTATTCAAGTTTCCGGTGATCTAACAATCTTACTAATTAGAAAGTTTCTCATTATTACATAGCTGTGTAAAATAGTCTTATGACTTCTTAGTATTTAATCATTTACTCAAATTTGTTTAGTTCTCGTATTAAATGATTAAATCTGGTTATTGGTCATAGAAATTATAACATCCGCCATTGTTTGACAACTTAATAAGAATAACATAATGAAACACATTTACTTCGTCAAATGTGCAATAGTTAAAATGAGAACAAATCCAAAAGTCCTACAATAAGTGTTCCTGTTTAATTTAAACATCTCGTATTAATTAAACATTGAAATTAGCATATGAATTATGAATTAGTACTGATTCCACAGTGAGCCAATAGATGGCGCTGAACTCAAAACCCAACTTAAATAGACATAGACACTTAAAACGATTAATTAGGATAATAAATTAGCAAATTCACGCCTACGCGGCGACATATACATATACACAAAAATTGCTCGTCTAAAGGTATTAGATAGGTAGCAAATAATGAAATGTAGCTGTCCATTGTCATATTAAAATCTTAATTTGACTAATCCACGTTAAGAAGCCTCTATAAAACAAAGTGACCTAAACAATCACACTAAATCACTATAGTGTGATAATTAACATTTCGATCGTGGTTATTCTTATTTTCTTCTCGCAAATACCTACACCATTAATTTCGACAATACCAAACATACGCAGTACCTACTGACGTAACGAATATTAGATTGAAATGGAATTTGAATCCCAGCTCTGAAAATATACTATTCAATACGCAGTTATTTTAGTACGGGAGTACTTCGGTGGAAACCGAAGCAAATTACAAATCATATTTCAAGCTTCAATCAAATTTTTAATCATCGAAGCTTTAAAGACTCGAGAACCTAATGAGAATCCTACGCCACGTATTCGTAATGAAAATTGTACCCATACAAATGACATGCAACCTGAATAGGTACGTTATCTTCAATATTTTCAATGAAAAGACTTTTTATAGGAATCCTGATGAGTTCAGTTTTTAATTAGGCGTTGGGGAGATTTTTACTGAAATAGATCCATTGATATAGTTGTCAGTATTCATGGAGGCTTGGATAAATTTTAAGGTATCTTTGTTTAATTTGGTTTACTAATGATAAGCATAAAACATACTGGCATAGTTTACTTTGGCATAACGAAATTCAGCATAATGATCATTACGCACAATATTATTAGGTATAAATGTTTTGCCATAATGTATATTACCATAAATATTTTAGGCATAATAATAATTATGCATAATCTTATAAAGCATATATGTTCTTTGGAATAAAACAAACATATTCGCGGCTCAAGGGTGGCCCAGCCCGCTGCATCTTAACCTAATTAATTTGAGTCCTTATAACAAATATATTTAATTAGATATTTAAGCTTAGGCAAAACAATTTTCAATCGATTCAAATCGATATAAGAATATTTTGAACGATATTTTTTTTACATTTTACCCGTAGGTAATATATTTAAATATTCGACGTTAAAATATTGATCCATAAATTATTACGACGTATAAATATTATGCCTTAAATATTTATGCAACTCTAAAATTATGGCAAAACAAATTAGACCAAATGGCAGTTATGCTAACCTTTGCATTATGCCAAAGTATTATTATGCTGATAAAACTTATGCGAAAACGTTATGCCAAACAACAATATACCTAAAAAAATATGCGAAAAGAGGGGATTCCCGTTTTATTTTGTGATTTTTTAAACTAGCGATCTGTCCTTCAGTGAGAATATTGAGTAATATTGGACCCGTATTTTTTGCTTTATCAAATCAATAAAAAATTACAAAGATAAAGCGCGTGAAAGTTCAGGAGTGGGGGCTTGTGACGTCACTATGACAGTATAAAGTGTAGCACACCGTTACGTCACACGATATTTCATCGCACTGTATCGTCGTAATTTTTTGTTTATGTCGCAAAAGAAAAAATACGTTTCCAATACTTTTAGGTTATCTAACTGACGAACTAAAAACTAATTTTAGTCAATTACCCTTTTAAATCTACGGTTTTCACGATTCATGAACCTTCTGGCATAAACTCTCTGAATGTTGAAAGCCGCAAGAAATTCCGTTGTGAAGTTTAAAAGAACAACGCGGGTACACAAACTGAATTATTTTCTAAGCTGGTTTCAAAATGGACAATCTGCCGTTGTGAACGAATCACGCCAAAGTTTGTCAGGTTTTCAAGCCAAAGTAAACTTCAAATTTTTAATTCGGTAATCAGGGCTATTCTCTTATATGTCTACCGAATGACCAATCATGGTGAGTATGACAAGATTTTGACAAATTAAAGCCGAGTAATATAAGGTAGGTAAACAAATTCTAATTTCGTCCACTTTCAGCCATTTTCTGAAAGAGGCTACTTTCGCCAAATTATAAGCGAAGTGAGGGCGCGCCAGCTATTAATAAAAACATACCTATATGCCTATAAATACTTAAATATATTCCCTGAGTGAGTTTCGTTGTCAACTAATTTGAACTTGTCCAACGTAAAGGTGGCGAGTGCTTCGGACTTTGTTTTTCTCAATTCTTCAATTTAAAAGGTTTTCCAGTTAGGTGAGATTTATTTTATTTTTTACTGTTATAGATATCCAGTTTGTTTACCTCTGGTTCTTTGAAATTGTTTTGAAAAGTTATTGAACTTGATTTTTGTTTATTTGATGTCATTCAATTTAGTCGCTTTTATTTTCAGTTTTTATTTGCGTTTAGACTTCATTTTTACGAAAATTTAAAATATTTAAGTCTGGCACGTGGAGTATTGAAGAACGAATAACATAACTTCAGGTATCCTACAGACCGAGGGACCTCATAAAATTGTTGGTTATTTCCTATGATATCACAAAAACCTTAAGCCCTTAACACTAATATACTTTAACGAGAGCCACTTCGGTTCATTCTCAAGCTCTTTTTATTATAAGTCATTTTTTTTATTTGATGTATGATGTGTAAGTAAATTGAAGCAAGAAGTGTGTGTTAGGATTGTAGCAGGTGATTTCTGTAGTTTTTGCTCACTGCTCACCCTCTTGGGATAAAAGCGAACTGGCGAAGGGTGTCGTAAAAATCTTTTTAACAATAAAATTAAACTGGTTTCCAAAAACACACTGCAGTGTTTCTCTTTGGAAGCCAGTTCGAAGTCATTTCGTGAAAGTTTATTTCGAAATGATCCCATTGAAATTTGGTACAGATCTAAAGAAGAACTTCGGAGATATACAACAGAAATCTTCATTAAATGACGGCAAATCTCTCGCGATTGCCGCAATCGCATGTCTGTTTTTTATTGGCATTACGCCAGTCTGCTATAAACGGGTACGCAGATGTGTACAGTTCCCACTGGTATACTCTCTTTCCACCGGCTATGTTCAAGTTACATGTTATTCGGGCAATCTATTCTGGCATCACTGTGGGCATTCTAGGTACCTTAACTATAGAACTTGTCCATTATGTACCACTAAAAAGTGAAAAATAAAAATCTTTTTTTTTAATTCAACCGACTTCCAAATACAAAACACTACAAAGTGAAAAATAACTTCAATTTCGGAAGGCGGTGTTAAAAAACGATGAAACGAAAACAGGAACACCGACTTCTGAAATTGAAGTTATTTTTCACTTTGTAGTCTTTTTATTTGTAAGTTGGTTGTATTTTTTGTATTTTTTTTTTTGTAATGAACTTGCAACCCACCCTGGCTTTGTCCGTGACAAATTATACACAATAACCTTCCTCTTTTCTCACTCTTTCTATTAGTGAAAACCGCATGCAAATCCGTTCAGTAGTTTTTGAGTTTATCGCGGGCAAACGCGGCGGGGGACTTCATTTTATAATATGTAGTGATAGTCATGTCCACACAGCAAAAGAAATACAAGTAACATCATGACAACAGAGTATAATGGTACTGCTTATTTCTTAAGAAATGTTCTACATTTTAGTACAATAGTTACCAATACACACAACTATTTATACAACACACAATTGTTTTTCCAGTCACCATGCAAACACAAGCACAATTCCTTGAAAGCAGGTGTATATTTACTAGGGCCACACATTCACAAAGCATTTGCAGCCTTATATAAAACTTTCCAACTACCATATATTATTATCAGTTTAAGTTTAAACACTGCACCACAGATTACATATTAGTTGACTGCACATTCTATATTAATGTGGGATTAGCGGATACATAATTCAAATCTTTGGAGAATTTGAATTTAGAATCTAATAATCAGTTTTTATTAATCATATGGTTGGATTTGTTGATAAATGATACCACTGGTTTGTCCAATACGGTTTGTATTGCAAATTGCTTCTACAATTCCTTGAAACCAGGTGTACATTTACTAGAGCCACATCGTTCGACCTCAGAACATATAATTATTATCGATTTACTTTGCGACCGAGCTACCTTCCTCGATACGAATATATTATTAGAAGAAAACTCCTCGCTGTTGACATAACTAACTTTATTAACTTTTTAAATTATTTACTTTTACTTTGGATATTGCTTTTCCGATAGCCCGATGGTGAAGTCTTGTTATCATAAATTCTGAATGCAAAATTATCTCGGTCTGTCGATTTGTTTGTAACATTTACACGCCTAATAACTGAAAAAACTTAAACATTTTTTAATCAAGTTCCCAAAAAGTAGGAGATTCTACGTTCAAATTATATTTTGTTTATTGTTCATCGATTTCTCTGCCAATTGTGGACCGATTTTGAAAATTATATTTTGTTTGAAAAAGTCCCAAATTGGTCCTATTTAAATTTGGTGAATATCTGATGAAGAACTTCGGAGATATACAACAAAACTCTTCAATATAATAAAGTCAAATCTCTCAGGATTGCTGCAATCGCATGACTATTTATTGTTTATACCATTTCAAAACATAACATTAAGACAGGACGCTCTAAAAGGGTACGCAGATGTGTACAGTTCACCTTGGTACACTTTCATTTCACCGGTTATGTTCAAATTTCATAATATTCGGGTTATTCTGGCATTATAGATACCTTACTAAACAACTTGCCTATTAGGTAGGTACAACTAAAAAGTGAAAAAAAAAAAAAAAACATTTTTACAAAAAAACAATAAAAAAAAGTTTTGAAATTAATTTTGGTGGTAGAGGTAGGTATGATTTTGGAGAAAGACATAATATACTTTTTAGCCCAGCAGCCGGCGAAACCGGTGGTAGAAGCACAACGTGTAATATGTAAGCGGCGGCGCGCGTAGAAGACTTTCCCATTAATACTCGTAATTATGACTACATAAAAGTCTTAACTGCTGAACAGATTTCAATGAAACATGGCATACAGATAGAACATGTCTTAAACATAGGATAGGATATTTTATAACCGGGATTATATTTCCTTGGTTTAATTTCGATTATTGACATATTTGTGGCCGAAACCACTGGCATAAGCTAGTCGTTTATAAAACTTTGTGAAAAGGTCAATTTATTTTTGTTTCGATATTTCGATGAAGTTATATTGGCTTTTTAAGGCAGTTTTTCCTGAGGGAGAAAAGTAATTGATGAATAATATTATCCGAAGGTTGTCGACATTTTATACACTAGAATAACTTTAATCTTTAAACTTTTATAATTTATTTATGTTTATATAACTAATGGATTATTAACTACCAACAATTGTGTTAATTGTCGTTCTCAAGGGAGAGTTTATTGTTTAAAAGAATTACGTGTGAGGTCTAATAATGCATAGGAAAGGATTGTTTATATATTATGTTTTATTTTGTGTTTTATATCATCATAGGCCTGCCCCAGGCGTCGCCACATTGACCGGTCCCGTGCATCCCGCATCCAGTGGATTCCCGCAACCTTCACCAGGTCATCGGGTCACCTGGTGGGAGGCCTTCCAACGCTACGTCTTCCGGTGCCCTTTTGGATTGGAATCAAATATAACAGCTCACAATGTTAGGACCCATTAATATGAATGCTAATTTGTATCCGTGGTGCTAGACAACTGGGCTTATCCCAGTTGTAAACGACCCTTTGTGCCTATTGGCCTTGTTTGTTCTGTCTCCTGCTTGATATGGCGGGAAGTGGAAATTTGTATTTTTTTTTCGGTGCCCTTCCCACTGCCACTTAAGTTTGGCAATTCTTCGGGCTATGTCGCTAACTTTGGTTCTTTTGCGGATCTCTACATTTCTGATTGAATCACGCAAGTGTTTTATATATTATTTTAATATTTTTTTAATGTTTTAGTATAGTTTATAATTATTTTAGTTTTTACTCAGTTGATTCATACTCTCAAGCATGCTGTGGCCTCCTATAATTGAAGGAGTGCACCAATTTAAAACTAATTTCTTAAAACATTGTATTTTATCTATACATCTTTTGTTCTGAGGGAGATCGAGAGTTTCTATGGGCAGTTGTACACGTCAACCAGTAAACCCGTTGCGAATCTAGCAAACGACCCAAGAGCTAGATTGACCCGACACTATACCGAAGATATCCCGGACGTCAGCCTGTACGAGATTAGGATGGCTCTGAAACAGCTTAAAAACAACAAGGCGCCGGGTGACGACGGAATCACTGCTGAACTCCTGAAGGCGGGTGGAAAACCGGTCCTTAAGGCCCTTCAGAAGCTGTTTGATTCCGTCATACTCGAGGGCAAAACGCCACAGGCTTGGTGCAGGGGTGTGGTGGTCCTCTTCTTCAAAAAGGGTGACAATGCCCGGCTGAAGAACTATAGGCCCATCTCACTTCTTAGCCATGTCTACAAGCTGTTTTCAAGAGTCATCACGAATCGTCTCGCGCGCAGGTTTGACGATTTCCAGCCTCCCGAACAAGCCGGATTCCGAAAAGGCTTTAGCACCGTAGACCACATACATACGCTGCGGCAGGTTATACAGAAGACCGAAGAGTATAACCTGCCTCTCTGCTTAGCGTTTGTGGACTACGAGAAAGCCTTCGATTCGATCGAGACTTGGGCTGTACTGCAGTCTCTCCAACGGTGCCAGATCGACTACCGGTACATTGAGGTGTTGAAGTGTTTGTACAGAAACGCCACCATGTCAGTCCGTCTTCAGGATCAGACCTCGAAACCAATTTTTCTCCAGCGTGGCGTGAGACAGGGAGATGTCATTTCTCCGAAACTGTTCACTGCTGCGCTGGAGGATGTATTCAAGGTTCTGGACTGGAGGGGCCTAGGCATCAATGTTAATGGCGAGTACATCACTCACCTTCGGTTTGCCGACGATATAGTGGTCATGGCTGAGACCATGGAGAGCCTCAATACAATGCTCGATGACCTCAGTAGAGCTTCCGAAAGAGTGGGTCTGAAAATGAACATGGACAAAACCAAGGTGATGTTGAATGCCCATGTTACACCCACTCCTATCAAGGTTGGAGACTCTACACTCGAAGTTGTGGACGACTATGTCTACCTGGGACAAACGATCCAGTTGGGTAGGGCCAACTTCGAGAGAGAGATCAACCGTCGAATCCGACTCGGCTGGGCAGCGTTCGGGAAGTTGCGCGGTGTCTTCTCGTCCAACTTACCACAGTGTCTCAAGACAAAAGTCTATGACCAGTGTGTGTTGCCAGTGATGACATATGGCTCTGAGACGTGGTCGCTCACAATGGGCCTCATCAGAAAGCTTACTGTCACTCAAAGGGCAATGGAAAGGGCTATGCTCGGCGTTTCCTTGCGTGATCGAATCAGAAATGTAGAGATCCGTAAGAGAACCAATGTTACCGACATAGCTCGAAGAATTGCCAAACTTAAGTGGCAGTGGGCAGGGCACATTGCTCGCAGAACGGATGGCCGATGGGGCAGGAAGGTTCTGGAGTGGCGACCGCGAACCGGAAGACGTTGCGTTGGAAGGCCTCCCACCAGGTGGACCGATGACCTGGTGAAGGTTGCGGGGATCCGTTGGATGCGAGACGCACGGGACCGGTCAATGTGGCGACGCTTGGGGGAGGCCTATGTCCAGCAGTGGACGTCTTTCGGCTGATATGATGATGATGATGATCTTTCGTTGGAGGTCCTTAATAAATAAATAAATCACATATGCGTTGCTTTATATACTTTTACCGTGGCTAAGAAAATTAAAGTGCTTATGGGTCGAGTTGCACCGCATTGCATCCATGTGAGCATACTTACAATTTTACTTATTAAAAATCGCTTATCTATGTGATATAAATTTAATTGCATCGCGCCATCAGAAAATCGCGGCATCCCTTACTGGGATAAAACTCAGCCTATGACAATCGGATATACTGTAGCTTTTTCTCAGTGAAAGAAAGTAATCAGATTAGCTCTACAAAACTTCTGGAAAATTAGCTTTTACAAACAAACAAACAATTTCACCGCCGTATAATATATTTCTTTTGTTGTTTTCTAACAAATTAATTGTTGTATATCTACTACCTACAATTGTATTAATTGTCGTTATGAAGGACAAGTTTATTATTTAAAAGACTCACGTATATAGTGATACGATCGAATACATTTCTTGCTTTATGTAAATAACTATACATTTCAAAGTGTTAGTCATCACAACTGGCGACCTACCTATCCATTTCTTAGGAAACACTCTTATAAATATCATCACGCCTTCATCTTCTCCGAGTTGCCAGCTTGTCGGTTTATATCGGTTCCGCCTAGCCCGTTCAATCATCGGACTACCAGACGTACGGCGTTGCGCCATCAGAGGCCTTGGTGCGAGTTTTTACTCACGCTCACTCGTGAAACGTAAACGTCAATTTGTATTGAAACTGGATAAGCGCCGTCTGGGGACGGTAAGGAGAAACCTCTTTTATTGAATAAATTTTGACATAAAAGATCGTTTACGTTAACGCGATTGAGCGTGAATAAAAACTCGCACTAAGGCCTCAGTACATGGTGTAAATCCCACCCATACGCTCTAAACGTTTTGGGAATCCTTGTATTATGCGTACAGCTAAGGAGTGGAATTCCCTGCCGGAGTCTGTGTCCCGATAACAACAAACTAGGGGTTTTTAAATCAAGAATGAATGGGTTTTTCTAGGCAAGCGTGCTTCACCGTCGACTACATCATCGCTTACCATCAAAAAGTGGTCAAACGCGACCCTAAAGACTATAAAAAAGAGGTAAATGATAAATTTATCTATTCTAACATCTCGTCAGTTATAATCAGTCTAAGTTTCTGAGTCAAAGTCTGAACTTTGACTCAGAAATGCCAGATGAATAATATTAATAACCCGTTTCCCTACCTGGGGATCAAACGCTGGTCTTCATGCTCTATACTTGTGTATGTGAAGACCGTTAGACTTACAAGTTATTATAATCTCATTCCCGGATTAAGTTGAGTATTTGCCAAACTACTCTACTGAAAACCTTTTAAACTTTGAAACTATTAAAGTGGGTTTTTAACCGACTTACCAAAAAGGAGGAGGTTCTATGTTCGACTTCTTGTATGTTTTTTTTTTTTTTTTTTTTTTTTTTATGTATGTTCACCGATATCTCCGCCAATTGTGGACTGATTTTAAAAATTCTTTTTTTGTTTGAAAGTACATGTTCCGAAATTGGTCCCATTTTAATTTGTTAAAGATCTGATGAAGAACTTCGGAGATATACAACAGAACTCTTCAATAAATAACGGCAAATCATTCGGGATTGCTTCAATCGCATGTCTGTTTATTGTTTATACCATTTCATAACATAACATCACGCCAGTATACTGAAAGGGGTACGCAGAACTCTAATTTCACCGGTTATGTTCAAGTTTCATGTTTTTCGGGTAATCCGTTCTGACGTAATAGGTACTTACTAAACAACTTGCCTATTAGGTAGGTAAAACTAAAAAGGGAAAAATAAAAAACTTTTTTGCAAAAAAATACTACCGACTTCCAAATGAAAAACTACAAAGTGAAAAATAACTTTATTTTTGGAAGTCGGTGTCCATATCGCAAATAATTGGTATCTACGAAAGACACCGACTTCCAAAAATAAAGTTATTTTTCACTTTGTAGTTTTTCATTTGGAAGTCGGTAGTATTTTTTTGCAAAAAAGTTTTTTATGTTATATATTAAGCCAATTCTGAAACCGGCCATTGGTCTTAATATTAGCATGACCAACAATATAATATACCAATCGACTATAAGCAATAAAACCGAAGCACCCCATGCTAGTATATAAAATAAATAAACCAACAGGCATACACGGTTTCCTAATTAAGCCATCCGTCTTCGCATGCACTCCATACGCCGTACATAATATTATGTTTGTACATTATATACCCGTATGAATGTTCAGGTCTCCGCCTGCCAAGAGAGCGCAGAGAAAAGTGTAGGGTTGTCAGTTGTTAGGCTACTTCTTAACTTGAATATTTTGATTTAAGTGCAGTAAAAATTGAAGTTCGTTCTGCCATAAGGTAAGTTAATATTGCATTGAAGATCAATCAAATGAAAGCTTTCTTTCAGGCCGATGATTATGTTTAAAGATCTTCTCTAAATCTCGGTGTGCGACTCCTAATCGCACCATAAGAGTTCCGTACAAAAAGCTACATTCACCAAAATAATTAGGCAAGGTTACTGAAGATCATTAACTATGAAAGTACACACACTCATACAGGACAATGCTATAACGAAAAGATACACTGGATTATGGGAGAAAATTAACTTTTTCTTGGGAAAACTGTTGTCCCCATACACTCGGTTAGTTTACGCATTGCAATTTATTTTATTTTATTAATTATCCATTTTTGTTTGGATTATTTTAATCAGCATTTGTTAATAAGTAAGTAGAAATAATTAATTCGATTATTTTAATCAGCATTTATTAATAAGTAAGTAGAAATAATTAATAGCTTGTGAGAAACAAATTATCGCAGTTTATCTTCACTTGCAATTATTTTCTTGTAAATATTTTTGTCTGGCAACCCTGTCCGAGTGGGATAACGAACTGGCCCGTTACAGTGTTGCATAAAATACCCTTAAAGTATAACGAAGATATGAGGATAAGGGCTTTTCTCGAGAACAAGTTGAAATTCACACTTTGTTCGCTGGAAGTATTGTAGATTCAAATAGTATCTTATTGTTTGCCTTAAAAATGTCTTGAGATTTTATTTGTTTACAATATCATGCATAAAATGTATTTGCATGCATGGTGAAATGTGACTGACACCAAAATACATGTAATATATTTTTACCACATTTTTTATGAACATTAAGAAACCTATTTACTCACCACCACATTAAGTACTGTGTATAAAATTTATTTTTAAAAGTAGGGCAGTGATTTAATGAAGTCTTTTCCCTCCTCATCTAATTTAGCTGAAGCTCTTCATACTAAAAAAAATGAATTGCTTATTTTCCAACTTACCCAGAGAGAGGGGTACTGTTTCTAAGCATGACTATTTGGTAGCTTGCCAGATGTATGTAGCTTCTTTAGTAAGTTACGAGTAGGTACTAAGACCGGTGAATAGGGCAACATCAAGACAAAATTTATTACAACACCAGTTTATTGCAACATAACGTCCAGCCTGCATTTCCCGTAACACTTTGTTAGTGCTTTAAGCATACGACCCACATTTTACAAGTACCTAACGGTTTAAGGATTCAATTTTTTTTTTTATACTGGGTTTGCTCTTGACTCTAGTCTAGATCAGAGGTGACAGAGACAGAGTCTACGATGGAGTGAGCTTACCCAGAAGAAGCCTGTTCACTCTAACTTTGAAGATTTAAAACTTAGAACTTAAATACAAACATAAGTAGATAAACTATAACAACCACCATTATACTCCGAACAAAAACAAACCATGTCCAAAGACCATTTATTACATTACCATAATGATGTACAGAGCACATAGTCATCATTATCCTAATGATAACATGCCAAGCAGTGTGGCACATGTAATTTGTAACTCAATATATTTACCGCTAGGGGGCTCTCGTCAATCGAACCCGGCAATTAAGTACAGGACGGTCAGGGTGGCACAGAACACGGAATGACTAGAGATACCAATCATCATAATCATTTCAGCCGAAAGACGTCCACTGCTGGACATAGGTCTCCTACAATATCACCACATCGATCGGTCCTGTGCGTCTCGTAACCAGCCGATGCCCGCAACCTTAATCAGGTCATCGATCCACCAATGACAAATGAGATGCCATTGCGAAAAATAAAATCAATCAATCTTCTTAGCTTTTTTAAAGGAAAGTGAACCGGATGAAGCTGAATACCACAATGTTACACAAAAATATTGCCTATCTAACCTCGACGACTCAGTAACTGGGTAATAGGTACTATACCCCTTGACACTTGGCAATAATAGTGTCTGATTTTGTGGCTTCATCCGGAAGAGTGTCAATTTTAAAGTGATGGTTCACCACATAGACCTAACTCCTTATTTTGATTGCTATTAATAATCATGGCCGTACAATTGCCTTAAGCAGAAGTTTCTGCTGTTATAGCCATAATCAGAGTTGTCACGGGTGGTAAATTTCTATGAGTAAACCGTGGCAGACACTGACACTTGACACTGACTGACCTTGGTTTGTATGGTAAGATTTGACAATGCGGTCTCTAACTGTTTCGTCGCTCTGTGGCGTGTTGCTAGCACCTATTATGATAGTATTGTGGTTCGAATTGAGGAAAGACGTTAACCTTTACCCTATTGTAAGTTTTAGGGTTATTCTTTTCCCTTGAATGTCAATGGTAAGAACGCTGTTCCGTTCTTCAATTTATTCTGTTCATTTGTATTACAGGTAGGTACGTCCATATTCAGTTTACCTGGGACTTTCAATAGCAATTTGGTGTGGTTCGTGCTGAGTTTCTAAAAGGCTTCTAATATATATATACCTATTTCAGTTTGAGGAGTTGGGGTGGATCAAATATCCAATTTTCCCAACCGTACCTAAAATACATATGCGCTTAGACGCAGAGTTGCAGACAGCAGCCCGAATTTCGAAGGATGGATGTTTGTTACTGTTTCACGCAAAAACAACTAAACATATTCAGATGAAACTTTACAGAAATATAGCGTATACATCTGTATAACACATATGCTATCATTTATAAAGATATTGATAGAAATACTAATACCACGAGGGCGGAGCCGTGGGCGGCTTCTAGTCATCAGTAATTGACTTATGTTGAAGCTGTAAATATTGAAAGGTCCACTTTCAGCCGACACAAGAGTTATAATGCGCCTTATTTGTCTGCAGAGACAATGTTATGCAAGCGGGTACAATGCGGCGTAATAAAATACTGCGTTTTATGCGGAGGATAAATTAAAATAAATGTCAAGGCGTAACTTGTGCATTTTTACACTGTAGAACTAGCATTATACCTATCACTAGGTTTTTCCCGTTGCCTATGCCCAGGGTTGATCTTATTAATGGGTACGTTCTGCAAAAAATAGCTTTCGAAAGCAAACGTACGTCAAATTGTCAATTGTCATTTTAAACAGTTATTTACATGAATCTTCTGTGTTTTCATTTAGTTTATTAGTACGAATGTACCGACGGATGATCGACGGTATAATACTCACAACGGATCTTTGTGGCTCTGAATTGGCTGCAAGAGGCTGCGCACTAGCTATTTTTGTGTCAATATTGAAAGTGAAAATAGCATTGTATAACTGTCTCTTTCACTCGCATACGTTTGTCGCACCATCCTATCTCGTTTACTCTATGCAGTTTATCTGTTTCGTGCGCAATAGTTGACAGAACCAACTTCAGAGCCACAAAGATCCGTTGTGAGTATTATATTTTGTATTTTAAATACATTCGAGCTAGTAATTTGTATTTTAGTTAAAGTAAAGCATATATTTTGCCCAGCTCTGTCTATGCCACAGGTTCCCTAATCTTTTGGTATAAATATCCTATGACACTCAGATGATCACTCCTATTATAGTGTGGCTTTTTATTTGAGGAAGAAGTTATTCGGAATGGTATACCGAAGTTTAACTTTTTATAGATAGTTTAACTCATCATTGCGCGCGACGCCATGTGTGCGTATGCTGTGCGAACGCTTGTAAATACACAGCTTTAATTTGTTTGTCAGTGACGCGGCAATGCAAACAACCCACACACAGACCGCCGCGCGCAAAGATGACTTTAACTATCTATACAAACAAAAATTTTAACTCTATATTATGATATGAGCTTCAGATATAATGGATTTTCAATGTTCGATATTTTCAGAAAAATATCAAAAGGAGAGTGAAACCATTATGAATCTTGCATCGTTAAGTCTGTCAGTCACAGGCGGTGTTCCCCAAAACAACTTAGCTCTTCTACCCAATTGAAATTCCAGGCAAAGAAAATAATTCGATACAAAATATAATAACTCACTGACCATATGACTATAAAAAACGTCAAAAAGATTTGGATCTCACTTTATGTAGGTAGAGTAAACATCCATAAACTCACGCCTTTTTCCCATTGAGGTAGGCAGAAACTACAGAACGCCTGCTAATATTAAACATATTCCTTTTGCTTCGTTTCGTTCATACATATAATCATACACGCACGCCGGTTCAAGTAGTTACAGTATTTTTTTATATTATTTTAGATAGGCTCGCAATTGACCACTATCTCACCTGATGGTAAGCGATGATGTTTTCGACGGTGTAGTACACTTGCCTAGTCTATAACTGACGAGTTGTTAGTATAGATAAGTATTATCATTTACCTCTTTTTTATAGTCTTTAGGATCGCGCTTGTCCACTATTTAAATTTGGTGAATATCTGATGAAGAACTTCGGAGATATACAACAAAACTCTTCAATATAATAAAGTCAAATCTCTCAGGATTGCTGCAATCGCATGACTATTTATTGTTTATACCATTTCAAAACATAACATTAAGACAGGACGCTCTAAAAGGGTACGCAGATGTGTACAGTTCACCTTGGTACACTTTCATTTCACCGGTTATGTTCAAATTTCATAATATTCGGGTTATTCTGGCATTATAGATACCTTACTAAACAACTTGCCTATTAGGTAGGTACAACTAAAAAGTGAAAAAAAAAAAAAAAACATTTTTACAAAAAAACAATAAAAAAAAGTTTTGAAATTAATTTTGGTGGTAGAGGTAGGTATGATTTTGGAGAAAGACATAATATACTTTTTAGCCCAGCAGCCGGCGAAACCGGTGGTAGAAGCACAACGTGTAATATGTAAGCGGCGGCGCGCGTAGAAGACTTTCCCATTAATACTCGTAATTATGACTACATAAAAGTCTTAACTGCTGAACAGATTTCAATGAAACATGGCATACAGATAGAACATGTCTTAAACATAGGATAGGATATTTTATAACCGGGATTATATTTCCTTGGTTTAATTTCGATTATTGACATATTTGTGGCCGAAACCACTGGCATAAGCTAGTCGTTTATAAAACTTTGTGAAAATGTCAATTTATTTTTGTTTCGATATTTCGATGAAGTTATATTGGCTTTTTAAGGCAGTTTTTCCTGAGGGAGAAAAGTAATTGATGAATAATATTATCCGAAGGTTGTCGACATTTTATACACTAGAATAACTTTAATCTTTAAACTTTTATAATTTATTTATGTTTATATAACTAATGGATTATTAACTACCAACAATTGTGTTAATTGTCGTTCTCAAGGGAGAGTTTATTGTTTAAAAGAATTACGTGTGAGGTCTAATAATGCATAGGAAAGGATTGTTTATATATTATGTTTTATTTTGTGTTTTATATCATCATAGGCCTGCCCCAGGCGTCGCCACATTGACCGGTCCCGTGCATCCCGCATCCAGTGGATTCCCGCAACCTTCACCAGGTCATCGGGTCACCTGGTGGGAGGCCTTCCAACGCTACGTCTTCCGGTGCCCTTTTGGATTGGAATCAAATATAACAGCTCACAATGTTAGGACCCATTAATATGAATGCTAATTTGTATCCGTGGTGCTAGACAACTGGGCTTATCCCAGTTGTAAACGACCCTTTGTGCCTATTGGCCTTGTTTGTTCTGTCTCCTGCTTGATATGGCGGGAAGTGGAAATTTGTATTTTTTTTTCGGTGCCCTTCCCACTGCCACTTAAGTTTGGCAATTCTTCGGGCTATGTCGCTAACTTTGGTTCTTTTGCGGATCTCTACATTTCTGATTGAATCACGCAAGTGTTTTATATATTATTTTAATATTTTTTTAATGTTTTAGTATAGTTTATAATTATTTTAGTTTTTACTCAGTTGATTCATACTCTCAAGCATGCTGTGGCCTCCTATAATTGAAGGAGTGCACCAATTTAAAACTAATTTCTTAAAACATTGTATTTTATCTATACATCTTTTGTTCTGAGGGAGATCGAGAGTTTCTATGGGCAGTTGTACACGTCAACCAGTAAACCCGTTGCGAATCTAGCAAACGACCCAAGAGCTAGATTGACCCGACACTATACCGAAGATATCCCGGACGTCAGCCTGTACGAGATTAGGATGGCTCTGAAACAGCTTAAAAACAACAAGGCGCCGGGTGACGACGGAATCACTGCTGAACTCCTGAAGGCGGGTGGAAAACCGGTCCTTAAGGCCCTTCAGAAGCTGTTTGATTCCGTCATACTCGAGGGCAAAACGCCACAGGCTTGGTGCAGGGGTGTGGTGGTCCTCTTCTTCAAAAAGGGTGACAATGCCCGGCTGAAGAACTATAGGCCCATCTCACTTCTTAGCCATGTCTACAAGCTGTTTTCAAGAGTCATCACGAATCGTCTCGCGCGCAGGTTTGACGATTTCCAGCCTCCCGAACAAGCCGGATTCCGAAAAGGCTTTAGCACCGTAGACCACATACATACGCTGCGGCAGGTTATACAGAAGACCGAAGAGTATAACCTGCCTCTCTGCTTAGCGTTTGTGGACTACGAGAAAGCCTTCGATTCGATCGAGACTTGGGCTGTACTGCAGTCTCTCCAACGGTGCCAGATCGACTACCGGTACATTGAGGTGTTGAAGTGTTTGTACAGAAACGCCACCATGTCAGTCCGTCTTCAGGATCAGACCTCGAAACCAATTTTTCTCCAGCGTGGCGTGAGACAGGGAGATGTCATTTCTCCGCAACTGTTCACTGCTGCGCTGGAGGATGTATTCAAGGTTCTGGACTGGAGGGGCCTAGGCATCAATGTTAATGGCGAGTACATCACTCACCTTCGGTTTGCCGACGATATAGTGGTCATGGCTGAGACCATGGAGAGCCTCAATACAATGCTCGATGACCTCAGTAGAGCTTCCGAAAGAGTGGGTCTGAAAATGAACATGGACAAAACCAAGGTGATGTTGAATGCCCATGTTACACCCACTCCTATCAAGGTTGGAGACTCTACACTCGAAGTTGTGGACGACTATGTCTACCTGGGACAAACGATCCAGTTGGGTAGGGCCAACTTCGAGAGAGAGATCAACCGTCGAATCCGACTCGGCTGGGCAGCGTTCGGGAAGTTGCGCGGTGTCTTCTCGTCCAACTTACCACAGTGTCTCAAGACAAAAGTCTATGACCAGTGTGTGTTGCCAGTGATGACATATGGCTCTGAGACGTGGTCGCTCACAATGGGCCTCATCAGAAAGCTTACTGTCACTCAAAGGGCAATGGAAAGGGCTATGCTCGGCGTTTCCTTGCGTGATCGAATCAGAAATGTAGAGATCCGTAAGAGAACCAATGTTACCGACATAGCTCGAAGAATTGCCAAACTTAAGTGGCAGTGGGCAGGGCACATTGCTCGCAGAACGGATGGCCGATGGGGCAGGAAGGTTCTGGAGTGGCGACCGCGAACCGGAAGACGTTGCGTTGGAAGGCCTCCCACCAGGTGGACCGATGACCTGGTGAAGGTTGCGGGGATCCGTTGGATGCGAGACGCACGGGACCGGTCAATGTGGCGACGCTTGGGGGAGGCCTATGTCCAGCAGTGGACGTCTTTCGGCTGATATGATGATGATGATGATCTTTCGTTGGAGGTCCTTAATAAATAAATAAATCACATATGCGTTGCTTTATATACTTTTACCGTGGCTAAGAAAATTAAAGTGCTTATGGGTCGAGTTGCACCGCATTGCATCCATGTGAGCATACTTACAATTTTACTTATTAAAAATCGCTTATCTATGTGATATAAATTTAATTGCATCGCGCCATCAGAAAATCGCGGCATCCCTTACTGGGATAAAACTCAGCCTATGACAATCGGATATACTGTAGCTTTTTCTCAGTGAAAGAAAGTAATCAGATTAGCTCTACAAAACTTCTGGAAAATTAGCTTTTACAAACAAACAAACAATTTCACCGCCGTATAATATATTTCTTTTGTTGTTTTCTAACAAATTAATTGTTGTATATCTACTACCTACAATTGTATTAATTGTCGTTATGAAGGACAAGTTTATTATTTAAAAGACTCACGTATATAGTGATACGATCGAATACATTTCTTGCTTTATGTAAATAACTATACATTTCAAAGTGTTAGTCATCACAACTGGCGACCTACCTATCCATTTCTTAGGAAACACTCTTATAAATATCATCACGCCTTCATCTTCTCCGAGTTGCCAGCTTGTCGGTTTATATCGGTTCCGCCTAGCCCGTTCAATCATCGGACTACCAGACGTACGGCGTTGCGCCATCAGAGGCCTTGGTGCGAGTTTTTACTCACGCTCACTCGTGAAACGTAAACGTCAATTTGTATTGAAACTGGATAAGCGCCGTCTGGGGACGGTAAGGAGAAACCTCTTTTATTGAATAAATTTTGACATAAAAGATCGTTTACGTTAACGCGATTGAGCGTGAATAAAAACTCGCACTAAGGCCTCAGTACATGGTGTAAATCCCACCCATACGCTCTAAACGTTTTGGGAATCCTTGTATTATGCGTACAGCTAAGGAGTGGAATTCCCTGCCGGAGTCTGTGTCCCGATAACAACAAACTAGGGGTTTTTAAATCAAGAATGAATGGGTTTTTCTAGGCAAGCGTGCTTCACCGTCGACTACATCATCGCTTACCATCAAAAAGTGGTCAAACGCGACCCTAAAGACTATAAAAAAGAGGTAAATGATAAATTTATCTATTCTAACATCTCGTCAGTTATAATCAGTCTAAGTTTCTGAGTCAAAGTCTGAACTTTGACTCAGAAATGCCAGATGAATAATATTAATAACCCGTTTCCCTACCTGGGGATCAAACGCTGGTCTTCATGCTCTATACTTGTGTATGTGAAGACCGTTAGACTTACAAGTTATTATAATCTCATTCCCGGATTAAGTTGAGTATTTGCCAAACTACTCTACTGAAAACCTTTTAAACTTTGAAACTATTAAAGTGGGTTTTTAACCGACTTACCAAAAAGGAGGAGGTTCTATGTTCGACTTCTTGTATGTTTTTTTTTTTTTTTTTTTTTTTTTATGTATGTTCACCGATATCTCCGCCAATTGTGGACTGATTTTAAAAATTCTTTTTTTGTTTGAAAGTACATGTTCCGAAATTGGTCCCATTTTAATTTGTTAAAGATCTGATGAAGAACTTCGGAGATATACAACAGAACTCTTCAATAAATAACGGCAAATCATTCGGGATTGCTTCAATCGCATGTCTGTTTATTGTTTATACCATTTCATAACATAACATCACGCCAGTATACTGAAAGGGGTACGCAGAACTCTAATTTCACCGGTTATGTTCAAGTTTCATGTTTTTCGGGTAATCCGTTCTGACGTAATAGGTACTTACTAAACAACTTGCCTATTAGGTAGGTAAAACTAAAAAGGGAAAAATAAAAAACTTTTTTGCAAAAAAATACTACCGACTTCCAAATGAAAAACTACAAAGTGAAAAATAACTTTATTTTTGGAAGTCGGTGTCCATATCGCAAATAATTGGTATCTACGAAAGACACCGACTTCCAAAAATAAAGTTATTTTTCACTTTGTAGTTTTTCATTTGGAAGTCGGTAGTATTTTTTTGCAAAAAAGTTTTTTATGTTATATATTAAGCCAATTCTGAAACCGGCCATTGGTCTTAATATTAGCATGACCAACAATATAATATACCAATCGACTATAAGCAATAAAACCGAAGCACCCCATGCTAGTATATAAAATAAATAAACCAACAGGCATACACGGTTTCCTAATTAAGCCATCCGTCTTCGCATGCACTCCATACGCCGTACATAATATTATGTTTGTACATTATATACCCGTATGAATGTTCAGGTCTCCGCCTGCCAAGAGAGCGCAGAGAAAAGTGTAGGGTTGTCAGTTGTTAGGCTACTTCTTAACTTGAATATTTTGATTTAAGTGCAGTAAAAATTGAAGTTCGTTCTGCCATAAGGTAAGTTAATATTGCATTGAAGATCAATCAAATGAAAGCTTTCTTTCAGGCCGATGATTATGTTTAAAGATCTTCTCTAAATCTCGGTGTGCGACTCCTAATCGCACCATAAGAGTTCCGTACAAAAAGCTACATTCACCAAAATAATTAGGCAAGGTTACTGAAGATCATTAACTATGAAAGTACACACACTCATACAGGACAATGCTATAACGAAAAGATACACTGGATTATGGGAGAAAATTAACTTTTTCTTGGGAAAACTGTTGTCCCCATACACTCGGTTAGTTTACGCATTGCAATTTATTTTATTTTATTAATTATCCATTTTTGTTTGGATTATTTTAATCAGCATTTGTTAATAAGTAAGTAGAAATAATTAATTCGATTATTTTAATCAGCATTTATTAATAAGTAAGTAGAAATAATTAATAGCTTGTGAGAAACAAATTATCGCAGTTTATCTTCACTTGCAATTATTTTCTTGTAAATATTTTTGTCTGGCAACCCTGTCCGAGTGGGATAACGAACTGGCCCGTTACAGTGTTGCATAAAATACCCTTAAAGTATAACGAAGATATGAGGATAAGGGCTTTTCTCGAGAACAAGTTGAAATTCACACTTTGTTCGCTGGAAGTATTGTAGATTCAAATAGTATCTTATTGTTTGCCTTAAAAATGTCTTGAGATTTTATTTGTTTACAATATCATGCATAAAATGTATTTGCATGCATGGTGAAATGTGACTGACACCAAAATACATGTAATATATTTTTACCACATTTTTTATGAACATTAAGAAACCTATTTACTCACCACCACATTAAGTACTGTGTATAAAATTTATTTTTAAAAGTAGGGCAGTGATTTAATGAAGTCTTTTCCCTCCTCATCTAATTTAGCTGAAGCTCTTCATACTAAAAAAAATGAATTGCTTATTTTCCAACTTACCCAGAGAGAGGGGTACTGTTTCTAAGCATGACTATTTGGTAGCTTGCCAGATGTATGTAGCTTCTTTAGTAAGTTACGAGTAGGTACTAAGACCGGTGAATAGGGCAACATCAAGACAAAATTTATTACAACACCAGTTTATTGCAACATAACGTCCAGCCTGCATTTCCCGTAACACTTTGTTAGTGCTTTAAGCATACGACCCACATTTTACAAGTACCTAACGGTTTAAGGATTCATTTTTTTTTTTTATACTGGGTTTGCTCTTGACTCTAGTCTAGATCAGAGGTGACAGAGACAGAGTCTACGATGGAGTGAGCTTACCCAGAAGAAGCCTGTTCACTCTAACTTTGAAGATTTAAAACTTAGAACTTAAATACAAACATAAGTAGATAAACTATAACAACCACCATTATACTCCGAACAAAAACAAACCATGTCCAAAGACCATTTATTACATTACCATAATGATGTACAGAGCACATAGTCATCATTATCCTAATGATAACATGCCAAGCAGTGTGGCACATGTAATTTGTAACTCAATATATTTACCGCTAGGGGGCTCTCGTCAATCGAACCCGGCAATTAAGTACAGGACGGTCAGGGTGGCACAGAACACGGAATGACTAGAGATACCAATCATCATAATCATTTCAGCCGAAAGACGTCCACTGCTGGACATAGGTCTCCTACAATATCACCACATCGATCGGTCCTGTGCGTCTCGTAACCAGCCGATGCCCGCAACCTTAATCAGGTCATCGATCCACCAATGACAAATGAGATGCCATTGCGAAAAATAAAATCAATCAATCTTCTTAGCTTTTTTAAAGGAAAGTGAACCGGATGAAGCTGAATACCACAATGTTACACAAAAATATTGCCTATCTAACCTCGACGACTCAGTAACTGGGTAATACTATACCCCTTGACACTTGGCAATAATAGTGTCTGATTTTGTGGCTTCATCCGGAAGAGTGTCAATTTTAAAGTGATGGTTCACCACATAGACCTAACTCCTTATTTTGATTGCTATTAATAATCATGGCCGTACAATTGCCTTAAGCAGAAGTTTCTGCTGTTATAGCCATAATCAGAGTTGTCACGGGTGGTAAATTTCTATGAGTAAACCGTGGCAGACACTGACACTTGACACTGACTGACCTTGGTTTGTATGGTAAGATTTGACAATGCGGTCTCTAACTGTTTCGTCGCTCTGTGGCGTGTTGCTAGCACCTATTATGATAGTATTGTGGTTCGAATTGAGGAAAGACGTTAACCTTTACCCTATTGTAAGTTTTAGGGTTATTCTTTTCCCTTGAATGTCAATGGTAAGAACGCTGTTCCGTTCTTCAATTTATTCTGTTCATTTGTATTACAGGTAGGTACGTCCATATTCAGTTTACCTGGGACTTTCAATAGCAATTTGGTGTGGTTCGTGCTGAGTTTCTAAAAGGCTTCTAATATATATATACCTATTTCAGTTTGAGGAGTTGGGGTGGATCAAATATCCAATTTTCCCAACCGTACCTAAAATACATATGCGCTTAGACGCAGAGTTGCAGACAGCAGCCCGAATTTCGAAGGATGGATGTTTGTTACTGTTTCACGCAAAAACAACTAAACATATTCAGATGAAACTTTACAGAAATATAGCGTATACATCTGTATAACACATATGCTATCATTTATAAAGATATTGATAGAAATACTAATACCACGAGGGCGGAGCCGTGGGCGGCTTCTAGTCATCAGTAATTGACTTATGTTGAAGCTGTAAATATTGAAAGGTCCACTTTCAGCCGACACAAGAGTTATAATGCGCCTTATTTGTCTGCAGAGACAATGTTATGCAAGCGGGTACAATGCGGCGTAATAAAATACTGCGTTTTATGCGGAGGATAAATTAAAATAAATGTCAAGGCGTAACTTGTGCATTTTTACACTGTAGAACTAGCATTATACCTATCACTAGGTTTTTCCCGTTGCCTATGCCCAGGGTTGATCTTATTAATGGGTACGTTCTGCAAAAAATAGCTTTCGAAAGCAAACGTACGTCAAATTGTCAATTGTCATTTTAAACAGTTATTTACATGAATCTTCTGTGTTTTCATTTAGTTTATTAGTACGAATGTACCGACGGATGATCGACGGTATAATACTCACAACGGATCTTTGTGGCTCTGAATTGGCTGCAAGAGGCTGCGCACTAGCTATTTTTGTGTCAATATTGAAAGTGAAAATAGCATTGTATAACTGTCTCTTTCACTCGCATACGTTTGTCGCACCATCCTATCTCGTTTACTCTATGCAGTTTATCTGTTTCGTGCGCAATAGTTGACAGAACCAACTTCAGAGCCACAAAGATCCGTTGTGAGTATTATATTTTGTATTTTAAATACATTCGAGCTAGTAATTTGTATTTTAGTTAAAGTAAAGCATATATTTTGCCCAGCTCTGTCTATGCCACAGGTTCCCTAATCTTTTGGTATAAATATCCTATGACACTCAGATGATCACTCCTATTATAGTGTGGCTTTTTATTTGAGGAAGAAGTTATTCGGAATGGTATACCGAAGTTTAACTTTTTATAGATAGTTTAACTCATCATTGCGCGCGACGCCATGTGTGCGTATGCTGTGCGAACGCTTGTAAATACACAGCTTTAATTTGTTTGTCAGTGACGCGGCAATGCAAACAACCCACACACAGACCGCCGCGCGCAAAGATGACTTTAACTATCTATACAAACAAAAATTTTAACTCTATATTATGATATGAGCTTCAGATATAATGGATTTTCAATGTTCGATATTTTCAGAAAAATATCAAAAGGAGAGTGAAACCATTATGAATCTTGCATCGTTAAGTCTGTCAGTCACAGGCGGTGTTCCCCAAAACAACTTAGCTCTTCTACCCAATTGAAATTCCAGGCAAAGAAAATAATTCGATACAAAATATAATAACTCACTGACCATATGACTATAAAAAACGTCAAAAAGATTTGGATCTCACTTTATGTAGGTAGAGTAAACATCCATAAACTCACGCCTTTTTCCCATTGAGGTAGGCAGAAACTACAGAACGCCTGCTAATATTAAACATATTCCTTTTGCTTCGTTTCGTTCATACATATAATCATACACGCACGCCGGTTCAAGTAGTTACAGTATTTTTTTATATTATTTTAGATAGGCTCGCAATTGACCACTATCTCACCTGATGGTAAGCGATGATGTTTTCGACGGTGTAGTACACTTGCCTAGTCTATAACTGACGAGTTGTTAGTATAGATAAGTATTATCATTTACCTCTTTTTTATAGTCTTTAGGATCGCGCTTGTCCACTATTTGATAGTAAGCGATGATGTGGTCGACGGTGAAGCACGCTTGCCTTGAAAAACCTATTCATTCTTGATTGAAAAACCCCTTGTTTGTTGTTATCGGGAAACACAGACTCCTGCAGGGAATTCCACTCCTTAGCCGTACGCATAATAAAAGTGTTCCCAAAACGTTTAGTGCGTAAAATATCGCACTATCATTGAATTATAAGCCACCATTTTATCTCTATATCAATCAACAGAATAAAACACAGTAAAATCTATTGTAATCACTAACAGTTAGGTTCAATATCGCCTGTCATTAAACTCACCCTAAAAGGATGAGCAGCCTGACCATAATTACGGGTTGACCGGGTCATCACTGATAAGATGCAAATTATTTCCGGGTATGTTGAAAATAGGCCTAATAGGGAAGGTACGTTTACCAAACTTTTATTACTTCACCAAGTAGACAGTGGCACAAAGGTAACACACGTAAGGAAAGATTATTTTTGTTCTTTTAATGAAATATTTAGTATCTTTACTACTTCGCGAAGAAGCGAGTATATATATTTAAACTCAGGGGTACCGTGAATGAGGGGACTAATATATTGTATAATAGCTCCATTCCGCATTAGCACTGACACGGTTGGCGTAGTGGTTGAGTGATCGGCTGCACTGCGTGTCGCGGGTTCGATGCCCGCAGGGAACAAATAATTGAATGGCCGACAGTTATTTGTTCCGGATCTGGGTGTCTAGTGTATGTGAGTTAAAATTTCTGTAAACGCACTCACGATACAGGAAGAAATTAGTGTGGGGCAAATTTTCTTTTTAAATAACAATAATATCCGTTTATTGCAGGCAAAACAACCATGTACAAATAACAATAAGAGATAAAAAAATGTAAAACCACAATAAAATTTACACATATGAATAATAAATTTCCCTAATTTGATATTCTCTGCAATTGACACGCAATTCATCATTTTGCTTTTAAATACAATCGATGATACCCACTATTTTGTGTTTCAAAATAGTGGTTATGGCAAATTCTGTATTAACCGAACAGTGCACTCCATAGACTGAAGGTACAGAGATCTAAAAGATTATTTTTATCAGCCTGAGCTGTCTTATTTCTGGGCATGGGACTCTCCCAATCCTTCCATTTCTTTCGGTGTTGTGCTTCATCTGAATTTTCGACGAAGCCATCTAAAACGTCCCGCCATCTGGTCCTCGAACTGCCGCGACCCTGTCTAGCGATAAACCTCACAACAAATTTTTCCATGAAATAAGATTCTTGTCAAATGCATTATTAGAATATAATAATTATTCAGCGATAACCGCACCATATTTAAGTAAACACCCTCCCATCGATTTCCATTGGCAATTCTTCTCACGACTCAAGTAAAAGCGTAGGTATAAATAAATAAATGAAGCTTGATCTGGTCACGGCCGATGGCAAATTGCTAGCAATTATGTGGAAACGAGGTTAAAAAGCGGTATGCTTGTAGAAACTAGGGGATCCGACACTAATTGAAGCTAGACTAACTTATCTATTGTGTGGTAAAGTTTTATATGGAGAAGATTGAGGTGCCTCGGTGGAGAAAACTTGATGGAATACTAACTCAACGCATTTTACCTACCACAAATAGGAATTCTTGTATATAATATTGCAGTTATAATATAATATTTTAGTTATAGTTTTCATATAAGCACTATTTATACCGTTGTTTTAATTATACTACTGCACCTAATGTACCTTTTTGTTGAACGTTCTTACTTTTTAATAAATTATTCTTATTCTTATTTTAAATTAATTATAAATTATTTAAATTAAAATAAAGTAAAAATTATAAACACTTATTAAATAAAATGATGTAAGTCATAAATATGACAGTCATGTATTCACGTTCATGTTTACAAATCTGTTTCTTTTTTTATATTTCATTTTGCAATCTGTTCCTGAAACATTCAACAAACGTTTAAGAAAGTAATATTTGGCTTTGAGGGTAAGAAGTCCAGTGACATACGCCCTAATTATATTTTCTGGATCTCCCCACAGGTCAGCAGGAGTTATTCTTTATAGTCGACTGCGGGAGGGTAAAAAGCCTGCCAGCGGTGCCAGACGAAGTTTTGATCGGTTTTCTATAATTTTTGTTTGTCCCACCTGCAGCATCTCATAATATTTAATGAATTAATTATATCTAGTACTTGTTTTTATTTTATCAGATGATAATTTATTTTATTAATAAAAAATTTAATTGAATTAGGTATCAGTAAACAAACAGTAAAAATTAAAAAATATAATTTTATTATCATCAAACCTAATAATTTTATTATCAAAAGCTAGGTAAGTAAGGTTAATATTGCAAAAAAACTTTTTGAAAAAAAAATACAACCGACTTCCAATAACTTCAATTTCTTATTTTTGTGACATCGACTTTCGAAATTGTAGTTATTTTTCAGTTTGTTGTGTTTTTATTTGGAAGTCGGTTGTGTTTTTGTTTCATAAATTTGATTGCCAGAATTCTAGCCATTCTATTATATTATTATTATTATTAAAGGATCTTTATGGGCAGCTAAGGCTGCTGTGTCATCAGCAAAGCTGCCCATGACAACTCCTTCCGTCATTGGAAGATCTGAAGTAAAGAGCAGATACAACGCTATCTTGGGGCATTCCTGTATAGATCTTGTGGAGGTTTATAGAAGTAACTGTCTTCAAGATATGACTTAAGGAAGATGAAGTAGTTTTTCGGGAGATCCGTTTTTATTTTACAAAGCAAACCTTCATGCCAGATTCTGTTGAAGGCCTGAGATATGTCCAGGAAGGTGAGCGGCCTTCAACAATACTTCTTATTTTCGTAAGCGTTGTGGATATTTTCAAACAATCGATGGACCTGTTCTATGGTGCCATGCTTCTGCCTAAAACTGAATTGATGGTCAGGCATTATTTTGGCCTCTGCTATCACTGAGGTTAGTCTCTTTAAGAAAAGGGTTTCCATGACTTTGGACAGAATGGGAGGCAGGCTGATTGGCCTTTACGATGAGACTTCTACAGGAGTTTTGCACGGTTTAAGGATCGTTAAGATTTGTGCAACTTTCCATTGCCGTGGGAAGATACCTCTTTTCAAGATACAGTTAAACAATTGTGTCAAAAAAAAGACTGCCGTTCCTGGTAGCTCGCATACAATTTTGGCTGTGATTAGGTCATATCCTCATTTCGATTAACGTGTTTTATGACAGCAGCGATCTCTGCTTTCTTATTTTTTTTTTTGATTGGCAGTTCAAGCTGGAGATGTTGAAGAATTTGAGAAGCTTCTTGTAGTGGGTTTGGACAGGCTTCGGTACGAATACGTCATCTAAGTGAGAAGCAAATGCTTCTGCTTTTCGGACTACCATCCTTTTTGCGTTTTTGAAAGAATTAGAATGACATATGAAATACCATAGTTTGAATTGTATATAATAGAATATAATAGGAAACTTTCATGCCGGTAGTACCGTGAGGCCATTTTCAACTTTTATGCGGATGCAGCCGCTGGCAAAAGCAGTGAGACCATATTCTTCTGTTTATGAATGGCAGATAACCTAATTATTATCAATCAAGCTTCTTTTAAAGTGAACACATAGACCTAAGTACTTCACTTGAGTCCAACTGATAGTTCTACATAAAATACTCAATTATAGAAATGCAGTGTGTGTAACAGAATTTCTATGGTTTCGCCGATTTGAATGGTACCTTCAACAGTTAATCCTTGGTCGACTGTAGAATAATAACGGATAGTAGATTACATTGAAAGTTATCAATGTTTTATCAGATCAGCTAGGCAGTCGCTCCAATTAAAATACTTGTATTCAGCTGCAGCTTGCTAGACTAGAATTTGACCCCAAAATAATTGGGCATGTCTAGGCATATGATGACGCTTTTAACAGTAATTTTAGACTAATACAAGCCAGCCTTTGAGCTGTTTGTGAAAGCCAGGACTGTTTTTTGCGTTATTTATTTTTAAACCCAAATTATGTGGATGCATTTTGTTTTTAGACCTTTATTAGTTTTTATTTTATTTTTTATTATTGATAGGCTTGCGCTTAACAACTATTTCACCTGATGGTAAGCGATGATATGGTCGACGATGAAGCACGCTTGCCTAGAAAACACCTATTCACTCTTGACTTAAAGACTCCCATGTTGTAGCTATCAGCTATCTATTCCACTCCTTTGCTATACACATAATAAAAGTATTCCCAAAACGTTTGGTGGCTATGGGTGGAATGTCCACCATGTACCGATGACGCATCTCCATACGTCTTGTTGTTCGACCAACGCACACTCCCCGAAATGTAAGCGATAAAAACCGACATGCTGGCAACTCGGCGCCGATGTTCAAGCCTCTGGAGCCTAGACTCGTACCTCATTGCCGTTGAGCCTCTTGGTGATGAGTCGTCGTTTTTCGATCGACTCAAGTGCATCTAGCTGGTAGTGCATTCGCTTTTATTTGTACCTACATTGTGTGTATCTGTGCGTGCCAAACAAACTAGTTTTCTTTCTTTCTTTACTTTTACTTGGCAGATCCTTCGCAGAGATGAGAGCAGTACTCCATGCATGATCGAACTTGAGCGTGATAGCAGTTAAGCAACTATTCTAGCGTTAAGTACCGTCTCACCTTCGCGAGGATCCCCAACGAATGGACCAAAGTCGTATGTCGTAAGGGTCGATGTCAACGTAACCCCAAGAAGCTCAATATGGTCCGTTATCGGCACGTTCACACTTCGGAAAGAAGGAGCCGGATGGAATTGGCTCCTTTTAGCGGAAAAAAGACACGCCTGGATCCTAGCAGCATTTAACCTGACCAGATTGGCATCGACCCAATCGGAGACTGCCTTCAAGGACAGATTCAAGCGCCCAACCATGGCCTTCTGGAGAGACCGGATCTGAGGCCCAGTAACGTGCGCGTCGGCAACGTATCTCGCAGCAACAGTGCTGTCGTCTGCATACCCAAAGGTGCCGACCGGGTTTTAGCAGATCGTTTATGTGCAGCAAGAACAATGTTTCTGAGTGTACCGACCCCTGAGGGACCCTGACATTAATATCCAGTTGGTCAGACGAGCGCCATCAATAACCACTCGAATGGACCGGTCCCCTTAGGAAGTCTGCTATCCAATCGCATAGACCACTGGGCAGACCGAATGAAAAAAGCTTACCAATAAGGCTTTCATGCCAGACCCTGTCAAAAGCCTTCGAGAAGTCGAGGGAGACGGCAATCGCTTTCCCGTGCCGTTCGATAGCCTCACTCCTGATATGAATGGCATACGCTAGAAGATCCCTTGTTGACCAATTTTGTCGGAAGCTATATTGGTAGTCACTGAGGATGTCGCTAGCTTCTAGGTATAGCTAGGAGCTTAAAGTTGAGCACTCGTTCTATACTCTTGCAGTTTATTGTCTCTTGCGATCTATTGTCTTTATTAGGCCAAAAAGCGTCTAGCGTTTTTATTTTTTTTTAAATTGGTTTAAATGACGTTCATGAAAGTCAAAACCAAATCTTTAACAAAACCACAGTCCTTTAAAAGAAAATAAAGTTAGTATCTATCTCCCTTGTTAAGTACCTACTTGTGTTTTTAATTTTATTCAGAGAGCATTCTGAAAGTCTTTTATAACTGTAAGTAGGAGAAGAGTTTGCTTCTCTTAATTTTTGCTTCTTGTACTGACAATCTTGTTCGTTAGTAGTTAGTTTAAGATGAAGTTTCTTTGTATGGCTGAGATTAATTTGTATGTAATTAGAGACTTCAACATCGGCGTAATTTATAAAAATGAATTGTGTGATAAAAATGTGTCGGTAGCTAAAGAAGTTAAAATGTTTGAAGAGATAGATATACAGTGTGAAAATTTGTGTTCCAATAAACAATTTTTATGTTTAAGATGTAGTTTAAACGACTTCTGACCCATCTGGGGGGCATAAGACATTAAGTCAAGTAAGTAAACATGGCTATACAACATATTAAATTCTAGCTATTTCATCCTTGCAATAAGCGTAATGAACATTCACATAGATATTGTTCCTATCAAATGAAACCACAGTGCATTAAATACCACATTCAATTCACATATTACAAACAGTATTTCCGCATTCAATTCAAATATTACTGACAAAAATATAAAAAGAAGTGCCAGTATATGCAACACATAATGAAAGACACAATTTCCAATCACAGTCCTCTGAATAGCACAATGCCCGATAATTGTCCTGCATACAGCACAAGAGAATGGAACTTTTTATAGCACAATATAATGACATTTAATGACCAGTTTATTTGTTACTCTCTACTCGTATCAGCTCGTTTGCATCAGCTGATCAAAATGGCCGCCGTCCGACGTACGAAGTACTAATTGATCACTGCAATTAATGATTGACGAGTAATAACGTTAACATTACGCTTCGCATTCTGATAGGAAATCGGTGTTATTATTATGATATACTGCTGCCATTTACTTGACTGCGACGAGATCCGAAATGAGGAGGTGAGATCAAAAAATGATAGCTACAAACTTAAGGTCTTAAAGTCAAGGGTGAATAGGTTACTTCTAGGCAAGTCTGTTTCACCGTCGCGTCGACTAAATTATCGCTTACCGTAAGGTAAGATAGTGATCAAACGCGAACCCATCAATAATAAAAAAAACCGGCCAAGTGCTAGTCTTACTCGCGCACAGAGAGTTCCGTATAAACAGCTACATTCATCAAAATAAATTGGTAACATTACTAACGTTAATAAACAATGAAAGCACCGATCATTGCTCTAACGAAGGGACAAAATTAACTTTGCCATTCGAAAACTGTTGTCCCCATATATCAATATACATTTTTTTTTACTTTTCCAAGTATTATTCAGAATTAAATATTTGGCTGGCGGAAGGACGGGGCGAGTCTAAAAATAATTGCAATTTAAAGCTTAAGTTTACGCAAACGAAAAATAGATTTCACAGAACCGTAATATTTTTGAATGCCCTATCCAACGATACGCCCACCATAGGATTGATGAAAAAAAAACATACCCACTTTACGTGTACAAGAGGAACATTAAAAAAAAAGGATTTTATTTTGCCACTTTGTAGGCTTCATTAATATGTATATCCATGCCAAATTATAGCTTTCAAGTACTAAAGAGTCTCTGAACTAAGCTGCGGATGGACAGACGGACATTGCGAAACTATAAGGTTTCCTTGTTGACAACGGAACCCCAAAGGGATATCTTTTTTATGGTAACAATAGACCCGCCCCGATTTCGCACGGGACCAATAATTATAGGGACATATAATTAGAAACCTATCTCGTGTATAGTTCTTTCTATTAGTGAAAACCGTATCAATAACCATCCAGCCATGGTTTAGAAACAAGTAAGCAGAGAAACAGACAGAGCCAGATAGCGACTTAGTTTTATACTATTTATAGAATAGAAGTTTGGTGGCTACCTAAAGTCCGATAACCAGATTTAGGTACTAATTATGGCTATCGCGTTACTGGGTTCTGGAGGTCAGAGCAGCATTTGCTTGATGTAAAATACTGGAAATAAATTACATCCAGTTAGACTGAAACCTCAACATAGTTGAAAAAGGCTACGTGATAGCGTGATTCACTGTCGACCACATCGCTTCGCTTACCATTAGAGGCCATAGACAAGTGACATTCTATCATCGAAAGCGTTGCGATAGCGATTGTCAAAAAGGCAAAATTGTATGGGATTGATAAGCGATATCAAAAAATCACGTGATCAAACCCTTACACTTTGACATTTCGACTATCGCCTTCGCTGGACATCAAAAGTCACTTGTCTAGAGCCTGTGGTGTGATAGTGGTCAAGCGCGAGCCTATAGACTGTAAAAAGCATATTAATTGATTGACTTTATTGGTGGCAAATAAGACTGTCTGTCTATGATCATCACACCACCACCACACACACCACCACCAGCCTCTCTGTGAGGGGGAATGGGCCTTAATCCACCACGCGGGCCCAGTTCGGGTTGGTTGCTGTCACACCACTTCGAATTGTTGAATCTTGGACATGCCGGACGGTTTTCTCTCGATGTTATCCTTCGCCGTCTTAAGAGCATCAGCTGCAAGCGTAAATAGGTATTTCTTATTTTTCTATTTTTGCTACCTGGAGTCTGATGTGTTAGCAACGCAGCACGTACAACGTTACAGTAGTGGTGATGAAATAATTTACACAAAGCGCCTGCCTGGATTCAAACCCACGACCTAAGACACGTAAGTCGGCGACGTTACCACTGGACCACCACTGCTCTATATCTATAATCATCTGCAGAACTAGAATGACAAAGGTATCATTTTCTCAGAAACGAAGTTCAAATGTCTCGTGTGTCTGTTTACATACCAATCAAATCCGATCACATAAAAAAACGCTTACTGACAGAAATATCTATCATCGTATTACTTTCCCAGAAGAGTTCCTATACAAATATACAAAGGGCTATACACCTAACTATGTAGAGGTTCAGAGAACATGGATAATGGAATCGCGAGTGGGATTAAAGGATATACCTGTTATGATGGGTTTGCAACTCAGATCCATCTTGCTGAAATACACACAGTATGTAGTTATGTACGTCTCGTATTTCGTGTCAACGTTACCAAAAAAAAGACTTCTAAAATTCAAAATAATATAAGCCGGTTTTGCTACACCGACACTAAAAAATTAAATCGTGGTTTGGTTATTAAATAGTGCGTAGTTAATAGTTGTTACTGTGTGAGGAGTGATAGGAAAGAAAAGGGAGTCGGTGATACCGTGACGGGGAACAGGACGGTATGGACGAAGAAAACGTGTTGCGCCGACCCCAAGTGACATGGGATAAGGACGGGAAGATGATGATAATGATGGGTCCTGAATATAATCAAGTGGTAAGGATTTTTTCTATTGTGACCTGACCCACACAAGGTGTCCCATTGTTGAGAAAAACTGGAGTAACTGGAAAATAGGTACAGAGATTGCAGTGTTTTATTTATTACCGTTTTCCTTATTTCCGTAGTCCTATATGGAACATTTCGTTGACTATATTCGTTTATTCACTTGTTTCTTGAAAACAAAGTCGTTCTTCAAGACCCTGAAATATTAAGAAGCCGGCACGAAACGGATTGAAATTATTCACGGACCTAAACAGCAGTACGCTGCGATGAAGTGGGGTTCGAATTCCGGTTCGATACAAACCAATATAAATTGGCGAATATCTTAAAATTCATCCAATTAAAATATATATTTTTAACAAGAGGGACCGATTTGTGAATAAAATGGTTTTTCCGCATAACGATCCTTATATTTTTTTTGTGAAATGTCCCTTTTTCCAGTTAACCACGGTAGGCCGTTGTCGGGTCACGGGACAATGGCTTCTTGGAGGAACGTAAGTGGGTACTCGAATCTGGGACCTTCCGAGAATACACGTAGGCACATATAGTATTTACAAGATATCGCAGCGATTTTCGTAGAATAAACGCTAGCAAAGTTTCAAAAAATGGTTACACAGTTTAAATATGAACTTCAAAGTATGTTTTCAGGTCATTAATTTAAAAGCAATTAATCCTGAAACATCAAAGACCACTTAAAACTAAAATTCACTTACCCGTGTCAAAAATTCCAACTCAACACCAACCAATAAAATGTTCACTCTACAAAATAAAACTGACAAGTCCTTTAATGCCTTAACACGGAGAAAATTCGACAAAATAAATTTGATTCCGATAAATATTTGTTCAACGTTTGAACAAATGTACTAGGGTCACAGAAGCACAGAAGATGTTATAAACTCGACGGTATATATCAGTTCATACTCGAGAACTGTGGGACGCGTAACCGTAGACGTCCGTAGCCGAGCGAGTTCGTAGCGCCACTGCTACGCCGCGTAGGCTGCTACGAGCTGGCTGACTGGTATCAAGTAGATATGGACAGAAGGCTCGCTCTTGACAGCGCATGATAAGAAATGCTAGTACTCCGTACGTAGAACCGGTGAATTAATGGAACTAACTAGAAACTTCTTCACATCAGGTTATTTTCTAATAATAAATATTTATTTCAGATACAAGTCCATTCAACACGAATTTTAATAGTAACTTTATTAAGACTTATCACCAAAAATGGGGTAAATAACGGCACATACATGTAATTGAAAAAGTTTCTCGACGGTGTCTTCGAGTGGGGTTCGTAGCAAATTCATAACCAAAGAAGTTAAGCCGCAATTGCTAAGGTCAGACTGTAGATTAGGGTACTCAGTGTCTAGCAAGCAGTGTAATGTAAAAAAATGTTTAGCATTACCTAGAAAATTTACAAGTCCTGTCGTACTGTATGGATCAGAATGTTGGGCTGTGAAAAAGATAGATGAAGAGAGATTGCATGTAGCAGAGATGAGAATGTTGAGACGGATGTCCGGAGTGACGAGAATGGATAAAGTGGGAAATGAGTATATTAGAGGTAGTTTGACAGGGGCGCCAATTACAGAAAAGTTGAAAGGAAACCGTTTGTCCTGGTATGGTCATCTGATGAGGAGAGATGAAACGCATGTTACTAAAAGAGTTATGAACATAAATGTGGATGGATGGAGAGGGAGTGGACGGTCAAGAAAAGATGGATGGACTATGTGAGGAGTGATATGAAGGAAAATGGAGTCACTGATAGCGTGACGGGAGACAGAACGGTATGGAAGAAGAAAACGTGTTGCACCGACCCCAAATAACATGGGCAGGAAGACGTACCTACAGTACGTCCCAATAAATTTGTCATAGTTTGCGGAGTTTAATGTTTGAGTTTGTGGTTTGCAGCGTAGTTAAAAGTGAAGACGTTGCAACAAATCCTTTCAAAACGAGAGGCGTTGGTAATCATTCAAAAAGGCTCTAAATCTTGAACTGTTAGTGATATTTTTTATTGTGCAAAGATACTTCAAACAATAAATATAATCTTCTGAACCCCATGCAAAGTCACGCAGATTATTAAGCACTTTTTACTAACAAATTATTCTGCTCTTATTATTTCAAGAGCCCTCCAAGAATAATATTGTGTTTCAATTTTGATTAATTCCAGCCATTAAGTCTTGGAGCAATTTATTAATTATTTAATTGTCTCCGAGAACTATTTGCTGAATATTGAAATACTAAGATAAGGTCAAACACTCAGATATTGTGTTTCGTAATAATATTAATTAAATCTTCTCCAATTAATCTGAGGGGCTGTGGAATTAGCATATTATTGTTTTAGGTACTTGCTTTGTTCTCGTCAAGTTGGTGTTAGTGGACTTCTTTACAAACACAATTTTAATGACCGAGAAGAAATAGTCGATGATTCTCTCGTCAGAAATCACCATCGTTATTTCAGCCATAAGACGTCATCTGTTGGACCCAGGCACAACTCCTGTAATTGGCTACACCGAGTATTGTACTGTACCTATCTTTGGCCAGTGCGTGATCACAAGCCATCGGTTGAAACCTACCACGAGATTAGCTCCACCGAGGACCACACGAAACCGACCCCCAATCGTCGCCGCTTTAAGAGCGGACTCTAGTCAATAGGAATTTGAAAAATAGGTATTTGAAGAAACTATTGCCGTCGCGTCACCTTCAACCTCACCCCGTAAAGTGCGAAAGGGACAACTGCAGCTCAGGCTGATTTTACCTACAAAAACTTTGACTAAAAGACGTTTCGTATTCTGCTGGTTTCTTCATGAAAACTGGTCTGATCTAAAAAAATCTTATATCAAATAATTTAGAGGAAAAGTATATCTATGCTCCTATCGTTTCCTTTTTTGTTAAAAACTTATAAATTTTGTCTGAAAGTCTTCTGAACATGGCGGTAAAACGGGCATTTTTTTCGGATTTTTGGATTGTCATATTTCTTTTTGTGATTATGTTTTGGAAAAAAAGAAATGATACAGGCACGTATTAATTAGACCTAGATTTTATGGAAAAAAATCATTGCTCTAGAGGCATTATCCTCGAAGAAAACAGCAGAATGTGTTTGTATGGAGAAAGTCTCACTAGAGTCCCCTCTTAACCGTTCCTGTGTTCCTCGCAACCGCCTTCGGATCTGCTGGTGTGCGATCGCCAATCCCTCATATACAATCTAATGTATTTTTAGACGCACCTTCTACAGAGGTTTTCTACTGACAATATCTACCTAACCTTTATATAAATATTCATTTTTAAAAATTTGTTTGCAAATACATCACTCATATTTTGTGATTGATTAATTTCATCAAATCAATTGATATTAAAATACGATAAGCGAACAAGATTGATTATCATGAAAACGTTAAATACTCATAAATTACAATATACTCATTAACAATTGTATACAAACAAATGAATTTATACCAAGTACGTACGAGGCAAAATTGTGTTTTTTTAATAAATTCTTAATGAATATAAACCAATTACTATTTGTTTTTTTTACCCGACTGCTGAAGGACGGTAATATGTTTATCAGTCTTTGTATGTATGTACGTATGTATGTATGTTTGTTCCTATGTGGCGTTCTAGAGACCAAAGACGTGGGCCGATTTTGATGATTCTTACGTCAATGGATTCGTCTTAACCCTGCGAGATGGGTTTGGAAGAAAAAAAAAATTTGGGCCCCCACAATATGGCACCCAAAATCCGCCATTTTTCTATTATCCAATTTTAATGTAGCCTATGACACTCGCAGAGTTAAGACGCATCGATTGACGTACGAATCATCAAAATCGGCCAACGGGTTTGGTCTCTGGAACGCCACATAGGAACAAACATACATACATACATACATACTTACATACATACATACATAGACTGATAAACACATTACCCTCCTTCGGCAGTCGGGTAAAAACCGACAAGTTGGCAACTTGGCGACGATGTTCAAGGCTCTGGAGCTCTGTCTCGCATCGCCGATGAGCCTCTTGGCCTGTTTTTCGATCGACTCTAGTGCATCAAGCTGGTGACGAGAAATGAGTTCTCATGAGGTCTGATATGTGTTAAACTAGACGGAAAATAACTACTTTAAGTTTTTAAATCAACACTGCAATGTGCGCAAATATCTCAATGCCAACTACAGACTTCAATCAGTTTAAACTATCACAATATTTCACTTTGTTTTATACAAAAATATACACTATTTCACCCTTTCCTTGCCAAAACAATGCAACAGTATTTTCTCGGATATTAGTCTGGAATAGGACCATTTGTCAGAGCTAGTGAGACATATTTGCCGGCTAGAGTACTCAATCTGTTGTCTAGACAGATCTAGTAGCCTAAGATCCCACTGCAAAAATATGCAGGTAACTTTTTTTATTGATACATAATTTTATATTACTACGGGGTTGCTTGGCTATATCTAGTCGCAAACAGTTTTTTTTTGTCCTACACTAGGAATTTCTCCTGTGTCGTGTGAGCGTATGCAACATCATCGAGCTCTCAGTTACCCGCAATCTTTGGGTTGCCATCTTTTGCAGGTAAACTGGAAACCCATAGATTGCGACTGAGAGCTGGCAACCTTACATTTTCCTATTTTCTTAACCATTTTCTTTCAAATGACCTTGAAAATTGTATAGGTATTACGGGTTAACTATCACACTAATACTATAAAGGCGAAAGTTTGTGAGTGTTTTTGTATGTTTTTTACTTCTTTACGCTCAAACGGCAGGACGGATCTGGATGAAATTTGGCAAAGAGAATAGCACATAGGATACTTTTTAACCCGGGAATAAGTTCCCTCCGGATAATTTCAAAGCCACTTGTTCTCCCGTGCATTTTTATGTCTACCATTTGGTTACGGAGATTTTGAATGCTGAAACTTTTTTTGACAACTTCTTGCAAATACAGGTCTTGTTTTGAACCATGATACACACAATGTTTTGAGTGCATTACATTACGAGCTACCGAAAACAGCGATTAATCACACCAAAAATAAAAGTCGTTTGCCCATAATTCATTGTTTTTGTACATTGTTGAGTATCTACTTAGTTTGATGTAGGTTTGGAATGCTGAATGCTACCTGCAGCTTTATTATGAACTAGCTGTGCCTACCCGCAGCTTCGCTCCCGTCAACTGGCGGCATCGCTCCCGTCAAATGTTCCCGAACGATAGTGAGTTTCTAAACGGATATGTCATTCGATAGGACCTGTCAACAGTGTCAATGAGATCACTAACTTTTGGCGCCATACCTACTGTAACCATGTGATTATCAAATACATATTAAAAGTATAAATTACTGTTTTATTACATAGAAACATGGTGTCAGAAATCTGAAAATGGCTGAAGAAAATGCTATGCGTCAGCTGCTACAACAGCAGACGCAATTAATGACAACTATGCAAGCGCAACTACAGTTGTTGCAACAACAAATGGTTCACATAAGTGAATCTAACCATCATGAAGGAGGAGCCGCCGCCGTCAGGAGCAGCGTCAGCGTGCCATGGCCACAACCACTCGAGGTGGACACCGGAGAACCGTACGAAAATATGGAGTTTTTTCGTAACCGGTGGGAGAACTATTGCATACCGGAAGAGAGCTTTGATGATTTTGTGCTGGCCTTAAAAAAGTTAATTAAACCATGCCACTACCCTGAAAATATCAAAGAGGAACTTTTACGTGACCGCATTGTTGTGGGCATAAGGAACAATCAACTTATGGCGGAACTATTAAGAAAAGAAGATCTCTCTCTGAATCAAGCCATCAACATTTGTAGAGCATCGGAAAGAGCCTCAACTCAGGTGGGTGACTTACAAAAGGAAACAAATGTTAATAAAATCACCAGATCTGTTCATAAAACTAAAGAAGCTTCAACATCACTACAAGGAGTAGCTAAGAAATGCAATTTTTGTGGCAATGTACACATATTTAAAAAGAGAGTTTGTCCAGCCTGGGGCACCAAGTGTGAGGAGTGCGGAGGCCGAAATCATTTTAAGTCGGTGTGCAAGAAACGAGGTATGTCTGTTAAGGAGATAAAACAACAACAAGACGATGATGATTCCTCAGATGATAGTGTCTATATATCAGAAGTCCGTTCAAACAAGGAGTCTGGACACAAGGAAGCACCTTTACTCTTTAAAAAAGGTATCAAATGGCAAAAAGTTTACTGCACACTGGATACTGGAGCTCAAGTTTGCGTTATGGGAGTTAAACAATATAAAGAAATTTCAGGTGAAAAAGACCTTTCATCACTCACTCCCTCTACACAGCAATTGAAATGCTTCAATGGGTCTCCTATTATAAATTTTGGTGTTGCCAAGTTTGTCTGCAAGAGAAAAGGCACTGACCATAATATAAAATTTAATGTTGTGGATGTGGATCACAGGCCCTTATTATCAGAAACAGCTTGTGTTGCTTTAGGATTTATAAAATATTGTGATGCAATAACATCTGAAATTGACCAATTGGAAATTCAAAAAATCTTGCACAAGTATAAAGATGTGTTTGAAGGATATGGTAGTCTTCCTGGTGAAGTGTCTCTGGAGATTGATGAATCCATACCACCTCGTATACAGCCAGCACGACGAGTCCCTATCTGTCTTCGAGAAAAGCTGCTTAAAGAGTTGGAAGAACTTGAAGAAGATGGCATTATAGTGAAAGAAAACCAACACACAGAATGGGTAAATAACATATTAATAGTACATAAAAATGATAAATTTAGAATATGTCTTGATCCTATTCCACTTAACAAGGCACTTAAAAGACCTCATTTTCAGTTTAGCACCTTAGACGAAATGTTGCCTGAGTTAAAAAATGCCAAAGTTTTTAGCACAGTTGATGCCAAAAAAGGCTTCTGGCAGTGTCGCCTAAATGAAAACAGCAGTAAATTAACTACATTCTGGACACCCTTTGGACGTTACAGATGGAAGCGGTTACCATTTGGTCTCAGCTCTTCTCCAGAAATATTTCAACAACGACTCACCAGTCTTCTGAAAGATCTGAAAGGGATTGAAATTATAGCAGATGACATCTTGATCTATGGAGTGGGAGATACAATTGAAGAAGCTACTTTGGACCACAATACAAAATTTGAAAAACTTATGCAACGACTGCGTGAGATTAACTGTAAATTAAACAAAGACAAAGTCAAATTATTACAAAGATCAGTAAATTTCTATGGGCATGTACTTACCAATGAGGGCCTAAAAGTTGATCATACAAAAGTAGAGGCTATAAAAAATATGCCTACTCCTAAAAACAGTAAAGATGTTCTTCGATTTCTAGGAATGGTTGGTTATCTTAGCAAGTTTATAAATAACCTCAGTGCTTATGCAAGTAATCTCAGAAGACTGACTAGAAAAGATGTTGAATTTGTTTGGTCTGCAGCTGAAGATAAAGAATTTCAAGATTTAAAAAGCATCATAAGTAACTTACCTACTTTACAGTACTTCGATGTTAACAAACAAGTTACTATTGAATGTGATGCCAGTGAGTTTGGACTTGGTGCAGCCATCTATCAGGACAATAAAATAATTTCTTTTGTTTCCCGTTGCTTAACTAATACGGAAAAGAGATACGCCCAAATAGAGAAAGAAATGTTGGCTGTGGTTTTTGCATGCACTAGATTTAATCAATATATTGCAGGCAGCTCCAAAACCATTATTAAAACTGATCACCGGCCACTCATTAATATTGCTAATAAGCCCCTTGTTCAAGCACCAAAACGATTACAGATGATGTTGCTAACCCTACAAAAATATAATGTTTGTTTGGAATTTATTCAAGGAAAAGACAACTATGTAGCTGATGCTTTATCTAGAGCTCCTGTTACTACTGAAATAAAAAGCAACTATGATTTAGAAACTAATTTGAAAGAAAGAAAGGCTTACAGACTAATAGCAAAAATTTCAAGTGTTAAATATTTAAAAATATCTGATCAGTTATTGGAAAAAATTAAAGAAGAGACTAAAAAAGATGAAACTTTGTCAGAATTGAAAGTATATATAGAAAAAGGATTTCCCAAGTACATTTCTAGGCTTCCAAAATTACTGACAGTATTCAGCGGATTGAGCAATGAACTGTCGACATCTGATGGACTAGTCTTCCGCAATGATCAAGTTATTATCCCAAATACATTAAGAAAGGAAATGTTACACAGATTACATGTAACTCATAATGGAGTGGCAAGTACTCTTCGCTTGGCAAGAGCTAATATATTCTGGCCCAATATGTCTGCTGACATAAAGGAATATATTCAGAAATGTTCAGTATGTGCAGTACATTCAACAAGCCAACAAAAATTAACTCTTGTTTGTCATGATGTTCCAGTCTACCCTTTTCAATATATATCTATGGATGTTTTCTCAGTTGGAGATCTGAAATACCTTGTATCTGTAGATCACTACTCAGACTTCTTTGAATTAGATCGGTTGTCCTCTCTTACTGCCAAAGAAATCATACAAATCTGCAAGAAAAATTTCGCAAGACACGGTATTCCTCAGAAAATTTGTACAGACAATGCTACAAACTTTGTTAACGAACACTTTAAAACATTTACCCAAGAATGGGGTATTCATCATGTAACTTCATCTCCACATCACCCAGAGTCCAATGGTAAAGCTGAAGCAGCTGTCAAGATAGCTAAGAAGCTGGTAGTTCAAAGCCTGGAAACCAAAAAGGATCTTTGGTATAGTTTGCTTCATCAGAGAAATATACCTATTGAAATGGACAACACAAGCCCCTCACAAAAACTGTTTTCAAGGCGAACTCGCACTGGATTACCATGTACTTTGGAACACCTTAAACTTCAAATAGTCCCACAAGTTGCTCTAAATATAAAGAAGAGAAAGGAAAAGATGAAAGTTAAAGTAGATCAGCATGGTAAAGAACAACCAGTTTTAGTAATTGGGCAAAAAGTCATTACTCAATTACAACCTGAAGTTAATAAGAGATGGAGTTTTGGAATTATTACCAAGATTGTTAATGGCAGGTCTTATATAGTTACAGTAAATGGGAAAGAGTACAGAAGAAACAGAGTTCACATCAAGCCATATGCAGGCGAACAATATCCTGAACTCAGATCAGGTTCGCCTAAACCTTATACAAGTGAGCAGCAACTTTCAGAGCCTAGTAACCCTGGAGGTTTTCAACTTTATACAGCATCTCTGCAGCCTTCGGAACCCGATGCACCTGGAATCGCCCAGGAACCTGAACCTCGTCATCCTGAAAACCGGTCAGCAGATCCATTACGAAGAAGTGCTCGCGTTAGGACTACTCCTAATTATTTGACTGACTTTGTTCTTTAAAGAAAGGGGGATGTTCCCGAACGATAGTGAGTTTCTAAACGGATATGTCATTCGATAGGACCTGTCAACAGTGTCAATGAGATCACTAACTTTTGGCGCCATACCTACTGTAACCATGTGATTATCAAATACATATTAAAAGTATAAATTACTGTTTTATTACATAGAAACACCTACCTTACTCTACCTTAACTACCTACCTATATATTTTTTCTAGGATCATTCTTCCGCAGAGAATCTTAACATCACCATTCATAAAACAAAAAAAAAATGGTGAAGGAGCATTTCCTTTCATTATAATTAATCTTCTCCTTTCTCTGTGATATTTTTGTTATTTATTAGTATTTGGTTGGATGGTTTGGCCATGTTGAGAGGATGAATGAAAGTCGACTAACGAAAGGTATTTACAAGGCAGACGTGAATGGAAACGGCGGGAGGGGACGCCCTAGAAAGACATACATAGATCTTATAGGTGATGTTCTTCAGAAAGGCCAAGTGCGCAGTACCCATAACCGGCGTGTGTGTATGACTAGATGCATGAATGTGTGTGAAGCAAAAGAAGTATGTAAGGATCGTAGCAGGTGGCGTTCTGTAGTTACTGCCTACCCCCATGGGAAAAAGGCGTGAGTTTATGTATGTATGTATGTATTAGTATTTTATTATTGTACGTATGTATTTTATGTTATTATGTCTAAGTATTATTATTTAAGATATACACTATATTGTACACTGACAACCCTAAATTCCTCTCCTCTCGTACAGTCCATCCAAAGGTTGTCTGTAAGAGATTGCTCTGTGCGATAAGACCGCCCATTGTACACTTGTTTTTATGTTTTTTGTCCTGTATAAATATTTTTTGGTGTACAATAAAGAATATAATAATAATAAAGAAAGAGAAAGCAGTATTGCTGGACACGGCTCGTATTGTTAGGAGGTTCCTCTCTCTGGAGCCCTGACCGCCGGTAGCTTGGACCCTGGTCCCGATACCGGTGGGCCTCTATTTTTTATATTTTGAAATGTTTTTTTTTTGTAATTTAATTTATAAAATATTTAAAAATGTAAACAATAAGAAAAGAAATTGAATAAAGGAAATAATAATAAAACGACGTCAAATGCACAACGCCATCTATCGAGGCGTTCAACTGTCCGAGTATCAGAATTGCGTGTGTTGTAATTTTACTTCTTGAACACTTTCAAATCATTTATTTATTTATTTATTATTAACACATATATTTATTTTTACAGGTAAGACCCAAGCTAACAAACGTAGTCATAAATACAAGTTTGACAGTCCCAGTAACAGATCTAGGTAAAGGCATCATATATCTTTTGATCGAGTGAAGCGATTGCGATGAAACAAGAACTAAGTAATACATCAAGTTACGCACAATTTTTATGTTTAAAAGTTATCTACATTGGTTTCGTATATTTTACGCGATGCATGCATAACTAAACAGACAAACAGATAAACAGTCAAAAATGCCAACAATGTTGGCACTGGGTTCTGTAGGTTATATTTAACTACATGGCTAGTTTTTTTGGAAATTTTTTCGGTGTACATAAACGGCTTTTTTACAGATTTATTATATGCAATGATTAGATGGTGGTATTGATATTGATTGATAATCATAAACAGCATAATTTGAAAAAACCCAATAATTGTTTTTGACTTGAACTGATAATGCAACTTTTTTTTCGTATAATCTTTACACACTAGTAGGAATTTCTTCCTGTATCATGGGTGTATTAACAAACATTTAACTCACATACACAAGACACCCAGATCTGGAACAACTAGTGCGGGAATCAAACCCGCGACACGCAGCGCAGTAGCCGATCACTCAACCACTACGCCAACCGTGTCGTCAAGTGAACCTTAATGTTATTCTTTAGATAACCCCCTAAGGTCATTGTTTCTCATACTCTCAAGTCAAGTCAAGTTGGTTTTCAAGACTCTTCTGAACACGAGTGGGTGGGCAACTCCGTACTACGAATTCATTCATATTAATGTTCTTAAGATAAACTTTCACTAGAATAATGTTTATGCACTATGTGATTAATTCAGTACGTACTTCTATCTAAACAAATAATTATAGTCAGTCTGTGCTGTCCAAGTGCTGGACAAAGGCCTCCCTCCATTCTGTTCATCGTTCCCGATTCTGCGCCACATGAAAGAAAGATTTTTTTTTACTGTCACAGAAACTGACATGCATACAAATTATACTTAAACCTATGTTTGTATTAAGTGTATGTGTGTAGTGTATTTGTGTGGGGTGACAGTCATGTGAAAGTTTTATGTATGTGTGTGTGGATTGGTCTGAAGTGGTGTGGTGTGTTGTGGTCAGGTGGGTGGGTGAGGTTTTTAGACGTGAGAGGGCTGCTCCCGTCGTTGTGATGTGATTGATATAAGTAGTTTAGCAGATCCTGGTAAGCAGACTTTTGGTTGCCTTGCCTCGTTATCTTGGTATTTTATCCACTCCTCAATTTATCGTAAAACAAAAGAAAGAGGAAAATGGACAAAAAAGAACCAAGGTAGATACACGTCGTGACTGTTACAAGAAAATCAGCTTGATGCCGTGCCATGGGATGGGACACCTCCACCATAGCACTGATCGCATTCTTTGCAATTCCTAAGGTAGACACTCAAGCGTCCTCTAAATACAAGCAACAAGAAAAAAGTTGCACCATACTGCACTCAGTTGAAAACACACTGCAAATTCGCAAGAGAGGCTCATATTTACTCCCTATGCATAATTATAAACACACTAACGTGTTGCAAAGTAAAACATAGCGAGCATTTTCCAGTTTGTAGTGGTTTACAAACATGGAATAAAAACTGTTATTTACTGCAATATTTTAATTTACTACAAATCCAGTTTTCCGGTTCCCGTGTCCAATTTAAAAATGCTTGCACTACATTTTCGCTTGAAAAGTATAATTAATAATGGCGAAAGTAATTTAGTTAATGATATAATTTATGGCTCTGTTAAATTAAAAGGTTGGATGAACAAAAAGTACGTAAGGAAGGGCGGAGCAATTAACGGGCGGACGATAATTTGTTACTTCACCCTAGTTGGTGGAATTGAGAGCCGGAATGTAGGAGCTGGTAAGTAAAAGTTCCTCGTATAGTAGATATTGTTGAAGAATTGTGGTTTTCAAGTATTTAGACTTTTCATTCCCTTTTTCTTAGATACTCGTAGGTACACCTATTCATTATAGTATGAGAGCCCACTGGTAAAATCTGAATGTATCTTGGTTTTGGTTTTGATGAAACTTAGATTTTATGAATGATTCTTAATAGTAGAAAGATTCCTGCAGGTTTGCATGGCCGCATCTGGCCGAAAACAGCATTTTTTTTTGCTTTGCAACAGCAAAGCAAGTCAAGACTCTGATTCCTGCAAATTTTGGTAACAACCAAAATTTGCAGGAATCAGAGTCTTGACTATATTTTTGCTGGGTTGTCTGGAAATATCTAGCAGCAATTACCTTTATCACAGATAATATAATACTAGCATACAGATGCCTCATCCCATACAAAAAAAACCGTGCCGACGTAACTAGCGTTTTTGTAGCTAAGCTAACTGTAGTCGGGTAAAAATAAGGTAGCTAGCTCCCAGTTAGTCGCAACCTGCCATGGATGCCAGTTTACATGCTAAACCTGAGAGCAAGATGTCGTTCCATACGTACCCACGATACAGGAGAAATTCATAGTGTTATTATCGCCTCCAGCCAATTCCATCACCCGTGCCAAGTCCAACACCTCATAGGTAAACAAATCAAAACATACAACAAAACACGCATTCAGTGAACATCTAACGCCCACGCAAAACACTTTATAGCAACGAAACAGATGGGAATTCTTGTATAGAGAAATGCAGAAGTATTACAGATAGCCAAAAGGAATATTCTTCTATCTTATAGGAATATTGATACCCAACGGTTCAACCAAAGAATTATGAAAGCATATTCTTTGAGCAGTCTGTGTTGCCAGTGATGACATATTATGGCTCTGAGACGTGGTCGCTTACAATGGACCTCATCAAAAAGCTTATAGTTACCCAAAGGGTAATGGAGAGGGCTATGCTCGGAGTTTCCTTGTGTGATCGAAACAGAAATGTAGAGATCCGCAAGAGAACCAAGTTCACCGACAAAGCCCGTAGAATTGCCAAACTTAAGTGACAGTGGGCAGGGCACAATGATCGCAGAACGGATGGCCGATGGGGTAGAAAGGTTCTGCAGTGGCGACCGCGAACCGGAATACGTTGCGTTGGAAGGCCTCCCACCAGGTCAAGGTCCAAAGTCAAGTTAAATATATTTATTCAAATAGGCCAATAAGCGGCACTTTTGAACGTCAAACACAAATTAAAATTAAAATTTACTAGTAATAAAAGATGATATTATATTTCTTTCTTTCTTTCTTTCTTTCATTCGGAAAAGTAGCTTGTTATGGAGAAGAATGCACAAGCAAATCCATACTTAAATAATGATAATAATAAAGCCTTTATTCGGACAAAAGATATACAATTAAGTTTCTTACACTACTGCACTGTTATAAATATATATTTTACACAATTAAAGTTATACGCGTATTTGGTGCTTCTTTATTTTCTGTAAGTCCGTTTGCCAGTTGTCAAAGGCCTCCTCCAACCTACTCCATTCTGATCTCTCTCCGGCCACTCTACTCCATGTTATGCCTGCAACCTGCCTGATATCATCGTCCCATCTTTTTTGTTGTCTACCTCTTTTCCTTTTTCCTTCCCTTGGGTACCATTGTGTAACTATTTTGCTCCACTTGTCCTTTCCTCCATACTTACTCTTTTAAAAAAATAGGTGTATAGGATCCGCTGGAGGCCCATGTCCAGCATTGGGCGTCTTTCGGCTGATATGATGATCTTATCTTATCTTATGGAGGTTCCGAGAAGCAACTCGGACACTTCGACCCATTGGGATCTATTGTGGTAGGTGATGATGATTCTTTGAGTAAAATCTTATCTCGTGTTTTTAAGCAACCCAATCTAGATTTATGCCCGGTTTAATGTCAGTAGGCTAGCCCCTGTCGGGTTCATGGAACTTAAATATAACTGGCGAGACGTGGGCGTACTACAGATGCATCATCTTTAGGCATAGATGATGCATCTGTAGTACGCCCACGTATTTCTATTCCCTTCGGGGAATACCGGCATGGTTCTCACATCGGCTCCTATCATTAACCACAATCTGCTACCGTTCAATTTTGTTATAAATCCTAAAACGGGCCGTTGGTCATACATGACTCCGGTTTACCATCTTGGTGAGAGGATAAGTCGCTGGAAAGGATAGGTTATGCCATAATGGTGGTGATAGAACTAAAATACTGACGAAGTGTTTACAGGATTGTAATTTTACATAAAGAGAAAACAAACGGTCGACAGGTAAAAACTAGATTGAAGGTGAAGGTGCAGCGTGCGCTCTGGTCGGCGGTGAATGACGCAGTGCTCCATAGATAAATATATGCAGTGATCGGCTGGACTGACCGGTGCACGCTCGCAGGTCGAGCATCATGTATGTAGGGATGTCTTAACGGTTGTCTAGATCCTAGATCCCCATTCCCGAGTGCTAGCTGTCTAGAGTGCACCTGGAGTTTGGAATCGCAGTGCGATGGTTTTGTCGCCACTCGGGAAGGCTCCTATCTTACACCCGTTTTAATTAGTCCTTCTGCATTTCCATTTATCATGTAAACTATGAACAATATCCCTTCAGTTATTCATTGCGCGAAGCGAGACCATAAAGATTTACGGCTGTTTTATCGGGCTCTGTTTAAAGCGAGATGCCTACGACTGTATAATCGCTGAGTAACGGCTTAGAACAAGTGTCTATATGTTTAATTTTGCATGGTTATGTGTTGTTTTTCTCTTATGATTCGTTTTTGTAAAAAATATATAAAAGATAATTACCTATTCGTGGGAGGGAATATGCGTTTAGCCAGGCTTACCTACCTAATTACAACTAAGTAGGTATCTAAACGTACCTAACAGTCAGCCATATAATCTAGAATGGTTTATTTCATGACTGCAGTTTAGTGTCTCAGTTTTATGACCGTTCTTCTTCGAACAGATCTACGTTCTGGAAAAGGCGATTATCTTCAACTTTCTCACTTACTGACCTCGTTCTCGTTCAATCGTGTATGAAAATCATAAAAAAAATCCCTCCAATCCATCTGTTGTATGGGAGCCCCACTTAAATATTTATTTTATTCTGTTTTTAGTATGTGTTGTTATAGCGGCAACAGAAATACATCATCTGCCTAGCAATAATTTCAACTGCCTAGCTATCACGGTTCATGAGATACAGCCTGGTGACAGACGAACAGACAGACAGACGGACCGCGGAATCTTAGTATAGGTTTTTACCCTTTGGGTAAGGAACCCAAAAAAATTACAAAGATATAGCGCATCAAAGTTCAGGAGTGGGGGCTTATGACGTCACTAAGGCAGTATAAAGTGTACCAGCGGTGTGACGTCACATGATATTTCAAAGCATTATATCGTCGTCACTTTATGTTTACATGTTAAAAGAAAAAACATGTGTCCAATATTTTTTATTAATCTACCTGACGGGGAAAAACTAATTTTAAGTAAACTACACTATAATATAATAATATAAAACGTTTATTTTCTCACATCTATGCCTTTCAGTTTAAACCAGGGTATAACTTTGTGAGAGACTGGTGCCTGTGATAGGTTTCAATAAGAACCTGTATTACAGGTCACCAGCAGCCGTATTGTGTAAGTGTCGCGTCATTCATCTCGCATGTGATTGGTCGATTGGATAGTGGTCAAACTCTTTGCGCACTTACGGCATATGGTGCTGGTCCACCCCGCGGCCAAAACCCCATCATGACATACTGATTGACAGCTTGGATACAAGAAAATAAATTTGCAAGAAAGTTTAGCTTCATAGACATGGATGATAGAGAAATATGATAACAGTTTAAAATAAAAATTACCTACAATAAGGAAAGACAATGAAAAAGATAAAATATTATACAATATGTTCTAAAGGTTTAGTTGTTAGATTTTTAGTAAGTAACAGAGTGCGCATGATGAAAGTAAGTTTGTGTTTGTGTGTGTTGTTGTTTAAGAGCTAGCGGTTGTGTGTTGTGGGAATGATCTTAGTATGAGGTGCGAGTATGCGCAATGGTTAAGGATCAAAGCAGCTGAGAGGATGATAAGCCTTAGCATTTATTTCATAGGGGTCAGTAATTTCTCGGTTTCCTCGTAGTCGAGAGCCTTAAGATATCTAGTTGGTAATGCCTTACATTTATATTTACTATGCTCAAACAAAAAAGAAACTACTCATCACACATTTTCAAAGTCAACACTACCCAATCGACTGCTTAGCATCCTGGGTCGGATTACATCATTACATCACATCATCAGCCTATTAATGTTCCCACAGCTGGGACACAGGCCTCCTCTCTGTGAGAGGGAATGGGCCGTAATCCACCACGCGGGCCCAGTGCGGGTTGGTGGTTGTCACATGTCTTCGAATTTTTGATTCTAGTACATGCCGGTTTCCTCACGATGTTTTCCTTCACCGTTTTAAGAGTAGTGGTGAAGAAATAATTTCACAAAGTAAAGCGCCTGTATGGGCTCGAATCCATGACCTACAACTTGTAAGTCGAGGCCGATACCACTGGGCCACCACTACTCTCTGCTCTCTCTATCTCTCTTGGTCAGATATCGAGAACAATAACAATTCCAAGTGGTGGGCAATTATGTGTGGGTGTACCAGAGTTAGAAACTACACAGTAATATCTTGTTTATAATCAACGCAGTATTGTTTCCACTGGGTTAAGTTGCGGTTTTGACCTAGTGAAGCGCGTAATTCTTGTGTGGGTGTGGTATATACTTAAGTACCTAGTTAGATATTCCAACATAATCTGCAGCCTTATTGCGTTATGAATTTGGCAAGGCAAAGGGCAAAAAGTATTAAAAATCGACCAATCACATAGACGGAAATCCACATCACGTCTTTCATCTCGTATGTTATTGGTCGATTTTTCATACTCTTTTGCCTTGCCGAATTAATTACGCAATAAGAAAAACCTGCCCGTAGCAAACTTTGATCTCGAAATTATTGAAAAGGGACGGACCGTGTTAGAACGGTCTCCTGTGATGGCTATTTACATAGTTTCATTAGCGCGTTTTTTTAACGCGCCGCTTTGTTGCTACTTTTGGCTATAGTCGAATTTGTAACGCACGAGGGAAACAATATAATCGCATTTACCTATTAAATGAAGAACATCGCTCTAGCGGTATCTAAGTTTCGAGTGACATCGAGGCACAAATAGTTGAAAATTGCGGCGCAATTATCGTTGTTGTATTACGATATAAGACCGGCGACACCATCCACACTGTATTGTGTTTTGTTTTTGGGATTTTATTGCAATTGACTCACTGCAAAAGCAGTCAGTTCTGGCTTCTGATGCCACACAGTTATGCACCCGTACCAGGTAGTGACTGCCTTCTTCTTATCGACACGAAAGTAAGAAGTACACAGTCACCATCTGTGTGGCTTTCCTCGCCTTCTCCTAACCGTGTGGAGGTTGGCTATCAGTGTTAACTGAATGCTTAGTTACCTTTAGCTTACCAGTGTTTTACTTTGTATTCCATGTTCTACCTTCCCTCTAAATTTTGTCACTCCCTCATTTAGACTTTATAATTTAAAATCCTCTTCTTTACTACTCCGTAAAAAACCAAATACCTGAACAGCAGGCGTAAATAATAATAAAATAAAGCCATCAGGCTCAATCACATCCATCTCCACCAGGGACCCACACTCAAATATATAAAACAATAACCCGTGACCTTTTAAAAAAAATCTAGGTTAACTGGCGATTTTATCGCTGGTCCACATAAAGAGGCGCGAGAGCGATAAAGCTGATTGTAGCATTCCGTAGCTGGCCAGCACGGAATAATTCTACAAAAGGTTGGCTCCATACAACAAGCGATAATGCACGCACACGTCATAGACAGGCTTCATGTACCTACTCCTGCAAGTGTAAGGCCGAATTTAATTACGGATCAAAAAACTGGTGCACTCGCGGCTGGAATTTGTTTAAGTGTAGAGTTTAAGTGTGTTACTAGAGTACGTTAATAGAGTCTATGTGTGCTATTTAACTTCTTGTATGAAGCCGACCATAGGACACAGAGACGGCTCGGTGAACGCTGCTAGAGAAGGCATTGTCAACGCTTTCCAAAAGAACAAGTGTCATAATTTTTTGTGCTCTTCGAGCCGAGAAACTGATGGCCTGTGACAATTCCATGCCTCTAACAGAATAAAACTAGAGCTTATCATATCAGACGAAATACGTCCACTGCTGGACATAGGCCTCCCCTAAGCGTCGGCACATTGACCTTCTCGTATTCAGCGGATCCCCGCAACCTTCACCAGGTCATTGGTCCATCTGGTGGGAGGCATTCCAACGCAACGTCTTCCGGTTCGTGGTTGCCACGCCAGAACTTTTCTGCCTCATCGGCCATCCGTTCTGCGAGCAATGTGCAAATGCCCACTGCCACTTAAGTTTAGCAATTATTCGGGCTATGTCGGTAAACATGGTTCTCTTGCGGATCTCTACATTTGTGATTCGATCATGCAAGTAAACTCCGAGCATAGCCCTCTCTATTGCCCTTTGGGTGACTATAAGCTTTCTGATAAGGCCCATTGTGAGCGACTACGTCTCAGAGACATGTCATAGGCTTCCTGGCAACACACACTGGAGCTCATCACAACTTAAATGAACACGAATATTTTGTCAGTGGGTGTCACCACCTACTATACAAACTGACAGCCCGTGACAAAGAGGGCTATCTCGTATTTGCCTATCGCGTTTTCAAAATGACAAATTTCATAGTTTTTAGGGTTCCAAAAAGAGTAAAAACGGGACCCTATTACTAAGTCTCCGCGGTCCGTCTGCCTGTCTGTCCGTCTGTCACCAGGCTGTATCTCATGAACCGTGATAGCTAGATAGTTGAAATTTTCACAAATGATGTATTTCTGTTGCCGCTATAACAAAAAATACTAAAAACAGAATAAAATAAATATTTAAGTGGGGCTCCCATACAACAAACGTAATTTTTGTGCCGTTTTTTGTGATAATAGTACGGAACTGTTCGTGCGCGAGTCCGACTCGCACTTGGCCGGTTTTTTGCTTTTAGGGCGAGTTTATTTACTACCTACTTTTCACTGTTGAGAATATTTTCCAAATATGGAAGGTTATGATAGATACAGGTTTTAACAACAAATGCTTTAATAGAGTTTTATGTTTCGCAAAATTTCGTCGTCCTTTTTTTTTTAAGTGGTTTGCGCGAAACTGTAGCATAAGTATCTACTCGCACTTACGGCATTGGAAAAGATTTTAGTTCAAACTTTGCTTCCGTGCGCTTAAAAACAACGTTTAACAGCTATATTCGCGAGTGGTGCCAACTGGTGAGAACAAAAACGGAAGCCATCATTGAAATCATGCCCGTAATTGAAATGCATGCTGAAATTTGCGATCAACGTTACTTGCACTGACACGAATACTTTTAAACAATGGCTCTAATCGGCGCAGAGATTTCGTTCTCTGCGGGGCCGAACTTCTGGATTCTTCCTTGTTGCAAGTATAGGTAGTTAGGTGACGTTATGTGCTTGTTATACGACTGCTTTTATGACTGTATCGGCTGGCTTTGTTACAGACGTTGCAGGATATGTTTGGATTGGAAAATAAGTAGTAGGCAGGTACATACCAACCTAAGTAGCTGAAAAAGAAAAGCTTCAATAAAGAGCAGTTAAGTAGGTTCGAGACGACAAAAGTCGATTAACATTAATATTTCAACTTTTACATAGATCTATCTTCTTTATTATCTTATTTAGAAGGTAATAACGAAGAGTATCTAAATACTTTTGTTCTGATTCGAATTAAATATTTTGCTCAAAATTTAAGAATTTGAAAAATAAGTGTTACATAATACGAGTAGGTATGTAATGTAATTCGGGAGGAGCTCGTGGCTAAATAATACCAGCCGCACGGGTCGATTTTCAAGGTAAAGCCACGCTTGACGAGGTCGGTACGTGGATGGGTGGCCATTTCAACATACCGAGATTCCGCCGTGCCTCGGAAACCACGTTATGACAGTCGTTACGGGTAGTCAGAAGCCTGAGATCTGACACCAGTCTAGCCAAGACACAATTGTGTTACAGGTCCCGGCACCAGTTTAGAGCGCTCGGCGAAAATGGTAGGGTGATTTGCGCATGTATACAGTCACGCATAAAATTACTAGGAGCGATTTGAACTAATTATTTGTTTGTAGTACGTAGTTTGAATTTTGCGAATAATAGATATTTAAATAGCTAAGTTTAACACAGTGTGGTTTAGGCACATTAGCCTATCATTATATTAATAAATAATATGTCACTCAATTTAATAGTTTTTCTGCAATGAGATATTCACTACTGTTGTTGCATTTTCACCAGTTTTAAATCAAATCAAATCAAATAAGTTATTTCAATAAAAACGGAGATTGTAAATTATCAAAGACTTCATCCGCTTCTTTTTTTACAAAACAATTCACATCGTTAATCATTTTTCGTGCTTGCCTCGTTAACATTTTTTTTTTCGGCATCTTTCATCGGCAACTAAAAGAACGAAATAATTATTTCGTTCTTAACGAATTAATAATTAAATAAGAAGTTCCGTTCCATAGTGTTTCAATACTATGGAACGGAACTTCTTATTTAACACAATAATGCGCGACTGAACCTAGGGGACACGAGACGTGTGATCGCGGCGAGACGGGGAAAGGACGACTGATTGACCAATACGACGCCGGCGCCGGCCGCTTCCCCCGTTGCACCTCACGGACCCCGCCACTCAGACCCTAAAATCGACTTCTGCGCATTCAAGGTCAGCGCTCTTAATCCGTGCCGATACCGAGTAACTGGGTTGTGAAGGTCAGATAGGAAGTCGCTCCATGTGAAACTCTGGTTCTACTATGCTGAATCTGGTAACACTGGAAGCAAACCCCAACATAACTGGGAAAAGCCTAGGTAGATTGAAGTGTTACATAATTTAAATTTGTTGCCTACTGTTCCTACGTAGCTACAAGACTCTAGGTCTTTAGACCCCCCCTAAAAATGCCTACACATACGCATTCTGAGAATAAGACGATATTGAATAGGTAGAATGTGTTCTTACTACCAAGGTAGCGTCTTCTCTCACCTTAACCAGGTTTGAAGCCAGGAAACTTATTATTGAGATGTGTACTCTAAAGAATCCCAGCAGCAGCAAGCAACAGTTCCCTCTCAGTGCTTGTCCGTAATGCCTATGTTTGAAAACCCTGAACTTTTTACCCGACTGCCGAAGGAGGGTAATGTGTTTATCAGTCTATGTATGTATGTATGTATGTATGTATGTATGTATGTAAGTATGTATGTATGTATGTATGTATGTATGTTTGTTCCTATGTGGCGTTCCAGAGACCAAACGCGTTGGCCGATTTTGATGATTCGTACGTCAATCGATGCGTCTTAACCCTGCGAGTGTCATAGGCTACATTAAAATTGGATATTAGAAAAATGGCGGATTTTGGGTGCCATATTGTGGGGGCCCAAATTTTTTTTTCTTCCAAACCCATCGTGTGGGGTATCAAATTGAAGGGTTTTAAGAGGTGATTTCAAAAATATATAACACTTATATGTTTAAATGTATCTAACTAACTAAAAAGTTATAAATAAAAAAACTTAATTAAAAAAATCAAAAAACCCGACTGCTTCAAAAGCGAACTAAAAAGTCGTAAACAAGGAAAAAATCATGCTGTGCAGGCGGAGGATACACCAGATTTTGGTCAGCCAGCCGGCGAATATGTATCCTCCGACTGCACAGCATGATTTTTTCCTTGTTTACGACTTTTTAGTTCGCTTTTGAAGCAGTCGGGTTTTTTGATTTTTTTAATTAAGTTTTTTTTTCTTCTCAGTAAATACATACAACATGTTAAAAATTCTGTTCTGCCAACGTTAGCTCCTATACCTACCAACCTAAAGATACTTACTATACTTTATCACAGTAAGTAGGGTAGCTATAGGTTTAGATACCTACCCTTCAAACTGTAAAGGGCACAAGTTAACCAGTTTCAATGATGAACAAGAGCTTTTCAGTGGCAGTCTGGAGGGCACGAACATTTTTATTCATCAGCAGTTTCATTGTAAGGGGATCCTTTGTACTTTCTGAAGATCTTTCTTGTACCTACCTAGCTATAGGTATATAGGAATACCTCGAAAATGTTTCATTAGTAGGTAGACTGCTTAGTAACAGAAAATCTAATTAGGTAGGTACATCTAGGTGAATCTTTAGCCTCTTGATCGGAACGCACAACGCTGCGGTATGCGGTATGAGGCACCGCACAAAATATTCGTAGGAAAAACGGTTTGAATGGTCTTTTGTTCCGTCGCAGTGGCATACCACAGCGTTGTGCGTTCGGCAGACTTATTACGTATCTTGCAAGAGCAAAACGATAGCGATTTTTGCGAAATTGCTATTTAATAAAGAAGTTTTAGAGTTTTTGGCGGTTTTTTTTTTAATTAGTACATTTGACAGCGAGCGATTAGCAAACGATTGTGTAGGACCCAACATATACCTACACTGTAGGTTATTCCGAATTTGATCGCGCGATGATTGCTGATTGCTGTATCTTAAGTAATAAGCCTACCGGTCAAGAGACCAAAGCTTTAGAACCAAAACTATAGCGGACAACCCCGTAAAACAAATAGTTGTCATGTAGTTATTTCTGGTACCTAGCTATAAGTAGATAACTAGATACTTTTAACATTAGTTTCTAAGTTGTGTGTAACCAAACGGACCATAGACATGAAATAAAAGCTTTTTTAGGCATCGGAGTGTTTGGTTTTTCTCATACATAGGTTCTAAAAATCAGGCTTTTAGTGAAAAAAACATACCATACCTATTCTGCTTAAATGTTTCATTAAGAATTTACTACAGGGACGTGTTCGGTAAGCCATTTATCTTCGCATTTAATTCCGGATCTCTTGAAGCGATTTCCGGATTATCCTCTTACGAATAAGACAAAAACCCAGCTAAGGAATGTTACGCATTCGAAAAAGGTTCATTCTTAGAAATACCTACTGATTTATTTCCACGCACTGTTTTCTTGGTTCGTTGAGCAGAAACTTCGGATGTTTCTCAGGGTACAAAATACCTACGTGCGTACCGTTGAAAAAATATTCTTAGATTGTTCCTGCCGAGTGGTATGAATCCCGAATTAACACCCTTGAATGATTCAACACGTTCGCTTCCAGGGCGCACTCAATGGTACCTACCGCTTTCATTTTTTTTTGGGTGTTATTTAGAGATAAAAAATAAGCAATTATTAATATTAATAAATTAGTTTTAATACTGATTAGCAGATTCCATATGAATTAAGATCGGCACGTGTACGATGAGACGGCACGGTTGGTGCAGTGGCTTAGTGATTGGCTGCTGCGCTGCGGATCGCGACTTCGATGCCCGCACGGCACAAATATGTTTATAGCCTACAATTGTTCCCGGTCTGGCTGTTTGTAAATGTAAGTTTAATAAGTTAAACTCCAAAATCTGGTTTCAAAACTTCGAAAGCCTGCCCTTTCCTGAATTACTAATTTCACACACGGTTTTGATTTCTAGAATCAAACACGTTAACAAAACGGTCACTTATTCCTTTCGAACTTGAGTTCAGGTGTATCCCGCTCTGCATAACTAAACTTCTAATTCAGATATTCAAAATAACATTCTGAATCCTTCTCACGCACCTAACCATAATTTTGTGAACAACGTTGCAAAGTAAAACCGTCCTTGACAACAAATAAATTAGGACGAATATACCTGGTGGCATTACCGACTTGAATCTGTGACAGATCGTGTTTTATTGAAACTATTCTGTTGAGTTTGAATACTGCTAATTAAGATGTAATTTGGAATTCAATGAGCTATTTAGTGGGAATCGTGAATAAACATGGTACCTACCCATTACGTAAATAGACTGGAATTGGAAGTGATCTTGTTCATGATACACTTGTTGGTTTCCTTTGTTTTGTATAGTTTCTGCTGTGCTTTACGTGTTTTCATTTTTAACCCCCGCCGGCAAAAGAGGGGTGTTATAAGTTTCACGTGTGTTGCTGTGTATCTGTGTGTCTGTCTGTGGCATCTTAGCGCCTAAACGGATGAACCGATTTCGATTTAGTTTTTTTTGTTTGAAAGGTAATTTTGTCGAGAGTGTTCTTAGCTATGTTTGAATAAAATCGGTTCAGCCGTTTAAAAGTTATGGGGATTTTATTGTTTTTATCGGGGTGTTTTCGCAAGATAAATGTGTCGGGGGTTTGTTAAATTGTGAAATTTTACTTGTACATTTAACAATTGTCTAACTGTTAAGAAATCCAATCAAAATCGCTCTAGTATCTAACGTATATTTTAGAAAATTTATTTCTTTTAAACATAGTGACTGGGGTAAGATGGTGTAGGTCATAAGGGGCATAATGGGGTACTACCCTCAGTACGTAGATTGTCATTTCATTGAGCGTGTTATTGATTACGATGCTATTTAATGAACAATATATGTAACATTTTTTTTATTATTCCTATTAAACATTCCGAGAAACTATAAGAAAGTACAAAGAGTTGAGACCGATCGCATCAGTCCATGAAAGCAGCTAAGTATATATTGATAACGTTTTGAGCAGAAAGCAGGATATAGAAAGGCAGCGTAGGTTATGGTATCTATGCCACAAACAACTTTGGAGCGCTATGTAATGAAAATTAAACAAGGTGAGATTCCCGTTGGTTTACCCATCTTACCCCTCATACAGGGTAAGATGTTTTTAGGGTTCCGTAGGTACCCAAAGGGTAAAAACGGGACCCTATTACTAAAACTCTGCGGTCCGTCTGTCTGTCTGCCACCAGGCTGTATCTTATGAACCGTGATAGCTAGCAGTTTAAATTTTCACTGATGATGTATTTCTGCTGCCGCTGCGCTGCTGTAACAACAAATACTAAAAACAAAATAAAATTAATATTTAAGTGGGGGTCCCATACAATAAACGTGATTTTTTGCCGTTTTTTGCGATAATGATACGGAACCCTTTGTGCGCGAGTCCGACTCGCACTGTTCTTAAAAATAATGATTGTGAAAAATATGAGATAATTTTCCTTTCAAAGATTATGCTACCTAATTTGTAGTTTATTAAAAAAATAAAGTGCCTTAAATATATGAAAACATTATCTATATCTATAAAAGCGAAAGGTGACTGACTGACTGACTGATCAATCAACGCACAGCCAAAACTGCTAAGCCTAGAAGCATGAAATTTGGCAGAAAGGTTCCTCAAGTGACGTAAGTGTGCACTAAGAAAGGATTTTTGGAAATTTCACCCCTAAAGGGGTAAAAAGGGGGTTGAAAGTTTGTATGAAAAATCTAATTCCTTCGACCAAAATTCTTGAAACTTAGCACAAATAGTATTCTAAGTAAATGATAAAGATTGACATTATTAGTTTTTCGAAACTACCCCCAAATAATGATTTAGGGGTTGTTGAAATTTGTATCGAAAATCTGATTTCTTGGGTCAATAACCTTGAAACTTGCCACAAATACTAACCTAAATGAATAATAAAGGTTGCTATTATTATTTTTTGAAACTACTCCCAAAAGACGATTTAGGGGTGTTAAAGTTTTTTTGAAGAATCTTATTACTTCAGTTAATAAATTGAAACTTGACACATATACTAATCTAAATAAATAATAAAGACTTTCATTGTTAGTTTTTCGAAACTAACCCCAAAAGATGATTTAGGGGATGTTATTTTTTTTGAAGAATCTGATTTCTTGGGTCAATAAACATGAAACTTGACATAAATACCAACCTAAAAAAACAATAAAGGTTTTCAATAATTAGTTTTTCGAAACTACCCTTAAAATACGACTTCGGGGTGGTAAAGATTTTTGATTACTTTTACTGCACATAGCTTCTTTTTATGACGTTGGGGAGCACTTAGGAGGGGTTTTTGGAAATTCAACTTTTTAAAGGGTTTTTAAAGGGAGACATTTATTTGTATAAAATCTTATTCCTTTGACAAAATAATAAAGGATGGCATCATTCGTTTTTCGGATTTACCCCCAGAAGACGATTTAGGGGTGTCAAAGTTTCTTTGAAGAATCAAATAGCACTAGGATGGGGACCTCTACATCGATTTGGAACTACCGAACTGGACCGTTTGTCTCAGGTTTAATAGCAGCTTATTTTTGGTTGTCATCACACGAACGAAGTCGCGGGCGGAGTTAATATTATAAATGTGAAAATGACTCTGTCTGTCTCTCTGTCCACCTTTTCACGCTTAAACCGTTGAACCGATTTAGATGCAATTTGGTTCGGAGATATTTTGAGACGCTGGGCAGGACATAGCATAGTTTTTATCCCGGAAATCTTACTTAAGGGGGTGGGGAAAGAGAGGTAGAAGTTTGTATGGAAAACCCACAATATTATGCTGCGATATAAAAAATAAGCTATTCGAATAACTAATGCTTCGCAGACGAAGTCGCGGGCAACAGCTAGTTTTTATTATAATACAGTTTTTTACTCAACAATAGAGTTTTCATAATATAAATTGTTTTACGGATTATATCAATTTCTAGGAAGAATCGTTGTCGCATTGTCACGTCAGGTCTGTCACGAGATCTTAATTATCATGATTTTATCAATAGTTTTTTTTTATGGGAACGTCGGAACGTGAAACGTCCACACTCGGAATTACTCCAGTATCGTGGGTGCGTTTACAAACACTAGCCGGAGCAACTATCTGTAGGCCATAAATATATTTGTAGGTACTGCGACACGCAGCGCAGCGGCCGAAAGCAACCTTTGCGCCAACCGTGCCATTATTTTATTTATATCGAACTATCTTCTGCCAGCAAAAGGCCCGCGTGAAAAGTGTTTTCTTATCCTAAGGAAACATATACCGGGCTGAAAAGTAGCTATTCTAGACTAAAATCTATCTCTGTGCCAAATAAATTCATCCAGATCCATTCAGCCGTTCTGGCGTGATGGATTAACAAACATAGGTACATCGACAATTCCACGCACATACTCGTATCCATCCAAACTTTCACATTACTAGGAGAACCAACAGCTATAACAGATTATAACAATTGTATAAGAGACATAGAGCCAACTACAGGTTCTCACGGATAGAAACAGAAAAAGTAGTAGAAAACTTAGGATCACTAACAAGCACGATTTATATGATTAAATAAAAAACAATAAGAACTAAACACTTTAAAAAAAGTCAGCATTCAGCCGAGTGCGTGCCGAATAGGTTTTTTAGTGGTAAATGGGTCACTCTTTACAAAGAATATTAAAGTCCTTACTCGCTCGCACCATGTATGAATTTTGCGCTTCTTCCTCGTAGTCAAACTTTTTAGTCCAACTGGTTTGACGATGAGGAATTGTGTTTCCTCGAAAGTTTGATTACGAGGAAGAGGCGGAATTTCGCCTGTAGTTAGAATAAGAAAAAGGAATGGAGATAGGCGCATTTAATCTAACCGATCTCCTGGGGACATTAAAGCGCAGTTTATGCAGGAGATCAGGACAATCAATCTCGTTAGAAATAATTATCAAAAGAAAGGTGCAATCTGCTAGTGCTGCTTATAATGTTGGGCTTCGATATTGATTTTTAGGATTTTGGTTATCAGTATGAAAGCATTGTCTGTACCACACCGATGGTATAGTTGGAAGAATAGTTTCTTAGTAAAAATCGCTTCATGCCTGACTTTCAACAAGCTCTTAAGGTAAAATAGGGACGATAATAAATTTAAAATACCGTATTTTGGCCTTATTAAAGTTTATTATTTACAAAATACACAGAAATATTTACAATAACTTAATAAAACGTATGTTGGTATCGATTTACAGAAAACGGAACTTATTTCTATTTACAATATTCAAAATAACGTTATAAAAATATAACTTCAAGTGACGAAAGAAGTACTGATCATTTTCCAGGTTTCTTAAGAGCACTATTTTATAGTAAGTAAAAAATGGCAGTCCTTTGACGACAACTAAATAATCAATTTATTTGCAAAAGTATATAATTGTATCACACATAATTGTGCAATCACGCCCATATTCTCCAAGGCGTAGAGAGGTGACAGTTTTGTCTTCGAATCAATAAAATTTTCCATCAGATTGTGGGATGTACCATGATGTCGCTTTTATGGTTATATATAACTTAGAAAGATTAATAATATTTACTTATAAGTTATCAAATACTATTGTCAATCAGGTATGCATGTACAGTCAAATAGAATAAAAGTAGAATAAAAGATAGTAGACGGAAGAAAAATAGAAAAAATATCGAATTATTCTGCTAGCTATGTATTAAATGCTTAATAATTCCGTATAAAAGTTATTTATAAGTCTTCTATTACACAATAGCGACATTTTCATCAGATTCCTAGTTCACTACAATCGGTCACTTAGTTCTTCAGTAAAAAAATTAAATTACTTTTATTCCAGTCTAGACATTATCAGTTACCTATATTGCAAAACATTTAAACTGAATATGTATCTACAAGAGTTATCTAATTTCACAGTTTTAGCTTCTTCTTCTTCATCTATACAGCGCTTGACAAAAGTCAGTAATCGCTTGAAGCGACTGACCGCTGAAATAGTTATTGATTCAATCCGAGTTGATCTCTTCTGCCACTTGTTGCCATTTCGCCACTAAGTTTGATACTGTTTTGTGCTTCAATCCCATTGATGCTGATATTTTTACCTGGAACAATAGAATTTTCACGTTAGATTCTCATTTCTCATAGAAGTATGTTATAGATAGTATAGCATTATCAATCTATAATGTTCCCACTGCTGGGTCACAGGACTGCTCTCTGAGAGAGGGAATGCCCCAATCAAAAACGCGGGACCAGTGCACAAAAATTTAAGTAGGTACACACGTAACACTAACAGGTTTTCACTCTCAAATCGCTGAAAAGTATAACCCAAATTGAATTTGATTCCTTAAGGGTGCCCTAGTCACCGGCATGAACTATTTTATGGGCGGGGTTAAAATGCATGCTATCTCATCCGACAACACATGCGAAACGGATAGACGCTGTGATGAGCAGTAAGATATGTTTTTTTAATTATGCACTCATAATGATGAGAAAACTTGATATTGATTTTAAGGATTCCGTACCCAAAGGGTAAAAACGGGACCCTATTACTAAGACTCGACAGACACCGCGGTCCTTCTTTCTTTCTGTCAGTCTGTCTGTAACCAGGCTAGATCTCATGAACCGTGATAGCTAGGCAGTTGAAATTTTCACAGATGATGTATTTCTGTTGCCGCTATAATAACAAATACTAAAACAGAATAAAATAATTATTTAAGTGGGGCTCCCATACAACAAACGTGTTTTTTCGCCGTTTTTTTGCGATTATGGTACGGAACCCTTCGTGCGCGAGTCCGACTCGCACTTGGCCGGTTTTTATTTTGAACGTACATCATCAAACAGTGGAGTAATCGCCATACTACGTTTGTATGGGAGAATAACCGACTAGTGCACCCTTAACGAAATTTCATGATACCATCCCTTTGAAGCGTGATCATCTGGCAAATAGATAAGGTGCGTTTTACAAAACGGTGGCGACAGACAGACGAGATTTGTACTACATTATACCTTTCACTGTCCACATCATCATCATCATCAGCCGTTTAATGTTCACTGCTGGGACACAGGCCTCCTCTCTGTGAGAGGGAATGGGCCGTAATCCACCGCGCTAGCTTCTGCCAGCAGCTTCGCCCACGCGAAAAGTGTTTTATCATTCCAAGGGAAATTATACCCAGATGAAAAAAAAATAGCATATGTGCTTTTCCAGACAACATTCTATGTCTGTGATAAATTTCATCCAGATCCGTTCAGCGGTTCTAGCGTGATTGAGTAACAAGCATACATCCACACGCATCCATCGAAACTTTCATATTTATTAGTTAGATTAAGATTATTTAATATTAGTTAGATTAAGTAACATTAGTAGGATTAATTCAAACGTGACTCACTTTATGCTTCTTCTTGACAACTTTGACCTCCTTTTCCTTTTCTCTCTCCTTTTCCCTGTCTCTCTCTCTCTCCCAATACTTCTCCTTGACCTCCTTAACCTCCTTGACCTCGACGGGCTCGGGTGAGTTTGCGGCGGTGTGCGGGTTCGACGTCTCCTTCTCAAGATCTGCTATGTCGTTGTAGAACGAAGCCAGCTCGTCGCCAATCTCCTGTTTTGGTTCTGGCTGTAAAGAGAAGAACAATATTATGTTAAAAGAGAACATGTTAGACTGTAGAGGCAACAGCCTAAAGATTATGGCACAGATTGGCAAGAGGACTCCAAATTTGACTCCACCCACTTCAGAACCAATTTGAATACACTTCTATCCAATACTGTTAAACAAATGTGGTTATAATAGTACATTACGATATTAGTGCGTTATAACCAATACGCACGTATATCATACGACGTTTTTTAACACATTTGCGAGGAAACAGAAAAAAAAACATTTTATATTTTGTTCATATCTAATTATTGAAACAGTTAGTGAAATTACAATTATTAAAATGATACGTAGTTGTAGTTGGTTTTTTAAAATAATTATGTTTTTATTATTATATAATAAAAACATACATACATACAAATATTTTTTTTTATTATTATAATGTCATTGTTTTGTGTTAGGGTAAATGTTGGAGACGACGAAACTTCTTGATAGGCGGCAGAAGAGCATTGTAATTCGTCATTAGTTGTAAATAAAAAAATATTCTCAGTAGAAGTAGAGGGGCGCGGCTCAGGGCAAAACTTCTTCGTTTGTGGCTCCAAATTTATTGCCTGAGTTATTTTGGCACTTATATTTGCTTTGTTTTGGATGGAATCTTCTACATAAGATTCTGCTACTGCGTTAGAACGCCACCCGCCATGCCGCTTTAAAGTCAATATATCAGCTCCCGAATCAGCAAGTAATGTAGCTGACGTTCTTCTGAAACTGTGCCCTGTATAACAATCAGCGTCCGGCTATCCTAAAAACTTGGCGACTTCCTTTGGCATGGCACCGAATTTATTTATGCCAATAGGTTGCGCAGTACATTTACCTTTTTGGTAATTCTGAAAGAAATGATTATTTTTTGCCTTAGTCGTACGCAGAGCTTCATATTTTTTGACCACGTCACAAAATGGGCCGTTGATAATAGGAGGTCGGGGTATTTTGTTTTTAGTGTTTGGGATTTTAATTAAAAGAATTTTGCCTTGATTTTCAATGTCATTTGTGGTAATATTGTGAAGCTCTTGCCGTCTACATGCACCATTAATACCAAATATTAACGCAACCTGAAAAGAAATAAAAATGTGTAAGATAAGGTATAGGTACTTAGCTTACAGACGGTCGTTAAAAAATATGTAAAAGAGTATGTACAGTAGGTAGATCAATACATAAAATAAGGAGGCAAACTGACCTTAGTTGCCAGGTACTGGCTATCTGGAGCATCTCTTAGAAACTTTTCGACGTCATTTGATGACAGTACCTTAGATTTTTTCTTTATAAAACCATCAGAGCGTCTCTTTAAAAATGCAATGAGATTTGAATATAAATTAATATCGACACCATTTTTCATCTTGAGGGTACTTTTCAGCATCGAATATGTTGTCCACAAAGAGCTAGGCTTATATTTACTAGCTAGTTCATTAAAATACGCCAAAACTACATTTTCGGAAAATGACTTGGCATTTTTCATGTTTTTCCACTTCAAAAAAAATTCATACGTGGTTATGTATCTGTCTTTGGATTTGACGGCAGCAAGCTGTCGCATGCGGTTCGCGCTTCTGTTAGTATATACGGTGGAGTTGAAGTAATATATGGCTCTTCTTCATTATTGAAAGTTGTCATATTTAAATTTTCACAATACAAGTACAAAGAAAAGAAAATTTGAGAAAAATGGCGCGAGGATTATTTTCTGCCGTAGCTGCGTGAAAATGTTGGCAAAGACGTTAGAGCATGCAGCCAAGTTTTTAAATTACCGAATAAACTGATTTTTTTTTATTTTAAATAAACTGAATCTGTGAATGCACACTGTTGCTTTCCCGCCAGTTTAACAGCGCGCTAGCGCTGCCTACTGACTGGCGCCGCGCGGCGATTAGTTCGAAATTTGAATAGCAACAGCGCGCGAAATGGCAAATAATACTGTTATGGAATTTGTATGGACTATAACTTAACTATTTGCTTTGGTAACACACGCGTTTTTTATGACCCGCTTTACATATTTAAAACCGGTGGAATTACATCAGCTTTACGAGCAACGGTGTTAAAAAAATAACTTATTTGCCTAACTAACAACTGTTTGTCAAGGTCGTAGTTCGTTGGTTGCCTGAAGCCCGCCTTTAGTCCAGAAAGAACGAGGCAATCGCTCGTCACGTGATCAATCCCTTACATTTTGCATTTCGACAAACGCCGACGCTGATAGAATCATTTTTGTCTAGCGACTGGTCGATATATCTGGGACCCGGCTCAAACTAAATTTTTCACAATAGGACCTAGTTTTAATAACTCACGTTAGCAGCGGCGGCAGGTCATCGCAGCCTGGTGGCTGGGGAGGCCTTGCACGACAGCAGGTCGGTAGCGGTCCCAAGATCGCAGGAGTTCAGTTACTGATGGTATACCTACTTACGATGGCGGACAACCCAAGGCTCAATCTAGCTGGACTAAAAACTAGGCTTTTCGCAATAGGTCTTTGTTTTCATTACTTACATTAGCAGGTAGTGACGGCAGGTCATCGTAGCCAGGCGACAGGGATCCACCCACGCGAGGAGCAGGGGCACCCCAGACTATTAGCAGCGCGGAGATCTCAGGGGACAGGCGTGTCAGTGACTGATGGTATACTCACTTTAGCAGGCAGCGGCGGCAGGTCATCACAGCCAGGTGGCGGGGGGTCCGCCCAGGCGGGGGGCGGTGGGGTCATTGAACGACCCCACGCGGGGGGCAGAGGCGCGGATATCGCAGGGGGCGGGGGCGTCGGTGCGCGCACCCAGGCGACTGGCGCCGGGGGTGATGGCGCTGGTAGCGGCGGCGGCGTCGGAGGGAGTGGTGGGGCTTCTATGTCCTCCTGGAAGAACATGAATATAGGCAAAAGTGCACCTAATAGTACACCCACATTTAGCGCCACCCGGGTGGGTGGCTGCTTCTAGACCAACGAGGCAAAAACACATCTTAACTTCAGAAAAGAGTTTGGTTATCCTAGATTATCAAAATCATCATCATTTCAGCCGAAGAACGTCCACAGCTGAACATAGGGCTCCCCAAAATGTCCTCGATCGGTCCTGTGCGTCTCGCATCCAGCGGATACCCGCAGTCCCGACAAGGTCATCTCGCTCCACCTAGAGCGACGCCTTCCAACGCTGCATCTTCCGGTACGCAGTCGCCACTCCATCCTAGATTATGCTGAGTTCTATTTACCTTAGCCTCAATCCCAGGATGCGGCGGCGTGGTGCAGATCTCCATGTCGGTGTGGTCCGTCGCAGGGTATTCCCACTGAACGAGTCCGTCCGCCTCGCGCCGGTAGCAGTAGCGGCCCTCAGACCTGCGGTGCACAAACGAACAGTAGAGGTATGGGTTGTGGAGTGGGGCAAGTGGCCCGGTAGGTTTAGATGGGGTGGTGGCCTTAAGTATTTAACCATTTGAGAGGTTTGTTACAAGTTGGTAGAGTTGGGATGATGTCAAATGTGGAAACACTTGAAGGCGAAAAATCAAGGAGACAGGTAGAATAAAATACCCCAATTGAAGGGTCATCCCTGTCTGACTCGGAGAGGAGGCCTGTCTCAGCAATGCGAAGATTAAAAGGCTGATCTGAGAAGATAGCTGGATACAGAGATTAAAAAAATTTGGCCTTTTGAGAAAAGGAACATAGACTCATTGGCTGGTAAAATCCAGAAGAAAATTTCCTAGAACATAGTACAGAAAAAAGCCAGTAAGGACTTTTTTTTTCAGAATCAGATCAGGTCATGGAAGACAGAAAAAAATATCTGAGAGTGGTGAAAAAAATATCTCATTAAAAACGTAAATGTTATAACGTCGTTTTGCATTGTCCAAAAAATCAACATAACTTAAGGTCACCACAACACCATCTAAAAGTATGGGGCAAAACTTATCTAAAAACAAATAAAACCGTATACTTTAACCCGTGCTCCGGATTTGTGCCCGCCAGAAATTTAACAAAAAAATTCAAAAGAAAACGTTCCAAAAAATGGCGGACACCTGGACCAAGGAATCCGCAAAATCCTTTACACGACGGTCTCGCCAGCCAGCATTCTGGAAAAGACCAAAGCGTAATACTCTTGAAATTTAAAAAAAATATCAGCATAGAGTTTTGTAATCTCACCAACTCCTTTGAATCAGCGATGACCCGAACGCGTTGCTGCCATCAGTCTTCTGTCTTCTTCACACTTATAGCTAAGATGTTGTCTCTTTTTATTACAATAATCGGGATTACAAAGCATTAAAAAACTCATGTTAAGTATGAAGTTTTTATTCTTATTATATCACAGATATATCACAGCTTTGTTGAAAATTAATTACATTTTTGTTCGTAGTATTAAATATTGTGAGAGGTTTCCTTGAAATTACAACAAATATTTAATACTTGATCAATATTTACAATCAGTAAAAAAATATTGAGAAAGCTTGCACTTTCCCGTTGGACTAGATAAAAATACATTCCTTGGGAAGTGTATTTTCTGCAAATAAAATTTCAAGAAATACAAAGTACAGAGTGATTGTCAGTCATTCAGAGAGTAAAAAGACACACATATTTAATATGTCCACAGTTCACTCTTTTTCCTTATACTAAGATTGTCGAACTCATCAGGATAGGAATAGTCCAAACCTTTGGAATGATCACAATTTAGTCTGACTTTACTTTCGATCAAGCAAAGTCAGTCTAAAACGACAGTCCAAGGTCAGGTCAGGACATAAAGCAGATTTTTAAGATCCCAATGAATGCAGACCTAATTCTTTTTTTTTTTCTATGCAGACCTAGTATCACTATATCACACGGCGAAATATTTATTTTATTTTTTGGAATAAGTTTTTAATTGAAGTGAATATTTCGCCGTGAAATATTCGACATTCGATCCTTTAGAAATGTTTTAGAATTTAAGACCAAAATCAGTCTTCTTTTTCCAAATTATGTTCAAACCTTTAGTTTTATCCATAATTCGAAAAAACTCAAGGCTAAAAGACAAGGTACACGTATTAAATAAACATATAACCGCAAAAGGTCCAGAGTTCATTTTGTCCATCGCGATCGCACCAGCAAGAACACTGAAGTTCCGAAAGTCCCGAAAACAAAGTCCACTATAGACAGCGCGGTTTTTTATAAGGGGCCATAGATGAACAAGGATTTGAAGAAACAAATTTTTGATTTCCGTAGACCAGGCGATGCTAGATATAAGCTAATAAAGGCAAAAAACTAAACAGGTACACAGGTAATAAACTACAAACTTCCAATTTTCATATCATACTTAATACCATGACTACGAGAAAAAGAAAGATTTCAGCGAAAACCACAAGGAGTTTGTATGGCGAGTATTTTGTGCACAAGGAGTTTGTATCGAGAATTTTTTTTTGCGCAAGGACGTTGTATAACATTAAGATTGAGGTCGAATATATTGCTGTGTTCTAAATTTAAACATAAAAATAGTGATTAATAGTGCTAATTATTCAGTGTTTTCAGTGAATAAAATAAGCTTTTTAGAACGGGAATGGTATAAATAGTTATTTTTGCGTATTTCTCTCAGTTAACCTTTTCATTTGTCACCCATACAATGGAGGTGAATAAGTGATAATTGGTCAACCATATTGTATTTAGAATGGTTTACCGTTGTCATCTAAACCAAACGTTTACGCAAGGTTTCAGTACAATCGATTGGGAATAACTGTTTTAAAATTCAATTGCATTATTTAACCCATACATACTAACTAATCTCAAAAGAGGTGACGAGACGATACTAGATCGAGTCGGCTCATGAAAAGAATACCTGCATGATTCAAGGGAGGCCTTTGCCCTGCAGTGGGTCAGTTTAGGCTAATAATAAATAGAAACTTGTAAGAAGAAGTTCTTAATCTTGCGTCGCCTGGCTGGCTATTTAGTCAGTTTAAACACATCTAAATCTTTGTCCACCTGTGCCGACGCTAGAGCTAGAGCTAGAGCTAGAGGTGGGGCGGCCGCGTGGCGGCTGTGGCGGCGACAAGTACCTCTGGAAGGCGGTGCTCCAGCCGGGCGGCGCGGCGCGCGCCTCGTGCGCGGCCAGCGTGCGCGCCGCCGCGCTCGCCCAGCGCCGCCAGTAGCGCGCGCACACCGCGCCCAGGCGGAATGCTGATAGCAGCGTCTGGCGGGACACGGATAATCACGGTTACACAGGTTCACCGAAGTGGATGTAGGCCACTTCGTCAACCAAATAGAGGTATTACATTGCCATCTCAAGTCTTAGAATTAGTTATAATGCAAATACAGCATTCTCATTGGTAGTTTCTCAGCGGTCTCTACTTATCAGAACGCTGTATTTGCTTAAACTGAGTTTAGTTGAACTAATCGCGATGAATTTATTTGGTAAATACGGCCCTTAGGATCCACAAATTTCAAAATCAAAGTCCTATCAATCTTCCGTCAGGGACAAGATAAAAACTGCCCAAGTACGAGACGGACTCGCGCACTGAGGGTTCCCCGTACAAACAGCTCCAATCACCAAAATAATTAAATAACATTACTGAAGTTCATAAACTGAGGGCACCGAACATTGCTCTAACGATAAGATAAACAGAATTGAGGAACCAAATTAACTTTGCCGTTAGAAAACTGTAGTCCCCATACATCGACGCAAGTCACGGTCAGTTTACCAACTGCAATTTTTTTATTTGTAGGTACAAATTCACGGTTTTCGAAATTTTGCCTTTACTTGTGCTATAAGACATTGCTTCTTGCCAAATTTCATGATTCTAGGTCAACGGGAAGTACCCTGTAGATTTTGTTTTAGCTGGCATTGATGTGTTCTTGATATTGCAGCTGAGTCTATAAGCGTTGATAGCCACTCGTCATCAAATAAAATATCGTTTTATTTATCCTAATTAAATAGCAAATGTTTTAGAACTTCAACAAAAGTCAATATTTTGATTTAATTCTACAATTTGTATTTCACACAGTTGTATAAACATGCAAAAATACTTTAAAAACTAAGTCAATAACGTATTCTACATACCTGCATCTGTATCAACATCTCCTGAACCGGTGTCAGCACACACGGCTGCAACTGGTTCAGATACTTCAGCTTGGCTTCAAGAAGATCCGTGAGATCATCCAAGTCTTCATCTTTCTTTTCTTCATTCAACGTCTCCCCTTTAGTAAACATCAACCCGTTCCCATAACTAATGGTATTCTTTGGACTTTCAACAGCATCTTCTCCTTTACTGAAGCCTAAACCAGTCCTCTCGCTTGAAAAACCTTCAATGAACTGCGAATATTTTGTGGTATATGCTGGTTCTTCTTTTTTGCGGTCTGTTAACACTGGTAACACAGAGTTTGATATTCTGAGCTTCTTCTTGCCAACATTTTCTCTTCTCTCTTCTGAATCTAAAAGGTATAAATTCACGCCTTTCTTTTCTGCTACGTCGACTTTTTTCTCTTCAGTCTCTATTTCCATAGCCGGTGGTGGGGAGGGTGGTATTGATGGTGGGGTAGCAGGGAGATCGTCTATGTGTTTGATGCTTGGGAACAACGGTCTTGGCTCAATAGGCGGTGTTACATCACCTCTAGGAGAACTTTTAGCACTGATCGAGTGAATTGAGTCGCTAGATTTTTGTTCATCGAATATATCAAGATTTTTTATTTTAGCGATTTTCGGTAACTCTTTCTTCTCAATCTCTTCTAATAAATCATCAATGTTAGCGGTTTTTGTAACTATCTCTTCTCTTTTTGGTGTGTTACTACCAGAACTAGATCTGGGTTCTTCTTCAATCATCATTTGTAACTCTTTTGGTAATTCGCCGCCTAGTTTTTCTAAGATCTTTGCTTTGCTTTTAAGTCTAAGGAATAGCGCGCTTTCATCTTGACTGTCTTCATCTTTGTCTGATTTCTTATCCTTAGTTCATGAAAAATAAAAATATAATAAAATTTATTATATAATGCCTAAAAAGTCTTGGCTAATAATCCTAACAACTGTATTTCTATGTTCCTATAATAGGTACCTCAGATTGAAAACTTTAAACCCATCATATTGCTTGATAACCACTCAAAAGCATTGAGAAACATAATGACCCAAATCAAACTAATGACATATTTTGTTTAAAGGTACAAAATATCCCAGAAGTACATGAATTAGATCAATAGGTTACCATGTGAAATCATCTCGTATGATAAGTTATCAAACTGATTATTTCAAATGGTTGTGAAAACTACACAATAAAGATTTTAAAATGATAAAAGAATATTTCTCAACCCATTGGAAGGTTATTCTTTAGCATTTATCAGGTGCAGATTATCATCATAGGCACTATTTTGCAAATCTATTATTTTGTTTCAGATAAATATAAAGTAAAGGCTCCCGGAAAACGGGCACGATGTGACAATGCGACAATGCACGATGCGACGGCAATTTTTCATAGAAATTTTTCTGCAGATTAGTTGGTAAATTTTTATAAAAATAGTTCTCTCATCGATATCGCATCGTCACGACGTGCTGGAATGTTTGTGAATGAATAGAATGACATGAACATTTAAAATTCTAAAATAACGAAACAATTTAGACTAAAAGTAATCATATTTTTTGTACATACCTCTTTCCCCAAAACACTATCAACCTTATCCACAGGAGATTGAGATCGACTATTCATCAACTCAGGAGGTAGTTCCGGTCCTATTGGCACAGTGTAGTTCAGGCTTGGAGGTAACGCAGGTCCATACTCCATGGGCTTAATTTTTGGCTTCTTATGGGGAACTGTTGCTCTGGCTGGAGTTTTGGGTATTGGTGGAGGTGCGGATATTTTGGTGGGAGTGTCCCCTTCATCGTTAGATTCAGAGTCCGAATTGTGGTATGATGTTATTAATTCTATTTTCCTGGAAAGGATTAAAATATTTAATTAGTCAATGTTTAAAATGTTTGTCCAGTCATGATTTACAATGATGATCCAATCGGGTGCCAACTGTAAACCAGCGAAATATGTTTTTTGTTATGTGAGTGTTGTCCAGCAAATGCTGAGTTGGTAACCCTTTCGGCATGGGCACGCACATCGCAAATTTATGGTTGTAATTTGAATAATATATCACCTTTTACTTTTATGTATTCGAATCTATTCTATTCCATGTTATGTTATGACTCTAATTTTTAACTTAATTTCATTATTTCTTCAACCCCAAAGCACTAAATTAGATATAAGTCATCTTTAGAAGGTAAGAAAGAAAATATGCTTATTCGGCACATACTTAAACAAAACTGGTTATGAATTATAATGAAAACCATTGAGTGTTCTGTTTTACTAGTACTTACTCGTCCTCATCATCACTGTGACCCCGTTTCTTGCTAAACTTGCTATTCTTCTCTTTAGACCCGTTGCTTGTCCGGTCACTCTTCTTGACAATCTTAGAGGAAGACTTGGCTGTGGCTTTGCTGATCTGTTTGGTTTGTTTCTCTGCTAATGCTTGCTGGTAGAGCTGCCACTCTTCCGCTGATACCTCTGCGGTACCTAAAGATGATAAATGGCATTGTGAATAGAATAATAGTGTAAAAGTTGACAGGGGAGAATGGTAGTAGCAAAACATGCTGCCCCAACTTCAAAAACTTGGGACAAGGCCAGCATGTAAACTGTAAAGCCTATTCAAAAGGCCTAGGCCAAGGCTATTTTTCAGTGAGTTTGCATGGGATGTAGCTGTGAAGAGTGTTTTAGTCATTAAGTCTTCATGTTCTTGCTTTATGAAGCAAGTTTGTATGTTTCTAGATTGAATTCAAGTGAAAGTTGTAGAACCTTTTATCAGTTAATACATCTAGATTTAATATATGGGTCCTAGTTCTATATGATTTTATTGTGATTCTCGGAAGTATGTATGTACATAAGTATCTAATTAGAATATTGAATTAAAATAATATTTACCTGCTACATGCAGCTGCTGCTGAACTACCTTGAGTGCTAATAGGTATTCCTGTGGCGCATCCCATGTCACAGCATTAGTTTGTTGGTTCCAGTAATATGTGAAGCCACTGGACTCATCATAACATGCTGACCAAGCTGTAAATAAAATTTAAAAATAAATATACAAAAATAGAAGATAATAAATGAGAAAGTGCAGTATGGATGGACAAGACCCTTAGAATATTTAAGCAAAGAGAACAAAAAGGTACAAGTTCGTTGCCGACTGCAGGCAGCAGAAGGCAATATGTCGCCATGACACTACTGTTATATGTATTTCTAGGATGGCGAAGTGTCATTAACTGCAGAAGGTAACTGAAGCTCAGTCGCCAGCAGTCAGCAACGAACTTGTAACTTTAGGTTTCCTTTGCTGGAACAAGGGTTTTCTTTCTGAGAGAGGAAGTGGAGCTATAATAAATCATGCAAGCCCCATGCACATTGGTAGACGTCACACATGTCTTTGAATTTCTTGTACTACCTACCTGCTAATTACGTCATTATGCTTTCCTTTATTGTTTTGAGAGCATTGGTAATTTGCACAAAGAAAAGGGTTCAAAGTATGACCTACCACTTGAAAATAGTAGCCGTTTCATTTAATTGGGCCAACACTTCTCCTTTTCATGTCAATGGCTACCTGTAGATAGTCTGGCCCTCATTAGGTCCTAAGAAAGTGCTGGTGTAGGGCTACCACTGCTCTTATTTCACAATAATCAGCAATCTGCCTAGCCTGTTCTCAACTATGTTGGGGTTGGCTGCAAGTGTAACCAGATGCAGCTGAGTAGCCGTATATTACACGAACCAACAGCCTATCTGACCTGAACGGCCATTCTGGGATTGTCTAAAGTCAGAATATCTGACAAGTCTTGCTAGACTTCTTCTTCAAATATATATCCAAACTATTAAATTCAATTGATTAATTTAAAATCCTCTGCCAGTGTGCACAGGCCATAACATGACTAGATTCATCCCTTGATTTTCAGAAGACAGTCCCTTAATCCCTAGATTAGAGAAATGCACTAGTATGTTCTTTAGAACAGTAACATGTTTTCTTAATGTTGTGGACACAATTATAAAGTGATTAGTGTAATTGAAGGCACTACCCTAACTCATTAAGTTATAAATTCCTTAATGTCTATTCAGTTATTAGTAAGTTCATCATGGTTAATAATAGTTAATTGAAATAAAAATGAGAATGACCACGATGAGTTTACATTTACATTCAGAAGAAATTTAATCTAAAAATATCATAAGCAGATTCTTGGTTATCATTTACACTAAATAATTTTGTATTAAATCAAATTATGCCTTAGTTATCATCCTACATCCTTGTCATTAAAATTATTATAAGGTACTTACTTGATTACATTATGCAAGCTATTGGTAAAAACCAACCAAGAGTGAGTCAGACATCGCACATTTAGGGTTCCGTACCAAATGTAGAATATATTTGGTATTAGTTAGTAAAATGTAGGTAAGAATAAACATTATCATCAAATTTTAGGTTCATAAGTCAATGGAAATTAAAATATTCTTCAGAAGTTTTGCGACAGATGATGGACAGACGGAATGACAGCTATAGGACTCTGTTTAAAAAAGCATAGATTACAGCCGTTAGCTACATGACACACTTATTTCAACATCCAAAGCAATATACATCTACTAACATGAAAGAACATGTGTTGAACCAACTTATTACACATGGTATTTTGTTTAATTATAATTGCCTAAACAAAAACAATCTATTGAAAAAATTTTCTTCATGGCTGTTTACACTCAAGGATAATTGGACACAGTTATGCAAACCAGAACCAACCCACAAAACGGGTGAAATTGAGTTATTGGTACCAACAGAATCTACGAATCAACTTTCATATACTCAAAAAAGAACTAAGCTGCTAGAGACAATTTTTACTTATAATAATGAAAGCCGCCAAGGATACCAACCCTAGATATAGTCACTTTTTAAAAGCTAAACAGACTCATGTCGCATAGTACCTGTAGATCTTCAGCATTCCCATTATGCAAAATAGAACCAAGCCGCGTGGTTCTCGTTTAAAATAAAAAGGGACAAATTTCTGTTTGACTATTTCTTGCTAAAGGGAACCACGATGACTTTGACATGACACCATGAGGACTTTTTGTCAAGTGCTAACCTTGAAAAGAGAATAATAAACAGAAAGAAAGCCACTGATGGATCAAAAGTATCTTGGCTTAAAACAAAGGAGATAATGCTCAGGAAAGAAGATGAGTTTTCGATTTTTATGCGATCTGATCTAGATTCAGACTACCAGGAAGTAATTATAAGTAAAGTTAGTATATATGTCCAATATTGTCCAAGTAAATAAAGATATGATTGAAACATAAGTATTTGAAAGTGTTTTTACAGCAATCTACCTACTTGAAAACTTAAATATAATTGCAATAAAGAACCAACCCACAAAACAGTAATTTGCAATAAGGAACCATCAGGTTCTTGATCGAAAACAAATACTAAAATATATCAAAAATCCAATTACTCTAGTTGTCCTGTATCGTCATGAATACCAACCTTAACGTTGTAAAGTTGTTTATCTCAAATAACTTACCTATTTATTTCTACACACTTTAGAAACAAAAATCTAATTTACTCGAAAGTCTCTTTTTGAGGGTTGGTTCCAGTTTGCATAACTGTGTCCAATTTATATCCAATCAATACATTTAAGTACAAACTTTATAACAACTCATAATAACTTCAATTAAATACGGTAATAGTGGACATTTTATAACTTACGGCAATGGGGTATTGGTGCAGGATGAATGGCAGCAGAAGCATTTGCTGGAGCAGTTGCATTTGGATTATTTTGTCCAGGTAATGGCGCCGTAAGCCCCTTCTTAGTATATGGGCCTGGTGGCAAAGGCGGGGCACGCGCTCCATCATCCGAGTCCTCGTCAGAATCACCATAATTGGCTAACAAACCAGCCAGCGGGTTCACTTTACTCATAGCGATAACTTCGCAAGTTCCGAACGCAATAAAACACTTTTGTCACTTGTTTTTATTAAGTATTACACTACCACATAAACTGAATAGTCATCTACTAGATTACACGTCTGGTCTAGTATAACATAAAAGGCATTTACCCAGTTTAGTATAGTAGTCTTTGGGCATTTAGGACTGAAACATGTTCAACACGCGTACTCGGATTTGCACTTTTGACACTATGGTCAGTATGGTCGCCATTTTGAGCAAAAAATTTAAGTGCCATTCTTTGACACTTTCGTTCCTTTTGATGCAATTTTTTTTTTGCTTTTAACTCAAAATTACAATAAATATTTAGTTAATTTAACAAGATCCTATCAACCTTTCTAATTTTATATTTCCTTATTATACACACCACAAAAGATTTTACACGGATCTTCGCACTTCAGTGTGTGAGTACGAGTATATGGCGCCATCTATCATTAAATTTAGAAAGCACTAAAGCAGTTGCTACAGAGCTTTCGCTCATTTCGCAAAGATGGTGTTACGAGTCATGCTGCTAAAGTCCAATTACAACAATACCAAAGGATTGGGCACTTGGGCAGTCCACTGCCCATTCCGTTTTGGATTTCTGTCTATATGATTGGCTGAATTTTCATACTCTTTGCCTTGCCGAATTCATTACGCAATAAGGCTGCTGACCCCCATGGACTTTATAAGGGGGTATCTCAAAAACAAAGTATATGTTATTACTCTTGGTCTATGGTAGAGTTAAAAGAAAATATCCGCTTAGAAATTGATAACATTGAAGCAAGTTTGCCGCGTGGTCCGTCGTGATGCAAAGCACCAAGACTTTGTTAGAGCAGTGTGTCTAAACGTACAGCATTTGGACGATGTTCTTTCTAAAACATAAAATTCGCAACTTTTTATTACGATTTGTAGTATTTGTACCATTGACTTTAAAGCTTCGATGAAGAATACACCTAGATACCCGGTCAGCGCTTCAAAAACGGGCCGAAAAATTGGGCCACAAATACGTTTTCTTCTAACTACGTAGTAATGTTATCATTAATCACTACAAAACTGATCACAAAGTACGTATTTATTGCTTAGAACCAAAACAGTGCAGAAAAGTTATATGAAATCTCATTGTTGAACTGTTTTACTTTAATGCACTGTTTTGTATATTTTATCTAAACTAATGTTATAAAGCCGAACAGTAGGTACTGTAGTTAGGGTAGGTAGAGTAGATAGAGACGGTAGAGTAAGTAGAGTAGGTAGAAAAGGTAGAGAAGGAAGCTAGAGTAAGTAGAGTAAGTAGAGAAGGTAGAGTAAGTAGAGTAGGTAGAGAAGGTAGAGTTAGTAGAGTTGGTAGAGTAGGCAGAGTAGGTAGAGTAAGTAGAGTAGGTAGAGAAGGTAGAGTAAGAAGAGTAGGTAGAGTTAGTAAAGTAGGTAGAGTAGGTAGAGTAAGTAGAGTAGGTAGAGAAGGTAGAGTTAGTAGAGTAGGTAGAGTAGGCAGAGTAGGTAGAGTAAGTAGAGTAGGTAGAGAAGGTAGAGTAAGATGAGTAGGTAGAGAAGGTGGAGTAAGTAGAGTGGGTAGAATAGGTAGAGAAGGTAGTGTAAGTAGAGTTGGTAGAGTAGGCAGAGTAGGTAGAGTAAGTAGAGTAGGTAGAGAAGGTAGAGTAAGATGAGTAGGTAGAGAAGGTGGAGTAAGTAGAGTGGGTAGAATAGGTAGAGAAGGTAGTGTAAGTAGAGTTGGTAGAGTAGGAAGAGTATGTAGAGAAGGTAGAGTAGGTAGAGAACGTAGAGTAAGTAGAGTAGGTAGAGAAGGTAGAGTAAGTAGAGTAGGTAGGGTAGGGAGGGTAGGCAGGTTAGACTAGGCAGGTTAGGCTTGGCAGGGTAGGCAGGATAAGCTAGGCAGGGTAGCCAGGGTAGGCAGAGTAGGTAAGGAAGGCAGGGTAGGTAGGTAGTGGCAGGTAGATTGGTAGCCAGTTGACGGGAGCGAAGCCGCGGGGGTTAGCTAGTTTAGATATGAATTTACCACAGAGGTTTAATGTCTCCCATTAAGTTTAATATAAAATACATGCAGTAGATCGAAAAAGGTACTGGCGTGGTACGAGTACTGCCTGATAAAAAAAATCGGCGTATAAAACCAATTAGGTGAAACAAATGCCCCGCATTTTGTACCATTGTAAAACTTTGATAGGTAGGTACTTCATATTTAGCAAGAAAAGTATAAAAAAATGGAAATAGATGAGAGGTAGATTGGTAGTTGAAAGAAAAGCAGATTACGCACCTCGCTAAAGTGAGTAATTAATGCACTCGTGTTAATTTAGTGCACTCGCGTACGCTCGGGCACCAACATAACACTCATGCATTAATAACTCACTTTGCGCTCGATGCAACGATCTACTATTGTTTGTTTTGTACGTATTTCAAAATTAGTATGGTCCAATCATAGAAAATGCCGCATTGTCCGTTCAAAAACTGTGAAAATAACCACCGTAACACCTTGCTTTTGGAAGGAATATCTTTTTTCGATAAGTTTATTTCATTAAGTGTTTTTCATAAAGTAAAAACCGAATTAAATAGAAAATATGAATCAATTACCAATTATTATGATTGTTTGACCAACGTTTGCATCGAAAAAGCGAACGCGCCTACTATTGTAACAAACATTGACTGTTCTGGAACAGAGAATGCATGGAGTAGTTTGTAAAGATTTTTCTTTTTAGTGGTTCGTGTATTTTGACGTCTAATAGAAAGCTCGTCAATTACTAAATCAAATCAAATCAAATTATTTATTTTTGCAGAAAACACTGTTACAATGGTGTTATTATATGTACATGTTTCAAGTGATTCGACCGTAAGGCATGCAAAATGTGTAAAATCATGGTTTATTAAAATCAAGATTGACATTGAAACATATAAAATTATTTAAAATATTTTAAAATATTAAATTAATGTAATGTCCTCCTTAAAATTATATTAATATAGATTATTCAATAATCATCAGTAAAGAATAAATTAATTCCTTTCCCCTTTTAATTCTTTTGAATTTCAAAGCACACAACGACTCGTTAGTAAAACCAGGCTGTGTCTATATTAAGACGGTACCCTGACCAAAAAATCGGCGTGGGATATGAGCGTTCCTATTGGTCTAGCGGCACTGGTGGCGCATGAATTACAGTAGTGAATACGCCCAGATTTTAGAATAAAATCTTTATAAAATCGAATTTTGGTCTTTTGAAAAAAATAATTCTACAAAAATGTTCGTTATTAAATTGTCTATCCATTAGTGTTAGTACAAAAAATAATCAATGAACACTTTACGAGGAGATGCATAATATCAATAATTATTTCTCAATTTCATGTTTTTTTGGAAGTAGATTAGTGAAATATATACAACATTTAAAAAAAAACTAAATCTACCATTTTAGAATCAATATTATGTAGAAATTTAATGTATTTTTATTAATTGATATTTGTTTTTAATTAACGAGTAGATAGCTTCTAAAAACAGCACAAAAAACGGCTTGCGCGGCGTTTTGCTCGGGGTACCGCCTTAATATACCATCTGCGTAAACTTCTTCTTACATCTGGAAAAAATTTATTGAAACAATTTCTATCATAATTGTACGCAGCAGGAAAGTGACAACGGAAAGTAAAGACGTAACGGAAAAAAATTAAGTCACTGAAAGTACCCGCCCACGAATATATATATTTTTTAAACTGTCTCTTTATTCGAGCGAACAAAACAAAAAAAATATTATTCAAATCGATCCAGCCGTTTTTGAGTTTTAGCGAGACCAACGAACAGCAATTGGTTTTTATAATATAGAAAGATAGGTAGATAAGTGTGTGTGGCCATTTGAGTGACTTATTTTCGTTCCTGATTCTTAATCTAGTATTTTTATAGATCGATGATAATTTAAAAAATAATTGAATGTTTCGACTCCACTCATTCCTTGTCCAAGCTCGAACATAAATTTTAAAAATTTGATTTTCGAAAGGTTTTTTTTTGGTTCATTGTAATTTAGTCTTTAATACTTGCGTGTAAGACTAAATTTGTATTAAGCTCATCAATTTTTTATTGCTTTTTGTACATTGTTTTGTGAATGCAACTTAAAAACATTGCATTTAAGGTTGAATTTGCATTAATGTGTATTATGTATTATTAATGTATGCCAAGTAGAATTCTTAGAATTACCTAAACACAATTGGCGTCAGTTTTAAAGATCTGTTTTGTATGGGATCCTATATCTAGGTGTATTCTTCATCAAAGCTTTAAAAACTTAAATCCACCACCGGACACCCCGTATATAATTTGTTTATAGCCAATCTCCGTTTATTTGTATAATCAGTACCTAATAATATAATAACATATCATCGTACACTTCTCCTTCCAATAGTAACTTGATAACTTGGCTTTCCATTAAAATATGACATAATAATTTTCAACAATATAATTGATTTTACTTTTTTTTCTTTATAACTTTTTAGATAGTTTTTTTTACGAATTAGGTACATTTAAACATATAAGTATTATATATTTTTAAATCATCTCTTAAAATCCTTTAATTTGATAACCCACACGATGGGTTTAAAAAAAAAATTGGGCCCCCACAATATGGCGCCCAAAAGCCGCCATTTTTCTATTGTCCAATTTTAATGTAGCCAGTGATACTCGCAGGGTTAAGACGAATCGATTGACGTATGAATCACCAAAACCGGCCAACGTGTTTGGTCTCTCGAATGCCATATAGGAACAAACGTACATACATAGACTGATAAACACATTACCCTCCTTCGGCAGTCGGGTAAAAAGGGGTTCCTCCAAACGTGTTTTTTTTGCTGGTTTTTGCGATATAGGTACGGAACCCTTCGTGCGCGAGTCCGACTCGCACTTAGCCAGTTTTTAGGGTTCCGTACCCAAAGGGTAAAAACGGGACCCTATTACTTAAGACGGAACCACACTTACGTGGCGTGGCGAGGGATTCACCAATACAAGGACTCTGTTCCACGTAAGCGTGGTGCCGTCTTTAGTAATAGGGTCCGTCTCTATGTCTGTCTATCACCAGGCTGTATCTCAAGTACCGTGATAGCTTTACAGTTGAAGTTTTCACAGATGATGTATTTCTGTTGCCGCTATACCATACATTTATATTTTGCATGACAATCTACACCTTGACGCTCATATTGGTAAAATTATTAATAATGCTTTCCGTATGTACGGTTTTGTCATGAGATCAGCCAGGGAATTCGTACGCCCATATACATATTTATACCTTTTTAATACGTTAATCAGGTCTCGGTTAGATTATGCTGTTGCGGTGTGGAGTCAGTTCTACAGCAAATATTCAAATGCAATTGTATACTGTTGTTTTCGCACGTACATCATACGTGTGTGCATCCTATAGTGATCTTCTAAACAGGTACGGGCTACAAAATTTTAAAGCCAGACGTATTTTTTTGGAGACAATGTTCTTATTAACCTATGCATTAACAAATTTGATTGTATCGACATTGTTACTATGATAAATTAGGTATAGGTCTACCAGAATCTCATGGCAAATGTGGAAATAAAAATTTGTTGTGTGCGATACTGGGGAAATTGGATTAAACGATCTTGATACTGTTTAATTTTTATTTATGTCTGTATTAATGAACATGAGGTACCTATATTATAGTAGTCACAGCGGATCTTTGTGTCTTTGAACTTGGTCCTGCCAACCATTGCGTAAGAAACAGTTTGTCATCGAGTATACTGCATAGAGTAAGCGAGATAGGACGATGTGACATACATAAGCGAGTGAAAGAGACAGTTATACAATTCTATCTTCACCTTCAACATTGACACAAAAATAGCTACTGCGCGGGGTCTTGCAACCAATTCAGAGACACAAAGATCCACTGTGAGTATTATAGGTATGTGTATGAATAATGTTGTTATACATCGGGTTCTTAACATAGAAAAAATAAATCAATTGAATATTAATTTATGTACAAATTTATTATATATCATTTAAATCATACTAATAACTTAAAACCTCATTCAAAACTAGAATACGATTCCATGAACTCCACTGGCATTTCAAAAACTTGTATCTTTGTAGTTTGATGTCATCTCTCTCCATCAAAATGGTTCTTTTTCATTGGCATTTAACATATTCAAAACCAATCCCTTTATGTATAAAGTCTGTAAAAAATAATAAAATGTATCATGTTACTTATAGTCATTCATCATCATCAGTCTATATATACTTTTTTTTTATGTAAGTTTTATGGCCTGGTTGCTAGGACCTTTTAGCCACGTCTTTGGAAAGAGTTTTGGATCTTATATTTATTATTTAGTATGCATTATAATGCGGATGTAACAGATTCTAATGTTTTTTGGAGTATTTGGCAGCAAATTGTATCGAGTCAGTCTTCCCAGTCAGCTTTGCAGAGGCAGTCAATACTACATTAAAATACTCCGCTCCAATATCCCGAGATCGCTTCTGTCAATGATTTTACAAATTGTCCAGTTGCGTAGACAGTTGAGACACAAAACTACACCAATAACATATCACAATATCCACTAGAAATCAATTTGCAAATAATATTAACAGACACTGAACGTCACTCGACAAAAACTCCCGTCTCTACACACGTCCCACTGCAGGGCGCAGATTATTACTTAATATTTTTCTTACGTCAAATAAAAATTAAGTAAGAAAAATATAAAATAAACTAAAAGTATAGCACTTTAAAATCAAAGATTGAGTTTGATTTACGCCTTCTTCTTCCCTTATTTTATGATACACATTGAAAACAATATGTCTCGCTTGAGATCGAAGTGGGTTTTTCGACATTTTCACAAAAATAACAAATTTTCAAGATACAAAAAATTTCAGCAGCGGTTGACACATCAAGTACTTTGATTTGGCAGGTGACAATTGACATTGCCATATGAAAATCACAATTTAAAAAAAATAAAAAATGCCATGAGATTCTGGTAGACCTATAGTACCTAGAACAACTATATGTCGTGGGGTGCGCGTACGAGCCGTTATTGCCGTATCTTCTAGCTAGTCGTACGAATGCAGGTTTGTGAGCACCCTTACGTCGACTTGCAGATCAATGTAATAGTTACATTGTCAATATCTTCGCTGTTTCCACAGGACAATTTAGACGCCTTGCTTGATAGACAATTAATTCTGTTGGCATTTGACAGTTGTAATTGTAGGTTTTCCGTTTATTGTTTTTTTAATCATTCATAATAATAATAATATTGATAGCTTCGATGAAAAATACACCTAGATATAGGATCCCATACAAAACAGATATTTAAAACTGACGCCAATTGTGTTTAGGTAATTCTAAGAATTCTACTTGGCGTATATTAATAATACATAATACACATTAATGCAAATTCAACCTTAAATGCAAGGTTTAAAGTTGCATTCACAAAACAATGTACAAAAAGCAATAAAAATTTGATGAGCTCAATACAAATTTAGTCTAACACGCAAGTATTGAAGACTAAATTACAATGAACCAAAAAAAATACAATTCGAAAATAATTTTTTTTTAATTTATGTCGAGCTTGGACAAGGAATGAGTGGAGTCGAAACGTTCAATTATTTTTTAAATTATCATCGATCTATAAAAATACTAGATTAAGAATCAGGAACGAAAATAAGTCGCTCAAATGGCCACACACACTTTGACACTTATTTACCTATCTTTCTATATTACAAAAATCAATTGCTGTTCGTTGGTCTCACTAAAACTCAAAAACGGCTGGATCGATTTGACTAATATTTTTTTTTGTTTTGTTCGCTCGAATCAAGAGACAGTTTAAAATATATATCGGAGGAAGGTAAATGATCGCTTGTAAACTTATTAATTCAGTTTTATTTAATTGGCAACATTTAGCTTCTGATTCAAATTTCAATTAGATTTTATTCGATTGACAACACTTCATTTCCCTTATGTCAAAATACTTGAATTCGATTGGATGTTCAAAGCGGTGGTTTTGTCGGATGTGTGCTTGAGCCAATAATGAAGCGGCGAGCGCCATACTTGGCGATCTGTGTGGGGTCCCCGCCATTGTGGAGCTAGAGTTGGAAAGAAAACGCGCGGACACGCGTTTGGTGTTTGAAAAAAAAGTTTGGAGGAATTCTAAAGTGGCGTGTATAAACTTGACAAAGTGTGGTTTTGTTGAGAGAAAGCGAAACTATTGGTGGCCGAATCCACTGCTTCATTGTTGGATCAAGGTTTATCTCTAAAACGGCATAAGTTACCTGCCTCGTGCATGCATAACCCACGATAAGCCCACAAGTACGAGGGTATATGGAAGGAAGCCCTCGTGTTTCCGACATCAGAAGTATGAACCAATGCACGCACAAGGCGATGCTAGATCAAATGAGACGAGTAATGGCTGGCGCGCTCTCTTTGGTGCGCAACAAAATGGCATCGAAGTACCTACCTAATGGAGACGTTTTGCAACTCGCCGGCTACTAGAGACAGGAATATCATGTTGCCCGAATTCAACCAAATAGTGTGGCCTATCCTAGACAACATGCGGAGTCGGGTTGCAGATAATGTTAATGATGACATGGATGCCCAATCCTGACTAGATACCTACTGGGCAAACGCAACTGTGGTGTACAGATGTGCAGGGAAGTATAAACTTGAGTATTCTGACAATAATTAGTACCTATCTAATGCCTTGTGAAGTTTAGCCACAATACCTATTGTTTTTCTTGGTATAAAGTGGCTAAAATTTAAAATAAATTTCTATTTTCGTTATGATGCTAAAAGAAACTTAGCCAGTTTCATACTGTCAGTGGAACTCGCATGAGAATAAGACGACTTGTGTAAATACAGTGCAAGAGAGCAAACATCCTTAAGCTACAACTTGATTCAACAAAACATTACGCTTGTGTGAAAACTTGCTCATAGACATGAATTTTTCAGGCATTCGTTCAATATGCAACAAATAGCATGGACGTCTGAGCCCTTCAACATGGCTGCTGTGGATACCACAAGACCTGTTGTGACCAGCTGTGTGTGGTGATACAAGTGCGGAGCTCAGGTTCCATTTCAAAAGGCAACATAACCCGCAGCCTACAGCGCTATGAAAGAGGAAATCTAGTGGTGTTATACATGCCACTGCGGTGATCAATCCATTTAATATTTTCTGGTAGCATCTAGGAGTCTGGACTTGTGCATGTGAGCATGGTCGGCACTGCTGCCTGACCCATCCGGGAGTACAGGCTTAAGGTATGTTACTTTGATTGATCTGCATTCAACAATTGCTGCATCTGCATTCAGCTGTACATTTTTGTGGCAGCTGAAGTATGTATTGGGTTTGGATTTACCGAAGTTTTACAATTAATTCTTGCATTCATTGCAATCTATAACTATTGCATTATTTTGTTTCATGGAAATGTGTCATGTAAGTTACAAAAAAAAGAGTAAAAAAATATTCAAACAGCGCTATATGTGTTATGGTGTTGATACTGTATGTTTCTTTCAATAATCATCGAAAGATTCGGGACCCCATTAGCTGTAATATGCTGCTTGAAATAACTTATTGAATAGGTGCATGAATTTTTTTATGATCAATTAAAAAATGAACAAATCATTTTTACATGGACAGAATGAGAAGTCAGTCCATGTCACGCCATCTATTGATATCCTTGCTTTGTTCGAGCTTTGAAATATTTTGTTTCATCAAGTATTTAATCTTTTTTATTCACCAACAAAATAAACAACAAAACGATTTTCGCAATTTTATGTTTCTTCTAATGTACTCGGAGCATTGGAACGTGGGGACGAAACGCAAAGAAATGAGATTGCATTACATTATTATGTTGTTAGAACAATTAACGTAGTTTTATTTTCTCTATGAGAACAATAATACACGGTTTTGTGACCACTAGTGCTGTCATAAGCATAAGATAATAAATAGGTTGTTAGTGTACTGACAATCGAGAAGTAAAGATATTAGCAATCCGTATTTTTTTTTTATATGTTTGAACACTAGGAATTTTAGCCATGCATTTTTCATTAATAGGTGTCACTTCAGATTATCCGTAAATATTACTATCACTGAGTTTGTTGTTGATTTGATCTCCAAGGGAATTTGTGAATATGCTATTTCTTGGAAACAACATACTTTCTAACTGTTCGCGTTGGTATTTTCAATACAAGTTTGAATCCAGTTACGGAACGCAAAAAGAAAAATCGTAATAATAGTCGATCTTTAGCATCTTTGACCGATTGAAGTTGTTTTTACAACTAAATTAAAGTATCAGGTATAAGGGAACAATATTTATTTTGTTTACGTTGAATTCACTTATGTTTGTGATATACATTCAATAATTTTTAAATGATATTTTGGTTCATGTCGAAAAATCTTATCTCGATTTTCTAGGTTTAAATATCGATTCGCTGGATTGATTCAGTACTGGATATCGATTGAAAAACGTTTATTTATTTTTTGTCCTTAAAATCGATTCGTCGATTAATCGATAACAGAACGTCATCCCTTGCTCATCTCTATAAGACATAAAGACAGTGACAAGTGAGTGTCAACATCCGAAAAAGTTTGATGATACAAAACAAATAACTTTGATATGATTTTTAACTTAAAAGTTACTAGATAAAGACTAGATTATTAATAAATCGTTACAAGGTGTGAGCCACTGTGAGGATTACACTTTTAACTTTTGCATTGTTGCAAAGACATGCAATAACTTTCAGTTAAGAGCTATGTAATCAAGATTATTTTTAAACCGGTGTTAAAGTTTAGTGAAATAGTTTGTTGTTCGACTCGATTTGCAATCTTACAACCTGCAAACATCACGAGGATTAACGTTACTATAGCCTAGACAGTTGGCGTTTAGTTTTGTTGCTACCAACGGTTGAATAAAGGTAAAGTTAATGTCTGAAGTTGTTATATATCGCATTGTAGAGAACTAACCAACTGATAACATGTCATTCTAATGATACCTACAAATAAAAATGATTTAAATTGACTACGGTGAATGACAAGTGCAACTAGACATTTAGATGGTGTCGAGAAGACGTGTTCAGGTATTATGAGATGCTCGAGAGCCAATAACTGTTCCAAGTCGTGGCTGAGGATGAGATAGATGTTCAATTGGCAACATTTTAATACACATAGAACGGTTTCTCAGTTTCGTGGTTCAGAGAGATGACGGAGTCAAGAGTTTATTCGGCGTTTAAGTTGAAAGTGCATTCTGTGTAGCGAATGTATTTGCTAAGTTATTGTGAATTGTAGACCACGGATGGGATACTTGGGTTCTATTTGATGTACTTGGTACATGGGTTTTTGTTTTTTTTTTTTGGAGGAAACTAGGAATGGTTTCCTTGTTCTGTGTTGTTCAACGATGCTTGGCCTCGGTAATCTTGAACATTGTTCAAAATTTTTAATAATTGTAGCATCTCTTTAAAATGAAGGTTTGTATTTGTGAATTGTGTGGTGTCATGTAGGAAGTCTAGTACCTACCTAACTTGAATAATAAGTTTGGAATTTAAAGTATACTGTCAGTAATGGCTGTGCTAACTTGTTGAATAGTCTGTGCTGGTCATTTTGAACATACCTAACGTTATTTTGTGTTATTTCATTCAAGTTGGATAAGATAATGTTAACACAGATGTAAAGTCGGTGATGTGCGGTGCATGATTTAATTTTTAGTTTGCAAAGTTGGTAATGTTTGGTGTTGTAAGTTATTATACCTATCGTACTGAGAGTTTGGTATGAAATCATGAACATAGAATAGAGTTCTTGAGTATGCTTTTGGCTGTGTATGAAATCATGAACATAGAATAGAGTTCTTGAGTATGCTTTTGGCTGTGTATGAAATCCTGAATGTGAGGTTGCCGTTGTATTCAGAATAAAGATTGATACTGAGAGTAAAGATTGAAATAACAAATTTCATTTTGGTTTAAAGGTGCTGTTTGGAAGTGAAATGGAAATCTGAATGGTGGCAATTATGTGTTGAATTAAAGGCTTTGTTTGGTTCATGATGAGTTTGAGAAAATCTGAAAGATTAAGTACCCATTGACGTAACTGAATGTAATATGTTGAAGACTGATTCAAATCAATCTAGCAATGGTGAGGTCGTGTGCATGGTCAAAGGACTGACTGTGCGGTGAAGAGTAGTCACTGCGGTGACTACTGTAGCCTTAGATGGGCTGGTGAGTGGTCAGAGATGACTGCTGTAGCCTAAAATGGGCTGGTGAGTGGTCAGAGATGACTGCTGTAGCCTTAGATGGGCTGGTGAGTGGTCAGAAATGACTGCTGTAGCCTTAGATGGGCTGGTGAGTGGTCAGAGATGACTGCTGTAGCCTAAAGTAGGCTGGTGAGTGGTCAAAAGATGACTGCTGTAACCGAGATGGGTTACGAGGCCTGGTCAGGATGACTATGGTTGCAGGATGGTCACAGGGTTGACCATCAGGAGGCACAGCAATTGCTGTGGGACCAAGAAACATTGCTGGATATGTATGGGGGGGAGCCTAGTCCCTCTGGGGCTTCGGTGACCTGTTGTTTAATGTATGTAGCATGGGTATCTGGCAGTCTTGTTGCTTCGAGAGGACCGGTTGTCTGGGGGAGCCTGGTCCCTCTGGGGCTTTGGTGACCTGTTGTCTGGGGGGAGCCTAGTCTCTCTGGGGCTTTGGTGACCTGTTGTGTGTCTGGGGGAGCCTGGTCCCTCTGGGGCCTCGGTGACCCGTTGTTTGGTGTATGTGGCATGGTATGTTGTGTTGGGTGTTTGAGTGGTTTCTGGCACACTTAGTGCTTCGAGACCGATTTGACGTCTGTTGGGAACCTGGTACCTCTGGTGCTTCGGTAACCGTTTTGAATGTGTGAGTGTTAATATGGTTGTCTAAACGGTGAGGTATCTGTTTCTATAGTACGACGATGGTTGTGTATGGTGTACGGTGTGGAGACCTAGATTTACATGGACAATGTGAAAGCTATGAGAATTATGTTTTCATGAGTAAAGAAGTTCTTGATTTTAGTTGTCGGCTGGTAATATACGATGTTGATTGAAAGTTTCACGTGGAAGATGTCACGACCACGTAAATTTTTTTTATTTGGTCAGGAGCGGCCGAACTTTACCTATTGTTTAGGTAATTATTTTTTTCTTCTCTTGGTTTTTGTTTTTTTATCACAATTGAGTAACGATGTTGTTCATCTTGTTCATCGCTCTACATCAAACGTGGGACCGTTTGAATGTCAAGATGGCCGTATCGGAGGAAGGTAAATGATCGCTTGTAAACTTATTAATTCAGTTTTATTTAATTGGCAACATTTAGCTTCTGATTCAAATTTCAATTAGATTTTATTCGATTGACAACACTTCATTTCCCTTATGTCAAAATACTTGAATTCGATTGGATGTTCAAAGCGGTGGTTTTGTCGGATGTGTGCTTGAGCCAATAATGAAGCGGCGAGCGCCATACTTGGCGATCTGTGTGGGGTCCCCGCCATTGTGGAGCTAGAGTTGGAAAGAAAACGCGCGGACACGCGTTTGGTGTTTGAAAAAAGAGTTTGGAGGAATTCTAAAGTGGCGTGTATAAACTTGACAAAGTGTGGTTTTGTTGAGAGAAAGCGAAACTATTGGTGGCCGAATCCACTGCTTCATTGTTGGATCAAGGTTTATCTCTAAAACGGCATAAGTTACCTGCCTCGTGCATGCATAACCCACGATAAGCCCACAAGTACGAGGGTATATGGAAGGAAGCCCTCGTGTTTCCGACATATATATATATTCGTGGGCAGGTACTTTCAGTTACTTTATTTTTTTCCGTTACGTCTTTACTTTCCGTTGTCACTTTCCTGCTGCGTACAATTATGCTAGAAAATGTTTCAATAAAGTTTTTCCACATGTAAGAAGAAGTTTACGCAGATGGTATATTAGTATAGATCACAGCCTGGTTTTACTAAAGAGTCGTTGTGTGCTTTGAATTTCAAAAGAATTAAAAGGGGAAAGGAATTAATTTATTCTTTAGTAATTGACGAGATTTCTATTAGACGTCAAAAAACACGGACCACTAAAAAAAATCTTCACAAACTACTCCATGCATTCTCTGTTCCAGAACAGTCAATGTTTGTTACAATAGTTGGCGCGTTCGCTTTTTCGACGCAAACGTTGGTCAAACAATCATAATAATTGTTTTGTTTTTGTATTTTTATATGATTTCTTATTTTTCTTTCTTTTTATGCATGCCGTTTTTACTTTACTTGAAAATAATGTACTTTTTGATTTAAATATGATATGAATTGTTATCCCACGTGGTATTAGTTGTGTAAGATTGATAAATATTCTGTGGAAAACGTCGTTGGTTGTACATTTGTCACACTGTTTTGTTTATTTTTTTATTTATACTGTAATGTGTAATCATTTGTTTTTCCTAATAAATAAAATAAAATAACAACAAATACACAGTGGCCAACAGTACCTACACCGTCGGAGACCGCGTCTAGGTCTCACGTCCCGGTCGCGAGGTGATCTCACAGCTTTATGCTTGTGTGTATTGTATTATCTGTGGTTGCCCGTAGAGTTTATTTTTAGGGTTCCGTACCCAAAGGGTAAAAACGGGACCCTATTACTAAGACTCTACGATCCGTCTGTCTGTCTGTCCGTCTGTCACCAGGCTGTATCTCATGAACCATAATAGCTACACAATTGAAATTTTCACTGATGATGTATTTCTGTTGCTGCTATAACAACAAATACTAAAACAGAATAAAATAAATATTTAAGTGACGCTACCATACAAGAAACGTGTTTTTTTTTTGCCGATTTTTTGCGATAGTGGTACGGAATCCTTCGTGAAGCGAGTCCGACTCGCACTTGGCCGGTTTTTTCAGAAGGTATGAAACGAGTGAAAAAGGCATGAAACAGTTTTAATTAATTATACTTTATTTATTTAATACAAAACTAGCTTAATTAGGTATGTATAGGCACTTTTATAAAAATATAAATATTATCTAGTCTACAACTATACTTATTTGTTATTTATACATAACTTATGCACTATTATTATACAGTTTTATGAGTACGGTAACTATTTATTTTGTATGGTAGGTAGGTACAAACATATTTTGTAATAGGTTAAAACTATTAGGTAGGTACTCATTGATCTTGAAACATTTACCTATTCATCAGCCGTGGCTCCCAAACTATGAATAAGCCCCAGAGAAGTAAAACCTAGTGAGTATATAGTATAGTATATATTTCTGACATATATAATATGTAAGTTTTCGTCTCCAAATAGGTAAATATTCAGGACAAATAAAGTATGCTTACACAATCACACACACAATCTTTTTTAAAATCGTCAGCGGATCTTTATCTCAAAAGAAGGCTGATGATAAAAAAAATATAGGAAAAAGATTAACCCCCAGTTTCCTAGCTGAAAATTATCGGAGAATTAATGTGACAAATTATCAAGCACGCGTTATCTGCTGTGATTGGCTGTTGAAAATTCATTCAACCAATCACAGCAGATAATACGTGCTTGACAATTTGTCACATTAATTCTCCGATAATTTTGAGCTGGGATACTGGGGGTAAGCAAATCTACTTTCTTTTGTTTATTTTGAAAGTAAATAACACTTACAAAAAATCTTAGTACCTAAGTACCTAGGTACTTTTATGATACATTAAATAGGTAGTTAGGTATCTACAATGAACTGTTAAAAAGATTTTACTTTTGGTTATTCCAGTTATTCTAACCTTTTTGTAACACATCATGGTACCTAAGTATTTTTATCTATCTCCACAACAATTTTCTTTTAGGAAAATCCTTGATAATCATGACGATATTTTTGTAACGATATGGCTTTTACAACTAAAATATAACAGAGTTAATAACTTACTAAATTGTAAGAAGAAATAAAAATAAATGTAAAATTCATTTCCCCTATTGTAGGTAAATGAGTCAACAATACAGAACGAGCAACGTATTTAAAACATCTAATATTTCTTCGGTGACAGATAACGGTCTTAAAATTAGGACTTAGATTAATTTGTTACCGTTTGACGATGCAGGGTTCACAAGTACCCTCTTTTAGGTAAGCTGGGTGACACTGAGGGCATTTGGGATTCTCCCCAAAGCTTTGCCTTCCAGGCCTTGCTACTCTGACTTGGAATGACGTTTCAGCGTTGTCGCTTTCATACCCTGGATGCTCCTTATCCAGAGGGAACACATAGTCAGGGACGTAGTACGAACTTATATTGTATTCCGTGTGACTGGGTTCAGGAGTGGTCGTCTTTGGTTCAGGTCTGGTCACACTGCTGAACGGACTCTTTCCTTGTATTGATCTCGTCTGAAGCAAATTATTCGTACTGTTAGTCCTGTTGCTTTCTTTTGGAGGTATCAGATCGAAAGCAGGGACTGCCCATTTCCATTCGTAGTAAATTGGAGGTCCTACAGTCGTCGAAGGGATTGCGGCAGAGTCAACCTTGGGTGGTAATAAGACTTTTTCAGGTTCTGGGATACCCTTATCACTCGCACGTGTTAGGGGTAATTCATCGGCAGCTACTTTGGGTTTGGTGTTAACGGAGTCAAATCTCGAACCTTCAGAGAATGACTTATCGTTATCCGTTTCAAAGGTATTAAAGTTATTACCGAAGTTCTTATGTTTTCTAGGAGTCCTGTCTTCTTCTGAGTTAGCTGGTCCAGCTGGTAAGTGACCGTTCAGATCAATTATTTCGGATTTCGACATGGCAGTCTGGTGAAAAGGTTTCTGTGACTCAGGAGACGTTGGATCGAAACGTTTGATGAACTTGAAGACGGGATCTGCAGGAGGTTCCGTGGAACCTTGTACTCTTGTTGTCTGTGTAGGGGCTGCAGGAGGAATGAGCTCAATGGACGGTGGAGTGATGCTTGGTCTTGGATTGTTTTGTGAGAAGTTGATGCTGGGTGTTGGCCTGAACGCCGCGTCGGGTTCCTGGGAGGCAGCTTCTTCAAGGTTGTCAGTGTTTTTGCTAGATACGAAGTTGATGTTAGAGTTGACGTTGGCTCTGCTCTGGAACTTGCGGCCAGTAGACCAGCCGGTGGGAGGCCTGTAGTTCTGCTTGCCACTGTCTAAGTCATTGTTCTCGATGTCAGATATGGAGTCAGCTACGCCCACGATGCTGTTGCCAGGGTGGACAGGGAACTGGAAAGAAAAGATGAATGAGTTAGAATTATTTTAAGTTTTTGGTGTTAATGAAGATTTTAGTATTTTTAATTTGCCTATTGTTCGTTTTATTAATTGGTGGTCTTATCATGGTGTGTATCTGATTTGAGTGACTAATGTAGTTTATTACATATACCTACTTACTAACAAAAATATGTACTTCTTATCTGACACAAATAAATAATAATAATTAGGTAAGTGGTTATTATTAATGAGGGAAGATAATAATTAGATATAGTGATTTCATCACACTAATGGTCTACGAAGGAAGTAAAGTGAATGGATCACATCAGCTTACGCACGAATTAACTGTCTAATTAATTATGACCTTAAAATTATAATGAGGAAACAAAAATTAACAATACATTTAATTTATTACCTTTCCAAACATCATTAAAATGTAATCTTGTTCTAATCGGTAGCTACCTACCAATCTATTTAGTTTATCTCGTGTGACTGTTTCTTTATTTTCTGTTTAAAATAATCTTGGAAACTTGGAATCAGAATATTTACCAAGGCTAATTCAATTTTTTTTTGTCGGTGGGAAACCTAGAAAAGACGCCTGGACTTTTGAGTAAAAAGACCAGGGATTGTGCGAGTTTTACCTTTCTAAACCCAGTTCGGTGATCATCATAAGCACAGATATGGGGCCCGTTACCTCTTATGTGATCACCTAGGAATCCCTCTGTGCAACGCTTATCTATTAAGGTTTCTCACAGGACATGTTAACTTTAAAAGTAAATTATTTTCCTTCAAGCTTGTTGCCCCGCCTTTATGTCAATGTTCTACATCTGACTGCGAATAATTACAATGTGCACATCATATCTTATGAGAGTGTATTCTTTGGCAGAATGAAAGCAATATTATGTTGGATAATGTACAGGCTGCATCCGGAGTTATTTATTAGACCTTGTGCAAACTAGAACAAATTTGCATTTTTGCCATACACATTATTGGAATCAAAGAACAATGGCAGGTGCCCATACATTTTTTTAGCTGAGATTAAATTCCTACGTCTTTAAATGAAAAATATCTGGTTTAACTCAGGGTGATGTTCTGAATTAGTTTGTGCAATATTTTTTGTTCGAGAATGTCGAGAATAATAGATATTCAGTCATAAACTTTTGTAGGTTATGTCTGGGTATGCTAGTATTATATTATCTGTGGTCTGGGTAACTTTTAATAATGTGTTTAATAGGTAATATTATTCAATTTCGTGGAAGTAAAAGGGGAATATCGCATTAGCATTTCTTTTACCTAGTTATTTCAGCATGAAATGTATAATATACTCTTTGAAAAGAGTTAATTTATATAAACTAAGCGACTTTGACGTTTATCAAAAGGTCGTCGTCCTCGTCAACAACCAAACTATATTTTTTAAACTTGGATACTAGTCTTTTTGCCAATCATTAACTATTCATTTATTTCTACTACACTATAATATTCTTACCTACCTGCGAGGAACATCTATACTTAGACATAAACTGTATTGTTAACTCATTTACTGCAATAAATACATTAATTATATTATTAATTAATATAGTTTCTACTTGTCACTTAGCAGATAAAATGTATAATGGCAACACTAAGCTACAGAAATTACCTGTAAAATCAAATAACTTTTTATTTATTACGATTTTTTTTTATCCGTTTTGAACCAGCCCAATAATATATTAAAAAAAATGTAGACAATTAATAGAACGTCTTTCGTATATAACTCACTTTCAGACGCTCAAATTTAAGTCAGCTAAAATCTCGCCATTGTTCTTTAAAAGTTTATCCGTTGTGCTAGGCAACTGGGCTTATCCCAGTTGCAAACGACCCTTTGTGCCTATTGACCTTATTTGTTCTGTCTTCTGCTTAGTATGGAGGGAAGTGGAAATTATGATTTTGTTTTCCTACTCCTCCTGTATTCTTTTCTAATTAATTTCGTTGCGAATTCAAGACAGTTAAATTCATTCGCCGGGACTTCGTCGAGCTTCATTGACTCGGCGCTTTTCTGGTGGTCGCCAGTGTTGATTCTGGCTTTCAGGAGTTACAATGGTTTCGAAATAGTGCAGTGGGTTCCCTGGGTGAGGTAGATTTAGCCTAGCCGATGAATTGCATACAGACTAGATGGTTATTAACCACAAATTTGTAACATCTTTACCGATGTCAAAATAATAAAAAGTGCAATTTATTTACACGTGTCATAAACACGAACGTGTGAATTGTTACTTGTCCTGCACAAACATACCTAGATTACATTTATTGTGAAGACACAGGTCGTAGGTCGCGAAGACCAAGCAATCACCACACGGAAATATGTTTTATTAAGAGTTATGATTGTGACACTAGTCATTTAAGACGAGTCTGCTCACACCGATTGTTTATCTATGTAATAAAATCAGCATTTTAGCATATTATTGCTACTTTGTTATTACCCGAATGCATATTTTGAAAAACGTCGTGTGATACACGGGTGTGTTGCAAACTCGTGTCATTAAAAACCCTCGCCTTCGGCTCGGGCTTGTTAGTGACAGCTCGTTTGCAATAACCTTCATATTAATTAAACAGAACTATATACCTTAGTTTCAGCCCTCAGTATGTCGTAGTAGGGGTTGTACGGCGGCCCGGACAAGATGTCGGGGCGTGGCGTGCGTAGGCGCATCTCGTCGTCTGATACGAACGGCTTGTCGCGTTGACCTGGAAACAGGGAGTAAAATAGGTTAAAGAAACTTTTGTTAAAATAACAGCAAAACATCATCAAAGGACTTCATCGCGTCATTATTATAATTTCAGATGAAATACGTCCACTGCTGGACATAGCCATGATCGTTCCTGTGAGTCTCGTCAGCGGATTTCCGAACCCTTAACCAGGTCATCGGTCCACCTAGAGGAAGGTCTTCCAACGTTGCATCTACCTGTCATAATTCAATATTATAATAGGGATGTTTCCTGTGTAGAAAAATGTTAATTCTATTTAGTCCGTCAGTGAGATTATTAAATAATATTGAACCAGTATTTTTCTTTAAAAAACAAATAAAATTTGACAAAGATAAAGCGCATCAAAGTTCAGGACTGTGGGCTTGTGACGTCACACGATATTTCAAACGCACTGTATCTCGTATTTTTTTGTTTAAGTGGCAAAAGTTGAAATAACTACGTGTCCAATATTTTTAGGTTATCTAACTGGCGGACAAAATAATTTGTTTTTGTCAAACAGGGTATTTCAGATGAAATACGTCCACTTCCGGACGCTGTCCACAAGCGTTGCTACACATCGACTGGTCCTGTACTGGAACTGTCTTCCATTGTCCCATTCTCGTTAGGTTCGGAAGGCAGACGATAAGACTGGACTGGACTAGATCAGTATTTTACATGAAGCGACTACTTATCTGACCCCTATAAAAATCATGGGGTACCCAGAATTTGCTTAGAAGTGGGGCAAAAGTAAGGAAACTAAATATAATAGTAGCTTCAGACACGAACTAAATTTGTCGGGGACCCGGGATGGCAAAACTTGGCCTCTCGAACCTGCATGGAGAAAAGCAAGACAGTGTCAAATGAATGGGCGAACGAAGAGCCCGAAATGTTTTGAGTCCATCTTATAGCTTTTCCTTTTGAAGAGTATTTTTTTTAATTTCGAGTCAGGATAAAGGGTGCCTCACTGTGTGTTCACCCATGGACATAGAAATTAGGCTTGTTGACAGGCTTTCAAGCTTCTGGCTAGTTCTGACTACTGAAAACTCCTTTCAAAGATCTTCGAAAGACATCCAGGAGAAACAGCTAACCGTGCTTTCTGAGTCACCCACGGAGGGGTAACAGTAAAACAATACAACGGCATCATGTCGCATCCTACAAAGAGCAAAGTCGCAGGCATAATTATAATGATTAAAAAAAAAACAATAACAGTTATAAGTAACGAGTATAATGAGTGCTAAATGGCCATTGTTTGTGGTTGCTGACTGCTACCGGTGACCGCAACCGACCTGAAAACCTGTTTGTTATTGTTTAATGCTAGCTTCTTGTGGTTTTCAGTTAGGTTAAGGATATCAATTAAGTATGATTTTCGCATCTCGGTTTAACCGACAGGATATAGGAATCAAGAATAATGTCAGCACGAATCTCATATAAGCTGTTGTATGTAATGTGGCCAATCTTTTATATTGATATGTGATTTAACAACTGATTAAATTGGCTATCACAAAACTGTGTAGTTGAGGTGATCGAACTACCAGACCGACAAATACTACGACTTTAATTCAAATTATAGAACAAACGTGCTCTGCAGTAATAACCATCGAAAGTAATACCCAATCTTTTTAGCCGTGTTGAACGTAAGCTTTCCGATGCGCATAGCATAGCACGGCTCGCTACTGTTTTAGCATGAGATTTACTACTGCGCAGCCATTTGTAGCTAACTTGACAACCAAATAGATTGGCAATTACTGCACCTATAGCTTGTTTCATATGGGGTCATTGGGAGAACCGTGTTCCTAAGCAATGGTGGCACACTACATTGTGCTGGACATTTATTTAGGGTTCTGTACCCAACGGGTAAAAACGGGACCCTAATACTAAGACTCCACGATCCGTCCGTCTGTCTGTCTGTCTGTCTGTCTGTCTGTCCGTCTGTCACCAGGCTGTATCTCATGAACCGTGATAGCTAGACAGTTGAAATTTTCACAGATGATGTATTTCTGTTGCCGCTATAACACAAAACACTAAAAACAGAATAAAATAAATATTTAAGTGGGACTCCCATACAACAAACGTGACTTTTTTGCCGTTTTTTGCGATAATGGTACGGCACCCTTCATGCGCGAGTCCGACTCGCACTTGGCCAGTTTTTTGAAATATAATACGGTTATCGAGCTGCATCATCCCGCTATGTGGTGTAATGTTGTGTGTCATTCATATGACCCTATATCACTTATATGCCAAATAGCCATATTGCAAACTTGAAAGGTCATTGTAATTGGTTTTATATTAGCAGACAGGAAGATGATCATATTCTTTTCAAAAGTCATCGCCTTACTTGCCTAACCTAGGAATATAGGAAGACTATCTAATCATAATCAATTCAAAATTACCTTTCAATAAAATCAATATTTAAAATAATTGACAATGCATTACGCCTACTCTCAAATCATTATGACATTTACTTACATCTCGATAGAAGATGCTGCATACATTAGATATTCATTAACCACATGGGTAATTAGACCGACCGTGTACGAGCAACTACGGAAATGACCGAGCGAGGTTGTGTGATGTTCCGATTTTGGTTTATTGTCTAAGATCCCGTTATAAAACGACCTTCACCGAGATGCTTATTTAATGAAACGTATTTTATATTTAATTTAATATGTCAATAAATATAATCCATATGGGTTGCCTAGCAAATTTCAGTCCAGAGTATGTTTAATTAATAATTAAAAAATATTTTTTTTTTAAACATTTCACCGGTATGATTATTAGATAAATTCTTTACCAATCGAAAGTATGAAGCCCATAGAATATGCAAACGTTAGGTTGCCTATTCTTTTCCGGTCACAACTATCGGGTTGCCAGGTATAAACAGGTAAATCTGTACTAGCATTTTGCAACGGTCTGTTTATTGCATGAAATTTAAATGAAATTAAAGATTATTTTATTCTGAACACGGTGGTATAGGGTTGCCTGCGAAAAATCAGTCCAGAATTGCGGTTGTCGAATTTAAAAAAGTAAAATATTGCTCCGAGTGAATGTGTGCGACTAGCTGTTTAAAGTCCGCCCACTTAAAGAAAGAGAGTGCGCATGCTTTTTGGGCTCGGAAAAGAAAAGGATAGCGATAGACTCGTATATACTATGCATCATTTTGGAGTAGTTTATTATTTAAATAGAGAAATATTTTATTTTTTTTTATATAAAAATAAATAAATATAAATCTATAAATGTAAACAGAGAAATTGAAATCAATTGAAAGTATTGGAAAAAATTCAAAACCCATAAAAGTGAATTTTTTTAATCAGGGTAGTCTTGCAAATTTTATTTTTATTGTAAGAAGACAAAATAAAAAAACAACAATTAAAAAATTACTTCTATTTATTGTAAAAAAATTAAAAATACAAAAAAAAAAAAAAAACAGAATCCGAGTCATCGGACATAAAACTACGATCTTCAGCTTCTGAATCTTCTTCGTCATCACTCTCTGTTTCACTTTTTTCATCTATCATGTCATCATGTCTTCTATCTTTAAAGGTGTATGATCCCCAATGATGCCACCTGTTTTTAAATATTAATCTAAGAACCATCAGCAGTTCTCAGGCTCAAGTTTCACGCATATTGGATCCGTTGCATTAAGCCACATGGAATTTACGAAAATAGTTCGTTAAATTTTCTGAGTTAATGATATCCAGCATGGTGGTATGGAGTTGGAGTCGAAGCCTCTTGATAAGAATAGTTGATTGAAAACATCCTCATTAATTGTTACAAAAAAAAGAAAATCAGATCATTTTCTTGTTTAATTTATAAATTACCGTTTTTAAGTAAATTACAAAAAAAAATTGTGTGTCGAAAATTAACAAAACCATAGGTGAATTTTACTAACAATTATTTAAACATGAAAAAAATATAGAAGATGTATTAGCTAAGATAATTTTAAAGATTCAATTATTATGTAGTTACTGTATGTTCAGCACTAAAATTAAGAAATTCTTCGTTATATTTTTTATTCAAAACGGTCACTTTTTTGTAGCACGTGGTATGATAACCTACAAATTGAAGAGACGCACTGAGTAGCTCAACAAAATTGTATTCAAAGTGTTTTTTTTTACGAAAAGCTAACTTTAATACACAGTTTTTAAAAGTTTCATCATTAAAATCATTTATTTCATCATCCGATCCACACAAAAAACACTTTTTTGCCATTTTTTCCAACAATAAATAGTAGCACGTTTTTTCAATTGTATTTATAGCGACACTCTACTCCAAAATGATGCATAGTATATACGAGTCTATCGCTATCCTTTTATTTTCCAAGCCCAAATAGCATGCGCACTCTCTTTCTTTAAATAGGCGGACTTTAAACAGCTGCTATGCTGTGTCCTCTTCTATCGCATGGGATGGTCGGTTGGGACCTCTCAGTCGCACACATTCACTCGGAGCAATATTTAACTTTTTAAAATTCGACAACCGCAATTCTGGACTGATTTTTCGCAGGCAACCCTATACCACCGTGTTCAGAATAAAATAATCTTTAATTTCATTTAAATTTCATTCAATAAACAGACCGTTGCAAAATGCTAGTACAGATTTACCTGTTTATACCTGGCAACCCGGGAGTTGTGACCGGAAAAGAATAGGCAACCTAACGTTTGCATATTCTATGGGCTTCATAATTTAGATTGGTATAGAATTTATCTAATAATCATACCGGTGAAATGTTTAAAAAAATATTTTCTTTTAATTATTAATTAAACATACTCTGGACTGAAATTTGCTAGGCAACCCATATGGATTATATTTATTGACTTATTAAATTAAATATAAAATACGTTTCATTAAATAAGCATCTCGGTGAAGGTCGTTTTATAACGGGATCTTATACTATTAGTATTTTTCTTGTTTGAAAGATGACTTTGTCGAGAGTGTTATTCTTAGCTATGTTTTATGAAAATCGGTACAGGCGTTCAAAAGTTATGCAAATTCTTTTTTTTTTTCTTTCAATCGGGGTATTTTTGCAAGATTATCATCAGCCTTATAATGTTCCCACTGCTGGGACACAGGCCTCTTCTCTGTGAGGGAGAATGGGCCCTTATTATTTTCGCATTATATCTATACTAATTGTTAATTATTATTTATATTTTTATTTATTTTTATTTTATTTTTTATTTTTTTATATTATAAAGAGGAAATATTTTTTTTATTGTTTTTTTGTTTGTTTGTGTGTACCGAATAGGCTCCGAAACTACTGGACCGATTTAAAAAAATCTTTCACCAATAGAAAGCTACATTATCCCTGAGTGACATAGGCTATTTTTTAATCCCGAACACGGGTCCTGTGAGGTGGTCCACGGGAGCGGATCCGCGGGGAAATGCTAGTCGTGTTATAATTACGTGTTTCGATGGATTTTACTTGTAGTAAACACGCTTCGATTGATAATTATGAGAATAGAAAACATTCAGAAAAAAATATTTTTAGGTAAATTTAGGTTACCTCCCCTCTGTAGATATAAGAAGATATTTGTAGAACTGAGTCATTAACATATGTGAAACAGTACAGGGGTTTTACCTTTTCGAACGTTTGTAGATATTTATAACTCTAAACTAAAAAATATACTAATCTTTTCTTACTTTTGAAAGTTTTCCTTAAGTAGAATTATGGACGAAATTCCTGGTGACAAAATCTAATAGCCAACTACTTATTTAAGAATAGATAAAAATCTGGTTAAATTCAAATCTAGGAAACAGAATTATAAAGTCAAATCTAGGCATTTAGCGACTTGACAATCGTATCACGTTTCATGCTACCAATTCCGCACTAAATACATCTACTAGTTTGTTTGTGGATTTTATGTACGTCAACGTTTTAAACGTAGGTATGGCTCTCAGATTAATTCTGGGAAACATCAATATTATCTCTCTCGATTTTTTTTTATTTTTTATTATTATCTATAGGCTCGTGTTTGACCACTACCTTGCCTGATGGTAAGCGATGATCTTGCCTAGAAGTAACCTATTCACTCTTGACTTAAAGTCGCCAAGGTTGTAGCTATCAGGGAACAAAGACTACGGAAGGGATTTCCACTCCTTAGCTGTGCGCACAATGAAAGTATTAGCAAAACGCTTTGTGCGTATGGGTGGGATGCCCACCATGTACCGATGGCACATTGCCGAATGTCTTGGTAGTCCGATGATGAAAAGGGCTAGGCGGAATCAAATTTTGCAGTTCCGTCGCACACTCTCCGAAATATAACCGATAAAAAACCGACAGGCTGGCAACTCGGCGTCGATGTTCGAGGCTCTGGAGCTTTGACGCGACCATTGCATCATTGCCAATAAATCTCTTGGCCCATCTGTCAATCGACTCAAGTGCATCAAGCTGGTATTTAGCAGATTCATCCCAGAGGTGAGAGCAGTACTCCATGCACGATTGAACTTGCGCTTTATACAAGTTGAGCAGCTGGTCAGGTGTGAAGTACCGTCTCACCTTTGCAAGAATCCCCAACTTTTTTGCAGCCAACTGAGCTTTCGCCTCTATGAATGGACCAAAATTGAGGGTTGATGTCAACGTAACACCAAGAAGTTCGAGATGGTCCGTTAACGACACGGTTACACCACGGAAAGATTGAGCCGGGTGGAATTGGCTCTTCTTAGCGGAAAAAAAAGACACGCCTGTTTTCAGTATTTTACCATACTTGATTTTGTGGCACATAGGTATCTACATATAAACCCCACAGCACGATAATTTGCATTAAAAAAATACAAAAATAACGCTTCTCGCCAGCATACATCATATTACATACATAACACATCACTATTCGTCTAAGTCAAGGGCGAGTGATTACGTGTGTTGATGCAACATCATCTCGTTTGTCTGCTTCCTACCTTCCGGTGAGTTGCGTAGTGTGACCGTGATTTCATCAACAATAGCGAAACTTTTTCCTTTGATCCGATCTAGCTAAGAAGTGAATCAGAGTTTATGGTAGGATTAGTTAATGGTAGGATGAACCTAAGTATATCAAATAAATTAATTTTCGTAAGTTATTTAGAGCTTAATTTATTTCAATTACGATTCTTCCTATTCATCTGAAAGATGTTTACTGCACTAGTCATCCCCGAAGCTGAGATGCCTCTCACCGACATCTCTTCATAGGTACCAAGCTGCAAAGTTATGTAGAGTGCCGACCGACTCTAGCGATTCAAAAGTATAAAAAATGCAAAAAAAAATCTTTTAATAACCCTTTGAGACCCATAAATTGATGGGCGTAGTTGCTTACGATTTTGAATATTATTGCCATGATTTATACTCAATTTTATATTATTAATTAATAAAAAAACAGTAAACGTTGAACTTGAAAACTTTGATAAATGTTGCAGATATAAATAATCAATGTATTGATTAATTCCTATGATACATTGATCCCTAAATTATAGATTCAACTCATAAGTGAACCGCAAATTATTTTTACCTCGGCCTTGCAATAATATTAATTTATATGCAAAAAAATCAATTCAGCTGCACTTTAAGAAGTCTATCATACAATATTAGGAAGAGCATAATCATGTTAGTAATTAGTTTTGTATCAATCACACGTCAAGTTTATAGACATAATGAATTAAGTAAAAATATATAATTATGCGGACATTAGAGTCTCCAAGAATATGAACTCCGTAAATAACGTAAAGATTATTATAAACAAATCTATCATTACCACCCAAGAACATAATAATCTCTTTAAAATTATCGTCGAACAAAATCCATTCCATTTTCCGAAAGCTACGAGTATTTCCATTAGCCTAAATGTAGTGGTTTTCCAGTGTTCATGTTTTTCTAAAAGCCAAAAAAGTGCGACATTATAGGAACCTAAATATACGCTTAGGCAAACCAACATTGTATTCCTAACTCTCCTATACAGAAATTGAATTATCTATAGAGAATTTGAATTTTCTGTAGAGAATTTGAATTCAGTTCTGATTAGCAAATTTTTAATTCGTAGTGAATTTGAATTTAGAGAAATTAAGAGATTTAAGAAATTTATTTTATTTTTGAGGAGATCGTGGCTAAATAATAACAGCCGCACGGGTCGATCTTTAAGGTTAAGTAACGCTTGATGAGGTCGGTCCGTGGATGGTGACCATTTCAACATACCAAGTTTCCTCCGTGCCTCGGAAAGCGAGTTGTCAGAAGCTTGAGATCTGACACCAGTCTTGCCAAGGGGTACCGTGTTACACAGTTACTGGGTTGTGGAGGTCAGATAGGCAGTCGCTCCATGTAAAACACTGGTACTCAGCTGAATCCGGTTAGACTGAAAGCCGACCCCAACATAGTTGGGAAAAGGTTAGGCAGACAGCCAGTGAATTTGAATTTAGAGTGTGCTAATAATTAATTTTACCCGACAACGGTGAAGCAAAAGGACGAGAAACGGAGGATAATGTTTTGACCGGTATTTATGTATGTTCATCTGTTCCCTCATAACTTCTAAATTCCTTGTTTGTTCGCTGCCGCTGGTTATAGGCTATGTGACATCACATTACTAGTACATTGAATATGGCGGCCTCTAAGGGGCATGAAGTCAGGAACAAAAAGAAGGTTCGTCCCACCCCATCATGTCATCAGAACAGGGATTATAAAATGAAGGTAGGGTAGGTAGGTACATCATATTTTTGTCCAGCGTACTGTTTGCAAGATATATCCCGTCAAAGTCATGAAAACTAGCGAATAGTAATTTCCTAAATCAACTACGTTATCGGAATACGTTATCAAGAGTCCACTCTTGTAACTTATGCATTATCTAGATAAATGTAAAACAACAAACCCTTAACAGAAAAAAATATGATGTGGCGACCCAAAATACTTTAAATAAAAAAATAAGTACATAAACGAAAACCCGACTACTGAAAAATCACGCTCTAAAAATTATGAAACAAGAAAATATTTTCATCTGAAATTGTTATGTACAAATAATTTGATATGTATCGGATATTAAATAAACAACTTACATGTAATAAATATTTAATTGTATTTCATACATTATATTCATAGTGGTGTTCAGAGGATAACCGTCGTATATAACCTACTTTGCAGAATGTATTGTTTGTTACGGTATGTGGTGATAGATTTTTTTATGTGTAAGACTGAATGTTTTTTAACCTCCGCCGGAAAAAAGGGGTGTTATAAGTTTCACGTGTGTTGCTGTGTATCTATGTGTCTGTCTGTAGCATCATAGCGCCTAAACGGATAAACCGATTTTGATTTAGTTTTTTTTGTTTGAAACGTGATTTTGTCGAGAGTGTTCTTTTGAGTGTACTTTTGAACGGCTTAACCGATTTTATTCAAACATAGCTAAGAAGCTACTGTTAGAATCGGGTTGTTTTCGCAAGATAAATGTGTCGGGGGTTTTTTAAATTTTGAAATTTTACTTGTCGCAAGATAAATGTGTCGGGGTTTTTTTTAAATTTTGAAATTTTGCTTGTTAATTATTTACACGTAAATGCAAACATATTATATAACAGTACCTAGAGTCATCTAACATTATTTTGACAGGCAGCAGGCAGATTCACTGACCAAGGTCCGCGGTCAATTTAAAATCGCTCACAATCACAACATACAACTTTAAAGGACCTTCAAACACGAGATCTATACTTAAACCAGTCGAATACCTATTCCTATTAACATGAATAGTATTCAAATTCAGTACCACTTTGGAATTTAGAACATCTGTCTATTCCACAGCCTTAAATCTAACTGGATGACGCGTATGCATTTACTTCGCGTGTCAAAAAAGGAGTAACAGCACAGAGTCTAAGTGAGAGCAATGTTCTAACTTTGAACTGTTTTAACCCCGACGGAAAAAGATAGAAGAAGTTATATTATGTTTGACGTGACGACGTGAGTACCTGTGTGTTTGTGTACCTATCTGTGACATCATAGCTCCTAAACGCATGAACCGATTTTATTTAGTTTTTTGAAAGGTGATATTATGGGGCATGTTCTGAGCTATGGTTGATGAAAATCGGTTCAGCCGTTCACAAGCTATTGGCGTTTTACAGTTGGAATCGGGGTATTTGCGCAAGATATCGTGTCGGAGGGCTTTATATTTTAATTTTTTCTAGTATTTAGCGTTATCGACACCGGACATTAACCGAAATCTAGAAAAATGCATATATATATTATGCTGTATTGCGCTGAAGTTACTCTGCAAAAAAAGGTTGGTCGAGACATTCGAAACATTTTTCTTTCATCGGTAAGTAAATTTGTTCCTAAATTGTGTGTGAAAAAGTGGCACGCTATGTTTTAGAGCGACTGTCGTTATCTAGTTACATTTATGTCTGAGGTCTGCTGAACTAGCTAACCGTCCGTCAGGCTAGTTTGAAGGCAAGGCTTGATCTTTTGCTTGATTGTGTTTTGATTCGAACATTAATATTGAAGATAATTTAAAATGATTGACGGCGCGTGGGCATACAGTCATAGGCTGATGCGTCTTACTACTTGAGTATGATTACAATAGGTCTAAATAAGGCCAGGTGCAGGAGCTGTGATGTTCTCGAAATGTTATGAACTTGTGAGTCTGTTTATGGTCCTGTTTCTTGAATGTCTGAGTCAGCTTTGTTAGTATGAGCTGTAAAATGTAGAAGAACATCTCACCCCTCAATATTACACTTATTCATGATTTAAAACCATGTCATTACATACAAGTAGGCGTAGGTTTTTGTTGCATGAAGATGCAATAATTTGTGATGCTTGTTTCCAAAAAAATCCATAATGATTCATGAGATTTCCAGTAGGTACCTAATGAAAAATCTTTGACCTGTCCTAACAAAATATTAAATTACTCCTACGTAGTCAGACTGTTTTAATACAGAACGAATTTTGAGTAAAGATGTACCTATCTACTATCGCCACCTGTACCTTAGTCTGCAACCCACCTACCACTTCAACCCACAGATTCATCTCAGATCAAGGTTCCCTCGGCAATTCAGAGTAACATCTCCTTGGCCCAACTGCCATACTGCAGGTGAGGCGACGTAGTAAACTGCCTATTATGCAATACCTGGTCATCTGATTTAGAAACTTGTTCTAGTACCGACCAATAAACGTTTGTATTTGAATAATAACAACGACACTTCGATTGTTGAGGTGTTTTATGGGGATATAAACCTTTGGTAGGTTGATGTTGAATGGAATTACAAAGAAGTCTTGATTGGCATTTTGATTTAAGGATAATAAAGCATAAATAAACCAAAGCTCGATGCAGAATCGTCTTCTTGTATTTTGCTTTATCTAACTCATACTCTAGATTAACCTGAACTGTTCATTCTACATTATGAAAACATATCGGCGATCAGCTATAAAATTACACTTCATTCAAATATCTAAGGCTATTAGTTATAGTTATTGAATCGGAACGATATAATACATATTTTGTTAGTTTCTATTCTGATTTTAAAGACGTTTGACGTCTAAAAATGCAAATCCATACAGTTTTCTTTCAAAATCAAATTACTATTAACTACCCTAGACTCGGAAGAGCTTTCCATCAGATATACCAAGATAAAGTTACATTAAAACAAATACTCACCAATAAGTAAGTTAGCGCTGTAATCCCTCTCAGACATGGAGCAGTTGACCATGTACCAGTGGTCGCAGATGAGCATGCGTTGCTGGAACAGCGTCATGTTGGGACACTTGTAGCTGAACTGACGACCCAGTCCGTCACACATGTGATACACCTGGAAATAGAAGGAGAAGTTAGACTTAGATTAGAAAATACAATATAGATGGAGACTATAAGAAGGACAATCGATGATTTGGAAAAGTAGGAGAAGAAGAACGGCAGAAACCTGCACCTATAATCGGGACATGACATCACGGATAAGGATAGGACAATATATACAGTTGAGTTTAATAAATATTTAGGTCAAATCTTATCACTAGGTAAATGATAAATGATAAATGATTTATTTCTGTAAGTTGGTTTGTACAAACACTTTTACATGTCGATCATATTTTTTAAAACTAGATGAGGTCGGCGTTTCCTATCTGACTACTCTGAGAAGAAAGGCCGAAACAAACTCAGAGGTCACAGTCTCTTTTAAAGTCTTGACAAAAACTTGGTTATATCATGTGAAGACCATGTAGACATATGTCTGAAATGGTCTTTTGAGGAAAGAACCAGCCCGATTGAGTGGACCTGTCCAGTCAGTGCACGCATTTGTCAATAACCGAGCAGCTCAACTCAGAATTTACGGAGCTCAACGATTCGACGAACAATACCAAAGAAAGGACATTCGGGTAGGCCGCATAAACTACTCAAACTGCCAGACCATGAGTAAAAACTAACTAAGTTATAATAAAAAACAAAAATCCACATAGTCTTCACATTCACAATAATAAAAAAAATATAATACTTTAAAAAGTAAATATTCTTGTCATTGCAAGAAAACAAAAAAAAAAAATCAAAATTAAAAACAAAATTCACGGTGCAAAATATTAAAAAAAAATCAAAATTAGCAGACTATTAACGGAGCAGCTCAATCCCAAGCCTTTTTGTCCTCAACGTAATCTTTAATAGTATAAAACGCTTTCTGACACAACTTACGTTTAACGAATGATTTGAATTTATTAAGACTCAGATCTTGTACGTGGCTTGGAAGCTTATTATAAAAGCGTACACATGGTATTTGTACACATGGAATCTGGTTGGCAAATTATAAAAAATTTATCCCACCACTAGTGACAATTACGTCAGTAAAGATGACTAAACGGATATTGCTAAACTAACACAGGTTATTCCAAATTCTCCTCGAAAATGTCTAATACAAATACACAAAAAAATAGATAAGTAAATCAGAAATAATCTGGTAAAGCAAACGCAAACAGTAGCACCGAATACAATACAATGATTGTGAGGTCTATCAATTATCACCAACTTATCTGCCTACATCTTATTTGAGTTCACTTAGCATACATGTGGTCAATATAGGCATACAGAGACATCCGTGATCTGAGCATGATACAGAATGTCACATCTAGCCACATATAGCTCTTGTGCTCCTAGAATGAAGGAATAGGCTAGGAAGAGGCTTAGAAAGAAAAAGCCTTTGTCTAGTTGGACTAGAAGGAGCCTTTGCTAGACTATTACCAAAAGGTGGGAACTATCACTTGAAGAATCATGAAATATCGTTTGATCAGACGCTTTATAAAGAGAATGGGACCATTGCAATAAATTAATAAAATAATCGCAAGGAAATATTATTGAGATGCTGTAGATGTGTGACGCTCAAATAGTGGATTATTAAACAGGTTCTCAAATATCAAATCTTTATTGCATCCATAGTGTACACACACAGGTGTTAACTGTTAAGTATAAATAAATCTCGTTCAGATGTCAATGTTGCTTTTATAATAAGCTTCCAAGCCACGTACAAAATCTAAGCCTTAATAAATTCAAATCATTCATTAATCATACGTTGAGGATAAAAAGGCTTGGGATTGAGCTGTTCCAATTAATTTATTTTTTGGTTTGCATACCTCATTTTTTTTTGGTTTCGTTGCAAGACATGAATATTTACTTTTTTAATTTTATATTATTTTAAATATTGTGAATGTGAAGACTATGCTGGTCATTCTTTTTTTTTGTTAAATATTTTAATTTTTCAGTTAGTTTTAATCATGGTCTGGCAGTATAAGTAATCTATGCGGCCTACCCGAATGTCCTTACTTTGGTATTGTGCGTCGAATCGTTGAGCTCCTTCAATTCTGTGTTGAGCTGCACGGTACCACCATTTCCGACACCAATCTACATGGTGTTCACATGATCTAAGATTATGTTTGGACTTTAAAAGAGACTGTGACCTCTGAGTTTGTTTCGTCCTTTCTTCTCAGAGTAGTCAGATAGCAAACGCCGACCTCAACTAGTTTAAAAAATTTGATCAACATGTAAAAATGATTGTACAAACCAACTTACAGAACTAAAATCATTTATATAGTAACAAATTCCATAATTGTTTTTCCGACAGACACAACAATTTTTTAAATAAGAAGCAGAGAAGTTCCATTATTTAAGTATAACAAATCAGACTCAAGCTCTCCTACTGGGGAAAGACCCCTTCTCAGAGATGCAGGCAACTACAATTGCTCATAAATGACTTTTTGCGATTCCAAATGCAATTATAATCTCAATGTTTTATCAAGATGTTTTCCACAAACAACATACATAGTAAATCATTAAGTCATTAGCATCTGCGATTAACAAAACATGTTCGGACTTAAAATAATTAACACTACCCAGAAAAACTTAGGAAGCGACAATTATATCTCAATTTAGTTTTATTCTTGAACAATACGTGCAAACATGGTCGGTCGGTCGCTTCCGACAAACTGCTCATCAGGAAGCATATATAATGCTGTTAAACTCTTTGTTGCTACTGTTTATCGAAACCTCTAGACCATGGCCGTTTAGCTTAATTATTATAAACATATTAATATGTGTTTTTATGCTATATATAAGATTTAAGGAAGTCTAGAAGTCGTCACGTGTTAGATATTGATTATTACGGTGCTGAACAAAGATTCATTCAACACATGCAAAGTTCATTCATAAACATCTTCAGTCATGTCCAGACTGATTAGATCTTGACAGGTAACATTTCAAGCAAATAATTTCACAAAAAGAGGAAGCAGAGTGAAAAAGAAGAAAAAGAAGCAGGGTAGCTGGCAATATATGGATAAGACTAGATCTTAATCGTTTGAACGTTCGTTGTTCAATTGGAGAAGCTGATATCCAGTATTGGAAAGTTTTTTGTTTTGTTTTTATATGTAATTGGCTTGCGTTTGACCACTATCTCACCTGATGGTAAGCGATGATGTGGTCGACGATGGAGCACGTTTGCCTAGAAGTAACCTATTCACTCTTGACTTAAAGACTCCCCAGGTTGTAGCAATCGGGAAACACAGACTCAGACAGGGAATTCCACTCTTTTGCTGTTCGTATAATAAAAGTGTTCCCAAAACGTTTGGTGCGTATGGGTAGGATGTCCACCATGTAACGATGACGCATCGCCGTACGTCTTGTAGTCCCATGATGGAACGGGCTAGGAGGAATCAGTTCATGCAATTCCAACGCACACTCCCCGAAATGTAACCGATAAAAAACCGACAGGCTGGCAACTCGGCGCCGATGTTCAAGTCTCTGGAGCCTAGACTCGACCAGTATCTCATTGCCGATAAGCCTCTTGGCCCGTTTTTCGATCGACTCGAGTGCATCCAGCTGGTACTTGGCAGATCCGTCCCAGGGATGAGAACAGTACTCCATGCAAGGCAAAGGTTGATGATAATAACGAAGCTATTCAAGATGGAGTCACTATCACTAAGTACATGGATAAACGTGAAGCTTAAAACATCTATGCCAAACGTGATCTAAGTTAAACACTAATTTATAGATTTACATGAAAATTAACAAAACCTTTACGCTTAACTCGTGATCATACGTACTCATACGTCAATTGATAGACACATAATCGTCCGACCTGACATAACAATGAAGTAACGAATGTTTGAAGTTCAACCGTGTCTAAATGTTTTGGAGATGAGTCATGCATCACTCACATACGAACGCGAACAGATTCCACATACGGAAATTAGTAGAACAATATCGCTAAAGGAAACCACGGATTGTTTTTTCTTGCAATTTGTCGAAGTGTAAACAAAAAAATTGAACTTGTGAGACGAGGTCTGGTTGAGGGCTGAATTTTGCGTTTTTGTTGAGATTAACACATTAATACACATACAATGGGTCTTCCGCATAGTCTTTTAATGGTCTTCGCGGGTTAGGTAGGAGATAAAATTTAATTAGCTTATGGTAAAGCGCTTTTTGCCCGATGAGGAAGCACTACGCACTGTAGGTATCCCTACACAATTTGGAATGGAGGGTCGGTCTTTACGCTCCTTTTTTTGTTTGGGGAATCATCCAATGACTTTGCCCGCTTTGAGTGAAGCGGGCGGGCGTGTCAGACTTTTACTGACTAAAACTCACCCATGTCCCTTCAGTTGCTTGTGCCAGTGGCGCGGTAATATTTACGCTCCTTATAATCAATACAAAAGTAAGCTAACAAATATTTGTCAAACAAGCCGTGCGCGTCAACTTCTAGATTGGTTGATAGAATGACCAATAGCCAATCAAATCACTAGATTACAATTTATATTGAGCCATAGGTCACATGTTTTTTTTTTTATAACCTATAGGCTCGCGCTTGACCACTACCTCACCTGATGGTAAGCGATGAAGTGGCCGACGGTGAATCACACTTGCCTAGAAATAACCTATTCACTCTTGACTTAAAGACCCCAAGATTGTAGCTATCGGGAAACACAGACTTCAGCAGGGAAATCCACTCCTTAGCTGTACGCATAATAAAAGTATATAGTGTAGTGTTGTGTGTGTAGTGTATCCCGTTTCTCTTACCCGCTTTCGATGAGACCTCGCCTTATGGCGCTATACGAGTGTGTAATTTGCGATCTTAAACGGCAATTGTCGATTAGCAGTTGTAAATAACCTTTTATAAAAAACAATAGAGCACAAAAACAAAACAATAACACTTCCAAGAAGAATTTGATAACAATTTATCTCTGCAACACAATAATATTAAATTTATAAACACGACTTCGTTGATAAAAATTGTCCGTGGTTTTTTCCACAAATAGTTCAGTTTTTAGAGAACCAACAAAATGTAATTGTCCATTTTTTACACCGCTCTTTATCTCAATCTTACCTGATGGTAAGCAATGGAATGGTCTACGACGGCACGAGCTAGCCCAGAAGATGCCTTTAAAGTCTTTCTGTGAAGGCTGATGTGTAAGTTGTAGGAAACACATGCTTGCAGAGAGTTCCACACTTTGGCTGTGCCCATACTAAATGCACAATAAGCCTCAAATTACGCTTATGAAATCTTATAATATCCTCCTTATGCGTAGTTTCATACCGAAAGCCTATGCGCTGGTAGTTTCGAAAGGCAGACAAGTACAGTAAACTTTCATAATAATTACATACTGAAATACGCAGGTCAATATTGTTACCCACAGTACCCACGCGATCCAAACATCGACCTTGCTATAACCACTAATATCTCACAAGAGAAGAAACATGAAGAACACACATGTAAGGCATTAAATACACTAATTATTTCTCCAAATCTTACCTTGCATTTACAGATTGTGAAACAGTCCTAATCGTCGACGTGATTACGTTCCTAAATGTTTTTGTGCATGTTATAATTTGTAGCAATTATTCTTCGTATATCATATAATATATCGTATACTGCCTCGTTGTTCTAGTGGACGCAAGGGTTATAGCTGAGCGGGAGGACTTGGATTCGTAGGTCGGGGAAAATGTTATATTATAACAGCCCGCAGTCTGAAATTGTGTTCGGTTGATGGCAATGGTTTGCTCGCAATAGGGGCCAAAAGCAAAAAAAAATACATATAATATATAAATATACGTATATACACACAAACACACATACACATATATATATATTATGAAACATAAAACTTCCCCTCTCACAGAGACAGGCCTGTATCCCAGCAGTGGGATCATTAATGGGCTGATGATCATGATGATGAAACTTAAAAAGATGTAATTATCAGAATATGGGTGTACAATAGATGCACCTCTGCTTAACTTTTTGAAAAATACAGGCGTGATGGTCAGATATTATTATGATGGTATAATATATCATAGATCATTAGCTGTAAGAGACTATTGTCAAGTAACGCTGGTTTCAAACTAGGCTGATAGGTCACTGTGCTAGGCTAATGTGTCAAGATCTGAACATGAGTCTAGCTATGTAATTACTGTGTTTTGTTTACGAAATAATGTTGACATTACGTAAGAGACAGAAATAGATGATGACGTGATTTTCAAAAGCGCAGTATGATCAATGAGGGGCCCAGTTTCTTTTATCCGTAGTTAACTCAGCCAATGGTTAAATGCTAACCAACGGTTCCAAATTATTCATCAACTGTTGGCATTACAAATGGTCAGATACGTTAAATATAAAAAAGAGCTTTTATTAGACTAACAAATTGATGAAGAACGAGTTTTTTCGAAATTTAAAACTATTGGTTAAAATATTTAACCATTGTTGGAGTTAACTACGGATCAAAAACAGGGCCGTGTCTTCTTTCCACATGGATACTATGGAAACTACAAAAAAATCATGTAGGTAAATGATTTTTGTCAGTGATTATTGTCACTTTTTTGGAATAAAGCTCATAGCTCCCCTCTTCGAGGAGACGCTTGAGAATCGTCACGGCGTCCTCACCTTCCGCCTGACGCAGGTCCTCACCGGACACGGCTGTTTCGGGAGATTCCTGTTCAGGATAAGGCGGGTTGAAACGCCCGGGTGTCACCATTATGTAGATCGCCCGGAGGACACGGTAGAGCGTGTCGCGAGCGGTAGAGGTCACGATACGGTGGAGATCTGCCCCGCTTGGGCGAAAAAGAGTTACCGCGGCCCTAGCTCAAGAAACTCAAGGAAAACGGGTGGGTTTTGGTCAGTAAAAGTCTTACACGTCCTCCCGATTCACCCAGAGCGGGAGAAGCCATTGGATAAAGAACCACGTAAAAAATAATAAAGGCTCCTGACCAAATGACATTGTATTAGGGACAAATCAATCGGGGGATTGAAAAGTACTAACTTAATATCACTCGTATTGACCAAAGGTTCTAAACAATTGACATAATATCAACAAAAGCTTCGTGACAGCAATTGGAAATAGTGAAATATGTATAGGTATGTCAAGTGCTATTGAAATGTCATGTAATTAATTCCATCCATTTTGACATCGAAAGACACTTTGTCAAGAGCCTGAGGGTCCACTTTGACTTTTCAATTTTTTTGGTCATTGATAGAATGTAATCTAGACTTGTCTATACATCTTGCCTGGCTGCTCACATTATAAAATTATTACCCAGGCAGCCCTAGAAATAATCAGAACTAATTATTACAACCTACAACCAGACTGACCATGGTCATCAGCCTCAAATCAAACATCAGCGTCAACCTTGCACAGACTCATTCCTACATGTCATCTCAATAACACATACAACAGAACCCTAATGAATCTTCTCTCTACACCGACCACAATAGTCAATTACGCAGAGGTCACAGGTGCAGCCTCATCAGTACAGGTCCTACTGGCTACCAGGGTTACTGGAGCCGTTTGAGTTCATTGCGTTTGTTTAGCTATTTAAGTATTTACGTGTTTACTCACGAAACGTACTTGTGTGTTTTATTTTATTTACTTTTGTTATGATTGTTGTTTGTTTGAGGCATATGGACAACTTTTGGCTATAGAAAAAGATATTCTTAACTCTATTCGCAATTTACCTTCCGACCTTCCTATCTTTTTCTTATTTCCCCATTTCCAATTTATTTGGGGTCGGATCTTGGATAAATTATTGCATTTTAGCCAAGACCCGATCCCAAATAGATTGGAGCGTCTTGCAATTTACCCATTTTTCTAATGTAATAAAAAAGCAACGATTTAATTGCAAGCAAGCCACTAATTTTCTTTTAAGAGTTGGTGCATCTATTACAAATGATTCAACAAGATTATAAAGAAGGACAAAAAAATCAGTATCTTCTTAGAATAAATAATTATCACCTTAACCAACAGATATGTGTAAAACAATGCGTTAATTTAACAATTGTTATAATTACATTGGCTCACGCAATTCAAACACGATTGAATAATTTCCTTCATTCGTGCCTAATTATGGCTTTTGTTATGATGTTTTTAGGTTATGGTTTCTGCCTATTTAAGGTTAAAACAAATAAATTACATAAATACACAATTGTAGTAGCTAGCCTCACGATTTTTGTATTTTGATTGACTTGTAATTAAGGTTTCGTAATAATTATATTGGATAAAGTGAAGCCTTATGTATTATCGAGTATTACAAAATATACAAATTCATTACTGAGATTGATTAGTAAATTGCCTTTCAAACCTATGTTTGGATTAATATTAAATTAATTGCTATTTCGACTTCGAAAAGTTTATTTATTTATTTATTATTATATATGTTTGTTTCTTCTTTAGCTTTTGATAATGTAATATGCATCTTGCTTACTCAACAGAATTATATTTAGACAATATTACATTATAGAATCTAGTGTAATCTATCATAACTTGATATAGCTATCTCTCTTTATTTTGCAAACATAAGTTATTGTACCATCAGGAAGAAAGTATCAATGATGTGGGGTTTCACAGGGCAGTGATTTTGGTCCTACCCTGTTTCTGACTTTAAGTAATTGTATAATTAAATTGAAACCCTTCTGATGCAGTATTTGACTTGCATTATGGTACAGGGAACTATAGAATGGCTCTCCTAATCCCACGCCATTTTAACAAAGTTCGTTGCGATGAGCTATCATATATTCTTTACAATGTTTTGTATTTTTTTTCATTGCTTGTTTATTTATATTACATTCTTGTATATAACCTTCTTATTACAGCATACATTGTTAGTACAAAAAACTTCATAATAATGTTAACACGTTTTATCAGTTACTGAAGGTTACGATATAATTGTGTGTACATAGGATAATTATATTTACGTAAAAACGGTACATAGGATCGAACGTTAAAACTATGATAAATTATTGTCTATACACCTTGGCCCTTGGGTGACGATGAGCATAAAAACAATACGGAATAACTAGATAACTCTGTTTTTATGATATTTTTGTTCATATATAGGTCGAGGTATTTCAGCGTGTAAAATAAATAGAGGATTGAATGTTACCTTCATGTAAGTCTAGTAGTTATATTTACATATAATACATTGAAGAAGTAAAGTTTGATAATAATTTATTATGCTAGACAGAGTAAGTGAAATAAATTTTCTGATGTATAGTTTTCCGGCATTAATTTCTCTTATCCTTCATATTGTAGACCTATCAATCAGTAGGTTTTTTTTGTGTTTAACGTCTTCAAGTATCAAACATCGCTGCGTTGATTTGCATGTCTTGTTTGCGTACAATATAACGTTTAAGAAGCAATTGTTTTTTTATCCAACAGCTTTGATACCTCAAGTGATGAGTCGCAAATTGTGATCGTGATGTGCAGCTGCCAGATCAATAAAGAGAAATAACTAATTGAATACCTATTTACTGACAACATGAGAAGAGATCAAACAGTCTAATATTTGTCAGTCACGGTGGTAACAATGGTCAGGTCAAGGTTGAAGCTCTTCCTCATTCCGAGTACTAAACGTATTGTCACGATTGATACACGGATCTCAGAATGTCAGGTGTGTTTGAAGAGGACAGTTTAGACATCCTTTGATGATCGAGCTCACGTTTAATAAAATACCAAATCGTTTACCAGTTGTATATCACTGCGGGGCACGATCGAGCCATTGATCACATTATATCTCGGTAGCCCGCAATGTAATGCAACATACATGCGAGAGCCCGCAATGTAATGCAACTTACATGCGAGAGCCCGCAATGTAATGCAACTTACATGCGAGAGCCCGCAATGTAATGCAACTTACATGCGAGAGCCCGCAATGTAATGCAATTTACATGCGAGAGCCCGCAATGTAATGCAACTTACATGCGAGTAATTGCAGGTGAATACATGGCCGTAGTATAATGTACACCAGACAAACGATAACATGATCAGTAGCATAGTTCTCAAAAGATTCGGGAGCTGGAAAAAAATTACCCAAGTGCGATTCTAAAGGCTAAAGTAGAACAAGTGAAAGTCTAAATTAAATCGTGTATTAAAATATTATAAAAGAGATCCTGAATTGTGTCAGTTCATTTCTACGAGTAGGGTAATCTCTGGAACCACTGCACCTATTTGTACAAATCTTTTAATATTTGAAAGAGACATTATTCCAGATAGGCTATACATTTTTAGATCCAGCCAAAGCCGGACGGCCACTAGTTGTGTATTAAAGATGTTTAAAGATACAGATTGAATGGCGAACCACAACTGGCCTTACTTTCAGAATTGACTAAGTGATGACCACAACTGCTCAGTAAATCAAGAGTGTCACGTTATAAATGATAAATGATTTTATTTCTGTAAGTTGGTTTGTACAAACACTTTTACATGTCGATCATATTTTTTAAAACTAGATGAGGTCGGCGTTTCCTATCTGACTACTCTGAGAAGAAAGGCCGAAACAAACTCAGAGGTCACAGTCTATTTTAAAGTCTTGACAAAATCTTGGTTATATCAGGTGAAGACCATGTAGACAGATGTCTGAAATGGTCTTTTGAGGAAAGAACCAGCCAGATTGAGTGGAACTGTCCAGTCAGTGCACGCATTTGTCAATAACCGAGCAGCTCAACTCAGAATTTACGGAGCTCAACGATTCGACGAACAATACCAAAGAAAGGACATTCGGGTAGGCCGCATAAACTACTCAAACTGCCAGACCATGAGTAAAAACTAACTAAGTTATAATAAAAAACAAAAATCCGTCGAAGAAGAAGAATCGATTGATGCTTAGCTTTAGTGGAGGGTCTTCTGAAGATATTCATACAATGCTTGATAACGTGTCCGATGATCTATTCATTGATAATATCAATGAAAACAATAATATACCAACATTCCAAACCCCCAACAGAGCGTAAAAAAACTTAGCACAAAGCCAATTTGACACAGACAATAAAACGCCATTTTGAAAACACGGATGTTTATGTAGATTCAAAAACAAGCAAAAAAAGTATTAAATGCAAATCAGAGTATTTTTGTTCACAATTTTATTACAGTACTCAACTTCCTTATTCGTCAAAACTTCCAAAATTTGATAAATCACTGCTTTAGTTTGCAAATTTATCGTATATTTTTATATATTATGATAATTTTAAACACAAGTAGATCACCTTGCTGTAATTAATGGATTTCGGCAGATAAACCACAATATTATTACAATTTTATAAACATTTATTAAGTTCACACGAGTTAAAACTTTATAGAAATTACCATTAATCAAATTTTGATTACTACCTTAATTTTAAAGTGAAAATGAATAACTAACTTTCGCACGCGCATTTATTAACCTATATAAGTTAAAAAAGTTATTATACTGTATATTTTTATAGACTACCTGTTTGGACCACTAGAGTTGTGGAACGGAAGCGTGACTGCTGGTCATAAGGTCCTAAGTTATATGCCCAGGTCAGCAAAGTGTTAATGGATTGGGCACATTTGAGGGTAAGTGGCTCCTCTTTTTTAAATAGGACTTCAAGACAAAACACCATTATCATCATCATGGATCATCGGACTACAAGACGTACGGCGATGCGCCATCGGTACATGGTAGACATCCCACGCATACGCACTAAACGTTTTGGAAATACTTTCATTATGCGTACAGCTTAGGAGTGGAATTCCCTGCCGGAGTCTGTGTTTACCGATAGTTACAATCTAGGGGTCTTTAAGTCAAGAGTGAATAGGTTACTTCTAGACAAGCGTGCTCCACCGTCGACCACATCATCGCTTACCATCAGGTGAGATAGTGGTCAATTGCGAGCCTATAACTTATAAAAAAAAAAAAACTTAAGCGTACCTGACTGGTTCGCCAGTTAGGTATTAAAGTAAACCCACATCGATTTGGGTGTACTTTAGTTAAACTTCTGCCTTACATGCGTAATGTTATTGTTTCATAATAAAAAAAGCGTTTATTTCTTTAACGTTTTTTTTACAATGTTGGCTGGAACTACCCAGGAAGCATGTAGTAATGCTTGTATTGGGTGATTCTGCTCCTCCCTAGGATCAATGTACATAATTTTAGGTAACTAGTTAAGTAAACTATTTTAAATAGATTTTACAAAAAAAAAATATAGTATGTAAAGGCAAATACGATATGGTACGATTCTTAGTGTATGTGTGTGTGTATGACTGTGCCTTTATGATAGTTATTAGAACATCTATCTCTCATATAGTCTTTGTGAATTATTATCCTATTGGGAGATTTCTAGCCCTACGATGTTATCTTGGGATCAGGATCGTTTCATATTATTAGCAAAGGCGATTTATAATTAAGATAAAATTAAAGTCAAAAGTCAATTATAACATAGCTGATATGGTACAGAAATTCCATGGAACAAATAAGGAAACAAATTCTGGTTTTAAAAATAACGACATGTTTTTGAATGGCGCTTTTATTACCAATTAGACATGGGTCTCTTAAATCGATAAATCATCTATTCGATTTGGTCGCATTCAATTATTACGAATCGAATGAATTTTAATCAAACAATGTTATAATTGTTGTCATTAAATTGTTTGTGTAGTCTGGCGCCTACTTTATCCTATTATGGATACAAATTGATTGATCTATTTTTTCGTTTTTGGTATTTCCAAATCGAAATGTTTTAATTATTTAATTGTAGACAATTATAGTAGTTGGCATTTATGGATCGTTATATTTGTTATGTGATTAATTGGGTCGTTGATCTAAAATAGATACAATACAAAACCTGTCATACCCGGAAATTTAACAAACAATTAAGTTTACCTTTGCGAATGGACAATTAGAATCAATTATATATTTTTTACTCAAAGTTTTGACATTCAAAAGTGCATTTTAATTATTATTAATAAAAATAATTTAAATAAGACTGACCAACAGTTTATTTTTACCATTTAAACTCACATTTAGCAGTTTAAAAAAAATGTAAATAGGTATTTTTTGTTATTTTTCCTAACCTTTTCGAAAACCTAAATAATTTATAAATCGAAATATTTTAATTACTTAATTGTAGATAATTATAGTCATTAGTTTTTTTGGGTCGTTATATTTGTTATTTGATTAAATGGGTCGTTGATCTAAAATAGATACAACACAAAACTGCCATACCCGGCAATTTAATAATTATATATTTTTACTCAAATTTTTGACATACAAAAGTGTATAATAATTATTTTCAATGGGTAATTTCAATATGACCGACATACAAAAATATTTTTCAATTTAAACTCAAATTTAGCAGTTTTAAGGAACGATTAATAATTTTTGTTATTTTTCTAACCATATGACACTAGAAATGCCTTAATAAATTATTTTTTACTCAATACCAAACTATTATAAAATCCTAATAATAAAAAACACTCTTTTTCACTTTCAGTATTTAACCCTTAGGTTCAAGAGCATGTAAAATACCTATTTTAACGCACCTTGACCCAACGCATAGGGTGTCCATTATTAATGTAAAAGGTTAATGAAATCGTGTTGGCGCTGAAAAAGTATTTCATTGACCGTTTCTGTTGTAATATTCAAGTGTATGATTGATTGCTGGCTTTTTTCTGTACAGGCAAAAAATAAACCTGTGAAAAGTGTCTATTAAAATGCTTTACATAAATTCAAATTGTAATAAGTTGTCAGTTTCTGATTAAATATTCACGATATGACATGGATATGAATCGGATCGAATCTTGATGGTTTTTATTGTATTTGGAATTAAATCCTTCACGATATCGTGAAGGATTATAAACTCTCGATACCAATATTCGCATCGAGAGTTAATAATCTCACAACATTAATTAAAATCTTACGATATTTGCAATATTCCTGTGACAATGATAATAATGCTATTCAATACTGCCAAAATAAAAAGAAGATACCAACGCAATAATCAACGGTAAAAACCTCCCATTGAATCCCTAGTGCGCCAAATGAAGACTTGCAAGCAACCACGCCCATTTATGCGTCGTCGAAGCCCAACGGTAAAAGGCGGTCAACAGCAGATCAAAACCAGTTTGTCATAAAAGGCATAACAAACATAACCGCAGTTTCATTCACGAGAGTGCAAGTTTTACTTTCGCTCTCAGTTGTAAAGGTGACGGTATGTTCATGAGCGTAGCGATAGCGGGTAAGTTTATAAAAGATGTTTTTTAGGGTTCCGTACCCAAAGGGTAAAAACGGGACCCTATTACTAAGACTCCGCGGTCCGTCTGTCTGTCTGTCTGTCTGTCACCAGGCTGTATCTCATGAACCGTGATAGCTAGACAGTTGAAATTTTCACAGATGATGTATTTCTATTGCCGCTATAACAACAAATACTAAAAACAGAATAAAATAAATATTTAAGTGGGGCTCCCATAAATAAAACGTGTTTTTTTTGCAAAAGTGGTACGGAACCCTTCGTGCGCGAGTCCGACTCGCACTGGGCCGGTTTTTTTACTAGTATTTTTATACAAAACGAAAGTAAAAAGTGAAAATTCTTAAAACGTATTGTTATTTTTTATCTTACTCACTGTACCAAACGTTTATAAAGTTTAAAGTTCCACACAAAAAGAAACTTGGGACGAGTTGCATCCTGAAAATATTATTTATTTTGATTTTCTGCAAGTCGTCCTAAAAGGGCCGTAGGCATGTAGGACGAGTTGATGAATTACTCTATAACGCTTTGCGCAAACTGGGCAATGAACCCAGGACCTCAGGTTCAACAGTCACTCACTGTCAGATCACTCAACCAACGTGGCAAAATTCCGAACTAAGCGATTAAAACGCTAATCGCTTCACTCTCCACCGTAGACTCTTCCTTTGATTATAAGTACGTATAAGGTCAAGGTGAGCGAACTGGTTCAGTGGATCACTGCCGCTTTAGACTTGATGCGTGTCGTCTGTAGACCTTTAGCAGACGAGATTCTGATCTTGCGGTGATTGGAGACTGTAATCAAACTATATTTTTCTGTTGTTTTATTATATTTATAGTTGTTAGTATTAAGTTTTGTTGTAATAGTTATTTATGCTACAAGTGCGGAAGGTAGGTGATTTCCGATGAGTGGCATTTTTATTCACGAGCGAGCGCAGCGAGTGAGTGGATAAATCGACACGAGTCGGAAATCATCTTACGTACGTGTATCATACAACATTTTACTATGCATTGTGCGAGGAAATAAATAAATTAATAAAATGAAATTAATAAAATGGCGGGCTTATTCAAGCGCGTTCAGCATATCCACAGATTAACTAATAGTTCCTCGGGCATATCTACTGCGCATGTGCGAATAGCTGTCACATCGTAACGCTATAAGGCACGAGCAAAATATACGTTCTGCCAAACATATTTAATGCATATTTAAAATTATTTTATTGATATAAATCTAAATCTAGAGTAATTAAAAACGCCTAAAATAAAGTATTAGTTTTATTTTACATTTTATATGAATGATAATTTGTACATAACTATTTTTTTAAACTTTTCTCAAATAATTAAAACTCTATGCGTCGGGCTGACGTTGGAGTTAAAAATTAAAAAAGTACAGGAAAGTAAAACGCACTAGTGAAAAAAAGTGACACTTTCCGCACAGTTTGGCTGCTTGGAAAATCGCTCTTTTCGAGGACATGCATTGTAAAAGATTATGTGTAACTTATTTGGTGTATTGAAAAGTATATTCTATTCTATTCAGAAGTTCAATACATGTAACATTCTGATATTCTGCTGCATACGAACGAGATGATCAGGTAGTTTTTAATTATTAATGTCATAACTTGTCAAACAACAACAGCTTATAGTTTTCAAAGGTCATCAATACATTATTCAGTACCATTTTTACGTTACTATTAATAATTGAGGAAGTTATAAACAGAATATAATTATTACTATCTACTTAATATCGAAAAGTTGTTTTATCAAAAGCTTCAGCTCTTTCGAAAGTTAGTCCAATTTTTTCTCAAACATATGGGTATCCAATGATCAATATTTTTATAATAGCCTAAGATACGATTGCAGAAACCTGCTGAAAACGGTGGTTATGTTTAAACATCATTTTCACGAATGATACTTAATAGTAAAAGAGATTGCTGCTTGGAAATATCTAACCGCAACTACCTTATTAAATGAAATAGTTAATCCCGAATATAAGAGTAAGTAGGTATATCAGTTTTTCAAGTAAATCCAAAGTCATTTGAAAAAAGTAGTATAGAAAATGGGAAAAAAATGAGGTGAGAGCTGGTGGCTCTCAGTTAGCGGGAATCTGAGTGTTGCCAGTTACCTGCTAAACCTGGTAACATTTATATGAGAATTATTTTTAAAATCATGTTTTTCAAAAACAAATTACTTGTGGATTTTTGCAGTGGTAGGTATATCATAAAAACATATACCTATTATGATTTAAGAATATTTTCTTAGAATCACCAAGAAGGAGCGTAACTTACGCTCCCGCACACTGGTGTGCGTTTACCGTTGTGCAGGTACCTATTAGGTATTGGTAAAGTTCAAGGTGAAGCGATTGGTTCAGTTCACTCGGTCAACTTGGTCGTGAATGAGAGTGAAGCGAATCATAGTGAGAGTTTGTGTGGCAATGTTTGTTTTCTTAAGTACCTATGAGTTAATTAATTGTTAGTCAAATGAGTGGTTAGTCATAGTAAATTCCTTAAACAAAAAAATATTTACGAAAGTTTATGTTATTATGTGGCATAATTATGTCCAGTTGTGAACGTCTCTCGTCAGAAAATATGTTGATGTTGCTACCTAGTTGGCAGTAAGTAAGTTACCTAGGTACTTATGGTACTAGCTGTAAATATATCAGGTTAGAAAACAAGCATTGCCATACAACGTGGCAATGCTGCCAGTCTTTTGAGCACTGTTTTTCGACGCCATATTTTAGTTTAGTATATTTTTAGGTTTAGTTAGTGAGTAGATGTTTTTTATTATTATCGATAGGCTCGCGTTTGACCACTACCTCGCCTGATGGTAAGCGATGATGTGGCCTACGGTGAATCACACTTGCCTAGAAGAAACCTATTTACTCTTGACTTAAAGACCCCAAGGTTGTAGCTGTCAGGGAACAAAGACTCCGGAAGGGAATTCCACTCCTTAGCTGTGCGCACAATGAAAGTATTAGCAAAACGCTTTGTGCGTATGGGTGGGATGTCCACCATGTATCGATGGCGAATGGCCGTACGTCTTGTAGACCGATGATGGAAAGGGCTAGGCGTAATCAAGTTGTGCAGTTCCGTCGCACACTCCCCGAAATGTAACCGATAAAAACCGATAGGCTGGCTGACTCGGCGACGATGTTCGAGGCTCTGGAGCTTTGACGCGACCAGTGCATCATCATTGCCAATAAGCCTCTTGGCCCGTCTGTCAATCGACTCAAGTGCACAAGCTGGTATTTGGCAGATCCGTCCCAGAGGTGAGAGCAGTACTCCATGCACGACCGAACTTGAGCTTTATACAAGTTGAGCAGCTGTTCAGATGTGAAGTAAAGTTTCACCTTTGCAAGAATACCCAACTTTTTTGCAGCCAATTGAGCTTTCGCCTCATTGAATGGACCAAAATTGAGGGTCGATGTCAACGTAACACCAAGAAGTTCGAGATGGTTCGTTAACGGCACGGTTACACCACGGACAGATGGAGCCGGGAGGAATTGGCTCTTCTTAGAAGAAAAAAGACACGCCTGGGTCTTAGTAGCATTGAAACTGACCAGATTGGCATCACCCCATTCGGAGACCGCCTTCAAGGATAGATTCAAGCGTTCGACCATGGCCTCCCGGAGAGACCGAATCTGAGGCCCAGTAGTCCGTGCGTCGGACACGTATATCTCAGCAACAGTGCTGTCGTCTGCGTACCCAAAGGTTCCGGGTTTTAGCAGATCATTAATGTGCAGCAAGAATAATGTTGCCGAGAGCACTGACCCCTGAGGGACTCCGGCTAGTTTTGGTTTAAGTGTATAGTTCTTAGTTAATTATGTATTTTATACAATGTATGTTTGATGATTAAAAACATAAATGTATTAACATAAGATATACATAAGAAGCTAACACGAAGGTCCATTAGTCTTCTAAGAACGAATTCCACCTTCACTTCAAAACCTTATGGTTCAAATAGAACCACGGACGTACACGTTTCTTAATAATGATTTGATCAACAAAAAAAATGTTATAATTACACTATAAGACCCTCATAGGTTCCCTGAGGCACTCTGAACAAATCAATGTGTTCAAACCATTAGGTGTATTTATTTTAGGTGTTCCACGCCTACAACATTAGTTTAAGTAGCCATTAGATATATTTTGCAATTCAGATTTCGTACCTACGCAAAGGTATTTGGTAACCGAACTGACATTAGGATTATTATGTACGAAAAAATATCTCTCACAGTACTTTGAGTACAATTACGATTGTCTCTATTTTATAGGCGACAGCGGGTTTAAAAATAGTTATCAGTAGGAATGAATTTACAGCAGCATTGACTACACCACACCCATGTTTAGGACAAAACATCATCATTAAACGTCTCGAAAATGACAAGAGGCTCTCGACATTCGATGGCAATGAAGGCAATAGTCGAAATGTCAAAATGTAAGGGATTGATTTTGAAAATTCTTTTTATGTTTGAAAGAGTATGTTTCGAAATTGGTCCCATTTTAATTTGGTGAAGATCTGATGAAGAACTGCGGAGATATACAACAGAACTCTTCAATAAATAACGGCAAATTATTTGAGATTGCTGCAATTGCATGTCTGTTTATTGTATATACCATTTCATAACATAACATCACGCCAGTACGCTCTAAAGGGGTACGCAGATCTCTCATTTCAAGTTCAATTTTCATGTTATTCAGGTAATCTATTCTGGCGTCATAGGTACCTTACTAAACAACTTGCCTATTTTAGGTAGGTACAACTAAAGAGGGAAAAATAAAAAAACTTTTTTTTGCAAAAAAATACTGCCGACTTCCAAATAAAAAATACACACAGAATTAGAGATATTCAGAAGCAGGTGACTAAATCGCTCTTCTCTTACAACTTACGCACTGCCAACAAGTCATTGTTTCCGCAGTAGTGCAACACAAAAACGCAGGTGTCACCGACTCATTTGAAGTTATTGCTAAACACCAACATTACCACAATAAACTCATAACAATGGGTTTGCGTGTCGTTTATGAGTTTCAAACGGGAGCCGATGAGAGATAAGGTTCACTGGCAAAAACAGTGGACGGATTCGGTTGTGAATTACTGTGGTTTTGAATATTCTGTACACAGTTGGTGGTTCTAAAGTTTGGTAGATCACTGACCTTGTTTTTTTGAGATTAGGTATATAGATCAAATCTGGTTTTCAATGAGTTATGCAACTCTACCCAAAATGGTCTTGCTAGACTATTTGTCATTTTATCAGCAATTATGATTGCCAGATGTCTTAACTCTAAGAGATTGACATGCGTCAATCCATCATTGCATTGATCATCATCAAGCCACTTTGTCAAAGCGCTACATAAGGTTTCGACGACTCAAAACTTAAGATATTTAAGTACGTAGTGATATTTAGGTAAGCTTACCCTACTATAAAGTTGTAGGCACCCATCTTTTCACAAAAATATTGACAAAGTACAACAATCATCGCTTACCATGAGGTGAGACAAATGTAACTTCTGAACAACAAGTGTTGACATAAAAAAAGTGTTACACCGATACGCAAAAATAAACAACTGCGCCAAGTAAACTCACCAAATTCTTTAAATTTGGAATGCGGATCACAACGCAACAAACATAATAAAGAGACACAAACTAATAGCTGTACACAGAGTCAGACGCCAAACAAAGTAAATGAGGCATCTATGCAACGCAACAAACATGATAAGGAAACACAAACTGCTAATAACCATACCCAGATGCCAAATAAAGTTAAAGAAGTATCTTCTTGTAAAGAGCAGATTTTAAACGTAGTATAGAAGCCAAAACAAAAGAACAAAATGTGTATTCTAAGTTGCATGCCCCATGAAAAATATGTATATTGATGACTTTGTAATTCTGTGGACAATATCACTTTTAAACTTTTCTGTTAATAATAACTTATTGACATTAAAACTATTTATTACTAACATGATCGCATTTATAATTAATTATTGACATTACTTGACATATTAAATTAAACAAAAAAATTTACATTGATTACGGAATTATTATAAAATAACTTACCTACCTAATTGGCAAAAGCCTCATTGTATATTTGTACGCCACATGGCAAAACATATAGAAACTGTTTTTTATTGTAACATCTTGCACACTGCTGTAACCTACTTATGTTTACAAATAAAGACTGATTGATTGATTGATTGATTAAAAGATGAAGAAAAACTTTATAGTTCAGAACCAAAGAACAAATGGGGTGACTATAAATGAGATTTCACAACGGGTCTAGTCAACAAAAATCACGTTCTCAAAAGAAACAACAAACGCATTAATTGCCCGACTCAAAAGTCAGTAACATTTCCTTCAACAAGGCTAGAACGTTTACACTCACAGTCACACCCATCGATCTTCACGCGCGACACCGCTCGGTATGCGCGCGTCTGTATAGGTCAGGGCTGCCACTGGAACTTTGCTGCATTTACTATCCCCACAGACCATCGAGACGCCACTGTGGTTGCTGCTAGAGTCTGCATGGTCACTTCGTATATAAACCACCGTGGTCACCGCATTCTTGAGTGGATAGCACAAATCGGCAACCGTAAATTAAGACGCTCTCAGGCTAGTTGAAGGCACGATCATTGCAGGGTGATTGTTAGCAGCTGAAAGACAGTTGCCAAGAACCAAGAAAAATGGCGTGCAATTGGACAGACCTATGCCCAAAATTCTTTCACTTTTAGAGTTTTTATCCTGGCAAGTCATAGGATGGTTTTTGTCCTGGAAATTCATAGCCTATTTGGTATCCTGGAAAGTCATAGGCTAGTTTTATCCTGGAAAATAGCCTAGTTTTTATGGTGTAAAATAGGCTAGTTTTTATCCTGTAACATCATAGGCTAGTTTTTTTCCTGGAAAACAGTTAAGTTTTATATACCCTGAAAAGACATAGGCTAGTTTTTATCCTGGAAAATAGGCCAGTTTTTATCCTGGAAAGTCATAGGCTAGATTTTATCCTGGCAAGTCATAGGCTAGTTTTTGTCCTGGCATAATGTGCAGTTCTTGTGGGTATTCCGTACTCTGTGGGACTGCCACTGGAGCCGTTTGCCTGTACCCGTGTAACAGTGGCGTGCGAACCCTATTGTTTGGACGCATGTCTTTAGTTCTACGCCACTATCTGATGTACTTGTTGGTTGATTACAATTTATTAATTACTGGTAATTCTGTAATAGGTTTAAAGTTTGGGTGCCAGTTGAGTCAATTGTCTTCTTGGTGTAAAAGCTTGGATTTTGGGTGTCCTCTTTATTCCGAGAATATCGTTAACACTTTGGGTGGGTCCTACTGTGACCACGTTTATTGTGGCATTAGTGGCAAAAGGACATAGACAGGACAGACCTTTGCCTAATAGAAGAAGTACAAAAACAGTACTGCACCTGTAGCCAAGCTGACAATCTACAACGCTAGTAGAAAACGAATTAATGTATGGGAATGACACATCTGAACGTTAAGTCACGTGGCTGTGGAAGGCGATAACGATTGTAGAAAGAGATTCGATACGAAACGTTTGTAACTTGGCTAGAGGCGCTGGTTTATTACCAGGGCGAAACCATGAGAAAGGTAGAGAAGGGTAGTTATTTGCAAGTCCAGTATAGGTAGAATAGAAGAAGATGAGCACCTTTGTTCGGGAAAAATATAAGCTTTCACAATTTCAACACTTTAATTGTAAGAGAAATAATAAGCACTACTTGAAAAACTGCAGAAACACAATCATTTTCTACAAAAATTGATTTCTTAAAAAACCCCAACTATTCTCATCCAATTACACCGTTTCAAAACAAAACAAAAAAGTGAGTGTTAGTTAATTTGCCGAGCTATTAAAGTTAATGAAGGCTTAATTTTAAGCTCATTGGACATCGTATTTTTCCGTCTGTTAATTGTTAATTAGGATCTTCAGACGAGTTTATGTTCATTATTATCCGATGAGGTGAGACTGGAATCCATTCTATAAGTCACAGTATGCGTCTGTGATTGAAAAAACCATTGATATAACTATTATACTATTCTTGGTTTATCGATCTTTACCAATATTATAAAAAGTTAATGAAAAATGCATGAGAAGATTTTTCCGACTAAATCTGCATGTTTTAGTTTTTTTTTTGTGCATTTTAATTTAATATTTAGCACCTGTCTAGATAAAATATGTTAAATTATAGATTTATGTTTGTGCGTGTCCAATCACACTGGATTTCAGACAAGTTTTTCAGGAAATGCCTAGAATATTGATCATAGAGAACCGGTCTTTTAAAATTATTATTTTTTGTAAATTCCTTTTTGGCAATTAAAATTACAGACAGTGGCATTTACCTCTTTCTGGACAATATTAAGTCTGTCATGCTTTTTATTGAGGTGTTTCATTTTTCAATCACGGAAGACAATTCATGAATATATAAAAATTAAACAATAACCTTCTGAATGGACTAAAATAACACTATAGGAAGTAGACTAGTGGCACACCTGTACTAATGACTATTTGCTTGTGGTAATCATAATGTCCTCTTTTGACAAATTTGTCACGAATAGACTGACTGACAAAGAAGTAGATTGGGAGAGAGATCGAGTGCATTTATGCAAAATCATGGATATTTTCTAGAGGAACGAAGGAGGCTCGCTAAAACAAGCCTTTAAAATGTATATTGTTTAATAATATCTACCTCAAATATCTAATGCTTTTCGTCTAAACTAAATGTAATTGCAATCACTAAAAGCACTGATAGAAAAATACGCTTTATAAATAAGTTCCACTTTTTTTTTATTATCTGACTATATACAAGGGTAAAAGCTATATAAGCCTTTAAGTGGGCACTTTTATATCTAGGTACAACAAGAATCTTTTGCTTTTCATCTAAACTAAAAAAATAAATATCTGAAAGTAAGGTGCCTAATATCAAATATGTTGGTGGATATTTGTTAGTGTTATAAACGTTCAAGGAGTAAGAGATGTAGCTCGTCTATGCCTCACATTCTCTTAATAACCCTTTAAAATTATCTAAAGTAATTAATTTGCACTTTGAAACATTTTAATTACTTCAGTAGCTCGCGGGCAATTCAAATAAATAACCAATCAATCACTTGACAGTTTCGAAAGGCAGATTAAAAATGTAATAATAAAAAAAGAGATTAATATTAAAAAAAGCTCAAGAGTTTGTTTGTGTCAACGCGCTAATGTACAGGTCGAATTTAAAAATATATTTTTGCGTTTGTTAGCCTAATGTTGAAAAACGATTTTAGGCTATTTATCATCACGCTATGATCCTAAACAGTCCAGCAAGTGTGGTATTTATTCAAGATCTACTTACGTTTCATAACACTCCACAAACCATCTTCATATCTTTTGATATTTTATCAATTTTAGTAACTCTTTTATAAGTATTCTTTGATATTCTTATTACCTGTAAAGCATATTTTTAGTTATTTCTGATTGATTTGTATTCTTTAACTTAATTTCTATTGCTTATTTGCAAAATTATGGAATTTTTTTTTACTCAGACATTTTCATCTGACATGACATCTGTCTGTCTATTTTATTTTCTTAAAGCCATAGACATACCATAGGTACCATGGACTACCTAGACCTTTCCTTAAGCTAGTTGTACATTATTGTAAGGTCAGAGCAGACTGACCCGCCTTTGGTAAAGCCGTTTTTATTCGTTCTGGTCTTATTGAGATTTGAATTTGAAATTTAGAAGAGATGGCAGAACGAATGAAAAACGGGCTTCACTTTTTTAGTCTAGAGTCTAGTCTGAACGCCGATAGTGGGTGATACTGTGTACTAGAATACGAAGTGTATTTTTCTATTCTGAAACTCTTAAAACGGTGAATTATCAGCTTATGTAAAACTATTATTATTTAAAGTGCTCCAATTAAATATATATTGTGTGTAATATACTGAGTATCATTTGTCTGAATCCTGCCTATCGTGTACCTTCGAATCTACGGCGTGAAACGCCACAGCCCTGATTCCTCGACACTCCTTTTTGCCTACGTCACTACCTGTGAAACAACCCTTCTGCCCGATTGCCTGCCTTGACCATCTACCTCGGGCATTCCACATCCTCCTGTTCGTCCTGCTGACCTGCCTACCTGCCCGATTGCCTGCTCATCTGTCTACCTCGGGCATACCACATCCTCCTGTTCGTCTTGCTGCCTGGTTAGCTGCCTACGTCGCACGAAGCCGGACCTTATTTTATTATCATATCCTTTTTAATTTTCTTAGCTTTAATTTAAATAACCTTTTATCTTAATTTTATTAACGTGGCTTACGTATAGCTCCACTGAGCTATACCTAACGCTACACAAGAAAAGTCAAAAAGAACGCTAATGAACGTGAAAACGAAGTTATAGCGCGAGCAGTTGAAACCGCGGGCCAAAGCTAGTTCTTTGATAAGCTCTTATAATCAGCACTTATTATTATCAAGATGTTGGTGAAGGATCATAATATTGTAATTAGACAATGAAACGTATTCACGAATGTATTCAAGTGTTATTAAGATAACTGAATCTAAATTAGCTATTGTAAGGCATTTACAGGTTGCTCAGCTTGTTGTTATCAGTATTTCTTGGCCAACCATGCTGGTGTTGATTGTAAATGCAAATTAATTAAAAGTACGTAAGTACCTAAAGTTTTACAAGAATATGATAAACTAGCTTTTAGTGGTCTATCCCACATGAACGATGGTATAAAAATTTTTGCACTTCACGACAACGTTGCCTCCTATCAGAAGAAAGAATTTTAATTAATAATTCATGTAGTTATTCTCTTTGTATTTGTATGTAAATTGCATGTGTAAATATTCAACACAATGTAAATTGTTTTGTTTTTTTTTTTGAGAGTAGTGGTGGCCCAGTGGTATCGATCGCGACTTACAAGTTGTAGGTCGTGGATTCGAGCTCAGGCAGGCGCTTTACTTTGTGTAAATTATTTCTTCACCACTGCTCTCAAAACGGTGAAGGAAAACATCGTAAGGAAACCGGCATGTCCTAGAACCAAAAATTCGAAGACATATGTGACATCCACCAAACCCCACTGGGCCCGTGTGGTGGATTACGGCTCATTCCCTCTTACAGATAGGAGGCCTGTGTCCCAGCAGTGGGAACATTAATAGGCTGATGATGTGATGTGAAATTGTTTTATGAATAAATGAAATGAAATCATCAAAAAAAACCGCCCAAGTGCGAGTCGGACTCGCGCACGAAGGGTTCCGTACTTGGTAAACTGGGGTTTACGACTTATGACGTATTAAAAAAAACTAGTTACTAGATCTCGTTCAAACCAATTTTCGGTGGTAGTTTATATAGTAATGTACATCATATATTTTTTTTTGTTTTATCATTCTCTTATTTTAGAAGTTTCAAGGGGGGGACACACATTTTACCACTTTGGAAGTGTCTCTCGCTGAAACTATTCAGTTTAGAAAAAAAATATATTAGAAACCTCAATATCATTTTCGAAGACCTATCAATCCCCCACACGTATGGGTATGATGTTTTTTTTTTTTTTTAATTTCAGTTTCAAGTATGGGGATCCCAAATTTTATTGTTTTTTTTTCTATTTTTGAGTGAAAATCTTAATGCGGTTCACAGAATACATCTACTCACCAAGTTTCAACAGCATAGTTCTTATAGTTTCGGAAAAAAGTGGGTGTGACATACGGACGGACAGACAGACATGACGAATCTATAAGGGTTCCGTTTTTTGCCATTTGGCTACGGAACCCTAAAAATGATGATATTATTTTTGAAAATTCAAAGGACCAAGCTAGTCTACATCAACAATAATATTATAAAGAGGAATTATTTGATTGTGTGTAAGTTTTTTTATAAACTCAAAAACTACTCAACCAATTTAGAAAATTCTTTCACCAGTAGAAAGCTACATTATTCCTGAGTTACAAAATCTATTTTTTTATCCCAAAAATGGGTCCTGTGGAGTGGGCCACGGGAGCGAAGTCGCTGGTTAAAGCAAATTTTTGATAATATTACTTTAGAAAAAGCCCACTGATAGGGACAAAGGGCCTAGCTACTCCAGCAGTATCAAGGTTTCATGGAGAAATAAAAAAGCTTTTCATCTTTATTGAGCCAAAGTAGCAAATGAAAACTGTTCTTTACATCCTCGACAACAGTTTGCGACATTCCGATTGAAAACCAGCTTGCAAGCATAGTATGCTGCTGTTTTAGTATGTATGAGATTAACTCTTTTATGATTTGGCCCTCACAGGTCAACCTATGAGGTTGTCGCAGATTTTCCTGTGGCGGCCTTAATACAAATTTAAGGCCTCCAGCTAGGGATGAGATTTCCTACTGGCACTACTGCGCACTCATTTAGAGCGGAATATTTGCTTGACGCGATCTTTACTGTTATGTACTAAAGAGCCCGTCACGTAAAGGCCAATAAACCACCGATATAATAACAGATATAATATTAATTACCTCACAATATGTAATACGGCTATCCTTGACACTACCGATGAAATGTTAACTACAATTACTTTTGGTTCGTAACATTAATGATATAATTACTGTATTAAAGTAATGGCACGTTTGGGAGCGAATAATTTCTGATATCAACTGCAGTTGCCAATATTTTCCTAAACTCATTAAATTACTATGAAGCAGTTTTTATAGAGGCTAACAAGAAAAAGGTAAAATAGTCAATTGTTCTCCAAACATCTCCTGCATTGCATAGCCTCTTGTCAACTAAGTTGAATTCGGTTTTCGTTCTAAACTAACCAATAATAATACCAATATTTTACATGAACAGACTGTTACTGACATTTACTGTTACAGTTACTGGGTTGCGTAGGTCAGGTAACATAGTCCTGTAGGTTTTGACAGTTTGTTAAGTCTGCAATGTTTTGACATTTCATTTTTTTTTATTTGTTTTTTCATTTTTGAGATTTGTCTCATTAACTTTTGAGATCTGCTGGTCATAGTGAGTTATCATGTTTGAAAGATAACACATTTTTCAAATCACAGGTGTAATCTTTCAGGGCACAGTGCTCACAGAACGGATGGCCGATGGGGCCGTAAAGTCGTCGTACCGAAAGACGATGCGTTGGAAGGCCGCCCTCCCTCTGGTTAAGGTTGCGGGAATGCAATGTGGCGACGCCTGGGAAGGCCGTGTCCAGCAGTGGACGTCTTTTGCCAGAAAAGATGATGATGATGATCTTTCAAATGTGACTTTCTTCGGTACCGAATTAATCTATTCTGCTGTAATTTCTCTCTTCTTGTCTTCTGCAAACTGTAAACCCTATATTGAATATTTGTCATAATTTTTGTTTTGTCCACTCTCGAACCACGCTATTCAATGAGATCATCTGATAGTCGCCCACTAAAGGCGATTATATTATTGATCTTACAAAATATTTGGGATGGAGGCGTTTTATAGTTAGTTTCATAACACAAAACAAATACTTATGAAGACTAAATCAATAAAAAATGACATTTTATGATTCAAAGTATCAATTAACATGTTGAATTTAGAGGCAGTTTTATACTCGAACGTTTTATTATTTTGACTGCAACGGGTGAATTTGCAGTATAAAAAAACTTAATGTGGACATTTTTTTCAAATGAGTGATGATAAAACAACAGACCAGAGAGAGAACAGAAAGAACATCAGTTTTTTAACATATATTGACACACCTATAATAAATTTAATTATATATGACCACAGTTCAACAAACAAAAATCCGGTATTCGTAACTACGGATCACCAAAAAGTAAATTTTGCAAAATATGAAATTCTCGTTTTACCGCCGTTTCGTCACTGTACAAATAATGTCACGCTTAAAGTCCTATAAATAAGCCATTCAAGGAACCCTTATGAGCCTTGGTGTTGCAAAACATAAAATTTATCAACAGCTATAAATCTTTTAAATTCGGAGGTTTCAGAGGCCACACTCATGATTGTAAGTCTTTAAACGCAGCTTGGGTAATTATATGCCGTTAAAATTGCGACATTGGAACACTGGATGCTTTATTGAGTCATATTTTGACAGCTGCTAAAATTGATTCTCTATGCTATTAAGAATTATGCTACTTGAAATCGTTTGGATCCTTCAGATGGCTGAGTGGTTAGATGATTGATGCATGATTTACCATTGATATTCAATCGATTAAAATTAAATTATCTAAGATTAGTATAGAAATATGATTTTATTCAGTACCTATATACTTCATTATATCGCAATCTTAAAAAGATTTTGTGATCAAACAATATTTTGTGATCCTAAGTATCAGCCTCTATGTTAGAAAAGGTAACTTTTCTAAAAGAGCTTACCTCATCAAATTCAATGACCTGGCTTTTAAGTGCTAAGCAATTGAAATGAACGTATTGACCTCTTCCTTTACGGTAGTTATGAATTTATGATTTGGGGTCGTAGAAACAAATGATTTTGTTTTGATCCCATAAAGGCTCTATATAGGCCAGTGTGCGAATCATGTCAACGATGATGATGGTCGCAATGCCAAAATGTTTGGGATTGATCACGTGATATTTCGATAGTACAAGAGTTAATATTTTGGCATATGTATTTTGGCATTTGCATATAATTTTGACGTTTTTTCAACCGCGGCTCTGGCGACGCTTTCATTGATTATCTGTCATTTGTCAGAGCCACAGATGACTTTTCGGTGTTCTGTCAAATAAGTAGAATCGGTAACCTTGGCTTTCTAACTTTTTAAATCATCTTCTGCTGATACAAATTTGAGATGATGATAATGATTTTGACGGCATCTAAGACCTGTTAACTAAAGACCTATTCAATTGAAAATAAATGAAAGGTAATAATTCAATTACCCATAGTTATAATAAAAGCAAGAAATCAAATTATTGCAAAAGGCTTTGCAAATAATCATTTTGACTGTGGGAGGATGTGCATCATTCATCATAATAAATCAAAATGAAGGTTATTGATAATGAAAGTTTGATCAATCTCACGACTTTTACGATAGCTTCTATTTGCATAGTAATTTAAAATGTATGCAGAGAAACTTGATCGTGTTATCTATATCTTTACTTCTGTACTAATATTATAAAGAGGAAAGATTTGTTTTTTTGTAATAAACTTAATAACTACTGGACCGATTTCAGAAATTATTTCACCGTTAGGAAGCAACACTATCCCCGGTTGACATAAGCCCTACGAACTAGGCCGGAACTACGCGGCTGAAACCGCTAGGTGTCCGCTAATAAAAAATGTAGACATTCAAAAATAAAGTTTTACTGTACCTACAATTTTTTTTTTTTTTTAAACTTTCCGTATTGAGATTTCATAATCATCTTCATCATTTCAATCCGGAATAAATTATAGTCTCTTAACTTGGAATCATTAGTACGACCTAGATGAAGAAGTCCGGAATCACCCACTGCTGGAAGATCTCCCCTTTCTTCTGCCATACCCTAATTTTGGCCCTATGTGTTATCGCAACTTGGACGTTTAGTCAATGTTAAGGTTTGGCATTGAGAAATATTTATTGATCATCTGATAATTACAATTTATTGATTTACGCATATTGTTTACCTCCTACACAGTACACCAAACCGTAAATAACAGAATGCATTGAAGATGCATATTAAATCTGTACTCCCAAGGACCACAATAAGTCTTGATTAACCGAACACCTTAAATAAATCAGCAAGTTAAAGTTCTCCCTGGCTTATAAATCAGTTGGTATCATGGTTCCAGTCACATGAGTGAAGCTGATTCATCTCGAGATGGAGGACCAATTAAAGGTAAAAAAGTTACGTAACCGATATTGAGGTGTTATAAGATCTGACCTTTTATGGCGTGGTCACCTTTGAGCTGTGGGCGAAAATACATCCTGTAGGCAAGGAGATGATGTCGATAAAATTGTTTTATTCGAGTAGTAGAAAAAAAAAGAAGTTTACAAATAACTAGTATTTTTTTGACATGGTCGCGGTGAAACACTCTTGCTTAGAAGTAACCTATTCACTCTTGAATTGACCCTAAAATGACCCTATATTTTGCTCCAACTACACAACATATTTACTAAGAAATAGGCAAAACGACGAAAATTTATAAAAACGAAATACAAGAACAACACAACAACAACTGACTGCAGAAGAACAAAACGCTATGCGTATTTTCCTCTTATCTTTTTCTCATAAATTATTAGGTATGTTTACAATCAAGTATGACTAGGTATTAATAACGTTACAAAAACTTTGTCCGTCGAGCATTATCGATCCATTACGATAGCACAACAAAGCTTTTAAGCTTCTTTCAAAATGATCTTTTTTTTGCATTCGAATAAATGGTAAATTGAATTTTAGGTCTTAGAAAAAGTATAAGTGATATTATGATTGGCAGGGGCAAACCAATAACATGTCCACCAGAGCTATTCAAACTAACAAACTAATAAATAACTACCTAAAATAAGTAGCCGTTTTGGGTTCTGTCTGACGGAAGTTTCAGTAGCTTGAACATAGATCTTCTCCCCGTCGCAATGAAGGTTTAATGAATGATAATCAGTTCAGCATACTCAAACCATTCGCTTGAATTATTACTATTTAAATTCACAAATAAAACAGTCAAAATTCTACTATACTTAAATAAAACATTATCTGTCTCTCTGCCTATATTGTTCACCATATTTACGACGGTATGGATGGATTGGCTTGTAAAATTAAATGGTAAGTATGACATTGTATGAGTTGTATGATCAGCGGTGGCATGGATAGGCAAAGAGGATTTACGCTTTTTGTTTCAGAGAATGTTTTATGACTTTGAGGTAGTATCGGTTCGTTTGTATGTTGGCTTGTCTTGCAAGTGGGAGTCAACCAGTCTTGTTTAATAATATGGAATCGACTATCTTCTCGAGGATTTCATAATGTTTTAGACTATTCAGTATTCATCTTTCTGGTAAGCGTGGAGCTGACATTAACTACCTAATATTAAGAAAACTCGGTGGTGTAAAGCTCTCATTTAACGCACAATATATTTATCAAATCAATAATTTACTAAAGATTGTAGGAACACTATTGACATACGAACAAAAATAAACCCCTCCTATGACAAGGATTAACTTCATTTTAGGCGTTCATAGTTACTTATGATAGAACATGCGATTACGACATCAAGATTCGTAATTGTGTGACATTTTTCAATAATCTTTGTCATGGTTCACAACATCATTAACATCGATTATAATGTCCTGATCGCAATCAATGACCATATCAGCACTTGACCATAAAAGCGTATGTGTGAATCGACGCGCATCTCATCCGGTAGCCAATTACTAACAATTACCATATCTAATGGCATTACCACATTTATCACAGAATAGATAGGAACAGAAGGCCAGCTACATACAACGAGTGAAAACGCACGCACACATAAACACGCTTCACATATGGCGAGTGCAAGCGTACTCACGACCGTCATTAGTTTGACATCTCCGTACGTCATTTATAGCAATACGGTGACATACAGGGTAACTTTTAACTCATTGGTATTTTTTCAGGTTATGAGAGTACTCATGACAGAATGAACTTGTACTATAGTAAATCCACTTACCAGCCGATATCGTGGAAAATCAACACTAAAATTGAGAGATGAACTTGTCTTTTACCGAAAAGACTAGCCCACAATGGCAGAGGGCAGATGTGAGTAAAGGGACAGGAAAGCCATTGCTTTTTTTTGTCAGTACAAATTAGAGAATATTTTTTTTTTCTGATAATTTAAATTTTAATTCATTAATATTCATATTGATGAATAAAAAAATCACTCTTTCGTGGCGTGCGTGGGCCTTTGTTCGCTCGTAGCCTGGAGTTAGCCTTCTGTATTTACCTATGTAGTAACACTAATGACCGTTATTAATCGATTGTCGTCGTGACTCGAATCCTCTTGTTACTTAAGGTCGTGTAGCTGAATTATGAACAATTTTTATCGCTCCTTTGACCTAGTGTGATAATACTAAACTTTGTAAGTTTATAACTTAGCAAATTAAATACATAATAGGTCAAGAGCAAGGCTTTATTTAAACCTATGAAATAATTTGCAGTAATTTCAGTATGCGAGTAAGTTTTTATTCTCTAAAACGGCTAAGGATAACATCGCGAGGCAACGAGGCATGTCCTAGAACCAAAAACTCGAAGACCTGTGACATCCACCAAACCGCACTGGGCTCGCGTGGTGAATTAAGGCTCATTCCCTCTCTCACAGAGAGGAGGCTTGTGTCCCAGCAATGGGAACATTAATAGTTTGGTAATGTATGTTTTTATTACAAAAAAGATAGATGGATAAACCCATAATAGTATTCAATTACAAGAGAAGAACTCTGTCTTTTTGTTGCAAAATATAACATTGGTTATATAAGGACGAAAATACGCGATTAGCTTAGTTTTCAAAGTTTTATCAATAGTTATTTCTTACCTGGCAGCCAGTGTCGACGTCTGCATAGTACCCTGAGCCTCTGCCCTCACATGTGAACCTCGTCAGTGGGACCTTGGGTTTCTGACCGCTCTGTAACAAAGAAAGTTTAAATTAGGAACTTACAGTTTAATAAAAATCTATTGAGTTGGGAGGTGAGTAACTATTTCTGATCAGACGCATAACATTTTATGTATTTATCGGAGTGTAAGGCAGAGCAGTAAATAATATTTATTATACACATTTTACCAATTATTTTTAAAACCTATGTAGGTAATAAGGGCGAGCCTTTTGCCATCATCATCACCCTTTTAATGTTCCCACTGCTGGGACACAGGCCTCTGTGAGAGAGTGAATGGGCCTTAATCCACCACGCGAGCCCATTGCGGATTGATGGATGTCAAATGTCTTCGATTTTTTGGGTCTAGAACATGCCGGTTTCCTCACGATGTTTTCCTTCACCGTTTTGACGGCAGCAATAATGAAAGTATTTACACAAAGTAAAGCGCCTGCCTGTATCGAACCCACGACCTAGGCCACTGGGCCCCACATTTACATAAATCTATACTCCGTGTAGCTATTGAGAAATTTCAGATGATAAACGGGTATCGAACCCATGCTCAGCAGTAGCCCTTGCAAACGTGACCTACAAGGCAGTCTAAGCACCTCAAAACTATTTCTTCATCAAAAATCTATGTGATTTTATCTCAGCATCTCTAGTTAGCTCTATTTAATACAATAAATAATTATTATCAGGAGTTACGTAATTACAGTGATTCCTACCGCAAACGGAGACAATATTTTTCCTATTTATTGGGATTCAAACATAAAACAAAGTTCATCGTGCATCTACTTATCTTTAATATAGGACGCACATTTTCCCACACAGAAATAGGTACTAGAGCCAAAATACCCATAATAGCAACCTCTCAAAATACGTTATTGGAATATAAACAAAATAAACTGACAGAAATCGTGAGATAGCAAATGGATGCATTAGCAGAGAAACATCTTTGAATGTACTTATGAATGTATCTACATAATTGAAACATCTTTGATTGCAGTAACACAGTAAAAAACAGTTAAGAAAAGATATATCGAAAGCTCCGTATGAAAAACAACGGCCATGTTTTATGAAATGAACTGTACAGTTACGTAGTGTGCAGTATGAAAGCCTGTAGGAAACATGAAAAGAAACTGAAATGGACTGAACAAGATTAATGATCATGTAATTTGGAGACCTGCATTGACAGAATAACGAAGCTAATACACTTATTTATTTAATTTTAAGAAATACCAAGGAGATGAAAGAAAAATAGAAGAGTTCCACAGGACGGTTATTTGGCTCAAAAACATTGAAGACGGGAACAGTGACATTCAACAAAGCAAGCAGAATCCGAGGCTCACCGAATCCTTTCTGGTAATAATACATAAACTTTCTTCTTATTTTCGTATAGACGGTTCATCAAATCATACTGCTAGTCTATTCTGTTAAAATGTCACCTTAAAACTTTTCAACTCGAAGCTAAAGCTAACTTCAAGCTCACATCACCTAAGGTTTTACGGTGATATGTTTACTGGATAGCACTGCCGTTTGGGCCCAGCAAGTGGCCATGTTTATTGCAGCATTGGAGGCGTAGTTTAAGTTGTACGTAACCCTAAAACTTGTCATTTCAGCACGACTGGTCGTATAAAACGAATTTAATCACTAATGTCAGTGGGCACTCCGTACTGGCCAGTAACAGTGAGATCTGCCATTTAATTACGAAATAAATCGTAATGCATGTGATGTTAATATAATTATTGCGCAGCTTTTAATTGGTATTATGAAAACGTTGGTTTTATTTCACGATCGTTTGCTGATGGGGAAGAGGTTTAGCTTTTGTTTTGTTTGTTGTTTTAATTAGATCCGAGGTAATAGATCGAATTGAAATATTATTGTGAAATGCATACATAAATATATACGCCTGCAGCGCAGCAATTACCGTGGCCCAAATAGTATTATTAAAAATGTACCACACACACAAATGTACACAAAAAGTAGAGGATTCTTACTCAAGGTTGTGGAAAAGTAAACCAACAAAGTAACACCTGGTACGATCCTTACACCTTGAGACCATCATGCTTTTAATATACCCCTTTTTATCCCATCAGTGTGTCGACGCTTGGGGGAGCCCTATGTCGAGCAGTGGAAGTCTTTCGGCTGAAATGATGATGATGATGATACGCCTTTTGATATATATTAAGTTTTGTTTTTCTCTGAGATTTTTCTTATATCCTTTTGCTCTAAAAACGGATTTTAGTTTTAGAGAAAATAAATATTTTTTTAGCGCACTAATAACTTTTTTTTTAGGCTGTACGTTAGCTAGCTTCCAAGCATTCGGCACTTTTCCAGTCTCATACGAAAGGCGGAATAGGCGTGTCAAGATCGGAGACAGTTCAGGCGCACAGGTTCTGAGAACTATCGCTGGTATTCCGTCCGGGCCACTAGCCTTGTTCACGTCGAGGTTGCGCAGTACTTTACGGACGTCCTTTTGATGGATACGAATGTCCGACATACTCGTCTCGCATCCATCAGGATAAGGAGGGGGCCGCGCGTCACCAGGGTTCAGACGTGAAGATTCTGCATAAGGAGAGGCAAATAAATTTGCCTTATCCTCAGCGGAGTGGGCCAGCGACCCGTCGGGTTTCAGCAGTGGTGGTAGTGAGGAACGGCTGAAGTTCGACTCGACTAACTTAGCCAGGGACCAAAACGCTTTACTACCTGCTGGGTAGGAAGCAAGTTTGGCCCCTATTCGGCCAATGTGGTCAAACCGAGCCCTTTTCAACACCTTCTTGCAGGACTTGGCAGCCCTGTTGTAGGCTTTCTTCCTTTGACCCATGTCATTCGCTTTGCGCGAACGAGCGTCAACCCATGCCAGGTACGCCTCATGTTTAAGCGCGTCGGCGTGATGACATTCGGCGCCAAACCATGGCCGGTCAACATTGGTCATTGTTACGTCAGAAAACGGAATGTAGTACTCCATTCCCTGACGCAACACATCCGTCACGACGTCCGTGCACGCCGAAGGATCATCCGAATAAAAGCAAGTAAGCTGCCAAGGATAGCATGCGAAGAAAGATCGCATGCCATCCCAATCTGCTGACCTGTACCGCCAAACCCACCGAGTGCCTCTTGGGCTGGGATCGGGCGGGGAGTAGACGGATACAGACTTCACCAGACAATGGTCGGAACTACCCAAAGGTGATGTTATCGACACAGAGTATCGGTCTGGCTCTGTTGTCAGCAGAAGGTCCAAGCAATTGGCCGTGTGCGCATCAACATCCGGCACCCTCGTTGCCCCCTGGACCAGCTGGGTAAGGTTAAGCGCAAGCGCAAGCTTACGCATCTCCCGTCCAGCATGGTCAGTGCACTGGTATGGGAAGAGCCACTCCTGGTGGTGGGCATTAAAGTCCCCCAGTAACACCAAACCACCAATAACTTGACCAATTTTTACATCAAAAGAATACTGTACCAGATGTTCAAGAAAATTGTAATATTCTTCTTTCACTCAAGACCGCACTTAAGTTCAAAGGTTCCCCAATCATATACCAGCTATTTACGGCACTGTTTACTACATCAAAATAGCTAAGATACACAAAGTTCAAATGATACATTAATAAAACAGTCACCTTCAAAACCAAAGCTTGCAACTCGGAACTACATAAGAAGGCAAAAGTATGTGTGGTGGTCCAGAGCAACGAGACGTCTCAGCAGCCACTGCTAGAGACAAGATAATCAAAATAATTTTTGGTTCGTTAAATTTCTCCGAATTTCTTTATTAGGTCTTCACCAAATTTTAATGGGACCAATTCGGAATCATAAACTTCCAAACAAAAAGGAATTTTAAAAATCGGTCTACAATTGAAAAATTGCCGTTAGTGATTTGAAGACTTAAAAACCCGGACTGTAGATAAATCCTGCCCGGACGCTCCCCGGACGCCTTCTAAACTAGGACAAATCCGAAACCCGGACGGATGGCTACCCTATTTCCAATTGTATTGGGGTCGGCTTCGAGTGTAACCGGATGCAGTTGAGTGAAACCGAAGACCTCAACAATCCAGCAACTGGTTAACACGGAACCCGTGAGTGTTACCGTTTATTCATATAAATTCACGCCCTGTGATAACTCTGACTTTATCTAAGACAGCTGAAATTTTAATCAGCGCACATTGAGTGGGTACAAATATTTGTTTGATAGCTTCTGCCAGCGTCTTCTCGTGAGTAAATATTGAAAATCATCCCGAGGGAATAAACACCCAGGATTATCTAAGGAATCCAAGGCTATCTCTCTGTATACCAATATTCATCAAAATTGGTGTCGTGGTTTTGACGTAAAAACATAACAAACAGAAAGACTTTCACAGTCTAGTCTATTCCGTATTCTGTGGTGTTACCCAACGTCTCTGTATAAAACCTGCATGTGCAAATCTATTCAAGATGGCTCTAACAACTTCAGGTAATGCGTGGATAAAGAACGAAACTATTTGGAAATAGTCAGAAACTTGTCAGTATTACCTGGCTTAATGCGTAGCAGGTAGATAGTTAAGCCGAAGGATGATTGCAAGTGTCAGGTCCCTTAGTAAGGTCGTATTAAACGAAGACAAGTTCTGGCGCCAATCTAAACATACTCATTTAAACTTCTAAACAAATTTTAGAAAGATGTAATCATTGTTTAATGATGTTATTGGTGTTATTTATACATATTATATCACTTTTACGGGTTTTAGCAAGAACAATGTAGATTAGAGTACCGAACACTGAGGGAACCCTGCATTAATATCTATCTTAGTTTATATATTTATCTTGATCTGCTCGTCGACACTTGCCTTGACTGGCGGAAACAGGTAACGAGTGTCAGTCAAAAAGTCACTGAAACGTTACGTTCACTTTATCGATTGTAAAATCTTTACTGTACTGTCCCGAATCTTTCCCTTAATTGACTATAGTGATGTGTGCTACTATGACCTGAATGCAGATCTACTCAATAAACTTGACCCTCTTCTAAATAACTGCATTCGATTCGTCTTCGATCTCCGTAAGAATGATTATGTATCCGCACATCGATCACTTTTAAAATGATTACCCATTCGTCAGCGCAGAGCGCTGAGGGCCTTGACTACACTGTTATATTTTATTGATGAACCCACTTCTCCTTCTTACCTGACTTTACATATTCAATTCCTTTTCTCTGTCCACAGTAAAACCTTCGTTCCAGCAATACTCGTCTTCTATAATGTCCATCTCACCGCTCTGGGTTTATCCACTCGTCCTTCTTTGTCCAGACGATCTCTCTTTGGAATGCGCTCCCTTAGAACATCAGGATAGCAACGATTTGGTTTCCTTTTAAGTTGAAGGCACTTGAACACATTCGCAAGAAGTTAGCAGTTGTTGGAATCGTTTTCTCAATAACATTGTTTGTATTTATTTATGCAAGTATCCAAGATTTTTTTATGTACGTTTTTTTCTCTTTTCGCTCATTAATTTAGTTGCACCTGCCATGTTTTATGTCTGTACCACCCCAAGGTTGACTGGTAGAAAATGCCTAAAGCATTAATTCCACCTTTGTATAACGTTTTAATAAATAAATAATACGTCCCAACGAGCAGCCATCGATAACCATTTGAATGGATCGATCCCTCAGGAAGTCTGCAATCCAATCACACAGAGCACCGGGCAGAAGCTTTCCAATAAGGTTTTGTACACCAAGTACCGCTGAGTGTCACAAGCAAATTTCAATCCTGGAAAAGTGCACTATACCTGTGTAATAGGCCATGGGGGCGAAGCCGCGGGAAAAGGTTAGTAATAAGTTGCGTAAATAGACACAGGTTCTGGCCTACTAATCCAAATACAATGTCTTTAGACGCATAGACGTACATCAATTGTTTTACCCCAAAGACCATGGCTATTGTCCTTAACATACTATGAACCTATCTATCCATTCAAACCATGCGTTGCACCATCCTACTGACTTACTGACGCGCACTCCTCATAAAGATGTCCTGATAAACTGCTATTGTCGTGTTTATAGCACCACTACCATTGTTGAAGTGTATAACAAAACCAACTTACATTTGCAGCCACCAAAAACTTGCATTTCTTTATGCTTCAATGAAAAATTCGCATGAAATATTCCGCGGTGGACTTAGCGAGCTACAAAGTTAAGTTGGTGTGATTTCTGCAAGGCTTGCTTGGGAATTTTTTGTCTTGTCCGTTTGTGTGGGTTTTGTAAACTGAGTACATCTTCATTAACTTGCTTTGTTTAGGCCGGTTGTGCTCTAGTTATTAAGTTTAGACTCTAGACAATACGTTTAGCTTCAATAGACTTGAAAACTTAAGAATTTTCGCATGACGAAGTTATCACTAAAGTCGGTGGTCTAGCTTGTTTTTGTGATCACCGCTTGAGCTCAATATACCTGGTATATAATTTAACTTCTAAACCAATATTTTAAATATATATAAGTAAAATTGTTTATAAGTTCATAAAAGGTTATCTCTGGAAATACTGATCGTATCCGATTATGATTTCTTTACTAGGTTATACTATCAGAGTACTTGTTTCCCTGAAAAATCGATTGTCTTGTAGGATAAGTTATGGGAGCAAACCCGCAGTAAAAAGCTAGAAAATTGTATTAAGATTTAACAAATTGTTTATCGAAGGCATTACAGACTAATGATAGACATCTGGGCATCACTAGATACGATCGCTCGCTGTTCAGAATCTTTTCACAAATCTGTATTGTTTGCAACTCCGACAAAAAAACGTAAATTTAAAAGTGCACCATTCATCCTCGCAGCTCTCGGAAACACTAACCTATTCACCGAGCGTAGTTCTAGATAAGATCGAAATAGTTAAATAAAGCAATTCGTAACAGATCTAAATACAAGATTTCTAACACAATAGCCATCAGTTACTGAAGTGGGAAGTGTTGGCAGGTTCATTGTGTCTGAGCATTATGCAGGCAAAAATACCATTAATTGTATGACCTTATTGTATTTTGACTTATGAGAGAAGAAATATTGCAGTCGAAAAGAGTAGTAAGGATTTACGGGACTTTATACTTTTCGCAATTTGTTTTATAGGCTTTGTTAATCTATAGTGCTCAGAATAGCATGGATCCAAGGACCAAATATGTAAACGTCCACATACTAAAATATTCAGCCAGTCACAGCTTATGAATTCTAAAGTAAATTTCATGAGAGCGAATTATCTCTTAAAAGACTCGTCTCACCTATCAAGTTGTTAGCTTCAAACCTCTGCTCAAACCACACCGTTAGAATTTAATTGAGTAATTTGAGGTTTGGCAGTTTCTTATCCAAAGTAATAAATACAATTAATTTTTATTAAAAGGAGTAGTTTTGCCTCAGTGGTAACAACCGCGACTTATGAGTCGTAGGTTGAACCCAGACAGGTACTTTACTTTGAGTGAACAAACTTATCACCGGAGCTCTCAAAACGTTAAAGTAAACATCTGAAAAAAGGGAAATTTAACCAAGTGTTCTTGGTTAAAAAATCGAAGACACCAACCGCATTGAGCTTGCGAGGTAGATTATGCCCCATTCCCTCTCACAGAAAGTAGACATATGTGTCCCAACAGTGAACACATTATAGTCTAATTAAGCTCAATCAGAAATCTAGTTTCTTCAGAATGTAATGATACCAATAAAAAACTATTCGTATCCGATCAAGATAAGACTACAAGATTTGTAAGACAATGGTCTTATTGCCTAGTTGCGTCACTTCAGGAAGGGTGCGCGATTCGCACGTAACTGCAACCTCTCGTTGTGTGTAATTGCACATAAATTGCTACCAATTTGTGTAATAAGACATCTGGAGATTTGGATCGAGAGAAATGGAGAGGAGTCGGGTTGTTAGGTGGTTACAGACTTCCTTTAAGCCAAGACTGTACTGGATTGTTGGTAGATATACTTATATCTAGCGCACCTAGAGCAATCAACAACGTTACCAACCAATTACGTACTTTAATTAAATACCATCACACTGACATCATAGACCATCATATCTCACATCATAGACCATCACGTCTGTATTACACAAAAGGCTAGCCAGAGGTGTATCCATCTATAGTAAACCTCAAATCCATCAGTTAAGTTTCATGTAAAAAGGGTCGGCCTTTTGCCATGAACCTGACACAAATCCAGACTGGGCTGCGCCGTGAAATTCGAAATGGAAAAGCCCAATATCTTGTTGCCTGAACAGAAAATTAAGCCCAAGACTACTATATCAACGAGATAGTCTTATAAGCTAATTTAAACATTGTAAGAAGTCATGGTTCTTTTTTAGATAAATGAGTAGAAAGGTTAGTGATTTGTTGTGGTACCTGTTGTCAGATGATCGCGCCATAATAATATGTGAATCATCAAATCACACTAACTAAAACATGTGCTGTGACTTCTTCTTATAAGAAGTCAATGATACAAGCAGAACCTATCGGTACTTTTATGTGTCAACAGTATGGTGATAATTTTGACTCACACATAAAAAGATAAAATTCTTTGTTTCTAAAAGTTCTCATCCGATTACTAATATTCTTTCTCTGTTAGAAAGCTTATTGCTAAAAGGGATTATTGCTGAATTCCGTATCTAAGAAAAAATACCACTTAGTCGCACCATTAAGATACGACTGATGCGAAGTTCGTCTTTCCAATTTTTCTCTACGGAGCTGAGACGTGGACATTGAGGCTGAAGCGAAGGAGGAAAATCGATGCACTGGAGATGTAGTGTTGGATACGTCTGCTGCGGCATCCGTAGACTGTTTACCGCACCAATGTATCGGTCCTAAAATAACTGCACATCAAAGAGAGATTATCGTCGACTGTTTAAAGACGAATACTAAAGTTTTATGCGCATATAACATATATCTGGTGTCCTGAAATACAGACCTCACGTCTAGTTTAGGCACCAGTCTCCCACAGTATAAATATGGCTGTTACGTACTTTGTCACTACATCTCTCTATAAATGGTATACGTACCTACATTGTGGAGAGATATAAAGTATTATCTTATCTTAAGACGGTACCCTGACCAAAAAATCGGCATGAGATATGAGCGTTCCTATTGGTCTAGCGGCACTGGTGGCGCATGAATTACAGTCGTGAATACGCCCAGATTTTAGAATAAAATCTTTAAAAAATCGAATTTTGGTCTTTTGAAAAAAATAATTCTACAAAAATGTTTGTTATTAAATTGTCTATCCATTAGTGTTAGTACAAAAAATAATCAATGAACACTTTACGAGGAGATGCATAATATCAATAATTATTTGTCATTTTTATGTTTTTTTGGAAGTAGATTAGTGAAATATGTACAACATTTAAAAAAAAACTAAATCTACCATTTTAGAATCAATATTATGTAGAAATTTAATGTATTTTTATTAATTGATATTTCTTTTTAAATAACGAGTAGATAGCTCCTAAAAACAGCACAAAAAACGGCTTGCGCGGCGTTTTGCTCGGGGTACCGCCTTAACTCGCAGTGAAGACTCAATGGAATGTCTTGTAATCCAAGGCAGAATGGAGAACAAAAGATCCCGAGGTCGCTCTTCGAACAGATGGGTAGATCTTATTAAAAACATCACAAAAGCTACGATGACCGACTGTTCCAACAATGCGTCCAATAGAGACGAATGGCGACGCATAGCAAGAACCATCATGCATCAGGACCCACCCATGACCACGACCACTCTGCGAAGAGTGCCCGACTAAGTGGCGATTTCACCAATGAAACCAATCGCGATTTTTTCAACTAAACTAACTTTATGCAAATACAGCGTTCTGATTGGAATTTTCTCAGCGGCCTCAACCAAATCGGCCATAATAAGCAAGAAGAAAAGTTTATAGATAAATATATTTTTCATCCCACCATCTCGGAAAGAGTATTTTTCATCCCACCTTCTCGGAAAGAGTATTTTTAATCTTTAATATCTGAGTGGAAAAGCCGTTTTTATTCACTAGAGGATAAAGTAAATTGAATTTAGAACATCGTGTGCACTAAGTTTGTGAATTAAAAAAAACATTAAACCTATTTACTGCTACCTCTATGGTGCCGAATATATCATACAACTTTTTTTTAATTTGTTAAAAACTCAGACTCGGAACCTTCTTGGTGTTCTTTTTTCAATTTGCTTTGTACGCGGTTCTAACCATCTCCCTCTCTCTCCAACATTCACGCCAAGGGAATCCGATGAATCGGTACAACTATTAAGTATGACAGATAATTTACCGAAAAACACTACACAAGTGACTAACACCAATATTACAGTACCAAACAAAAATATTACACTCAATTTAAATAACTGTAGCAACGTTACTTTAAAATTTTCTTAATTATACCTTAGTATTATTTTGTTATAATTTAAAGATTATTCTGTAATACTTACCTGTCATAATGTAGTAATTAATACCTAAACTGAAATAAAAGTGTACCTATCTTGTGATTGTTTTTTTTTTTTTTTTTTTTTTTTTTATAACCTATAGGCTCGCGCTTGACCACAATCTCACCCGATGGACAAACGTTTTTTTGTAAACGTTTTTTTTTTGCATTTAGTCATTTCCTCGCTGAGGTGGAATGAAAAGTTACGTGTTGCACTCGAGTGCAAAGATTTTCACCTCGTGCTCTTTTGATTCCCTCGCTAACGCTCAGGATTCTAATTTTGAACACTCGCTGCGCTCGTGATTCAATTTTAGAATCCTTCGCTTGCTCGGTCATCAAAATTGAACACGCGGTTAAAAAGCAACTTTGCACTCTTGTATAACAAATAACTATTTTTACTTTGGTACGTGTACTTACAACAAATGGTACAGGAAACAGCAAATTACACAATTACATACATCAGCATTAACGTCAGCTTCACTACACGATATTTACTTAAAATAAATCTTTATTATTTAAACTATGTAATATGTAGTATAGCATTTATTTTAACAACATATCATAGCGGTTCCAATGTCAGCTGATAGGCCTGCAACTGTTTGCTTCAAATAATAGGTTTTGTGCAATATTTGTATACGTTTTGTTTGAGTTAATCTTGTGTTAAAAGTATCTTTACATAAGGGGCTATGTTGTAATCTGCTGTTTATTTTGTTCACGCAGCGTATATAGGTACCTACTTATGTATTCAGTTGCTGTATAATAATAATAAGGAAATTGGTTGGTTTAGATAAATAACTAGATGATGAAACAGATTCGGAAACTTTTATATAAGCTTAAGACTGTACTTCTAATCGACTTTCAATAATAATGTTTACCCTGTTGATTTTATTTTGCGCTAGTGGAGTAATTTCGTTGCCAATTGAAGTCTTATAATATAAAATAATATAAAAAATAAGAGGTAGTGACTAAAATTGAAAAGAGTATGTTAGAGATGGTTTGGCCATGTTGAGAGGATGAATGAAAGGCAACTAACGAAAGGTATTTACAAGGCAGACGTGAATGGAATCGCTGGGATGGGACGCCCTAGAAAGACATACATAGACCTTATAGGTGATGTCCTTCAGAAAGGCCAAGTGCGCAGTACTCATAACCGGCCATATGACTAGATGTATGAATGTGTGTGAAGCAAAAGAAGCATGTAAGGATCGTAGCAGGTGGCGTTCTGTAGTTTCTGCCTACCCCCATGGGCAAAAGGCGTGAGTTTATGTATGTATAATTATGAAAGGATGGATATATGTTTGTTACTCAATCAGGCCAGAACGACTGAATGGATCTGAATGAAATTTGGCACAGAGATACATTATAGTCTATATAGTGAAAAAGCAGATGGCTACTTCTTTTCGACTCGTACGAAGTGCGGACAAAATCTAGAGTATTTTTATAATAAAGACCTAATGAATAAGTTCCTATTGTAACAAACTTTAAGTTGAAACCACACTGTACCGTAACCGCAAAGTACTTTAACACACTTCCCTATTTACCTTCTTAACTTACCTACTTTTTCAACAATTTGCAATTTCCTACAGCCATTTACGAAACCAAAAATACAGACCCGCAATCAATCAATCAAAATGTCATAAAGTCAAAATCATAGACAATAGAATGAAAATGGCAGTCGTCGACATAAGTTTATGTTTATGTGTATCTTACATAAGCCTTGTCTATGACTCAGACTTAGTTTCATTGCGGACTAGGTTACCTAACTGAAGTGGCTACTTTACTGGGTGACCTCTGAAGTTGGTCCTAAGAGTCACAGATGTTGAAACTTATGGATGTATTATTATACTGTCATTGTTTCTGTTGACCTTAATTACGCTGTTGCAGTTTTCGTCTTCTTATATTCGAATGAAAATAATGCCCAATTTAACCGGTTTACGCGTGACAATCTTAGAAAGTAATGAAAACAGAGATTAAGGTTATTTTGAGATCGCGTAAGGGACAGATGTATACAAGTCATATAATACTGTCCCTTACACACACTCAAAATAACCTTACTTTAAGAGCTTATGGTCACCCCCTGATGTAAAATGGATAAATATTAATGTTGTCAAAAAACGATCAGATAATAACTACATAGTATAAAACAAAGTCGCTTCCCGCTGTCTGTCTGTCCCTATGTATGCTTAGATCTTTAAAACTACGCAACGGATTTTGATGCGGTTTTTTCAATAGATAGAGTGATTCAAGAGGAAGTTTTATATGTATAACATACATGTACAATATAGTAGACAAACACTGATAATTTTCGACTTTCACGCGGGCGTCGCCGCTTCATAAATAAAGAAAGAAAGAAACAGCTTTTTTGCCTCATGTATACAATAAAACATACATGTGTTTGTTTTATTTATCTTAAAGTTAATTGATCCAGTTACGGATTTTCTCTTACTTATTAAAGGTATTGCTCAGTGTTATTTTTTATCCCGGAAAATTGCTCAGTTCCAATGGGATGGGCCATGAAATAGAAGCCGCGGTAAAAGTTAGTTCTTAACACTTCTACGATAGTCTTAGCTCATCCTATGAATCTATCCATCTGTCTAAAAACAGCAAGTAATTTGACACACAAACGCGCACCAATAAGGATACCCAACTTACTACTACTGATCGTCAAGCCTAATACGGATCGTAACAAGCTAACTACAGCTTACGAACCAACTCCAAATCAATCAGCTATCAGTTATAATCCGATCTGTATAACATTAGCACTGTAAGCTAACATATGCCACAAAGTACGTAAGCGGCGGCGCGCCGCAGACAGAGGGGCCACTACGAACAAAGTGTCATTTTGCACACGCACTTTGACATTGCGGTTTTACAAGAAATATTGGGCAATATTGGACCGAGCTCAGTCGCGGCTGTCATGAGTGCGTTTGTCACGTCATTCATACATTATGTACAGTAACGAGGTTGGTTGCATTGGATGGGTTACCTTTATTATTTGTTACAGACCGAATTTACTTTTTTGTTTTCAATTCTTTATTTCAATATTTTTTAAGTTATAAAGGTCATGAAATCTTTCAAGATGACAAATTAGGAATCCATTATCTAGGATTTTAATAAATTATTTTAAATCCATAGACGACATTGGGAACTTGTCATAATAATAAGGTTCAAGTCATACAGCTTACAAATATGTTTCCTCCGACTGCACAGCATAAGTTTCTTCTTGTTTAAGATCATCTTTGGTTTTTTTTCATTTTATTAGGTACTTGTTTTTTTCACATTCATATTTTTGTCGATCTTGGTGCATTTCACAATTTAATGTTTTAAGTGGGATCATTATTATACTATTACTACGTCTTGTTACTCTCCAATCTTCGCCGTATGTGGCGTAATATGGAATGTTTCGTGATATTTGATGTCCTGTCTAGCCTCTAAGGCATGTAAGCATGATGATGATGTTTAGACGAATCGATGTATTTATGTTTGTAACTTATATTACCTACTCTTTTTTTAAAATACGGAATCAATATAGTAGCAACCCTAGTGAATCTGTCAAGTTTAGCTGTCAATTTTCTAAACGGCGGGAGTGGCCCTTCTGTATACTTACTATTTTGTGCGTAAGCTAACAAACTGATCCGGATTATCCGGTAAAAGTTCCGTTACAGTAAGTATTGGCAGCTTTCAAGGGGATGTTATTATCGCCTGGCCTACTTTCTATTCTTTGTGTCAAGTTTAATGACGTCCGGTTGGCCAGGTGTTCTGGTTTGTGTTCTTATTACACCGAATTCACAAATTTCTGAAATGCTCGGGAGTTATATTGAGAATTTTAGGTCTATTAAACAAAGGTAAACGACAAAGCTTTCCTACAAGGCAAATGACTAAACAGTCTTACACAAATTTTTAGTTTCAAGGTATGACTAGGCATGCAGTCTACATACTTGGGCTTAACCATAATTGTTGTCACATAAATATTGCGTTTCAGGAAATGAGGGGTTAGTCATTTTAGTCCGAAGATTGACTCTTTTTGCATTCTTCTGTGCTAATTATTTACAAAAAGGTTCTGATAGATTCAGTAATTCAGCCCTAAAGCCTTCTTTCATAATTTATACGCCCTTACAACTACGAGTACCACTCACTCCTTTTGAAATTCTCTTGACTTGTTCAATAGTATTAAAATTTAGTGTCTAGACAAAGTAATAAATCAAGAAATTGCATGTGACATTTTGAACTCTGTTTTGTATGCGATAGAGTGCATGAATGGCTGTTTTATTGATGTTGCGTATACAGGTAAGTTTCGAAGTGCGTAATAAAGCATTTCTTAATTGATTTGTTTGTCGATTGGTTCAGCTTTCGGATTTAGGATAAAGGAACACCAAGTTGATAAATTAGTTGTTGTTGATTAAAGTAGTCTGTGGCAATGCGATGTGTGTGATTTCTATGGCAATAAATTCTTTGTCTTTCTTTATTTTTATTAGTTTTGAAATTATCTTTTAAATAGTTCAGCACTGTGAACATTGATTCGAATGATGTTTGGATGTAGATTTAATCTCATTTTGAACTGCAAGTAAACAACACCAAAACTCATTGATTGGCACCCCGCAGACATGTGTAATGCGACAATGTCACAATGTTTTTTCATAGAAAGTGTTATAATTAATCTCTCCCTAAGAATACTCTCACCAATCCGATACTATCTATCGTAAATGTCAGTAAACCAGTAACAGAACGAGTTGCAACTCCTTAATGTAACAAAGAAATTAATCTCTCCTTAAGATTACTCACACCAATCCGATATTATCTATCGTAGATGCCAGTAAGCCAGTAACAGAACGAGTTGCAACTCCTTAACGTAACAAAGAAATTAATCTCTCCTTAAGATTACTCTCACCAATACTATATTATCTATCGTAAATGCCAGCAAGCCAGTAACAGAACGAGTTGCAACTCCTTAACGTAACAAAGAAATTAATCTCTCCTTAAGATTACTCTCACCAATACTATATTATCTATCGTAAATGCCAGCAAGCCAGTAACAGAACGAGTTGCAACAAATATCATTGCAGAGCCTTTAGTACATGTTTCCACGTGTTGCCTCATATCCAACCTTTACGTATGTAAGTGCTAATCGCTTATTAATTCGCTATAATTCTCAACGACTTGTGTTGAAGACTTGAAGCCGAATTAGTAAATGCCCAAAGACGGTAGTTTAATTATTGTAATGAGTGTAAGTATCTAATGTGCTGACTTGTCCTTTAAGAGGTAATACCCTTTTTATAGGTGTTTGCCTGGGGCACTTCGATGTACCAGCCTTAGTAAGGAATTTATATCTCATCTTTATATTTGCTGAAATAGTTTTTGACTCCAATCTCTTAAAAGAGACTTAAACGCTATTCAATCATGAATATTAATACCAAGACAAAGACAGAAACTTTGAAGCCAAATAATTACAGAATCTATCTATCTCTACGAACAAGACAAGACAAACATCAAGACACAAGATGAGTAGAAGAAAACTGTTGAAGGCAGCATATATGGTGCTCGTGATTCTCAGCAGTGAGGGTACGACGAAAAAGAAGAGTTAAATCTTTAAGTAAAGAAAACCCTTGGTAAGTCTATACCGTACAGAAAAGCTTTAGTTCTTCACTCAGGACCATGAACTTTGAACAGAAGAATACTTGTCTATACTACGAGTATTAAACAATAATAATCAATGTTGCATAATTTATGCATAAACACAACCCACATGATATTACTATAAACATACAAGTACCACAGTCACATGATTGCTTGAATCGACTAACGACTGTGTGAAATTTCGCACTCTCGAGTCACAATACTTGTCCGATACTACACAACTTCATCTTCCGACAGTGTGTGCGAAAAATCGACGTTTTCGATAACATATCGACACTTGGAACAAAAACTTACATTGCTTAGCAACGAGGTATTGTGTGAGTAGGCAAATTATATGCACTTGGTAGTAAGACCGGTTCAAGGCTTGCAGTTGGAAAGTAAAGGAATTAGTCGTTGTTTGTTGGTACAATCATTGTAGTTATGTGGTAAATTCTAAGCGTATAGCGTTAACAACATAGCCCGATGAATTGCCAAACTAAAGTTGCCGTGGGCAGGGTACATTGCTTGCAGAACGGATGGTCTAAGGGGCCAAACAGTTCTGCAGCCTAATTGTGTAAGTAAATTCGGCAAACGAAACAATCTGTTTCTTTCCCAAAAACACACACATACACAAAAAAGTTGTATCTTTATTCAACTTTTTTGTGTATGTGTGTGTTTTTGGGAAAGAAACAGATTGTATCCGTTGCCGAATTTACTTACACAATTAGGCTGCGGGAGTGGCGACCGCGTACAGGAAGACCCTGCGTTGGAAGACCTTCCTCTAGGTGGTAGTAGTATTGGCGACTCCCTTTTCCATACTTAGAATCCCATGTGGCCCGTTGTGCGTGATTCCCTCTACGTAAATTGATGACCTGAGGATCTGAGACGCCCAGGACCGATCAGTGTGGTGACGCTCGGGGGAGACCTATGTCCAGCACTGGATGTCTTTCGGCTGAAATTGGCTAGCTATTTATTTGACAATGGCTTTTAAAAGTTTTACTCTTTGTGATACGCCAATGATTTACAGATAAGACCGACGCGACGCAAGGCTTGAAATGTAAAGGAATTTCATTGTAGTTATGTGCCTCGTAAATTCTTGGCGTATAATTCAGGCCAGCACATTGTTTGTAAATTAAATCAATAGGGCACGCGATTTTTATTGTTGCCAGCGGGAGTAGCTTTTGAGGCGCTAGACAAGTGATATTGTATCATTGAAAGCGTGGCGATAGCGATTGTCAAAAATACAAAACTGTATGGGATTGACGAGCGATATCGAAAAATCACTTGATCAATCCCTTAAATGTTGACATTTCGGCTATCGCTGACATCGAATGCCACTTGTCTGGAGCCTATGGTTAAGGTTTGCACAGGAGCGTGGGAATTAGCACCAGAAAAGAAAAGAGGCTTCTGCAGCAGGGCCGCATGTCTAATTGGTAATAAAAGCTACATTCAAAAATATGTCGTTATTTTTTAAACCATATTTTTCCTTGGAATTTCTGTGCCATATCAGCTATGTTATAATTCAGTTTTGAATTTAATTAAATTTTAATTATTATGCGGAAGATCGCCTTTGCTAATAATATGAAACAAAAACATCACGCATGTAATCCTAACGTATGTAAGGCAGAAGTTTAACTAAAGTACGTACCGATATGTTTTGCTTTATGATTCTGGTCTCCTGGTTAGTTGTGGAAAATATAACTGAGCTCCCAGACGGTCTTAGAGTAAACAAAAACGACCATACAAACTTTCATCTCCTATTTCACCCCTTTAGGTGATGACTTTCGAAAAATCCTTTCTTAAATGACAACTGCAGTATAAAATCAATATCCTCCAAACTTTTATCATTAGTGGTAAACCACTGGCTGGGCGTTGATATGCCAGTCGGGATATTGCCTTTTATATATAGATTGATTGTTGGTAAGTACGTAAATATCAAAACACTTCCTCTTATCTATCATGGATAGGTACAGACTGATGCATCGAAAAATGAGATGCTAACAAGTTGTGTGCATCTGTCAGTCAACATGTGATTATCGTGTCACTTCAGTCAATTATGAATTTAATGTTTAAAACTTAAAACAAATATTGATTTAGCAAAATCATTGTAGACTTCATCAAAAAGCTAGGTTCGTTCTTATACAGGTTTTAAAAAACTCTAAACGTTGTTACCCAATACTTTCAGTTTTGTCTAAAATCTGTTATGTTTTTTTTTAATAGTCGTGTGTATTTTATTCAGAGTTGGTAAATTGTACCTACCTAACTTGTTTCTGATGAAGTCGTAATATTTTATTATTATTATGGTGCATAAAAACAATGTCAATGTCAAAAAACCAAACAAATAAACACAATAAGGCAAATATTTTATATTCCTCGATAACTGCTATAAACTTTATATATATAAAAACCAATCACAACACTAAACTGGCAATTAATCAACAGCAATAAATTCACCAAGAAAAGGCAAAGGCAATTTTTTGCTAAGCTTTTGTGAATCACTTCATTATTTTGACTGTATGACATAAGATGGCTGTCACACTGGGCCATTACTATATGCCATTATCACCACGCACATGGTCACCGAATATAGACATCAAGGAGGTATGTTTACTGGTCAGACGGACATATCAAGGACGATACAGTTAAGGCACGGTTTAGGCATCATGTGACGGACAGTGGGATTCTAAATGGGACCAGCCTTGCCAAATTCTTGCAAGCTTATCATAAAAACTATGAATTATGAACTCTTTGTCTTGTTGTAGAAAAATCTAGTTTTTTGGGGTCCCGTACCCAATGGGTACAAATGAAACCCTATTGCTGTCAACAAGTCCGACTCCTGACACTGAATTTTGTTCCGAAGAATTTTTTAACTTCCCATTGACCTATGAACTTGAAATTTGGTGAAAATGTTTATTATTACGTATATTTTACTAACAAATACCAATATATTCTACATTTGGTACGGAACCCTAACGGTGCGAAGTCCTTTTTTATGGTAACAAAATAAAAAAAAAATGTTGGTGCCAATAAAACAAAAGAAAAAGCATATGCCTTATAAGTCTTCGACAATTACTCCTTCAGAAAGAGACCTAATTCTTAAGCTATATTTAATTCTTCTTCTTCGGTGTATAGATGATTCCAAATTACATTTGTTTTAACCAGAATTAATTTATGCAATCAAATGCAAATATATGAATGATTCTACCAAAAAAAAACAAATCAAGGTTATTTTGACAGCGCATTTTTTGTGAGATTAACAATCCAACAAGTTGTCTATTTGCCACAGAATCTTATTTACGTGCCAAACATCCAAATCACATGACTGATTACTTACAAGACGACATTTTTGGCGAGGTCACTCAAAATATCATAAGGCGACAATCTACAACATATAAAATTTATGGCGAACACGCAAAAAATTCAAATGTATGGAAATCATTAATTATTATCGGTGTGATTACTGAGTGACATTGTTGGTATTTATTTGATTACATATAGAATCACATTAAATACTTGATTAAACCATTTCTTTAAAACAACTAACAATATCTAAAATGGGACGATGTCTGAAAAAAGTTGAGGATAAGAATTATGTAGGTGGAAGTTTCTAGCAATTGCATAAAAATACTGAACCCGTCACAAAAATATATAATATACCATAACGCGATTTACAAATTGAAGGTCGTGGGCTCGAACCCAAGCAGGCGCTTTACTTTTTACCCGACTGCCGAAGGAGGACAATGTGTTTATCAGTCTATGTATGTATGTATGCATGTTTGTTCCTATGTGGCGTTCTAGAGACCAAATGCATTGGCCGATTTTGATGGTTCTAACGTCAATCGATTCGTCTTAACCCTGCGAGTGACACTGGCTACATTAAAATTGGCAAATAGAAGAGATATAGAGAATAAAGAGATAAAATGGCGGATTTTGGGCGCAATATTGTTGGGAAAATTCGTCGTGTGGGGTATCAAAATAAAGGGTTTTAAGAGTTGGTTTCAAAAATTTATAACATTTATATGATTAAATGTACCTCTTTCGAAAAAAAAATTACTAAAAAGTTATAAATAAAAAAAGGTAATCAAAAAAATAAAAAACCCCGACTGCTTAGGAAGCAAACTAAAAAGACGTAAACAAGGAGAAAATAATGCTTCTTATGCAGTCGGGTTATTTGTTTTTTTTTTCATAATTTCTTTTTGTAAATTATTTCTACACCAGTGCTCTCAAAACGGTGAAAGAAAACATATTAGTAAGGAAAGCGGCATGTCCTAGAACCAAAAATTCGAAGACTTATGACATCCACCAACCCGCACTGGGCCCGAGTGGTGGATTATGACCCTCCGCCTGTGATCCAGCAGTTGGGACATTTAAAGGCTGATGATGACTGAACCCGTTGAAACTTTAGAAGCAAAAATTTGAAAACTAACCTAACCACCCATGGCGATAGGAATCAATGTGTAGTTACTTCAAGTAAGGCATAATTGCCCACATAACATAGTTATGGAGAGATACTGCTTGCATATCAGTGACTAATCGTTGTAATTTACGAGCCCGCTAATGAGACAGTTTCCCTCGATTGTTTCAGCGGGAACTTACGAGTCGTTGCAGATAAGTGCACCTTACTAACCTACACATAGACTTACTTTCCATGAGATTAACATGTAACACTATGTGATGTAATTTGAAGCAGTAGGTAAGTAACATTTTATTGGATAATTTCAACTAGAGATGGAACAAGGAACAACGAACATGTCTCATTAATTGATTAGTACTTATTTCTTTGTAGGAAACCAAATCGCTATAACAGCAAATAAAATGTTATCGTTTTCGATCTCGATTCAGGGACTTCTTTATTATCATCACGATAATAGCAGGCGGGCCAATGACCCCTAATGATATAACGAAGTGCTCTTCGAGTATTTCGAGATGTAAGCGAACGGTTAGTCGACTCTTCACGTGACCAGATGCTGGACTTTTCCTTGCCCAGAGAATCAGCATTGCCATCCAACGTGGCAATGCTGGCAGCGCTCTGGGCACTTTTCACGTTGACAGCGATGTGGACAATTTTTATGACGCCCTATGACCCCTGCCCTTTTATGCGCGTTCGTTGTTTTATTTTATTTTTATTTAAGTGTATATATGGGAAGTTATTGTTAATTAAGTATTTTATACTATATAACGAAGCTGATATATAGTCGGTACATTTTTATCTCCTTGCAAAACAATAATTCTCTTTCACTACAATTGTAACATGCTGACTTGCAGTGTTTGTCTATGTTCAAATACTGCACTGCATTCATTGAGACAACATCAATTTTCACTTTGGTCACAGCATTGCTAAATACAAATCCAGTTCATCAATCTACCGATATAGACAAGGTTGTTACTTTTCACCAACAGGTTTCTGCCAACTATATTATTTTACCTGTAGCTCCTTAGGTATCTTAGTGACAACGTGTACCAGGTATTTCTAGATTTTTTGCAATGATGTCTAAGGTAAAACTAGTTTTATTTTTATTGTTGTAATGGTTGTAATTTGAGATTTGAGGCCGTTGATAAGATGTGTTATACCGCGCTTCACAGTCTAGAAAAATCAAAAAACCCGACTGCTTCAAAAGCGAACTAAAAAGTCGTAAACAAGGAAAAAATCATGCTGTGCAGTCGGAGGATACATACGCGCGAGCTGGCTGACCAAAACCAGATGTATCCTCCTCCTGCATGAGAGTTTAAATGTTTGTAAACGCACCCGCGATATAAGGTACAGTGTTTACATTACAAAAATGGGCATGGCTATTACACATAATAAGATCCCTGTCCTTCAAACTAGGAAGACCTGTATCTTGAAGAACAGTTTTCTCCAAATGGATTTTTACATATTTTGTACAAGTATGTATTTATAAATTGAGCACTAGTTCTGATGTTAACATATTACTATACTGATTTTCATTTTTTATTTTTTAAATTAGTAGTTAGGTTTTAGTTAATTGTGTGAAGTGTTGATGTATGTGTGTTGGTGTGAGGTTTGTCCTAAGTGTGTTATGTATATATAATAAATAAATTTAATAATTGTGATAATTGACAAATAAAAGTTAGTAGGTATAAGTTCAATATTATTATTTGATAAATCAAATATAATAATTTTTATATCACATTAATAGTAGTTAACACAAATTATATTTATATGTAACTTTATTTAACTTAATTTCAATAAATTAAACAATTTAATAACTAATATATTTAATTCAATTTCATTCAATTCAATTTAATAATTCAATTTAATTTAATTTAATTTCATGTAATAACTTATTTAAATAACTAATTTCTATAATTTAATTTCATTCAATTCAATTTGATAATTTAATCTATTTTCATGCAATAACTTATTTTAATGATACAATTCAATTTTTCATTTTATGTACTTTGATTTAATCATTTAATTTAATGAGGTCCTCGGTAGCACCATAATTTAAATTTAAGAGCCACGTTAGTAATTTTTTCTTTAATTCGTATTTATTTAAATTATTTATTAATAATATCCTATGCACTTTATTGTAAATTCGGGAACTCAAGATGAAATATTGGTGGGTAGCAAATGCGGTTCTGTAATGTTCGACTTGGCACACTCGTGCAGCCCTTCGTCGGGTATGGAGTGCGTTACGTGGTGGAACGGAGGCATGTTTGCGGAGCGTTGAGTGATAAACAAATAGCTGTCTGACGGTGAGCAATTTGCAGTCCCGATATAGTTCTTCAGTCGGGTACCTAAACGGTTTGCGTAGCATAACCTTCAGAACAGCTCTTTGGGCTCTCTCCAGCGGTAAAAACGATGTTTTTGTTGCTCCCCCCCAAGCAGTCACACAATATGTCAGTAGTGACTGGCACAAAGAGTAGTAGACAGTCTTGAGCGTGTCAGTGTCTGCTGAGTTTCTAAGCTGCTTAAAAATATATATAACTTTGCGGATCCTAGATGTTAGTGACGTAATGTGTTTGTGCCAATTTAAACGCTCGTCTATTACCACTCCAAGGTATTTAATTGAAGAAACTTTGGCCAAGCATGGACAGGTACAATCTGGCGTCAACTGGCAGTTGTGAAATTTAATGTTAAAGTCATGTAGAGGCTGACTTTTATTACTTATAGAAAATGGTATAAATTTAGTTTTGTCAAGGTTTAATGTCAAAAGATTGTCATTTTCAATTTGTGTGTTGTTTGAGGATTCAGTTTTCGTAGAAAAGTAAAATAAAACTATCAAAATGATAAGTAGTGATAGTGATGATGAAGATTTTTTAACTCCGCCGCAGTTGAAGGAAACAGCAAAAATGCTGATTGATATCATTTTACCACAGAAATCAAATAAAAAATATAATAAAACTTATGACGATTTTTTGCAATGGAATCAAAAGAAGTAAGAAATCAAAAGTGCTTACTACAAAGGTTGATTATTCCTTTTTACAGAATGCTCCAGATGACAAATATTTGTTGATGAAGGTAAGTTTATGAACAAAATGCACTGGTTTATGATTTATTACGTACCTATTTATGAGTAGAAATCTACTAGGTTTTCATGTTTGATATTTAGGTTTACAGGTTATTTTGATTTTAGGAGTAAATGGGGCCTGTCGTTCGCAAGAACTTGTGGATATGACAACAGACGATATCGAAATCCTCGAAAATGGAATGATCGTCAATATTCCTAACACAAAAACCAAAATTCAGCGATCATTTGTTATATCGGGCTTATTTTATGAGATAGTGAAGTAATATAACGAAATTCGCCCCAGTGACCCCAAAACCAATAGGTTTTTACTACAATATAAAAACAAAAAATGTACGAAACAAGTAATTGGGAAAAACAAAATAAGTACTGTGCCAAGAGAAATAGCTTCCTACTTTAATTTACTCAATCCACTAGAATACACTGGCCACTGCTTTCGCAGAACTTCAGCGACTATTCTTGCCGATACTGGTGCTGATTTAACCACAATAAAACGTCACGGTGCTTGGAAATCGTCCGCTGTTGCAGAAAGCTACATAGAGAATTCCGTAGAAAACAAAACACGAATAAATAACCAAATATCGGGATCGATTAATGTGCATCAAGACTCATCTCCTCAACCATCAACGAGCGCGGCGATGCCAGATGCCCCTCAGCAGCCAGTTGCCCCTTTGGCACCACAGCCTTCTACGAGCGCAGTGCCAACAGCACAGCCAGTTATTCCTCCTACATTGTCGCAAACATCTCAAACAAACATTAATGGAAAAAGTGTTACTTTAAGCTTCACTAACTGCAACAATTTCAATATAAATTTCAATTAGTAAAGATTTAGTTTTTTATTTTCCTCGTAGGTGTAGTATAAAGCACTATGTATCACTCGAGAGAAAGTGCGATTCCCGATCTCGGGTGTTTTAAAGCCCTCGCCTACGGCTCGGGCTTCAAACGACCCTCGACGGTAATCGGTCACTTTCTCCTCTCGGTAAACAATGTACTATTTCACACGGGCGAAGCCACGGGCAGAAGCCAGTTTAATATTTAAATCACATGCTCTCTGCCTATCTCTTCGGCAAGGTATACAAAAAAAAGTTTTATAAGGTATACAAAAATTCAATAAAAAAATCGAAATTGCAACTATTTGTGTCCTGTAAACTTTGGCTTATAAGTAGAGTTTGACACCTTCGTATGTCTTAAAACTATTTCTTTCTTTTCTTATTCCGGGTGTAATGGAAAGCTGTGACTGCCCATTTAGTTGAACAACTTTCTTCAAAGAAGTCGTAGACAAAACTCAAAAACAAAAATTGGATATCCCATACACTTTGCATGCATTGAGTATTGTTTTTAACTCTGGGACGGATCTGCCAATTAACAGCTTGATTCACTAGAGTCGATCGAAAAGCGGACCAAAAAGCTCATCGGAATTGAGGCACTGCTCGAGTCAAAACTCTAGAGCCTTGAACATCGTCGCCGAGTTGCCAGCTTGTCAGTTTTTATCGGTTACATTTCGGGGAGTATGCGATGGAATTGCATGATCTATTTCCGCCTAGCCCGTTTCATCATCGGACTACCAGACGTACGGCGATGCAACATCAGTACATGGTGGACATCCCAGCCATACGCGCTAAACGTTTAGGTAATACTTTTATTATGCGTACAGCTAAGTAGTGGCAATCCCTGCCGTAGTCTTTGTTTCCCGATACTACAACCTACGGGTATTTAAGTCAAGAGTGAATTGGTTATTTCTAAGCAAGCGTGCTCTACCGTCGACCACATCATCGCTTACCATCGGGTGAGATAGTGGCCAAGCGCAAACCTCTATACAATAGAAAACATTTATTATATAACATTATTAATTTTATAAAGAAAAAATTGTCAACTGACGACAACTTTTCTATAGAAATCCATATTTTTTTTAAATATGATCACACCGTTCCGTTACACCCTGTATACGATGGCAGTCACTTCATGGAATGTTTCAATTGCTAATAAATACCTACAAGACTTGTCCTACATTAATTATTATAATTATAAATGTACACACATAATTAAATTATGCACATAACGACGTGCATACGCAATTAATGTAATGGGACGGGTTACTTTTGTAAATAATTTGTTTATGGCAGCTTGTGGGCAGATGACTATTATAAATAACTGTAATAATTTAATAATTGTGGTCGTAAGATTCCTGGCTGGCCATTACATAAACATTAATAATTTTCTTGTCACTTAACTGTTCCGTGTAAAGTAACTTGTGTGTACGTGTTAGAAATTATTTTAAGAAGATGTTGTGACAAAAATTTAAAAGAGTATGCTAAGATGGATTTCCATGTTGAGAGGATAAATATCTACAAGGCATATGTGACTGGAAACGCCGGGGGGGGGGACGCCCTAGAAAGACATATATAGACATTATTGATGATGTTCTTCAGGAAGTGTGACTAGATGTATGAATGTGAGTGAAGGAAAAGAAGTATTTAAGGATCGTATCACCGTGGCGTATTGGCAGTGGCGTTCTGTAGTTACTGCCTACCCCCATGGAAAAAAGGCGTGATTTTATGACTCTATGTATTTTGCGGTAATTTTTTTAAACTCGCAACTAATACTTTGTTTTTTAAGACTTGCGCATCGACATCGTTTCTTGGCCTTATGTCTATTTCACCCAATCACACTTATTAATTTTATAAAGGCCAACGTTTGTGAGTGTGTTTGTTACTTCTTCACACTCAAACAGCTCGACGGATATGGATGAAATTTGCCACAGAGATAGACATGGAATAGCACATAGGATACTTTTTATCCCGGGAATATGTTACCTCTGGATAATTTTCGACCTTCACGCGGGCGAAACTGCTGGCAGAAGCTATATAGTATCTTTATAAATTATAGCCTGTGTGTTATTTTGATCTATAAACTATATTTCTGTAAAGTTTCGTCAAAATCCGTTAAGTAGTTTTTGCGTGAAACATCCATCACAAACTTTCACGTTTATGATAGTAGTAGGATTAATAGTGATCGCAATAGTCTTCCCCATTGTAGACATATGAACCGTCCATCAGTTATTTCCTAACGACACTTTTCTCATCCTTCCCAAATTTGCTTATGACAAGGTCAAAAACTTGAAGAGGAGGAAATAGAACTGTTTTGTCAAAGTATAAAAGTAGGTTAAACAATCATAAATGTAAAATGAAAAATGTATTCTTTGTTTCTATAAATAGAATGTATTATGCATAAAAGGTAACATGTGTTTATTTACACACACGAACATGCATATCTTAGCTTAATCTTCATTTCGACAGTTGAAATACAACCATTTTTCCTTATTTGAATCACTTACAAAAAGATAAATGTTCCCTCTGATTAAAGGTTGTCATGGTTCTTATGAAAGATAAATTTCTTCATTATTCAAGGTAAAGACCTAATATTATAGAACTCAGCCTCACGAAAATACTTTAGTAAGGTATTTTACTTTTTTCATGACAAATATAATTTGGTCTCATTTGGTGAAAAAAAAACAAAAAAATACAATTTTTCAGGCAGTCACATTATATTTATAAAACACAATTATTGGGCCTATTACTTTCTAATACTTGCTAATAAAAATTGCTTGCTTGTTTTAAAATCTTTCAATAGTTTTTAAAATGACAAAAGTACATGACAATTAGGCATAATTATGTGGCTGAAACATCGATATTTTTAGGGTTACGGAACCCTAAAAATAACATACGGTACAGACCCAAAAGGTAAAATGGGAACCCCATTATTATGACTCCGCGGTGCGTCTGTCTGTCTGTGTATCTGTCTGTCAGCAGGCTGTATCTCATGAACCGTGATAGCTAGATAGTTGAAATTTTCACAAATGATGTATTTCTGTTGCCGCTATAACAACAAATACTAAAAACAGAATAAAATAAATATTTAAAGTGGGCTCCCGCAACAAATGTGTTTTTTTCCGTTTTCTGCAATAATGGTATGGAACCCTTCGTGCGCGAGTCTCAGTCGCACTTGGCCGGTTTTTTACCAGTAACAAGGTGTTATTCTCATAATTGTTTTTTTTTTAGATTTTTTTTTCAGAAATCTGAACTCACCGTCATAGTTATTTTATTCCAGCTTATTTTGTTTACTATTTTGACTACGTAAAAGAATTAGTTAACAGCAAAATAAAACAGCCTTCTTTAAAATCAGTGTTTAAAGCGAATCACATATATTATAGATTATACAATTTATCCAATCCAAAGCCAAGTTTTAGCCTATACGTTAGTATGTTAAATTAGCATTTACTAATTAATTATATTCGTGCGATCACTTAACCGGTCTCCTAGCAAACTAGTTTAGCAAAAAAATAATTAGGTATCATAGAAGATTAGTCGAGAAGAGTGCATTGAAGCATTTGTGTTTATTTTTAGGATTTTAGATTGTTAACGTTCTACGTGGATGTTGGTTTTAGTCAGCAACCAAGACATCATTACATCTATACAAAATACAATACAATACATATCAAATAATCTGTCTGACTGCCTATCTACCATCCACAATCCAGTAACTGGACAACACGATACACTTCAGCAACACTTGGAAGATTTTTTGGCTTCTACTGGTAAATACTGTCAAGATCTACACTTTTATTTTTTATTAAAACATTGCCCCACACTAGGAATTTCTTCCTGTACCGTGGGTGCGTCTACAAACATATAAACTCACATACACAACACCCAGAGCCGGAACAACTATCTGTACATAGAAATATTTGTTCCGTGCGGGAATCGAACCCGCGACACGCAGCGCAGCAGTCAATCGCTCAACCACTGCGCCAACCGTGCGCCCATTGCCAGTGCCCACTTGACAGCTGGGACCAACGGTTTAAGGTGTTTTTAACCGACTTCCCAAAAAGGAGAACGTTCTCAATTCGGTTGTTTATATATACTTGTTTTTATTTTTTAGGTATTACTCCGTCCTGTTAGAAAGAAGTTAATTCCGAAATGGTCCCATTTAAATTTGGTAAAGATCTGATAAAGAACTTCAGCGATAAACAACAGAACTCTTCAATAAATGACAGCAAATCTTTCGGGATAGCTGCAATTGCATGTCTGTTTATTGTTTACACCATTTCATAACATAACATCCCACTAGTACGCTCTAAACGGGTACGCCATCGACCACATAGCCACCAGCCATAGATGTGTACAGTTCACCCAGGTACACTCTCATTCCGCCGGTTATATTCAAGTTACATGTTATTCGGGTAATCTATTCTGGCATCACTGTGGGCATTATAGGTACATTCCTATGGAACTTGTCCATTAAAGTACAATAAACAATATTTTTCCAAAAAAATACAACCGACTTCCCAATAAAAACACTACAAAGGCAAAAACAACTTCAATTTCGGAAGTCGGTGTCATAAAAAAAGAAACGTAAACTTGAAGTAATTTTTTACTTTGTAGTGTTTTTATTGGGAAGTGGTAGTAATTTTCCGAGGAAAGAGTCTCGGTGTGTAATGGTTACCCATCCACTAACCAACCTCGGTAAGCGTTGCTTGAAAGTCAACCACTGCGGTTATATATTACTTAACCACGAGCTCCTCCCTTTTGCAACTTTATACTATTAAAATTATATCCATGCCGCCAGGTTTCTTCTAACGTATAAATTAAAACCCTAAAAAACACGCGATGATAGGTATAGCTTGCAAAGTTTCCACGTTGGCATTCACTTTGCAGAGTGACATCGTGAACTTTATCAAAGAAAATAAAATACATGAATAAAATACAGGAAGCTCAAACATTTTTTACTATTATAAAAACTAATAGCCTAAGGTTAAAGGCCAGGAAAATGCTTGTATTAAAAACTTATTTATTTATGCTAAGGGCAATGATATTTATAATCTGTGTTAATCACCTTCGATTCTTGCACTTGCCTAGCAAATAATTACTTTATGTACTTAACCATTAACCTGCTAGATCCACTTGTCCAATCTACCGTGTTTACATGCAGATAATCATATTTGACTTCAAGTGTATCCGTTGATCTTTTCGATATTTCGTCATTTACATACTAATACAACTGCGAAATATTCACAACTATCATAACATTGCTGATGATATAGCCAGAAGTCTCACTTTAGTTTCAGTACCTAACTAGAAATATAAAGGGAGGTCCAAAAGTTCACGGTATATTTGCCTCAAACAGTTGATGTATTCCGCGTTTTTGACTGGCCCTTTTAAATGCAGAATACACGATGATAGATGGGCCAAAATTTTCGCGCAGTGGGAGCCAGAAGTCGGGCCTAGAAAAGTGAAAGCCTAGAAAATGCTGGCCTTAGAGACATTTTCGGGCGATTTGCCTGAGAAGGCAATAAACCCGCAGAGTGGAAGGCTATGGAGGATACCATTGGCCAATAAAGGGACAACGAAACCAGTTCTCAACTCGCTCTACGTGACGACCCCGACCTATCTACCCCGCCACTCATTCATAAAATTAACAAGTACCAGTCATCCACAAACATGTTTATGCATTCTAACTATATTCGACTGGCTGCATGCATGCACGCATTTCGTAATGTGTGCAGCATCACGATTTGCATCTATCACTGTCTAAATTGTTTTAGTTAGATGCACTACGATTTACTTGAAGGTCTTAGTTGACAATGACTGTGCATCATCAGGTGCAATTTCAACCGTGATTGCTAACGAGGCAATTTGCTTGAATAGGACCTTTAATGCCTAAGTCCTGCAATATTACTTGTTCTTTAGAAGATGTGACATGATATAATGGGTATAATTAAATAATAAACTTTACTGATTGAGGTCGTTTGCAACCAAAACCTATTTTGAGTATCTGCAAAATGTTTTTTTTACTTATCCCCAGACTAGGAATTTCTTCCTGCGTTTACAAACATTTAAACTTACATACACAAGACACCCAGATCCGGAACAACTATCTGTAGGCCAGACAAATAGTTGTTCCGTGCGGGAATCGACCGTAGGAATATGCATCATCTGCGTCTGCATCCACTTTTCCCATCTATTTATGAGTCGGCCAACTGCAGTATTTTACATCGAGCTACCACCGATGAAAATTCACTTCAAGCTTACTACACCTAAGTGTTTGGGTTGTATTTACAGAATAGACCGGCTGATCAATATCGTATACCAGTAACTCGATTGTGCAGCTCAATTTGCTCATAAATTATATGCGGAAAACCGGTATGACCGTCGTGTATGACACCGTGCATATTGTATACGGTCCCCTATAGCCACAGGCAAGAAAAAAAGCTTGTTCAGACATTACAATGATACTAATCGTTGAAGGTCTATGTCATCTTCGAATATAAACATACATATACTAGTATTTATTAACACATTTACATAATCGACGTCCGATTATAAGATAATGTTTTTTTTTTCCTGATTAATCAAACCTGATTGACAGTGGAGTCGCAAGATTATATTAGCTTGCAACTCCACTGTTAAAAAAATTAAAGTTTCGATATCCATTCTAAATCTGTGGAATGGAATCCTCAAGGAAAAATGAATATATGCGACGCACCGTGACTGAAGCGACGGGCATCGGAATGACATAGAGCGAGGGACGTGATGGAGGACTACTACGGACGCCCTCTGCCCAGCTAGAGGACATAGCAACTTAGGTCAAGGATGTCTAATCTTTCCCAAGCGTCAAGTTTCCTCTCCATCAATAAATTCTGCACTAAACAAACAGACAACTACAGAAAAACATCAAGTATGATACTAAGCCGTTCTATAAATTTGCTGTCATCGTACACGTTGATTTTGATTAGCTGACCAAAACAACGCCCACCAATCAAAAGAATAGACGCAAGATTTGACAACGGATTAAATGGCCTTTAAGAAACTGGGGGTCAGTGTCAAAAAATAATAATTAGTGTTAACTTATATCGTTTTGAACTACGGCTATGAGTGTTGTGAAATTAAAGATATCTAAATGATTGATTATAACGTGCTCTGTGCTTTACTGATGTTACAAAATTGTTGACATTTAATTCAGTCAAGAGTCAAGTGTATGTAAATCCTATTCTAATTGATACTCAGCTTTATCTTATTTGATCTAAGGAAACCACTCAATTTTCAAATAAATATGTACTGAAGGGCCTTTGTAGTATTGAAATTAAAAATTGTGAAAATAAACAACATTAATCAAATAATCATCTTTCATTATGTATTGACCGGCCAATGTGGCGACGCTTGGGGGAGGCCTATGTTCAGCAGTGAACGTCTTTCGGCTGATATCATGATGATGAAGATTATTTATTTAATTAATATTCATTTCTCATTACATTACACACAAACAGCAATTAGCCGTCTTATTTTTACGAGAAAAAAGAGGTCTATGCCCAGGAATCGTGCGGGGAAAGAACCTAACCGACCGACGACCTTTATATATGTATATACATATTGTATTATATACTAGCTGACCCGGCAAACTTTGTTTTGCCATAAAAAGACCAAACATTTATCTACCCTACCCTAACCTACCCTACCCTACCCTACCCTACCCTACCCTACACTACCCTACCCTACCCTACCCTACCCTACCCTACCCGACCCTACACTACCCTACCCTACTCTACTCTACCCTACCCTACACTACCCTACCCTACACTACCCTACCCTACCCTACCCTACCCTACCCTACCCTACCCTACCCTACCCTACCCTACACTACCCTACCCGAGCCTACACTACCCTACAGTACTCTACCCTACACTACCATACCCTACCCTACCCTACCCTACCTATATAGCCTATGTCCTTTCCCAGGTCTCAAACTATCTTCATACCAACTTTCATCTAAATCGGAGCAGCAGTTTAAGCGTGAAAAGGTAACAGACAGACAGACAGACAGAGTTACTTTCACATTTATAATATTAGTATGGATATGTATTGAGTTTTGTTTTCCTTCATCGCTAGGCAGTTGATCCTCCAATTTCATTGGTACGGGTTATCCAGTCGCCACCAGCTATAGCTGAAAACCAGCGCTGTGGCTCTGACTCGCACGCAAGTCCCAGCATTATGCTGAGCGATGACCGTTTTGCCATCTTTATGGATTACTGGATTTATTTAAAATAGCAATTTACAATAATCTAGGATGCGCGGCACAGATACGAGTGCATGGTCTGACGGATGGATGACGACTGGCTAAGGGACTGAGGTCTGGACACGGGAAGCATGAGGAAATGATGATGAGGAGCTGACGGTGCTGGTTAGGAACTGGGTAAGTATATTAGGGTACATTGGATAGATATAACAGCGTCTATTCTTTCCTAGATCGTCATAACATAGAAAGCGCATCTTTCTCGCATAACTCTTTGCTGCGCTCTTCGTCGCTGTTATTGAAATAGTTCATCCTTAAATAAAAATACCTGGACGACCGATCTCTGCTAGGTTGTAAATAGAGAAAACGACGTTTTCTAAAAATGAAACCTAGCTAGATTGATTTGTCGCCCCAGAAAACCCCTGCAAACTAAATTTCATGAAATTCGTTGCAGCCGTTTCCGAGATTTAGATTATATATATATATATATATACAAGCATTGCTCGTTTAAAGGCATTAGATATATATTATATAGATATAATTTCATTAGAATAATTCTGACACGTAATGGCAGAGCACAGACGTGTATGATAAAGAGAAAGGGATGCCTTTGTCCAGCTTTGGAACATAACGTGCATATTTTATTATTTTATTAGTTTATAATCGTTTAGTTTTTGAATTAATTTGCAAAATATATAAACCTAAACAACATCTTAAAATCTCAATTAAAACAATCAACTGAAACTAATTTTAAAACTGGTTGTAAAAATATGACCCTAATTTACATTTTAAACTAAAATCAATTCATTTGAGCTTTATGGTTTCGCATCACGTGTTTGTTAAAAAAAAACTTGTAGAACAATATAACAGAACATGATTTTTCTAAAGAAGGCGAGATCTAGTGTTTGATTATGATTTTTTATCTGTAATATCTTTTATTTTAGTTTGTAGCGATTTCAAAATAAATTAGAAATGTACTTTTTACAAGATATTACTTAGTTGATCTTTGAGGCTAATAAATAAGTTTGCAACAAAAGATACCTCCAGTGGTATTTTTTTATAAGTACAGTCAGCAATAAGAGTCATGAAATTGTAAAAAGTTATAATTTACAACTAACTTCTTATTTTTTTTTTTCATTTTGCTTAATCTTTAAGATACTGAAAACTAAAATGTTGGACCACTTATGTTGCTAACTGTACAGTGTGTTAACAAAAACAGTCAAGGTGCAAGGATACGAAGTATATAAATTCAGATATTTATCATTAGCCATGTGATGCCTGCCTTCCGGTGATTAACTGGAAATAATTAGATTTTTATTTCTCGAGGGTTGTGCGGTAGCCACCATTGATATTGCAAGTGCTCCGGTAGCGAAAGCAGGAATCACACGGTATGCCATGTGATTCCTGCCTTCCGTGGATTTACTAATTATTATAATCAGATGTTGCTAGTGCGAGCCTCTGCGGATATTGAAAGTGCTGTGATGCCTGCCTTTCGGAGATTAACTGATCAGATTTCGCTAGCAGGTTAGCCATAGTTGATGATATTGAAGGTGCTCCATTACTGAAGGCAGGCATCATAGGGTATGCCATGTGATGCCTGCCTACCGGGGATACGCATAACTTTTGAACGGCTAAACCGATTTTTATCAAACATAGCTAAAATTCTCTAGATCACCTTTCTTCTAAGTCACCTTTCTAAGAAAAAAAACATAAATCAAAATTGGTTCATCCGTTTAGGAGCTATGATGCCACAATCTGTCTGTAAACAGACAGGTACATACGTCAAACTTATAACACCCCTCTTTTTCCGGCGGGGGTTAAAAATAACGGCGTTTATCGGATATGCCACTACGGATTGACATATAATCTTCAGTTATAAATAAGAATCTTGACACTAGTTTAAAGAAGTCGTTTGTATAATATTCGCTCATGTGACGGAGATATTTCTCTCAAAAAAGTTGTTAGTAAATTAATGGTTTTTAGAACACGCGGTTCTAAACAACACGTGCAGTTAATTAATTGTATTAGTTCTTTGACATAAAGGCAAATAACTTATTAGTACTAGAATCCCCTGCATAGGGGATCGTAGTGGAACATTGAGTGCTGTACAATCCCCTGGGTGATTGAAATAGGGGATTCTAGTGGAACGAGCGATCGATTCTGGTAATCTAAGTAAACTCATTAGATTACATATAAAAATGTGGTCCAATTGCGGGCATAAAGACCAAACTTTAAGACCTCTGAGATTGCTTCGGCGTTCCTTCTCAAAAAAAAAAAACGGATACATGAAACTCCGAACTCGTCTTGTTATAAAGAAACTGAAGTGTTATAGTGTTACACTGAATACAGTTAATTTATCATAATCATTTATCACTTCCTGACGATTTTTGAATAACTGGTACTGGTCAGTACTTATACAGGCTTAACGGTCATCTTCATCAGCCTTTTTAATGTTCTCACTGCTGGGAAACAGACCTCCTCTCTGTGAGAGGGAATGTGTGGATTGGTGGATGTCACATGTATTCGATTTTTTGTTTCTAGGACATTCCGGTTTCCTCACGATGTTTTCCTTCACCTACACAAACTAAAGCGCCTGGCTGGGTTTGAACCCACGATAACTTATAAGTCGCGGCCGATACCACTAACACACCACTGCACTCACTCATTAACTGTCAGGTGTGATCATATTTTCAAAACTGCTACTGCCCATGTAAATTAACAACTTTCTCCAAGTCACAAGCACCAAGAAAAAAATGGTTTTGCCATACATAGTTGTCGTCAGCTGAACAAAACTTGTATGAGATTGAAACTGATAACTTGTATTGTTTTTTTTCTGAAATGTAGTCACAGGTTTCCGTTACACCCTGTAGAATTTGATGGAATATCTAATATAAATGTGGACAGTACGGAAACTACCTACAATCGCTCGAAACGGCACACTCACATTAACATACGCTTCGACGAGACCCATAAGCAGCTCGCATTACTGACAGCATCGCGATAACCGCTTAGGAGTTTCGTCGATGCGCATGTTTGAGTGTGCCGTTTCGATCATTTGTAGGTAGTTTCCGTACTGGTCCATATTTATACTGTGTCTAAACTAAACGTCTTAAAATAAAATAAATAAACTGTATTCGTTGGCGGTCGGCACGTGGTCCTTTACTCATGAATAGAGTTATTCTAGTGCCGGATTTCTGACTAGAAATGAGGTCAAATTGTCGACGTCAGACAAATAAAATGTCAACTGAAAGCAAAAGTCACGATTACACAATACGATCCTGAAGCTTTTTAGCCAATGAACTGTCACGTGATCGAGAGAAACTTCGCGAACGATGACCTTTACAGTCGAGATAAAGTAATATCAATAGTGACAGAAAGAATACTTTATGACATAATAAGGGAACAAGATGACCCGCGGGCTTATTACGTAAGGAACAGCAATAATTGTACAATTATTGCGCGATCAATTTAGTGACCTGGCTACTGAGGCCTTTAAGTAAAGTCTTTTTTTTTGACAGTCACTTTTAACAGAAGCTATTTTATCTGATTTTATCTGATATCTGATGTCCGATGATTTATAAAATGTATCGTTTGATGAATTAAATAGCTTATGAAAGAGCAACACTTCGTGGAGGCTGTTTTTTCACAATAGTCGATTTGATTACTATTTAGCTCCAATATTCCGATAAATTAATTATTTATGTAAAATAAACATGGCAGTGAAAATTTGATATTTGCATTTTATTTACATAAATGTCAATGTGTAAAATCAATTAAAATTTCTTCGAATTGTCGATTGTTATAAGAAATCGAATCGATAACGCATTAGAACATCACTTAATAGACAACATTATCTCGTATTTGAGCTATGAAACGTAAAAAAGAATTTTCAAATTTAATTTAGACAGTTAGTTTGCCATATAAAAAAAAAATCTCATGTGTTTGTAAGTATTTAGTAGTAAACAAATAAGCTTCGCTGAGGTAGCCAACACTACAGTATAAAAAAATCCTCCACTTTACCGTGATCACTTCTGTTTCAATGATACAACGAATAGTCCAGTTGCGTATCTTTATCTTTAAAACAACACCAATTTGTCATTTAAATTTACAGTATTCACTAGGAATTTGTTATTTCAATATTTATTTTATATTATTATTCTAATTTGCAGATAATTAAAGTAGCCACAAAATAACACAACAACACACTAAAAAAGCCGCCATAAACTCAAAAACTTCTATACCTACTCAGCCATCAGCGAGCGATTGGCAATCGACCAACAACAAGGGAAAAAGTAATCGCAATTTGACAGCCACATTTGCTCACCGATCGCTGTCACTCTGCTGTCAAAAACCATACGTAATACGAAATTATCGCGATCACCTTGCGATAAATGCACATTTCAGTTAAAATATTTTTATTGTTAGCAGTGCTGTCGTAAAATTATTATGGTGTGGCAGCTCATATATAATGCGGATTCGCGATTGAAGAGCAATTATTTCGCAAAAATAAGCCTTCCAATTTTTTGACGTAAAGCGATATTCGCGCGATGATTGTACAATCTCCGCGCAAATATTGTTAATTGCTGTTTCATACGTAATAAGCCTGCCGTATAGATTACAATATGATTCAAACTTAATAGCGACTGTGAAGTGCGCTACTCGCTGCAATTTTTTTTGTATTTGTAAACTTTGCCCCACACTAGGAATTTCCCCTGTATCTTGCAAGCAGACCGGTATCTGTAGACCATACAAATATTAGTTTTTTCCCTGCGAGAATCGAACCCGCGACACGCAGCGCAGCAGGCGATCGCTCAACCCATGCGGTAACACACGGTTTGTCACGTCGAACAAGTAAAATTTATAGTTATTGCTCGTGGTGAAAATTAATAAGTGGACTGTAAGTTTCCTTATTCTTTCTTCACACTGTGTCTTTGTGTATTATCCAACTTTCCTGTCGCAGGTCTGCTGGAAGAAATTTCTATTGAACTCGTACTGGGCGAAAGTTTAATGTCTTTAAAAAAATATGGGGCAGGCATGTAAATTTTTGTGACACTAACACTTTTTATTTATTTTTAAGAATGTGCTGCGGTGCAGCAACTCGCCTCGTGTTCCGAGCCGGCATTAAGTTTGGAATGGATCGTACTATTTTCAACATTTCTCGGTCACGAATCGATTGTAACTCGATTTGTGGAACGATTTAACCGTGCCTACGATTAGGGATGTCATTCCACTGTTACGTGGATGACCAAGTTTCGACAAACTTGTGACCAATATGACCTTATGCACTACGAATCGTAAAAACGTAGTAATGTTGCACTTTTCAAGTACCTGTGACTTGACCAACAATGTTTTGTAAGACATTCAATTTATCTACGCATTTTAGGTGTATTGCAAACGGTAAACTTTTTGTAGGTGCGATTGCAAGAGCCATTTATTAGCAGATTTTTTTTCACAAATTACTGAAGGTGCAGGTAAGAAACATTTTATTTCGTCTTTGTCTACTACCACATCTGAATCCGAATCACAAATCTAATTTGTAATGAATAACTGTAATAGTTGTTTGGGTTAAAGTTATAAGGCGACTAAAGACTTACAGAAAAAAGACTTTGCAATTTAAATACAGTTACATTAAATTAAACCTGATTCGATTTGTATTATGAAGTCATACCCATTCTTCTTCGCTCATCATTATTCTATATACATAAACTCATGCTTTTTTTCATGAGGGTAGGCAGAAACTCCAGAAATCCCGCTACGATCACTTAAATACTCATTTTGCTTCATTATTACTTTCATATTTTTTATTATCATTTTGATATTTTAAAGTGACAAATTATGTAGTCATTTACACAGATGCACAAATCTATTCATCACTTATAGATCCAAATCTTAATTGCAATCCAAAACAAGTTGAGAACAGCAATCTAAAATATTAAATTAAAGGCAACATGGAATACCAAACTAGTATTTAAAGTGTGAGGACAAAGGTTGCGATCGTGCGTGAGTTTGTCGTGCATGCCACAGAATGCTAAACTTGGAATTAGGTGAGGAGCTACTAACGTATTGATAAAGTTTTAGCTGATTAAGGGGATCTACTCTATGACTGGAGAAGAGACAAAACAGAGGTGGCACTGATAAATCTCTCAATACTATAGTCATCGTTGGAAAACAAGAGTTATATCTGCAATATGTCAAAGTTACCGTTTGCAATACTAGCGACAGAGCAGACCTATCTCACTAGCAAATGATAGACAATCCTTTATAAGCTTTCCCTATATACTCAGTTGGACAGCAACGCAATGTCTGCACTAATATTGCGTACGACGCTCAAAAACAAATTCTAAGCTTGTATTTTACCTTACTATGACTTTTTGTATGACTCCACATTACAAAATCCGAAAACATTACCAATTTACCAACGAATTATTAAAAGAAAGATTAAAAAGAAATTAAAGGTAAAATATAGTTGAACACAAGCCCACACGTAACCCCATCTCTAGCATAAATGGTTAAATATTATACACGGCCAAAATAAATTCATTAATGTTCCACTTGATGTAAATCAACGTTCTTTTCACTTACGTTACCAGATGAAACGCATCTATTACTCTTAAACCCACAAATCGTGCAGATCACGACGAACTGCATTTGCATCAGTCAACATTATAGCTAACATAACAAATGGTTCGAGTTGTGACAGTCCTGCGTTACTAGAGTAATTGAGGGTTGAACTTAAGAACCCTAATCGTGTGTCGAATTGTTAAGAAATGTCTAGATAGAGATCTATCTGTAGTTTTCAGTCACGATTTTTTTCACACGTGAAAGCACACAGCTATAGAAACGTTTTGAAATTGCATGTTACTCTTCGTATCTAATGGTTGAGAGATATTCTTGCTAGCAAAATGACCTGGCGAGAAGGACAGAGTCACAGTAGTTCCCTAAACGTCTTATGCATGTATATCTTCTGCTATGAGGCACAACTATGTGAACCACAAAAAGCTGATGGTGGAGCAGACCTAAGCGTACTTTATGCAGAGTTGACTGACTCTAAAAAATACTGAGTCAAAAGTGACTCTCTCTCTAAGTAGAGAGAGACGAAGAAGACGAGAAAGACGAGAAGGCTAGGCCAGTGCCCGCGCCGCCGCTTACGTACTTTGTGCCAGTGCCTAGCCTTATTCCATTTAATTTCAATTGAGTCAAAAGTCAGTGAGTGAGAAATATCTTGACTGACTGACAGACATTTACTCTTTAAACCATCTCCTGTAAACATTTAACTTTACAATAAAGGAGAACCATTTCTTTTACTGTTACCTTTATGCTTACCAATAAAGGACCCAAGGATTAATAACTCTGCGCTAATAAGCACCTTCTCCAAGATCACGATCGCCGAGAGCCAACATTTGCATAAGTTTGAATCATTATCAAGTCGCTCGCGTCGTGCCGGTCTAGCACTGCCAGTATCCCTGCAATTTGATGCTGAACCCGTTATTATGTTATGCAATGTGAGCCTTGTGAATGTAATCGTTAGTGTTGTGTTCCAATGTAAGCTAGACAGAAAAATAACTAAAAATTAAATTTATTAGCTCCATGCTATCCATAATATTATTATTTTGTTTAATTACTTTCTGATAATAATATTTTTGTTCCGGTGTTTCATCCTGGTGGTCTATCCCAAGGTTATTGTGAATTTGCCTGGATCAAGTAGCCTTTAAAACTGTGAAAATGTAGCTTTATCCTAGTGATATAATATAATTAATCAGATCAAGCAATTCAGAGCTTTCCTTTTGTATTTGTTTATTTTGTGTACAATAAAGAATATGAATATAGTTCCTCTTTCAAACATACGTATAACGAAATAAAATCATTTTTACAAAAAAAACAACTGGCTTCCAAATAAAAACACTAGAAAGTGAAAAATAACTTCTATTCCGGAAGTTGGTGTTCTTGTTTATTACATCTTTGTTTTTCACTTTTTAGTTGTGGTACTTATTTATAATGCGCACAGTTATGCCAGAATAGATAAACCAATCAGACACATGAAACTAAACACAAACAGTGAAATTAGAGTATAGCAGGGTGAACTGTACACATCTGTGTACGCCTTTAGAGCGTACCGGCGTGATGTTATCTGTTGTGTGTTATGTTATGAAATGGTGTAAACAATAAATAGATGCGATTGCAGCAATCCCGAAAGATTTGACATTGTTCATTCAAATTAAAAAAAAAAAAAACAAAATCAAGAGTTCTGTTGTGTGTATCTCCGAAGTTCTTCAATCGATCTTAATCAAATCTAAATGGGACTATATGAGAAGCATCAGCTTTCAAATAAGAATAAACAAAATCGGTTCACCTAGTAAAAAGTTTTGAGGTGATACACATAAAAAAGAAAAATACAGATGGATTGAGAACCTCCTGCTTTTTGAAATCTGTTAAAAATGTCTCATCTCTTTAAAACATTAGTAGTATAATAGAAGTTTAGATGTTCCATGGCTTGCATTTTATCTAGTCGGTCACAATTCCTCTTTGTGAAATAATTTATTGATTACTATCGTCGACGGAATGTAGGTAATTTGTTACCATGAATGGAAAATCGTGCGACCGCCCGTCGAGTGTAGTTCGAATCGGAATGCTACCTTTTCAGAAACATAGCTGATTGTGGACGTCTGCCATTGAGGATTCTGCCCAAGGGCTTTCATGATTTGCTATTTAGTGCACTAGAAAACGACTGCTACTAAACAAAAAGCCTATAAATTTAACAGAAGGTATGTCTTCGTATTTTAATATAATGTACACTATATAATAATCTTACTAATATTATAAATGCGAAAGCTTGGATGGAAGGATGTATGTTTGTTACTCAATCACGCCAGAACGGCTGAACGGATCGGATGCAATTGGCACAGATATAGATTATAGTATGGAATAGCACATTGGTTACTTTTTATCCCGGTATAATGTTCTCTTGGAATGATAAAACCGCTGGCAGAAGCTAGTAATATATATATAATAATATTATAAAGAGGTAAGATTTGATTGTTTGTAAAATTGTTTGTAATGGATAAACTCAAAAACTCCTCAACCGATTTTAAAAATTCTTTCATCTATGGATAGCTATATTATTCCGGAGTAACTTATGCTACTTTATATCCCTAAAAAATAACGGGTCCTGCAGGGTCGGCCACGGGAGTAGTATGGAAAGGAAAAGAGGGTGCAAAGCTTAAAGCCACATCTGTATATAATACTTGGGTACCTATTTCTAGCATACCCGCGTCAACCCGTCAACAAACCCTGCTAACTGTCTTTAAATATTATAGATCTTATCTTCATGACCTATTCTGCATAGCAGGCACGAGACAACTAAACGCGAAATGACAGTAACATCGAACAAGTTAGCAAAACTTGACCTTTTAGCGTTACAGGTCACTAAACATCAAGTATCCATAAACTTGTGCAAGTAAATACAGTCTGTTCTATCATCAAAAAAATTATTAAAACCACAACCTTTTCATACAAGGTCGACCGAGAGCGTTTGATAACCTTTAGTACCCACTTACGTTCATATATATGCAACGTTTTATATGTATGTCCTAACTGGTAACTCGGCAATTATTGTGTTAAACTCTTTGACATCGTTATTCGTCTCGTACAAGCGTGGATAATGAATTAATTGGTGAGCCCGTTTCCTAGTTAAAAAGTTATGAAACTTCTTATTTGTTTTGTGTAACTTTATGATTGGGGATAAATATTAAATTGTTGCTGTTGTTGGGTTGCCAATTACAATTAGAAGCCAGTTAAATCACTTCATACTGCATGTACGATCTGTGGATCTGCAGGCGAGCGCAAAACTTGGAGACGCGCGCTTTGTAAGCGGTCGTAAGCCTCAACAGTGAGGGAACGACGAAGAAAAAGAAAATCACTTAAGGGCCTTCCACCGCTTTAGTGCCGTAAAATGGTTACTTTCTAAAGCATACTCCTTAGTAACGGCTAGGTTAAAAGTATTGACAAAAAATAATATTCATTATTGATTCATGTACATTATTTAAAATTTTTTTTTTCGTGCAACTAATAGTTTTGCTTTAAAAAAATAATTACCGCACGATATTTTTTTACGATACTTTTGGATACTCCTCCAAAACGACTTGGATGTTTAAAAATATTTTACACGGCAAAATGTAAGGCTAGAATTTCTTCATAACTGAAATAGCATATGTAAATTAAAGAATATTTTGCAAACAAGACTGTCCAAAAGGAGGTTCAATATTGATATTCTGGCTCAGAGCGGGCGCACGGCTAGTACTGCTTTAACATTGGGGAATATACACGCCTTTACATATTTTGATAAAAAAATTATAAGTTTTCAGACTAACGCTTAGATCATATCGTTTTTACTTCTTCTTCTTTTTTCGAATGGGCGTTGGTTTCTTGGCAGTGCCACCACGATCTTCCTTCTTCAATCGTTTGTTCACTGCTGGGCTCATTATAATGGCTATATTACCTGCCATTATTTGTTCTTTGGCCCATAGAAGTTCCTCAGAGATCTTGGTGTATAGGAAAATCCCGTAGGTCTTGATACATATACTTTTTATGATTCTGCCATGCTATCAGTTCACAACCCTTGGTTGACTAGTAAATAATGCCAGTCCACCATTTAGACTTTATGTTGCACTAAGTTTTAATAATTAAACACATAAACGTTACGGAAGTGAGCTGGCCGGAAATCTACCAATGACTACAGTAAGCTTTTAAACCCACATTAAAACGTTACTCAAAACCCAAAATCTGCACAACCTCATACAACATTTACAAAAATTCACCAGACACTCGTCCTTAATGTCAGGGTGTCACCGATGCAGCTGACACAGTAACACGCAACAGACGCGTCATTACACAATACACACACTTATGACACGTGCATCTTGCAAGCATGTGTAATAAAATAATTGAATGGATCGAGTGGCTGTCGTGTGCGAACTGCGAATCTCTCAAGTATGTCGGCGGTCTTAATTCGGTGACTGGATTATAATTATGGCTTTGAATTGTGCTTAAGTTAGCTGATACAGCTTGTGTGATGTAAGATGCAGTTTGATAATTCACACCACCTATATAAGTTATGATTTCTTTTAAAGCAGAAAATTGGAGACCAGAAATATTTCTTCTTCAGAGTCTGTAAACGAAGAGTCTATACTTAAAATTAATGATGTTTTGCTTCGAAGTCTTTACGCAACTTATTCCATCAGAGCTGGACGCAGCCATAGAATAAGGAATAATACTCCCCTTATAGCCCTTTCCATCATCGGACTACAAGACGTACGGCCATGCGCCATCGGTAGTAATCGGTACATGGTGTACATCCCACCCATACGCATAAAGCGTTTTGCTAATACTTTCATTGTGCGCACAGCTAAGGAGTGGAATTCCCTTCCGGAGTCTTTGTTCCCTGATAGCTACAACCTTGGGGTCTTTAAGTAAAGAGTGAATAGGTTACTTCTAGGCAAGCGTGCTACACCGTAGGCCACATCATCGCTTACCATCAGGCGAGGTAGTGGTCAAATGCGAGCCTATCGACAATAAAAAATAAATAAAATATATACGAGACTTAATTTTCTATGATTTACCAACTAAAATGTTCGAAAAATGTTTAAAAGAAAAGTTAAAATAGGACTGATCTGGAGGTTACATCACATACCATGGGTTATATTAATACAATCTACGACATTTTTACCAAAAGGATAAAAAAAATACTAACCAAGTCACTTTGACCAAAATGGCTTTCCAGAATTTTGACCAGATGAATTGGAAATGAGTCAAAGTAAATAAAATAAGAATTTATAAAAAACACTAAGAAGTGCCACACCGTAACCACAAAATTAATAATACATTTTATGTTTAAGTTGATATGTCAATGTTTTCCTCCTTATTCAATTATTTTTTGTTTCTGTTTAACTACCAGAATACTAGAGGCTGTTCTTTGTTTAAAAATATTTGAAGATGAGTTGGTAGTTCGGTAAAGTCTTATATAAGTTAAGCACTAGTCCCACCGCCGGCGACGAAGCGATTAGCTAACGCCTATTTTCTCGCTGACGAATCGAACAAAAGATACAGATCCCGAGCGGTAAAACTATCGGAACTACACACTTGCTTCTCGCTGCTCGCCAACTCGTATCTAGGTTCTAGCTGAACTCGCTACTCATCGGCGGTGGGACAAGTGCCTTATGATATGCGTTGTGGCGTTGTATCTATCTATCCATATACACACATACACAACATCACGGCTAAGTTTCTCGGCAGATTAGACAGAGTTGCACTTACAGTACACCCGCAATTCACACGTTATGTTAAAAGCAGAAGTAAGTATCGGACTGTACTTATCTAAGTCCCAGTTTTTTGATCCGTAATGTTTCAAATGTTTCAAAATGGTTTCACATTTGAGTGAAATGCGTTTATACAACAATTGTTAGTCTAACAAATGGTCAAATAATTACCGAAATTTAAAACCATTGGTTAGTATATTTAACCATTGGTTGAGTTAACTATGGATAAAAAACTGGGCCTAAAGCATAATCTCGTTTAACTTTTGAGCGGGGCATTCACCTAACGAGCTCTTAGCTAGTTTTAGCAATATTTCGAGACATCCATCATCTCTTAATCGTTAAAGTTATTCAGTTAACTTACCTACTTACGTAAGGTGAGTTGCTTCCTAGTTAATTTTACTTGAAAGTATGTCTAAGGCAGTATTCAGACCTAGCTCCCTTCCGTAAAAGGAAGTTGTCTGGCTTTCAGATGTAGATTCAAACTCAAAACATGCATTTTAACTTAACCATTGGGGGATTTCGGCTTGGGGGAGGCCCATGTCCTGCAGTGGACGTCTTTCGGCTGAAATGATGATGATGAACTTAACCTTTTGCAGAGACTTTCGTTCGTTTTAGTTTAGTCGGCTATTTAGTCAGAAAGATTCAAGTTGAAGTAGAACGTGCAAAAAACTCCTTAGGCACTTTTTAAAATTAAGTTGTATAAATCAAAAGGGCCCAGATGTTTCATTTCGATCTCTGATTTCAGCGAAACTAGCATTATATTTATTTTGGTAACGAAGCTCATAGCACATATGGCTCTGAGACGTGGTCGCTCACAATGGGCCTCATCAGAAAGCTTACAGTCACCCAAAGGGCAATGGAGAAGGTTATGCACGGAGTATCCTTGCATGATCGAATCAAGAATGTAGAGATCCGCGAACCAGGAAAGAGAACCAGGGTTACCGACATAACCCGAAGAATTGCCAATTTTAAGTGGCAGTGGGCAGGGCACATTGCTCGCAGAACAGATGATCAATGAGGGCGAAACATTCTGGAGTGGCGACCGTGAACCGGAAAACACTGCGTTGGAAGGCCTCCCACCAGGTGAACAGATGACCTGGTGAGGGTGACGGGAGTCCACTGGATGCGAGACGCACGGGACCGGTCAATGTGGTGACGATTGGGGAAGGCCTATGTCCAACAGTGGAAATCTTTCGGCTGGTATGATGATGATGATGAGGCAAGGAAGGAAAGAATATAAGATGAGATATGAAACACGTTACTTCTTTAATGGAATATTGGTATTTGCCTTCTGTTTACATTATATATAGATCAATATAGAATCTTTAGTAAAGCTACTTATTACGGAGCTGCTGTTAATTATCTGGATCGAGTGGCAGTCATAATTAGTTATCAAATCGTGATGCTTCCTCTAAAATCTTGTCATAGTTTCTGGTTATTAAAAATACCATTCCTACCAGTGAGTCATACCATTCTGTCCATACCTTAAGCTGACAAAGTTGTCAGCCATGTTGACATATTACTCGAACAAGATTTCTAGTTATGCAAAAATCATGTCGTCGTTTAGTCTATAATTTAAATATTAATACTAATGTCATGCCTTATTGTGATGTATTTTCGTCTTTGAAACTGCACATTGTCATACAATTTCATCATAATCTTATATACTTATTTTGAAAAATAATATATCTTATTACAGGTGTTTCATGATGAAATGATCTACCAAACTTTACATATCCGTAACCTACTAAATTATTTAACAAGACACATCATAAGGACATACTTTATATTATGTATAGTATATTTTAAGCAACTTATTATTATTTTGTTTTTTGTGTTCATGTCATCTCTTCACCACTCTTGGTTGTCTGTTAGAGAATGCCTAAAGCTTTAATTCCACCATTGTAACTTTGAGCATGAAGTTTTCTTCATTTTCTTTAAATAGGTGGATTATGCTTTCCAATAATACTCTTAATTGCATTGTAACCTTTTTTCATCTTCACCACTTAAATATAAATATATGTACAATCTATACTAAAAGATTCGTGAGACTTAAAACCTATCAAACAATACCTTTAGATTTTTCTCAAGTACGCGTAGTCACGGGCTATGAGTCAGGTTGTCAATATCTAGTATCGAAGATATTAGTAACGCCTACAACACTAGTAATTCATAAGACAAGTTGTAGTGGCGCCTACCACGAGGTTAACAGCTTACTACAGAAGTTATTTAATGCTTGTTAAGTGTGCTTTGTTGAAGATAATTTTACATACTAACATTATCTGTTAACAACTGATTTTAAAAGTGATATTGTCGTGTGGCTTTTATATTTTGTAAAATCAGTAATAGTTCTCTAGGATCTTGCATACCTTCTAGCGCGCTAGCTCTTATAACACAGAAAGTTAAGCAAAACAAACACTGGAAGTAGACACATATTTTATACTTGTGGTGTTCACTAATTATGGGTTGAGATTTATAATAAAACACTCAAATTATCAGTAAGCATAGAGCTCTACATGGATACGTCCAGTCACCGCTGTGGGTGACAACTTAATAATAAGAAGACGCAGGCACGTATTGCTCTGTCGTTTATTATAGGATACCACAATACTCATAGTTTTAATTAAAGTTGTTCTTAGATAAGATATTTTTATTGGCGTATACAATGTTAGTTAAAATGAGATCCTGACTTCTGCGCTAAGTAAAACATCCAATCTTAAATTCACAGTTCAAAAATAAAAACAATTTTGTTGGCAGATAGATCTAGTTCTTACAGAGCCACAAGAAATAACGTCTGTCTGCTTTCTAGTTGATTTGTAAATTCAATTCAAGCTCTCGTCCAAAAGAAAGAACTAAGTTGTAAAGATGCGGCACGTTTCCATTAAGTCATCAATCCCATTATGTTGTAACACATAAAGGCCATTGTTCTCAATAGTTTGGCACAATGTCAGTAATTGGCGAGACGAACGTTTATTTTGTAATTATTGTGCAACATGGTCCGTGTTGATCTCCACGCGTGTCATTAGACAATATTCGGCAAAGCGATTCTTTTTTGTTTTCAGCCAGTGGGTTCCGCATTATCTTTTAGAATAAAGAGTATTTCTATACATCGATTAGTGATATGCCTACGGCATTCCATTTGTTTGTCTAGTAATTAGTGGAAGTGTGTGGGTCTCCTGTTTCGACGGACTTAATGCAGCCATCGATTTCATTGTCCGATTAATACTTATTACAATAGGAAGTTTAATATCGTGTACTAGTTGCTGCCTGCGGGTTCGCCCGCGTCTAAAATATTTTATAATCGCAAGGGATCATTATAACGGAATAGCAAGTAGCCTATGTGCCACACTATTATCTACCACCGTGCCAAATTTCATCCAGTTCTGCTTAGCCGTTCTGAAGTGATTGAGTAACAAACATTCATGCATCCAAACTTTTGCATTTATAATATTTGTAGGATTAATTCTTTATATTCCACAACATCATTTATTGATATATATAGCAGTATACACAGCCATGGTAGAATTTAAGTTCTTAGGCTTAACTCAAATTAGAGGTTTCTCCTAACCATGGATTGACCTTTGGTGAAATCTTTGAGTCATTTCATTTGGGGTATCTCTGTTTAAAAAAAATATGATGAACATCAACCATATAGGCCTATAAATATCCTACCGTAGAGGCCTTAAAGCAGCAGCAGTTGCAGTTGGCAGTTGGGAGCAATGGTGGCCCAGTGGTAACGGCCTTGACTTACGAGCTTTAGGTCGTGGGTTCGAACCCTAGGCAGGCGCATTTCTTTGTGTGAATTATTTTCAGTACCACTGCTCTAAAAACGGTGAAGGAAAACATCGTGAGGAAACCGGCATGTCCTAAAACCAAAAATTTGAAGACATGTGACATCCACCAACCCGCACTGGGCCCGCGTGGTGGATTATGGACCATTTCCTCTCTCACAGTGAGAAGGCCTGTGTCCCAGCAGTGGGGACGTTAAAAGCTGATGATGATGATGATGAGGCCTTAAAGCAGAGCTCTTCAACATCAATTACATAACGCCAGTCACAAGATATCTTCAAGTACAATGACCCCCAACATTTCGAAGATCTAGATCAAATTCTAGATTCTTTCTCTCGACAGAAAATAATTACGAAACTGAGATAGGATGATCACATTATGCAAACGATTTCGTTCACGTTTGCGATTATAATAACTATCATAAAATGAATGGACGGACAGTTAAACTGAATGTTGTTGCACGATGAGAGTAATGTACTGTCTACCGTTGCCGTCCTATAGGAAGAGTGTCCTATATGACATTTGGCCGATTTTTTTTTTTTTTAATACATTGCTAGGTTCACAAACCTATTTTTGATCAGAGTAGTTGACTTAAACTAAAAATGTGCCTCAATAGGCATTTTGAAATGATCCCAAATGGAAAGTGCGCTATTAGATTTATTTTTGTCACTGGAAACTCTCGCATATGATTTATGCTTGATAAACAGCATCGATTTTGTATTATTTCACGGTTTTTTTTTCGTCCAAGTGTTGAGACCACAGTTAGCGTAAAGTAGGACGCTCTCAGGCTAGGTGGAAAGATGATCTTCGCAGGGTGACTGGTACTGGCTGGATGAGAGTTGCCGAAAATCGAAGCTAAAGGTGACGGTGTGCTATTAGAGAGACCTATATTCAGCAGTGGACCGCTATAGGCTGATGATGATGAACTCAAAATATGATTTTGTCAGATAGTGGCACTCTGGTTATAGGACGGCAGACCGGTACAGTTAATGTTAATTTCGTTATCTAATTCAGAATGTGCCTGCAGGCATTCCGGTTGCGTGACAGTACAGGCGGAAGAGCGACGGGATTTTGTTGGAATGGCCTGTTTCCTGTGTGATATACTGTCATTATACACTTAAATAGATACAGGACATTATAAAATGTAGTTCATGCCATCGTGTGCATCATGGTCTTAATAGTATAAAACCAAGTCCCTTTCTATCTCTATCTATTTCTCCGCTAACTTCTTCGAAAACACCCATGGTGATTTACGAGATTTACGAAGTGATTTACGAGGAAGGTTTGTATATAAAAAATAGTCTCATGCAAAGCCGGGGTACTATATTTTTCAGGAATAAAACTTTTTTCAGGATTTCAATGTTAAAAGGAAAACGGAGCTTTATATAATCACTTTTTATCCATCAGTCATAGAGGTTATTCATGACATCTATGCTGTGTAGGTATGAAAATTTGAACTAAATGTTAGCTGGTGTTAATGACGCACCTGCAAGTCTCCAGTATGTTAGAGAATTAGAAAAAAAAACTTTTAGTCAGCTACGGGTGTATCAATAAAAAAAAGATAGGTTTGGTGACAGCGAAAGGAGGCCTCCTTCTCCTTTTTAGCAGAAATTATACTGGTTTACCTTGACCATACCTTGACTTAAAAAGTTCATTATCATGCAGAACCTGTTTCTTAATTTTAGAAATATGTTGTCATCTCACTTTAGTATCTTTCTAGTCTTTTTTCATATCTTATGCTGTGGTTTATCATGATTGTTGAAGGCATATATGTAAACTCAAATTTGATCTGTTTAACTAACCGATTTTGGAATAGGCTAAGAGCTGTCACTGGGTGTAGAAGTAGTATTTTGGTTTGTTTGGCAGTGTAATGTTTATCTTTATTTAAAACAAATGCAAAATGCTGCCTTCTTAAAGCCGTATGTCAAATCTAATTTATTTATATTCAGTTGCCTGAACCTATGCCCTCTTGTCCGTTCTTATCCACGTAGGCTTTTCCGAACGGATAGTAGAATTACATTATTAAGATCCAGCCCTATTTTTCCCCCCAGCGACGCCCTGAGCCGAGGTTCGGCCCCACAGGGGGTTGCCCTCAGCGTTGTCGCCTAGGTTTAGTAATTTTGAGCCTGGCTGGAGGCTAAGAGATTATTCTCCACAGGAAAGTCCGGTTAAGCAGCAGACGATCACTTGATCGAGCTGTGAGACGCCGCGAACTTCGAAAAAAAGAAAAAAAACCCTATGCCCTTTGTACTAGAACTCGAGGTACATTTAAAAGCACATCAGAGGACTATTGGACACTGATTTTATGTCATAGTAAAAAAGCAACAATCGAAATTAAGTGAAACCACAGATGTGCAGTTGACTGTAGTAAGAACACCTACAATATACATGAAACACACTGTCTGATCCTAGAAGTACACCTACATTACAAGTTATTACATATAATTGTAGATAAGACATTATTGCAACAACACCAACATAATCTTAACCTATATCCAACCCTTTGAATAGGACATAACGAACTACAAATAATCCTGCAATATTTCTAAACTAAAGAGACGTATCTATCATAATTATTACATAAGTCAACCAATAGATTTCATTAGAGTCTATTCAGAAATCTAGATAACAATCGTGGGTACATAAATCAAGTTCTGAAAGTAAAAGGATTCTATAACATGGCGGATTGTGACGTCATCCGTCGCTAGTGAATCTGAAGCATGGCCACGCGCAGGTGACAATGATGAGATGTGCCTTTGATTAATGAGCTTGAAGTGCTTGAATTGAATGGAAATGATTTGTGCTAGTGTGGCTGAGTTGAATGGAACCTGCAGAAAATTGAATGGATGGTGAATATTTACTAATATTCTATTATTAATTTTTTTTTATCCAATCTAAACTTAAATAAGTATAAGTAATATTGTATAGCATGTTACATATATAATTATATCCCAGTTCCACAGGCAAACCTATAATTATCCATAAAATGTAATACACATATTTTGTAAAATATTTTTATGTATCGGTGTTGGTTACCTAAATAAATAAATATGTCTGTCTTTTTGTTACCTTTTTACATTTTTTCGGTTGAACTTATTTGGATGAAACTTGGCACACCGGTAGAATTATTTCTGGATTAGGATTTCTCGGGAGTATGTTCCCTTGAGTTCTTGCACTCTTAAATTCGGGTAAAATTGTCATATATACATAGAACATATTTATGTCTTCGAATCGAAATTATTTCACGTTTAAAAATCTTTAGTTAGAAATAACAACCACAGTAATCCACGAGATAATGTATATTTTATGACCTGTAATGTAAATCATATATTTCCACAAAATGATTAAATTTAATAACCTTCTCAAAGTATAATATCAGCGTAATATTAATATAACAAAGTGGAGAGACGTAATTAAATAAATATTTAACAATACTCGTAACTCTAACAAGAATGCACGAAGCGATACATCACATACATATAATAAAATAGACAAATGTATCTGTTTATTTATAAACCGTAAAAAACGAAAAACAGAAGAGTATCGCGAGCATTTCATTGCACAACGTTATAATATTGCGCTGGATTCTCTTTGGCTATAATAATTAGTATCTACTTCGATCTTCGACAATAAAATCTTTATTCACGTAACGAACAAGACAGGTGAATTATTTTTTGTTTTAAAAGCACCCATGTAAGTACGTAGGGAATAAACGCCGATTTACTGAAGAAAAGGGCAACTCTTTCTTCATTCTTTATTACCCTTCGAGGTTTTGTTTAGATATGGTACATCGTAATTATAGCAAGGATTTTTACCGTACACACTTGTAGTATAGATCGGAATTTTCTCCGGAGAGAACTCTGTGGCCTAACCCAGAGGAACCGGAGATTTCTTTGGGATAAGTAGTAGCCTACTGCTCTTAGCAATGGCGTGGGTTTCTATCAGTAATAGATTTTTGTAATCGAATCAGCATCCCCATGATATGTATGACATGCCAATTCCATTATAATTCCGTTGTCAGCGAATGTTGAAGCTATACAGGATAAATAGCACTGTGCCATTTTTACAAGCAAGTCGAAGTAAGGAGGCTGAGCCATGAGACTGTGCTCTAGAGATTGTAAAATTAGTTATAACTTACTGACAAAAATAAAATCAACAAGAACAGATTATAATATCATAGGTCAAATATGTACCGTTGAACAGATAGCCACGTTATCTAAGTAGGACGCGGTGTCGATACTCCAACCTAATGTAATGTCATATGTCAAGTCTTTGTGATAACTTTATTATAAAGAATGTCACGGTAACAAGTTTTAGAACAAATTTTTGTTCATATTGTTTTTATTTTTTGCTTTTTATATTAAAAGTTCTCCAAGCGCCGTTGCTGATTGGTTAGAAATCTAGAGCAAAGCGAGAGAATAATAATAATAATATATAATAATATATATTTATTCACAGAAATTTTGTACATATTAAACAAATGAAGTGTTTCAACTAATTGTAAATTACATAAAATATTAGCATTTGAGGCCAAACTAGGCATAGCCTGTATTTCAGCCTTCAACGCCCATCCCCTCGAATTGGAGATTATAGTAATTTATTAGGTTGCACATCGAATTATAAAGTTCACATTCTAAATAAACATATCCAATATTAATGTAGACATCAAAATAACAGAAAAAAAAAACAAAAAATAGAATTGAAGAAGTAACGGTAGGTGTGTAACAAGTCCTCTCTTTGTGTGTGATGTAAGCGAGTGAGTGAATGTGAGAGGGTGTTTTTTTTTTTTTCACAATTTTTTCTTATTAAAGTTTCTCATTTACAAATTAAATAATAGATTAAGTATAACATCAATAATTTAAAGCTTATTGTCTATCCAGATACCTGAAGCAAATTTTCTGTTTCCTCATATGTGAGTTTCTGAAGGTATTGAGTCACTTTTACTTTACAGGATTTCCTTGTCATCGGGTATATGTTGAGAGTTTTATTTACCTTGTTGTAGATGTAAGGGCCAATAAATGAAGAAAATTTATTGCTGAATTTTGTTTTAAAAGCGTTCGGTTGAGGGCAAATCAAGTGTTTTGTGCGTTTGTTTAGAATGAGTGGGTCGTAAATCAGATTCTTATGTTGCAATATTATTACTTTAAGAAGAAAAAGCTGTCTCACTGTTAGAACTCCACAAAATTTGTAAAGCAGCGCTGTGGGAAACAGGATTGGTTTAAAAGTGCTAACCTTCAGAATGGCTCGCTGAGCCACTTCAACAGGTTTTATAATGGTTTTAGGGGAACCACCCCATGAAGTAATGCAGTAAGTGATGAGGGACTGACAGAGAGCAAAGTATATTCGCTTTAGCACAGAGGGTTCGGTGACGTGCCTGAGGGTCTTAAAGACGTATATTAATTTCCTTATCCGACCACAGAGGGTCTTATTATGGTATTTATAGTTGAGATTGTAGTCTATCGTAACACCTAGGTATTTAATTGTTCTGACGAGTTCAAGTTTGGGACAAGCGCAGTTTTCTTTAGACACACACTCGTGTGGTATGATGCAATGACGATCGAAATTAATATTTGTGTTAGATCGTATACTAAAGCAAATATACTTGGTTTTATCTAGATTTAGTGTCAAAATATTTTCGTCAAGCCATTCCCTCACAATATCAAAACCCACTTGGGCAGCATCAAAAGCCTCCTCCCATGTATCGGCAGAAAACACGAGAGCAGTATCATCTACGAAAGAGATAATTTTGCCATGGGAAAGCTTGAAATTCGTGAGATCGTTTATGTATACGAGAAATAGGGTGGGACCCAGGATACTGCCTTGTGGCACTCCGTATGTAACCGGAAGGTCTCCACTAACAAAGTTGCCAATTAAAAAAAAGAATAGCGTATTATTAGAAAAAATATAAATCTCAGCATGTGTATTACATATTATATTTATTAATTTATTTGGTTAAGTTTCAAGTGATTACGTTTGGTATATCTTTCTGTACTGTGGAAGAGTTGAAAATTTACGTGAATATTTTTGTTTTCTGTAATAAGATCTTCTGGAGTCATGTTTATTTCCCCCAGTTTGCCAAAACAAAATTCGCTACCCAGATACACACAAAGTAAAAAAATTTTACGTCTTACCCAGATGTAGAGAATCAAGGCAGATTATAAACAAATGAAGGTCAATGTCACCTAACATAGTGGCGCAGCTAAACCCCTTGATCATCTTTGTTGCACTCTGAAAAATCATCACATCAGTCACCATTTTAGTCAATACGACCTAATACCATCTCGTTAAATTAAAGCCTCAGATTAACTAACAAACAATACATTATTCATATCAACATAACAGCGGTAAGCGGAGGTGTCGTTAACCTTAGTGGCAATGGTTCCGTTCCGGTGCGCAGTAGGTTGGTAGCACTTTATTGTAGGTTGGTAGTACACTCATACAATGTTGGTAGGTAGGATGTATGGTATGACGCGTTGATGTCTTTTGTATGGGGAGCGATATCGTGGCTTACATTGGTAACATTTTTAGGGGATGCAACAGCATTTTCTTTAATAAGTTATATAGTAAGAACAGGCTGGAACTCGTATTTTAGTCTCCACAATTTGGCCATACATAGATCATACTAGACCAAAGCGAACTCACAACGCGGTCAATTATCTTCGGGAACGTACACGCAGACGTTCGGACGGCTGTCTTTACAATTTAAATCTATAATTTTCTTTCTTTTTTGTTTATGTTGTGTAGTATTATTTATCGTGCCCTCTGTGCCCCAAAATATGCAACCAAAGTGACCTCTGCGGTGCCACCGACGATGGTGTGGAAGTGGCAAAGTTTAGGGACTAAAAGATATAAATAAATGTCTTGCCATAGTGACACAAAGAAGGAGAAGAAGTTGCGTAATGACAAAGGTCGTAAAAATTGGAATATAGTTTGTGATTCGTCTTGGTTTACGGTTATATTTGTTATCCTTTTAGGTTCGCCAGAATAGGATTGAATTTGAACTCAAATGGAGTTTTTCATTACGTGTCGATTTCTATTCGTGACTTCTTGAAATGGTGTTACATTTTTGTTACATATTCACAATAGTAACTTCACGCTGATCCCCGTAGACTTACATTAAAGGAAAGTAACATGATATTTTTGGTGCATATCAAAATATATACAAGACACTATGTAAAGAATGAAGTTGGTTAAAATACATAAGGACAGAAAAGCATAAAGGTGTGTAAATATTTTCTTGTGAAGCAGTATGTAAGTACATTATATTATGCTTGTGTGTGTGCATATAAGATGTATCAATGCACCAAATATACTCAGTGTTTACGGCGTTGGCATGTATCATTTCCCTTAAAGTCCCATCCTTATATGGCGACCGTTGCAGACATTTGATAATCATGTGCGCAATTAGTCTAAATCGCTCACAGAGTGAGGGTCATCAACTTGAAAATCAATTGAAAATAATATCATGTGTCAATCAAAAGTGCAGAATGAAGAGGTTTTCTTAAACCAAAACAGTGCCTTCGGAAGCTACAATAAGCATTGTACTTATGGTCATATGTACGCTGTTGTTTCTCGGAGTTGCCTTCATTTTGTATAGGCTGTACAAAAGATGCCATCAGTCTTGGATGAGGAAACATGCCAAAGCTGAGTAAACACTGAGTATATTTGCTGCATTGATACATCTTATATGCACACACACAAGCATAATATATTGTACTTACATACTACGTCACATTCTCTCTGTTGGCGCAAGAACGAAATTAAGGCTTTTTAACAGGGATAAATTTAGTTTCAGGTAATTTTGGGGCAGGTGTGCGCCTTAATGTATGGAAAATGTTTTACATCGTAAATTGTGAATGTTATTGTGACGTAGTCTATGTGGGCCTGCATACATTACGTTAATGACAATATTGAAATTAATAGCAGATCTTGAACTTACACCCACCGATACAAGATTGAAGGTAACGCATTCACTTATTTACACTAGAAATATATAATATATGAGTTTATACTTAGACATAGATATGTGCTTTGATGGGAGCAATATTGTGGGTTTCATTCAAGACTAAGCTTACAACTAAAACGTAGATTTTTTTTTTCTGCGGCAGCCTTTTGGACGGTTGTTGTGACTACCAACTGCAAAGTTTTTGGATATTTGCCGGTTTGATATTAAAATTTGCCTAACATGACTGTATGTTATGCTTCTGTAAACCATATGGCTCATGGTTGTTCCGAGAAATTTGGTACACCTACTACTCCTTTTTCGATTAAGTATGGGTTGCCTGGAAACCAACCAACCACAAATTACTTGGCTGATGGTAATAAGATGATTCATCCTTATTTTTATGTGAGGACATTTTTTTTTATGTTATTTAGGCTCGCGCTTTATCACTATCTCACAAACTCTCATTTATTTTCTCACTCTCTCATTTCAAGTCTGTCACCATTATATCTATACTAATATTATAAATGCGAAAGCAACTCTGTCTGTCTGTTTGTTTGTTACATCGGCACGCGTTTTTTTTTGGGTGATAAATCATCCAATGACATCTCCCGCTCTGGATAAAGCGGGAAGGCGTGTCAGACTTTTACTGACTAAAACCTACCCGGGGTCCTTCAGTTGCTTGTACCAGGGCCGCGATAACTCTTATTCAATTTCTTTCGCACTCACGTTTTCGCGCCTAAGCCGCCAAATCGATCTTAAGACGGTACCCTGACCAAAAAATCGGCATGAGATATGAGCGTTCCAATTGGTCTAGCGGCACTGGTGGCGCATGAATTACAGTAGTAAATACGCCCAGATTTTAGAATAAAATCTATATAAAATCGAATTTTGGTATTTTGAAAAAAAATAATCTACAAAAATGTTCGTTATTAAATTGTCTATCCATTAGTGTTAGTACATAAAATAATCAATGAACACTTTACGAGGAGATGCATAATATCAATAATTATTTCTCATTTTCATGTTTTTTTGGAAGTAGATTAGTGAAATACATACAACATTTAAAAAAAAACTAAATCTACCATTTTAGAATCAATAATATGTAGAAATTTAATGTATTTTTATTAATTGATATTTCTTTTTAAATAACGAGTAGATAGCTCCTAAAAACAGCACAAAAAACGGCTTGCGCGGCGTTTTGCTCGGGGTACCGCCTTAATGAAATTTAACATAGGTATGGCATCAGACCTGACGAAGGACTTATTAAACACGTTCAGAAATCTAGTTAATAATACATCTTCTTAAGTCATCTTCTAAGATTATACAAGCAAATGCATTTAATATAAATATTAATGCGGCTTATTAATAGTTTCCCAATTAACATAATTGCGTTTATAAATGTTTGTCAAATGTACATTTGTATGTTTACATATTCATACAAGTATGTTTAATTTATATTTAAATATAAATCTGGAAGTGAAGTGGATTTATAATTTATGTGCATAAATTAAGTTGAAGTTTAATTGTGAACAATTAAAGGTAAGTACGTATGCACTGTGGAGTTAATTATCGTTCTGTAAAATGTTTTTACAATAGTAAATTATATTTATAAGTAAGAAACAAGGTTGAATGCCGAGAAATGTATCAAAATATCCTCATACGTCTTAATAGGAAGAGATAATTATAACTTATAAATTGAATCTCTATTTAAACCTATTTAAACTGTATATTAATATCGCCGATAAATTACATCTAAAATAGAATATAAACAAGTGAGTGGCAGATTTCGCCATGGTATGTAAAGAACACTTAAAAATCTAAACATACGCATTTTTTTTTGTGCAGTTCAACCGACCTTCAAAAGTTTTTCTTGCGGAATCTCTTCACATGCTTTAATTTTATGCAATGTGACATCTCATTTTTCAATCATATTTTTATTTAATACATAACTAATAGGAGTATAGATATGTCTTCTAGTGTCCACTTGTTACGTATTCATTACCTCTTCAATCTAGTTACATTTAAGTAACATTTAAATAAAGATATTTACCATATGTGATAAATCATCTTTTCGTAACATAGGAAATTCTCGCCACATCTAATTACACGCTCGTTCTAACTCAGAAAGTAACTAAACTATCTCTCACCTGCGTGTTGACATCGGCAAACAGCAAACAGAACACCGCCGCACACACCAACAACAAATGTAAACAACCCATGATGCACAACACTACCTAGTACTCAAGCTAACATTACTCACAAACAATTGATACAAAACTAATTACGACAGGAAATTGTCATAGGAACAATTGTCTACAAAAAACAATTCCCACTATTTAAACATCGATACAATGCCGATGAAGCCACATTCACTCGGCTTCACCTTTCCTTGTAATTATCTAAAAGATACAAATGTCAACAGCACTGTAAACAATCGATAAAATTCCAGTAAATCGCTCAAAAAGTTTGTGGAAGTTGCAGCACTATTATCACAGGCCGGTTTTATTTATTTTTAAGTTAGGAATTAGTGTCGATTTTTTTTTCGTGTTCGATTTTCGATTGTGTTCGTATCTCGATCTGCACGCGCGTTCCCAGCGCAGTTTCAAGAGAGACTATTTGACATTTGGCCGCGCCGGTCACGAGTTAGTGATGCCCCCCTACCCGGCCTGACTTGCGTCCTTGAACGTACTATACTGTTCTCGATTTATGAATTCGATGTGGTCTTATTACCACCGTTTTCTGAATCGACGGATTAAGCTAATTATGCATTTGTTCTGACTTCCTGACTAGACTGGTTAGCTGAATTAACGAGCGATGCAAAGACAAAGCTATAAAAAACAACGAAAAGGTTAAGTTGAGGGAAAGGATTGGATGTGTACCCCACACTACCCCAAGCTCGGTATACCCTGCCTTGAATGGCTTTGGTCCAGATTTCTGGAGGCATGGAAACAAACAAAATAGGTATATCGATGGCACCTGTCATAATTAACTAACCAAAGAAGGTAACCTGAGTGAAAGATAAGCAGCCATCATTAGAAGTCTTAAAGATTCAGTCCACCGCTGGACCTGGCAAAGAATCGAAACTAGAAACCCAAATCCTTAGCGTACAGGACAACAACAACAAACTATACATTGGGGAAGCAGAAAACAAAAAGACGCGAGCTCTCAGCTCGATTAAAATTGCGACGAAATGATGAACTTTATGAAAACTCAAAGGAATAAAAGAAAAGCATAAGAGGTCCCAAGTCAGAGCAAGGAGACAAGACAATTAGCCATAGTTAAAGACAATTTAATTTTAGGAAGGAAAAAACTAAGCTAAAATACAATACCTACTGAAAAGCATTGTTCCAAGACGTATATAAAACTCGTAAAAGTAATGACACCTAAACTTATAAAACTTTATGATGTGTATCGTATTCTTACTGCGGGCATGGCGGACGAATTATACAACAAAAAGTTTAGTATTGGAATAAAACTTTGTTTATTATTGATGAACTTTTTATAATTCAATTTATTTAGATGTCCTTTGGTCACCTTTGTATGTAAGTGTGATTGAGGAAAGTCATATCAGGCTACAATCTTTATAATTACTATATTTGCCACTGCAATGCCAAGCAAGGGTTTTGAATGATATTGAACTTATTGGCTTTTGTTGATGCATTTCAACTTTTGCTCATAGATCAGTCAAAATCCCCTAGTTCTAGTAGTTAACTTTGTCTCGGTCAAATGTCTCCAGTTGTCGCAGGTGACTTGAACCCATATTAAGTGGGCCTTAACAAAATTATAGAATGCAATGTCATCTATTTTCTGAACAATACGTTTCGTGCACGGTTTTCTCCATAGAAAGCTACTTACGCTTGCGAATGTGCAACTAGCTTCATCTTTTGAACTAACAGACTGCTTGACAATTCAAAATTATTTTAAGGACGCTGTTACATTTTCGACGAACTCAAATTTAGGTATCTAGTCGCACACAGCAACATTACGCGTACGCACACATTGACACTACTGAGCGCTCGATTTTATACTTCACTGAAATAATCTTGGTCCTTGATATTATTTTTTAATTTTATTGAAGTTGATTCAGGAAGGTTAGTTGGCACTTTGAAAATGCATTTGATAACTGTTACAAACCGTCGTCGTAAAAAGTAGGTTATTATTTTCAACCGACTTCAAAAAAAGGAGATGCTCTATCTATTCGGCCAAACTACATATCCGATACTTATCGGGTTTTCATCGATAAATGTATGTGGTGGTATTTTCATGGAAGGTTTTATTGTATAATATATTAGGATCTGATAAAGATTTTCGGAGATAGACAATGGAACTCTTTAATAACAAACAGCAAATTACCTGCGATTACTGTGATCGTATGTTTATGTTTTGTTTAACCATACCATAATATATCATTACACTTGTACGGTTTTAGGGGGTAAACAGATGTATTTAGTATACCCAATATGGGGTACCTACAAAAAATTTAAAAGAGAACAATAATAGCTTTCCTGTGACGAAAAACAAGAGAGGGAATGGGCTGTAACCAACAACGCGGGCCAAGTGCGGGTTGGTGGATGCACATATCTTCGAATATTTGGTTCTAGGACATGCCGGTTTCCTCAGGATGTTTTCCCACCACTCTCAGTGGAGAGCAGTGGTGAAGAAATAATTTACACAAAGTAAAGCGCCTGCCTGGGCTCGAACCCACGACCTACAACTTGTAAGTCAAGCTAATGACATACTACCCAAAAACCATGAAAATGACACCCATGACGAAAAGATGTCAAATTTTCGTCGGCGCCATCTTGTATTTTGGTTTTGACCCCGTATTCGATATAAGCGTCCCCAAAATCCATAAATAACATCCATGACGAAAATTTGTCTAATTTTTGTCGGCGCCATCTTGCATTTTGGTTTTGACCCCATATTCGATATAAGCGACCCCAAAAACCATGACAATGACACCCGTGACGAAAACATGTCAAATTTTAGTCGGCGCCATCTTGTATTTTGGTTTTGACCCCATATTCGATATAAGCGACCCCAAAATCCATGAAAATGAGACCCATGTCGAAAAGCGGCCAAATTTTAGTCGGCGTCATCTTGTATTTTGGTTTTGACCCCATATTCGATATGAGCGACCCCAAAAACTATGACAATGACACCCATGACGAAAAGATAACAAATTTTAGTCGGCGCCATCTTGTATTTTAGTTTTGACCCCATATTCGATAAAAGCGACCCCAAAATCCATGAAAATGAAACCCATGTCGAATAGCGGCCAAATTTTAGTCGGCGCCATCTTGTATTTTGGTTTTGACCCCATATTCGATATAAGCGACCCCAAAAACTATGACAATGACACCCATGACGAAAAGATGACAAATTTTAGTCGGCGCCATCTTGTATTTTGGTTTTGACTCCATATTCGATATAAGCGACCCCAATAACTATGACAATGACACCCATGACGAAAAGATGACAAATTTTAGTCGGCGCCATCTTGTATTTTGGTTTTGACCCCATATTCGATATAAACGACCCCAAATACCATGAAAATGACACCCATGTCGAAAAGCAGGCAAAATTTACGTCAGCGCCATCTTGTATTTTGGTTTTGACCCCATATTCGATATAAGGGACCCCAATAACCATGAAAATGACACCCATGTCGAAAAGCGGCCAAATTTTCGTCGGCGCCATTTTGCATTTTGGTTTTGGCCCCGTATTTGTCATACATACATACAAACCGGTTAAAATCCTAAATTTCCTCCCACCCATCCACTTCTAAACTTCCCCGTCGGCAGCTTAACCTTACCCATCCAAATCCTATCCTTACTCAGAGCTATTTAAACCCACCCATCCATTTCTCAACCTTGTCAACAACTGCTTAACACCAACTATTCAAATCCCGATCTTACCCAAAATAATTTGTAAATCACATTCTAATAATAATAGGAAACTCATAAATACGGCATACGTCCGATAAAATATCAACTCCTTTCGATCACGACGAGGACGGTACTCACACGCATGCACACTACAATCTTTCTATTACTTTTATCGTATTTATTTCCTGCGAGAAAGCGATACGCCCGTCCTTCCACGAGCGCTCCTGAGCGCGGAATGTGATGATGAGCCGCGGGTACAAAATGTATGAATACGTCGGCAAGTCATTTTATTTTAACTAATAATTAAAAAATATAATTATTTAGGTGAAAAATAATTAGCTGAACCTGTAAAGGACTATTATATACCGCAATTTTTTATAATTTTGAAGATAAAATATGCTGTAAATTTACCTAAACTGGAACCTATTCGGACCCTACTTTTTTTCATTTTTTGCGATTATTGTGATGGGCAAAACGTATTTGTGCGAAAATTTTGTATGATGTCATACAATTTTTCTGATGCCAATCTGGAGCTGAATACGTGGGACACTCAGAAAGTTTTGCGAAACTAAAAAAAATTGTTCTATACGTACATATATTTTTATTAAATCTTTTCAAAGTACTTTCCACCAGCCTCTATACAAAGATTCATGCGCCTAAACCAGTTTTCAAAACACTTTTTCCAGTCCGCCGCAGACACCTCGTTTACAGCCTGCTCGAACGCAGCCAGCGCATCTTCCGGCGACGAAAATTGTATCCCTTTGAGCTGATTTTTTATTTTTGGGAATAAAAAGAAGTCACACGGTGCTAGATCAGGGCTGTAAGGAGGGTGACCCAGGAGTTTGACTGGCGTGCTGTCCAGGAAGTCCCTCGTTTTGAGTGCGGTGTGCGCAGGTGCATTGTCGTGGTGGAGCAGTAGCCCGCGGAGCCCTGTGTTTGGTCGCTTGTTGCTTATAACAGAGAAAACTTCTGGCAAACATTTGGTAGTATACCATTCGGCATTAATGCTTCTTTGATCCCGTAAGCGAATTGATACCAAGTGGCCAGTCAAATTAAAAAAGCTAGCGATCAAAATCTTACCCCCGCTTCTAGATCGCTTCACTTTGGTAGGCGTTGGCTCATTTTGAAACACCCAAACAGTCGACTGGCGCTTGGTTTCTGGGTCGTATTGATAAATCCAGGACTCATCACCTGTAACGATGTCGTAAACACGCCGAGACGAGCCTGCTTCAAATTTGTTAAGCATATCACGGCACCATTCCACCCGGGCCTGCTTCTGAGCATCGGTGAGGTTGTGCGGCACCCAGCGTGATACTATCCTCCTCACGCGAAGATGGCTGTGTAGAATCTCGTGAACGCTTCCCGATCCAATCTTCAATATGTGTTGAATCTCCTGATATGTACGTGGGACACTCAGAAAGTTTTGCGAAACTAAAAAAAATTGTTCTATACGTACATATATTTTTATTAAATCTTTTCAAAGTACTTTCCACCAGCCTCTATACAAAGATTCATGCGCCTAAACCAGTTTTCAAAACACTTTTTCCAGTCCGCCGCAGACACCTCGTTTACAGCCTGCTCGAACGCAGCCAGCGCATCTTCCGGCGACGAAAATTGTATCCCTTTGAGCTGATTTTTTATTTTTGGGAATAAAAAGAAGTCACACGGTGCTAGATCAGGGCTGTAAGGAGGGTGACCCAGGAGTTTGACTGGCGTGCTGTCCAGGAAGTCCCTCGTTTTGAGTGCGGTGTGCGCAGGTGCATTGTCGTGGTGGAGCAGTAGCCCGCGGAGCCCTGTGTTTGGTCGCTTGTTGCTTATAACAGAGAAAACTTCTGGCAAACATTTGGTAGTATACCATTCGGCATTAATGCTTCTTTGATCCCGTAAGGGAATTGATACCAAGTGGCCAGTCAAATTAAAAAAGCTAGCGATCAAAATCTTACCCCCGCTTCTAGATCGCTTCACTTTGGTAGGCGTTGGCTCATTTTGAAACACCCAAACAGTCGACTGGCGCTTGGTTTCTGGGTCGTATTGATAAATCCAGGACTCATCACCTGTAACGATGTCGTAAACACGCCGAGACGAGCCTGCTTCAAATTTGTTAAGCATATCACGGCACCATTCCACCCGGGCCTGCTTCTGAGCATCGGTGAGGTTGTGCGGCACCCAGCGTGATACTATCCTCCTCACGCGAAGATGGCTGTGTAGAATCTCGTGAACGCTTCCCGATCCAATCTTCAATATGTGTTGAATCTCCTGATATGTAATTCGCCTATTGTCTTGGATTAAATTTTTCACTGCTAGCACGTTTTCTTCGGTAACAGCCGTCAAAGGGCGACCGCTTCTTTCGTCATCCCCCAAAGTTGGTCGACCGCGCTTGAATTCGTTATACCAACGATACACGGTTGCCTTGGAAGGGCCTTCATCCATGAATGCCATTTGAAGTCTATCGTACGATTCATCCGGTTTCAGGCGACACTTGAAATCGTATAAAATCATAGCTCTAAAATGTTTCCGGCGCAGATCCATATTTCAGTGAGACACAATACTTTGAATTAACTCGCAAAAAATGTGGAGGGAAATTTTGAAATTGGAACTTACTTATTTTTACTTATAAATAATCATATTTTCGAAAAACATTATAACTGGCCAGTCTCCCATATATAAAAACTTTTTTTCGCAATACTTTCTGAGGGGCCTGGTAATTCGCCTATTGTCTTGGATTAAATTTTTCACTGCTAGCACGTTTTCTTCGGTAACAGCCGTCAAAGGGCGACCGCTTCTTTCGTCATCCCCCAAAGTTGGTCGACCGCGCTTGAATTCGTTATACCAACGATACACGGTTGCCTTGGAAGGGCCTTCATCCATGAATGCCATTTGAAGTCTATCGTACGATTCATCCGGTTTCAGGCGACACTTGAAATCGTATAAAATCATAGCTCTAAAATGTTCCCGGCGCAGATCCATATTTCAGTGAGACACAATACTTTGAATTAACTCGCAAAAAATGTGGAGGGAAATTTTTAAATTGGAACTTACTTATTTTTACTTATAAATAATCATATTTTCGAAAAACATTATAACTGGCCAGTCTCCCATATATAAAAACTTTTTTTCGCAATACTTTCTGAGGGGCCTGGTATATTATCTTTAAATTAAGAACATGATATTTTCACATCGGTAATTGCTTATACATTAAAATGATACCTCAATAGTACTGTTATTTGTAGAAAAATGTAATAGCGTCCTTAAATGGTTTGATTGAAGATTTAGTGACTAAAATTGGAAAGAGTATGTTAAGATGGTTTGGACATGTTGAGATGTTGAATGAGAGGCGACTAACGAAAGGTACGAAACACTTATGACCTACAGATAGTTGTTCCGGCTCTGGGTGTTTTGTATGTGTGTTTATACGTTTGTAAACGCACCCACGATACAGGAAGAAATTCCTAGTGTGGGGCAACGTTATACTTTAAAAAAATAATATTGAAATTAATGTTTGGAATGAAAATAAATGATATGAGGCTAATAAAATTGTCGCATTTTCCGACACCCACAGGATGTTAAAGTCTTTACTTGGCATAATTTTACTTGACTTCTTTTTATTTGACATTTCGCAACTTCGAGTATGATTCAGAATTAGATCATAATAAAATGATAAGATTTATGATTCTTTGTAAGTTTTTCTCACGGATCTACAAATGACTGATGTTATGAGCATTCTTCAGCCATCGTTGTGACAATTATTATGTTTTCCGGATGCTGTGCGCAAATGCAGCTGGACAGTTATTAATCATAATTATTAATAATGGCATTTGTTTATGTACCTAACTGTTATTTTACTATCATTACTTTTTTCCATTTACATATTAATAAAAGTGCTTTCAAGGAAAGATCTCATAGCAATGTAGCTTGGATGTTTGAAAATTAGTTTGACTGTGCCATAAGGATTAACACTGTCATACTTCAGTGTATTCCTAGTTAGAATTCCAGTCTAAATCTACTATAATATTAAAAATGTGAAATATGTATGTTTGTGTTTCAATCACGCAAAAACTGCAGATCGGATTTGGATGAAATTTTGCAATCAGACAGTTCATAACTTGGATTAACACATAGGATACCTTTCATCTCAGTATAATGTTCCCCCGGGATGACAAAACACTTTTCACGCGGGCGAAGCCGCTGGCAGAAGTTTGATTAAATATAACACCTTCTTTTTTTAGAGTCATCGAAGGTTCTATAGCACGTTGGCCAGAATGATTCTAATTAAATCATTAAAGATCAACTTCAACTAGCAACCCATTCAAATATATATCCCAAATATCTATTTAATTATTAACAATAATTTAAAACGAACAATATATTATTGCACTCCAGAATCTATTCTCAAGCTGTCATCTCAATGAAGCCAGTCTAAAGACGGCAATCACGGGCAGAGCCACGTCAAATCAATTATATGCAAACTAGTTGTCAGGTGTCAAGGGCACATCGCGATAATTATAATGACAGTAGGTACTGGCTGGTGGAGTGCTGGCCGGTCAGCTTGATTGCCTTTATTAGAGGAAAACTATGCTTCAATGGGAATTGTTTATTTGTTTATGTTGAAATGATGATGTTAATATTTTGCAGAGAAGGTAAACCTGCAATTTCGAATTAGGATTGCGGACTTGCTGATGGCTGAAAGACAAATTATTGGAGATTGGCCTAGTTTAGATTGAAATGTTTAAAGTTTTCAATCTAAACTTACAAATTTTTAAGAGGTTAAATTAATTATTTGTTTATACTTAAATATTTATAAAGATAATCACTGATTCGATTACGCAAATTATCTTGCTTATAGTAAACTAAACTATTGTTAAATTTCTAAGGCTACTTTGTAGTCTGAAACGAATACGGTGCCTGCGGCATATGCCTCAAAAGCAAATCAGCTGATACAGAAAGGTTCTGGTAGCGATTTTTAAATGAATGAAAGTAAACACCAAACACTAACCTTTTTATTTAAACTCAAGTACGTTTAAACCAAAACTATTTGCAACTAAATAAGCAATGTAGAGCTTGCGCCTGCGCATCGGTTGTGTAAGAGAACGTACGCCATCCTTGACTTACCTATCACCAATAGGGCGTGTACTGAACTAAATTCTATCAAAACCTATTAGACATAATATTTCGTTGTATTCTCCGAAGGGTAAGATGGAGTACCGCATTTGGCTCCAGTAGTCCCGCATTTGGCTAGTGAAGTTTAAGTCCCGCGAGCCTATTGCCATGAAACGAGCACTATTCCAGAATCTGGGCTGCCGCTGCTAAGCAGTAGCGGTTTAGACCAACGAGACGCAAATACCTCTTCTCATATTGAAGGCTCGACTGTTGTATGTATACACATGTTTGGGCAAATAAATATGTCTTATCATACCTTACCATTAAATACCAAGCGAGCTCAAGGTGGGTTGGTGATTTCAGATCTATATTTACTAAAAGTCCATGATATTTTCCTTCATTGATGCCAGTGACGTCTAAGATAAATTTACGCTTAAGGAATTACTTTACGGATGGCGCAGTGGTTGAGCGATTGACTGCTGTGCTGCGTGTCGCGGCTTCGATTCCCGCATCACATCACATCATCAGCCTATTAATGTTCCCACTGCTGGGACACAGGCCTCCTCTCTGTGAGAGGGAATGGGCCGTAATCCACCACGCGGGCCCAATGCGGGTTGGTGCATGTCACATGTCTTATTTTTTGGTTCTAGGACATGCCGGTTTACTCACGATGTTTTCCTTCGCCGTTTTGAGAGCAGTGGTGAAGAAATAATTTACACAAAGTAAAGCGCCTGCCTGGGCTCGAACCCACGACCTACAACTTGTAAGTCGCGGCCGATACCACTGAACTGAACTTATTCCCGCATAGAACAAAATATATTTGTATGACCTACACATAGTTTTTCCAACTGTAACACTCCCTGGTGTTTGTGTATGTGTGTTTATACAGTGTGGCGCAAAAGTTATCACCCGATGTTCTTTGGCTGTATTTTTTTTATTATGAATGAAAAACTTTGGGTCTGCTTTTGGATTATGATTATTTACTGTCTTATTTTTCACCAATCCATTCGAGAAAATGATATTGGCTAAGTGGCCACCGCAAGATTATTGATAAACATTCGGGCCTAATTTATGTAATTTTTCATCACTCTTGGCAGAACTTGTTGGATATACAAACTTATTTAGTTTGTATATACGTAAATTTGAATTTAAAAAGGTAGTTTGTTTGGAATAGGTTTTTTTATTTTTTGAATTGTGTATACTGTGACACTTGTTTGATACTGAGAAATAGCTACAATATACCGTGTATTTTCTCCATCTAAATCTGGTTTATCTTCTCCTTCCTTGACTCTCCTACAGAACTGCCAGCTGATATTGTCTTTGAGGGCTCAAGAGTCTGACTCTTGACTTAGAAAAACCCCTCAAAATAAAGTCAGTAACAGTTACATCAGGCGATCTTGCCGGCCAGTGCAAGTTCGGGTAATGCAGCACTCAGAATCTCGTCAAGTACGCGCCGTTGTTCTATCCTGTTGGAAGCACATGTTCTCCAGTCCAAATTCACCCCTTTAAGAAAGGAGAAAGTCGTTGAATATGGCTCTGTACACCTTGCCGATCACAGTATTCGTTTGGCGGCTCGATGACGCCTCCAGCTTAAACAATACACCATTGCATATACACCATACAACTTTGAGCGGGTGTAATGACTCCTCGTGGGTTATACGCGGATTTTCGGTGCCTCAGAAGCGATAATTTCGCATATTCACATATCCACAGAGCAGGAAATAGGCCTCGTAGCTCATGATGATTTTCGATGAAAAGTTGTCTTCCTCACGGTCGTGATTCAGCCAGTCAACAGCTATATTGTGTCGCTGTTTACGTTACAAATGTCAAAGCAGAATTGATATTTGCCACCATTTGCAAAAACTATAGCATCTTCCGATAGGTTAATGACTTTTGTGCCACCCTATGTTTGTAAACGCACCCACGATATAAAAGAAAATCCTAATGTAACGCAAAGTTTTAAAAAAAGAAAGAAAGTAAATAGAAAAAGTCGCATTTATACAAGCTCAGATTTGAACCCACAGCCTCGTGCGAGGTGAAGCCTCAGCCATCAAAACATTAAAATGTTTTGATAACATTAAAAAACCAATTAACTGATCATTCATTCAAGACAAAGAAGAGTTTATTGGCCCCGAATATGACGAACATAAAAAAATACTGACACTGGAGATCTGCTGAAAACCTAATGGCCTTATTCCTAAAAGGTATGATGTCAAGTAAATTCAATAGGGATGTCCTTTTCAATGACGGCACTTACTACTTGTAGTATCAAGACTAGTGAAATAGACCGCTTGTTATGAATACTGAATGTAAGCTAAAGTTTCACATTAAGCAATATAAATCAATTCAATTTATAAACGTCGAACAATCACTCAAAAGCAGAGCATCGCATTCCCGTTCATAGAATCTGAATTAACGATAAAATACCAGGGCCTGCAGTCTCGACATAGCTAACGATCGTTACGTTAGCTAACATTCTTTAACTCTTACCACAAAATAGTAAGTATACAGAAGGGCCACTCCCGCCGTTTGGAAAATTGACAGCTAAACTTGACAGATTCACTAGGGTTGTAGTGTTCGTGATATTAAATGGATATTTGATGCCCTGTCTACCCTCTAAGGCATGTAAGCATGATATGATGTATGTTTAGACGAATCTATGTGTTTATGTTTGTAACTTGGGCAACCTACCCTTTTTTTTTTAATTCGGTGGTGTGGTAAGAGTTAACGAATGTTAGCTAACGTAACGATCGTTAGCTATGTCGAGACAGAGGCCCAGTTTGCGAAGCGATTATCTCGATGGAAATGCAACCGAGATAAATGTTGCATTACCTTAAATGATTTGTTCTTAGAATCCAGTTCAATTTGTTTGAGAACGTGTGTGAGGGTATCACGTATGTAATATACGGAGATACGATTAATTTGAGGCAATTGCTGATGATGTAACAGAACATTTATATTCGATTATGGATTGAGAATGGATTATATATCCATCTAGATATATATCGTATGAACAATGAATATTGAATGGTAATAAGATCCAGACCGCATTAAGGCATGTCGATCTCGGGAGAGAATTTCATACAGGTTAGATTTTGCTGTGGAGGTAGTTTACCTACCTTATGCATATTTTTGGAATATTATTTTGATAGATATATTGATGAACTAACAGGCTCCCCCCAGTGGGTTCTCGCATTGTCGAGGTTGGGGGACTCAGTAGTCGTGGCACGGTGAAGCAAAGAGGAACCCAAGGAGGGGCCGCTCGTCAGGGCTTTTGCTGATTGAGCCAACAACGTAGCGTCCAACAAGTGGTAGGTGGCGGACCATTGACCTGACCCGTCATATTGGGACCAAGTTGTCATACACGGAGTCGTCTGGCACCCATGTGCTGGTTTGGTCTCTGGGGTGATCACGGCGTGCACTGTGTTCTGGTGCGCCGGTGATGTAGGTATACCCTAGAGGATGGTCCGGTAACGGATAGCCGCGGCGGGTTCGTGGTAGTATTATCGCGTGTTGGTGTGCCCGCCATAAGCGGCACAGGAGGACACCATGGCAAAAAAATGCCTTGTCTGGGTTCAAATACAATTAATGCAGTTTTTTTGTTAAGCTATAGTCATTAATCATCGTCATCCTCAAACTCGATAAAATCTTGTAAGCAGTTGAAATAGTGTTGAAGGCTCTCAGGGTACTAATCAGCCTAAAATCACAATAGAATGTAAAGATAAGTAATGCAGAGCAATGTAACCTCCAAGCGATTTCATATATCATTAATTTCCTTATCATACGAACAATCGATAAAGTTATTTCATGAATTGCTTTAAGATGATATATCTACCGATAAGAAATTAACTTACTTAGAGCTTTAAATCATCAGTCATCCTCCTGCCCTTCATCTTATTTATTTGGGGTCGATAAAGCATCTATTTTTCTTTACGCTTAGTATATTAGTAAAATATCAAAACCTCTTGTTGCCCGGGCAAGCACTGATCCCGGCTATCCTTCTAGAAGATCTTTGAAAGTCGTTACAGGCAGTCAGAAAACCTAAAGACTGCCAATCAAGGAAATTGTGTTGCCAATTACTGGCTTGTCGAGCTAGGATATGCAGCTGGTCCATAAAAAATACTGATATCCAGCAACATCCGACTAGGGTTGATGTGGTTTTCAAAGCCCACCTCAACTTAGCTGAAAATATTTAAAATAACAAAAAACCCGACTGCTTAACACGTTCGTTGCATTAAGAGATCTATCAGATCTCTTGCAGGACTTTTGTATTGTGCGTTGAACATAATCGTGTTGTTTCACTCCTTGCGGGAGGATCTAACGTGTAAAGTTCTTTAGGTATGAGTAGGACAAATATACATATTTGCTTCCTACTTTAAGCTGAATTCAAGGACATTAAAAAAGAAATTAGAGATGGATTAGGTCCCTAACGCACAGTACTGTAATTATTTTCATTCCTTGCGTTAGGAGATATGTCGGTACTCGTGGAATCGTACGCCTCGTAGACGCAAGAGAGGGAAGGTGGGCGGCGCGGGCGCTGCGTGACTCGTTTTAGTGTTGTCCTAGCATCGACGTGGGAGGTCGCGCGCACGTTTGCGAAATAACACTCGCGTATATACCTACGTGTTGATTATCATTTTTGTTATACAATGAGTGCTTTTAAAAGAAAAAAAGTGTAAAAATCTATTTATTTTGGTGAGATTTCTAACAAAAAATCAACGCCGGATTATACTGCTGCATCGTCCAGTAAAATATTTTTTTTGGAAAATGTTCAAATTTGCCCCCCATTGGCTAATAATGACAGTGATTCTAATTATGAAATATTTTAAACATTAAACAGCGTTGACGCTTCTAAAAAAAAACCCGACTGCTTCAAAAGCGAACTAAAAAGTCGTAAACAAGGAAAAAATCATGCTGTGCAGTTGGAGGATACATATTCACGGGCTGGCTGACCAAAATCTGGTGTATCCTCCGCCTGCACAGCATGATTTTTTCCTTGTTTACGACTTTTTAGTTCGCTTTTGAAGCAGTCGGGTTTTTTGATTTTTTGAATTAAGTTTTTTTATTTATAACTTTTTAGTTAGTTTTTTTCGAATAAGATACATTTAAACATATAAGTGTTATATATTTTTGAAATCACCTCTTAAAATTCTTTATTTTGATACCCCACACGATGGGATTGGAAGAAAAAAAAAATTTGGGCCCCCACAATATGGCACCCAAAATCCGCCATTTTTCTATTATCCAATTTTAATGTAGCCTATGACACTCGCAGGGTTAAGACGCATCGATTGACGTATGAATCATCAAAATCGGCCAACGCGTTTGGTCTCTGGAACGCCACATAGGAACAAACATACATACATACATACTTACATACATACATAGACTGATAAACACATTACCCTCCTTCGGCAGTCGGGTAAAAAACTAAACAAATTGTTACCATTTGCGCGCAATGCAAGCAATCAATGTGCTTACCATGCATAATTAATAAAACTTTTACAATCGACAACTGAGATATTATTTTATTCCCATCACTACTTACTACACATATTGTACTATCTTCGGTTGCGGTACGAGATACAATCGATATCATATTTTTTTCTGGTATTTGTAGTTTATTCAAATGTCATAACTGCGTGCGAACCTAGCAAAATATAAAGCAATAGGCTATCTTTCACCCACAAAAACTTCAAAATATATTTGATTGTTTTTTTGGAAGATATAAATTATTTTCAAAACTGTATCTTTAGGAGACTGATTAGGTCTCAAACGCACCAAAAGGTAGGTTAGTTTCGAGATCTTTTAGGTCTCCAAAGCACCAGCTGAAAGTTCTTTGAAAGTGATGGCGCAGGGAACGTGTTAAAAACAAGAAGAAAATCATGCTGTGCAGTCGGAGGATACATATGCGCGAGCTGGCTGACTAAACCCAGATGTATCCTGCACAGCATGATTTGCTTCTTGTTTACGTATTTTTTGTTGGCTTTTTAAGCAGTCGGGTTTTTTGAAATTTAAAAAAAAAGCATACAACTTTTTAGTTATTTTTTTTTAATTATGTACATTTAAACATATAAGTATTATATATTTTTGTAATCACATCTTAAAACCCTTCGTTTTGATAAACCACACGAAAGGATTGGAAGAAAAAAAAATTCACTCGCAGGGTTAAGACGAAGCGATTGACGTAAGAATCATCAAAATCGGCCAACGCGTTTGGTCTCTAGAATGCCTTAAAGGAACAAACATACATACATACATACTTACATACATACATACATACATACTTACATACATACTTACATACATACTTACATACATACTTACATACATACTTGCATACATACTTACATACATACTTGCATACATACTTACATACATACTTACAAACATACATATCAGTCCATTCGCCAGTCGGGTAAAAAGGCTACGCATATGATGACTGAATAAATTATTGAATAAATTCTCCAGACTATCAAATAAATAACACTGGACACTTCGACAGTCGAGCAAAACGAAAATTCTCTGTTCTCACGATGCAAAAGTGAAGATACAGATGTTACAATACAGAACTCAATTCATTACCCACAAACAATCACGGCGCTAATCTTCAACATAATCGATGTTACTCGATTCTATACACTCGATATTCATCTCGATCCCGGTATGGTAATCGATGGACCACAGATAGCCAAAGATATTATCACTTTAATTCTTATTACACAATATTTAGATCAAGTTGTGTAATTGTTGTAAATCTGAGCTTACTGGGTTACTAAACAATGGACAAATGGAAAGCTTTTGTTGTCTGGACAGTTCAGACACTTATTGTTAAGCGAATTTGGGTTATTGGCGGATTTCCTACTCAGTGGTTGATCGGAGGTGAGAGGTCATTGCTTTGTGGTAGATAATGTTGTTGCTATCAGGCGATGTCATTGACAAATTCGTTGTAGGAGAAGGAGGAGACTGAAAACGCTAGCCCAAAATAGCCACTACTACTACTACTACTTTGATCAAGCGATTAAAGTAGAGATGACCTAATGACCAGCTGTTAATTATTATCGGAATATGTTTTGTAGTAGTTAGAAGCCCAGCATACTGCCAAAAAAGGAGAAGGTACTTCACGCCAGAATAGCTGCTCAACATGTATCAAGCGCGGATCTGCTGAAATACCAAATTGCTGCACTACTGTCGATCAAAAACCGGGCCAAGAAGTTCATCGACAATGAGGCATAGGTCGAGTAGAAGCTCCAGAGTCTTGAATGTGGACGCTGAGTTACCAGCTTGTCGGTTTTTTATCGGTCACATTTCGGGGTGTGTGCGAGGGAATTGCAAGATCTAATTCCGCCTAGTCCGTTTCATCGTCGGACTACAAGAAGTACGACTAAAAGTTTTTGGAATACTTTTATTATCCATACAGCTAAGGAGTGGAATGCCCTGCCGGAGTTTGTTTGTCTTCTCTTTCACTCTTTAAGTCAAGAGTGAATATTTCTAAGCAAGCGTGCTTCACCGTCAACCAAATTTTCGCTCACGATCAAGTGAGATAGTGGTCAAGCGCGAGCCTATCTACACCAATATTATAAAGAGGAAATATTATTTTTTGTTTGTTGTTTTGTACCGAATAGGCTCCGAAACTACGGACCAATTTAAAAAACTCTTTCACCTATGTAAAGCTACATTATTCCCGAGTAACATAGGCTATAATTTATTTTCAAAAAAGTTGCAGATCCTTATGAAAATTGCAATAATGTAACCCATTATTTGGCGTGCGTTGATGATACACACAAATTATGTACTACATAATTAAAGTACTCATAATTACCTACAAAAAAGTCTACAAGAGAATATACCTCACTATCATACAAAAGTCACAATAGCAGCTTTTGTGTCCTAAAATTTAATTATATTGCCGCCGCGCCGGTAGAAACAAAAGTTGGTTACATTCGTATTGTAGTATTAATTCTTATTCAAATAAATAGTTTAAGGTGGCTAGATGGGTAGATTAGGTAGGTAGGGTAGATAGGTAGGTGGTAGGTAGATAGCCAGTTGACAGAAGCGAAGCCGCGGGGGTCAGCTGGTCTACAATAAAAATAGAATAGTATTTTGAGTCTCCATGAAAATTAGCATGACGAACATATTATTATTTATTGGTATATCTGCCTTAAATGTTTTTACCAGTTATAGTTGAAGAATAAGAATGAATCAAATTCTAGATGATGACCATATCAATCTCGTCACAGTCACATGACTAATTTAAGTATCGTTAACAACCTTTAATCTACTTATAAAGAACTGCAGCGTGGGAAGACACAGATCGGCTTTTGTTTTAATACTCTTTTCATCAATGTGAACAAAGCCCAAAGTGTTGAAATCGCGTTCAGCTTTAATTTGTTAAGTTCAAATATCACGATCGTGCTCTACAAGTGACAGGTATCACTTGGCGCTTCTCTGAAACAATACTATTCACTGGAACAATAACTGTTAATGTGATTGACAGAAGACAGTTGTAACTCTTAGGTTACAAGATTGTTAATAGTGTTCTAGAAAAGATAGGGGTTAGGATTGCAACGTGTGTCATTTATGATGTCTAGATCCTTTTCATCATCAACGTTGTCATTGACTGCATCTGTTGCAAACCCTCTAAGCCAAAAGTTTCAATTAAAAATAGACTAAAGAGAGATATTTATATTGCTAATACATTTTTCACAGGTAAACTAACTCAGGTGTTCTCAATAATCAAGTTCGTAAGCTGAAATCGTAATAAATTGTAAGAAGTTAAAGTATATACCCAATATAACCTAGTCATGCCCATTGGCTATATACCTCTCGTGTTTGAGGTCGTGGGTTCAAATCCGGGAGAGTAACAATGTGACTTTTTCAAATTCATACGTACTTTCTAAGTTTTCAGATTCAGATATATTTATTTGCATAAACATGTGTATACATTCCATCATCATCATCATCATTTCAGCCGAAAGACGTCCACTGCTGGACATAGGCCTACCCCAGGCGTCGCCACATTGACCGATCCCGTGCGTCTCGAATCCAGCGCCTGCCCGCAACCTTAACCAGGTCATCGGTCCACCTAGTGGGAGGCCTTCCAACGTATCGTCTTCCAGTTCGCGGTCGCCATTCCAGAACTTTTCGGCCCCATCGGCCATCCGTTCTGCGAGCAATGTGCCCTGCCCACTGCCACTTAAGTTTGGCAATTCTTCGGGCTATGTCGGTAACTTTGGTTCTCCTGCGGATATCATCATTTCTGACGTAATCACGCAAGGAAATGCCGAGCATAGCCCTCTCCATTGCCCTTTGGGTGACTTTAAGCCTTCTGATAAGGCCCATTGTGAGCGACCACGTCTCGGTCCCATAGGTGATCACTGGCAACACACACTGGTCATAGACTTTTGTCTTGAGACACTGCGGTAAATTGGACAAGAAGATACCACGCAACTTCCCGAACGCCGCCCAGCCGAGTCGGATTCGACGGTTGACCTCTTTCTCGAAGTTGGACCTACCCAACTGGACCGTTTGTCCCAAGTAAACATAATCGTCTACAACTTCGAGTGTAGAGTCTCCGATCTTGATAGGAGTGGGTGTTACATGTGAACGCCCTTCACCATGACCTTGGTTTTGTCCATGTTCATTTTAAGACCCACTCTTTCGAAAGCTCTACTAAGGTCATCGAGCATTTTACTAACGCTCTCCATGGTCTCAGCCATGACCACTATGTCGTCGGCAAACCGAAGGTGAGTGATGTACTCGCCATTAACGTTGATGCCAAGCCCCTTCCAGTCCAGAACCTTGAAGACGTCCTCCAGCGCAGCAGTGAACAGTTTCGGAGAAATGACGTCTCCCTGTCTTACGCCACGCTGGAGAAGGATTGGTTTCGAGGTCTGATCCTGAAGACGGACTGACATGGTGGCGTTTTTGTACAGACACTTCAACACCTCAATGTACCGGTAGTCGATCTGGCACCGTTAGAGAGACTGCAGTACAGCCCAAGTCTCAATCGAATCGAAGGCTTTCTCGTAGTCCACAAACGCTAAACAGAGAGGCAGGTTATACTCTTCGGTCTTCTGTATAACCTGCCGCAGCGTATGTATGTGGTCTACGGTGCTAAAGCCTTTTCGGAATCCGGCTTGTTCGGGAGGCTGGAAATCGTCAAACCTGCGCGCGAGACGATTCGTGATGACTCTGGAAAACAACTTGTAAACATGGCTAAGAAGCGACATGGGCCTATAGTTCTTCAGCCGGGCATTGTCGCCCTTCTTGAAGAAGAGTACCACCACACACCTGCACCATGCCTGTGGCGTTTTGCCCTCGAGTATGACGGAATCAAAAAGCTTCTGAAGGGCCTTGAGGACCGGTTTTCCACCCGCCTTCAGGAGTTCAGCCGTGATTCCGTCATCACCCGGCGCCTTGTTGTTTTTAAGCTGTTTCAGAGCCATCCTAATCTCGTACAGGCTGACGTCCGGGATATCTTCGGTATAGTGCCGGGTCAATCTAGCTCTTGGGTCGTTTGCTAGATTCGCAACGGGTTTACTGGTTGACGTGTACAACTGCCCATAGAAACTCTCGATCTCCCTCAGAAGCTCCGGTTTGGCGAATACAATCCTGCCATCATCGGTCTTCAGTTTCGTGAGCTGGCTCTGCCCAATAGCCAGATCCCTTGAAAAAACCTTGGAGCCTTTATTTCGCTCAATCGCGTCTTTAATACGCTCGGTATTAAAGCGGCGGAGGTCTCTTTTCAAGGATTTAGAGATCTGTCTATTGATCTGCCGGTATTTGCACGCCTCATCTGAAGACTGCAGGATCATCTCACGCCTCTCCTTCATAAGCTTGAGGGTATGATCAGAGAGCTTTTTGTTTCTATCTGTACGACGGGTCTTGAAAAACTTAGACCCGACCGTATGGACAGCTTCCACGAACCCGTCGCTGTATTCGTCCACGGAGCTCCCCAGGCACTCGAAACGATTCTGGAGTTCGAGCTGAAAGCTCTCGGGGTTTTGGACCTGGACCTGTGCTGGACGGAGCGTGGGCTTCATCAGTCGAGACCTTTCAAGCTTAATATTAATGTTCAATGTGCCTCTTACCATGCGGTGATCGCTCCCGGTTTTCACCGAATTGATCACAGAGACATCATTGAACATTTGCTTCTTGGTTGACATGATGAAGTCGATCTCATTTTTTGTTGCACCATCGGGGCTCTGCCATGTCCACTTCCTGTGTTCACGCTTTTTGAAGAAGGAGTTCATCATATAGAGGCCCTCCTTCTCCATAAAACTGGCCAGTAGGTGACCCCGGTGGTTCCGTCGTCCAACTCCAAATTGCCCCACTTGCAGCTCATCCTCGTCTCGTTTACCCAGTTTCGCGTTGAAGTCCCCCATGACAACGGTGAAGTGAGTTTTGAAACCATGCATGTCTCTGGAGATATCCTCATACATGGTCTCTACCTCGTCGTCGGGGTGTGCCGAGGTTGGGGCGTAGACCTGTATGACCTTCAGCGAATATCTAGAGGATATTCTGAGTATAAGGTACGCCACCCTGGTCGACACACTCTCGATCTTCACCACGTTGTTCACGAGGGACTCGTGGACGATAAACCCGATACCACCCTGGGACTGCCACAATTAATTTCAACCAAACAAACAAAGTAAAACAGTGAAAAATAAATGCCAAAAATGTAAAAGATATAAAATAACAATAAAAACCAAATAATAATAAGCAAATGTCAAATAGAAATAATTTGTGCCAAATGTAAGTAAAAATATTAATAAGCGTCAATTAACAATCATATAAGTCTAATCAATTCAACATTACATCAATCAATTGTCAAATAGCAATAATGTAGGTATGTCAAGGGTTAATAAAATGTCACAATAATAAAAATAATTTAACAATGTATGTCAAATCTGTACAAAATTTAAATCAAATGTCAAAATAAAAAATAAAAATTAGAAAATAATTAAATAGAAAATAATAATATAAGTCAGATCCATAAAAAAGTTAGACAAAACATAAAGTCATTTAAAATATTCACTGATGGAGTAAAAACATTTATCACAGAGCCAGTTATAAAGTTTGGAATTAAAATCCTTTGTGTGTTCTCTGAGTTCTTTAGGTAATTTGTTATAAATTCGTACTGCCATATTAAAACAATTTTTATCACAAATTTTCAGCTTGTTTCTTGGAATAACATGTGGTTTTTGAACAACTTTCCTTTTGAGTAATGCCTTTTCGTCCTTTTCGAATAGTGAGTGGTTATTCCTTACACATTTGCACATTTCAAATATATAAAGGGATGGAAGAGTAAGTAGCCTTTGCTTAAGAAATATTGGTCTGCAAGAGTCTGTCCATTTAACATTGAAAATTGATCTCAAACACTTTTTCTGGGCAATGAATGCCCTTTGGGCATCAGTTGAATTTCCCCATATGATGATGCCGTATCTTAAAATTACTTGAACCTAACACGCAACGGTGAAGGAAAACATCGTGAGGAAACCTGGACTTATATAGTTAATGTAAGTCTGAAATAGCCAAGTCAGAGGCCTGTGGGGTTCCCAGAGGTGGCTTTATTAACTCTGACACCAGATGTGGCCACATCCTCCCACGAAAAATAAGAAAGGCTTTCAGGGATGACGAACCTTAATGGTTGATACAATAGAAAAAAAAAGTGATTTCTGCTATTGCAAATTAGATGCTAAATATTTCGTAGAAAGGAGGCTCATCTTTAGTTTGTTACTTTAATCGTAATGCAAGCTGAACTGCAGCCTTATTGCGCAAGTGAATTCGGCAAGGCACAGGGTTTGACCGCCGTCAATCGACCAAACACATAGACGGAAATCCACATCGCGTCTTTCATCTCGCATGTGATCAACTGATGGCGGTCAAACCCAAAGCCTTGCAGAATTCACTTGCGCAATCAGGCTGCTGGAGTCACCTGGCAATGGATACCTAATTCAGCGTGCCCGAATTATCCTCTTACGTTCCATTAGCACGCGTGTCATTGGTTCGTAATTCATGCCCTGGTTCATTGATCACCATTGTTTCTTAAAGGCCTCATTTAACACTTACACATTTTACACACTTCTACATTTTCGCTCTATTTGTAGGCGACACCACGTCATAAATGAAAATATACAAAAAACTAGACATTGCCAAATATGGACATCGTTCCAGTAAAAGGCGTACAACATCACTTTAAAGAGATGCGTAGGAGTTCGAGGAAATAACATAATGGTTTGATTAATTCTCGATTAATGAAGTGATTCTAAACATTGTTACGTTTTTAAGTAGACCATAATTATACGGTACTTATATGGTTAGTTAACATGATATAGTTAAGTCATCTATCCTTATTTGGATACTGGTTTAATCTTTGGATCAGGAAAACCAGGGTTTTTGCAGCTGTATGTGCTACCGTCTATTAAAAGTGGTAATTGCCACAAATAAAAAAAACATTCATTCGAATTGAGAACCGCCTCTGTTTTTTTTTAAATTTGATTTAAAACATATCAATTGTGAATGGTCATCTTACTATTATTGAAATGGAAACACCAGTAATTTTTTTCTCAAACAGAGAAACTGCTTCCTACTTGTTTTTTTCTTAAGTTTTACTCTATTTACTTTATTGTCCTGTAGTTATTTTTCGTTTCGCCTATTTCAAGTACTTATAGCCTTTTTTCCACAGAATCCTCAATCTGCGAAGAATCTTCAAACCTCGACCACTTTTTTTCACAATTTATTTTAAATATCTCTGTTATTTAGTTGAACATGGACTGAAAACAATAAAACTTTGTCTAATAGTATATTATGCAACTAGTGAATAAAAGACGGATTTAAAGCGAGGGCCATAGATGAATCAAGAGCAAGTGAAGGATTCTAACGGCTGAATCACGACCGTAGGGAGTGATTCTTGATGATTGAATCACGAGCATAGCGAGTGATTCAAGTGTTAGAATCGTGAACGACGCGAGTGATTCATGGCCCTCGATATAAATCCGTTTTATTCAAGAGTTGCATACTATATTTTATACCATGACTTCGAGAAAAAGGAAGATTTAAGCGAAAAGCACAAGGAATATTACGAGTAATAAATAAATAAATAATTTATTACCTTCAAAATTTACATAAAATGTGAAACCCTGACCCCTGAGCTAGGTGCACCTGTGTTTCAGGGGCTAGTGACCACCTCCGTTACGTTACATAATTATAATTAATTTAATACCATTGCAATTAATATTAGAATTACAATCTAAACAAGTATTCAATAAATATCTTAGACTAAAATCAAAATTTTATTAAAATCCAAAATAACAAACTCAAAATTAAAATCGAAGAAGGAGTTTGTGTATCGAGTATTTTTTGCGCAAGGAGGCGCAAGGAGGTTACATAACATTGAGATGGACGTCTAATACATTGGTGTGTTCCAAATTCAAACACCAAAACAGTGATTAAAAGTGCTTTTTATTCACTGTTTTCAGTGAATAAAATAAGCTTTTTAGAGGGGGAATGGTATAAAGGTTATTTTGTAAATGGATTTAAAGCAGTTAGCAGTTTTAAACGTCAATCTTTTATATAAATTTTTAACTAGATGAGCTTTTTGCTTAAGTATCATTTACTGCTGACTCACTTAATAACTTATATCAACAATAACTCAAGAAAACCTCAGGAATTTCCAGCTGCTAATGACTTGAAGTTCGCTAAAAACTACTGCGGTGTGGCGAATCAGAACAAATTCCTTGAAATCTGTTAGCCATTATGTTGAATCATCAGAAACACCAAGTTTTGTTTGTTCGAAAAAAAATGAGAAGGTGCCCAATTTGACATGTTTTGTTATTTCTGGTGCCTAAATGCGGTCAAGTCCCACATATCCATATTAATATAATGAATGCGAAAGAGCCTCTGTCACGTGAATGGATTTTGATGAAACATATTTGATGGGTCATGGATAGACTATAACTTGTATTATGATATAACACACTTTTAATTCTAGTAGTAAATTTGCTTGAAATAATAAAACACTTTTCATGCGGGCAAAGCAGCGAGCAGAAGCCAGTGAGCTATAAATATTTCATCATAATTATCATCCATAGCAGTTTTGCAATCCTATCCTCCAAGTTACTTGGGTAAAGTGACCAAGTGCTCTTCTTGTCAAATCTATATCACAATTTGACATTTCTGACACTATATTGCCCACGCACCAATTATAGAAAAATGCTTCAACGAGTTTCGTGATTATATCAGTTTATCCCTAGGTAAGAATGTCAAGAGTATCACTGTCACTGACTGTACAGAATGACTTGAGGACACTTCAATAGAAAAGTGTTTCACAAACTGTCCTAGGAAATAATGATGTCTTGAATTAAAATGTCAGTTTTGAAAATAGAACATAGAAACAAAATTGTGTCGGTTTTTTTCTTCATTTTTTTTTTTCATAATTCTGGTATAAGGAAAGTAGATGTTTCGTTCTAGCATGACAAAAATGGTCGCTGACCCGCGTATATTTCTTGACATTCTTAATATCCAAAATGGTAATACAGGAAATCATAAAGCCTTCCTGAATTGACATAGATCCTCTGTAGCTCTAGACGAAGGCCATTCTATCAGCGTCGCGAAAATATAGGAACTGGATTGACCAAGTGACATTTTCACGTTCGATCTTATCCATCCCATTCGCAGGGGCAAATCCAGGATTAATTTCTGGAGGGGGCACAAAAATAAGAAAAAACATTTATAGATTTAAAGACAGTGCTAGATAAAACTACATTATTGATTGAATGGCTGGTACTGGAGAGATTCTGCCAGACGTCATGCCCACATGTGTAACTCGTCGGCTTAGGTACCAGCGGCACGCTATTTTGCTAGATCAGTTCCTTGCAACTTTCCGAAGCTCGCTAGAGCTAACTTTTTTTGTATAGAGGCCTTTAGATGCAAGAGCGAGCGAAAATTTTAGCACTACGGATCTGTTTCCTTTAAAGCATTTTCAACGATACAAGAGTATCATGCAGAACAGTTTTAGAACAATCGCTGAGGCTACAATTTCTTTGAACATAGTTTATTTATAGTTTATTTCTCAGACTATGAACAGCTATTTGGGAAAGAGCAATGACCACTATTGCCAAGCAAGAACGAAACTTCTAAACGTACTTAATAGAAATTTAAAATGCCTCATTGCAATAACAATTACCGTTAAACTCTTAAATAAACATATTACAAGTAACACCGTCCGTACTTAGACAATGCAATCCTCGACTAAAGCATTTGAACACGCATAAAATTAAATTGATTATACAATATCTTCTATTAAGACATAACAGTAATGCCATCAATTAAGCGGTCACTGGTCCGATGCGTATCTTATGAGTGGTAAAGTGGCTGAACTAAATCAATTAGAGTTTCATCAGTGCTACAGTGTGTGTAACACCTATGTTATTGATTACATTCGATCATTTGAATGATGGGTGCGTGTATTTTACTAAAGAGTTAAATTTTTAGCTTATTGCATTTCTATACATCCGAAAATCTACAAGTCCGTGATTAGACCAGTATAGCTCAGAATGTTGGGCTGTGAAAAAGATGGATGAAAAGAGATTGAATGTAGCAGAAATGATAATGATGAGATGGTTGTGCGGAGTGACGAGAACGAATAAAGTGAGAAATGAGTATATTAGAGGAAGTTTCAAAGTGACAGAAAAGTTAAAAGGAAACCGTTTATGATGTATGGCCATGTGATGAGGAGGGATGAAACGCATTTTACTAAAAGAGTTACGAAAATAAAATATGTGGATGGATGGAGAGGGCGATAAAGATAAAGATAATTTATTTGCCATAACATGTGTTTACATACCTTATGCATGCAAGATGTTGACATAATTTCTAGCACATACATGTTTTGCCTATCGAGGCGTACAAATATAAAGTTTACAAAATTATTTATTTTAATTAAATCGTTATAAAGAACATTTGGATTATAAATTTTAAACAAAAACAATAAATTGATCGTAAGTGAATGTCAGAAAAACCAAAAAAATAAAAAACTAACAATAGATCGTCATCCTTATCAAATCATAAAAATATCATAAATAATCAAGTTCAAATCATAATATGTCATAGAGAATTGTGGTTAGTTAATTAAAATAATGTCAAAAAAAAATATAATAAAATCATAAAATGTCTTGCAAAATCAAGATTAATAATATAAAAAAATGTCGCAAAAGTACAATAAGATCATAAAAATCAGGGTTGATAAATAAAAAAAAAAAACCCAAAAGAATAAAATGTCAAAAAAGTACAATCAAATCATAAAGTAATGTCAAAGAAAAATACAATAAATCATAAAATGTCTTGCAAAACCAAGATTAGAGTAATATAAAAAAAAATCGCAAAAGTACAGTAAGATCATAAAATGTCATAAAAATCAGTGTTGATAAAAAAAAACAAAAGAATAAAATGTCAAAAAAGTACAATCAAATCATAAAACAATGTCAAAGAAAAATACAGAGGAAGGAGAGGAAGATCAATGAAAAGTTGGATGGACTGCGTGAGGAGTGACATGAAATAAAAATCAGTCAGTGATAGCGTGACGGGAGATAGGACGGTATGGAAGAAGAAAATGTGTTGCGCCAACCCCAAGTAACATGGGATAAGGGCAGGAAGATGATGTTTTTCGATACATCAAAAATACACTGGTGAACATTGGCCTCGCCCAAGTGTCGCCACATCAACGGGTCATCATGTGTGTCGCACAATCTCAACCTATGGCTTTTCTATTATTTAACTGAATAAGACTTTCCAGTCGAATCACTAAACAAATCCTTACGAATGACATTATTATCGAGATTGAATTTATGATTCATACTGGCTGGTTGGTTTAGTGGTCACAAGCGTTACAGCAGAGCGTGAAATTCTAAGTTCAAACATAACGATCATTGTCAGCAGTCCTTCCCTTTCCGTAACCAAAGAAGATAAAATAATAAATATTTTTTAGACCATTTTATTATTTTCTTGATTTTGATAACAGAATAACAGATGTTTCGAACAAGAAAACCAATTATGTAATTGACCACAAAAAAACAAATTCTAAAACTCATGTCGCTACCTAACAAAACACATTAACTGCTCATCATCTTTACCCCAGAATGCGTGGCATCAGTGGCATGTTGTATCTCCCTTCATGATCCGTCCATAAGTTGTAATAGTCACAAGTAGGGTTGTAACAGAACTTCACCATTGCCAGCGCTAGTGCGGAACTTCCGCAAGATGTCGTAACTCCGCATTCACATCTGCTAGGTTTAAGTAGATTGGTTTATATGAAAGGATAATATATGATCATTTATTTGCGTAAAACTTGTTATTATAGCATTTAAGATCCATGTTTTGCTTAAAATTAAAGCAAGCAAACTTCAACGATTCAACAAATTTGAATTGAAGAAAACCAACATCAATTTTAATTTTCAATCAACTCTCTCTCGAAGTAAAGACCCTTTAACGTGGTGGATTCTAATTACAATTAGAATCTTAAGAATTAATAGGGTGTATAAGTCTTACCGCTAAAAGCTACAACTCGAAACCATGTGAGCAAACTGTTTAGTGGAGCCAGTTTGTAGGGTTCCGTACCCAAAGGGTAAAAACAGGACCCTATTCTCCGCGGTCCGTCTGTCTGTCTGTCTGTCCGTCTGTCATGAAGCGTGATAGCTAGACAGTTGAAATTTTCACAGATGCTGTATTTCTATTGCCGCTATAACAAACAATACTAAAATAAATATTTAAGTGGGGCTCCCATACAACAGACGTGTTCGCCTTCGTGTGCGAGTCCGACTCGCACTTGACTGGTTTTCCTATTACAACAAACATGATTTTGCGGTCAAGGTACGGAACCCTAAATGTTCGAAGTCCGACACGCACTTGGCTTGTTTTTATTAATGATACTCTAAGGAATCAACTAAAAGGCGGCAAAGCCGTAAAACTGCTTTTTGTGAAATATAGTTTACCCCTCAAAACAAGGTTGATTAGTCTTTTTACTCATTTTTCCACCTGCCCTACGCGTACATCAAGCTCTGCAGGCCTCCGTCTTCGCTAAAATGTATCCGTAACATCCCTAGTCGCAAGTAGTGATGGAACCCACGCAGCAGCGGCTAGCGTATCGCTATCGACGAGTGTGTAACTTGTCAATTAGATTGTGATATTACAAAGGGCAAACATGAGATCGTCTTTGGCAGGTAATGGTTCTCGTAATTTAATGATGCTTGGCAAGATTTCGGTTGACACCGATTGTTATTATGTTTGCCTCAGGTTATGACGTATGGATGGAGCCTTCCATAGCTAGTTATCAGATCAATTTTTACCCGACTGCCGAAGGAGGGTAATGTGTTTATTATTAGTCTATGTATGTATGTTTGTTCCTATGTGGCGTTCTAGAGACCAAACGCGTTGGCCGATTTTGATAATTCTTACGTCAATCGATTCGTCTTAACCTTGCAAGTGTCACTGACTACATTAAAATAGTAAAATAAAAAAATTGCGGTTTTTCGGCGCCGTATGGCGCAATATTGTGAGGTCCCAGTTTTTAATTCTTCGAAACCCATTGTGTAGGGTATCAAAATAAAGGGCTTGATTTCAAAAATAAATAACATTTACTTGTTTAAATGGAATTAATTCGAAAAAATATTTTAACTAAAAAGTTAGAAATAAAAAAAAATATTCCGAAAATCTAAAAACTCGCCTACTTAAGAAGCGAACTAAAAAGACGTAAACAAGAAGAAAATCATGCTGTGCAGGCGGAGAATACGTCTGGTTTTGGTCAGCCAGCTCGCGAATTTGTATCCTCCGACTGCACAGCATGATTTTCTTCTTGTTTACGTCGTTTTAGTTCGTTTCTTAAACAGTCGGCTTGTTTGATTTTTCAATTAGTTTTTTTTATTCAATGTAACTATCATCTATGTTTGTTGTCCTGTCTTCTAAACTTATTTTATAACGAGGCAAAAATATTTATTTGTAGGCGGTAATATGTGGATGGAGTTATACTGTTTTGGAATTCCATAACCTACTTTTCATTCCTAGAAAATACACGGTTCCTCTGGAATAAACTACAGGCGCGGGCAAAAGCTAGTTTCAGTTTGTAAAACAACATTTTATGTTCCATGTTACAAGAATGCGCTATGAGAGGTTGGCATCTTTATCAGAAATTTAAAATGTATGAAGAACAGGGGAGTAACCATAAGCTCTTAGAGTAAGGATATTTTGAGATCGCGTAAGTGACAGATGTATACAAGTCATATACATCTCTCCCTTACACACACTCAAAATAACCTTACTCTAAGAGCTTATGGTCACCCCCCCGGAAATAAATATTACTCATTCAAAAGATCCGGAGACTACTTAACAATTCCTTCGACCATCTCAATGACTCAATCATCCAATTTATTCCCACATCAAGCTTTTCCAAAAACTGATTCTATCACAATAACTTCAACGAAACAAATGTAAACTGACAAAACAACTGTAATAGCAATGAGCTTCAGACCTTGCATTTTACACACTCGTGCGTGAAGAACTGCGCGTAACGCACGAAACTGCATCAAAACTTCATCAAAATACAATAGATCGACAACTTTCAATACATCATTGCGAAAATAGGCCAACTATAAGCAAAGCGATCAAGAGCTTGATCAAATACTGGGGTTGTACAATCACTCACAAAACTGTTTGTTTAATAAATCCTTTTCTTTGTCTATTCATATTTTTTTGTTGGTGTGCAAACTTTTAAGGTATGCATCGTTGCATCTAATTTGGTTTTTGAGTTAATAAACAAAGGAGTTTTGTTTGTTGTTTAACGCAAGAGTTCTTCTGAGATTTATATTAATTAAATGTTGAGAAATTGAGATGTCCGTTATTTTTTGATGATGTGATGTGATGTGATTTTAGACGAGCCACTGGAACGTTAGGCAATAGAGATAGATCACAAGAGCTATCACTTACTTTAAGAACCCACTGTAAAAAGATTTTTCCATTAACCTTCACTGCTGTGGCCTATCACATAGCAATCAAGCAATTCTCCGGGATTCAAAATAACCTTCTGCACATAGCGACAGCTCTGTCGCTATGTGCTTTTTCGGATCACACTTCCTACAAAATTACCTCTTACAAAAACCTTTTTACAAAAAAATACAACTGAGTTCCCAATAAAAACACTACAAAAGTAGAAAAAATATTTCAATTTTGGAACTCGGTGTTCCCGTTTTCGTGTCTTTCTTTTTATTGGGGAGTCGGTTGTATTTTTTTGTAAAAAACGTTTTTTATTTTTCACTTTTTAGTGGTAGGTAATGGACAAGTTTCATAGTAAGGTACTTATAATACCCACATTGATGCCAGAATAGATTACCCGAATAACATGTAAATTGAACGATGGTGAGCAGAAGAAGTGAAAGAGCAGTGGTGGCCCAGTGGTATCGGCCGCGGCCTACATGTTTTAGGTCGTTGGTTCGAGCCCAGGCAGGCGCTTTACTTTGTGTAAATTATTTCTTCACCACTGCTCTCGAAACGGTAAAGGAAAACATCGTGAGGAAACCGGTATGTCCTAGAACCAAAAACTTCAAAGATATGTGACATGCACCAACCCGCACTGGGCCCGCGTGGTGGATTACGGCCCATTCCCTCTTACAGAGAGGAGGCCTGTGTCTCAGCAGTGGGCACATTATTAGGCTGATGATGTGATGATGATGATGTTAATTGAACATAACCTGAGGAATGTGTATCAGGGTGAACTGTACGCATCTGCGTACCTGTTTAGAGCGTACTGGCGTAACGGTATGTTATGAAATGTCGTAATCAATAAACAAAAATGCGAATGCAGCAATCCCAAGAGATTTGCCGTCATTTTTTGAAGAGTTCTGTTACAGTACAGTTGTTGAGTACAAATGAAGAATTTTCCAAATCCGTTTATATATGACGGAGTGCTGTCCGAATAGATATAAAAAAATAAAACAGGTACATCTGAATTGAGAACCTCCTCATTTTTGGGAAGTCGGTTAAAAAGTGAACTACTTAACAATTTACCATTAATGCCCCTTTATAATATTAGTTTAGATAACCACAATTCTGTACACACAATAACCTCAAAATACTGTGCTGCATTTCCAACTGTCATTGGTATCGATGTCAGCCTACACGAAATCCAAATCTATACTTCATCAGTAAACCTACCCAGCTGTCCATAGACCACTCACATACCAATCAGTCTGCAATCTTGATAGCTTCAAGAATAGAAATCAATTTGACGTATTTACACAATTGACAGCATCACAGATAATATAATACTACAGCGCTTATCATAGATTCTTATCGTTTGGTGCCTCGGGGTACGAGATGAGGTGATTCAGAATTGTGGCTGTGAGCGATTTAGAGCGATGATTTTTAGTGATTTGGTGCACTTTGGTTTTGTAATGTGTTACTTGGTGAGATAAATTAAGCAAGTTATATATCTACACCACTTAATAATAACAAAATAAACATTTTAAAAACAAGCGAATATCGCGCGGTCTTATCGCACAGGGCAATCTCTTACAGACAACTTTGGATAGACTAATGAATCATATTCTTTTCAAAAAATATTTAGGTACCAATGTATACTGGGCAGGCCATGTTTATGACATAGCTAAGCGGGGTAGTGGTAGACCGAGGATTGGCAAGATGAAGCACAATACAGAGATAAATGGAAGGAATGGGGGATGCCTATGGCCAGGAGGGACCATACAGGCGAACAAATAAAAAGTCTTCTGAAAAAAAAAATCTTCAGGAAACTTGAAAATAAGAAACCAAATAATCTTTATTTCGTTGCAAATAACAGACTAAAATGCCAACTTAATTAGACACCGTATCCAATCAAATACATGCGTAAAGAAGCTAACATTTATTTTATTTGTAAATACCTGTGTTCATATTAAAATGCTTGAAACGGGATATGTCTAGTTCACTGTAAATAATTGTGTCCATTTTCGTTCAAAACCCCATTTTTTCATATTTTTTGCTCGCGTGGGAATTTGAGACTCGTCCTGATTGTATTTAAATACAGCTATTTCAATTGTAGTTATACCTAACAAAGTATGACGCAGTTTGGACAAAATAAGATGGCACTAATTGCGAGCCTGAATTTTAAGCAGATCTTGAATAAGTACCTATTTGTTCTAACGGTGTGTATTTTTGCTCAAACTGCTTATTCATTGCCATTCAACGTGTCCTCTAGGCGATGGGTAATTTTTGAGCACATTCTCTTGAATTTTCCTTATATTTATTTTTTATTTGACTTGAGTTATTTGGAACTTGGGTTATTATAATTGTTATTTTGTTAGTGCTATTGTGACATTATTCATCTTTTTATATGTATTATTGAATTTTATATTGACGTTTAATTTGACTGGATTGGTATTAAAATAGAATTTTGATTATTATAATATACTAGCTGACCCAGCAAACTTTGTTTTGCCATAAAAAGACCAAACATTTATCTACCCTACCCTACACTACCCTACCCTACCCTACCCTACCCTAAGTACCCTACCCTACCTAACCTACCCTACCCTACCCTACCCTACATACCTACCCTACCCTACCCTACCCTACCTACCCTACCCTACCCTACCCTACCCTACATACCTACCCTACCCATAAATAAAAAATAATAATAATAATAGATGTTGGCCTATTCTCAGACCTACTGAATATACATATAAAATTTCATCAAAATCGGTCAAGCCGTTTCGGAGGAGTATGGCAACGAAAACTGTGACACGAGAATTTTATATATTAGATTTTTGCTTCGGTTATGTGACATTAATTATTTTCTTAAAAATTACTTTTGAATTTTTATTTTTTTCATTGATTTTTTCTTATTTTGACTTGAATGATTTGGAATTTGGTTTATTATAGTTATTATTTTGTTATTGCATATGTGAAATTATTGATCTTTTTATATTTATTTTTAATTATTATTTTCGACGTTTGAATATTTTATTTTGCTGGGATGAATTAAAAATGGAATCTGGATTATTTTTATTACATTTTTTCTTTTGTGGTTGGATGACTATTGTCAATTATTGAGATATTGTTATTTACCAGTATTTTTATCGGACTTTTTATGGTGTTGTTTCTATTTTACTTACTACTTCAGTTTTTCCAGATAGCTACAACCTAGGGGTCTTCAAGTCAAGAGTGAATAGGTTACTTCTAGGCAAGCGTGCTTCACCTTCGACCACATCATCACTTAACATCAGGCGAGATAGTGGTCAAACGCGAACCTATAACAAATAAAAAAAAAAAAAATACTTTCTACACAATGCATGAAATAAATGACTTATGACTTATCTCGCATATTATGACATATTATTTTCAAATTTTGTTAGCCTAATATTACAAACATACATTTAACTATCGTATCACAAGCTATTATTTTGTAGAATATGGCCTTGTTTACTTTGTCTAAGACAATATCTTCTATTCCAATTAGTTCAATGACCGCAGACCAGATTAACATCACAATATCAATAGACCTTCACTTCGATTAACCTCTATCACACTAAATTATTCCGAATAAACATTGCACTAAGAAAATATCAATAAATAATAAAAAAACGCGAATCACTAATTAAATTTCACGTTTCCCAAACAAAGGGCGGTGGCGTAACTAGGGTGTCCAAGCTATCAGGACACTGATCTCCGAAGAAACAAACGGACGAACGGTCTGTTTCCTAACATCCGCACCGAATTTGAGGCCACCCGAATCCGCGAAATAATGGAACAATTAAACTCTTGCGCAAGTCATTGACAATAACACTAGGCGCTCCACGCGTTTGACCTTTGAGGGAAAAAATGCACAGAATGTGTAGTACGACCTAGTTTAAAGCAAAGTTCAAGTATTTGCAGTTAGTAAGCGGAAGAAAAACCGGTCAAGTGCGTGTGCATGTGCATGGAACTTTGTACTTTTAGGGTTCTGTACTAAATGTTGATTATATTGGTAATTATTAGTGAAATAATATAGTATAGTAATAATAATTATTATCACCAAATTTGAAGTTCATAGGGAAGTCAAACCATTCAACATAACAATTTTTTTTTTAATTTGACCTTGGTGGCTTCTCATTCCTTTGCTTTCCAATTTTTTTAAAACAAAATGTAGTATATATATTTGTTCACGCACCCCACTTTAGCTGTATTGGACCCCATTAAAAATCTCATTTTTTTTTTTTTGACAATTTGTATTGCTTTGTGTCAACAAGTTACAAGATGCCTATATTGTGAAAATTTAAATAATGTAGCACCAACCGTTTGGTTATAAAACCGGTTTGACAAACGACGGACAGACAGACAAACGCGTGAGTAGAATAAGGCTCATATTGGACCATTCGGGTACAGAATCCTAAAAACTGTTGAAGCGCATTCTGAGTTCTGGCTTTTAAACTGTAATTATTTTGTTTTTGCATTATTGCGCACTGTACACGCTGCTAGCATTATTTACATACTTCAGAAACCAGATGATCAAGAATCAAATGTTAATATGAGACCAATCTTACAATTACTGAAACTAAACCATGCCACCCATGCCAGGAGTTAATCCAAATATTTCTAAGGCGAATGTCTAAAGTTAAAGTAGGGGACTAATGCTGCAGACATCACAGACTGGTGATCGCAGGAAGATCTTCTCGAAAAATTAAGCAGGTTAAATATAATAAAATGGGCGATATTTTTCAATACCGAGCCTCGACATAACGATTTAAAAATGCCGCTTTATTTTTTTCTTAAACAAAAATTCAAGTTTCAATGTGAACAATGTAATGTGAGACGATATAAATACCTGCGTCTTTCACACCTCCGACCTTACAACAATGAGGTCGGACTTATGATTACCAACAATATTATATTTTTAATGTCTTCTTGTGTCTTGTGCGCGGTGTAAAGTTCACACAATAATCGTTATCAGTTCGAAGGAGCGGTGTTTACGCTTTTATTAACAAATTGTTGATAATTCAAGGTTCTGTGACTTCCCGGCTAATAATAGTTCAATGGCTTTACCTTAACCTTTATTTTTACACTATATCCTGGCCATTTTATGTAAAACGAAAGTCTATGACCAGTTGCCAGTTGGTACTGCATATGGTACTGAGACGTTTTCGCTCACAATGGGCCTCATCAGAAGGCTTGAAGTCACCCAAACGGCAATGGAGAGGGTTATGCTTGGAGTTTCCTTGCGCGATCGAATCAAAATTGAAGACATTAGTAAGAGAACCAAGGTTAACGAGATAGCCCGAAGAATTGCAAAACTTAAGTGGCAGTGGGCAGGGCACATTGCTCGCAGAACGGATGGCCGCTGGGCCGAAAAGTTCTGGAGTGGCGACAGCGTACAGAAAGACGCTGCGTTGGAAGGCCGCCCACCAGGAGGACCGATGACCTGTTGAAGGTTTCGAGGATCCTCTGGATGCGAGACGCACAGGATCGGTCAATGTGGCGACACTTGGGGGAGGCTATGTCTATGTCTATGTCTATAGCTGTGTAAATGATAATGAATGATGATGATGTTGATTTTATGTACTTTTCCTAAACATCTTATCTACAATTCGCATGACGCGTCACATAAGTTTGCCACTATGAAACCAGACTTTCTGATGCTCAAAAAATTACACGCTGCTGTTTTTTTATTAAATCTACCGGAAAATTATTTGAAACGATCTGTAGATAAAGACATCTTGAAACGACACGACACGATACGAAATTCATCATCATTCTGCTGGATATAAGCAAATCGACCCAATGACACGCCATTTAGGTGGATCTTCGACCAATATGACCCAAATGCTACCAGCCACCTTGCACAGATCGTCCACCTGGCCTGAGGCAACTTCAGGCAAGACTTGTCATGAAAAAAAGATGAATGAAAAGAATTGAGCATAACTGTACAATGGAGGCTAACGTTTTATTGCTCACCAGTTGGCGCCACTGTTGACTAAGGTCCATAATAATAGGTCTTAAACGTTGTTAAAACGCGCACGGAAGCAAAATTTGAGTTAAAATTAATTTGGCGTAAAAGTGCGATTACATATAAAATAGAGTATGCCGCCGGAGTTTTCCGAAAAAGGAGGATAATATTTTCCGAAACTTACTGTGGTACATCCCGTACCTATCTTAATCTGCCATAAACTCGCGCTAAAAGCTAGAAAACTATGAAATTTGACATTTTGAAGACCTCAGTCTACACCAGCGGAAACTTCAAATGCGGTAGCCCCCATTTTACCATTTTAATATAATTTTCAGCACTAATAAAAACAATGCAAACAAATACAAAAGCATCTAAGTATTATGGTCACCCTACTTTATTGGTTCGTCAGTTGACCCTGACTGGCAGCTGATTAACAAGCGGTGTCCAAAGCATCCGACTTTTGTTCCATTACTGAATTAATTAACAAAGATGCTCCTAATACTAACCAGAGCGCCATGCTACTCCAAAGCTGCAAATAGTTACTTCAAGTCTTCATTGCTTTGGCTAGTTTCAATAAGTTGACAACTGGCAACGTTTTTAAAAAAAAAAATATAAAAAAAAAAATAAGTTGACAACTGAAATGCAAAACTCATAAATATAACTTTTTAACCGACTTACCAAAAAGGAGGAGGTTCTATGTTCGGCTTCATTTATGTTTTTTTTTATGTATGTGTACCGATATCTCCGTCAATAGGGAACATTACTGCCAATTGCTCCCGGCAGATGGCGCTTGAAGGATAAAAGTAAACAAAAACATAACAACATGGCGTCTACTACAGTTTGTGTTAGTGGTTACCGAACTATTTTTACTGTTTTAAGTATAACTTGTGTTCAAAAACTAAATAATAATATTGCTAGCTGTTGGTCAAGAATGCATCAGTGTTGTGTTTATGGATGCAGAAATAAAACCGGCCATATGATCCCAGAAAACGCCAATATTCGCAAGCAATGGGAAATTACTATTCGTCGCAGGAATTTTACAAAAAAGTCAAGGCTGTGTCCTGACCGTTCTAAAGCGGAATATTTAATAAAGAAGGTATTTTACAGGTCAGTGTATTATCCTAAGGCAACCTTTATTCAAATAATAACAGTAATTATTATGTTTAATGCCATAGACATTAAAAAGAAGGTATATAACATTGTGTACTAATTAAACAAGTTGTGTTTAATTAGTACACAATGTTATATACCTTCTTTACAAAATGGTTTTAATGTCTACATAAATACGCATGTTTAACCATATGGTGTTAATAAAACCTAATGTATACTTACAGGACTGAAACTAAATAGAAAAATATTAAATAAGGGGGTTACCTACCATTGTTTGGAGAAAAAAGAGTCGATGAAAGATAAACAGAGAAGGAAACTTTGAACAAATTGAGGAGAAACAATCAGCACTTTAAATTTCCAGTGCTGTTGGAATAAGTTTCACAATAATGTCTTAAAAATAGTGTTTCAAAAAGCTAAATTTCATTTTTGGTAAAACAATAAGAAAACACCTTTTGTAAGTAGAATAACTTGGCCCTTAAGAATGTAACTTTGATATCATGGATATACCCAGATAGCCTAGATTTAGACTCAACTCTGGACCTAAGTTTCATGACAATAACCCTTCTAAAACTCTTGTTAATTGATGTGAAATATTGTAAATAAAGAAATATATTTCTTTTTAACTTAATTTGATACTTTTAAAATAATATAGATTCAGTACCTACTCTCAGAAATAATAAGTTTCACCGGTTACTTACTTTAACAGTTGGTCTATTTTTAACGGTTTTGACACATTACTCAGGTTGACCAGGATTTCTCCGATTATATTGGCAGACAACATTGTATATGAATTGTATTAGTAATCAATCCTAAGAAAAATAAATAACATACAAGTACAAAGAATTTTCATTTATTTCTTGTTATAATTAAGTAACACACAGTAGGTACATTTTAATAGCACAGCACTGAAATTTAGGTAAATGTAGGTACTTATTTTATACACAACTATCTAGCCCTTGACCCTTCTTGAAAATAGGTGTGATCCTATGTTATGACAATATTGACAATGGAAAAAAACACCACTCAAAACAAATTTTGTGTGTATTCTAGATGTTAATTTCAGTTTTCATCCAGGTGACACATAAAAATAATAATATCTATTTTGTTGTTGTAAAAATAGGTACTGATATTTTCATGGAGGCCTTAGACCGGGTGGTGCAATAAAACATAATAACAAGCATTAGCTGCAATTCTCAATTCTCAATTTTTTATTGCGTACCATAATGTATATACATAGTTGGTAGGAAAATAATTATATAAGTCACAATTATGGACCCTGTCGGGCACAGCATATATAAAGTAGGAGAGAGGAGGAAGGACACTGAGTGTTTAATGTGATAAATTAATTGTATTATTGGTAAGTTTGCAAATGCCATTCTAACGTGCAACAGATACGCAGATACATTTTCAGTCCTTTTTCTATGTTTAGATCAAACCTGAAAGAATGAAGACAGTAGATGTAAATGAAATGTAATAATATCAAGTGCCAATAAACTTATTTATGATTCAATGACAAGATTTCTAATTTTAGAGTAAGAACTATCAAAACAAAGATATTTAATATCTGCTTTTACAAATCACCTTCTTAAAATAATATATATATTTATTCGAAATGATTAAGGGTGGTAAGGAAGTCAGCGTTTAGGTCTTTGGTAAGGCTTTTGGCAATTAATAGTGCATTGGACTGCTGTCCACCATCAAAATGTAACCGTGTGCAAAACGGTTCCACTGCAAAATAATTATGTAAGTCATATAAAATCATCCTGGAAGCATTGTTTTGAATATTAATTGGAAGTACATTGATCTCATTACATATTAAATTGATATAATATCTGCAAGTTACACAAGATTTCCAATGTTCGCATTCATATTCGTACCTTTCAACTAAATCCATTTTCTTTTTCCTTTTACTGATGCACCGCGCTCTTGAAGCCGGGTTTTTAGGTACAGTATGGTCTGATTTTCTCAATTATTAGTTAGCTCCATTTTTCTTTCACTATTAGCACATGCTATTAGTTTTATATTTTGTATGCTTAAACTGCGAAATATTGCCGCTCGACTTTGACAGTATAAACAAAAAAAAACGTAGTGTTACATACTCTTTGGTATAGTTTGTTAACCTCCCGGCTTAGGGTATATATGTTCTGTGGTTATCCTTTGTTTTCAGTGGCGCCATCTGAGCTCAGCTTTGCGGATAGTTCCCTATTGTGGTCCGATTTTGAAAATGTTTTTTTTTTGTTTGTAAGAGTATGTTTCGAAATTGGTCCCATTTTAATTTGGTGAAGATCTGATGAAGAACTTCGGAGATATACAACATAACTCTTCAATAAGTAAGTGCAAATCATTCGGTATTGATGCAATCGCATGTTTCTTTATTGTTTATACCATTTCATAACATAACATCACGCCAGTACGCTCTAAAGGGGTACGCAGATCTCTCATTTGACCGGTTATGTTCAAGATTCATGTTATTCGGGTAATCTATTCTGGCGTTTTAGGTACCTTACTAAACAACTTTCCTATTTAAGGTAGGTACAACTAAAAAGGGAAAAAAAAAACTTTTTGCAAAAATATATTACCGCCTTCCAAATAAAAAACAACAAAGTGTAAATTAACTTTATTTTTGGAAGTCGGTGTCTTTTTTTTTAACCGACTTACCAAAAAGGAGGAGGTTCTATGTTCGACTTCATGTATGTTTTTTTTTTTTTTTTGTGTATGTTCACCGATATCTCTGTCAATTGAGAACCGATTTTGAAAATTATTTTTTAATTTGAAAGAGTATGTTTCGAAATTGTTCCCATTTTAATTTGGTGAAGGTCTGATGAAGAACTTCGGAGATATACAACAGAACTCTTCAATAAATAAAGGCAAAACTCTCGGGATTGCTGCAATCGCATGTCTGTTTATTGTTTATACCATGTCATAACATAACATCACGCCAGTACGCTCTAAAGGGGTACGCAGATCTCTCATTTGACCGGTTATTTTCAAGATTCATGTTATTCGGGTAATCTATTCTGGCGTTTTAGGTACCTTACTAAACAACTTTCCTATTTTAGGTATGTACAACTAAAAAGGGAAAAATAAAAAAACATTTTTGCAAAAAAATATTACCGGCTTCCAAATAAAAAACAACAAAGTGTAAATTAACTTTATTTTTGGAAGTCGGTGTTCTTTTTAAGAAAAAGGTTTAAAGAAGTAGATTACATACCTTCATAGGTACGCCCACTACTATTTCTTAAGGAGATACACAGAACGCTACCTGCTGCAATCCTTACTACTCTTTTTGCTTCACACGCACGCTGGTTATGAGTACTACGCACCTGGCCTTTGCCTTGTAGAGTCGTATGTATCAGGTTATCTGTGCTCATACAAACCTTACCAATAAATACCTCTGTATTTCGCGAATTCTCAACAATTAATAATTCTGACATTTACGAACATTTGGTTCTCAAAAATTAATCACAAATTCATGAGCGCAATTCTTTTTAAAGAAGTATGATTCATATCTTAGGATCTTTTCACACGAGAACGTAATCGTTCTTTTGACTCGGTTTAAAAGTCAGCTCAAAACTAACTTTTGTGAAAAAGTAAACACGATCAGCCCATAACGTTTGCCATGCTGCTGTGACACTACTCTAGTGAAGGCCGTAGTTTGCAACGATGCGAACAGCTGCGGATTTTTAGATATTACAGGCTGAAACAAATTTGCGACCCACGGATCAAAACTCAGGTTAAGGGCGGAATAGATCAATAGAGTAGATTAATTAATTAATCATTAGATTAATTATCAATTATTATTATTACCACAATAGATCCCAATGGGTCGAAGTGTCCGAGTTGCTTCTCGGCCCCTCCATAAGGGCGGAATTTTGCAAGTCCGTGATTACACCTGCCATACTGTATGTATCAGAATGTCGGGCTGTGAAAAAGATGGATGAAAAGAAATTGCATGTAGCAGAGTTGAGAATGTTGAGATGGATGTTTGGCGTGACGAGAATGGAGTTAGTATATTAGAGGAAGTTTGAAAGTTGCTTCAACTTTTCTGTCACTGGAGCCAGTGACATAAAAGTTGAAAGAAAACCGTTTGTCCTGGTATGGTTATGTGATGAGGAGGGATGAAACACATGTTATTATAAGAGTTCTGAACATAAATGTGGATGGATGGAGAGGGAGGGGAATGCCAAAGAAAAGATGGATGGACTGTGTGAGGAGTAACATGAACGAAAAGGGAGTCAGTGATATCGCGATGGGGGACAGGACAGTATGGAAGTAAAAAACGTGTTGTGCCGACCCCAAGTAACACGGGATAAAGACAGGAAGAAGAAAGTTAAGTGCCTGATGGGTTAGAGCACTTAGAACCCACCGGACTCAATAAACTAACCACTTTTAGACAAATATTACTAGCTGTACTCGCCGGTATGAATATCTAATCTAGCAGTATGACTAGATATATGAACGTATATGAAGTAGAAGAAGAAAATAAGGATCGAAATGTTGTTCTGTCATCATCAGCCTTATAATGTTCGCACTGCTGGGACACAGGCCTCCTCTCTGTGAGAGAGGTAACGTGCCTTAATCCACCACGTGAGCCCAGTGCGGGTTGGTAAATGTCTCATGTCTTCGAATTTTTCATTCTAGGACATGCCGGTTTCCCCTCACCGGTTCCTTCACCGGTTTAAGAGTAGTGGTGATGAAATAATTTACACAAAGTAAAGCGCCTGGGATGGAACTTACGACCTAGCTTACAACACGTAAGTCAGGGCTGTTACCACTGGACCACCACTGTAGCTCTGTAGTTTATGGCTACGCCCACGGAAAAAAGACGTGAGTTTATTTATGAAAACTACATATTAATTAGAATATTGAAATTTGTATTAGCCAACTACAATAGAAATCAGTACCTAAATACATCTTAAACTGATGACTTCAATTTCACCTTGTGCCTTATTAGCCTCGTCAGGAGATAAAACAAATAAATCTGCCTCACGTCCTGTTCAAACAATGGCACTGCAACGCGGTTCGATTCCCGGTCAAGGCAACACGTCACTCACTGAGAAAAATGGATAATTCCGATTTGAAATATGGATATAGTTTGTATCTGTAAGTATTAAGTTTAGCACAATGGTACACGGATTTATGGTAAGTATTGTGTTTGACAAACAACTTATTAAGGTTACTGGCTCATTAGCTTGGAAATAACAAACATAACTACGACTTCAAGGGTGTGAAGTGATCCATGGAATCGGAAATATCATGGTTGTATGGATTGTTAATAGCACTTTGTTGTGATAAGCAATCAGACGTCGGTCTTCGATATAATTATATCGTAATTCGATTTTACGCACGTATTTTCTAAGAAAATTTCATGTGAAAGTCGATGTATATTTTCATTGGTGGCTAAGTTTTAACCATATAGGTTTTCGACCCCAAACCTATAGGGTACTTCCGGTTGACCTAAAATAGACAATTTAGATTAAAAGCAAGGTCTTACAGCGCAAGTTAAAGGAAAATTCCGAAAGATAAAAATTGTTGAAAATTAAGGTAAATTTTGGTACTTACAAATTATCGCGAAAATCTAAATTTGCTCATATATTTTGATCGTGTTGACTCAGGACATGATTTTTATACACCTAATAGGAACTATAGACCTCAGTATCTGGTATAAATTTCAACATGCTAGGTCCACCAATTCCTGAGAAAATCGGTGGTGACACACGGACAGACAGGCGGACAAGAGAGTGATTCTATAAGAGTTCCTTTTTTATCTTTTGAGGTACGGAACCCTAAAACCGAATCATATTATCTTTAAGAATTATGATTCCCTCTCTTCCTCATTTATCTTTCCTTTATTCCTATTCTTCATATCTTTCACAAAGTTCACTAATATAAATACCTTCTAAATTAACTTTATTTTTAAACCTAAGAGAGTTGCAGTTAATCACAGTATATTCCTTCAAAAACCTTCGGGTATCACTTTCGCTTCTAGTCTATTTAAACAAGATCAATATAGGTAAGGTTACATACCAAATAACCAATCTAATCCAACATAATAAAGCAATAATCAAACTTGATTAATCACTAATCACATCATTATTTCACCACAATTCAGTACAAAACGGTCAATTTGAACAAATTCTAAAGCAATTGGTAGCTGAACAACTTTACTTTAAAGTAATTGAAGTAAACGCTGGTGTATCGCAAGAGTGGCCATTTTTTGTCTCATTTCATCACAGTATGGGAACATCCTTCAAGATTGCCCATTAGATTAGTTGATCGTGTAACCGCTTTGGACTCTGCTTACCTTATTGATGCAATAGCGTGAATGCTTTGCCAAGAGACCTGCTAAAAGTTTAGTATGACAATGGCTATGGTGTTGAAGATCCCACCATGTGGCTACTGACAAATTGAACAAAATTAAGTTAAGGTTCTCATAGTATGAAAGGGTTTTAAAGGACAATTACGAAAAAAGTAGTGTTATAGTACATTACAGCAGAATCCAGTAAGTAAGCCTTCCTGGCCGAGTATGAGTTAACCGGACCGAACCGCAGGTGAGGTCCGGTTATATACGAGGCCAGGATGGCTTTCTTACTGGTTGAGGTTTGTATAATGCTTTTCTCAAAAATGAAAGAAAGTTTAACAACAAATTCGTTTAATTAATATTGAAGGTTACATTCATATTAGGGCAATTACTGATAGATATTGTGATCGATTTACCGGGGGCATTTATATTTGTTTGTTGTACATCTTGATTAACGGACTCTTTAATCCAACATGATTTATAAACTGAAATGACTAAATACAAACATAAAATCCCACACTATACTTCTACAACATTACTAAGTACAAAACGCAACGTGCATACTTTTTCTGCGTCGCGTTATGTGTCACAGACCCATAAAAAAAAAAAAAAAAAAAGTGTCACAGACAATAAAATGGATGTTTAAGGCTCCAAAATATATTATGTATCTCATAAAATGTCATACCAAAAAGAGATAGATATATATTTGGAGCCTCCCTCTAACCATGTTATAATGGCTAAACTCTAATCTGTGTCTGGTACTATGTTTTTTTTTTCTAAGCAGATCTAAAGAGGATGACCTAAACCGTGCGAAGCCATAAAAAAAAAAAGGGATGAAGGATGACCAAGTGTCCAGTAAGTAAATTACATACTTACTTACTGGACAGTAGGAGATTCCAAATTTAAAATCTCGCTTCTTACCGGACAGTTGTGAATAGTCTCCGGTAGAGTTCACTTTCTGGATACTTTTTAGAGATGTTATGTCAACATTACATACCATTTTTGAGAAATAGTACATTACAGCAGAATCCAGTAAGTAAGCCTTCCTGGCCGAGTATGAGTTAACCGGACCGAACCGCAGGTGAGGTCCGGTTATATACGAGGCCAGGATGGCTTTCTTACTGGTTGAGGTTTGTATAATGCTTTTCTCAAAAATGAAAGAAAGTTTAACAACAAATTCGTTTAATTAATATTGAAGGTTACATTCATATTAGGGCAATTACTGATAGATATTGTGATCGATTTACCGGGGGCATTTATATTTGTTTGTTGTACATCTTGATTAACGGACTCTTTAATCCAACATGATTTATAAACTGAAATGACTAAATACAAACATAAAATCCCACACTATACTTCTACAACATTACTAAGTACAAAACGCAACGTGCATACTTTTTCTGCGTCGCGTTATGTGTCACAGACCCATAAAAAAAAAAAAAAAAAAAGTGTCACAGACAATAAAATGGATGTTTAAGGCTCCAAAATATATTATGTATCTCATAAAATGTCATACCAAAAAGAGATAGATATATATTTGGAGCCTCCCTCTAACCATGTTATAATGGCTAAACTCTAATCTGTGTCTGGTACTATGTTTTTTTTTTCTAAGCAGATCTAAAGAGGATGACCTAAACCGTGCGAAGCCATAAAAAAAAAAAGGGATGAAGGATGACCAAGTGTCCAGTAAGTAAATTACATACTTACTTACTGGACAGTAGGAGATTCCAAATTTAAAATCTCGCTTCTTACCGGACAGTTGTGAATAGTCTCCGGTAGAGTTCACTTTCTGGATACTTTTTAGAGATGTTATGTCAACATTACATACCATTTTTGAGAAAAATAATCTTACTATCTTATCTTACTAATATTATAAATGGGAAAGTTTGGATGGATGTGTGCGTGCATGTATGTTTGTTACTCAATTACGCCAGAACGACTGTACGGATCTGGATGAAATTTGTCACAGACACATATTATAATAATTATAATTTTATGGGGTGCGTTTGTTTTGGCTCTCTCGGTCTAAAGCTGTTGTGTGTGTTGTCAAATTATTTATTACTTTTAAAATTTGATTATTTTTAAATACTTTTAATTTTGTGTTATTGTGATGTCCGATTCATTTCAATTGTAAATTTGTAATATTATGATGTTTTTTTTTTATTGTATAATAGCTCATAGGCACACTTTTCATCCGGGTATAATGTTCCCTTGGGATAGAAAAACATTTTTCACACGGGCGAAGCCGCTAGCAGAAGCTAGTTCAAGTATAAATCAATCCAAGAAGTTAACTCCACCTTTCGCTCTTCACTACACGTGATTCGACATCTGTCCGGTCGTGTTGGATTGCGATTCGGACTTTGACGTGAGGGAACAAAGAATGCATCTGTGTTTACGCCATGTTTGCGTACACATCTCTGCAATTTAATATCTAGCGCGCCTGTTTCTAGTCTTCCACAGAAATTGGCCACTGTGGCTGTAATTCGACCTGCAGGACTGCACATAACACAATCCTTCTTCCTTATTCTAACTAAGATATTAGAATCTGCCAATTGATCAGTAACTTAAAGCTCTGCCACCAAATAACTATAATGTCCATTAGTTATGAGATATGTACTTAGAGACAACATTGTCTTACCTTTTAGGTACGTGGCTGGCATTTGGATATACCAAGCATGTGCTATATCATTATTTCCATTTATGGTTCTCATATGCAAGAGTCCTATAATGCATCGTTTAGCTATGTAAACATTCGCAATAAAATTATGCTGCTTCGTAAAATTATGAATATGTCCACTTCGCACTGACTGCTACTATAGTCGAGTTTAGTATAATGTGCACTAATAAAAATCAAATAGTTTATTCATTCATACTTACTTTTGAATTGTCAAACAAAAAAAAAAGATGACTCTAGTTACAAATTCGCAAGCGTCAGTAGGTAGGTCTCAATGGAGAAGAATTGATGGCGCTCGCCCAACTGATGGCGCTCGTTCACGAACATGACGCAAATAATGTAAACAAAATTAGATTTAGAGAAACTATTTGAACAGTTAATCTGCGAAATAAGTAATGGTTGAAGTGAGACGATTATTACACACCCATCTAAAGCATTATTTATACGGTGGTCGATGTTTGTAAATTCTCAACAATTCTCAACTCTTCGTTTCATGGGTGAAATGCCATGCACTTTCATAGTTTAGACTTTAGAGTATACATAAACTCACGCCTTTTTCCCATGGGGGTAGGCAGAAACTACAGAACGCCACCTGCTACGATCCTTAAATACTTCTTTTTCTTCACACACACACGGTCCTGATCCGATAGAAAGTAGCAATTAGCGCTGGTGAAGAACACCAGCGCTAATTGCTACTTTTTAACCGATCTCAAAAAAAGGAGGCAATTCTCAATTCATCTGATTCTTTTTTCTCCTGAAATCCCGTTGCCTGTGGAACAGGCTGCAGGTGCTAAACCGCGGGGAAAAGGCGAGTAACGACAGTTACGAATAATACCTAAGCATTTACACTGGACAGTGTCTACACAACCGCCGTGTTTAAAATCTCGGCCACTCAAATCAAAACCGACTACACTGTCATACACCGCACTTCTCACGCTAACAAAAGGGTTTCTCAACTTACACGCAGAACGTTACGTTACTTATGTGCGTAATTAATGTGTTAATACTGTTTACGACACCTATGGGAAATATCCATGGGATGCAGTGAAAGTGTACCAGATGCTTATCTTCTGCTGTATGTTGTTCAAGAACTTGGTGGAGTGGATTTATGGGGTTTGCTGCATAGATTACAAAACGATGTCTTTAAAACCAATACAAATTAATGATTGAATGAATTTCTCAACTATTTTGTAATTGGTTTCCAGTCTTACCGGATTGGCAGCTGAAATCTGAATAGGTGTATAGGTGGTCTATCTAACCTTCATAATCTAGTTACTTACTGAAAAGCACTATTACCTCTTGGTAAGGGTGATTGCATGAGTGATAAATAACATAACAATACAGAATGTCCCATGCGTGCTCGTACCCATTTGCTTAGGAGGGGGCAACATGAGACAAGCCTGTTGCAAAAATAAATAAGATTGATAAATCATTTCCGGACGGGTTCACAATGTTCGCATAAAATAATCAATTTGCACTAACAAGCCGAAGACAAGCTTCATTAAGTAAACTAGACCCTGAAAATGGTAATAAGCAACTCATGTAATATGGATTCTTAAGAACTACAAAATTACAGATATTACCCAACAAAATGCTGTAATTTCTAGGCCAACATCACAATCATTATATCCTTCGAATAACATCCAACCAATTTAAACATTACAAATAATAGTATAACAACTCAAATACATAGTACAAAATTACAATAAATTGTTCTAAAAATCCATATAATTGATAATTTGTAGCTAACAATCACTTTGAAGATAATGACGGTAGTATCATTAAATAACTCGAGATAAACGGAGGTAGTCATAAATCATTGCGCTGATACGCGATCGTGGTCATGAATGTGCGTACACGCAGATAATATTATGTGGACAAAGAGTAATTTAGAACTAGAAAAGATTAATGTATAGTTGTTTTACCTCCAGGTTTCAGCTTCATCGCTTCCATCTTCTAAGTTTCCAGATTCCAGCGTCATTGACTCCTGCTTCATTGACTCCAGATTCTTCAATCCCACCGCACTATTCCCAAACCACTGCAACTCCTGAAAGCCAGAATCAGATTCCAGTTTCCAGATTCTTCAGTAGGATACCTACCATATTCCTTGGTTCCAGAATCATTGATTTCTAATTCATCTGTGTGTGTAAGTTTAAATGTTTGTAAACGCACCCACTATACAGGAAGAAATTCCTAGTGTGGAGAAAAGACAAAAAAAAATATCTTTCAGATTCCTCGATTACGAATTTAATAGTTCTAGCTTCATCAGTACATGATTCTTAAATGCCAGAGACAGCTATTAGTTTGTCACGCTTTTATAAACCGATATTTAAAAAATAACAGATAATATCAATCAAAGAATATTTTGGTATATTCCGTCCATCCATTTATTTATTACCAGCTAGCCCGCGTATCATTAGTAGGTACTTCGAAAAGCCATTTTTGTATTTCGCGCAATAGTATTGTAGGCCTTACTTGAGAAATTATTAGTTCACCATAAAAAACTTCAACCCCCCTCGCCACCCTCTTAAGGAATATTGCCGGGATAAAAACTATCCTATGCCCTTTCCAGGGTCTGAAAATATCTCCATACCAAATTTCATATAAATCGGTTCAGCGGTTTAAACGTGAAAAGGTAACAGAAAGACAGGCCGACAGACAGAGTTACTTTCGTATTAATAACTAGCTGTTGCCCGCGACTTCATCCGCGCCCAACACATATTTTTTATATCTCACAGAATCTGTGATTTTTTACGGGATAAAAAGTAGCCTATGTTACTCCATATAACTTCAGCTATGTCTACTAGTAAAAGTCCCGTCAAAATCGGTCCATCAGACAGACAGATAGACCAAAAATGTAGAAAATTTATTTGAATGTTATTTAATTAAAATTCTTTTTTTTTTATGTTATATACAGACACTTCAATTGTATTTATTTGTATAAATGTATGTATGTTGTGATGTATTAAGTACGGATAGTAAGGATTTCTTTGTTCAATAACAATTAAATTGCTTGCTGTACTAACATGCACCACAGTGTACAACAAGACATAAACACTAATAAACCTAAAATCTAAAAATCACACAGATTACAAAAACAACTCATTGCAAAATGACAAATCTAGTCTAGATATTTGAAACCAATATTATTTATAGCTAATTTATGACCGTTGAAACATATAACCAATTTTGGACACATAATGTCGAAATATCGCTATAATTCAATTATAAGATGAACATTTAGTAGCTCTTTCACCTTATTTATTAGATTTGGGATACTTTGTAATTTCTATCAATGAGTCAATTTGCTGGGGTCGGCTTCCAATCTAATCGATTCAACACCAGTATTTCACACAGAGCGATTACCTATCTGACCTCCACAACCCAGTAACTGGGTAAAATGTTACCCGTTGAAAAAATTGGTGTCTGATGTCCTGGCTTCTGACTACCCGTTACAACAGTGGACAGCCAGACAGCCAGGACCAACAGCTTCACGAGCTTTCCGAGTCACGGAGGAATCTCGGTTTGTTAAGTATTGCTTAACCTTAAAGATCGACCCGTGCGGCTGTCATAGTCACGAGCTCCCAATCCCAAAGTCACATCTGCAAAAGTGTAAACTTGATCTTTGTAACATTTTGTAAGCGCAGACGTACCTCTATTATTTTACGCGGGAATCTTGTTATTGTCATCCATTAAAAAACAATGCCAGTAAAAAAAATACTTTGACTCTCTGTAACTAGTGTTAGTTTTAGTTTGATCAACGTTGTAGTAACTACTTTTGCGTGTGTAACTCATTTTAAAGTTTCTAAGCCATAAACTGCACCTATGTTATTTGGGAGTCATAAACAAAATGTGCGTCTTGCATCCACCGGAATCCCGCCTAGCGGGGGGCTTCCAACGCAACATCTTCCTGTTCTGACCGATCAGTGTGGCGACGCTTGGGCCTATGCATAGCAATAGACGTCTTTTGGCTGAAATGATGATGATGATGATACAAAATACTTATACTTAAGTGTTAATGCAAGGGTTGACCAGATGAACTTTTTGATTCATAATTGTTTACTGTGCCAAGTATTTTGTTAGGACAGAGACGTTCATGTATCACAAATAATATAGTACCCAGTATTAAGCACAATAGACAGCATTAGAAAAGAAAGAATAAAGTTCTTTTAGCTTTATCATCGTGACCGAGCGACGTCCATTACTGGACCTACGACCTACGACTGAGGACCTGCCACCTCACAAGGCATCATTGACAGTCTCGTGTCGGTCCACTGTCCAGATAGTGGAGGACTTAGGCAAATTATTGACTGAAGTATAGAATCTTAGGAAACTGCATTAGGCGACCACATGCTATGTTTTTAACTGTTTTAAGTAGGTGAATTAAATAGAATCTGTGCAAATTGCATACAAATTCGTCTTTGCTACGCTCAAATATAAATCTTTCTAGTATGACATTGAATGGTAGCTATTTAGGAACATTTTGAAACACCAATTTAGTTTTGAATGGACCGTTGCAAACTGGAAACTAATGTGCATAATTTTTGCATAACGATAGAAATATATTTTTATAAAAATGTACGTATGCATTCGTTCGCTGCATCAAAATTATTACGCTTTTGCTATTTATAAGAGCAATCGTATTTTTTTTTTTTTTTTTTTTTATTACGATGTAACTGAGTAGTTACTTCATAACAGTCACAATCTAGCCTTGAGGCTAATAAGTAACTTAAATTTAACCTAATTTGCTAATAATTTATACGGTAAAGAATGTGTCCATTGGCACTTTTCTTATTGTCTCTATTATGATGGGAAGACACTTAGTTCATGTGTTCTTAAAAGGTAGCACTCACTGCACTCCGTAACACTAATTTCACTCTAAACTAACTCAAAAGGCTTAGTCCTTTTCAGTCTCCTTATTATGCCCGTGGTGTCAAGGAGCTGGATAGCCTCGACATTCACATGTTTATGAAGTCTCTCTTCATGGGCTTCGGCGTATTTTTTTATAACTTTGGCGACGAGGTCCACTCCTAAGTCCCGGTGGATGTCCTCGTTTCCATATATACCAGGGAGCGTTTACTATGCTCCGCAGTACCTTGTTTTGAAATCTTTGTATAATTTCAACATTGGTACGTTTTGTACAGCCCCAAAGCTGTATACCGTATGCCCATACAGGCATAAGTACTTGTTTGTACAGAAGTACTTTGTTGTACACTGACAATGATGAATGTCTGCCAAGTAGCCAGTACATATTCCTGTAGCGGATATCTAACTCCAGGCGTTTCTTTTTGACATGAGCCTTCCAGCGAAACTTGGCGTCAAGCGTCATACCCAGGTATTTTGAAGTATTTTCGTAAGGTATTATGCAACCGTTGATATAAACCGGTGTATAATTAGGGCTTCGGTTTGTGAAGTCTATATGGGTCGATTTGGACTCATTTAACTTAATTCGCCATTTTTTTGTCCAGTTGGTGATGGAGTTCACAGCAATTTGTACTTTATCTACGGCTTCTTTGTGAGTGACACCTATAGCCATGATGGCTGTGTCATCTGCGAAGGTTGCAATAAAGTTGTTTTTCATTTCTGGGATATCACAGGTGTACAATAGGTACAAGATAGGTCCAAGAACACTTCCTTGTGGTACACCAGCTTTTATTTGCTTGAGATCTGAGTAAGCATCTTCATGTCGGACTCTAAACGTCCTCTCTGTTAGGTAAGATTCTAAAATGTCTGCAAATTGTTTAGGAAGCATTTTCCTTAACTTATAAATGAGACCTTTATGCCAAACCTTATCAAATGCCTGTGCTACATCTAGAAAAACTGTAGAACAGACTTTTTTTTCTTCTAGGGTTCTTTCTATAATGTTGGTCTAATTGTTGTTGTTGGGTTAATTCTATGTACTTGGTCTATCGTGGAGTGTTTTTCTCTGAAACCGAATTGGTAATTGGGAATCAGTTTTCTGTCTTCTATTATTGGTTTTATGCGTCTTATAAGTAGTTTTTCAAATAATTTTGAAATGATTGGTAAAAGAGATATAGGTCTGTATGATGTTACTTCCTGAGGCGATTTTCCGGGTTTGGGGATCATTATTACTTCAGCAACTTTCCAGATATCAGGCACGTGTTTCAATCGGAAAGTTGCATTTATAAGGGTTGTAAGTTTTACTATGGCTTTTCGTGGCAGATTTTGAAGCAGTTCTCCAGTGATAAGGTCGTATCCAGGCGATTTCTTTTTGGCTAAGTTTTTGATCATATTTTGCACTTCTTTCGGCGTAGCTAATCGTATATTCAACTCGTCATGGTGAGTGACATCTAGTGTTATTTTTTCAGAGCTTTCCTCAGCACTTGTTTGAAAAGTTTGTTGTAAATGCTCTGCAAATATATTTGCTTTCTGTTCGTTGCTTATGGCCCATTTGCCATCTATTTGTTTAATAGGTGATGCATGAACAATAGGCTTATTCAGACGTTTAGTGGCTTTCCACAGTGAGTGTTCTGTTTTTCCACTACTTGTTAATTGGCTTAAGTAATTATGTGTAGCATCATCATGATATTCCTGTATTGCTTTACTTAATCTTTTTGTAAGCCTATTTAGCATTGTTTTGTCAGGTGGATATCTTGATTGTTGCCATTTTTGCCTCTGAGCCCTCTTTATGGCTATGAGGTTTCTTATTTCTAACGGATAATTATGACTTGCAACTTTTCTTTTCAAGAGAGGTGTATTTCCCCAAGCGCAGTTTTGAATTCACTTCTTTATCCAATTGTTGATTATTTTTGAGTGGTACTTTGAGGTCAATCATATTGTCTAAATCGAATTTGAAGCTATCCCAATCCGTGTTTTTATTCACTAAAGTTGGATTGCTTTCTTTCTGAATTATGGTTTCACTTAAAGTTAAGATAATGGGCGAGTGATCAGAGTTCATATCAAATCCCTCCTGTATGTGAAGATATGTAGCCGACAGATTCTTAACTATGAAAAAGTCGATCAGATCTGGAATTCTTTGGGTATCAGTAGGCCAGTAAGTAGGCTTTCCTGTTGATATTGCATTGCAATTGATTTCTCCCATAGCACTAAGCAATTCCCTTCCTTTAGTGTTGGTTAGTCTAGATCCCCAACGTATGTGTTTTGCGTTAAGGTCACCTCCCAATATAAACGTGTTGCCAAGAAGTTTCAACAGGTTTCTGTACTGCTCTATTTTCAGAGCATGCTTTGGTGGACAGTATATAGCTGCTACGGTAATGTGATGATATTTAGTTTTTACCCTAACGGCTACAGTTTGTATGAACTCTTCTTCATATTTAAGTTCTAGGTAATGGTAGATGTTCTCTCTTATTATAAGGGTGCTTCCCCCTCTCGCAGTATTGACAGGGTGCAGTGCATGATATATTTTATATCCGTTAAGGTGTATATACGATTCTCTTGTGAAGTGAGACTCCGATATGAGGCACACATCAATTTTTTCTGTTGCAAGGACCGCCTGTAGCTCGTTTTGATGCTTTAGGAGTCCGTTTGCATTCCACGCCATAATTTTTAGAGTGTTCTTCATTTTTGAGTCATACGAGGTAGCTGCGTAGCACTACTTTCTAGGTTTTTTAACCTTTGTTCAAATGAGGTTAAAATATTCAAAATTTTATTTATATTTTCATTTGTGTCGGCGTCTATTGACGTGGAGGGTTGTGAACCGTGCACTGGTGGTTGTGGTTCAAGAGATTTCGTAGCTTGCGCATAAGACACATTCTTTGATACCCTTTGATACTCTTTGACATTTTTCTTAGCACTAGGAGCCTGAGTGACAGGTGTAGTAACTTTTTTTTTCATGGCTTTATTTTTTAGTTGTTGCAATTCTTTGGCTACCATACACCCTCTGTAGTTGGCTGGGTGTGGCTCACCACAGTGAACGCATTTGGGTTTATCTGCTATAGATTTTGTGCAGTCTTTAGTAAAGTGTTTACCTGTGCACTTCACACATCTAGGTTCCTTGGAGCAATATTTCTGTGTATGGCCATATGCTTGACATCTCTTACACTGTGGTATTAGCTTGGAAGTTTTTAAAGGCTGCACTTCTACTTTACAACCTAATATGGTCTTAATACTATAAATTTTATTTATATCTTCGTCTTTTTGAAAGGAAAGCATAAACATATTTAGAGGTTCCTTAGTCCTCCAACTTAATTTGTTTACCACTTCCTAGATTTTAAAGCCATTAGCATTTAATTCTTCAGCTATTCTATTTGGCATACATGATGAGTGTAGATTTTTTGCTATGACCCTAATTGGTCTGCCTTGTTTGTTCTCATAGGAGTGCCAGAGACAATTATTTTCTAATAATAATTTAGTAATCGCTCTGTAGGAGTCTTCGTTCCTGGCGTTTACTTTGACAGAATCCCCGTTCATCATTTTGACCACAAAGGACTCTTTATTTGAACAAGTCAAGAGAAGATCATAAAACTTCTGGTAGTTTCTGATATTTTCTACTATGACTGGGGGAGGTGGTGGTAGTTTTTTTATTTTTGGTTGCTCGGACTTTGTACCAGCCTGAGGTTCCATGGAGCCTGCTCCTTGCGATACTGGAGACAGTGAAGCATTCAGCTTTCTCTTCTTTCTACTTTTTTGTCGTACCCACTCAGTTTCTCTGGCAAGGTCCTCTTCATCAGTCTTATATTCGACTGTTGACTGGGGCTTATCATTTGTCGAATGTTCCTTCTCTGAAGTAACATTATTTTGTTCCTGGATAAGTTTCAGCTGGTGTTGCAAGGCTTCTACCTGGCTACTGAGCACTTGTACTAGTTGCTGCAGTTCTTGGCGCTCTTTAGCTTCCTCTTTGTACCGGGTGTACAACTGATGTTCCAGATCAGTTTTGAGGACTATTTTATTCGGCGAAGCCATAATTGTTTACAAGTTATAATTATAAAAATTATAACTTACCGCAAATTCTCATAATAATGCATGATTCACTTAGAAGTCTAGGTCATTGCACCGCCCGCGAGGGCAATACGCGGCGGAATTAGGTTGCGGCGTCAGCACTTGTACACGAGCGCAGACTTGTGTAAGAGCGTGCGTGACGCGACCGTTCTCGCTAGAAGCCGAAACGACACTGACAACTGCAACTGACAAGAGCAATCGTAATAAAAATTAAGTTTGAAACTAACACCGGACTACAAAAAAGTGGCGCTCTGAAAAGTATATAACAAGAAAATATTGTAAGCGAATAGCCGTGGTCGTATGCTACAGGCCTATAACCAGCGTACTTGAGGTCGTCTTTTTTTTTTTTTTTTTTATCGTCAATAGGCTTGCGCTTGACCACTATCTCACCTGATGGTAAGCGATGATGTGGTCGACGGTGAAGCACACAATTTTGTCGTCGTTTCAAACATGGAGTACTGTTCTCATCTCTGGGACGGATCTGCCAAATACCAGCTTGACGCACTAGAGTCGATCGAAAAGCGGGCCAAGAGACTCATCGGCGATGAGGCGCTGGTCAAGTCAAAGCTCTTGAACATCGTCGCCGAGTTGCCAGCCTGTCGGTTTTTTATCGATTACATTTCGGGGAGTGTGCGATGGAATTTCACGATCTAATTCCACCTAGCCCGTTTCATCATCGGACTTCCAGACGTACGGCGATGCGCCAACGGTACCTACATGGTAGACATCCCACCCATACGCACAAAACGTTTTGGGAACACTTTTATTATGCGTAACAGCTAAGGAGGGGAATTCCCTGCCGGAGTCTGTGTTTCCCTATAGCTACAATCTAGGGGTCTTTAAGTCACCCCGGTCACCAGGGAGAGTGGAACCGGCGAGAGATGTCGTGCGGTGTCCCACAGGGATCGGTTATGGGGCCGCATCTGTGGGACATCGGGTACGACTGGGTGCTGCGCGCCGATCTCCCTATTGGTGTCAGCGTGGTATGCTACGCTGACGACACGCTGGTCCTGGCGCAAGGGAGATCGCACCAGGCGGCGGCTGAAATAGCGACACGCGGGGTTGCGATAATCGTCGAGAGGATCCGGCAATTGGGACTCGAGGTGGCCCTGCACAAGTCCGAGGCCATGTGTTTTCACGGTCCTCGGAACGCGCCACCGCCGGGATCCCAAATAACGGTAGGAGGGGTTCACATCGGCGTCGGGTCGACGATGAAGTACCTGGGACTCGTCCTCGACAGCCGGTGGAATTTCGTTGAGCATTTCCGACGTTTGGCTCCCAGACTGGAGCGGGCGGGGGCTGCCCTCAAGCGGCTGCTGCCCAATCTAGGGGGTCCAAACGCCTCCTGCCGGAGGCTCTACGCGGGGGTCGTGCGGTCCATGGCCCTTTACGGGGCACCGGTATGGGCGCGTTCCCTGAGGCGGCGACCAGCCCGCCGGTTGAGCGCGTCCCAAAGGACCATGGCCATCCGGCTGATCCGGGGATACCGCACGGTCTCCGGTGAGGCGGCGAGCCTCCTTGCCGGATTGCCGCCATGGGATCTGGAAGCAAAAGTCCTCGCGCAAATATGGGAGTGGCGCGAGGAGGCCAAATGCCGGGGCGAAACTCCGTTACCGCGACAAATCGCGGCTCGGCGGACAGAGCTCCGGCAGGATCTCATGGTGACATGGAGTGGGCGATTGTCGCAACCCAGCGCTGGGCACGCCACAATTGCGGCGGTAAGGCCCCTCTTTGAGGAGTGGCTAGAGAGGCGTCACGGCGTCCTCACCTTCCGCCTGACGCAGGTCCTCACCGGACACGGATGTTTTGGGAGGTTCCTGTTCAGGATTAGGCGGGAGGAAACGCCCGGGTGTCACCATTGTGTGGACCGCCCAGAGGACACGGTGGAGCATACGGTGGAGATCTGCCCCGCTTGGGCGGAGCACCGCCGTGTCCTCGTAGAGGCGATCGGTGGTGGCGACCTCTCGCGGCCGGCCCTGGTCCAGGCCATGGTACGGAGCGAGAGGGCATGGGAAGCTGTCTCCTCCTTCTGCGAAGCAGTAATGCTCGCAAAGGAGGAGGCGGAACGCGTGAGGGAGACGCAAAGGAGACGCCCTCACGCCCCTAGCCACCGCAGGAGACGCCCCGGGCGTAGGGAGTCGCAAGCCGATTCCCGGCCACCGTAGGCACGGGCTTGCGGACGGCAAGTTATGGGTAGCTTACCGTCCGATAAGGACCAAGCCCGAGTTTACGGCGCGTAGTGTTCCACGCGCGCCTCAAAGAGATGTCAGCAAAAGTGACGGGGCCTGATAGGACCGATGCCTGTCTGGGTCGCGGATAAATTTGAAAGAGAGTTACCGCGGCCCTGGCGCAAGCAACTGAAGGAACACGGGTGGGTTTTAGTCAGTAAAAGTCTGACACGCCCTCCCGCTTCACCCAGAGCGGGAGAAGTCATTGGATGATTTCCCACCCAAAAAAAAAAAAAAAAAAAAAGGGGTCTTTAAGTCAAGAGTGAATAGGTTATTTCTAGGCAAGCGTGTTTCACCGTCGACCACATCATCGCTTACCATCAGGTGAGATTGTGGTCAGGCGCGTGCCTATAGATTATAAAAAAAAAAACTGACACCAGAGCTGGCCACATCCTCACAATTAATCCATCATCCATCAATTAAGAAAGAAAAAGAACCAACGGACAGTCAAGACTTGACAAATGAGGTATCGTTAATCTTATTATCGTTTTCTCATGTTAAGTACTTTTGAAATTTTGATGAACATTTATATACATACCAATGAAAATCATAACCCTCCTAGATAAGACATATTTTATTTACCTTATTTATATGTCGAACGGTTCATGGGGTAAACCAGACACAATGTGGGTACCGGAAAATGTCTGGCGACATCGCAGCAGGCCCAGGCGACGATTGTGGGACGAGCTTGATGCCTGTCGACAGGATTGGTCCACAATTGCTCAAAACCGGAAGGAAAGGAAGGAAGAAGGGGGGTATTTGCCCTGCAGTGGGAACTGTGGGACAGAACAGACTGAAAATAATAATATGTAGCATACATATATATTAAATCTTGTTTTCCCCCTGTTATACGTATTTAACTGGTTGATTTATAGTTGGATGCTATGGGAGGAGGGGATGCTAGTGTAAAGTTTATAGACCTGCCAGTAATCTAGTACGCAAATCAGTGAAGTTTGTTTTTTTTGTTTTAGTCTCGCTTTTGACCACTATCTCGCCTGATGTTAAGCGATGATGTGGTCGACGATGAAGCACGCTTGCCTAGAAATAACCTATTCACTCTTGACCTAAAGACTCCGTTGTATTTATCAGGAAACAGACGATTTATCCGGAATCAATGAGACAATGTTTCAGAGTAAGGTCAATGTTAAACTGTCAGTTATCATTTGAAATAGTGATCTAAACTGGTTATAATCCGCATAACAGGAATGAGAAAACATTGGCAGAATTTTGAGAATCATTGGCTTTTTCCTGTAAAATATTTGGGTCTGTGCCCACTCGACCCGCTTAGACTCGACCTAATTCAATAAATACCACCGTGCCACCAGCTATTGGGCTATAATAATACTTAACAATAATCTGTGATTAAAAAAGCGTAAGTACTTATTTGATTAATTATTGATTTATTTATCCAAACATTGTTTAAATTTTACACTCTCTGTCGTGCAAGCGATAAATCGACACTTTTCTGTCTGACATCGACGTTTTTCACGCCTAGCAAAACTGAAATATCAAGGTTTTATTTTTCGGGTCGAGTCTAAGCAGGTCGAGTGGGCACAGAACCAATCATTTGGACCCAACTGCTGCACCGAAGTTATTTATTTTTGGAAAATTATAATCTTTTTTCTGCCTATGAAAATCTAACTATACAATAAATTCCCATTTCAACCGCTAAACTGACATTTACTACACTGACTGTATGTAAATTATAGACAGTTATTACAAGTAGATAATAATTAGCGACATGTATCGACAATCATCAATCAACGTGGCATCAACGTGGCTTCACTCACGAGGTAATTAACTTCAAGAGGACTCATTAACTTCTTGTAGGAAGGACGGCGCGGATAATATTGTTAGGCAGGTCGTGCATTGGAGTGGCTTCATTAATTTATTATGCTTTTGTAGGAAATTTAGGCATTAGCGAATCGAGGATTTAGGAAGTAAACATCAACATTCAAGAGGTAAATTAAATAGACACGCACATTTCGTTAGTAATGTTATTTGATAGTGTGAGCCTCTCGGAGAAATTAACGGAATACAAACACAAAACCCCAGTTGTAATTGTAATTCCCCTGAAATAATGATAATCGCCCAATGACGAAACTTAAATATGGCACTTTGCGAGAGCCGGGGATCGAAACCAAAACGACGTCTTGTGATATTTACAGCCTACGAGTTCCTATTTTGTCAGGGATAGTTACATAATAATAATATATTACTAGGGTAACTCCAACGCATGTTACTTAAAAATAAAAGAGAAGGCCAAACTCATGAAGAAGGTTTTCAACGAGATTGGGGAGGAGTAAGGACCACAAAAGATCCCAATAGGTTAAAGTGTCCGAGTTATTTCTCGGCCCCTCAACAAGATAAGATATGAGAGAATTCCAAAGAAAAGATGGATCGACGGAATGGAACAAACTAAGGTGTTGCGCCGACCCCAAGTAACATGGAACAAGAGCTGGAAGATGATGATGATGATGACTGGGATAAGTTCAAAGCTTCAGAATTTTTCCTAGCCAACTAAAATTCAGGGTCACAAGGCCCACAATGTTACGCCTCAGTTGCTAACGAACCTAACGTGCAGTTTGTCAGAGAACAATCACTTTGCTCAAACAGCAACGAGCTGAAAAAATACAACATGTGTAATTTTATTATAATCACGGTGTTAAAGTTATCTATCAACATTGTATTATCAATTTGTTAGTTCATCAAATTGCTTTGTTTGCTGATACTACAAGCACTACCACTAAGAACTTAGGATAATTTTCATACTGAATGATGCTAGACAAAGATAATATTCAAAATTGCCGTTTTAGAAATAAATTATTTGATTTTGACTTTCAAAGCGCTTTTCCAAAAAGCTTTATTTATACAGGTGTAAATTTAGGATTTTTGTCAGCAGATTTCTCCTTCTTCCTACTTTCCTTCGATGTCTGAATGCCTAAATTCAATTATCATTTTTCTTGATTCAATAATAAACAACGACCGAATCTATCTTTGATTGTTTGTTATTTTGTTCAACCAACCACAGCCTTATATAAAGATTTAACGGCTACTTCACGGATCAGCTTGCAGTACCTGCCTTGCATTTTCCTATTTTACTTGGGGACTTGAAGTTGCCGCAACACGTTTCCTTCTTACATTCCGTCTTGTCAATCGTCACGCTATCACTTAGTCCCTTTTCTTTCGTATTATTCAATACCCACATACTACAGGATACTGGGATACTACATGCAGTTTTATGTGATTTTCTGTGGTAAGTTAGAACTATTACCATGTGTTTCAAAATGTTTGCTCAAGTCCCCATATTCTCGAGTCACACCAAACATCAATTTAACAAAGTATATTGACACGTAACCTGTGCCTCGCTGACATTGCTTATTACGTATTTGTGGCTATTACAATATATCGACGATATGTCCGACCTTGGCGGCGCCGCACGGGTTACCAGGGTTGTCGTGTGTCCCTAATCGATGAGAATTATACCCACCCACGTCCGTTTTAGTTGATGATAGATGACATAGATGCGAATCCTGATTAAAGGGACGGCGATTGAGGCTTTTGTCCCAAAAATCGTGATAAATGCAGAAGAAGCCTCAAAAATTAACGGAGATAGAATCCACATGGCGTCTGCTACACTTCATAGACTTTCTCATCGTGTCTGTCTAACAATTGATTGGTCCACTTGGATCTGAGGATGTAGCTGGGTGGTCTATATTTCAAGCAGGCGGACAAACTAAATAAAGTAAGCTTTAACTAAATTAATTTCCAGTGAGCGGAATGCAGATTTTGGGCCTAAAAATTTTCTGTCTTGACTTGACATAAATTATCAATAAAATAAAAGTATTGTAGTTCTATTTTGAACCCTATGGCTGTGCCCTAACATGGCCCTAACAGGTAGCACAGAGGAACTTCAGGAAAGATCTTTAAAGATGGATATTAATTGCTGTCGTTGACCCGTTTCAATCACAGACTTCTCAGTCTTATCCTTAAAGCTCGGACGCTTTTTGGAGGTTGTCCCCTAAAAATATAAGACAATTTTTGCATAATTTTGGGACATTAAAATGATTTGAATTAGTTTGCTTTAGTGACTACCCTCGATTAAACAAATGCAATTAACCCTACCGATGACGCGGCCGTAACACTAAACTTATGAGGATGTATATTATATTCTCACAAGCGTGTATATTAAAAATATTTACTTATTTACATAAATTATAAAAAAAAAACTCCAAATAAATAACTAATTGCACCACACCTTTTGTTTGTTATGTGGCTTCCTAGATGATAATAATTCAGAGGAATCGTGGTTAAGGTTTAGGAAATCGAAATATAATTATAAAAGGTTAAATCGAACGACCACGGAGAAGATGGTCGGACGTTTATAAGGGCCTTCCACCTTCCGCTTTAGTGTCGTACAACGGTTACTTTCTAAAACATACTCATTTTTAAAGGCTAGGTTAAAAGGTTTGAAAAAAAAATATTGATTGATGTACATTATTCGTGAAACATGTTTGTTTAGTGTAACTAATAGTTCTGCTTTAAAAAAATAGTAGTAGTAGTAGTTTTGTTTGCAAAATATTCTTTGATTTACTTATATTATTTCAGTTATCAAGAAATTCTAGCTATCAATTTTTCTATGTATAAATATTTTAAATTTCCAAGTCGTTTTGGAGGAGTCAAAGGAGTATCCAAAAAATCAATCAATCAATCAATCTGCCTAGCCCTTTCCCAACTATATAGGGGTCGGCTTCAAAAGTAGCGCGAAAATATCGTGTTGTTATTTTTTTTTGTATTGATATTTTGGCTCTGAGCGGGCGCACGGCCAGTACTGCGTTAACATTGGGGCATATAAACGCTGCAAAGAGGTGGCAAAGAACCGAAATAATGCAAATGATGAAGGGAAGCTATTGCCCAGCTGTCGAACTGTTCAAGGTAGCTATCGATGATTATAATGAAAAAAAACATGTAAAAATCTGTCATAAAACGTTGCAGTCATTTTCAAGAAACACCGCTAAGGGGATCCCACAGAACAAGGCGTTTTTTTCTGTTCTGTGGGGGATCCAATCTTAATAATTTTTAACCAATTGTCCATAAAAAAGACCGAACAAAGTTTATTATTGTCATAGTGGTGTAGCAATAGAAACTAGACGGTAATTTCGACCTCCCTATGAACGGGGGCGTAGCTCAGATGGTAGAGCGCTCGCTTAGCATGCGAGAGGTACCGGGATCGATACCCGGCGCCTCCAAGGTCTCTTTTTGTTATTTGTTTGTTGTCAGCATGTTTTTGCGCTTTTTAATTAACTTAAAAAATAATAATAGTGTTTTGCTTATAAACAGAATTACTTTTATTTTCCTTGAAGAAGAAACTCATTAAATAAACTTTTTGGGTTAATGTTGTAATTTGCTGAGCTATTTTTAATTCAGTTGAAACACCGACCTTGTGCCTTGAAAATTATCTTCAGTAGTTGTATAAATGCAAACTACGTCGTTAATGGGATAAATAATAATTATTATGTAAGTAGGTATGTACGTTAACAAACTTTTGGGAAACAATATTCGAATCGTTGAACAAATGAACAGTAATTGATAGTTAACTGAACTATTGGTTTTACTAAAGAGATAACTATTTTTTCCTAGTCAGTAGTCTCTTTAATTTTGTCTTCGTTAGGGTTTAATTGAAGAGATCCTATTATTTAATTAAAATCTAGAAGCCATTATTTATTAATGTTTGAAATAAAAATCAGCATTTAGTATCTATGAAAAAAGTGAAATATTTTTCACGCCACAAAATAATTAAAACTGCTTTTAACTACCTTCTTGCTCGATAGATGGCGTAGTACCACCCAAGTCACTTTCTAGATCGCGGTATTGTTTTGTTGCACCGCGAGACATAATTAATAGCCAGCAAGTTTGGTAGAAGTTCAATTATACATATCAGTTCTATTTTGGATTAGATTTTTGGGTGAGACTACTGCTATAATTCTATAGTCTCTAATAATTAACTTACATCGCTTTTTCTGCAATTTAGTATGAGATCCCACTGCAATATTTTTTTTTAAACTTAAATACCTGTAGTTTTGCAGTGAGATGGGAGGGCTGCCTTTAGCTAGCCTTGTCTCACTAATATTATAAATCAAAAAGTCTGTGTGTTTGGAAATTGCTGTTAGTTTGCTTTTATTTTAAACAATCTCAATGATTAATAAGACACCAAACCTCACCACGACTCAACGGCCAAACGGATTTGAATGATTTTTCGAATGCGGGTATTTTAATATGTAGTTTACTGGTACTATTGGTTTTACTTTAGTTGGTAAAACCTATAGTATCAGTAAGAGGAGATATCAATTTTCTCCCAGTCTATCAACTGGGTTAAAAATTTACATATTTGAAACAAAAATCTATATCTAAAATAAAAAGTCAAATATTTTTCATGTCACAAAAGAATTACAATGATAACTACCCTCTGGCTCGATAGATGGCGTTGTACTAGCCGAGCCACTTTCTGGATCCCGGTATTGTTTTGTTGCACTGCGAAACATAAATAAGCTAGCGAGTTTGTTTTGTTAATTTTCGTCGTCGGTATTTAATTTTTTTGGAGAGACTACTGCAGTAATGGTATAGTCTCTTACTGGTTCACTGTTCTATTAGTAAAACAAAAGTTCAAAAAAATAGAATTAATCATATATATGATTCATTGGACAGGCAAACTGTATAAATTTATCTGACCTTGATTTTTTAGCAATTAATTTTAACATGGTGTGTGTGGGTCGGCTATCTCTATACCAAGCCATCTCCAACTAAAATAATAATATAAATAAGAAGGTCTGTATGTTTACTAATCAATTACGCTTCAATCGCTAAACAGATTTGGATGAAGTTTGAAATACGGGTTAAAAAAAATATTTATCTTAATCGCCTAGATTAAGATAATTTTTGTGTCCGTATCGCTGGTAGATACCTTTTCGTGAAAGGAATAATTTTCGAATTTTGGGTGAAGCCGCTGGCAAAGGCTAGTTTAAACTTCTTCGAAGCTGTATTAAATGCATAGGTACATTTTTTATAATGAGATGCGTGTTTTATCATCCATTAAACACTGTATACTGTCAAATCAGTGTACCGATCTTGAATGACGACCATTACCTACTATTAAATAAGTCTTAATAATCTGACGGACAGCCGTAAGGTATAGATGACATTTTTAGACAGTGAGCAAACGCCTTTGCTTTGGCCGCAGGCTGATCTTTAAAAGTCAACTGATGGACTGGTTTAGTTCATAACGGATAATATGTCGCGAAAATAAATTCAAATTAAAGGTGTCAAAAATACTAAATTTGCTTTACTGAAATACTAAGTTGGCGATAAACACGAATTAAAACAGCGACTTGAAAATAAAATTTTGTCGACGTGAAAATAGAACCCAAATACAATTAAAGTATGTAACAATATTATTAGAAACTCACAAAAACCTCCTAAAAAGTATTACTCAAACCGGATAAATAGTAACTAACTTAGTATAATAATAGTTGTTGTATGAAAATAAAGGTAGTCTGTTAGAGATTGCCCTGTGCGATAAGACCGCCCATTGCACACTTGTTTTTGTATTTGTTGGTCCTGTATGTTTTTGTGGCGTACAATAAAGTATATAATAAATAAATAAAATAGTCGCCCATTCAGTATATTTTACGCCCAGTTAATAATTGCCCGTTATCTTGGTACATACAACCCTCCTAACGATCTTTTGAATGGACAGATAGACATAATTTATTATAGAACCAAGCTTCTGCCAGCGGATTCACCCGCGTGAATGACGAAAATTTTTCCAAGAGAAGATATTCCAACTATAAATCTCTGTGCCAAATTTCATCTAGATCTGTTGAGTAGTTTTTGCGTTAAAGAGTTACAAACATACAAGCACACTCACAAACTTTGGCCTTTATAATATAACGAGTTGATGATCAAACACTTTTACGCGGGTGAAACCGCGGGCAGAACCGCGGTTTCACCCGCGTAAAAGTGTTTTATCATTCCAAGGGAATATAAAGTATCCTATGTCCTTCCGAGGGTCTATAACTATCTCGAAGCCAAATTTCATCTAAATCGGTTCAGCTGATCCAGAGATTACCACCCACGACCTCACAAACTCACAAACTTTACTTTTATATAATAATAGTATAGATGGCTTCTGTGTGTCTCGCATCCAACGGATACCCGCAACGGTCACCAGGTCATCGGTCCTCCTAGTGAGACGCACGGGACCGGTCAATGTGGCGGCACTTGGGGTAGGCCCATATCCAGCAGTGTACGTCTTTCAGCTGAAATGATGATGATGATAAGGAATGGGCTCCTAAGTAACAATGATAAAGAATTTCCAAGCTTCGTCTCGTTCACCTAGTTCTTCAAAGGACATTATAAAACCTAGACTACTTTTGCGTAATAATAACAAAATATTAACTAGATTAACATAAACATTTAGAATATTTTGTCGATATATTATGAATTTAAGATTATATGAGCGTGGGTGGCGTATGACACCAAGAATGGGACATAAATAACACGAATTTACAAATATAGGTCAAATCAGAACTTGTTTTTTTGGTCTTAGATATCATAAAAATTTAGATATTTCTGTAAAAACATTGACATTATTTTATCTTCGCTTCATCATCATATCAGTCGAAAGTGCTGGACATAGGCCTACGCCATAGCGGATCCCTGCAACCTTTACCAGGTCATCGGTCCACCTGGTGGGAGGCCTTCCAACGCAAAGTCTTCCGGTTCACGGTCGCCACTCCAGAACCTTTCGGCCCCATCGGCCATCCGTTCTGCGAGCAATGTGCCCTGCCCTCTGTCACTTAAGTTTAGCAATTCTTCGGGCTATGTCGGTAACCCTGGTTATCTTCGCTTGGGCGCACTAAATTTTTCTCAACCACTGCAACTCCTGCAAATTACCAGAATCTACAGTAGCAACCGAGAAGCTCGATAAGATCTAAGAAATCTCTCAATTGTTTTAGAACGTTCAACAAAATTATGGCTCAATGCACGATCATACGGGCCACTGACCATTGCCACCGGTGGATGTCACGCGCTGGCCACTAATGAGCGAGACAATAAAAAAAACAATAGATCCTGCCCTGGATACACGACGACGAAGACTTTATTTTACATACAAGTAAAAAAAATAGGTAGTATGTAGTCACCTCTTCCTATTTATTTGGGAAACGGTAGTCAAGAGCCATACAGTGCTGTATTGCAAAATCAACCCTGGCACATAGGTACTTAGTGACAATTCATCATTTTTAATGACATGCAAATTGCAAAAATCTGTAACACAATAATATGCAAAGTCATTGTAAACGGTCAAAGATTGACAGCTGTTGGCAAAGGTCTATCCTTCTTCTAATGTACAGGGTGTCTATCTATCTTGTTCTCCACCCACACTGGTTCTCCATTTAACTGTCCTTGCTACCTTCAAAACAGAATACCCTTGTTACCTGTCACGTTAACAGAATGATACATGGCAGTAACGATTAGTTCATTTTAATATGACAGCTTGATGTCCTTTTGTTTTGAGAGTGTTGAGTTCTCACGTTAACTCATAGCTTTGGAATTCAAATCTAAATGGAGATGAATTGGAGGACAAATGAGGGAATAATTTGGCTGCAAAAATACGGAGATAGTTACCACTTTTTTTTTCTGCAGCTTCGACTGTTGCACCCACAAGAACTGCAATTTTCCGGCATAAAACGCCTAAAGCACTCAACAATAGCGTAGCTTACATTCATCATCAAAACCATACATAGCCCAACATCGCCAACTGTTAAAGCATAGGCCACCTTTTTTAACCCCCGACGGAAAACGAGGGGTGTTATAAGTTTAACGTGTGCTTTTGTGTATTTTTGTATCTGTCTGTGGCATCATAGCTCCTAAATGAATGAGCCGGTTTTGATTTCATTAGTTTGTGTGAAAGGTGAGGTATCGAGAGTGTTCTTAGATAGCTATATTTGATGAAAATCTCTTCAGCCGTTCAAAAGTAAGGGCCGCTTTAATGTTTGAATCGGGGTGTTTTGTCGTGTTGATATCGTGTCATAATTACGTGTTTAATAGGATTGTCAATCGGATCTTGTCTACAACTAGATAAATTATGTAGCATATATTTGCGAATACTTTCATTGTACGCACAGCTAAGGAGTGGAATTCCGTACCGGAGTCTTTGTTTCCTGATAGCTACAACCTTAGGGTCTTTAAGTCAAGAGTGAATAGGTTACTTCTAGGCAAGCGTGCTTCACCGTCGAACACATCATCACTAACCATCAGGCGTGATTGTGGTCAAACGCGAGCCTATATATAAATAAAAAATAAAAAAATTGTGTCGAGAGTTACTTACATTTTAAAATTGTACTTGTCTTATCCCAAACCCTTTTAATCAGATAATTACTTAGAGTGACACCTACAAACATACAAGTTTTACTTCCAGATACCATTTGCCAAAGTGGAATTCAAGTCATTTTATTGTAAAGTATTTAAACAGTCCTATTTTATTTTACCGACATTATAATAATTATGCGAATCAGCTCAGTAAAGTTTTGAAATCAGCCCGCAGACATTTCCTATACAAAAGCACTTAATAAGCACAAATTACAATCACTCTTCTTTGGTGAAGCAATCTATCAAAACGATGGCACTTCCCTTAAGCCATGTGAGGCAACAGATTTAAATACAGTAATAATAAATTGTGAAGTGACGAGTAAGGAACAACCTCTGACCGCTTTATACATTACTTTTAATCATGTTACGTTAGCTTATAAGCTTCAGGCCAAGTTTTAAACAGATTCGTATAATAAGCCTTTAGTTGCATAACGTTGAGAACAAAACGATTATACTTTCGTTGCTTCGTCCTTCGAGATTAGATAACATTGTAGTAATACATCTAGGTACCGCCTTTCATCCACTAAGTTTTTTTTTTTTTTTTTTTTTGTGGGTATTTTGTTTTCCTATTCGTTCTGCTTGTACTGTCACTCATTCGCGTTTTAGTGTGTCGCCGATCACCACATTATTTTACCTGTGTCGTTAAAAAGTGCAAAAAGATGCCGAAACGTAGTCACAATAACGACGACAGTGATTATTTAAGAAGGAAACTGCGGAAACTCCAAAAGAAAATGAAGAAACACGACCAACGGACGCGTGTTCGAATTTGTTCCGGAAGCAGTAGCTCGTCGGCGAATGTTATTATATCGCCAGTGCTATCGGATCATGAAGGTAAGCTGAAGTTGAGATTACAATAAAGAAAAGATATTGTGAATAGTTTTTGGGACTATATCCGTATCATAATTTGACACACCGTCATATTCCAAATAAGTAGTGTTGTGGACATCTTATGGGGGTGTTACCTTCACACAATTTGGGATTCCCAATTAATTGGGAAAAAATATAAGTACCTATCTTTATGTGCCTATTAGTGATTGTGTACATTTGAAAGGAATGTTACCTTCACATTCATTAAGGGTAGTAGTCATGAACTCATGACCTACTTACAAATAGTTACGTAGGAATTTAATACGTATAGAAATAGTGTTGTGGGTAGTTTTTTAGGACTACCACCGCTCTAAAAAATATTAATAACTATGTAGATACCTATCTACCTGCCATTTAAATTCATGTTCTGAATATTGGTAGGGATGATAAACTCGGTGTTGTGGATAGTTTTTAAGGACTATCGCCGCACTATTTTTATTTGATAACCACCTACATCTGGTAATTATTATATTCCAGATGAAATGGAAGTTCAGCCTGATATTGAGTCGTTCCCGATTATTGATGCTGAAGAGCCCCAACCGGGTACGTCCATTGCAATCACACAGGTCCCTGCTATAGATGCAGTACAGACAGCGCAATCACCATTGCCCGTTGAAGCAGCGCTCGATCATCCTGAACCTGAGCTGGATGAAGAGATTTTGAATCTCTTGGGTGAAACACCTACAAAAGATAAAAAATATGGACCGGATATTAGAAGTGAGTTATCTGTTCGCTGGGAACACATTGCAACCACAGGTTTGACAAAAGATGCCAGAAAGGAGCTGCTGGAAAAACATCTTGTTCCAAAAAACTGCACAAAGATTGACGCACCAAAGTTAAATCCCGAAATAAAGGCTGCTTTATCGGAAATGCTTCTCAAAAAAGACAAAGCATTGGAGAACAAACAGGTACAGGTTGCAGCAAGCATATCGTGCATAAGTGAAGCTCTCAATGTTTTGTTTTCTTCAGAACATAAAAACCAGACATTAATAAAATTACTGATCGAAGCCGGTCGACTGTTATGCGATTCACAGCACAACGAATCCATGACGAGACGTAGTTTTATATGTTCGACAATCAAAAAGGATATTAAAGATCAATTGTTTAATACAGAAATCGATAATTTCTTATTTGGCGAACAGCTGACAGATACACTCAGGGCGGCAAAGGCCATATCAAAATCAGGCGCTGAAATAAAATTAAACACACCGGTCAGAAGACCTGCGCCAGTACAGAGACCGAGACAGGCCCCTGCTCAGCCTTTAAACCAGAGGCCTCCGTTCCCTGTGGGCCGACGCACGGGAGCAGCGAGGAGGCCGGAGCCGGCGCCGCGCCCGCGGCAGCAGCAGCCGCCGCCACCGCCGCCGCGCTCGCAACAGCGCCCCGCCCCGCGGCGCTAGACACGGTACGTTCAGCAGGACGATTGTCCTATTTTTATGACCAATGGCAGTTGATAACCAAAGATCCTGTTATATTATCGTGGATAAGAGGTTACAAGATACCATTTACTGAACCGGTTTACCAGTCACACGAACCTAGTTCACCTACATTGTCTTCATCTGAAGCCCTTCAATACAGGGTGGCCATCACTAATCTTATAAACAGTGGAGCTATTTCACATTGCGAACCATGTGAAGGACAGTTCCTCTCTAGTTATTTCCTTATTAAAAAACCCAACGGTAAAAACAGATTTATATTAAACTTAAAGTCCTTAAACAATCACATAATGACAGAACATTTTAAGATTGAAGATCTGAGAACAACATTAAAATTAGTGTCGAAGAACAGTTTCATGGCCACCCTGGATTTGAAAGATGCTTATTTTCTTGTCTCAATACATCCGACCTGCAGAAAGTACCTACGTTTTAAGTACGCAGGTAAAACTTACCAATTCAACGTATTACCGTTTGGCCTAAATACAGCTCCATTTGTTTTTACAAAATTATTAAAGCCGGTTATTTGTTTGCTGAGATCATTAGGCTATTTGTCATCTATTTATTTAGATGATATTTGTATGATTTCTAAAGATTATCAAGATTGCCTAGATAATATTTTACAAACAAAAAGTATTCTAGAATCCTTAGGTTTTATTATTAATATTGAGAAGAGCTGTATGGTTCCGAGTAACATTTGCAAATACCTTGGCTTCGTGATAGATACGAAAAGATTTCATGTCAGCTTAACTAAAGAAAAACGACATTTAATAAAACAAGAATTACAATCGTTTCAACTCAAATCTCGCTGTAAAATAAGACATTTTGCACGCTTGGTAGGCCTCCTCACTTCATCATGCCCCGCAATTCAGTACGGTTGGCTTTACACCAAGCAAATGGAAAGATGCAAATACCTTGCATTGTGTCAAACAAGTAGTTACGATAGCCACATGTCACTACCACAGTATTTGCAGAACGATTTTTCCTGGTGGTTAAAATCGATTAATGACGCTGTCAATCCCATAAGACAAGACACCTACTCGCTAGAAATATTTTCAGATGCTAGCAAAAAAGGGTGGGGGGCAGCATGCGGTGAGGAGACCGCCAGTGGCCAGTGGAGTAGTTCAGAGTGTACCAAACATATAAATTATCTAGAACTTCTTGCAGCTTTCTTGGGCTTACAAATATTTGCAAAAGAATTAAAACATTGTCAGGTCTTACTACGTATAGACAACACAACTGCTATTTCGTACATCAACCGTATGGGTGGAGTAAGATTTCCACATCTAACCGAAGTCACACAATCTTTGTGGCAGTGGTGTGAAGCTCGCGGTATATTCGTTTTCGCTTCATACATAAGTTCACAAGATAACGAAATAGCGGATGCGGAGTCCAGAAAATTTCATCCCGATACCGAATGGGAGATCAGGGATCATGCTTTCAAAAAGATTGTACAGGCTTTTGGTCAACCAGAAATTGATCTTTTCGCATCCAGAATAAATAATAAATGTGAAAAATATATCTCATGGAACAGAGACCCTGGAGCATTCGCTGTGAATGCTTTTACTTTGAATTGGAAAGATCTTTCTTTTTACGCATTCCCTCCTTTTGCGATTATTTTAAAAGTATTAAGAAAAATAATAACTGATCAGGGCGAGGGTATTGTAGTGGTCCCGTTTTGGCCCACGCAACCTTGGTTTCCACTTTATCAAAAACTTCTCTGTTCCGAAGTGCTTCAGTTTACACCCTCTGATAATGTGTATTGTCTATTGCCAACAGTCTCCCCAAGCTCACGTTGATTGCAGGGAAGTTATCAGGACGGCTCTACGGAACAGAAGAGTACCACCGTCAGCTTTAGATGTTATGATAGCTTCCTTGTCTAACAACACAATAAAACAATACGACGTTGCTATTCGACGTTGGGTCAACTTTTGTAAAACTCACAATATTGAAGTACACGAGGCGTCAATTCCGATGGTTATTTATTTTCTCACTGATTTATTTAATTCCGGCTTACAATACGGATCATTAAACAGTCATCGCTCTGCTCTGTCTTTGATCTTAGGATCGAGAGTGGGGTCTGATGACCGCGTTACTAGGCTATTCAAAGGTTTCTACAGACTTCGTCCTCCAGTCCCTAAATATAATATCACCTGGGATCCCTCAATGGTTCTAGTTTATTTATCAAAATTGTACCCAAATAGTCTTTTAAGTTTGGACCAATTGACCAAAAAGACTGTAACATTGCTCACGCTAATAACGGCCCACAGAGTGCAGACTATCGGCAAAATTACGCTGAACAGTATAATTGTTAATGAACAGCATATTTTAATTAAAATAACCGATTTAATAAAGACATCTCGCCCCGGGTCAGTTCAACCCTGTCTAAATATTCCGTATTATAAAGACCGACCGGAAATATGTCCGGCTGAAGCGTTAGTAGCTTACATAGATCGGACCAAGTCTTTGAGAAACAATTACAGTAGTCTATTCCTTGCTATTAAAAAACCTCATAAACCAGTATCTACAAATACCATCAGCCGGTGGATAAAAGAGATACTAACATTTAGTGGAATTGACACCTCAATATTTTCTGCCCACTCCACCAGACACGCAGCAACCTCGGCCGCTCACAGAGCTGGCGTCAATATTGACACGATACGAAAAACAGCTGGGTGGAGTGGCAGCTCCAATGTCTTCGCTAGATATTATAATAGAGATATTCAATGTGAACAATCTGATAATTTTGCTTTTTCAATCCTAACCTCTGATTAATGCATATTGTTTGAATATAATATAAATGTAATTATTTTAAATTACTTACACAATTAATGTGAACTTAAAGTTTAGTTTTATAAAAACAATAAGTGTATTGTTTGATTATTATATTAAGAATAACTGAGTACTTATGAGTGTTTTAATATTTCACCATCTTTCAAAATCTACAATGTTATCTAATCTCGAAGGACGAAGCAACGAAAGTATAATTGGAGATTAAACGAACTTACCTAAAGTGAAGTTCTATCCAAATTATACGAGTTGCTTCGTCCGAAGAGATTAGTTCCCTCCCAACCCCATGACTCCCAATAAGTAAAGTGAAATATTAAAAAGGTTCCAGGCTTTCAACTAAATGAGTGACAGTACAAGCAGAACGAATAGGAAAACAAAATACCCACAAAAAAAAAAAAAAAAAAAAAACTTAGTGGATGAAAGGCGGTACCTAGATGTATTACTACAATGTTATCTAATCTCTTCGGACGAAGCAACTCGTATAATTTGGATAGAACTTCACTTTAGGTAAGTTCGTTTAATCTCCAATTATATAAGATTGAGTTATTTCTAATTTGTCATTTATAGACCTTTGAGAGTCAAAGAAAAGAAACAAAAATCAAAATTTCTTCATATCAACAAAAAAAAAAAAATTGATTCTACCGTCCATTCGGAAAAGCAACTTGTTATGGAGAAGTACGGACAATAAATTCTACACTTAGGTACCTACTCTTAAAAAAAGTGTTTGACAACATTACTTTTAATCATGTTATAAATATATTTTTCATATAAAAATATTTTTATTTGTTTTCTTGCAATGACAAGAATATTTACTTTTTAAAGTATTATATTATTTTTTTATTTTAATTATTGTGAATGTGAAGACTATGTGGATCATTATTTTGTTTTTAATTTATCTCAGTTTTTAATCATGGTCTGGCAGTTTGAGTAGTTTATGCGGCCTACCCGAATGTCCTTTCTTTGGTATTGTTCGTCGAATCGTTGAGCTCCTTAAATTCTTAGTTGAACTTACAGAAATAAAATCATTTATCATTTACATACAAACGTAAATTCATACACGTGAGGACGAAACACCCAGCACTACTATACTACGTATAGGTATAAAGTATTGCAAGCACTAACAGATAAATTCATTTATTTGATAAATAGAGGATATGGAATAATAGGTTAATAATAGGTGAGATGGTGGTCAAGCGCGAGCCTATCAATAATAAAAAAAGGAAGTATAAAAAATTGCAAACATAGGTACGGATCGTCAGAAGCTAGAAAATCTGATACCAGTCTTGCCAATGGGTATGATGATACCCAGTTACTGGGTTCTAAAGGTCAGATAGGCAGTCACTCCATGTAAAATACTGGTATGCAGCTACATCCAGCAGTTGGCAGGAAGCCAACCCGAACATGGTTAACTAAATATTGTAAATTAGTTGCAGGCGAAAACTTATGTATATCATAATATATCAGAAGCTTATCCCAATTTTCCTTTACGTTTAAAAAAAATTAACAAGGTTAACTTTATAACTTACTCGCTGACCGCGGCTTTGCTCCCGTCAAAATTATAGCCTATATTACTCGGGAATAATGTAGCTTTCTATAGGTGAAAGAATTTTAAATCGGTTTAGTAGTTTCGGAGCCTATTCAGTACAAACAAACAAACAAACAAAAATATCTTTCCTCTTTATAATGTTGGTATAGATGTGATTATTATTCCAACTTAAAACGCAAACTTGGGCTTTCTCAATTTGACTACAATATGTCTATAACAGTCAACCCTCTGCTAATCAGGCCTCCTCAATACTTACTTACGCCACATCACCCAGTTCTCCGCCTTCCACATCCAATCTTTCAATCTTATCAAGGACCAATACTACACTCCAATGATCTCCTAATCTCATTGCATCACGTTCTTCAACATTCGATCTGATTTTGGTCCTGAATAAGGTCTCCAAAAGGTCAGGCTATTGACACCTTCTGATGGACAGATGGTGAACAGCGTTTGTGGAGTGCTCTCGATTCGAGGTCACATGTGATTGACAGGGCCGCAGTATTGTTCAGCTTTTGTTATGTTTAGGAGGATCACGATGGAATGTGTAGTAGGTTAACCGTCGGTGTTTATTTTTAATGCTTTGTTCGTGAGCATAATTATATTTATGATTTAAGTATGTAGTTATTAGTCTTACTTTTGATCTTAGCGTGTTCGCTTCCTCTCTCCCAAATATGGAAGTTACATTATCAGTATTTCCCGTTTCTATGGTCTTAAAAAAACATTGAAAATTAATGTGCTCTAACTAACTAGAATTAGAATCTAACTATTTGTTAGATTCTCGGTATATTGATCACACCAATGTTACTTTGCTATTTTCTACTATTATCTTAGTAAGAAGGTTATATCCAGCAATAAAAAATTCTGTTTCAGACATTAAAAAGTATGAGATAGGACTTCAAAGTGCAGACCTCGCATTATCATTTAGCCTCTTCATTCATATCTATTATTTAATCAAGTCCTTTCTGATACCATTTCAATAGAATGACTCACCACTTAATACATCTGGTACATTCAGTACTAAATTGAGAGCTCTTCAACTCTAAATAATAGTCAATATTAAATGCCCTTGTTCAAGTTGAGAAGTTCAAGGCTTCTTTGGGTGCCAGATCTTTTGTTTGTTCATCTGGGACCAATCTACATACCCATCCTTACCAACTTTGCTTCAACTATCCTTTACCCCTTCAATCTTGTATCCAGTAACATTGGAATCATTTTTGCTTGGCATTTTGGTTTTAACAGCAAACTTCGTGTCGTTATCATAGTTTTGAATAATAATTGCAACTATTATTTGGGTTTCCACGTTCATATTATGCAAATGCTTTGTTATAGTAATTGAGCGATCGACATTATCTCGACTGTGTCTACAAAGACTTAAATTAATAGTTATAATTGGGATTCTTTTAAATCTAAGCCTTAATTACGTATCATCAATGTCCATTCACATGCCTCTTGATTTGATTTGAGCTTAATTACGATTGTTAAAACGGCCCCCATGTTGATTAGAAAATTAAAGATCACGGTGATTAGGCTTTAGAATTTTCGTCAATTTAAAATTAGATACAATGTTTTACCTTGTTTTTTTTTGCACTGGCGTATATTCTTTGAATGATCGTTTGCTCGCGTGTGTATAATCCGCAACTACATCTAATAGCTATGTAATGAATTAATAAGCCTATCTAATAGAGCTTTGTGTTAATTTTATCTATAGATTAGAGCTTTGTGTTAATTTTATCCAGAGAATTCCATAAACTATAATTACTATTTTCCGACCACTGCAACTCCTGAAGACCAGAATCAACAGTGGCGACTACCAGAAACCACCACCACCACCACCACCCAACCAGTGCTGAGTCAATGAAGTTACTGAATGAAGAGCCACCAGAATCATCATCATCATATCAGCCGAAAGACGTCCACTGCTGAACATAGGTCACACCCAAGCGTCGCCACATTGAAAATTTCCACATTCGCTGAACGAATGATCGTTTTGGCCGAAAAGTTTGGGTATGGCGACCGCAAACCGGAAGACGATGCGTTGAAAGACATCCCACTAAGTAGACCGCTAACATGGTATGGGTTGCGGGCATCAACTGGATGCGAGATGCATGGGATCGGTCAATGCATCAGAATACAACAGCGGAAAACAAAATTTCCACTAAGCAGGTATAGCTACCATATTGCGAATCCAGGGAACTGCACACCCCCCCCGTGGGTTCCCGCATTGTCGAGGCGGGGGGGCTCAGTAACCGTGGCTTGGTCACCCACGGTAAAGCGAAAAGGAACCCGAGGAGGGGCCGCTCGTCAGGGCTTTTGCTGATTAAGCCGACGACGTAGAGGCCAACTAGTAGGTTGCGGTGCCGCTTGGTAACAGGCGACTTCGCAACTGAGGCGGGCCGCGATGTTTTATGGAGCGTCCCAGGTCCCATACGATATCGCGGCTGAGGGTTGGAGGCCGCGGCGGGAGAGGAGTGCCGGTATTGCGGTGCGCCGCTCTCCCTACATTCCGCGGCCTAGACGGGGTCGCCCCCGTCTGAAGGCGGGCGCGGTGGGGCCGCAGGGGAGGAGGAGTGTCGGTATAGCGTTAGCCGATCTCCCTATCCTCTGCGGCCGCAATATGGTAGGTGGTGCGGCCATTGATCTTGACCCGTCACAGGGGGACCAAGGGTGCCATACACGGGGTCGTCTAGCATCCATGTGCTGATTTGGTCCCTGGGGTGGTCACGGCGTACAGTGTGTTATGGCACGCCGATGATGGGGGTTACTCCCCCGAGGAGGGTCCGGTGACGGACAGCCGCGGCGGGTTCGCGGTGAGTGCTAACGCGTGCCCGTGTTACAGCCATAAGCGGCACAGGAGGACACCGTGGAGTTTTAGTGGGTTAGAGTCCCACATATCTGCACTATCTCCCCGTGGTAGTGCAGTATGTATGAGCATTTCTCCACACAAAAAAAAAGAAAAAGGGAAGTGCACACAATGTCATGTTGCTATGACAAAGGCAGAGGTTACCGCTCATGGACACGCTTCACGTTAAAACCTATATTTATATGAAAAAAAAAATTGGATCACATGATTAACCTGTTGTTTTTATTACCCGGACACGTTATACATAGTTACAAAAGTCAAATAACTATAAATCGAGAACATTCTACCGCTACACTGATGGAATATCTGATCTACTTCAATGTTATAGATGTGTCGAGATTTATGGATCCACATTTTGTTTTGTTACATAAATGCCATTGAATAAATCTGACTCTTGTGTGATCTTATCTGATTTTGATTGTAGATGAATGTAGTAGTTTATTTATAATATGTTATTTCTTTTACTTTAAGGTGCATTCGAAATACAATACGAGTAATACGACAGTTGAATGTTCTAAAAGATAAGACTAATAACAAAACAAACTTATATACAAAGGGGAGAGGGAAAAGGGTTCATTGCGCATTAATAAATTCACCCACATCATCATAGGACGGTTTAAGCACAAAGGGGAGCTTAACCTAGAAATGGATCCTCTAATAACAAACCTCAGTGGCATAGAGAGCTAAGTAATTAGTAGGTTAAATATTTGTCACTCGCAGGAAATCCTTTCTATCTTGCTTGCCCGACCTCCCATGTCTTGCTGCGAATCTTCCCAGTTTAAGTTCGTTCATTCGTCTTCCTTATCGTGGACTGGTGCGTTTTCGATTTCAGACATTAAGCGGAATATTTTTTTATGTTTGATTTTGTCTACGGATTCTTGGCCAGATGTAAGTTTAATTTAAATGCCAAATATTAATTTCTATGCTAATTCGTTTAGATTGAACAATCAGGCAGTTAACAATACACAATCAGCCTCATATTCGCATATATATAGTTAATTAATACATGCCACCGCCCACGCTAAAGATTGCCATTTTCCGCATAGGTATGCTAATCAAACAGAATAATACAATAAATTACAACAATGTGAAATCCTTAAATCACGCCGGCCATTGTTGGCCAAAAATCTGTTGATTTTGAATTCTCCGGTGCTATAAAATTCGTGTTGAATCAAGGCTGTTACTAAGTTGCTTCTATTGTCAACGGAATTCCGATCATATTGAAAATCACGATATTTTGGCAGTTCAAATAATAGGCCTGTTAGATCAGGAAGTGGCTCTAGAGTCCATGAAGCCTACCACTTAACTATCGCCTCTATTTCATAAATAGTTATGGAAAGATTTGTACATTTCACCAAATACAAATATATTAGTCCCATGTGGCCAAAAAGCCAGACTCTGGGCTGCTATCGAACAATTTCAGATGGATAAACTCAATCAAATATCATATCATTCTCAAAAGTAGCGTCGCAACCACTAGATAAACGGGATTGTTAGGTACATAAAGTTACTAGTAAAAAAAAACTCTAAAACGTATTCATCATATAAAGTATGACCACATAAAGTATTCATCATCATCATCATCAGTCTTATAATGTTCCTACTGCTGGGACATAGGCATGTACTCTGTGAGAGGGGTAATGGGCCTTAATCCACCACGCTGGTCCAGTACGGGTTGTCACATGTCTTCGAATTGTTGGTTCTAGGACATACCGGTTTCCTCATGATGTTTTCCTTCACCGTTTTAAGAGCAGTAGTGATGAAATAATTTACACAAAGTAAAGCGCCTGCCTGGGTTCGAACTTCCGACCTACGACACGTAATTCGGGGCTGTTACCACCGGGCCACCACTGCTCTTTAAGATATTGCCTTATGGAAATTAAACTCTAACAAACGTTAATAGTCTCGATGCATGCATCTTTCAATCAGGCGTTTCAAGAGGACAGGGGGGTGACCACAAGCTCTTAGAGTAAGGTTATTTTGAGATCGAATAAGTGACAGATGTATACACGTCATATACATCTGTCCCTTACACACACTCAAAATAACCTTACTCTAAGAGCTTGTGGTCACCCCCCTGATGTGTATATTTAGCCGCCCACCAAATACGTAACGTCGAATTTATTTAAACTAATATTTACAACAGAATTTTACTATGATATATACTAATAAATAGCCTAGTATACAACAACTGATAATAATAATTACTTATGACAAAGGGAGATGGGCATATAAAATACAATTATCAAATGCATTTCATAAGTCATACGAGTACTTCAAAATTATTAACGACCCCAAGTAACATGGGATAAGGGCAGGAAGATGATGATGTAATTACTAATGAAGGGAAATATATCATTATAAATTATCATATCTTATTTACTTTCGACAAAATAACTAACTTACTTATCTACGTTGATTTCGTGCCCGTTACCAAATGACCAAAAAAGAATAACCCAAAAATCTATTACGAAGTCGAAAGGTTATTAAGGTTTAATTTCGCAACATACGATAATGTTTGTTATCATATAATTATAAGACTATTAATTAGCTTTTCCTGTGATAATATTTAAAAATAATTATATTATCAATACATAACCGTTCATAGTGTATATCGTAAGATACTCTGGTTAACAGCGAATTGAAATCTTTCAACAGCAAGACACTTCTGTAATCTATAAATAATGAACGTAAACCTTACATAAGTAAAGTTCCAGTAGCATGTAAAGAAAACAATAGTACCTAACACTTAAAATCAAGCCACTGCAATATTTTTAATTAAGAATGTAACCTCATGTGATCAAATATAAAATTTATCCGCGACCCAGACAGGCATCGGCCCTCACGGACCCCGTCAGTTCTGCTGACATCACTTTGAGGCGCACGTGGAACACAACGCGCCGTTGACACGGGCCTGGTCCTTACCGGACGGCGAGCTACCCATTACTCGCCACCCGCAAGCCCGCGCCTGCGGTGGCCGGGCATCGGCTTGTGACTCCCGACGCCCAGGGCGTCTCCTGCGGTGGCTGAGGGCGTGAGAGCTTCTCCGTTGCGTCTCCCTCACGCGTTCCGTCTCCTCCTTCACGAATATTACTGCTTCGCAGAACGAGGAGACTGCTTCCCATACCCTCTCGCTCCGTAACATGGCCTGAACCAGGGCTGGACGTGAGAGGTTGCCACCGCCGATCGCCTCCACGAGGACACGGCGGTGCCCAGCCCAAGCGGGACAGATCTCCACCGTATGCTCCACCGTGAAAAGTGGCCCCTAACGCACCGATTGCACAGTGATAGCTTTGATAACCTATAAAACTAGCTTTTAAAGGTTTCGAAAGCAGAGGGTTGGTCACTTTTAGGTTCTTCAGATCATGTACTCAATTCCTTAACTCGATTATTTATAAGTTGAGGTTAAGAATTCGACATTTTTAATAACTTATATCATGGCTCATTTTTAGTGACGTTGAATGTTGTCGTGATTAATTATTTTAGGCAAGTGGATTATTATACGTATGTCGGTAAATCCTAAACATATTATCACAGTCAGCAGCAAATTAAAGATAAAAGCATATTGCAAATAAAAAACATTTTTGCAAAAAAATACTACCGACTTCCAAATGAAAAACTACAAAGTGAAAAATAACTTAACTTTTGGAAGTCGGTGTCTTTCGTAGGAACCATTTTTTTGCGATATGGACACCGACTTCCAAAAGTTAAGTTATTTTTCACTTTGTAGTTTTTCATTTGGAAGTCGGTAGTATTTTTTTGCAAAAATGTTTTTTATTTTTCGCTTTTTAGTTTTACCTACCTAATAGCAAGTTGTTTATTAAGGTCCCTATAACTCCAGAATAGATTAACCGAATAACATGAAACTTGAACATAACCGTTGAAATGAGAGATCTGCGTACCCCTTTAGAGCGTACTGGCGTGATGTTATGTTATGAAATGGTATAAACAACAAACAGACATGCGATTGCAGCAATCCCGAGAGTTTTGCCGTTATTTATTGAAGAGTTCTGTTGTGTATCTCCGAAGTTCTACATCAGACGTTCACCAAATTAAAATGGGACCAATTTCGAAACATACTCTTTCAAACAAAAAAAGAATTTTCAAAATCGATCCACAATTGACGGAGATATCGGTGAACATACATAAAAAAAAAAAAAAAAAAAAAAAACATACAAGAAGTCGAACATAGAACCTCCTTCTTTTTTGTAAGTCGGTTAAAAAACAAGATACGGGGGTAATTTTTGGTGAAGTTAAATTCTGCAATATTTACATTTATGATATTCTGGGGGGTAACCACAAGCTCTTAGAGTAAGGTTATTTTGAGATCGAGTAAGTGACAGATGTATACAAGTCAGATATATCTGTCCCTTACTCGATCTCAAAATAACCTTACTCAAAGAGCTTGTGGTCACCCCCCAGGTCTCTTCTTAATAATATCCACATACCTATCAATATTTTTACGTTCCTATTTATGACTGAAATCTATAAATTTTAATACGATATTGTTTGATAAAGTGTTTGTTATCATATCTGATTGATCTACTCGTAGATACCGCTTAGTTCTGTTTCGACACCTATTTTGTTAACTGTAAATAGGATATTGATAACTACTTAACAACAAAAATTCCAATGCTTCTACAAATACTCGGACTTGTAATTAGACATCCCCATTTAACTTCCTTAGAGACTACTGTAGTCTCGTTTTTTTAATTCAGTTATAGCTTATATACTTGTAATTCACAATACACTTCCAAGACAGGATAATGATTTATGTTAGCAACAGGATTTAAGTGGAATTGGGCAGGTCTTGTATATAGAAATCATCACAACAAGCATCAGAACAGATGGGCCAGAGCCGTTACGTAGTGGGAGCCAGAGAATGGGCGTCTCAACTGAGGAAGGCCTAGGAAACGCGTGACGCCCAAGAAGCGTTTACGATGGATTTATCGGGATAAAGGCAATGCACCGGTAAAAGTGGGAGGTTATGAGGAGACTTTGGCCCAGTAATAGGACATTATAGATTGAAAAAAAGTTCTCGTAAGAACCAGAATGACAGACACATTTTGATATATTGCAACAATACAATCGGTACCGTGTTTACATGAGACGGTAAAACTATGACCTTTCAAAATCTGCGTTGGTTTTTACACTTTCAATATCTTTCTATTGCCAGATCGCAGTCAAGTTTCACTAGAGCATGTTAATAATATTACTACAATAAAGGTGTATACGCGATAAGTTGGATGGCCGGTGTTATCAGCGATAGCTAGTGATAACGGTCAGTGTGCTCACAGCCATCACCGGCAGCGCAACTCAACGATGTGTCAACTAAACACTTAAACCATGGTACGTGCAATATTTAGAAATAATTTGTATTATATTGTATATACAGTAGTGACCTTAGAAATGGATCAATCGTTATTGTGAAAAGAGCTGTGAAGTTCATGTGATCGCTTTTTGTTTTTCTTTGGATCAGTCTGAACTTTATGATTGATCTCAATCGAAGGTTGATGTTGATGAAATCTAGTGTTACATAAAGATGTTCGTTGCTAAGCTCATACTCGGAATTGGTTCAAGATTCCTCCTCCTCCTAGCGTCGTTTCTCCAATGCTAGAGGTCGTGACCAAATCACGGTTTCAAAACTTTCTTCTTTATTATGTTACTCCACTTGCTCCTACATTCAGCAACACGCACGGCTAGTGAGGTTCAAGATTACCTAGTCTAAAAGAAATACTCTAGTAGGTACAGTGTCATCCTTACTATAAACATAGCTGATTTGCTAACAACTTTCATTGATTGATACAAGAATTTCTTCTTCTCAAGGATGATTCATGCTTATCACTTATGTGTAACCTTCATCAACTATTTGGGATTTACCTTATGAATAACTCCCACTTACGAAGAAAGTGATATTAAAATTGTATAGTTCAACAATTGTTGAGTAGCTCATTACAATGACTGGTTCAACATCACTATTTTCTTTATTATGTCCAGCGTCATATATTATGCAAACATACATAGGTACCATCAATAAAAACAGTTGTTTTCGTTTTTGGAAATTCCTTTTCCATTAGGTAAGTTTGTTGATTTCAGATTTAAAGTCTTTGACTCTTTTAATTTCTCTGGGTTTTAAGTGTGTCGTTATTTTACAAATTAATTTGACAATAATTTATTTTCTTTTTGTGCATTTCCCAAAACAGTGTTATCGTCATTTATTTCGTCATTACCTTAAATAACTTTTACTTCACCCATAATCTGCGGACTATTTTATCGATTTCTAAAAATCTGAAATATTTGCCTATAAAATTTAATAAGTCTCGATAAGATATGAATAAATTAATAAAATCAGCTTTATTGTTGAGAGAAAAAAAACATGCCGCTTCTTTGATAGAAATATTATCGGAATTTCCTACAATTTTAGATAGAATGATAAAATTCGTGACGACGAGAGATATCGATTCGTTATCGACGGAAGCTATTTTATCTTAGTTCGAAATGTTTGTTTACTGACTGGAAATATACTTACTTAATAAGAACGTGAGAACTATTTATTAGTTTTTGTTTCTGAAATTTCACTTTTCTTCCTCCACCTCCACCACCTGTTGTAACATGACCTCGCCTGTCATTTCCATTCCCTGATGGTCATACAGGTTTGCATGATGGCACACCCCAATGACGAGGTAGACACCATGTATGAAGATATCTTTAGAGCCAAACATGGTTTCAAAACTCACTTCACCGTTGTCTTGGGGGACTTCAACGCGAAACTGATGAGCTGCTAGTGGGGCAATTTGGAGTTGGACGTCGGAACCACCGGTTCACCTACTGCCCAGTTTTATGAAGAAGGAGTGCATTTATATGATAAAGTCCTTCTTCAGAAACCATGAGCTCAGGAAGTAGACCTGGCAGAGCCCCGATGGTGCAAATAAAAACGAGATCGACGTCATTTTTTTTATATCTTATAGGCTCGCGCTTGAACATTATCTCACCTGATGTTAGGCGATGATGTGGTCGACAGTGAAACACGTCATCGTGGCAACCAAGAAGCAAATATTCAATGATTTATCTGTGATCAATTCGGTGAAAACCGGGAGTGATCACCGCATGGCACAGGCACATTGCACATTAATATCAAGCTTGAAAGGTATCGACTGATGAAGTCTACGCTCCGTCCAGCACAGATCCAGATCCAAAACCCTGAGAGCTTTTAGTGCCTAGGGAGAATACACCGTGGATGAATACATCGATGGGTCGGGTCTAAGTTTTTCAAGACCCGCCATACAGATCTCATCCCATCATCAGAAACAAAAAGCTCTCTGATTCTACTCTCAAGCTCATTAAGGACAGGCGTGAGAAGATCCTGCAGTCTTCAGACGATGCGTTGATATACCTGCAGCTAAATAGACGGATCTCAAAGTCCTTGAAAAGCGACGTCCACCGCTTCATTACCGAAAGTATTAAAGACGCGATTGAGCGGAATAAGGGCTCCAGAGATCTGACTATTCGGCAGAGCCAGCTCACGAAACTGAAGACCGATGATGGCAGGATCGTATCCGCCAAACCGGAGCTTCTGAGGGAAATCGAGAGATTCTATGAGCACATGTACACGTCAACCAGTAAACCCGTCGCGAATCTTGCAAATGACCCTAGAGCTAGATTCACCCGATGGTATACCGAAGACATTCTGGACGTCAGCCTATACGAGATTAGGATGGCTCTTAAACGGCTTAAGAATAACAAGGCACCGGGTGATGAAGGACTTATGGCCGATCTTTTTTTTTTTTTTTTTTTTTTTTTTTTTTTTTTTTTTTTTATACCACTTAGGTGGCAGACAAGCACACGGCCCACCTGATGGGAAGCGGTCACCGTGGCCTAGGGACGCGTGCAACACCAGGGGCATCACACTCGCGCTGCCGACCCCGCAAAAACCTTCTAATGCCCTTCTTGAAGAACCCCATATTGTAGTCGCTAGGGAAAACCACGGCAGGGAGATCATTCCACAGCCTAAGCGTGCGCGGAATAAAATTTCTTTCAAACCTTACAGTGCGCACTGCAGGCGGATGCAATGTGTGAGGATGAATTCCCTGCCTGTGGCGAGCGGTGCGATGATAAAAAGTGGCCGTGGGCATCATGTCGAACAATTCATCTGAACACATACCATTATATAGGCGGTAGAAGACGCACAGTGAGGCGAAATCTCTCCTCAGGCTAAGCGGCTCCACACCGCCTAAAAGTATGGGATCGTCGACTATCCGCAGCGCACGTCTTTGCACCGACTCGAAGGGGTCAAGCTGGTATGCAGGTGCCCCGGCAAAAAGGTGACAGCAGTACTCCATGTGGGGCCGAACTTGTGACTTATAAAGTATAAGTCTTTGCCCCGCAGTGAAGCGATCTCCTGAAGGCGAGTGGAAAACCAGTACTTAAGGCCCTTCACAAGCTGTTCCCTCATACTCGAGGGGAAAACGCCACAGGCATGGTAATGGGGTGTGATGGTACTCTTCTTCAAGAAGGGTCACAATGCTCTATTAAAGAACTATAGACCCATCTCACTTTTTAGCCATGTCTACAAGCTGTTTTCAAGAGTCATCACGAATTGTTTAGCGCGCAGGTTTGACGAATTCCAGCATCTCGAACAAGCTGGATTCCGTAAAGGCTTCAACACCGTAGACCACATACATACGCTGCGGCAGGTTATACAGAAGACTGAAGAGTAGAGAGAAAGCCTTCGATTCGATCGAGACTTAGGCTGTACTGCAGTCTCTCCAACGGTGCCAAATCGACTACCGGTACATCGAAGTGTTCAAGTGTTTAATATAGCAAAATATTTTGCTACTTCAGCAAAAAATAGCAAAATATGTTGCTTATGACTCACTATTTTCATAATCATCATCTTCCCATCCTTGTCCCACGCTACGGTCTACGCAACACGTTTACTTCTTCTATTTCGCCTTGTCAACTGTCATGCTATCACTGATAACCTTTTCTTTCAACACTACTCACACAATCCCTCCATATTTTGTTTGGCCTCCTTCATCCATCCACATATATATTATATTTATGAACAGCTACAGGCATACAATAGTTAGGATTAGGAGATGGACAGAAGACAGAAATACCTAAGGATCCGGTATTTATTCAGTGTCTATTATTACAAAGCGAATAAATTAATAAAACTCTTATAATCCACTAACTAATAAACAGATCGATACGTCGTCGTCACTAATTTCGTAAGTACCATTATCTTTGAGCACAGATCCACAATCGTTCACCCACTTCTTTATCTACCCTCGTTTTAATTCGTCGCTGTCAGTCCTCGCTAATTGTACCAAGTGTTTGTGTGTTGTTTGTAGTTTCTTGTTTTCGTTATATTTTACAATGGCGATTAGTTGTTGAGTGCACTCGAGTGATATTGTTGTTCATTTGTAAAGTATGGTAAGCTGTTCAATGTTTTTATTTGTGACTGATATAAGGCAGGCTGAAAGTGAGTTTCTGTTTAGAAAGAGGTTACCAATTAAAACTTTTCAAGTGCCTAACAAGTTAACAGTTAAATCAAACCAATCTACAAGCTTCAAAATGCCAAATAAATACAGTCTAACAGCATTTATTTCTCAATTTTCACCTTCTTTATTTCACCTTTTTTCACCTTCTTTATTTCTATTAACATTTTAACCCACATCAAGGCAACTAGCTACATTGCTTCTTTCCTTTCTTTTATTAGAAAGTTTTTTTTTTTTTTAATTCAGAAAACAAAACACAATCATCGTTATTCTTTTCCAAATTCAAACCGCTGTTATCATCATCTTCCTGTCCTTGTCTCATGTTACTTGGAGTCGAAAAGGTCGACTTCATGTTCTTCTTCTTCCGAATTCAAATTGTAGCATTTTTCACCAACCAGGACCTGTTAATTTTTCGGGAAAAAAAAGTAGACAGCGATAGCGTGGAGCTTTTTATCAGTGAAAGATTTTTTTTATATTCGGCTTACAGATTACCCATTAAAACAAAGATTCAATCTTACCTCTTTATACTAGTAGTTAAGATTAAGATGTCTCCTTTTCTGCAGGACGTCGAGACCCAGATCATCGTAGTAGCGGGCGTGTTCGCGGCCGCATTCCTCGCGGTGCTCATCATGGCCATCGTGCTCTGCACGCAGGTCAGCAGTCTTCGCAAGAAGGTCGCCGAGATGCAGGCCACGGGACGGATGAGGATACAGTACGTATTGCTTTTGTTTAAACATCGTTTTACGTCTAGAGCCCACTTAGGTCTTCTCTCAGTTACGGCTAGATCCTCTGAAGAGGTTGCCACGGGTGAGGTGGTGATAAATAAAATGAAAATGATGAGCTATACGAATATATATGTCGTAGAGATTTGGAAGACATGTTGCTATATCTAGGCTACATAATTGTGGTCACACACCTGGCAGAAAACGGCCAACTAGTTCTCTCAGAGAGTCCTGATACCCAGCGGTGGAAACCAGTGTGTCTGATAGAAAATCTATATCCAATGGGCCTTTAACTGGGGTCCAGACTAACCAGACTAAGAGCTGCTTCAGTTTTTCGTAATCAGTTGTCTTCTATAATAAGTGTGAGTACCTACCACGATTGGTCACGTTTTACACAAGACATAACAATAGGACAAACACTCAGAACGTGAATCTGAAGTAGAGGTATTAGAAAACCCTTCACGCGTATTAAGATAACGTCCAATCGATAAACACAATTTATAAATTAATAGAATAACAACAAACTTATTGTAAAAGTTAATAAAGAAGGTAATTTTTGCTATATACAGGTATGTCTGACTAAAGAACGTAGACACATTTATCAACATCTCATAGTCTGCCTACCCCTTGCCCAACTGTGTACGTTGGAGTGGACTGCCAGTCTTAACGGATGCCGCTGTAAACCAGTATGTTATATGGAGCAATTGGCTCACAGATGACAGATGTGATTGCACCGTGAGTCATCTCGAAAATTTAGCAAAAACGTTAACCCTCAAACCTTCTCAATTCCAGAAAGCTAAAGCTGGACCACAACGACAAGAACCACGCCTTCTCCAACCCTGGACTGGCGCCTGATGAGGAGCTGTCGCGTCGAGGGTACTCCATGTACCAGAGCAACGAGGACGTGGAGGGTGGCAGGCGCGATGAGCGGTATGTGTATATTCGACCTAACATCACGCTTGGTTGCCCCGAGTGGTCAAAGGCTTCCCGTAGTACACCTATATTTTTTAAGTTCCATGTATTACGGTGCTTGCCTTTTGACATCAGCTGGCACATACCCAGGATCCAGGCTGATACTGTAATTGACGAATGACGAATTGCCAGTCATTGAAATTTCGCAAAAATTTCATCATCATCATATCAGCCGAAAGACATCCACTGCTGGACATAGGCCTACTCCAAACGTCACCACATTGATCAGTCCCGTGCGTCTCGCATCCAGCGGATCTCCGCAACTTTCACCAGGTCATCGGTCCACCTGGTGGGAGGCCTTCCAACGCAACGTCTTCCGGTTCGCGGTCACCAATCCAGAACTTGTCTGCCCCATCGGCCATCCATTCTGCAAGCAATGTTCCCCGCCCACTGCCACTTAAGTTTGGCGATTCTTCGTGCTATGTTGGTAACCTTGGTTCTCTTGCGGATCTCTACATTTCTGATTCGATCACGCAAGGAAACTCCGAGCATAACCCTCTCAAAAATATTTACAAATCAAATTATACGTTTTCAAAGTCTTTAGGAGCTAGATGAGATGCTTTATTCAAAGTTTAGGTGTTCATAAATGAGTCTGAGTGACTAGTTATTTTGTTTACAAAATTATTCTTTTTAAATTTGGCTGTTATCAAAAACTATTATTGTGCATCCTTATCTTTACCTAAACATACTCACCTGCTTTCAATATGTGACATAATTTATTTTTAGTAAATGACGCGTCATCACCTGTTTAGTATAATTAGTCACCTTTCATACCACAGGAATTAATGATTACATTCCTTTGTTGATAAGGTATTCCAAAGATTAGTTTTTGTCGATTTATCCGCGGGATGGGGTACCTATCCGGTATTGTTATTGCATTTAAGGCTCTATAATCACCGCAGGGACGAATCTGCCCGTCCTTTTTGGGTACCACATGTAACGGACTGGCCCAAGGACTTTTCGACGGCCTACAAATTCCCATTTCCTGCATGCGTCTAAACTCCTCCTTTACCTTTACATATTTCTCTGGGGCTAATGGTCTAGCTCGAGCGAATACGGGAGGGCCGTGTGTTTCAATGTAATGTAACACCGCATGCGGGGGTTCCTCATTAAAAGACACAGGTTTAGTGATCTCGGGAAACTCGGCTAGAATATCCGAATAAATGCAAGCGTTATCAATCGTAGTTAAGGATGGTCCCTTCCACTTTACAATTAAACCTACTGCACTTAAACTCGTTACTTCATCTATGAGTCGTCGGCCGCTTACATCTACTAGCAATTTATACCTTGTTAAAAAATCTGCGCCTATTATGGGCTGATTCACATCTGCTACAATGAAATGCCAAGTATACGGCCGTCTTAATCCTAGACTTAAAGTTAATGTTTCAATACCGTAAGTTTTTATTATTGTACCGTTAGCGGCATATAAAGTAAAGTTAGACCTATTACTATCATAATAACTACGCGAACGATTTTTCCTCACGGGTATTACGGATACATTAGCTCCCGTATCTATTAAAAATCTCATACCTGTCTTCTTATCACATACAATTAGGCGGTTGTACACCGTGCAACGTCCCGCCGTCGGCTGCACCATGTCTAGTTTCCCGCCGACTTCTCCTGGCCCTTGCTCCAATTACAGGGTTTCACACACTTTGTTGCCTTCTCCCTGTAACGATAGTGGTAAAAACACAACCAATTAGCACTTTTTCTCTCGCCACCCGCATCACCATGTCTCGATGCCGATCTCGAACCTCGGCTGCCGCCGTCCCAACGCTCTCTGCCTCTGCCACGCTCCAGACCTGTGAGACGCAGGTTGATTTTCGCTAGCTCCCCCAGGATTTGGCTGGTGCTTGATGATCCATCACTCCTGGTCTGGACCTCCCCTGCCTTGACCTCTGCTACCATTGCTGAGCCCTCTCCTATGCTTTCCAGCACCTTGTCTGCTATGGTTGCGAGCACGTCCAATTTCTTCGAGTCGGACACTGCCAGCACAGCACGCACTGATTTCGGTAGGTGTGATTGCCACATCAACTTCAGGGTATCGTCCGCCACCTTCTCCCTGGCCAACTCACGCATCCGACGTAGCAAATGGGATGGGCGCTGGTCTCCCAACTCCATTTCGCTGATCAGCTTCTGCAATTTCCTCGTCTCCGACTCCTCGAACACTTCCAACAGCCTTTCCTTCAGCGTCTGATATTTCCGAGACTCAGGCGGAGCCAATAACAAATCGCTCACCTGCTGTATAGCGACCTTGTTTAGCTTTGTAACCACCAGATTTTGTTTGGCTGCATCACTCAGCCTTTGATTCTCCACCGCGGCCTCGAACTGGACAAACCAGAGTCGCGTTTGGTCTGTCCAAAACTCAGGAATGCGCGAAGAGACAGTTATGCTGGCCAGCGCCTTTTCGCTGGCATCTCCGGACATGTCCTCCTTCACACCTTGCGCCCGCGGCGCAACTCCTTGCGGTGGATTAATTTTTCCGTCCATTTTTCAGTCTATACGTGTACCTCACCCAAAATAAAATGATCACGTCGGGGTCACCACTTTAGCTATTATGATGCTAATTTATTATTGCATTAATGTCTGTTGTAATTATGTATGTATAACTTTATGTGCTCCACTTTTTGTGTTGAGGTAACAGGTTAAATAGAAACGACCAATTAGGACTGTAGTTTATTTGCGACTAAAAACTTCTCTGTCTCACGGGCGCAGCCGTGCGTCACCAACTATATTATATTTGCTGAGTTAGCTTGTACATATAGTGTGTCCCTACAAGTGTGACTCCTAATTATTTTAAGATTTGGCATCATACATTGGACATAGAATAGAATATACTTTATTGTACACCAAAAAAGTTACACATCCCTTAAAAAAATAAAATCATCATCGTAATTCGTCATGTTGTTTAAACAGAGGAACATTTTTGTTTGTTTATTTAATTACGAACATTATTTCACTAAAAGAAAGCTACTTTTATCTCCCAGAAAATAAAATGTTGCAGAGGTATATGCCACGGAAGCGAAACCGCGGCAAAAGCTAGATAATAAACTTATTCACATAGCATAACATTTTACTGATCCCCGTATTCTTTCAGGCAGACGGGTGGGCAGTTCGTAGACAGGAGACATGAAGACAGACAAACTCCTACCAGTATTTTCGAAGAAAGGCAGAACGCCCCCCACTTCGTAGAAGAGCTCACTCGAGAGCTGGACAGTAGGCAGCAGAGGCCCAACAACCCTCCGCCGTTCCTGCTGCAGAGCATCCAAGAGAGTAAAAAGAAGACCAGGAGTCTTGCCAACCCAGTTGCCAATGGCAGGCAGAGTGATACCAATCCTAACTTTATCTATTAACTCTGCTTTTAGGTACATGGGGATTTTTTAGGTGATGATGGTCAGGTCTGAGTGAGAAAACTAAGCATTACCGTTGCAGTGCGCCTAGCATAATATAAATCTTGGCAGTTTATAAAATAGCAACAACTAACAAAAACGTAGGTTTCAAAACATTTTTCTTGCATCCGTATTCTTCAAAATGACTAATTTTTTAGGGTCGAAAAAATAACTAAGAATAAGGATGTCCATATAAAGGCTTGCCAAGATTATGCTGAGTGTATTGTCAACGATACATGAGAAAAAATCACTTGCTCAGTCGTGAGTGTCATCGCTAATAAGGAAGCTGTACAAAATCTATCTTAGGCTACTGAGTATCTTTCTAGAAAAGAAGACAATAGTGATAATGTGAAGGTTGAGAACAATCTGGTGAATTGAATGATCGAAGCTTCTAAATGAGACGAGAAATCAGAGTCGGACAAATTTTAACACAATAAAGTCTAACTCAGAAATTGAAAGATATGCTAATATTTTTTTGTAATGCATGGTTACAAACTAATAATAATGAACAAATTATTACCCAATAGTCCATGTTTAAGACTACGTTTTTCTAATTTAATATTTTCTATTATATTGTTATTTGTGCATGATGAATTAAAATTTATATTTAAGTAATTTCTTCTATTTTCTTTTCGAGATTGTCTCCTATTTAAGCAACAGTAGAGGACGCAAAATTGTTGTTTATTTATAAGATAATTTCATCTATCCCTTTCTTTAATGCATGGCCTGCCATGGTAAGCAAAGGCACCTGGTACTGTATTTATTCAAATGTCTTTGGAATGTGTATATATGAGTGAAAATGCAGTAATCTTTTCAGCTAATTTTAATTTGGAAATTGGATTGAAAAGGGTTACATTACGTAATTTGTAATATTATTTCTTTAATTTGTAAGTAAGTATTAAAATTGCGTTAAATCTAAATTGCATTTTTTTATTTCTGGAAACATACAAAATTGCTTACCTACCTGTTATCCGATCATCTGTCCATCAGACCGAATCGGATTAGAACAATGGTAATTTCTATTGTGTCTGGAAATGGACAGTTGAAGGTCTACATAAGTATTTTATATTATTATTGTAATAATGCCATTAATTAACTTCTCTAGAATCATCCTTAAATACTAATTGCAGTAAAATAAAAAAAAAACGATAACAATAATTTAACAAACTCAACACTTAAATTACCTACATAATTAATTATAGAGATATTTTTCGCCGTTAATATAAATATAATATATCATTAACCTGCTTTGAACTATAATAATAACACTGAACACCATAGTTAATAGTTACCAACATTCAACTATCTACAAAGAAAATAAGTAAATAATACCCCGGCCAAGTGCGAGTCGGACGCGCTTATTTTATTCAGTTTTTAGTATTTGTTGTTATAGCGGCAACAGAAATACATCATCTGTGACTAATTTCAACTGTCTATAGCTATCACTGCTCATGAGATACAGCCTGGTGACAGACAGACGGACAGTGGAGTCTTAGTAATGGAGTCCCGTTTTTACCCTTTGGGTCCGGAACCCTTACAAGTAACAAAATAAAATACTTCAATTCTTTGAAAATTATGCTAGGTGGGACAAGTTTATGTACTTAAGAAGTTTATAAGAAAAAACCAAGATAATATTTAAATTACTACACGAAATAATATTTCAAGAGAGCCCGGTAACAAAAAAATCAAATCAATGACAAAAAATGCAAATTCTAATTACATTTACGATCAGTCGATCACGAAATTCAACCGTATATCTTACGTAACAAGAAAGATTAAAATTAAACAACAAATCTTAGATTATACAACAAATACTGTTTTTAAGCCCCTCACATGCGGCCTACTCCTCGAACGATAAGACCCCGCTCCCCTCTTCCTACATCTGCCAGAAGCACATCTAGGCTTAGACACATTATTGTAAACCCTTGGAGGCTTCTTCCTCTTACTCTTTCCATAAGTAAGATACTTTATATTGTTATCATCTTCGCCTTTTTGACTGCTTTCTTTATTAGCCTCATGAGCATCTAAAATGTCTTGAATGCTCTTATAAGCATCAGTTTCTTCTGGCTTAGTTCTCAAATAATTCAGGTGAGGTTTAAATCCGCCGACGGTTTCAGGAAAGCTATACTTATCTTCTTTATTCAGTTCTTCTAAGTGTTTGAGATAGCTGTATGTTTCTGGATCGCTGCTCTGGCTTATTGGCTTAAAATCTGAGTAGCTAACAAAGTTGATTGATGATGTTGCTGGCTTCTTCTTGTTAAAGAGTTTCAAAGCCTGCTTGCTCAATAAATTTTTGTATTCATTCCCGAAGTTGTATGTATCTAGTTCTTCTGAATCTTCGTCGAGGTTCAGAAGATATCGCTCGTTCTTCTGTGAGGCTTCCTTCTTATGGTCTCTGCCTATGATTATGCTCGGTGGTAAAGATTCCCCGTATATGTCTCTGTCTGAAGTTTTACCGTAAACTTGTTCAAAAACCTTGTAGTCGTCTGTCCAAAATTGTTCAATTCCTGCAAAATAATATATATACATATTTTTATAGTAAAATAAAGTCAGTAAGTACCTACTGTCCCACAGCAAGGCAAAGGCCACCCTTCCCTCCTTCCACTTACTCCGGTCATCTGCGAATTTAGGCCATCAAACAAGTAGCATGTCAATGAACTTTTAACCAAGTCATTAAAACCTATTATGAATAACATTAAGAGAAAAGACCATTAAATTTTATGTAACACCGGGCAAAATTGATTTGCCATGGTATGTATGATGCATGCAGTTAAGCCCATTATTGCCCACTGTCCATCGTTCACCATCTGCTTAAGAAAGTGGCAATTAAGTGTGATCTCGACTCCAAAGTGAGATAAAATAACAGTAACGCTTCACAACCGGTACTTAGCGAAAGTACACAAGTGAAATGTCATTAAACTGTTCCACACAAATGTCCACACATTGTCACTTTCGAACATATCGCTTACAAAACTCAAATCTATACAAATGGCAAAGTTGTCGACTCATCTGTTACATGACTAATTTAGTGATAGAAACTGTAAGCGGTAAGATTGGTGATCCAAAGGTCGTGTGGTTGAACTCGAACCCCTACCAGTAACGCCAAAGCACAAGTAAAATTAAACCAATGTACAGTATTTTTTGTCTATGAAAAGTCTAATAACCGGATGATGGCATTACATAATGAAAGGACTGACTTAGCACTTGAAAAACAGACTGTTTATCGAAACAAATCCTCCTCCTGACATAATTTCGGCCACAGTGGCCAATAGCCAAGTGCGCAGTAGATATTTTAGTGCACAAGTGTGTGCGCATACACAGGGTGCACCCCCAGTTCCTTTACTCTCATAGTCCGATACGACCGAGGAGAGATCAGCAGCCGTGATGAATGACGCGATGTGGATTTCCGTCTGTGTGATTGGTCGATTGGATAGAGGTCAAACTCTATGCGTTGTCGTATTCACTTACGCAAAACGGCTGCAGGTGTAGGCCCAATTGTTTGACGTGCTTTCCGAAGCACGGGGTCACACCACCAACTTCAAACTCCGGGCTGCTAATACCATTTTGCCCTTCCTGGGGATCCAATGACCCGACACTGTATAGTCGCGTTTGCGACCACAAACCAAAAACATCAAAACTAACAAATATTGATCTGTCTAAGTCTAAGGAAGATGTTGCCCTTCCCCGTGGCTCTTATATCACAGCGAATGAATCGTGACTTTCCACTACCTATTAATTATAGCCACTTTATCACGGAGAGAAAGGGAGTAAGTACTTAGGGTGCTCTGCCGACCAAGTAATTGTCTTATTCAATTTCCGGTTCGAATGATTATGAGGAACCACGATTCGAGACTGAAAAGTGAATGAGGGAGAGTGGAACATTGTTTTATGATAGTGTATTGAATTTCAAGCGCATATGAGCTTTACTTAGCAGCTGATCCTAAGCCAAAGACAGCAACCAAGCTTTATCGTGTAGATGTGAAATGGTAGAAAAATCGAATCAACTGAATGAGTCACATTATCATCCTGTGACTGTGAGTTATATAGAAAACTACATCATATTTTCCAGCCAGTCAGTCTTCCCATTCGCCTATTATGTTGGGCCATCATCCTACCATCTTCAGGACAATATCTAAATATCTAGAAAGTGTTTACGTACCAGATGTTTTAGTAACTCCACCTCCACCGTATACGAACAGAGCCAGCAGGACACACGTCCTCGTCGCTAGCCACTGCATCTGAAGACAGACAATATACTTCTTTATTTACCCAATTACGTCGAAGCCAAAAGGAAGGATAATTATTTTAGCAGTCTATGTATGTATGTGTAAGTTTGTATTTTTTTTGTTCCTCCGTAGCGCCTAAACTATTCATCCGATTTTGATGAATAAGGTGTCAATCGATTCGTTATTACGGACCGGTAAAAAAAAACCTTTGTCGCTTTGTTACAGATTTTATAAAACTTTTTGATTGTTGAATTCGAACACAAAGTTAATCTCGCTATACTTTAGGTTAGGTCACGTTAGGTGAAAAGTAACAACACTCGTCTTTACTCAGAAAAACGATGTATACGTAACTCACATACGTTTGTAGTTCGTAGTATAGCGTGGGGACCTGGATTCGATTCCCAGGCGAGGCAAAAAGAGCTATTGGGTTTTATATGAGGCATTTCTCAGTACAGCCCGGAGTTTTGGAAACACACCCCCGTGCCTCAAAAAGCACGACGGTAAAGCCGTTGGCTGGGCCTGGTAAAGTAAGAGAGAGTGCACCTGTGTTTGCGCCCACATTTATGCTCTATACTCCAGCGTACTTGACTAATCTATGACGAGGTTGGCCCAAAATTCAGTCGGGAGGTTATGGCACATGAAGCGAGCCTATTGCCATAAGGCTGACACAGTTCCAGACTCCAGTTTACCACAGGTAGGAGACCTAGGATCCAATCTAAGACCACAAGCGTAGCAGTTCCATTTATGCAACTATTTGACTAACGAGGTAGGACGATCGTATCTAAGTAAGATAAATCGTCTTGTTATCAGATTATGAGGCGACAGAAACCCTATGAGTTTGTTTCGGCCTTTCTTCTCAGAGTAGTCAGATAGGAAATGCCGACCTCATTTAGTTTTACGAAATATGATCGAAATGTAAAAGTGTTTCTACAAACTAACTTTCAGAAATAAAATCATTTATCAAAGTGTCAAAATCGGTTTTTGTGCAATTTCTCCAAAAAAATATTTATCATCCTTGTTGGCAACGTTACAAACTAACTTTAAGAAATAAAATCATTTGTCATTTTATCATTATCATTTATCAAAGTGTCAAAATCGGTTTTTGTGCACTTTCTCCAAAAAATATTTGTCATCCTTTTTGGAAACTTTATGGGTCCAAAACTGGTTCTCTGCATGGTGCATTTTATGCTTCACGTAATATCTTCTAGACAATAAGTTGCAATAATAAAAATAAAACAAGTTTGTGACTCACAGTGTCACATAAGTCCAAAGTATAAAAAAAATCTTCGCTTGGCAGAAGAAATCTCCCATCCATCTGACCCCAGGTTCCAACTTAAATCGTTCCTACCAGGTTCCAACTTAGCCAATTGATACTAAGCCTATGTTTTAAATACGAGCGAAAAACATTTAGGTAGGTACCCCACTCTGGGTAGGTATCGTAGCCGGAACCTCTAGCAGAGCGGGTTTACTTGTAACCATTCCACCTATGGCATTTGGAGAGATCAGGAAGGAATGCCCAACACGATACTCCCACGTCACAAACAAAAAAGATTTCATAACCAGGGCTGGATATTAGGTAATTAGGCATTTTTAAGCGAAATGTGGTTGTGCTTTGTGCTATAGATGAACCATGCACTGTCTAACGATTCGGGGTACAGTTAGGTGGTCTACCTATCTGTTATTTCCCATTCGAACACACTATCTGAGTAAAACCTAAACCCATTTTTTACGAGTACTCACGCATCTTTCCGTTTTATACAAATTATAAACAAAAGCATATACCTTAGGGTCCTAGCACTGTATGTCTGTATCACACCATTGGCACTTCACTGCTGCACCCGCGACACTGGCGCAATGAAAGTGAGATGAGTGCAGCCGCAGCATCCTATATAAGCTCGGGACAGCGCGGCGGACGGGCGGCGCGGCAAGTGCGGGCTCGCTACGACGAATCTAGAAAGCTGAGCGTATAATAATAATATTATCATGTAAACTGCTCCATAGGGCCAACACAAAAAGGCCGGTGTGACGAGACTGGTAGTATGCCATATGGTTCATACAAATCATTTCCTGAAAGTGTAGGCAGAGGAATACATACAGTTATGTTAAACTCCCATGCAATAAGGGGCTAGATTATTGGCAGTAACCAGGCGCAGGTCCAGATTGCGAGCTGGTGTTTAAGAATTTCTAACAGAAAATCCACATAACACTGACCGACCGACGTATCCAGGTGGACATGGAAACATCAATCAATTTTGTCGTCTGTATCTTAACCTCGATCAAATTGCACAAGTTCGTCGCAAGCAGCAATGCACACGCGACGGCTAGCGTCCGTTAGGGAAAGTCAAGTTCAAGCTCCTAGGAAAACGTCCTGCCACGCCTTGCGGAGACAACCAGCCTGTGGATGTACCTGACTGTCTACATTGCGGTTATGAAAGTCCATATACACTGAACATGTACCTTATAAACTAAGTAGGTACAAACAAGCGCCAGTGGCTAAGACCGCGCCTCTCGTGCTTCAGGTCTTGAGTTCAAATCCTGGCAAGAACCAATGTGACTTTTTTAAATTAATATGTACTTTCTAAGTTTATCATGGACATCACAGGCAACGGTGAAGGAAAACATCGTAAGGCTTACGATCGTTTTGATGCGAAATCAGAAAGTTTTTTCGACCGCGACAGAGGTTTTGGTGACAGAGTGGTGAAGTGGTGACAAAGAAATGGGAGTTAGTGATAGGACGGAATGGAAGAACATAACGTGTTGCGCCGACCCCAAGTGACATGGGACCGGGGCAGTGGCAGGAAGATGATGATGAATGCAAGGAAGGAAAGGAAGCAACACAAATGGAATTGAACACAAACATATATCTATTTACCTGTATTGTAACCTCGTAAAAACTGATTCACATCCGTACACTTCAACGTAAAGTTCAGTTGAAAACCAGCGTCAGGCAACTCCCAGTTGTCTGGCATTTTGCTGAACTGGACCTTTTTGGCGCAGCCGCGGGGCACACTATGTATGTAATTGTTTTTTTAAATTACGTTTCCTTTTATTTGTACATTGTGTGTATCTGTGTGTGCCAAATAAACTGGTTTTCTTTCTTTCTTTCTTTCAATACTTCCGTAATTATTAAAAGTGAAAATATTTAGATAAGTGTTTTTTGAAGAATAGAAACTGGCCGATGAGAGCTTTTCAATTTCGAAGGAATATTTTCTTCGACCAAAAAGAAATGCCTGTGTCTGTTTCTTAAAAGCTATAACTTGCGATCGATAAATCAAGAGTGAATAGGTTAATTCGAGGCAAGCGAGCTTCATCGCAGACCAGCGTCATGGTTTTCGATCACGGGGCAGATATGCCACAGGTAAATCCAAACTTAATGGAGCCGCCATTAAGTTTGGATTTACCTGTGGCATGCATGTGACAGGAGAGTGAGAAGTTGGGTACTGAAAGCGAACTTCAAAGCCAAATTTCATTTTGAAAAGACCTGTAGGTACCTAATGGTCAAACGTCCTACTGCCTACCTGTCCATTTTTAACTGACTTCCCAAAAAGGTCAAGGTTCTATATTCGGCTGTTTGTAATTTTTTTACCCGACTGCCGAAGGAGGGTAATGTGTTTATCAGTCTATGTACGTATGTATGTTTGTTCCTATGTGGCGTTCTAGATATCAAACGCGTTGGCTGATTTTGATGATTCTTACGTCAATCGATTCGTCATAACGTTGCGAGTGCCACTGGCTAAATTAAAATTGTAAAATAAAAAAAAACGGCCAAGTGCGAGTCGGACTCGCGCACGAAGGGTTCCGTACCATTATCGCAAAAAAAAACACGTATGCAAAGTCAAAGTCAAAGTCAAATGTGTTTATTTCAAGTAGGCCATTATGTGGCACTTTTGAACGTTAAAATTTACATTTAATAAAAATTGATTCTACCGTGCATTCGGAAATGTAGGTTGTTATGGAGAAGAACGCACAAGAAACTCCATACTTACTCTTTTAAAAAAAAGTTTTACACAATATTTATATAGGTACATACATTAATAAATTCGTATACGTGAGGACGATGTACCCAGCACTACTATACTACATATAGGTATGAGAGAATTACAAGCATTAACAGGTAAATTCCTTTACTTGATAAATAGGAACATGATCCTCACGTACTTACAAATAGTGCAAACATAGGTACATTACCTAATTAAACAACAACAGAACAGTGTGCGAGTCAATTTTTTTAAACAAAAAAAGAAGAAAAATAAAAATAAAGCGTTACTATAATTATGAATATAATACAAATTAACCATTTTGATTTTGTCCACACCAAAGATAGGCCTATGGAGCAGGACCAGCATGTTTCCAAGCATTCTTATCTTGAATATAATCATCTAATTTGTAATATGCTTGTTTACAAAGTGTGCTTTTAACTATTGTTTTAAATTTTCTTTCATTTAACTTTAATATCTCACAAGGTATTTTGTTATAGAATTTAACACAGTACCCCATGAAAGATGTGTGTACTTTAGCTAATCTATATGATGGTTGATCTAACTTATCTTTATTTCTGGTATTAAAATTGTGTCTATCACTAACTTTACTAAAGAGATTTAAATTTTTCCTTACATACATAATATTTTCATAAATGAATTGGCAAGAAACTGTCATAATATTAATCTTTTTAAATAGCTCCCTAAGAGATTCTCGGTGACTTAACTTATATATGCTGTATGGGAGCCCCCCTTAAATATTTATTTTATTCTGTTTGTAATATTTGTTGTTATAGCGGCAACAGAAATACATCATCACAGACGGCCCGCGTAGTCTTAGTAATAGGGTCCCGTTTTTACCCTTTGGGTACGGAACCCTAAAAGTGGCGGAATTTGGGCGCTATATTGTGGGGGCCCAGTTTTTTTGTTATTTTCACCGATATCTCCGTCAATTATGGACCGATCTTGATTATTATTATTTTTGAAAGGGTGGTCCCATAGCCACCAAGTCAGAATCTGATGATGGGATCCCATGGAAATCGAGAAAAATATAGAAATGTTGATATTTTCGTCAACACCGCAAGCATTTGCACTCAAAAAGTATTATTTTGTGAAGTGTAACTGATGTAGAAGACCAAATATGGCCACAAGAACTGCTTAATAAAACAAAGCATCCTAGTCGTGTTTGGACAAGGTATTTGGAATCGGCATGATATATGAGGTACCATAACTAAAAAGAGAAAAATAAAAAACCGGCCAAGTGCGAGTCGGACTCGCACACGAAGGGTTCCGTACTTGGTAAATTGCGGTTTACGATTTATGACGTATTAAAAAAGACTACTTACTAGATCTCGTTCAAACCAATTTTCGGTGGAAGTTTACATGGTAATGTACATCATATATTTTTTTTAGTTTTATCATTCTCTTATTTTATAAGTTACAGGGGGGGGACACACATTTTACCACTTTGGAAGTGTCTCTCGCGCAAACTATTCGGTTTAGAAAAAAATGATATTAGAGACCTCAATATCATTTTTGAAGACCTATCCATAGATACCCCACACGTATGGGTTTGATAGATAAAAAAAAAATTGTTTCAGTTTCAAGTATGGGGACCCCCAAAATTTATTGTTTTTTTTTTTCTATTTTTGAGTGAAAATCTTAATGCGGTTCACAGAATACATCTACTTACCAAGTTTCAACAGCATAGTTTTTATAGTTTCGGCGAAAAGTGGCTGTGACATACGGACGGACAGACAGACAGACAGACAGACAGACATGACGAATCTATAAGGGTTCCGTTTTTTGCCATTTGGGTACGGAACCCTAAAAAATAACAGATCTATGGCCAGTTTATGAGGCTATAAGAATGGTCACGATTTTTTAGTTAACAAACAATTAGTTGAATAGAGAAGGTACTAAGTACAAATTACTAAAATAGATACATAAATAAATACATACCTACATCTAAATATACAGACAAAAAAACAATGCAGCCTTTATATAAGAATAAGATCACAGTGACAAGTAGCGCTTAAAAACAGCCAGTGGTTTCGCGCGTTTTATGGCAGGCAATGCATTCCATATACACGAGTGGCCTGGATAGTAAAAGATTTGTCTAGGAAAGTACTGGCATGCATTGGCATTTTAAGTTTCATGTTATCCGTCAATTATTATGGTTAAGTATAAGTAGGTACCTACTAGTGGGGTATTTCCTTCCTAGTAACAAGCTAAACTTGGAAGCTAAGTTCAAGACACATGAGACAGCCACCGCAGTAGCTTTCACTAACGACGTGACTCGATTCCCTCGCCTCTAGAGTATCATCAATACTAGATTACATGTACGTAAGTACATACCTAACTACATACTTACTTGAATAGATACCAATTTTATTTGGTCTGAGGATACCAACAAAGAATGTACCCATATTGTACCAAAGTCCCCAAGTCTAGGCTGGGTTTTTGCCTAATTCGGTTGAACTCTATTATTGACCGCTCAAAATCAAACTTGCTCAAAAACATGCTCAAGTTTGGCAGCTGTTACAATTTAACCACAGTACCTTTGGGTAAAATAATTCTACATTTGATCAGTGAAAAACTAGATTCCTAATATCGCTTTCTCTATTAAGGCGCCGATTCCCTTGAGTAGCTGATTTTAAAATGAGAATCACGTCTAAACGGCTAGTCGTAATTTTTTGGAAAAAATCATATATTTTTTAATAATTTCATCTGAGCAGAATTTGAGTTTTATTCGTATAACATAGTGTAATTAATTTGTAAAGTTATGTCTAAAACGGACAAAAACACGACAATCACACCAAAACCGCTGGGCGTATTTTAATGAAATTGACACCATCTCAAAGACAATTTAATTATCTACATTTTCATCTGAAGCTTTTTTTTTAAAGTCATAGAATAATAAGGAAAGTACAAAAAACTACAAAATTTTGGGTCGCGCGGGTATGAAACGAGGGCGCGTTTTGTTCCCTCAACTGTCTAACCAAAAAGTCCTGCCCAAGTTTTATTTTTTATTTTTAATGGTTTATTTATGAATCTAGGCATCTAGGTAAACCCGCCGGACGTGTTCAGTGTTCAATATTAAAGTCAATTTCAATTAAACAATAAGCCGACCTTTTACCTAAAACCTAAGTATAAATTTCTTGTGACAAATACAGCTACTTAGAGGCGGCACTAGGCGTAGGCGACGTGGGCCACCACCAGTCAGCGGGGGCCTCGCGCCTCGTCATTTATTTATTACTAACATTGCCCGCGACTTTATCTGCGTAGCATAAGTACTTCAAATAGCCATTATATTTTAGGATTTAGGGCCGCCTTATATTTGAAAAAGTGGAAGTTTGGATGGTGAACCAATATTCACTATTCAAACTGCCAACCACATAAGGATGATTGCCGGGATAAAATCTATCCTATGGCTTTCCCAAGGTTTCAAACTATCTCCACTAAAATGTAGACAGACACAGAGTTGCTTTCAGATTTATAATGTTAGTATGGATTCAATAAAATTATTCAAGTCTTATCTTATCCGAGGTGGGATGCTAAAATATTCGAGCTCACTTCGCTCGCTGCCTGAATTCTCTTGGTGCTTTATATTGTATGCAAGAGAGAAAATGCTAGTTCTTGAATTATTCTCTTTACTCGTTTTCACAAGTAAAAAGAAAATATGTGTAATCAATTTGTTTAAATGTCTTGGTGTACAATAAATAATAAAAATTAAGAAAGTTAACCTCGCCACCGACGATTTTCCGAGCTCGCTTTGCTCGCTCCTGCGTATCTGATATTAAGCACCAATAGGTAATTTAGCAGAGATATGCTAAAAAAGAAACTGAAGGGCTATCAATTTTACTAGGGTCGATTGATAGGGTCAAAACCTTTTGCATAGCTGATTAAACTGAATTCATTTACGCAATTAGGCTGCCAGGAATGCTGTGAGAACACTGCCAGGTAAATTGTGAAACCTATTGTTTGCAGATGAAGACACGTTGCTATTATGAAATAGGCAGGCACTAAGCCCTGCGCCATTCACTTCTTTGTGTTTAATTTATGTTCAAAACACTTCTTTGTTCGAGTTTTTAGGATGCTGTCGGGGCAGGGATTCTGCCCCGACAGCATCCTAAAAACTCGAACAAAACGTCAAAAAATATTTTGTTTTTGAAGCGAATTTTCTTTAGCCGCGTTGAGCGATCTTTGGGAGGGTAGGGGCAATGGGTTCGCGTCACCAACATGCTAATGTGGCCAGTGAAAAATAAAAAGTTTTTTATTTTATAGGCTGTGTCCAGCGTTGCCAGAAGGTTACATTTCTTACATTTTTCGTAACTTTTGACCCCCTCGCGTAACATGTAAGTAATTTTTGTAGTTAAGGCAATTTTCGTAACTTTTGAGACCAACGAGATTTGTAATGCTAGATTTTATTGCAAACAGTTTAAGAACCGAACGCATCCAAATTGAACGCACTTAAAACTGGCTCGTCTAGAAAATATTTCACTCCATATCATACTCAGAGATGGCTCTGAATGAAACGCGCCATGACAAAATGATACATATTAAGCAATTATTAAAACTGCATTTTGCTTGAGCGTGTGCGCGTACGTTTCCTACTTTGCGAGTTCGCGCGGTTTCGTACTAGAAGTTCCGGTGATTACCTACATTTATTGTTTGCTACTTTTTTTACTTTACTTTACTTTGCTAGTACATAATTAGCGTTAAAGTTTCTCAAATTATCGAGATTTCCACCTCTCGTAGATTTGGTTCAAAGTAATAGAATAAGTTAGGTGCTAGACTAGTTAGTAACAACTTTGAAGATGGCGCTGCCAGCAAATGAAACTAGAGCAAAGATCACTATTATAAACTAGAGTTTGTTTTATCATAAGATTAAATACACCTTTAGACATCATAGATTCCTTTATATTCCGCCAATGTGCTAACATCAATTTGCTTCCGAAAACAAAAAAAAAACGAAATTTAATAAAAATGTAAGTTTTGCAGCAAAAATGTAACATTTCAGGAAATAAAACGTAACTTTTGACTTACGGGCCCTGGCAACACTGGCTGTGTCTGTCAAACTGCATGACTCGAATTGGACAAAGGTATAAATACTCACAACGGTTCTTTGTGTTTCTGAATTGTCTGCAAGAGGCTGCGCAGTAGCTATTTTTGTGTCAATATTGTAAATGAAAATAGCAGTGTATAACTGTCTCTTTTTCACTCGCATACGTTTGTCTCATCATCCTATCTCGCTTACTCTATGCAGTTAATCTGTTTCGTGCGCAATAGTTGACAGAGCCAACTTCAGAGACACAAAGATCCGCTGTGAATATTTATATCCTCCTTTGAATTTAAGCTATTTCGGTCCAGGGGTGTGACCATAGGCGCTTAGAGCAATGTTATTTTGAGTGTGCATCAGGTTGTTTAAGTAATTCTACTTTAAATGCCGTCAGATTTAGCAATTCTTGTTTAGGTACTGTCCGTCCTGCCGACTAAAATGTTCAGTATGCTGAATTCGATAAGGACTCAGGAGAAAACAAGTAAAATTTCACAATTTAAAAAACCCCCGACGCATTCCCTCCGGAGCAACTGGACAGATTCGCAACTGGACAGATTCTCAGCTGGACAGATTATCAACTGGACAGAACGTGTACAATTCATGACAAAATTAAAATAGATGACAAGGGAATATAGACATTATGAAAAGGTGGTCCAGATAGGAAAGTGGACGATTTGCTCCGAGAGCAAGGGCTGACTCTTTTCAAAGCGACAAGATTGAAGATATTGAAATACCTAAATGTCTAGTTAAAGACTTCTTTATTAATGATAATGGTCGTGCAGATAAAATAATTGTGTATGGCAGACAAGCAGCAAGAGATTTAATAAAAATAACAGACATATGTTATGGGGATGGTACCTACATTCAAAATTGCACCGAAACCGTTTTACCAGCTTTTCTCGCTTCATGTTGACATAACCAAGTGTACCGATTATGTTAACTTTGTACCAGTACTGTTTATTCATTTACCAAATAAGTCACAGGAAATGTATACACGAATGTTTAGAAAAAAAATATGTCATAAACTACGGTCATAAACCTCAATATCATTTTTGAAGACCTATCCATAGATACCCCACACGTATGGGTTAGATGAAAAAAAATAATAAATAAAAATGAAGTTTTTATTTAATATTAAATTAATTAGTTACCAAAAAAATCTCAATACAACAGATTGTAAGACAGGTCTTGTTCTATTCTCGTGTCTTTGTGTTATATAGATTTTCCTTGAATAAACACTTTTTTATATTTAATACCTATGATTCATTGTGTAACTTATTTTTTTCTCGACTATACTCTGTCCAGTTGATAATCTGTCCAGTTGCGAAACTGTCCAGTTGCGAATCTGTCCAGTTGCTCCGGAGGGATTCAAACATAGCTAAGAACACTCTCGACAAAATTACCTTTCAAACAAAAAAAACTAAATCGAAATCGGTTCATCCGTTTAGGCGCTATGATGCCACAGACAGACACACAGATACACAGCAACACACGTGAAACATATAACACCCCTTCTTTTTCCGGCGGGGGTTAAAAACTGAGATGACTGCTGCATGAGTATACTGTATTATAATTTTGACTAAGTAGTTACATAGGCCTATTTTAGTAAACCAAACCTGTCACAAAAACAAACAATGGTAAAGTATTAGGGAAACGAAATAAACGTTGCACGATTAGAGTGGCCTATGTCCAGCAGTGGACTGCTGTAAGCTGATTATGATGAGTAATAGCACAACTTGCATTGTACCGATATAAAATTGGGCGCACGGTTGGTGCAGTGGTTGAGCGATTGACTGCTGCGCTGCCTGTCGCGGGTTCGATTCCCGCACGGAACAAATATTTGTACGACCTACAGATAGTTGTTCCGGCTCTGGGTGTTGTGTATGTGAGTTTATATGTTTGTAAAGGCACCCACGATACAAGAAGAAAATCCTAGTGTGGGGCAACGTTTTTTAAATAAAATCTAAAAAAATAAAAAATAAAAACTATCTTACATGCTTTACTTTAGTTTCAAAGGTGAGTACACGGTCAAATAACTGGGCACTTTGAGCTGTCAATGGCGCGAAGGCGGTAGTGGATTCGCTTGACATTTCGAGTATTTCTGAATACCCAGTTATTTTTACCGAGTAGTAAAATAGAACACCTCTGTAATAAAACGGTTGTCCAAATAGAGGTAACATATTTATTAGCTTCTAACCAACATAGCAGTGACCTTAATTTTAGAAGTAACTAAAATACTTCAATACAATTGTAATTTATTGGTGGTTTCTCAACCACTAAGTATTTGGTATGATACCAATTTTAGACTAGAAGATATAATCACAATACACTATTAAGACACTGGTGCGGTCTCATTTCAGAATATCAATTAATATTAATAATTAAAAACTCACTGCAGATTACTGTTTAAATCTATATAGTTTATATAATTATGTCTATTGTCACAACATAAAGTGAGCTTACGTATGACCAACTTTCAGAGTGCCCAAATATAAGTAAAACTTAATGTGATACTGGTTCATATTTGCATCCTTGTCTTATTTTAGTTCAGAGATATGCCAAAATTGATGAGCACCATTCATACTACAAACCAGATAGAAAATAATAACGAAATATATTCAATAAGATATTTCCCTTCAGGGTTCATGCTTATTTTTCCAAAATATCACAATGATTGTAACCAATTACTTATTGAATACTCAAGTTTGCTCAGTCGGTAGAACTGAAGCATTACCAATTGCAATTACAATTGAAGACATGGAATCTGGTTTAGTATCTATGTCAATTTTTAATTCCCCAGGACAAATATTATCTTTTTCTTCTGCCTTCTTTAGTTTCATCAGCTCATAATCGTTCACTAATCTCTCTCCGGATGCGGATTCCAGAGTAGATAAATTCTTAATCCATTTCTCATTACGAATTGCTTGAAATGGTTTTTCTTCTTTTTCAAATATAATCTTATTACATTCTTTTATTTTTTCGATTGTGTTTTTTATCCGATCTTCTGCTTCTTTTTTCTTTGCTCTTTTTTCCGATAGACATCGAGCTTTTCTTGTAAATATTTTTGATGAAGTTATGCTCATGTTGTCGTCAGAATCATAGGTTTGAGTTGATGGGGTCATTTCACTCCAATCTGACTTTGACAAAATTGAGCTTGTGTCAAGTGTTCCCTTTGACAAAACTGAGCTTGTGTCAAGTGTTCCCTTTGACAAAACTGAGCTTGTGTCAAGTGTTCCCTTTGACAAAACTGAGCTTGTGTCTAGAGTCCGATTTGCAGTTGATTTGTTAGGCCAAGATCTGACCATCTGACCCTGTTGGAGAGGGATGCGTGATAAGTCCACACCAAAAGTTCTGCATGCTCTCAGTGCCTCCTCTTCATTATCCTTGTAAATTACATAATCAGTTCCAAAAGGATATTCACATTCCATGTTTGTGCACATAAGTATTTTTGAAAAAAAGTCTATGAAGTACTTTCGTAGAACTGAGCTGCACAGAGGGCAAATCTGCAAATAAACAATTAAATTATATTATTTATCAATCATCAACAGCCTTTTTTATGTTACCACTGCTGGGATTCAGGACTACTCTCATAGAGGGAATGGGCTATAATCCACTATGCGGGTACAATGTGGATTGGTAGATGTAACCATGTCTTTAAATTTTGGGTTCTTGGACATGCATATTATTAATCAGTTTGTATTTAAAAATTAGATTAAAACATTAATGTGTATGATAGATAACCTTACCTTTGGCCCCTCCTCTACAATAGTACTGCTTTTAGCAATATCTGTGGCATACTGAAATGAGAAATATACAAATAAGTTGCAATTATGAATAAGTTACTTACAACTATGCACAAACAGAAGAAGAAAAATATCTTCTATATACATAAAAATCAATTACTGTCTGTTAGTCTGTAGGTAAATATGTAGGGTGGGGAGGTAGAGTAGGCAGGCAGGGTAGTGTGTAGAGTAAAGAGGGTAGGTCTATAACGAAGAGGGGAGCAAGGCCATGGCACTAGCTAGTATCCAATAAATATTATAAAAGCGAAAATGATTTTATTTGTTACAATTTCACGCCGCAATGGCTGGCATAAAATTAAAATAAATGTAAACAGGTATTATTGTTAAGGATATGGTAAAATATAGGTTAATAGCTTTAATATTAGATACACAGTAACCTTTAATTAATTGCACTATTTTAGGAAAGCCGGTTCTTTTACAGGAGTACTTGCAACCTCTACAGGGTAAGCTTTCCAAGTTGGTGTGGATGACTAAATCCGAAATTATGAGGCATAGCGAAAATACCGTAATATTTTTAAAATCAGGATTTACAGGCAATATAATTCAGACACAAACTTAACTTTACTTAACCAGATCCATCTGCACAACATTTACTTACGTTCGAATTTCTTGGAGATGCAATCTGAAAGTCGTTTTCTGCCATTACGAACCTTGTGTTGTTGGTTGTTGTGATTAATAGTAAAAATAAATAACTATTTAGATTCACAATTATTTCAAATACAACACTATAAGAAAAACTTAGTTTGTTTCAGTACGAAACGTACAAATCGTAAATATAATATTTAAAAAACCACGAAACAATCCAAACCTATGACCCAAACAAAAAACAAAAGAGCACGACCGAACTGACCACAGATACACAAAATAAATTAGTCGCCTGTCGCCGAAGACCAATGAGGTGACAGAGAAGTCGCCCATGTGCCCATGATGCCTGTCCAATGCCTGTCGCCTAGCCATAGATAACCACGACAGCAGCAATAGGGTAGGACTCACTAAAAGTAAAGGGTCTTCTACACAGTTGGAACAACCGCAAAACTCAACCAAGGGCATTACGACCTTGGTCGTGTTGTGGTAAAAACTGATTGTGTGGACATTGGTTGGCTAACCAAATTTAATTGGCCTTCCAACAACCTTGGTTGTGAGGTATACGCTTGTGAACAAGGGCAAATTGAAGATGTTGGGTCAGCGTCCATTTTTTAGGGCTCCGTAGTCAACATGGATCACAAAGTCTGGCCAACGAAAGCGTGATCTGAGGTATTTTCAAAGTTTTAATATGGCGACATTAAAAAAAAGGTAAAAGTAAAAAGAAAAAGCTGTCAAAGGTACGTCAAAGTCTGAGGTTGCGATTGTTATTATTTTGTGAAGACATTTATTTTTCAAAATATCTGCTTTATTATGGGTAAAACAATGAAAAGTAACCCGTGAAAGCTGCAACGTATTATTATGAGTAAGTTCATACTTAAACAAGTGGAGAAAGAAGTTGTTTACCAAGAAAAACAACAATTTCTAGATGTGATGTGGGATTTATTAGGGTAGTATGACTTGGTAATCGATAGATTCGATCGAAGAGATCGAAAATAGATTGTTAACATTTTATCTCGTTTTGCTTTTTTTAATCTTTTGTTTATTTATTATATAATCATTTCTTGTTTTAGTTTCTTACGACTTATTATCGGGCCTGCGTTGTCCCCCCATCTAAGTACTGCTGTAACATGGAAATATTGTAAAACCAAACAATTTTTTAAAAGAGTAACCATGGAGTTTCTTGCCGGTTCTTCTCCATAGGAATCGACCAACCCGAACCGTGCACATTGTCGACGTTTTATAAGTGCCCATGTAAGCCTATGTGAAATAAAAATTATTGATTTTGAATCTTGATCCATGTTGGCTGATTACTATGTATTTACGATATGATGATACCTTTTCTTATTTTTATGTTTCAATGTTCCTGATTTGGCCTAATAACTGCAGAAGACTGGAAAAAATGACGGACCATGTAATAAATGTGGAAAATAAATATAAACAAAGAGATCGAGATAAAGAAGAAGTATTCGATATATAATATAAACAAAGCGATAAAGAAGAAGTATTCGATAAAGGAGAACGGCAGGTTTGTATGGGAATTTCGTGCCGCTAATAAATTTTCTAGTTTTGGGATATTTTTTGTCTTAATTGGTACTTTATATGATAGATAATCCTTTTTAAATTCTTAGATTTTTAGAACTTGGGACGTAAAAGTTATAACCAGTTTTAAGGTTATGTACTAGTGTACCAATGTTACATATAGGTAAATGTTACATTTTGTTACATAATGTGTAAAGTAAATGTTTTAAATAGTTTTTTTGCTATCTTTGTAGTGTTTTACTTACCATTAAGTAGGTAGATTGAGATGAGGATTGTACCTACTCAGGGCATTATAAGATAGAGTCTGGCAAACGAAAGTAGAGACTGCAAAAGCGCGGCAAATTTCAAAAATCTCGGCATAGCAACCCCAAAACTAGTATGAGATACTTGGAATAACCTAATTTGATACTTTAGAATTATTAATTTTACTTCTTCTGAATAAAAATACTATTGGTGCTTTAGGCAGGCAATACTTTAGATATTATGTGGTATATGTGATATATCAATCAGAATAAAAAAAAAAAACAGTATTCTCTAATAATTTTGGTTTATTCACTACCATAATCAAAATCTGAATCTAAGACTTCCGTGTGTATAGATTCATTAGAGTCACTGGAATCACTGTTTCGTACATTAATCATGGCACTTTTATTTTCTGTAATTCTATCCCTTGCATTATATTTATTTTCAACATTGTATGACATGATCAGTCATTTTCTTCCACTCCTCTGCTAGCTATTTCACCCAAGTACTGGTTCAGGGTTCTTATCCTATTTTTCTGCTCTAAATCCGTAAGTTTTTCAATAGTTTTCACTATCTCATCATCACTAGTAAAAGAAAAAGTGGTAAAATTACAATGCAACTTTTATTATGGTATGATAAATAGCCATAATGCATTATTATGAAGGTGTTTAACTTATTATAAAATGAATGTGAATAATAATAGAGAAATAGTTTTTGGCATCAATAGTAATTACGAAATAAAACACACACCACCACATGCAAACCCTGCTAGGTAAAAATGGGATTACCATTTTGCGAGGTTGAAGTTTCACCTTCCTACCTGGGTCTTGAGGCGGCACGGTTACCAACTTAGGGATTTTGTTCCTAAATTTAGGGACTTGAAGTGTTAAAAGGGACATTTTTAGGGACTGGAATTTCTTGGGGATTTTTTTAGGGATTTCAAGCAAAACTTGCAAAGTCGCAAACAAAGCGTATGTTTTCAGTTTTGTGCGTAGAAAAGAACGCATGATTTGTCATTCATATCCGCTAAAATGGTACAGAGTATCATGATGGTACGATTTTCCTTTTGAATTGATTATGGATCGTGAGTAAAACTTGATCATACTGTGGAAACGATCAAGAACTTCATTGTACGTATGTATGACTTGACTATGAGCGTCACACGCCCTGTACGTCACTAGTCTCCGATTTTGTTAAAACTTTTTGAGGATATTGTTCTCAAATTGTTCTATTCAGTACCTTCAATGAAAAAAAGTGTACCTCTCGGGTTTCGCTAAAAAATGGAAAACAAAAAATGACGTACAGGGCGTATACGCCCCGTACGTCATTTTTTTTTCTGTAAGTGTTAGAGATGCACAGTATACATCAAATAAATGTTCCCGAATATAAACCTACGAATACTGAATATTGACTCTACAGCTCCCACCAAACCGCCACAATATTAAATTGAAAATCGTAAAAATATAACTAAAAATTTTGGACCCAGAAAAAAGGCATTTTGTTGACATATTTTTACCTGAAATAAATGTTCTCATTAAGCGCTCCACAAAAATGTAATTATATCACAGAAACATGCAATACTTTCAAAGATAATAGCAAATCAAAATTAAACTCAACATCACCAACACAGACCTACAGATTTTTGCAGTGCCTAGATGTGGCAATCAAATTTCAAGTAGGTACAAACTATCGTTGATGCTATATTGACTTAGGTTTTTTTAATAATAATATCATAGTGATATGAGAACGAAAAAAAAATCAATGGTATTTTTTTACGCAATTCTTTAATGCTGCTGGCGGAAAGAGTTGCCTGGTAGAAATCGTCACGTAATGCGACGTTCGGTGCTGTCTGGCGAAGGTTCGGCTATTATCATTAATCAATGGCCAACTTACTTATTGTTACGTGTTTGGTCAATAAGAGAATTTGAGGCATCTCTTCGCTTCGATTCTGTATCAGCTTGATTTGACCATAAGCGCATGTACTACCATCGAAAACACTGAAATGTTCAGTTTATGCAAAATTTATGAATTTGTAGCTCGAATTGTGGCAAATAAATATGTTTTCTTTATTTCTTTCTTTCTTTGTTTTTAAATTTATTTGTCCACGTATTTCTCAGAATCTAGAAATGGAATTGCAATCTAGGAGCACGGAAGTTAAGCAAAAACAAACAAACAACACATCACTACCACACACATCTATTTTTCGAAGCCATTCAGGACATTATGTACCCTCACTTACTTCGTTATGGTTGTGGATAAGGCACTTGTCCCACCGCCGACGAGGAAGTGATGAGGTAGCTACTGACTATTTTCTCTCTGAAGAAACGGACAAAAGTTATATATGTATTAATAATTGATCGATGGATGTTCACACTGTCGGTCGGTGAGAACACTCTCACCTCTATTTTGTCACAGCGACAAGAGCTATCAAAGATAATAATCGCTCAGCGATGCTCACGATGAAAGACCAACCACAACCGAATGCCCCGAGCGAGTAATCGCCAACCGCACAAGAACTCGCTTATAATAGCCAAGCGACAAAACCATCGAAATTACACACTCGCTGCGCGCTGCTCGCCAACTCGTATCTAGTGTCTAGCTCTACTCGCTTGTCACTGATTGTCGGCGGAAGGCAGAGTGCCTAAAGCTAGAAGCCAGATTATTATTACTATCGGTAATTCACGGTCTAAAGACAAGTAAATATACCGGCAGTGTGAATTCAAGATGAGGCTGAGTTTTCCTCGTCCAGCTGCCTTTTTTTTCGAACTATTCTACAAGTATTTATTTTGGCAGCTTTCTGTTGATTGGTATAGATTATATCATATATAATTTTTATCGGGTTTATTCATACGGATTCTTCTAAAGCATTTAATTTCAGGCCACGGAGAAGATGTTTTTTTTTTTGTATATCTCGGGTCCTTAGGGTCCCAGTCCTTTGAAAGGCGTGCGAGAAGCCGAAGCCAACTCGTAGAGGCCCCATTAGGCATGGATCAGGAAATGTGATACCTGATGATATTATTATTATTACTTTTTTAGTAACTGTAGTCTCACGTTTGACCACTATCTCAAGATAGTAAGCGATAATGTAGTCGAAGATGAAGCACGCTTGTCTAGAAGTAATCTATTCACTGTTGAGTACTCTTAACTTAAAGAAGACATAATAACATGAGAGCGAGGGCCTAGGGCGATTGTGGCTATCATGCTATTATCATCATCAGTGACTACAGTCATTTTCAGTGACTAAGAAGGCATAATATAACTAGTATGTTCTCAAATTTCCTTAATTTTGTCCTTGACATCATCACCCATCATCAAAATTCTAAGGTACTTCTTTTTGATACACAAGCTTCAAATTCTGAACACGATTGTAGTGTTTAAGACGTCAATAATATCAGCCTCATTTTCTGCAGGGTGTAACGTCTATTTTTTTAAAACTTCTTCTGCCCATGCCAATTTTTTCAAAGGAAGTTTTGCGGAAAAAGAATAATTCATTAATCTTACTTTTTTTAACAAACATAACGTCAAACTTACTAACTTTTAACTAAAAAATATTAATATTATAATCACATGTTTTGCATAAAAACGAAATAATTTGGCATGCTGGTAAGAGTGGAAAAATATTTCATGTAATTCAACTGATTGGGATAGCCAGTTGGGATAGACGGAACCGATCATTAAGGTTAAAACAAAGGTTAATAGGATGTATTTTTTTTTTTTTTTTTACTGTAGTTATCATTTACAGCGTCACATTAGATTCGAGAAGACGTTTCTGCTGTCCCTCCGTAGTCACATTCCAAATACTCAGTTCAGGTACTCATTTTAAAATAAATATTCATATTGAAATATGATTAATAAAAAATATTATCGTTTTGTCACTTATTTTACATTAACAGTGGCAAATTATGACAATTTTAAATTAAATTAACTAATTAGATTAGAAATTATTCAAAATTAAGCAATATTTTTCTCGAAAATTGTGAGGTTTAAAAAATAATAATAATATCCAAATCAATTTGATGCAGGTATTATACAGTCGGGGCAGAACCAGTTATAAACAACCTCTAGATAACATATAGTTCTACCAATTTGAAATTTAATTGCCACATCTAGGTACTGCAAAAATCTTTAGATCTGTGTTGGTGATGTTAGTTTAATTTTGATTTGCTAATAACTTTGAAAGTTTCGCATTTATCTGTGATATAATTACATATTTGTGGAGCGCTAAATGAGAACATTTATTTCAGGTAAAAAAATCTCAACAAAATGCCTTTTTTCTGGGTCTAAAATTTTTAGGTTATATTTTTACGATTTTCAATTTAATATTGTGGCGGTTTGGTGGGCGCTGTAGAGTCAATATTCCGTATTCGTAGGTTTATATTCGGGAACATTTATTTGATGTATACCGTGCATCTCTAACTCTTACAGAAAAAAAAATGACGTACGGGGCGTATACGCCCTGTACGTCATTTTTTGTTTTCCATTTTTTAGCGAAACCCGAGAGGTACACTTTTTTTCATTGAAGGTACTGAATAGAACAATTTGAGAACAATATCCTCAAAAAGTTTCAACAAAATCGGAGACTAGTGACGTACAGGGCGTGTGACGCGACTATGACGAGCAACAAGATGATGATGTGGTTCTGGAAATACCTAATTAACAACTTTGCATGATTATATTTATTCAATAAAAAAAATCATCAACTTATAAGTAAAGTTTTATTTTATGACCTACGAAATAATTTAGGTACTAAATAAGTATGTAGGTATAATAAATAATAATATAATTTATACATAAAATTCTATTTAGGGATTTTTAGAGAAATTCAGAAAAAAAATGGGGAATATTTTTGGTAATGGTTGGTAACACTGTGAGGCGGTTCGGGGACTTGCATGTAGACCACAGAAGGTTAGATCAGTGCTGCCAACTTAGCGCTTTCAGCGCCAGATCTAGCGCTTTTTTTGGTCAATAGCGCGTGTTAGCGCCTAGCGCTAAATCTAGCGCTTTTTGAAACTCTGTACTTTCTTTAAAAAAAGAGTTACTGCGCAAAGTTTCAACTTCCCAACGATGTGTTGAGGACAATTTCATCCACAGATAAATATAAATTCAAGTCCAAAACTGATCAAGACCAACCTTATTTAATTTACCCAATTGTATTGCTTCTGAGGCTGAAATAAGGTTGGTTTTTATAATCTTTTTTATATAATCTAAATATTTATATAATAATTTTTTTAATGTAATTATTGTATAATCAGACGATGATGAATTAATTTTATCCCTTTATTTTATAAAATAATAACATCAAACAGTCACTACTTTTTTATTATTACTAGTATACTTAAACAAGTACTCGAATCTCTTTTATATGACATAATTTGATTAAATAATAAATAAAAAACTGCGTTTATACATTTATAGTCTCAAAAAATTGGGAGTTTTGTTTGAATTTGGCGCCGAATTTGACCGATTTTGGGTGCGATTTTTTGACAGCGACCATTTAGCGCGTTCTAGCGCGTTTTCAAAGAGCTAACAGCGCGTTTTTGCTTAAACGAGTTGGCAGCACTGGGTTAGATCCTGTGGGAAGATGCACGCTTGGAGGTAAATAATGTGTTGGTGTGGGACTGTAATGGTTAGGGGCCAAGCAGGTAAATCAAACTCTCGAAGAGAATACTGGAACAGCATCACCATCTACGTCAACTAGTGTCAGATTTTCAGCAGTGCCATGACACTCATGACCAGTCACTCCAGCGTATATCTGTATTAGAAGCAGAATTGTGCAAGGCTCATAACACTATTACCTCCATCGACTCGCTAAAAGTCAGCGAAGCGAATTTTCTAACACCAGTAACCTGTACAATGAGCTGATGGATAATTAATGCATCCAAATTGGAGTGTGAGCGGCCCACCATTACCATAGACCTAACAGGGAATGTTTGATTCTAAGTAGTGATAATAAAATTAGAAAAAAAAAACTATTAAGAAATACAAGAAACTTTAAAAAACTCAGTGTTTAAACTCTCTGGTTTACAAATACACGACTCCCTGACGCATTAAAGTACTAATCAATCTATACTAATATTAATATTATAAAGCTGAAGAGTTTGTTTGTTTGTACGCGCTAATCTCAGGAACTACAGTTTGTAATTGAACAATTATTTTTGGCTTGGATAGTCCATTTATCGAGGAAGGTTATAGGCTATATAACATCACGCTACGACCAATAGGAGCGGAGCAAAAATGAAAATTTTGCAAAAACGTGAAATAAAATCATTTTTGAGAGTTTCCGTTGCGTGCGATGCGTAAACGATTTAAGTTACGCAACAATCATGTATGTAGGGTAGATGGGTAGGTAGGTAGCCAGTTGACGGGAGCGAAGCCGCGTGGGCCAGCTAATATATTTAATATGGTCAGAAATACATTGTAAACACGCCATGTGACCACACGCAATCACACGCGGTAACACTCAGTCGGTCCAGATCGGCGTGTTGCAGGGAGAGGGGGCACACACGCCACCCGACGCTTCGCACACACACAGTGTGTTTCTAGTTAACACCCCAGTTGAGAGCATTCCTGATATTTTTTGTATGTTTTATTTAAAACGTCGGATGAACAATTAATATAAATAGTTTAATGGTTCTCAGTATTATATGGTATGAGTTTATTATTTATAATACTAGAAACGAAGCTATGACAATGATACTAATTACTAACGTAGGGTTGCCAAGTTGCCATTTCTAAAATCTGCCAACCAGGACAAGGAGAGTGAAATCGACTCTCTCCTTGAGTGAAATCGCCATTTTTTTTTTGTACAAAAAAAAAATACAACCTACTTCCAATTATAAACACTAGAAAGTGAAAAATAATTTAAATTTCGGAAAATCGTTTCTTCGTTTTTTGACACCGCCTTCCAAAATCTGAAGTTATTTTTCACTAGTGTTTTTAATTGGAAGTCGGTTGTATTTTTTGTAAAAAGTTATAGCTTTTCACTTTTTTGTGTGCACATTACGGAACGGCACAGTGGTCAATTTCTATAGTAATCTTACTTCTTGGATGTATGTTAGATAATCAATCACGCCAGAACGGCTAAACGGATCTAGATAAAATTCGGCAGACAGATGGATTATAGTTATGAATAGCACATAGGCTACATTTTATCCCGGTATAATGTTCCCTTGGGTAATAAAACACTTTTGACGTGGGCGAAGCCGCTGGCAAAAGCTAATGTACAATAAATAGACATGCAATCCCGGGTGATTTGATATAATATTTTGAAGAGTTCCGTTAAATATCTTCGAATTTCTTCATCAGATCTTCACCAAAGGAGAATGCCAATGGACAGTACTTTAAAAAAGAAAAGCTGGTTAATAAATAAAACAAAAATATTTCAAGTATTTTAAGTTCTTTTCTAAAAGATTCCTATTGAATTGAATTAATAAGTATTTTACTTCCGTTTCACAGTTCAAACATATTCCGCCATTAATGTTAGGGTTGAGCATGAAGGTATAGATAAAGATGGAGACCACACTTCGAATATAAAACCTATGTATCACGATCTCGCTCTCTGTGGGCAGACCCTCTCTGTCTAAGTAGGGTAACCTTCATTTTATTTTTCCCAGGACATCGCTATAATTGTTGCTGTCCATTTAGTGGTTTCCAATAATATTTATTTATCTACATCTCATTAATACTAAGACCGAGCCCCTAAAGATTGTATAGATCATGATAATTATGCATGCGTAAAATAAATTACGAAACAAGCTATTTGTTTAAGTGTAAAAGTTTGGATGTTTTGGAGTTTGTAAATTTGGCAGTTGCTCATAGTTGTTTTCCGTTTCTTCGACCCCAAACAACACGATAGTATTCCTTTTGTTTTGTCTTTCCAAGTATTCAATACGTTTTTCTTGGGATTGTACTTTATCTTCCAATGTCTTATACTTTATATCCATTTCGCAAAATTTTTCGTTGATATTACTATTTATGTTATTTGTTAAATTGGTTTCCATAGCCTTCATGTCTTTTTGTGGTCTGCCAGTTCCTTCTGAATCGCCAAAAGCATTGATGCAATGTTCTCCATGCTTCTACTCGCCACGAGATGCCACTAGTTGCTCTCACAATATTGGATACCTGCCTACTGCCCTGCCTCACATACGGTTGCCAAACATGGATCTTTGACTCAGTGGCAAAGAGACATATTAATTCATGCCAGAGAGCGTTAGAAAGAAGTGCGCTTAAAATAAGACTTTTAGATAGAATTAAACATTCTACTATAAGGAAAAAGACGAAAGCAATCGACGCTGTCTCCTTCGCTCAAAGCCTAAAGTGGAAATGGGCTGGACATGTCGCCAGATTCACTGATGGTAGGTGGACTCAAACAGTCACAGCATGGAGAGGGCCCACCGGTTACAGGCGCAGAGGCAGACCAAAGGCACGCTGGAAAGACGAACTAGAGACAGTCGCTGGCAAAAACTGGCATTTTACAGCAGCAAATAGAGACGAATGGAAAGCTCTGGAGGAGGCCTTTACCCACAGAGGGGTTCATGCAACTTAATTTAATTTAATCTAATTAATTCTTTAGTTATTTAAGATTATTTCTAATTAAACTATTTAAATTAATTAATTTCAAATTATTTATTGCTACGTTTAATTATTTTAATTACTATGAATACAATTAATCAATTATTTATTTGGCATTTTAATGACTTGGACTTATCTGTTATTTTTTTTAGAAAATTAATCCAATTAGCACATTTAACAGAAATTGTCACAACTAACATGTTTTTACCTAATGAAAATGAATTTATAATAAAAATAAAGTAAATACAATTATGTTATTATTGGCCTTATATTAATAAATTGTTTTACGTATCTTAAGAGTTATTTTTACTATTAATAACTCATCTTATGTACGTAGCAATCTTTATTCTATTGAAAGTTACTTACAATTCATTTTTTATAATTTAATATTCAACTATGTACTATTGTTTGCATGAAATAAAGATGCTTTTTTTTATTATTATTATTATTATTTATTTTTTTTAAATTTGGCAGATGAAAGAAATCAGATGTTTCATTAATTTTGTTGAATAATGAAACATAATGAGCTGTTTTTTTCAGATTTCTGGGTTACTCAGTGTTAAGGAGCAGGAGTGGTAAGGAGGGTGTTCAGGTGTATTTTTAACTCGTGCGCTATTTTTTAATATTACGTATATATATTATACGGGACTATAATAGGAACGGTAATATATTTAAAAAAAAAACAAATACACTTTCCGAATTAAAATCATATATTATAACTTTTCTATTTATACATGACTAAATATTGTTGCTCTGTGTAGTTTCTGTCTCTTACCACGTAAATCACTGAAAATATTTTCTTTACGGCTCTTTAAGTGAGCACGTATACGCATTAAAAAACACGAATTAGCTATTTGCTTTACTATCTCAGTTTCATGCAAATCATTACAATCAATGGAGTCCGTGATGGGATGGTTAAATTCCTGCAACAGAGAAGTAAAATATTGTGACACGACATTTTTTTTCTATGTTATTTTCTCTAAGTTGGCCCATCAATTTAGCTCGTAGAATAATTTTGTCCCAGATAAATCCTCAATATGGTCACACTACAGCAGTACGACTTCATGTGAACAAAAAAAATTAAATTGCACAAAATCAATGAAATTCAATGTAGATGTATTTAATCTTGACATAGTTATCATTTACAATTATTTTGAAAAGACTGGTTGATCGATTTAAGAGGAAATTATGTGAAAATCGAGTGAAAATGCAAAGAAATATGTTTACAATTATTCAATGTCAGAAATCACGATTTAAACAACTACGCGTGAATTCATAAATCACCTTTTGGAGACCACGTACTATCACAACCACTCACAACACAATTTTGCACCATTTTTTTAATTATAACATTGAAATATATCGAAAAATCTCAAACGAAGCTGTGAACCGCAAAGTAAACAACCGCCATATTGATGATTTATTTTGGCACATAGAGCTAAAGTTGCCACATTACCGAATCCTTAAGAAATGGGCTAATTCATTAATTTTCCAATCCAGATATGCACACGTGACCTACAATGTTGTGATTTTCAATTATGGAACTAATCATAGTTCAAGTATTTATTTATAGATAAATTATTGGACAGTGTTTTAAGTGTTTAACTTCTGGTCGGGCTAGTGTTGTGACTATTTCTAAGAATTATCTAGGAGATTTAAATAAGAAGATAGCAATACTATAGTCCACACCAGAAAGAGAGGTCGGTCCACAGAAAGCGGGATGGAGATACGTAGATATTTGACTCAAGATTTTGTTCCAAGTGTGGCCTCCATCTTTACCTATAACTTCATGGGGTTGAGGCATGTTGACCCGGTCTAATATCGATTAATCGAAGAATCGTTTTTTTTATAGTCTTACTGAAACACTTAATCGTGAACTAAAAATCGAACCGATTCACCTCTCTACTGTTAAACTAATTGATTTTGAAATTGGTATGGCTTACTAGTTTCATGCAAACCAAGTTAACAAATGAATCATGTTTTTAGAAACCCATTAGATTACCGATTTGGTAGCATGCCTATAAATGTCAGTTATTTCATTTGACAGTGACGGTAGTCGTCTTTTTATTTGATTTGTTTACATGTATGTTTTGTTGCGTCAAGTTGAGTTTTTCTTTCCCCCGTTAATAATACTTATCTTATCAATACAACACCGCCGTGTGTTTCTGAAAATAGTGCATAATAAGACAGGACTTCATATTTAAGATTTCCGACATGGCTAAGGCTCGAAGTTGGTGTCTCAATTGTTCTTTGATGTTGGCGCCATATATGCGCAGACATAATATTTTGCCGAAGATTCCTGATAATATATAGACCATATTATGGACTTGGATCTACACCGGTAAGTAAGAATAAGATTATATATCTTACCCGCACTTGAACAAATGTCTAACGAATGCAAATCTTGATTATGCTGGCATAGAGTCCATATTGCTGTGAATCTACTACAACCTAAAAGGAACATATTTTGTTCAATATCTCTAAACTCTCGCAATGAAAATTGACTAAAGTTGGTACGTGTAATTAAGGTAACACAATCAAATAAAGGTGTTATTATCAGGCAACAAAAAAGTTTCGTTCAGTACATTTCTCCATACAAAATGGGCATTTTCCTTTAAATGGGAACAATTCGGGTACATAATTTTTCAAAATCGGTCAACAATTGACGGAGAAATCGGTGAAATTTTGAAGACCCGGTGAGATTTGAAGATCCGGGGAAACCCGGATGGATGGCAACCCTATAACTAACGAAGCGTGTTGTAGCATCACGTGGGGTGTTGAATATGTGCACGGTTCGCGTCGGGTGGCGTCGGGTCGGGTTTCAATAGTATGTTTCCAACTTTCCACCTTAAAATATATGGGAGGGGCGGCGCCCGGCGGTAGACGGAAAACGAAACGTCAAGTCTATGGTAAATGTCAAAAATTATCGGTCTTTCCGAGCGGAGCTTGGGAACTAGTGCCGTCGGCAAAAAATCATTACTCAATAAGAAATTCAAGCGTAATCAAGCGTTAAGATCTAAATATCGTCAGATAATAGTGATTTACCAGTCTTAGTGTCTTAATTATTTTCGAATCTCAAAACCGAATTGAAATTCAAAATGCCGACTCGCGCTGTGTGTGTCCTCAAAGGTGATGTCACCGGAACCGTATACTTCGACCAAAATGTAATTATCAAACATACTTTTTATACAAACCTGCAACAGGACTGCCTTTATTATGTAACCTTGAACAACTTGTAGATTAAACACTGTCGTAGTTTCTACGGCGTTGCAAGTAAAGTAGCCTAACCTAATGCCGTTACCTACCTACTACTACATAAATTCTTATCGTGCGACCTAAGATAGTTCTGGAACGATGGGTAAACATTATAAATGCTAATATGTACCTTATGTTTTTGATAAGAGAAACGTGAAGTATATTCAGTATACATAGGTGTTTACGGGAAATTGGATAACTATTAACATTATAATACAGATAGTGATTTTGCTTATCTACGTAGGTTCGACGCGTATAAAAATTGTGCTTTGAAAAACAATCTTCATCATCATAAAATACTTATTTGGAAATTATTTAACATAGATTACTTTCATAACACCTTGAGGTTGAATGATAGCTGAATAGCCCCTACATAAAAATACCGTTCCGGCTAGCCAGAAAATTAAATTGTTGGCAATCCAATTTTGGCCCAATTTAAAACCGGCCAAGTGCGAGTCGAACTCGCGCACGAAAGGTTCTGGACCATTATCGCAAAAAAACGGCAAAAAAAAACATGTTTGTTGTATGGGAGTCCCACTCAAATATTTATTTTATTCTGGTTTTAGGAACCCTAAAAAAAGGATACTTACGTACTTTTTTTTTTTTCAGGATGAAAATGCACCTGTAGTGTTGAGTGGTGAAGTCCAAGGTCTTTCAAAGGTATGTAGAATGCCTCTTTTACTTCTTCCTTTTGAGTCGATGGTGTTTTAAACCTTAGATGTAAATGCTAAATTAAAATAAATTATTAATTATGTTAACGGAAAAGGTACTAGACGTTTGATGTTTGTGACTCTAAAAGGAAATATCGGATTGTGGAAAAATTCATCCTTCCAGGGGTATTGGTCATTGTAGCAAAGCTGCAGTTAAAAGCTAATGTTTCATATAGCAAATATAAATAATCAGAATGACTGTGCAAGTTTGAAATAGGTAAGTAGTGTGTATTCATAAATTAGCATATACAATGACTATCAATACGGTATAACTACTGAAACAACACTCCAAGGTGACTATGTATGTCGTAATACTTGTAATCTACTAAATAAAAGATTTAACAGAACTACCTATTATGTGAATATTAACAGAAAATTTCTTTTAACATGCTTGAAGAAATACATAATTATTTGATAAGTTATCTGAGGTTTGCTTTTGTTAAACTCATAGAACTATAATAATGAGGGTTTAATAATAAAAACATACATAATTGATTATACATGATTCTTTCTGACTTGATACTATGTTATCTGTTCACATCGAGACCTTATTCTTATTAGCAACTGAAATTTACATAATAATTATAAAACATAGACTCTGTAACAAATACTGTCATAGCGTTAAGATCGTAAGAAAATTGTTTTACAGGAGTAAATGTACAAGTACATACACACACTTAGGTCTTTCCCCATGGGGGAAAGGAGAAACTACAGATTAGATCTGCTACAAATCAATCAATCAATCAATTTCAGGGTTTACATGGATTCCATGTCCATGAGTTTGGAGACAACACTAATGGCTGCACGTCAGCTGGGGCACACTTTAACCCTAAGAAGGTGGACCATGGTGCACCTGACAGCTTAATTCGTCACGTCGGCGACCTCGGCAACATTGAATCGTTTACTGCTGGCGGAACCACTAAGGTAAATTAACAACTAGAAAGTATTGCAAAGTAGGCAACAGTACAGGTTTAGGTGACTTCATTTGATTTACACAATCTTGCACAATGGCATGATCACTGTAGTGGTTACTTGCAAAACTTTTTAAATTTTAAAATCCCATAGATTCATAGAAAAGACAATTGTATAGAAGAAATGCAATATAGTTATATCATTTTGCAGTGGCGATTTGGCAACAAATACACCTGTTTGGTGCTTAAAAGGTATAAACCTATTTTATTTCTTTTGAGACCAAAAGAAATCCACTTCATATATTGGTCTGACACGCAGCATAAACAGCAGGTTAAAAAACTGGCCAAGTGCATATCGGACTTCGCACATTAAGGTTACCGTACCAATCTGCAAAATAAAGTCCCGAAGGACCCTTCTGATACGGAACCCTAAAAATAAACAATGTACTGTTAAGATGCTACCAATTATTTATTTACAGTCAAAACCGTTTAAAACAACATTGAAGGGACCGTTCAAATGCTGTTATTAAAGCCGACAGTCGCTATAAACTGCTTTCACTGTATTTTATTTTCAGCCTGAATTGTGCCACTGCAGGGCAAAGGTCTTCCTTTCTCCCGGTTTTGGGCAAGGATATTGATACCTACATATTATTTTAAAATCGCTTTCTAAAATTTTTTCAGGTATGCATTCAAGACAGTCAGATCTCCCTATCGGGCCCCAACAGCATTCTGGGTCGCACTCTGGTCGTGCACGCCGACCCCGATGACCTTGGTATCGGCGGCCACGACCTCAGCAAGTCAACGGGCAACGCCGGCGCCCGCCTCGCTTGTGGCGTCATCGGTATCGCCAAGATCTAACAACCCACACTTCAGTCTACCCCTTCATTGTTATTGTAGCATTAGTAATGTATCGGCTTGCAACAAGGTTTAGGGTTATCAGCTACTTCTGAAATTAGTTGTCCTGAACTCACTTCTCCATACTTTTAGTTTTGATGAAACAACTGGTTTCATCAAAACTAAAAGTACATTTTCAAGTACAAGTTGTATTCATGAAGCAGCCTCAACCCGGACGGATGTTTGTGCCTCTATTTAAATGTAATCATTTTGGTATCTAAAACTAATGTTATTAATGTATCAGGGTTGGAAGTCCAGAAAATATATCACCCATTATAGGTTGCCCGCCTATGTATATAGAATGTAAGACTCTATAGATGTTGCAATTTATTTATAGCATTCCTAGCACATCTCAGTGAACAAATGATGATTGGAATCTTCTGATTTTATTTTATATTTTATTATTGGTGCTGGGCACATGATATGTAAATGTCATATTATGTTCTGGTTTGTTTCAATAAAAGTAATCTAAATTGATGTTCTTTTTTTATTTGTGTTATGTTACTTTTTTGTAACAGACAGTACGAAATCATCATTATAATGGCGCTTCTTTCTGTGGGCATAAGCGGCTTCTAAAATTTTTATAGCACCCTGTGATCAGATCGACTTGGGTTGCATATTTTGTAAGCTATTGAAACATAAGATTAATAAAAAAACAATTCTTAGTAGGTATTTTAGTTTCTTCCATAACAGCTAATTACATAAAAAGATAACAGACAATGTGTCCCAGGAAGTAAATTATAGGATGGGCTCCTAAATGCTCAACAACTAAAATAGAAAATAATATCCTGCCTTATTCCTATGAATACTTTAATTGACCTATTGAATGCAGTACATGACCATTGTGAGTAAAGAATACATTGCAAGAAGAGTCATGAGCTTGGAAAATGCTTGGACTACTGGTGTTCCACTGCCACAAACTGTTTTCATCACTTTGTATACTTATTGACGCCCAATAGTTCTCTATTTCCCTGGTCAGAACATATTCTGACAGTTTCTCACATATATTACTGACCAAGGAATGCGTTATAAAGCCTTTGACTATGAGAATGGATATTCTTCCGGTTTTGAATGCATTCTCACTGTCAGGTTGGCTGTAAGTGCTAATATAAGGTTCTGTAGAGGAAATGTCTGCATCATGAGCCAGCAAACCAATCCATTCAACCATTTCTTCAGCATCAACATCTTTTATTACTGGTATTTCAGTTACTGATGGGGATACATTTTTAGTTTTTAGTGAATGAACAGAAACATTGATGTCCCGCTCACAAAAATATTTTGCTATAGACGATGGGCAAATTTCTTCATTGTTTGGCTTCCATGTAATGTAAAAATCGAACTTTTCTAGTTTCTGCAATCCTGATCGCACTTTTGAATAGTTCTTTATGGTTTTAAGATCAATCTTAACTTCATAGAAGCCGTGAGGCCGCTTTGTTCCTTCAAATCCTAATGTTTGAAAAGTATACTCAAGAATGTTCAGTATTAGATGTCCATCAGTTATAGCAGCGCAGTTTTGTATGATACAGTTTCTGTCTGCTGACAAACAGTGAACTGTCCCAGTTTTTACAAAACTTTCAATGAACACTGGTGCCACGAATTCTGTGAGTGAACAATCCGATAGTTTATAATAATCTGTGTCTTCTGTTATAACATCTTGCACAAAACTCGGCGTGTGTATTTCATCAGGGCAGGTTACAATTAGACTTTTGTAAAAATTGTTCATATTTACAGTTTTATTTACCGATTCTAAATCTTGATTTTCTCTATGAGTCACCATTACTTTCGGTGCAGGAAAGTTCCACACCTCTGGGCACAGCATATTGTAGTTTTATTTGGGTTTCACACTCTCGTTACTCTTTATGAACTTAAAACTTCGACTTTGTTTCCGACAATAACAATATAACCTTACTTTCTGACACAACCAACACCGCTCAGAGCTGCTTTTGACAATTTTTTTTGACAGTCACAGAATCACGGACAGAACGGACTTTTTGGGTTTTTTGGCGGGATTTTTTCGAGTGAAGTTCAGCGGCTGTTAGTATTATTTGCAAATTGAATCCTAGTGGTTATTGTGATATAAAATTGGTGTAGTTTTGTGTCTCAACCAAAGACCTTATACGTATTTCTTACTACTAGACTGTGCACCAAAAATTTTTGTTTAGCTAAAATGAAATCTATTATCATACATCTAGGTTAGCTATTCCCTTATAAGCGGTAGCTAACCAAAAGCGGTCCTGAGCGAGAGGGTGCCCGCTGGTAGTGTGTCCTTGTCTGACATCTTGCCAGCTCAACTAATCTTTGGGTTTGGTAGAAATGGTAGAAAATTTTATATTTTCTTTTTTATGTAATACCAAAACGAACGAATAAAAAATATATTTAAATACGTTTCAAAGTCTATGAAACTTTGAAGCGTATTTAAATATTTTTACTGTTCCTTTAATTCATCAATTCATTGTATTTAAAAAATAATTCATTAATGCTGTGTAAGAGTAGTACTTTTAAATGTTTGGGCCTGGTAATACTAAATGTAAGGCCACCAGGTTGGAGTTTTTGGCGGGATTTTTTCGAGTGAAGTTCAGCGGCTGTTAATATTATTTGCAAATTGATTCCTAGTGGATATTGTGATAATAAATTGGTGTAGTTTTGTGTCTCAACTGTCTACGCAACTGGACAATATGTGAAATCATTGACAGAAGCGATCTCAGGATAGTGGAGCGGAGAATTTTATTGTAGTATTGACTACGTCCGCAAAGCTTACTGGGAAGGCTGACTCGATACAATTTGCTGCCAAATACTCCAAAAACCATTAGAATCTGTTACACCCGTATTCTAATGCATACTAAAGAATGTTAAAATTGCACTGAAGACGAGGCGGTATGGTCCAAGACCTTAGCCTGCCCGAAAAGGGCGAACAAAAAAAAAGACCACCAGGTTTGCGGCGTTTTTGGCGGGTTTTGTTCGAGTAAAATTCAGCGGCTGTTAATATTATTCGCAAATTGATTCCTAGTGGAATAAAATTGGTGTAGTTTTGTTTCTCAACTGTCTACTGAACTGGACAATATGTGAAATCATTGAGATCCTTTGGGGTATTTCAAAGCATCGTCTGAAGACTGCAGGATCATCTAACGCCTCTCCTTCATGAGCTTGAGAGTAAGATCAGAGAGTTTTTTTTCCTATTTATACGATGGGTCTTGAAGAATAAGACTTATGCAGACTTGGGATTCGAGGATTATCGAGTCCTCCCCGAATACACCATCCTAACTGCTCAATTACTCTTCGAGTTCGGTCATCTTATCGTCGGTCCGGATTCCGGAGTGTGCGCGTGTTGTACGTTGCCAGGTCCTGTCGTCGGTATTTGTTGGGGTAGCCGGATCTCATCCGGGATTCATTGTACCCCTTGCCATACCGTAACCTAGACCGCTACCGTAGTCGAGGTTAGGCAGGCTGCCGGGCACTAGGGGCTATGTTTTATTTGTGCTATTCATGGGGAGTGCTTTGCAGGCGGGTTGGCGATCCCAGTATGGTTGTTACAAATGCACAGAGAACGCTGCTGATCATTCTCTGGTTTGTCCCTTAGTCGCCTCTTACGACACCAATGGAAAAACATGGGATGTCGAAATTCTGTACGCTCGACACAGACTCGGTAAGTGACGTAGATTCCAAAAAATATACACTCATTTTTTTTTCAATTAATTTGGTAGGTTTAGTTGGCGAGGTAGCATAAATACATATATTGGGATACTTACACTATTGTTTTTACAATCAATTTGTCCCGTGTTATGTTTGGTCATGGTCACCTCATTAGAAAGAGACACACTACCAACGGGAGCCCTCTCGCTCGGACCGGTTTTTGCGCCATAGTGCACAGTCTAGTAGTAAGAAGTATAAGGTCTTTGGTCTCAACTGTCTACGCCACAGACTACTTAGAGATACTACGTATCTACGCAACTGGACAATATGTGAAATCATTGACAGAAGCGATCTCAGGATAGTGGAGCGGAGAATTTTATTGTAGTATAGACTACCTCCGCAAAGCTTACTGGGAAGGCTGACTCGATACAATTTGCTGCCAAATACTCCAAAAACCATTAGAATCTGTTACTCCCGTATTCTAATGAACTAAAGAATGTTATAAATTAGGCCTTGCGCAGACGACAGACTATCCGTGACGCACTTTTTAGTCTGTGAAAATAGAACCTGTGCAATTATATGCAGTAACGCACACGGACTTTTTGCGCGTCGTGTGCGTTACTGCATATAATTGCACAGGTTCTATTTTCACAGACTAAAAAGTGCGTCACGGATAGTCTGTCGTCTGCGCAGGGCCTTACACTGAAGACGAGGCGGTATGGTATAAGATCTTAGCCTGCCCGAGAAGGGCGAAAGAAAAAAAAAAACGGACTTTTTGCTTTACAATGTCATTTAATCAAAACTATTAGGTTACACCCAATGATATTCAAATAAACAGATATGTTATAAGCGCGCGCATTGTGAAGACTCGAATAGTAGACTTTAGTCTTTAGTTTATGTCACGCATGGCGAAGAGCGATACGCTTTGTTGAAAAAAAAACAAAATTAAAAAAATGCCATCGTGTGTATTTAGAAAGTGTACCAATTATAATACCAAATTACATAAAACAGAAGGGATCTCATACCATATGTAAATACGCAATACACCTCAATTTACTAATTTATTTCAATTTTTTTTCCTAATGAGGTTACAAAAAGAAAAAACATTGGTTGTCAGAATAATGTTTGTTTACATTCACACGCAAGTGACAAACACTAGCTGTCTCTTTTTTTCTTGTTTGTTTTATCAAGCCATCCCTTTCGACATTGTAGTGAAATGTCAGATGAATGAAAAGTGTGTATGTGTGCTGCCGCTGCTGCGCGGAACACTTTTTTCAATTGTTTTGTGAGTGTATAACGTATCTGTTTATTTGAATATCATTGGGTTACACCAAAGACCTTATACGTATTTCTTACTACGTAGAAAGAACTACAAGGTCTTTGGGTTACACAATGTCATAAATTCAAATTCATAATTAAGTAATGTCAGAGTTTATAATGTCATAATAATTTAGTTAAGTCTAATAATAAAAATGATCTGTGAGTCTAATGAACAAAACAGAAATAAAAAATTAATGAAATAATATAATAAATCAAATCGGACCCAAGTATTCACCGTAACAATATGTATTATTATTTTACACACACATTTCTATCTGATTGGTACATAGAGCATTTAACCTCTAAGGATTGGTACTCATTTTGTTTTTTAAATGTATTTATATCGATAATGATTTACTAAAGAATTAGTATGCCGCGTGCTGTATAATGTTTTAAATAAGTGCAAGTTTGTTTTTACAAATAGAGCCACCTCGTATATATTAACAATGTTAATGTTGTTAATATTCGAAAATATGGAAAGAATGGTTTACAACTTTCCGTGCTCTGAATACCACATATTGCCCTAACACACCTTTTTGCGCTCTAAACACCGTCTCCATGTTCGTGGAGTTACCCCAATATAAAATACCGTAGTGCAGCGAAGATGTAACATAAGCATGATACGACGTAACCAAAACTTTTTGATGTACGTCCTTTGCACGATTCCGTAGAGCTTATTAATGCTGACTCAGCCGTTTACTTAAACTGTCAGTGTGGGTTTTCCATGACATGCCCCTATCCAGATCCAAACCCAAAAATGTGGTTGTCATTTCTGAACATATTTTACGTCAGGTTTTTTATGATTTGTCCTTTGTTCAAAAGACATTATTTTAGTTTTGTCATTAATTATTTCATCCATTCTATTAAAACTTGGAGTCAGTGGTTTATCTCTCCTTCAAGTGTCGTCGCATCATTATTGCCCTGATTTAGAATGCCGATATTAATATCGGAATTGCGATCATTAGTTAGATGTCGCCTATTTTTTTGTTAATTGTACAAATTCGTTATGAGATTGGCTTAAGTACCTACAATAAATAAACACGTTTATGCCGAGACATAATAAGATTTTCTATTGTGTATCTAATCAGCAATGACTGGATAATCGGGCGCTTATTTAACTAAACTTCACATCTGTTCCCCAAAAAGAATAACTACTAACGTCATACCTTTCTGAAAAAAGCTAAAAAAAAACTGTTAAAATAAATGTTTGTCGATCAATCTCAAAGTAGCCCCGATTAGTGAGTAATAATGATTTATAAATTCAGTATAAGTATCAGTCAAATAGTCAAATCCATGGGACAAAGGAGCTGTCCAACATAATATGTACTTAATATTATTTCTGCTTATTCCTATTTCGTTTGTTTTTTAATAGACTAGAATAAATTCTGAGCATAGTCTTCTTCATTTGATGCCTGCTAATCAGGAGAATTATTATTATACATTAACTAGCTGACCCGGCAATCTTTGTTTTGCCATAAAAATACCAAACATTTATCTACCCTACCCAACCTACCCTACACTACCCTACCCGACCCTACACTACCCTACCCTACCCTACCCGACCCTACACTACCCTACACTACCCTACCCTACCCTACCCTAACCTACCCGACCCTACACTACCCTACACTACCCTACCCTACACTACCATACCCTACCCTACCCTACCCTACCTATAAACCTCACGGAGCCCGAGACCTTTCCAACGAATGCAAAACCACTTTTTTTTTTTTTTTTTTAAAGTTGCCCCACACTAGGAATTTCTTCCTGTATCGTGGGTGCGTTTACAAACATATAAACTCACATACACAACACCCAGAGCCGGAACAACTATCTGTAGGTCATACAAATATTTGTTCCGTGCGGGAATCGAAACCGCGACACGCAGCGCAGCAGTCAATCGCTCAACCACTGCGCCAACCGTGCGCCCATTGAAATCGGTTCATGCTTTCTGGAGTTATATCGTCACGAAGAAAACCGACTTTTTTTTATATATTAGATTGGAATAGGTATCGGAATACCGTATTGATTTTTGTCATTAGATACAGTTAGAGCATTATTATTTAAGTCAAATGAATACTGCATTGGCGACATAAACTTATTTCGTAAAACAACTACAATAAACTTAATAAAACATAGCAATGGTAAAATAATCATCCCATCTTCATTTTATTTAAAATTAATGGAATATCAATAAGATATAATTGATAAAGTAGTGAAGTAGTAGATCAATCCAACAGATTAGTGATCGAATAGACTCATATTTTGTATTTAATACAAGCAGAAGACTAAAACATATTAAGCTTTAATTTATTGAGGTTTCTAAGCAAGTAACATAATATAAATTTGAGAGACCGTAAAAACAAGGATAATTATTTGTTCCGAAACAGCGTTCTCAAAAGTATGAAAAAGTATCTAAGCGTTCATCATTATCATCATCATCATTTCAGCCGAAAGACGTCCACTGCTGAACATAGGCATTCCCCAAGGTTTGCCTCATTGACCGATCCCGTGCGTCTTGCATCTAGCGGATTCCCGCAACCTAAGCGTGATTTAATGAAAATATAACAGTTACAACGAGTTCTATGAAGCTGTGTATTTACTCATATAGGTAACATTTTTAGCAATCTTAGGACTGTAAATCCGTTATTCAGTTTAAGTAAATAAGCACCCAATTATCCGATCACTGCTAATCACAGTAGTCAACGAATTTAACTAAGCTATCGCGTTGCCGCTTCACAATAAGCTAAAATATAGGTATTTTGCTGAGTTCGAGATTCCGATATTTATTACAAGTCACATAGCGCACTGAGAAAACGAGTTCGCCAACGATTATTTTTTTCGCCAAGAATTTGTGTCAGTTTAGAAAAAGCATGCTTTTGTCTACTGAGAAAATACTGGTGAGCAGTAAAGCACCTTTTGCCGCGCGACTGACGAGGGGATAAGTCTCACATGTGTATGGTATAACTTTACCATATAACGAGCTTGTGGCAAAGAGAGCTGGAAGAGCAAATACTTTCTTGCTAGTTTACCTTTTATCTTTCTATCCTTTACCACCACATATCCAAGTTTGTCACAATATGCCACATATAGGCCGAGTTTCACACCTCTAAATTTTCGCAGAATTTATGTGAAAAATTGCCAAGCACGCGTTATCTGCTGTGATTGGCTGTTGAAAATAAATTCAACCAATCACAGCAGCTAACGCGCTCTTGACAATTTGTCACATTCATTAGCTTTCAGTGGGGTGCAAAGTGGTACCTATGTAGGTACTACATGATATGGAACAGGTCAAGGGTGACTTCTTATTGAGATCAATTTCCGAAGGATAGTTTTGGCCTTCAACTTGCAAGGCTGTTGGTGCTGTTGCGAACGATAGGTTCGAAAAATAACAATCCAGTAAACGGGCTGGTATCATCACGTTAGGAGTTTACAGCCATGTAAGCATGTATGTAACAGCAAATAATTTCAATGAACATACTTAAATATACTTTATTATCACTTTCCTTGTCTACCCTACTGATGGCTTGACCACCGCTGCTACAATAACCATTTATTTTATGAACAGCTCTTCTGCTGGCACAGCCTTGTAGAGTGCTTCGACGGCCTCCACAGTGCGGGCCACGATGGCGCGGACTATTGGAGGGGCAATCTCGTGCATCACTTCACGCCAGCTTGTGTTCACGAAGTCTTCTACAGGTCCGGCTGGAATGTAATACTTCGAGTTAGTTATGTAGGTACTTACTTAGATATTATCTGATCTGTTTATTCCTTTCGGGCAAATAAAAGCTATCTAAATAGCTTAGGTCATTTTTAATCACGCATCTGTAATAGACAAACTGTGGTTTTTTGAAGAAAGTCAAGCCTTATTCACATCGCAGTAAGCAGAACCTACACCATTATTCAGAGTTCAGTAGTTTTGCCTACCTCCGCGAGAAGAGGCGTGAGTTTAGGTATGTTTCTACCGTGTTCCATCTCCGTTAGTACCTATCGGCTTATGTAGATTTGTAGATACAACGTACAACCGCTATAAGAAAGTATGGTATTCACTTTGGGACTACCTTTTTTTGTTGTTCTGGACCTTTAAAAGGTGCCTGGACTTTTGGAGCAAAGACCAGGGTAAAACCACTCCAGTGATCAATATCAGCAAGTAGAAAGGACCCCGTGACCATTCAATAGGCCACCCTGGGACCACCAGTTACTGCACATCGACTACGAATAGGCTCTGCTGTGGGACAAAGACTGATATTAAAGACGAACTCACCCAAAATCTTGTTGCCATTGAAGAGGTTGTCGAAGTTGAACCTGGCGTTGGTCTTGACCTGGCTGGAGTAGTGCCAGTCCTTGATATGCCAGTGCTTCTTGCCATCGTCTCCGTCCACCGTCTCCAGTGCCGAGCTTGCTTTGATCACTATATCACCTGAAACATTGTTTAGGAAGTTGTTAGAACTAGTTCGAAACTCGACAAAAATACGTATCATCATTTATTCTCTCCTCCATATAAACTAATAGATGGACTACTTGGGGCAGTCAGAGCCGACAGCAATACACTGAACGAGTTACCGCTCCTGCAGTCGCATCCAAATCTTTCATTACTCCGTGCGCGCTATATACCTAGTTAAAAAGTGTCCAGTTTTCTCTGCACGTAGGTATTATAGGTACATTATTACGTCAATGGGATTAATAAGATATTTTTGCGTCAGTACGATGTTGATCAAAATTGTTGTTGAGTCCGGATTGATCAGAAAGGTTCTGCAGAAATACCTAGTTAAAAACATTAAATTAATAACGTTTAATGATCACCGAGCGAAGTCATGAAGTCCTTCATGACATGCCTATTAAAGAAAAAAGGAAAATATATAACACGTGTATCCTTCCATGTCTGTCGTATGGATGTCAAACATAGGCACTAGAATAACGGAGCAACACTTAGAAAAAATCCAAGTATGTCAAAACGGTATTGAAAGAAGTGTAAACGGAGTTAAAAGAAGAGACAAAGTGAAATTAAAAATATAAAGAACACACCTAAATTTAAAAACATACATACCAACTATAAACGCCTTGAATAGAGATGGACAGGGCACATGCTAAGGGAAGCAAAAGAGAAGTGGACGAGAATAGTGACAGAGTGGTACCCGCGAGATAGTAAAAGGAGCAAAGGTAGACAAAGCAAACGTTGGGAAGACGACATAAAAAATATAGGTGGTCCAGAATGATATGAATGAATGATACGCACTGCAAAGGACAGAACTAAGTGGAAAGCTTTAGAGGAGGCCTTTGTCGAAGGGCAAGCTGTAAAGAAAAACCGGTTGCCGATATAATTTAGTAAAAATATTTATACCTACTTATTATATCACGTAATATATAGATTATTTATTTGTTATACTACGCATGTTTAAGTTACAGCAATAAAGGCTTATTTTATTTTATTTATTTTATAATGATCACCGCCCTCTATGGCTTTTGCTATGCAAGGCGACTTTACTGTGAGAGATAGGGGGCCACAATCCACTACATAGGCCCAATACGAAGTACTTAGATAAAATGCCACAGGTCTCTGCTTTAGAATAAGTAAGTATGCCAGTTTCCTCCCGCTCTGTTCATGCAAACTTTTCATAAGAATCACTTACGTATACTGATGTGGTATTTCCCCTCGCCATTGATAGGCAGCACTAGCAGACGTCCAGCCAGCCTGTAGTCCCCCACCAGCTCGACAGTGCATCTGATCGTTACCACCTGCTTGCCTTTGGCCAGGTCGTGCCTGTGAAGTGGACATTATGTTATTATCAGGGAATTAAAAAAAAGTGGCGTTTTCTATCCGTCCATAGGACCTAGGTTTTTTGTCAGGAACTAGTGATTGCAGCAATGTAATATTTCGATTAGTAGGTACCAATTTAAGTACGTAAGTAGGAAGGTACGCAATACTTGTTAGTTCGGGCCGACGCGGACGACCAATTTAAAGGTGCCAGGTGCTAAAGGGTACTACTCAATCCCGCACATTTTGTGTAGAAATAATCAGAAACGTCTGGGAGCCTGGGTTTGGGGGAAAAATAAATAACCCTTTGGACGGATACTAGTTAATTCTTTTATTTAATTAGGTAAATTGGCAGAAACGTTTTCACTAAGGCCCACTTGCACGAAAATTTAACTCGGAGTTACTTGCTTAGTTACTCCGAGTTGAGTTACACGAGGTTAAATTGACAATATACTACTATTGACTACGAACTCTGAGTTAAGTTTTTCGTGCAAATAGGTCTTAGATATGGGTACAAGAAAGAAAGAAAAAGATAAAGATTCAGAGCTTTTTGTTTAATTTTTTCCCACTATCTGCCAAAGCTGGAGTATTTTGTTAAAAAAAACCCTGCCGTACACTAGGAGTTTCGCCTGTATCGTGGGTGCGTTTACAAACATTTGAAATTGCTGCAGCCAGACCGCGAAAAACTATCTGAAGGCCATACATAAGCGCAGTGGTTGAGCGATCGGCTGCTGCACTAGGGTAGACTGGGTACGGTTGTGCCAATTTTCATTTCACGGCCTATAATTTTGTCAGTGTGGTAGTTAGATGTATAAAAGATGTTTTTTACTGTGAAGAGTACATTTGACTACGTATAAATATTAAAATAGTACTGCTAAGCATTGTGGTTAACTCGTAGGAGCAAGTTAGAAACAAAAGAGAAAATGTCACAACCGACCACAACCCAAGGGCGGTTGTGACAGTGGTTGGGGTCGGTTGTGACAAGTTAAAAAATACACAAAATTGTCATCAATCACTTTTATTTCACATAATATGTGAAAAAAATACGTTTACTTTTTAACTTAAAATAACATTTAATGTTTATAAGTAATACAGCACTTAAAACAGACATGCATTTATAGCTATTAGAAAAACTCCTAATATAACAGTCTGGTTGCTTATAACTTGTTCTAATCGATCCTACAGGCCCGTCTCTAACAAAATGATCATAATGACGAACCCGAGGAAATATAAATAAAGGTGGAATAGAGTTGTCTAAGGCATTTACTGCAAATGTAACTGTGACCAATGTGCCTCGTTCAGCTGAAGTAAGAGCTTCCTTGCCGCATGCCACGTTGCCGTTTCACTTCTGTTTAAGCTTGTTCATATTTTCCTATATCACATCGACCTCTTTCCATCTTCCTCAAGCGTTTCCTTGGCATCTAAAAACAAAAATAAAACATTTGTTTCAAAAATACATCATTCATTTTGTCACAACTGTACCCAAAAAAATTGTCACAACCGTACCCAAAGCAATCTTTCACAAAAAAACATTCACTATGGCAATATAACATAACGTACGTACAAAGTAAGCACTGCTTTTAAACCAATAATGTTTAAGTTAAAACAAAATAAAACACTCATTACGGTATCTGTACACATTTAATAACAATCATAAAAATAAATCAAATAAAAATACTTACTTTTGCCTGTCAAAAGTGAAGAGCCTCTCTGCTAACGTCAACGTCGCGCGTTGGCTAACGCGACACTGTCAAACACGTTCAGACTTGTATGCCGCTCCTCTTTCCCCTTACATCTGTCCCCGTATTCCTTATAGTTTCGCTAATATTACGATTGTCACAACCGTACCCTGGCACAACCGTACCCAGTCTACCCTACGTGTCGCGGGTTCGATTTCGGTGCCGGTATATCGTTATGTTATAACCAACTTAATTTCCTAATAACAATAGTAAATTCACAAAAACGACTTCCTGTTTGGGTATCATGTAATTTTGATGACAACTTTAATTTCTACCTATTCCATAATTTTCCAGCAACTTCATGTAGCTTACAACTACAACAAAATGTTTGCGTCAGAGCGCAGATTCAAAGGTAGGTAGTGTTTTTATCATCATCATCATCATTTTTCAGCCGAAACACGTCCACTGCTGGGCATAGGCCTCCCCCAAGCGTCGCCACTCGTCGAACACTGATCGTTCCTGTGCGTTTCGCATCCACCGTACTCCCGCAGCCTTGACCAGGTCGTAGCTCCACCTAGTGGGAGGCCTTCCAACGCTGAGACTTCCGGTACGCGCGTTTTTTTATCATCTCTTATAATATATCCTACCTCATATTAATTACGTAATTACCTATAACACAGGTACGCAATACCTATACTTGTTTTGAGTGACTCGGCGATCCAAGACGTTTTTAAATATCCTTCAACTTTTGTCACAGGAAGTTTACTCTGAGGTAGGTAGGTATAGGTCAATGACGCCTGTGAAGGTCGCTTTTCGCTGTGCAGTAATGAGAACACCACCCCTCAACCTCGCTGTCACATGAATTTGCTACTGAGCAGCGACTCACAGATTGTTCTGAGCCGCCATTAAGTTTGAATCTACATGAAGGTATCTACTATAGCCTGAAATTACAATTTAGTATCCATTATACTCTGTTGAAGTAGGCTGACAATGGAATCATTACCAACACAACGTTGTATATGTGCCTACACATAATAATATCCATAATTTATCTAGTTAAAACACTACTTGTTATTTTACCTACCTCATCATTAAGTTGCCGGCATCCCTGGTTGTATAAGCGACAACCGCAAGATCCGCTACGTCATTTGATACAACCATAAATGGCACATGTTCATAAAAGTGATGCTACGTTTCAGAAAAAAAATATTATTGGTAGGTAGTACAAAAAAGTACAACTGCCGGTGAAAACAATAAATGGCACTTACGTCATTTGGTACAGAGAGGATACTTGTGGCATCAAATAACACTATATTGGTAGTTACAGGAAAACCTTGTCTGCCTGTTCCTGTATGGTCGAAAGTGCTCGACTGAAAGGTGTATGGCGGAAAGGTAGGGACACCCAATCTACGTCATTTGAATACAAAGATGAAATTACACAATATTAACTTAGCATCACTTATAGGAACATGTTCCATGGGGCTTATCCTAGTATCAAATGACGTAGTGGATCTTGCGGTCGCTGCTGGTACTGTGGTTGAAGTCTATAGATATCTACGAGGATTTAAGCTCAAGATAAGCTGCCAGTTTTGGTAAATAGGATTTTTAAGAAAGACTAACCAGAATAATAAGTTAATGGCCAAAGCCAAGTGATACGATTTGCTGCTGAAAATATTTCTGTCAACCAATCACAGAAGAAGAATATTACCGATAAATATCAAAGAAGAAATGCGGTCGCTGACAGCCGACTGAATTTCTTAAGTAAAAAGTCATAATTCGATGTTTAGCGCCCGCCTATTTCCTCCTCCAATATTGGACCAATTTAAAAGACTTTCCATAAGCTGAATAAGTAAGATATATACCTACTGTGCTCCTATGTTTTCCCTTTTTCATATATTGTTGTCATATTTGTACACTAGGACTCTGTTGACAGCGCAATTTTGAGCATCTTTTGAGTGTTCTAGTGCTTCTAAAGATAATGTATCATCAAAAAGGAAAACATAGGGACACAGTATACATCTTTATTTTCAGTTTATGGCATATCTTTTAAATTGGTCTAATATTGTAAGAGGAAATAGGCGAGACCCAAACCTAGAATTAGGGCTTTTTACTTAAGGAATTCAGTCGGATGTCTGCGACCGCATTTCCTCTTAATTTTGCGATAATTTTCATTCCAAAAACTGGGCCCTGGTTTGTTTATTTTATATGACATGCAAAAATATCATATCTATAAGATGCAAAGTAAGAAATATCTAGGTACAGGAAATATCTACCAATAGGTCTCAATCTACTCCTAACGAATCACCATCGTGCTATAAGTACAATTACATAAACCACATAAGCAACAATAAAATCGTTGTTTATTTTATGTTTATGGCTAGTTTATGGCTTTATTTAGTGCCACAATAGTTGTCCTCGACTCGCGTGTCATGCTCAAGGAAAATGATTTTGTCTATGGAAACTGAGTTTATCTTGTTCTTAGCGTGTCGATGCAAAATAAATAATTTAAATGTTATGTTTGGCCCAGTTACGCCAACGCAATTCGCCGACGCAGCCAATAAGGTCCTCACAATATGTACATGTACAGTTAAGGGTCAAAAGTGCAGTCACACTCTACAAAAACAGCAGCGGCAATTCTTTCTTAGGCAGATACATTTCAACTTTTCACGGTAGGAATAATCTATAGTTTCTATAAAATATATGAAACCAGTTGTGGATAATTTTACTTCTTCTACAAAAACTAGCCATTTGAATTTTGGGAGAGTAAGACTGCACTTTTGACCCTTGACGTAGAGGTTACAGGGCATGCGGTAGCTACAGGACCAAAGGTGGGTTTATGAGGGACTTGGTACCTGTAGATATGTATTAGATAATCTAATCCTACGTTATTATTTTCAGATTAATTTCGGTGCGGGATCCAAGACAGTTAAATTCATTCACCGGGACTTCGTCGAGCTTTATTGCCTCGGCGCTTTTCTGGCGGTTGCTACTGTTGTTTCTGACTTTCAGGAGTTGCAATGGTTTGGGAATACAGTGTGGTGGGAAAGCCGACGTCAAGTCAAGATTGTACCTACCTATACTTAGATCAGATCTAACTAATCCTAGTACTATAATAAACGTGAAAGTTTGTGAGCATGGATGGATGTTTGTTACTCATTCACGCAAAAACTATAAAACAGGTTTTGATCAAACTTTACAGAAATATAGCTATATTTTTTTTGTATGTGTTCGCGCTTGACCACTGTCTCACCTGATGGTAAGCGATGATGTGGGCGCTTATACATCAGAATAACACATATATAGGCTATAATTTATAAAGATATTAGAAGAAGTAGGTACTAATACCACCAGTCTGGCTACTTTTCTTCCCGGTATAATGCTGTCTAGGGATCAGAAACCACTTTCCACGCGGGCGAAGCCGCTGGCAGGAGCTAGTATTTAAATAGTCTTCTAATTGATTCAGAAAATCACAATCGTTTTAATGAAAACTCGTAGGTTTATAAGAGAGCAAAAAAAAGCAGCCAAACAAACGTTTAAGGTATATCCGTTTGAACCTGAATGAAAGGCATCTTACTAAAAAAGAAATACAAGAGATTTTTATTTATATCCCATAATTCTGGGGTAAAATAATACAAAAAGTCGTAGAATATGTCGGCCAAAAATGCATAGTTTCGAAGATATCATGAATCAAAATTAAATATATATTTAAAAATGATTTATTTATTTTATTAAAAAAATAATTGCGTCCTTTCGGATGCCGTGATTATGCCCAACATAATTATTGTATGAAAAATGAAAAAAATATAAAAAATATTATTGAAAAATAATTCATATGCCAATTGATTCATTGATAAGGTCTCATTCTCATTCATATTCTAGGAGTTATGGGATATAAAAAAACAACAAGTATAAATGTGGATGGATGGAGAGGGAGAGAAAGGCCAAAGAAAAGATGGATGGACGGGGGGACAGGACGGTATGGAAGAAGAAAACGTGTTGCGCCGACCACAAGTAACATGGAACAAGGGCAGGAAGATGATCAAACGGTCGCACAAATCACAATCATAACCACTCCACAAAATATAGTGCTAATCAAAATACAAATAGTGTCCAAGTCACACCAACATGTAAGTACCTATAATCCTCGTATCAATATTGACAATACAATCAATTTGAGGATCGGAATCCATTCGCATCGTGATTGTGATGACCGCCGTGATTCTGGGAATAGTCGTCTTTGTGAGATGTGCGTCATTTCCCGGTTTACCGACGACGACGCCGTGAGTGCAAGGTCGGGGGTTTGAAGGTGAGATTAAAATATAGCGTAGTTGATTCCAATGCTCCACAATATGTGCGGTGCTTTCCTCAAAAGATCAACTCTGACATTAACTTATTAGTACATGGTTCTTTTAAGATACCATTGCATTGTAATTGTCATTTGAGAACCAACTTTAAAAGAGCTTGCACCGAACTCAGAGGGAGTTCGGTGTTCCTTCTCTGAGTAGTCTGCTTGGAAACTCCAAACGCACTCGTTTGTAAATAATACGCGTACTTTAAAGTGTTATTATAATAGTTAGTGTCAGTGATACTATAGTGGAAATGATGAGGAATGTCAACAGACCTCGCAAAAGGATAACATGTGCGTATGTCACGTCCTTTAAACACAAATATTTAGGCTCGGCACAAAATATTTGAATACTGAACGTACGACTAACAATAAATAATATCTTTAAATACCCTCATAGGTTCAAAGATTCTGCCTAAATTAGAACCTCTTGCAAAAACTCTGAATAAAAACCACAGGTGACACCTCCATTCTAGTTAGGTTACTTACATATCCATTCATAGAAGCTAATCCATTCTTCCATAATATGTTCCCTTATCTACTAATATATTAAATATACTAAAATGCAGAGGTGGCCCAGTGGTAACGGCCCCAACTTACGTGTCGTAGGTTGTGGGTTCGAACCCAGGCAGGCGTATTACTGTGTAAATTATTTCATCACCACTGCTCTAACAACGGTGAATGATAACATCGTGAGGAAACCGACATGTCCTAGAACCAATAGCTCGAAGACATGTGACAAGTGATCATGATCATGTGAGAACGTCAAAAAGGCTGATGATGATGACTTAAATGCAAAAGTAACTCTGTTTGTTTGTTACCTTTTTACGACTAAACGGCTCAACCGATTTAGATGAAATTTGGTATGGACCTAGTTGGAAACCCTGGGTAGTACAGTTTTTATCCCGGTAGTGCGTTCCTTTGGGATGATAAAACATTTTTTACACGGGCAGAAGCAAGTAATAATATTGTCAATGCGAAAGTATAGCTCTGTCTATCTTTCTGTATATTACCTTTTCACGCATTAAAGGCTGAACGTATTTGGATGAAACTTAAGACACGGGTCCATCACCTAGGTTAGGACTTATGATACTTTTATCCCGAGATTACGTTTCCTTATGATAATTGCCGACTATTACGTGGGTGAAGTCGCTGGCACAAGCTAGTATGTTGTATTGTTTGTTTTGTAAAAGGAGAATGCCCATTTTGTAAGGGAACTTGGGCCCCTTTGAAAAAATGGTTGTATCTTGATGAATTTGGTTGTATATTGTAGAAAAAACACGTTATATTCATAATTAGAAAACATTTTTCATTTATTTTGTGGGGATCACGAGATATAACGATGTTTCTGTTCTTGAAATGAACCCTTATTACAAAGCAATAAGGTGCATACAAATGTCCAAGTGAAGAAACCTTATATGTTGTTGTCTGTACGTATAAAGTAAAGGACACGGATGGAAAAAAACACAAAATATAAATCCTATTTTCGGATAATATTGAAATCGCAGACTTGATCCCTCATAACGGGCCTGTGTATGGGCAATCCCCTTTAGTACCCAAAAAAACCTACATCCTATTTCAAATGCGACTCGCAATAAGAACAAATAAGTATTGCACATAACAATAGATCGACGCAAGTGAGTGTACAAAGTACACAGAATCATTTGTGTTATAATACTCACAACGGATCTTTGTGGCTCTGAAGTTGGCTCTGTCAACTATTGCGCACGAAACAGATAAACTGCATAGAGTAAACGAGATAGGATGATGCGACAAACGTATGCGAGTGAAAGAGACAGTTATACAATGCTATTTTCACTTTCAATATTGACACAAAAATAGCTAGTGCGCAGCCTCTTGCAGCCATTTCAGAGCCACAAAGATCCGTTGTGAGTATTATACTCAATTATGTGTTGAATACTGAAATGTTTGCAGGATAACAGTTTACCTTTAACATTAGGAACTTTATATGAATTAAGTAATTGAGACATAGTAAGCAAGATAGATACCTTGAACCACACAGCCCATTACCATAGACGAAAATTTTGAAAGCAATCATCAAACATTTAAAACTAGTGGCTCTGTGAGCCGTAGACCTCGCGAGTCAGTTTTTTTTTATTTTTTTGTTGATTCCAAATAATTAGCGAACCTGCTCACAAAATTTGCGATCTATAGAGGAAAACAGCCGGACAACCGGACATATGAAAGCTTTTTTGTCCAAGATGAAATGGAGACGCTTTGCGCTCGCTAGGTCAATAATAACATTGCAGAAAGGACGCCTGTGTCCCAGCAGTGGGAACATTAAAATGCAGACGATGACTGATCTGATTATGGAAATCCTTTTACTGTAACAAAGCTAAACTATTCCTGAGAGTCTTAGGCTATTTCTAGCCTATTCGTTTCTGCTAGATAGGCCACGGGCAGCAAAGCCGTAATAACTGGCGTATTTTGAGCAAACTACAAAAACATCTACCTGACCCTTCGTAGAATACAGGATACAGGTGTGGGTTATTTATTTATTAAGGACCTCCAACGAAATATGTACACACACATGAATACAATGTCTTAAGAAATTAAGTTTAAATTGGTGTACTCTTTCAATTATAGGCGGCCACAGCATGCTTAACTAAATTAAAACTAAAATATAATATAAACGCTTCTAAAACATTATTAAAATATTCAATCAATCTGCCTAGCTTTTCCCAACTATATTGGGGTCGGCTTACAGTCTTACCAGATTCAGCTGGGTACCAGTGTTTTTCATGGAGCGACTGCCTATCTCACCTCCACAAACCAGTAACTGGGTAACACGGTACCCCTTGGAAAGACTGGTGTCAGATCTCAAGCTTCTGACTACCCGTAACGACTGTCAAACATCTTCAAATGACAGCCGGGACCAAGGGCTTGATGTGCTTGCCGAGGCACGGAGGAAACTCGGTATGTTGAAATGGTCACCCATCCACGGACTAACATCGTCAAGCGTTGCTTAACCTTGATGATCGACCTGTGCGGCTGTTATTATTTAGCCACAAGCTCCTCAAAATAAAACATGACAAAAAATAATCCTGCATTTTTTTAATTTGAAACAGTGTCCATAGAGTTGCCTAATATTCTTCTCCTTATATGGGAGATCTATTCTTAGAAAAAGCAAATATTCATCATTCTGACTAACCGACTCCTTGGCTCTAAAGTGAATGCAATTCAAATAAATACTTTGGTTTTGACTTACTTAAGAGCATCAACGTGGCACCCCTTCATGCCAGTAACCGTGGTATCCTTGAAGTTCAGTTCCAGTCCTCCCTGGTCCCCCTTGATCTCGTCAAAGTACATGGGGTCCAGAGACTTGATGCCCAGCTCTGGGATGCCCACTGCCATGATGGGCACGGCTGCCTGTGCTGATGCGACGATGCAAGCATTGTCTCCGTTCTTGCATGGTGTGATGAAGGGAGCTGTGGGAACGAAATGAAGGACAACTAGTCTCGAGCGAAATCATGATTTTAACAAATCTTAGGTGTTTTACTGTGGCTGTCTTAGGGGTCAATGTATAAATGTATGGGTCGCGGATAAATTTGAAAGAGAGTTACCGCGGTCCTGGCTCAAGCAACTGAAGGAAGACGGGTGGGTGGTTTTAGTCAGTAAAACACTGACAAGCCCTCACGCTGCTATAGCGGGAGAAGTCATTAGATGATTTCCAAAACAAAAAATAAAGGGTCAGTGTATACCGAGTGATCAATCTCCTTTTAAGTCAACAGCTTTAATACATAGTGCCTGAAAATTGTGAAAGACAACAGATGAAATTGAATAAGGGTTTTTTCTTTAACTTAAACAGGATTGAGTCTCTAATAGTACTTTCCACTGCAATTTTTATTTGTACCAATTTATAACTTCTACCTATACTACTGTTAGTCAGTATCGGCTTCAAACATTTTATGAAGATTACATTTTTAATAGGCATAACGAGGATATGACATAAGATAGGACGCCATTAAATGCATTCGCTCTGGCTTTATTATGAACAGTCTTTCTATGAAATCCTTTCTTCAGCGTTTTTTAACTTTTCATATGCCATGCTCGTCATTGAATAAAAACAGAAAGCTATAAGACAACAAAAGAAAGTGGTTACTTCTGTCTAAATACGCTACGCCGCCGCCGTAGCAAGATAAGGCAAGGGTTTTCCTTCCTTTAATATGGACCAGCTACGGCGTAGGTTCATACATATAACTAGTTTTTGTTTTGACATTTAAATTAATTTGATTGACATTTTATTTTTAATTATTGACATTTAAATTAATTTTATTCACATGTTTAATTTTAATTATTGGCATTTAAATTTATTTTATTTTAAGTTTTTTGTAAATTTTTATAATCTGAATATTTTATGTATAGGAATACATCAATGTTGTTTTGATTCGGTCTGTGTTTTTTTTTATCTGATGTTTTTACGATTGTATTTTGGGTACGATGTCTGAAAATTTAATGACTTTATTATTGAAAGTAATTTGCACGCTTGCTTGCAGGCAGAGATACAATAACTTTTACCCTTTTACTAATTAAACACGGAATAACCATACATTTTCATAGGTTTAAACTTGGTATAACTTTATTCTGTGTTTATTAGTAAGAGGGTTAGGCTTTAAGATCTTCCCTTGTTGAACAATGTATTTTCTGGCAAAAAAATATTTTGAAATTGAATAAACTAATCCCTCTAAATCATAAATATTTAAAGTGTATTTTGTTGTTTGTTTAGTGTGTTTTGTTTATAAAAAAACGCATTAGATAATAATGTTTGATTAATAATAAAAAAAATACGATATAGTGTCACAAAAATGGTAAATATATCCTAATAAAGGGGCACCTTAAGGGCACCATAGGTACTTATAACCATACCTAATCATTGACTTTTCATGAACTGCCTAGAAAAACTGTGGGTCTTGGCATAACAATGGTATCTACCGTTAGCTTATCAAATCTACTTTAAATTAAATCATGATTATTATTATTATGATTTATCGGAGTTCCACAATTTTATTAATGGCTAAGGCTGACCTAACTTCGTTAATATCAGAGACAAGAAAGCGTGCAGGAACAACTTATGGATAGTAAAAATGTAAATAATAATAATAAATAAATAATATTTTTTACCGTTGCTGTTGTGTTCCTTCTACCCAAAAAAGTAACTAATAATGAGTTGAAGGTTTGATATGAAAATTACGACATTTTCTTATTGTGCCACCATTTACATAAATTAAGTTTTCCCGAATTATTTTTATCATGAAATTCCTACTTATTACTTCCGTTCAAATTTTTTTATGAAAAATTTTCACATATTTAAAAAAAACCTCTCAATAGATAATTCCGAAAACAAAAATGTCTTTGACTTACCCAATCCCGACTTAGCGCCAATAACGACAGCTAACAAGCACAAGTACGTCAGTTTGTTCATCATTGTACCGGTGTATCACAGAGCGTCCACAGTAGGGTACCGCGCTAGTCTGCCGGTCGGCGAGATCGCACCTAACTTATATGACAGGGGAGCACGAGGCGACGTCATTCGAACTTTGTCAACAGCACTGACTTCTGACGCCGTTAAGGAGAGGTTCTATATGCTCTGCAGAATTATGCGGTGACATTTGTTAACTTTTGTGTGGTGAAATTGTGTTAATGATTTGTTTTGTTGTATTGGTCGATATTAATTTAATGATAATGTTCAAACACAATGTAATTTGTTTATGAATAAATAAATAAATAAATAAAATTAAACTGAGCAAGTACCTACCTGTAGGTCTCTTTTTTTTCAAGGAAGTTCTTACTGAAACCCTGGTTGGTTCTGGGAATTAGATTCTCATATCAGCGGCCCAGAACCAGCTGAACTAACTAGCTACATAGTAGCAGCATTGATTATGTCGATATTAACCTAAATCTGATTACATCAAAAGTGCCTTATCTTGATTGATTCAGCTGGTTTTTTCTGCCCAAATATAGGAAAAGAGGAAAAACTGATGCTTTAGTGCAATAATTCTCATCCTCCTGTCCATATCTAAATTTATTTGGAGTCTTTGCAGCATGTCCTCGTTTTTCATAAATTGTATTATGAATCTTCTTATTATAATAATTATGTTCCTGTAAAAGTAACTTGCTTTTCAGGATCAGTACAATGGCCGCCCAGTTAAAACTAAGTTAATGTGAAGTTAGAATTGTGCTGCATGCAGGTCCTGAGTAAGAAGGATTTATGGCTGCAGAAAAAATCGTACTAGACTTTCCTGAGGTATTTATGTAATGTTGCATATTCCTTTTGAAATCTCGAACAAAGAAAATGAAAAACTCGGTCTATGAGTCACCAAGCTGGCTTCTCCTTAAGAAACACACGCAAGTACATCGAAACAACATGGTCGTCTCACCTTGATCTTGAAATTTGAACTGCGAGGACAATAACTGCTCAAACGAACAGATTAACTGCAGTACACTCTGATAACTATGCTTTATACTTTCTGTTTTTTCATTACTTGGCATACAGGATACAGGAGTTACGTAACTGGCAAGTATCATAACACATATTACCGGGCAAGAAGGAGCAAGTAGAAAGCCAAGGCTGTATTGGGAGTTTGGAAAAGAATCTTTGAATCTATAGCTTATTGCCAAAAATCACCCTCAACAATCATCTTCCTGCCCTTGACCCATGTTACTTGGGGTAGGTGCAAAACGATTTCTTCTTTCACTCAACAGTCAGATCGATATTTTCTTTGGCTTCCTTCTGGGGTGAGAAGAAGTACAGGGGTGAATTGGGATTTTTTAAACGAATCTTTAAAACTGTCAAAATGCAACGTTTTCTTCCTTTCGTGTCGAAAGGCTCAAAATTACGCTTACCTATATGCTGGGATATCAGGGGGGTGACCACAAGCTCTTAGAGTAAGGTTATTTTGAGATCGAGTAAGTGACAGATGTATACACGTCATATACATCTGTCCCTTACACACACTCAAAATAACCTTACTCTAAGAGCTTGTGGTCACCCCCCTGAAATCGTTAGTTATATAAGGTATAGTCAAGGGTCAAAAGTGCAGTGTTATTCTCCCAAAACTCAAAGGGCTAGTTTTTGTAGAAGTTAAATTATCCACAACTGATTTATTATGTTTAACAGAAATTAAAGTATAGATTATACCTACTAAACGTGAACAGTTGAAATAATTCTGCCTAAAAACATTGCCGCCTCTGTTTTGGTGTGATTGCACTTTTGATGACCCTTTACTGTAAGTACCTTATAATTATAATGAATTGTTACTTAGTTACTAAAGTTGTTTCTTCTATTTTTGTTCTTTGTAACCGACTTCGAAAAGGAGGAGGTTCTCAATTCGACGGTATTTTTTTATTTTATTTATATTCCCTCAAAACTTTTTACTAGGTGAACAAATTTTTTTTTTTTTTATTGTTGCTGTTGCTTCTCATGTGGGCCCATTTTTATTTGATCAAGATATGATGAAGAATTTCGGAGATATACAACAGAACTCTTTAATAAATGACGGCCGAGCTCTCGGGACTGCTGCTGAATCTCATGTCTGTTTATACCATTTCATAACATAACATCACGCCGGTACGCTCTAAAGGAATACGCAGATGTGTAAAGTTCACCCTTGTACACACTCTAATTTCACCGGTTGTGTTCAAGTTTCATGTTATTTGGGTAATCTATTCTGACATAACTGTAGGAATTATAGATAGTTATGTACTAACTACAACTAAAAAGTGTAAAATAAAAACTTTTTACAAAAAAAAAAACAACGGACATTCAAATAAAAACACTAAAAAGTGAAAAATAACTTCAATTTTGCAAGTCTGTGTCGAAAAAAAGTGTTTTTATTTGTAAGTCGGTTGTATTTATTTATAAGTTTCATTTCTTATTACCCCGTCTAGAAAAATGTTAGTCGAGAAAATCTGCCAAACCTTTGCCCAACTATGTTGGAGACAACTTCAAGTCTAACTGGATGTAGCCGAATACAAATATTGCACATGGCCGACTACCACAACAACTGTCACTCATGATAATCTCATACAAATCTTTATAAATATCACTGTTTTTTTACGAGCTTTTATAAAACTTGCATTATATTTATGTGTGTTCGGGGCAAATCTTGCAACTGAATTTATAGGAGTTATCCTCCACCAATTAAGATGAAATTTTGCATACAGGTTTAGTTTGGATGGCAATGCATGGTTAGCTAAAATTGGTCATTGTAAATCCAATATGGCGGACGACCTAATGTGGCGTACTAGTTATTTTTTGTGCACAGATTATCTCCCAATAGATGCCGCATAGAAGACAACTTACGCGCACCACACATCAGTTTATTTAGGCTGATATAACTCAGTGCACGGTATGAACTCTTTAGTGTCGACCAGACATTAGAGCTGTGGGGACGCTAGCGATTTAAAGTTTTAATTCTGTTAAAAAAATTGTTATCAACGGTTTGCCTTAAAACAAGAGAAATTGTGCAGTAAAATGGTGTGGAAAATCAACCAGCCCTTCAAGTTCAAAAACAGATGGGATAGCATTAAACCGGTAGGCAAAGTAATAAATATTGATCAATCTAATAAAGGTCAAGTTATAATGGTTAACAAATCAAAATTGCACACTTTACAGCGCTCGTTGATGTCTTTTATGAAAGTCCCTTTCACTCATACGGAATTATTATATTGCTATTAATTAGAAAACAATATAATTATAACGGGCAATTTAATGTGATGATTTCGATTGTTTGTTTACCTATTTCGCCCGACGTTTCGGCCATGTTGCAACGACCGTGGTCCCGGGTAGAATTCCCCGAATTTCCCGTTATTACGCGAAAGTTTTAAAGTTAATATTGCTATTAATTAGGTATAAAGGAGCCAAATAATTTTGTTAAAATGGATTATTTAAAAATTAACAATTTCGTTTATTTTTACTTTGAACTAATAGTGCTCTACTCATAACAAGAGCTCAGTGTGACCCTGTTTAGGCTTACAATGAAATTAAATCACTTTTGGCCAAAATCAAATCTTTTCTCAGATGGAAATAGAAATAGATATATAAAAACAGAATAATATAAATAACTTGTATAATCTATAGGAATATATAAAAATAAAAGCGAAGGGTCACTTACTCACTCATCACGAAAACCGCTTGACGTATAAAGATGAAATTTGGCAAGGAAGTTCCTCAAGTGACGTAAGTGTGCATTAAGAAAGGATTTTTGGAAATTCCACCCCTTAGGAGGTAAAAGGAGGGTTGAAAGTTTATATGACATTTCTACAGTTTGTAAATTGGACACATGGAATTTTAGATTTACGCTCTTGGTTGATGAACCCAAAGGTTGACTGGTAGAGAATCTAGAGAATGCCTTGTGGCAATGTACCACTATTGTACATGATGTTTAAATAAATAAAAAGAATTCATGTATTTATTGGTTTTTGGAAATTTCACCTGTAAAGGGGTAAACAAAAGGGTTTAAAGTTTGTATGACATTTCTACAGTTTGTAAATTGGACACATGGGATTTTAGATTTACTCTCTTGGTTGATGAAAAGAATTCATGTATTCATTGTTTTTTGGAAATTCCACCTGTAAGGGGGTAAAAAGAGGGTTGAAAGGTTGTATCAAATTCCTACAGATTGTGAATTGGACACATGAAATCTCTTGTTTGATAAAACAAATGTATTTATTGGTATTTGGCAATTCTACCCCTAAGGGTAAAAAATAGGGTTTGAAACTTTGTGTAAAATTTCTTCAGTTCGGAAGATAAAACATCTAGAATTATTGGTTTACGCTCTTGGTTAGTAAAAAAATAATGAATGTTTTTACTAACTAAGACATTTTATTTCGGACATTCTACACCTAAGGGTTGGTTTTTGGAAATTCTACATCTAAGGAGGTGAAAAGGTGTAAATTTGTAGGGCTTATATATTTGAAACTTGGCATAAATACTAACTTAAGTAAATAGTAAAGGTTTTCATTACATATTTTTTTAAACTACTTCTAAAAGACGATTTAAGACGATTTATTAAAGATTTTTGAAGAATTTTACTGTACAGGGCTTCTTTTTATGATGTAGGGGAGCACTAAGAAGGATTTTTGGAAATTTAACCTTTAAGGCCACCCCTTTAAAGTTTAAATTTCCAAAAATCCTACTACTACTAAAAAGTAATATGTAGGATAAAATACGGATCACGCGAACGAAGACGCGAGCGAAGTGCTAGTATATATATAACGTTCCTAGCGAAGTATGTGTGGTGTAACTTTAAATGATATATTGAGGAATGATGTAATAAGAAAAAGTTGTTTAAAAGAAGATGTAGTGAATAAAATTGAAAAGAGTATGCTAAGATGGTTTGACCATGTTGAAAGGATGAATGAAAGGCGACTAACGAAAGGTATTTACAGGGCTGACGTGAATGGAAACGCCGGGAGGGGATGCCCTAGAAAGACATACATAGACCTTATAGGTGATGTTCTTCAGAAAGGCCAAGTGCGCAGTACCCATAACCGGCGTGTGTGTATGACTAGATGTATGAACGTGAGTGAAGCAAAACAAGTATGTATGGATCGTTGCAGGTGGCGTTCTGTAATTTCTGTCTACCCCCAACGAAAAAGGCGTTTTTAATACAGTTGCTCAAAAAGTGGCGTATTGCAGGGACGTATAGCGTTCGGGATGTGGGCTATTACATACTCGAGCTTTTTCTTTACCTTTGCCGAACTCGTGCGTTATCTTTCCTAACTGTCAAAATAATGTCTATTACAAAGAATAAACCAACCACGAAGTTCTTACAAAAAAAAAATCATAGAAGTTTTTATGATTCATGCTTATATTTCTAAAAAGAAGCTACTAATTTGATTCAATATCAGTTTTAATGATTTGATTCAATGAGTTAGGTTAGGTTTCATTTCATTAAAATTTCATTTTAATTTTATATCAATAAAAAAAATCTACCAAAGACTTGGCTGTATGGGAATAGTTCCCTTTGCCTACTCAGAATGAATGAAGAAAACCTAAATAAATCTCTGCTTATATTATTTTACGGTTGGCGCCATTTTCCAAAAATGTTCTTTGCGAGTTTAGTTGTTTGTTGCTCAAAATGAGTAATTTCGACGATATTTTATTTGAATTAACACCACCGGAACTCAGTATAATTGCACAAAATGCTTCGGAGAACATTTTACCGGAAAAGTCAAAAAGTCGACGACGAATTAATTGCGTGGAGAGAAGAGAAAAAAGCAAATAGTTTTTCAGAAAATGTTTTGTTGTCATACTTCTCCGAACTCTCAGCAAAATTAAAACCTTCTACGTTATGGTCGAGGTTTTCGATGATAAAAAGTATGCTGAAAATACAACGGAACAACGTGGATATAAGTGAATACCTCAAAACTAAATGCTTTCTTAAAACGAAAATCGAGACGGTTTTACAACTAAAATGTCGAAAATATTAACATCGAATGAAGTACAAAGGTTTTTGAACGAAGCGCCCGATGATCGTTATTTAGCCACAAAGGTAATTTATTAATAAATACTTATATTTTTCTTTAGTATTCAGTTTACGAAATCGCAAAATACATTCAATACTTTATTTTAAAAAATATTAACCAAATCCCTTTTTTTGTGGGTTGCGCTGATTTTTGGCGTTGTTGGAGCTTGCCGCAGAGAGGAGTTAGCCAATATTACTTTAAAAGATATTGAAGACCATGGAAAAATGCTACTAATCAAGATTCCGAATACAAAAAATAAGATACCGAGAAGCTTTGTTGTTGAAGGAGATTTTCTTAGAATAGTGCAAAAATATATGAATCAGCGGTCCCAAAAAGCAAAAACCGACCGTTTTTTCCAAAATTTAAAAAAGGGAAGTGTACAGCTCAAGCAATCGGGATAAACAAATTTGGTAATATGCCAAAAGAAACACCTACGTTTCTTGGTCTGCCGGATGCTGAGTATTATACTGGGCACAGCTTCAGCAGAACCTCTGTTACATTATTGGTAGATTCAGGAGCCAATTTGACGTCCTTAAAGCGACTAGGAGGTTGGAAGTCAGACAAAGTTGCAGAAGGCTATATTGCTGATTCATTAAACAACAAACTAGAAAATGGAAAAAAATCACACAATCCATTAATTTTAAGTCGAGTCCGTCTCCTTCACATAACAATACTGAAGAGAACGTTCGTCCATCTGCCTTCGTTGATAATGATAATTCATCAGATCCAAGTCCATCAACTAGCAAACGCCATTGTATAACACCTCTGACAAATATACATGAACAATCATACGAAATTAATAAAAGTTTGTCTCAAACAGTAAATATGCAACCTAAAACTTCCCCAGTTAGTTTAAAAAACTGTACCAATTTCAATGTATATGTGAATTATAACTTTTATAAGAAATAAATGATTAGTTAGTTGAGTTTATTGTGTTTTTATTATTTTATTAAATTGCTTCATTTTTTCGCAACTGTATTAAAAATAGTTGTTCAGTTCAGTACACGTGCGGAACCGCCATTGCAACTTGTTCCGACTGTCAACCCTCACCTTCGGCTGCGCCTCGGCTCGGGTAGACATTTGTCGGAACTCTTTGCAATGACAGGCTTTCCGCACTCGTAATGAAATATACTATTGTTTATGTATATAATATATAAATAACAGAATAAAAACAGAAGTATAAAAATGAGATGAGGTTTATTATTGATTGTGTATATAGTACGTTCTGATTTAAGAAATGCAGCAGCAGTCGGCTGTGTGCGCGACCGCATATCTAATGCTTTTACTGAACTGCATGTGTAGTAGTTGCCGTGTTGTAGGGGCAAACTGGAGACACAGGTTTCCGACATAAATTTTCGTTTACTCTCTCTTCTTGTTTATTTTATCTGTGGAAAACCCAATAATACAGCCCGACCCGAGAAACAAATTCAGGACTTCATAGTCGGCAGTAGCGCTTGCGAGCAGTATACCAATGAGGCAGCCTATAAACCTATACTTCATTTGAAAGAACATTAGACATTTTTACAACCCCTATTTACAGTCCGTTCAAATGATTTTCAGTTCTATCCCGTAAATATAAGGATGCCATAAAAGTATAAACCTGTTACCAAAACTAACTGTTTAATACAGCTGCCATTTGTCATATCACCAACGCAATAGAAGTCAAAATCGGTTGAACGGGCTGTGAAATGGGATTATTTAATTGTCTAATGTTATCTCAAATGGATTATAAAGCCTTATAACCTTCGCGACAGTTATTTCTTCTGCTGCAACAACGAACCTTACGTACCATCCAGTTAGTCCTACTAATCTAACTAATATTATAACTGTGAAAGTTTGGATGGATGAATGTATGGATGGATGAATGGATGTTTGTTACTCAATCACGCCAGAACGGCTGAACGGATCTGGATTAAATTTGGCACAGAGATAGATTATAGTCTATAATAGCGCATAGGCTTTCTATCCCAGTATAATGTTCGCTTGGGATAAGAAAATAATTATCACGCGGGTGAAGCCGCTGACAGAAGCTAGTCTATAAAATAGGTAAAGTATTTCACAAAGGGCTGCGGTCGTCAGTGATTCAAAATCAAAAAATCAAAATCAATAATTTTTATTTCACATACGCCTACATGGGCACTTATAAAACGTCGACAATGTGCACGGTTCGGGTTGGTCGATTCCTATGGAGAAGAACCGGCAAGAAACTCCATGGTTACTCTTTTAAAAAATTGTTTGGTTTTACAATATTTCCATGTTACAGCAGTACTTAGATGGGGGGACAACGCAGGCCCGATAATAAGTCGTAAGAAACTAAAACAAGAAATGATAATATAATAAATAAACAAAAGATTAAAAAAAGTAAAACGAGATAAAATGTTAACAATCTAGAAATCTAGGAGGCCTACAATGTTTACACATTTACAAACCAATCGGTAAAATAATCTATACAAAGTATAGACAAGACTAAATTTAACATGTGGCACAAATGTTGTTATCAGTGCTGTAACTATTCTTAGCAAAGGGCTATAAAGATAATTGAAAACCATTTTAAAAAGTCTTATTAAATGAAGAAAAATTAGATTGAGAATAGTTAGAGACATCCACATATTTGTGCCGTTTATGAGTTACCAGGGAAGCCGCATGTGCAGAAGGAGCTAAAACCAAATATTTTTATCTTCAACGTAGTCCTTGGTTTTATAATATGCTTTTTTAATAAGGACACGTTTGATGTGATTTTTGAACTTTCCATCGGTCAGTTCTATAACATTAGATTGCCCCAAGTAGTGCGACAGGTGCCTAATCAACGTAAATAAATTACATTTTCTCAAAAATGGTATGTAATGTTGACATAACATCTCTAAAAAGTATCCAGAAAGTGAACTCTACCGGAGACTATTCACAACTGTCCGGTAAGAAGCGAGATTTTAAATTTGGAATCTCCTACTGTCCAGTAAGTAAGTATGTAATTTACTTACTGGACACTTGGTCATCCTTCATCCCTTTTTTTTTTTATGGCTTCGCACGGTTTAGGTCATCCTCTTTAGATCTGCTTAGAAAAAAAAAACATAGTACCAGACACAGATTAGAGTTTAGCCATTATAACATGGTTAGAGGGAGGCTCCAAATATATATCTATCTCTTTTTGGTATGACATTTTATGAGATACATAATATATTTTGGAGCCTTAAACATCCATTTTATTGTCTGTGACACTTTTTTTTTTTTTTTTTTTATGGGTCTGTGACACATAACGCGACGCAGAAAAAGTATGCACGTTGCGTTTTGTACTTAGTAATGTTGTAGAAGTATAGTGTGGGATTTTATGTTTGTATTTAGTCATTTCAGTTTATAAATCATGTTGGATTAAAGAGTCCGTTAATCAAGATGTACAACAAACAAATATAAATGCCCCCGGTAAATCGATCACAATATCTATCAGTAATTGCCCTAATATGAATGTAACCTTCAATATTAATTAAACGAATTTGTTGTTAAACTTTCTTTCATTTTTGAGAAAAGCATTATACAAACCTCAACCAGTAAGAAAGCCATCCTGGCCTCGTATATAACCGGACCTCACCTGCGGTTCGGTCCGGTTAACTCATACTCGGCCAGGAAGGCTTACTTACTGGATTCTGCTGTAATGTACTATTTCTTCCAACTACGTAGTAATGTTATCATTAATCACTACAAAACTGATCACAAAGGACGTATTTATTGCTTAGAACCAAAACAGTGCAGAAAAGTTATATGAAATCTCATTGTTGCACTGTTTTACATTAATGCACTGTTTTGTATTTTTTATCTATACTAATATTATAAAGCCGAAGAGTAGGTACTGTAGGTAGGGTAGGTAGAGTAGGTAAAGTATGTAGAGACGGTAGAGTAAGTAGAGTAGGTAGAAAAGGTAGAGTAAGTAGAGTAGGTAGAGAAGGTAGGATAAGTAGAGAAGGTAGAGTAATTAGAGCAGGTAGAGTTGGAATAGTAGGTAGATAAAGTAGGGTAGGTTAAGTAGGTATAGTAGATAGATTAGGTAGAGTAAGTAGAGTAGGTAGAGAAGTTAGAGTTAGTAGAGTAGGTAGAGTAAGTAGAGTAGGTGGAATAGGTAGAGAAGGTAGTGTAAGTAGAGTTGGTAGAGTAGGAAGAGTATGTAGAGAAGGTAGAGTAGGTAGAGAACGTAGAGTAAGAAGAGTAGGTAGAGTTATAGGTACAGTAGGTAGAGAAGGTATAGTAACTAGAGCAGGTAGGGTAGGTAGAGTAGGTAGAGAAGTTAGAGTAAGTAGAGTAGGTTGAGAAGGTAGAGTAACTAGAGCAGGTAGAGTTGGAAGAGTAGGTAGAGAAGGTAGAGCAAGTAGAGTAGGAAGAGAAGGCAGAGTAGTTAGAGTAAGCAGAGTAGGTAGAGTAGGTAGAGTAAGTAGATTAGGTAGAGAAGGTAGAATAAGTAGATTAGGTAGAGTAGGTAGAGAAGGTAGAGTAAGTAGATTAGGTAGAGAAGGTAGAGTAAGTACAGTATGTAGGGTAGGCAGGGTAGGCTAGGTGGGGTAGGCAGGGTAGGCAGAGTAGGTAGGGAAGGCAGGGTAGGCAGGGTAGGTAGGTAGTGGTAGGTAGATAGGTAGCCAGTTGACGGGAGCGAAGGTTAGCTAGTTTAGATATAAATTTACCACAGAGGTTTAATGTCTCCCATTAAGTTTAATATAAAATGTATGCAGTAGATCGAAAAAAGTACTGGCTGAGAAAAAAATCGGCGTATAAAACCAATTAGGTGAAAAAAATGCGCCGCATTTTGTACCCTTGTAAAATATTGATAGGTAGGTACTTCATATTTGGCAAGAAAAGTATAAAAAAATGGAAATAGATGAGAGGTAGATTGGTAGTTGTAAGAAAAGTAGATTACGCACCTCGCTAAAGTGAGTAATTAATGCACTCGTGTTAATTTAGTGCCCTCGCGTGCGCTCGGGCACCAACATAACACTCATGCATTAATAACTCACTTTGCGCTCGATGCAACAATCTACTATTTCGTACCACTTACTCAAAAAAGTGACATTCTATGCCACAAAAAACGAACATAACAATAGTCATTTTTAATCTGTTAAAAACAGGGCTAGAAAATTGTACTGAATTTCATTCATCCTCTAGGGGGAGAATGTGATTTAAATTTGGAATACTTACCGAAATTTACACTGAACTACATCTGTGTTTACACCATTGAGTTTGTATATAAACATCTTTTTGAAAAAGGAATACGCATATAATATGCAGTTATGATTATTAAATAAAATTACGAAAACCGACGAGGCCGTATGAGCTTGATGCCTTTGCTTTTCCGACAGAAAAATATTAGTCTAGGCATTTGCCGCGTTTAAGTTTTCTTCAAATACATAAACGTTAAGTTTATTTTAATTTATTTTACTTTTAATTGTCATTATTTTTAATAAATGCTTATCTCATATTATTATTTTGTTAATTTTTTCGCAAATGGTACGAAAAGTAGAGTATTTTCCTCGGTGATAAAGCTTTCTTAGTCTTGGGTGAACTTAAATCCCTCGCTACACTCAGGACTCGTCTTAAGACGGTACCCTGACCAAAAAATCGGCATGAGATATGAGCGTTCCTATTGGTCTAGCGGCACTGGTGGCGCATGAATTACAGTAGTGAATACGCCCAGATTTTAGAATAAAATCTTTATAAAATCGAATTTTGGTCTTTTGAAAAAAATAATTCTACAAAAATGTTCGTTATTAAATTGTCTATCCATTAGTGTTAGTACAAAAAATAATCAATGAACACTTTTCGAGGAGATGCATAATATCAATAATTATTTCTCATTTTATGTTTTTTTGGAAGTAGATTAGTGAAATATATACAACATTTAAAAAAAAACTAAATCTACCATTTTAGAATCAATATTATGTAGAAATTTAATGTATTTTTATTAATTGATATTTCTTTTTAAATAACGAGTAGATAGCTCTTAAAAACAGCACAAAAAACGGCTTGCGCGGCGTTTTGCTCGGGGTACCGCCTTAAATCCCTCGCTTCGCTCATGATTTAAGTTTTTAACACCCTCGCTACGCTCGGGAGTAAACCTCGAGACCTTCGTTACGCTCGCGATTTAAATCGTCACCCGCGACAGAAGACACTGCTTTATCCCCTTGGTTAATAATCTACTATTATGGCGATTTTAATTTTATGACTGTGCATATGAAGCTACTAGTGTTTGACCTATGCGACTCTTGATTGAGTTAGATATTCTAAGAATATTCCTAAGAATCTACATAAATCAATAGATACAGGAAAATCCACAGTTACTGTTTGTGGATATCTTTGTCTGCGTCCATTTAGAGAAACCGGAGGAATGTGGGCTTTTTGTGGAAAATTTCGGTATATGGCCGTTTTGCGTAGATGTGACTCATATTTTTCCCATCAGCCTTTTACTTTTTCTTCGTTTTTTTATGGCATGCGTCAATACACGGCGCAAATGAACTCTTTTTCTATACTAATATTATAAAGAGGAAAGATTTGTATTTTTGTATGTAACGAATAAACTTAGAAACTATTAGACCAATTTCAAAAATTGTTTCACCGTTGGGAAGCTATAAAGCTACACTTATCCCCAGGTGAGTATAAAATAAGTAAGAACATTACTTAGTTTGATGAAAATCTGTTCAGCCGTTCAAAAGTTATGAGCGTTTTACTGTTTGAATCGGGATATTTTCGCAAGATATCGTGTCATAATTACGTGTTTAATAGATTGTCGATCGAAGCGTGTCTACACTAGATAAATTATGTAGCATGAAATAAAAAAAGTTAAATCAAAAAATCTAAAAACCCGACTGCTTCAAAAGCGAAATAAAAAGTCGTAAACAAGGAAAAAATCATGCTGTGCAGGCGGAGGATACATACGCGCGAGAAGGCTGACCAAAACCAGATGTATCCTCCTCCTGCACAGCATGATTTTTAGCATTTTTTTCGAATTAGATACATTTAAACATATAAGTGGGAGCAGTGGTGGCCCAGTGGTATCGGCCGCGACTTACAAGTTGTAGGTCGTGGGTTCGAGCCCAGGCAGGCGCTTTACTTTGTGTAAATTATTTCATCACCACTGCTCTCTAAACGGTGAAGGAAAACATCGTGAGGAAACCGGCATGTCCTAGAACCAAAAATTCGAAGACATGTGACATCCACCAACCCGCACTGGGCCCGCGTGGTGGATTACGGCCCATTCCCTCTCAAACAGAGGAGGCCTGTGTCCCAGCAGTGGGAACATTAATAGGCTGATGATGATGAAACATATAAGTGTTATATATTTTTGAAATCACCTCTTAAAACCCTTTATTTATTGATACCACACACGATGGGTTTGGAAGAAAAAAAAAATTTGGCACCCCACAATATGGCGCCCAAAATCCGCCATTTTTCAATTGTCTAATTTTAATGTAGCCTATGACACTCGCAGGATTAAGACGAATCGATTGACGTATTAATCATCAAAATCGGCCAACGCGTTTGGTCTCTGGAACGCCATATAGGAACAAACATACATACATACATAGATTGATAAACACATTACCGTCCTTCGGCAGTCGGGTAAAAATGTGTTTTTTTTTTAATTTTGCTTGTCAATCTATCTCGTTATATTTAACTTTCACAGTTCCTTTCCCTTTTCATATCATATCCCGTGAAAGAAAGGAGAGAAAATGGGAAAATGGTGTCGGTTAACAAGAGAGAATGGAAGAAAATGCAACGACCCCAAGAACTTGGTTCGGGCAGCAAGATAATGATGATCACGACGAAGACAAGATATAACCACTCGAATCAAAATAGTTTTTACCCGTTTTCATGACGTCTTTGCCGATTGGAGTGAAGAAAGTTTATTTTTAAAGGACTTAAAATTAGGGACTGCTTCTGTAGCCAAGTCAACAATCTACAATTCTACAATCGATAACACTATTAAAAAACTAATCAATGTATGGGAATTACACATCAGGAGGGTGACCATAAGCTTATAACTTGTATACATCTGTCCCTTACGCACACTCAAAATAACCTTACTCTAAGAGCTTATAGTCACCCTCCAGAACGGACAGTAGAATCGATTATTATCAATTTTAAAATTTAAATATTTGACGTTCAAAAGTACTGCTTAATGGCTTAGTTGAAATAATGAATTTTTGACTTTGACTTTGATCGTTAAGTCACGTGGTCAGACCAAATGAATAGAAGGCGTTCTGGAACGATTGTTGAAAGAGAGATTCGATACGAAACGTTTGTAATTTGACTAGGGGTCTAAGCATATTTTTTTTTTTTATTATTGATAGGCTTACGCTTGATCACTATCTGATCTGATGGTACAGGTAAACGATGATATGGAATCACTGAAACAAAAATAATCACAGTAATGAACAATTTAAATAATTCTAAGACGAACGAGTTGTTTTCATAAGCTATAATATTATATGCGATTATCCTATGGTAGGTTACTACAACGCGTTTTATTGTTTTTTATTGTACGTAGCCAGTGAGATAATCGCTAGAACAAATAATAAAATAAATTATCTCCGCAGGTAAGTCTTGCTTATAATTAAACCTTGGTCTTCAAATTGGATCTGCCATAAACGTTAATTTGTTTCTATTGTCATCCACACATAATAATAGTTTCCGGAACAATTATTATAATTTGCTGTGAATAAGTTTGCTATTCTGCATAACGTTTATTAGCTTTGTAAGAATGAATGCTGGAGACGGAACAATGTTCTATCTTGTGCAAAATGTATTATAGTTTGAATCAAATTGCAAACAGTGGCAATTTCAAAAAACTTCAATCAACCACGAAGGAAATGGTGGGATTAAATATTTTTTAAGATGACAAACGGCGAAACTGGAAAGGGGAAACGCGGGTTTAAGATAGGTGAAAGGAAGTAGTGGATAGAGGCGGCATTTTACCAGGCGTGGAACAGAAATAAACAGACAACAAGCAAAATTTAAAAATTTATAAACTCGACACATTTTTATTTCATGTTACATAATTTATCTAGTAGTAGACACGCTTCGATCGACAATCTATGAACACGTAGTTATGACACGATATCTTGCAAAAACACCCCGATACAAGCAGTAAAACGGCCATAACTTTAGAACAGCTGAACCGATTTTCATCAACTTCTAGCTAAGTTGAAAGAAGTCACCTTTCAAAAAAAAAAAACGAAATCTAAATCGGTTCATTCGTTTTGGAGCTATGATGCCACAGACAGATAAACAAATACACAAACACACGTCATACTTATAACACCCCTCTTTTTCCGTCGGGCTTTAAAAAACGTCTCGTGCTTGATTAGATTTTGCCCATCATTTATTTCTATGTATATTTTAGAGAAAGTTTGAAAGTGGCGCCAGTGACAGAAAAGTTGAAAGGAAACCGTTTGTCCTGGTATGGTTATGTGATGAGAATGAAACGCATATTACTAAAAGAGATATGAATATAAATGTGGATGGATGGAGAGGGAGAGAAAGGCCAAAGAAAAATGCATGGACTGTGTGAGGAGTGATATGAAAGCTTAGTGATAGCGTAACAGGACGGTATGGAAGAAGAAAACTTGTTGCGCCGACCCCAAGTATCATGGGACAAGGGCAGGAAGATGATGATTTATTTCTATGAATGGCTTTTTAGAATAGGTCTACGCTGTGAATATTTTTTTTGTTCAGTGCTCTTGTCGGTGTTTTCTTACAAAGGTCAGTATAGTATAGACTGCCATAATATTATTTATTAGTCCATATTAACTTAAATAAATATTTTATTTATAAGCTAAGCTGGTCCTTGAAGAGGTTTTTCCCCAGTTGTTCTTAGTTAAACAATGCAATTTTAAAGTGTTTACACAAAAACTTGAACTGATATCCAAATAGATGTCTACATACTATGCTTATTGTTCCTGCATTTATTAGTAGTAGGTACCTACCTAAGTATATGCAGATTAAATAGTCAGCTATATGCGCAGAGAGATCAAGATGTGCACGAAGAGGTTATGAGTTATATTATGCAATATGCGTGACGTCATTTTATTTAAATTCAGCATAACAACACGCCTTTTTGCCATAACGGATTAGGAAGTGTTGTTTACAAAGGGTTTTCAATAGGCGCGGGTAGATTTTGGCGGCTCGTAGTGGCCATTTTGTTTTGGTGACTTCTATCAAATCTTTTGTTTATTATTCAGTTACTTATGCCAAATCACCAAGGCAAGTTACACGATTGAACAGCACGTTCAAATGATAATACTTCTGCATGAGCGATTTGAGGGTAAGGTTATCTCTCGCAGGGGTGATGTGAATTGGCCACCAAAGTCATGCGATTTGACTCCGCTAGACTTTTCTTGTGGGGTTTTTTGAAGTCGCAGGTATATGCAATCAAACCACAATCGACCGATGCCCTTAAGGTGAACACACACACACACAGACCATCGCTCTAATTCAGCCGCATTTATGCAGAAGAGTCCACATGACCCGATTGGTTCAATTGAAAATTGAACCACTCGGGTCATGCTCGGATCCGTGCCACCGTGAATAGCTGAGGCGGGATTATGCCAAGTGGGCCTGCCAATAAAAAAAATAATTTTGTTAATACCTCACACACAGCTTGTTTTATTTCATTTCATCATCTATTTGCCCTTATTGAAAAATGGGTTCAATTTAAATGCATACCAAACTATGTTTTTGTCCCTAAGACTAACACAGACCGCGGTATGCAACTCCGCGCCCGCACTTCGCGCAGTCGTGTCTACACGTAGTGTTACTTACTGTTTGAGGCATAAAGGTAAGTTGCGAATTATTCGCGTGGCGCACGCGCTTTCTTTACGATGGTGTCCGATGTCCTTTGGCCGGGCCAAGTATTGTTGAAGTTCCTCTACTTAATTCTGAATCTGATTCAGACAAAGGAAAAAGTCAATTACAACCGAAACGCAAAACGCAAAGAAGGAAATGTTCAAATATTCAAGAAGCTGATTTTTTTATAAAAGACGAAGGCGTTTGGTTTGTTCAAAAGGTATATAACAATATATTATCGTCTGAAGGTGTAAAAATATATTATCGTAGCAATAAAGTAAAATGGCGCGGATTCCAGTGTCCTACGAGTATATGTACCTTATATATGTATGTTATAAATATAATAAAACATAACTTCATTTTACTTTTGTTTTTTTTTATTTTCCTACCAAAGATTCATTTTATTACCTATATAATATAAGAGATATGACTTAAATAAAAAAACCTTAGATCAGAATGTAGATAATTGAACTGTCTTTGAGATGGTGTCAATTTCATTAAAATACACCAGAGGGCCTGCAGTCTCGACATAGCTAACGATCGTTACGCTAGCTAACATTCGTTAACTCTTACCACAAAATAGTAAGTATACAGAAGGGCCACTCCCGCCGTTTGGAAAATTGACAGCTAAAACTTGACAGATTCACTAGGGTTGCTACTATATTGATTCCGAATTAAAAAAAAAAGGGTAGGTTGCCCAAGTTACAAACATAAATACATAGATTCGTCTAAACATACATCATATCATGCTTACATGCCTTAGAGGGTAGACAGGGCATCAAATATCCATTTAATATCACGAACACTACAACCCTAGTGAATCTGTCAAGTTTAGCTGTCAATTTTCCAAACGGCGGGAGTGGCCCTTCTGTATACTTACTATTTTGTGGTAGGAGTTAACGAATATTAGCTAGCGTAACGATCGTTAGCTATGTCGAGACTGCAGGCCTTGGTGGTTTTGGTGCGATTGCGTGTTTTTGTCCGTGTTAGAAATACCTTTACAAATTGATTACACTATGTTATACGAATAAAACTCAAAATTTTCTTAGTTCAAGTTATTAAGAAAATAAGTCTAATGTGACATATATTTTCCAAAAAATTACGACTAGCCGTTTAGGAGTGATTCTGATTTTAAAATCAGCTACTGAGGGTTATCTGCGCCTTAACTTGACTCCGTTATACAATACGGGGTAACTCGTTAGCTCACTATATGTTTCTTATGTCTCACGCAAATAAAATAAATAAAAATAAAATAAGCCTTTATTGCTGTAATACAAGTTTAGCAATACACACATTTTTAAATTAACAATAATACTAATTTATCAACACTACTGCACGATCGGTTACACTTGACAGCTTGTCTTCCGACAAAGGCCTCCTCTAAAGCCTTCCATTTCTGCCTGTCTTTCGCTGTTCTCGTCCACTCTGGACCCGCTACCTTTTTGAGGTCATCTGCCCATCTTTTTGTTTGGCGCCATTTACTTGTTTGCCCATTCCTGGTATACCACTCTGTTATGGTTTTTGTCCATTTTCCACTCGTATCTCTAAGCATATGATTTAAAGATTTACATGTTTTCTTTGCATCCTTAAATTTAATTGTATTTTTTTTTCTAATCTTATTCTGCCTTTCCTCTTGCCGCCCATTAAGCTTCTCTCCATTCCGTTTTGACATACTTTTATTTTGTTTATTAAGTTATCTGTCAATGCCCATGTTTGTAATTTTTCTCACGCAAATATTATTTAATAAATCTTTTCCCTTCATTTAAACATACTTCACATTGAACTTAATGTGAAGCAATAAAGGACTTAATGTTATGAAAACACCATTACTTTTGTAACTATGTAACATAGTTCGTGGCAATAAAAAGTTTTTTGCACTAGTACGTAAATATCTACGTAAGTAAAGTCGTCAATATTTACCCGTAGGTACATAGGTGACATAGGTTTCTCTGAATCCACATTATTACGTCATAGTAACCACAATAGTCATAAACATAATAAATCGTTCATGTGTGCATGGCAGTGTGCCCGCCAAGGTTGACGAACAAAATATTGACAGCCAACTCGATTGATTTGGTTGAACTTCAATTCTAATCACCTTAGCCTCTTACGAGGCGTTGTATATTGGTAAACCCATTCTTTGTTGGAATACATCTTAACATCTTAATCTAGCACCACGTTTCTGAATTGAGAATTGCTCATTATTTACAAATTCTCATAGCAAAATAGAGTTTGACAACATCTTACTTCAAATTCTCAGTTCAGTATCCGAGTTTAAGAACATAGGCATGGATGGAAACATCATCAGTTGTCAGCCAAGTTTATTTTTAGTTTCAACATTGAGCACCTCAGAAGACAAAAACCTCAGGCTTTGTGAAAAAAATAACGATTGTAATTTTAATTAGACAGCTTTACTATAGTGAGAAAATATCTAGACACTAAAATGGTTGACACAAATACCAGCTTACGTTAGAGGTCGTGAATAAAGATAAATCTCTAAAAATCCTTAGCCTCGTTTTATGATGTTATCTCAACATTTTTGAACTTGTCACTTTGAGGTTTTGTTGCAATTATATTAGTGCTTATATTGAGGTAAAGACAGCCATAAAATAATAACGCGTGCAAAACATCACGTTAGTTTTCGTGGTTTGATTCTTAATCATAATGTATTAAGGAATTGAATCAATGTTTAATAAGTTGATTGGAATAATTATCTATCTAAACTAATCTGAAAAAAAGAGAGAAAAGAGTCATGAACATAGAAGACGGAAAAAGAGGCCGGCGACGACCAACAATGAACTGGTTACGAACAATTAAGAATGACATGATCACAAGCAACACAAAAGAAGAGACAACCCGCTACCGTACTAGGAGGGCTGACCCCAAACAACTCAGGAGAAAGAAAGAAGGAAGAAGATCTAAACTAATGTTATAAAGACTAAAAAACTCGCGCAAGAAGCGTTCCGTACCATTATCGCAAAAAACGGTATCAAAAGCACGTTTGTTGTTACTCCTGGGATATGAATACAATATTTAAGTGTTTATTTTATTCACTTAAATATTGATTTTATTCTGTTTTTAGTATGTGTTATTATAGCGGCAACAGAAAACATCATCTGTGAAAATTTCAACTGTCTAGCTATCACGGTTCATGAGATACAGCCTGATGACAGACAGACAGACGGACAGTGGAGTCTTAGTAATAGGGTCCCGTTTTTACCCTTTGGGTACGGAACCCTAAAAACTGTTTGTTTGTTAGTGTTGGATGTAATCTCTGGAACGCGAAAGAGCAGTGGTGGCCCAGTGGTAACGGCCCCGACTTACGTGTCGTATGTCGTGAGTTCGAACCCAGGCAGGCGCTTTACTTTGTGTAAATTGTTTTATCACCACTGCTCTTAAAACGGTGAACGGAGTTAATCGTGACGAAACCGGCATATCCTAGAACCAGGAATTCGAAGACATGTGATATTCACCAACCCGCACTGGGCCCGCGTGGTGGTTTAAAGCCCATCATCTCCCACACAGAGAGGATGTCTGTGTCCCAGCAGTGGGAACATTATAAGGCTGATGATGATGATGAATCTTTGGAAATACTGATCTGATTATGTAAACTTTTTTTATTGCTTTAAAGCGAAACTATCACTGCCTGATATTGGCTAGGTTTTATCTTGAAAACATGAACAGTTTCTGTGGAAAAATAAACAAACTTGGCCATAGTTTTCCAGTTTACGTTTTTTTTCTAGATTTCCATTAGACATTCGCTACTATTTCTGCCTATGTTTACCTGTGAATGGACAAATAATACTTGTGAAGTTTATCTACTAATGAACTTGTTTATGTTTAAAGGTGAACGCGCACCTAGACGCACCGCACTCGCCGCACGCGCCGCAGTCATCGCATTTTCTCTTGGCCCCGCGCTATCCGCGCCGCACGCATTGTATCCACTTCTGTACATTTTGAACTATATTTTCATACGGAAACGGATCATGTTGCCGCGCCGCCCGCATCGCCCGCCGAGTTTGATGACGTCATCCGCACGCGCTGGTGGAATCCGTATACCTACAGCATTTTGCTGAAATGCGGCGCGTGCGGCGAGTGCGGTGCTTCTAGGTGCGCGTTCACCTTTAGAGTGTGGATTAAGTATAGGTACTAATGAGAGATCCGAAGACGTACGAAGGTATCCGAAATCGAAAAACGTGTAATGGAACTCAAATGGAGTTGGGCAGGACATATGACAAGGTCGGGGTGATGACGGGTAGTATGACAGTGACCGAGTTGCGTCCAAGAAATGGTAGAAGGAATGTCGGTCGTCAGGCAGCGAGATGGGCAGATGACATTGTTGCAATCGCGGGTAGAGCCTGGATGACGATGACACAGGAGTGTGGGCGAAGTCTGTCTACTGATGATAATGCGGATGATGACTAATTTAATGCTCCTCTATCACGTAAACGCAACCTAACACTTATTTTCGTCAGATTGTAAAGTTAGGCAATATTGTTAACGTGAAACTAATGATTATTCTGCTATTTTCTGAAGCTTTTTCAATAGCTACTTAATTTTGCTGAACCGTGTCATGTTGTTAGGGAGTTTCTTGCGCCACTTATTTCCAGAAGTTTTACGGCAGCGGGCGGGTGTTTTAAGTGACTGTCCGTAAGTAGAACTTTGACGTTCAAAAAGAGCTGGCTCTCAGCCTAATGTGATAAAATAAAATGCCTTTTGATATGATTTGATTCGCCATCGGTATTATCCTAATTCGACAGCCACCCACCAACTGTATATGGGGCATAGTCTTCGTCTTTCTCGCATTTTGCGGATTCTTGGATTTTGGGATTTCTAAGCATCAGCCCTAAGTCTGGATTTGTACCAAGTTGGTGGCGTTAGGGTCACCCCCGGATGAGACTAAAACCATATTTGGCGAAAAGTGGGTGTAGGCACTGCAGGTACGCATCTGTAAAACCCTTCGGGGTATACAGACAAGTTTTATGTTAATACTAATGTATAATCGTCTTCCTGCCCTTGTCCCCCGATTGTCCCCTTGGGGTCGGCGCAACACGTTTTCTTCTTCCATACCTTCCTGTCCTTTTCACGCTATCACTGACTCTCTTTTCTTTCATATCACTCCTCACACAGTCCATTCATCAGATAGATAGAATATGAATGATTAAATCTGATCTGTGCGTAGGTACATACGTGGATAATGAGGCAATAGTTCAAGGCACTTTATTGACGTACTAAACCAAGATTTTTTGTGAACAAATGTAGTTAGAAAAACTTCGACAATGTTATGAAAATCATATAATTATCGACTAGGCACATGGTAGATTCTTAATATTATTATTTAATTCTACAAGGTGTAATGAAAAGGGGTGGTCATATTTTTAAATCCGCTTCTGCCCATGTAATTGATAAACTTTCTCAAAGGATGTCATAGACAATTCCCAAAAAAATATCTATCGGCTTCCTGTCTACCGGATTCAGCTGAGTACCAGTGTTTTACATGGAGTGACTGCCTATCTGACCTCCACAACCCAGTAGCTGGGTAACACGATACCCCTTGGCAAGATTATTGGTGTCAGATCTCAGGTTCTGACTACCCGTAACGACTGTCAAAGATCTTCAAATGACAGCCGGGACTAACGGCTTCGTGATTTCCGAGGCACGGAGGAAACTCGCTATGTAAAGATGGTCACCCACCCAGGTCGGTCACCTCGGCAAGCGTTGCTTACCCTTGAAGATTGATCGGTGTGGCAGATAATATTTAGCCACGAGCTCCTCTTTTCCATTCCCAAAAAATATATGGAAACAAAGTATACACAATTTGTATGGGAGATGCAATTTCTTTTTTTAGTATTGACTATGCCTGAAGAAAATAGTTCGAATATATAGGCAGAAAAAGTTTTCAAATATGACCCTTTCGTAACACTCTTTAAAAATATTCAATTAAATTTAAATAATAGCTATTCTATGACAAGTTTATTAATCGGCAATTTGTCAAACAGTTTTGTAGATTCGTCTACAAGCTGGGAGACGATAACTTTAACGATCGGTGGCGCCACCTCCTGGAAGATGCCCTTCCAATTGCTGTTAGCAAAGGAGTGGATTGCGTCAGCTGGAACGAGAAAAATAAAACATATGAATTATCTAAATAAAATATAGATACATACAAATATAGATATTATCGGGAAAAAGCGGAAATCCTAAGATAAGTGTGTTTTGTACACTTTCCATTTAGTGAACTATGCTGCTCGCATACAGTGATTGATTCTACAAGGAAAAATTACGTTATCGTTTAGACAAAACAACAGAAACCTTTGCTTATAGGAAAACACTTTGCTTATAAATTCAACTATTACGAGTATACCGAGTATGTAGCCGGCTGTACCCCAAAGTTTTTAAACAAAATTAATTCCTCATTGAACTCAGTACTGAGCGCAATGTACCTACATCTACGCACGATTGTGTACAGTCAGCATTACAGTTTTAATTCGGCCAACGACCACTGTTATTATTAGATATTTTAAATTACGAATCTTTAAGAATCTCTTCTCTCGTGGCAATGGGACATGATGTTATGTAATGTGAATAAAATAAATGTTTTTTCGTTACATCGTCATTAGATACCGGTAGCCATCACTTCTGTTTAGTATCTCTAGCTAAAGTTAATTTCTCCTGTATCGTTGATGCGTTTACAAACATTTAAAAGCACATATACCAACAGCTAAACCCAGAAACATATAAAAAATTGTTCCGTGTGGGAATCGAACCCGCAATTCGCGACACGCAGCGCAGCCGCCAATCGCTCAGCCACTCTGTGTCGTCTTATGTAATTTGACCCTGTTTTACGGAGAAGAGTCTATTGGCTGGACAGTTTTGGGTTAAAATAAATTACATCTTGGTTTTCTCCGTGAACTCTTTCTTGAACAAAACTGTTGGTACACTTACAAAGCACTTTATTCCCATTGAACAGGTTATTAAACCGGAAATGCACTCCCTTTTCCACATCGGAGGTGAAATCCCAACTATTAACGATCCAGAACTTGTCTCCGTCCCTCGTCTTCTCTCCAATGTGGAATTGAATCTTTACCACGATGTCATCTGGAATCAAACAGAGTTAATGAAAGTGGGGTGCATTGGAAAAGCTTTCTTCCCTACTACTTCTTCGTTAGTTCTTCACTGCTGAGGGTTGCGACCACATACGATGCGTCTCTATGTGTCCGTCTCCAATATCAACTACCCTATATTTTTTTGCCAGTAAACCTCGAAAAAATGTATTGAACTACAAATTTTTTTTTCGCAATTTCATGATTGGTCCCATAGTAAAGATTGTTGCATCATAGTTCCTAATGATGAGTCCAATGACCGTTTTATAGGCATTTGCTTTGTGTTTGTTTATCTTGAACCTCACTGCTATCGATAAAGGAGAACATCATGAGGAAAACTTGGACGTATATGATACCAGTTTAGGAAGCGTGGTGATTAATGCGTGTGCGCACTCTGTATAAGAAAAGGTCCTGCAGTGGTACAGTTACGTTACGGACTGGTATTAATATATCGTTGAACACTGCCGACTTTTTCCTTCTTAAATTTTTAGCATATCAAACGATTAGTTAAGATTATAAAACCTACTAAACTTGATACGGAGGGAAGTGAAAAAAACTTTTTTTTTCCTACTCCGTTATTTTTTCTGATTAATTTTGTTGCGGGATCCAAGACAGTTAAATTCATTCGCCGGGACTTCGTGGAACGACATTGCCTCGGCGCTTCTTTAGTGGCTGACACTGTTGATTCTGGCTTTCAGGAGTTGCAGTGGTTTAGGAGTAGTGCGGTGGGTTCGTCCCTACTAAACTTTTTTTTTTGTGAATATTTATTTATTTTTGTAGTTGGTGTTCCTATCAATAAATAAATAATCATTCTTTAACGGCTAAACGGCTTTGTATGAAATTTAGTACACATGTAGACCGTGATCAGGATAAGCCTTCGGAAAATTTTCGACTTTTACGAGGACGATTCTGCTGATCAAAGTTACTCACGGATCTTAATGGAGTATCTGCCATTGCCCTCGATAGCCATTATTAACAGCTTTCCTCCGAGGGTGTAGTCTCCCTTCATCATCACCGAGCACTTCAGGTCCAGGCTGGTGATGTGGTTGTGACGTCTGGAAACAATCAAACAATTCGTATTAATTTCATCGCAATCGCACTTACAAAAGTCCCTGCAGGTTCTGAAAGCCTAAGGAGACTATATAAGATTGGGAGTACTATTCGGTTTCAGCTGAGTATCAGTGTCTTATATGGAGCGACTGCCTATCTGACCTCCACAACCAAGTAACTGGGTAACACGATACCTCTTGGCTAATGGTGTCACATTGCCTGTCTTCAGACTATTTATAATGACTGTCAGAGATCTAAAATTGACAGCCGGCAACAACAGCTTAACGTCCTGCCGAGGCAAAGAGTATTCTCTATGTAAAGAGGGTCACCCATCCACGGAAAAACCTCTGCAAGCGTGGCTTAACCTTAAAGATCGACATGTGCGGCTGAAAAGAAACAGAACAGAAAAACCTCTTATAATACTCACAACGGATCTTTGTCTCTGAATCGGCTGCAAGGCCCTGCGCAGTAGTTATTTTTGTGTCAATTTTGAATGTGAAGATAGCATTGTAAGTTATATATCTCTTTCACTCGCTTACGTTTGTCGCATCGTCCTATCTCGCTTACTCTATGCAGTATACTCGATGGCAAACTGTTGCTTGCGCAATGGTTGGCAGAGCCATCTTCAGAGACACAAAGATCCGCTGTGACTACTATAAACTAATCATGATTCAATCAAAGTTTATTAATGACTACTATTAGCAACGAATCATCTTTATATGTCATCGAAAATACTTAAACTTCTAATGTGTTTTTAATACCATCAACACAGATAAAGATTTTCGAGAAATTAAAAAAAAAACATATGATTACGTACAATGAAATAGGAAACACTGCTCATTAAACTATTATTTTAAAACTATGAAATTGATATGAATTATAGCCCCAAGAAATAGGAGAATAGGGCTGAAGAGATGACATGTATTCTTTGTATAATTACATGATTAAGATCTGTTATTATTGTTTATTAAACATGCAAATCCTTGACACAGATTTTTTTGTATGGTAAACACAAAATAACACGCATGCAAACGATTGCAGCGTCTTCATGACTTAATAGCAGCATCAATACTTATAGGTTAGGTATATATTATGTACTGTCTATCTTTTCTACGAATTTGTAATTTCCTACCATGCATTCTAACAATTTAACACAACACGTATGGCAGTTCTGGCGAATTTTCAGTTTAGTCGCAAGTATATAATTGCCATTCATTGTAAATGAACCTATTCTGACGTATATATCTGTCCCTTACGCACACTCAAAATAACCTTACTCTAAGAAATTATGGTCACCCCTTTTTCTAGCTTCCAGAAATGCCCATGCATACTGCGCTACCACGGGGAGATAGCGCAGTTATGTGGGAATCAAACCCACTAAAACTCTACGGTCTCCTCCTGTGCTGCTTATAGCGGGAACACGGGCACGCGTTAAATCAAACACCACGAACCCGCCGCGGCTGTCCGTCACCGGACCCTCCTCTGGGGTGTACCCCCTATCACCAGCGCACCAGAACACATTGAACGCCGTGACCGCCCTAGGAACCAAACCAGAAAATAGGTGCCAAACGACCCCGTGTATGGTATCCTTGGTCCCCCTGAGACGGGTCAGGTACGTGGCCCCAACCCCTACCACTTTTCGGCCTCAGAGGATAGGGACCTCCCCTGCGGCCCCACCGCGTCCGCCATCAGACGGTGACGAGCCCGCCTAGGCCGCGGAAGGTAGGGAGAGCGGCGCACTGTTATACCGGCACTCCTCTCTCGCCGCAGCCTCCAATCCTCAGCCGCGATATCGTATGGGACCTAGGATGCTACATATGACATCGCGGCCCGCCTCAGATGTGACGTCGCCTCTGTTACCAAGCGACATCGCAACCTACTTGTTTGCCACAATCTTTACCATCGATCTGTGGCAAGTTTTCTGTTTGTCAAATGATCTTATATTTTTTAGAAATAAGTGCATTTGACAAACTGGTTTTGAGCGAGCGATTAGCAAAAGTTTGTGTAGGACCTACCTACCTACTCTGTAGATAATTGCGACTTTTATGGCATAAAGCGTTTGATCGTGCGATAAAGATAATTTATTTGTTAAAACATGTTTTTACATACAAAAGGCATGCAGGATGTTCACTTTAGCGCTTACAAACATGTTTTGTCTAACGAGGCGAACAAATAATATGTGTTTTACAAAAATATAGCAATGGCAATTACAAAAATACAATAGATTAGCCTTTATCTTAATTAAATGATAAGTAAAATGTCATAAAAATCAAAATGAAAAAATTGATAAAATGTCAAAAAAGTAAAATAAATAAAATCTGAAATAGTCATAAAATTTTATAAAAACATTATAATAAAACCGGCCAAGTGCGAGTCGGACTCGTGCACAAAGGGTTCCGTACCATTATCGCAAAAAACGGCAAATAAATCAGGTTTTTGGTATGGGAGCCCCAGTTAAATATTTATTTTATTCGGTTTTTAATATTTGTTGTTATAGCGGCAACAGAAATACATCATCTTTGAAAATTCAACTGCCTAGCTATCACCGTTCTTGAGATACAGCCTGGTGACAGACAGACAGACAGACGGACCGCGGAGTCTTAGTAATAGGGTGCCGTTTTTACCCTTTGGGTACGGAACCCTAAAAATGACTAAAATAGCTGCTGGTGCTTGATCGCTGATTGCTGTTTCTTACGTAATAAGTAAAATCAATCAGAATCCCTACAGCCTGAATCAATAACAGCTGCGTACAGACCTCCCCTTTCTTCTGCCATACTTCCCGGTTCCGTGCGTTACTCATCCAGAAGCTCTAAACAAGTGACATAATATATTCTTTCAACGAAAATGTCAAAAATGCCCTTACATGTTAGTATTTCGACCATCGCCATCGCTGCCTTCTAAATACACTTATCTAGAACCTCAGGTGTTTCCCGTTACTTTGACAATAGTCTTAACTATTTCTAAAGAAGTACAACAATATCTCACTAACCTCAAGCCCAAAACTTTGCAGTGACTAAGACCAGTGACGGTCGTGTTCCTGAAATCCATCTGGAGCCCAGCCTCTGTGGTCTTCACCTGCTCCACATGCATCGGATCCATTACAGCGATGCCCATGCTGGGGACGCCAGCAGCCAGCAAGGGCACTGCTGCCTGTGCCGAGGCTTGAAGGCAGACTGAGTCATCCGCTCGGCAGGGTCGGATTGAGACTTCTGGAAGATGGAAGGTGGAGATTGATTAGGGTGAAGATTAGGCCTGGTGAAATTGGCACAGTAGTACTCGCGATAGTGAACAAAACCAGTATAAGCTTCAAAAATCCAAGGATATTTTTTTTAAACGTTGCCTCTCACTAGGAAATTCTTCTGTATGGTGAGTTATCTGTTATAGGTTGTACAAATATTTTTTCCGTGCGGAAATCGAACCAGGGACACGCAGCGCAGCAACCGATCGCTCAGCCACTGCGCCAGCCGTACCGGAATCTTTTGACTACGTGCTATAGGTACTACGCCAGGTCAGCTGAAGGTCAAAGTGTTATTACCGCCGTGGTGAGGCATGTACCTACATGAAGTATCTTGTCATATCGTAACGTCATTTACCTTACCATAAAAACGAACAAAGCGGTTCAGTGACACTGACGCCACGCCACTGGAAGTTCGCGGAAAGTACCTAAGCGCTGTGTAATACACGTCACTGGCGCATTTGATTCAATCACTCCTCGATTGCGAACACGTCCCGGACCTTCCTGCCGCGAATTTCCAGTGTCACGGCGTCAGTTTCGCGTAGCCACTCTGCTCGGAAGTAACGCTTTAAAACGCAATTAAAACGCAAGCAAACAAAGCCGGACTTAGGGTTCATATTATGCAGAAGTCGTTATTTTCACTAGTGCTTTGGGAAACAAGTCTAAGTATCAGCTATGTATATCCATAAAGCCCCCACCTGTGTTAGTCTGTAATCAAGTGTGAGACTAGCGTGTTGATGTTTATAAGTTTTTTGGTACTTGAATGCACGTTTTGCGGTTAGGTACCGCCGCATTGCATTAGCGCAAGTTTTAAAAACATAAATCCTTAAAATGTCACAGAGAGAATATAATCGCCTATAGGTGGATATCTATAAAGATAGCCGTGATCAGCACAAAGCATCAAACTACTGATTATAGCTTACTAAAACTACCCGTGACGCGTCTTTGGCACACCATGTGTGCGTAAGTTTTTTGTAATTGTATTTCTATTGTTTCTAAATTGTTTGTAGTACCCAAATGGACAACGTTTATACAGAGTGTAACAGAAATGGGTAGCTTTATAACCCGCAAGGAAAGGTTTATATTTTTCGCGCTTTTCTTCTATGTATGTATTTACGTAATCTTTCAAAACATTAGACGGATTTATATAAATAAGACATTGTTAGATAGGTCTTGACCGCGCAAATTTTCTTAGATGACATCTGTGCTTTCGGAGGAAACATAGTTTTGTTCAGCCAGCTCGTGAATCATCCTATGTATCATCCGACTGCACAGCTTGTGTTTACATCTTTTTACTAGTTCGCTTCTTAGACAGTCGGGCTTTTTGTTTTTACAACAATTTTCGTCAAGGAAGCCATCGTCAATTCTTAAAACTAATTGAAATTCCCATACAAAATTCTCATCAGCTGATCAAAATTAGTATTTAAGGCAGGTGAAAGTCAAGGGTCAACCAATAATTTATTGTTTTGTGAAGGCTCGGCTAACCGGAATACGGACATAAATCTATCTTTAAGATTGACAATCGGAACGAGTTTAAAAATAAATAAAAACTAAGGACAATATGCCTTCAGACTGTTAATTAATTGTTACTTATACAAAAAATACCCTTTTCAGAGGGTTAAAAGAAAACAAATCGAGAATGTGAGTGTATTCAATTATTTTATAGCTTGCCAATTCACCATGTTCCGTTTCATGCGAGAATCAAGACCCGAATCCGATTTCGCAGTTATTTATGAAAATCTGCTAAGTGGTGGACTTAAAAAGAACCGTTGGCAGAAAACCTAAATCAAATTAACTGTAGCTCAAAACCAACTCAGAACTCATGCTAGATCGCCTAATCCTGGACGTAGACTTATATTATGTCCCCAGTCATCATCTTCCTGCCCATGTTACTTGGAGTCGGCGCAACACGTTTTCTTCATCTATACCATCCTATCCACCGTCACACTATCACTGACTCCATTTTATTTCATATAATCAGGATGTATTTAATATAATGGAAAATTGGATCATCATAATTACAATTTTCCACACTAAGTTAAACAATTTATCTAGAACGTTAACTGAATAGTAATGCTTCTATCAATTAACTGTATATAATTTAAACTCTTCTGGATAATTAAAATAAAGACATCAATTGGATATTTAATGGAAAAGACTCACTACCTTTTATGTATTTAATTAATAAAGCTAACCTTTCCCCAACAATGCCGGGGTCGTCTTCGACGCCCGTTCCCGTTTTAGGATGCTGATTGAGATACAAAAACTTTCTAACAAAAAAATTAAACGATCTTCCAAAACAAAACACAAAGCGAAAAATAACTTTCTTTTAGGAGGTCGGTGTCTTACGTAAATATTTTTAAAACAGTGTTAAAATGGTTTGGAAAAATAAATGAAAATCTACACTTACCATTACTGCATGCTGCCAGACCAAAGATTGCCACAAAAACGATTACCACAGAGCCCTGCATTATGATAATTTATTAATTTTATTATAAGAAATAAAAATAAAATATTTATTTAAGACTCGCGTAAGAGACAGTACAAAAGCACAGACGAAAAAAACAAAGTAAAAATTAAAAAGAAAGTGGCCTTTGCACAATAATTGGATAAGAAACGTCACTATAACAAAGATGGCGAAATAATGCTGGGACGCAGCGCTGCACCCGCCATATATACTGCAGCCAGTTGCGGACAAATGATCCTTAATGGTATTAATACAGATAATACATATAGGTAGGTCGGAGAAAGATAATATTTTAGAGTTCTGCGATGATCTTAAAACAATTTTTGTTAGTATTGGCAGCGGTAGCTACGGCGGCGGTTAGGGTACACTTTATCTATTTTATATGAGCCATTTGTATTGTAATATAATAAATTTATTAGTGTTGCCAGTGATGACCTATGGCTCTGAAGACGTGGTCGCTCACAATGGGCCTCATCAGAAATTTTACAGTCACCGAAAGAGCAATGGAGAGGGCTATGTTCGGAGTATCCTTCTGTGATCGAATGAGAATTGTAGAGATCCGCAAGAGAACTAGGGTTACCGACATAGCCCGAAGAATTGCCAAACTTAAGTGGCAGTGGACAGGGCACATTGCTCGCAGAACGGATGGCCGATGGGGCAGAAAGATTCTGGAGTGGCGACCGCGAACCGGAAGGCCAGGTGGACCGATGACCTGGTGAAGGTTGCGGGGATCCGCTGGATGCGAAACGCACGGGGCCGGTCAAAGTGCCGACGCTTGGGGGGGTCTATGTCTAGCAGTGGACGTCTTTCGGCTGATATGATGATGATGATGAAATTCTTGCACAATGGCAATGAAAGAGTAAGTACCTACTTAATATTATGCTTAAGAGATTGGATTGACGAAACATACTAAATCTATGCCTGTACTAGTATATAAACTGTGGCATAGTCGACAACGAAAATGGCGTGATTTAAAACTGTTTAGTCACCAAAATATTGTTTGCCTGACTCTGCTTTTACCTGCATAACCCGGCACGAATCTAACATAAGTGATACTGGTTTCATGCTTACTACTAAACTAAATCCTACTTAATATTGTATAAGCGAAAGTTTGTATGTTTGAGTGTCAATCACTCAAAAACTGCTGAACGGATTTGGATGAAATATTGAACACAGATAGTTTATGGTTTAACATCTGGATTAGCAGATATGATTGTTTTCATTCAGGTATAATGATCCCTTGGGATAACAAACACATACACGCATAAACCTAGTAAAATCAATATAAACAATCAATCTGCCTAACCTGTTCCCAATTATGTTGGGGTCGGCTTCCAGTCTTACCGGATTCAGCTGAGTACCAGTGTTTTACATGGAGCGACTGCCTATATGACCTCCACAACCCAGTAACTGGGTAACCCGATACCCCTTGGCAAGACTGGTGTCAGGTAAAATCGATATAAACGATTCTTAATAATGCTATACGAGATTTACTGAATGGTGGTCCTCTTTTACAAGGCTACCTTATATTGTAAGTTGAACTAATATGTCCAGCAGAGTAGCAGTGTAAGACAACCCTGGAGAGTAAGACAAACTGACATTAAAACAATTACACTAGTTTACTCAAAAAGTACAGTGCGGAACCCTTTACGACAGCTCTCGTTATCCATAGATTTTAAGAAAGATGACATATTGATGAGGCTATTATGGTAATGATCAATAATAAGTTAATCAATTAGTAATCCATAATACTTCAAATCAATACACAGATAAGAAAACATTAATGTGCATCTATCTAAAGGTTTAGATTGCCCGAGGTTGTTGACAAGTGACATTTTATCAACGAAAGCGATTTGAACAAGTAATATTTTATAAACCCACGACACATTTTGATTGCAAGCAACATAATTGATCTAGTAGCAGACATACGCGATTCGATCGACAATCTATTGAACAGGCAATTATAACACGGTATCTTGCAAAAACACCCCAATTCAAACAGTAAAACGTTCATAACTTTTGAACGGCGGAACCGATTTTAAAACATAACTAAGAACACTCTCGATAAAGTAACCTTTCATGCAAACAAAAAAAACAAAATCAAAGTCGGTACATCCGTTTAGGAGTATTGATGCCACAGACAGATATACAAATACACACATACATAGGCACTCACATCAAACTTATAACAACCATCTTTTTCCCTTGGAAGTTAAAAATTTCCAAAATGTCAAAAATGGGCTATGTCCAGCTACATAGCCCAAAAATTTGTTTTACAGCTCTCATGTCCCGGATACTACAATACGAGCACTTTTCTTTGTGTAAGCATATGTACAGTTTTCCTTATCTTAACTCTCCTGTGTGGTGGTTATACCACGCCATTATACTATAGGTATTTACTGCAATTGTGCGTAAAATCTCAAGGAGAATCCCTCATTTATCCCCATCCATAACCTTCCTCAAAACTTTGAGGAAAGTTCAGACACTGCGTTATGGGAACACCGCCAGTCATATGCTATATTTATTAGTACTGTTCTAGTAGTTACTAGGTATGTAGCTAATGGGATCAAAAGCCTGTAAAAAAACAAATGACCACTGCTCTCAAATCAAATCAAATCAAATATGTTTATTTGTTCGAATATGGTAAAAAAGATGTTACAATATTGGTTCCGAAACGGTGAAGGAAAACATCGTGAGGAAACTTGCATGTCCTAGAACCAAAAAATCAAAGACATTTGACATCCACCAACCCGCACTGGGCCCGCGTGGTGGATTACAGCCCATTCCCTCTCACGGAGAGGTCTGTGTCCCAGCAGTAGGAACATAAAAAGGCTGATGATGATGAAATAACACAAATTTCCTCTTCGAATGTTGGCAAACACTACTGTTGAGCATGAGGTCCCCGGTTTGATTCCTGGGTCGGGCAAGGTATTATTGGGTTTTTCTATAACGAATTTGTCAGCAGCAGCACGGCGTCTGGATTTGCGCCCGGTTAAAGGCAATGGGTGAATTCTAGCTGCAACTCTACTCAACCCTTCGGGGACATAGCACTATAGGAGGATACATACGTGATGTAATGTTTATGTTCTAGTATTAAGTACTCATACTCCATTCGCTGGAGCAAGAATTAAAAGGTAAACAAACAAACTATAAACGGTTATTAACCGTCTAATTTTAAAAATAAAATCTTACAACGCAAATTGGTTACTTATGTAGCTCTATTTAATTTATTATCATAATCGTTCCAAACCCCAGCGCTCCTAGCCAAGTTAGAAACATTTCGCATCGAATCTCTTTCTACAATCGTTAACGCCTTCTATTTGTATGGTCTGACCACGTGACTTAACGTTCAGATGTGTCATTCCAATACATTGATTTGTTTTTTACTAGCGATAGCGATTGTAGCTTGGCAACTTGCAGGCTTTTGACATGCTTTTTAATTTAGGATATTGGTTTTGATTATAAAATATATTTTTTTTGTTTATACACTAAAAATATTGAAATGGTTATAAAATACAGTTAGAAAATAATAATTTAAATGTTTTATTTAATTATACAGGGGTTTAATTTGGTTGTTGTATAAAATAAACATCGCATGATATTTTATGTTAAATTTTATTGACAGTAAATACGACACTGCAAAACCTTTTTTAACCGACTTACAAAAAAAGGAGGAGGTTCTATGTTCGACTTTATGTTTGTTTTTTTTTTTTTTTTTTTTTTTGTGTATGTTCACCGATATCTCTGTCAATTGTGGACCGATTTTGATAATTCTTTTTTTGTTTGAAAGAGTATGTTTTGAAATTGGTCCCATTTTAAATAGGTGAAGGTCTGATGAAGAACTTCGGCGATACACAACAGAACTCTTCAATAAATAACGGCAAAACTCTCGGAATTGCTGCAATCGCATGCCTGTTTGTTGTTTATACCATTTCATAACATAACATCACGCCAGTACGCTCTAAAGGGGTACACAGATCTCTCATTTCACCGGTTATGTTCAAGTTTCATATTATTCGGTTAATCTATTCTGGAGTTATAGGGACCTTAATAAACAACTTGCTATTAGGTAGGTAAAACTAAAAAGGGTAAAATAAAAAACTTTTTTGAAAAAAAATACTACCGACTTCCAAATGAAAAACTACAAAGTGAAAAATAACTTAACTTTTGGAAGTCGGTGTCCATATCGCAAAAAAATGGTACCTACGAAAGACACCGACTTCCAAAAGTTAAGTTATTTTTCACTTTGTAGTTTTTCATTTGGAAGTCGGTAGTATTTTTTTGCAAAAAAGTTTTTTATTATGGTTTGTTTACGTTTTAATTTTTGCTCTTACTTACTTGACTTATGGGATTAAAAACCCACAATCTTGTTGGAGATGCTCAATACATACAGACAACACACATACAGTAAATTCTTAAATGTCGTATTAAATTGACAAGAGGAAAAAGTATTATGAGCTCATAATTTTAATTACCATACATCTACCAGCGGTCGTTGACCCCACAATCAGCTGTAGCCCAGATATAAACATAGCACTGACTTGCTACGGTACCTGCGACACTAGGGGGAGGCTTATGTCCAGCAGTGGACGTCTTTAGATTGGAATGTTGTTGATAATGATGATGATATCGATACTAATCACGTCTGTGGAGTTTGACTGGTAATTTTTATTTGACCCTGTATATTCTGCAGCATATACCGGAGAGATTGAAAATAAATCGACCGGGCACTTTCACAGTAATCACACCTTTTTTAAGGAAAAAAACGAACAAAGGAATAAATCAGAAGCCCTTTGATTGAACCAGGAAGACCTTTGTACCCTTTAAGTTGACCAGGCCGTAGGAAGTGTTGACGAAGTAATCGCCTCAAGTCAAATTGTGAGCGCTCCTTATGGTAGTAAGTGCGGTATTTCCGGGATGCGTGAGGTGAAAACTGTCGTCACTCAGGCTTCATGCAAGCCTTTGTTTGTTTTTAAGGCTTTATGATGTGGTGGAACGTGCGAAGAATTAATAAATATGATAATGATTTTGCTAAACAAAATCATGTCGTATTTTTAATCACTTCTAACTACTCACATATTTATAAACCTCATAAGTAGTTTTGTCATTGTATCGTCGTTTCGGCTTCTAGCGAGAACGGTCGCGTCACGCACGCTCTTACACAAGTCTGCGCTCGTGTACAAGTGCTGACGCCGCAACCTAATTCCGCCGCGTATTGCCCTCGCGGGCGGTGCAATGACCTAGACTTCTAAGTGAATCATGCATTGTTATGAGAATTTGCGGTAAGTTATAATTTTTATAATTATAACTTGTAAACAATTATGGCTTCGCCGAATAAAATAGTCCTCAAAACTGATCTGGAACATCAGTTGTACACCCGGTACAAAGAGGAAGCTAAAGAGCGCCAAGAACTGCAGCAACTAGTACAAGTGCTCAGTAGCCAGGTAGAAGCCTTGCAACACCAGCTGAAACTTATCCAGGAACAAAATAATGTTACTTCAGAGAAGGAACATTCGACAAATGATAAGCCCCAGTCAACAGTCGAATATAAGACTGATGAAGACGACCTTGCCAGAGAAACTGAGTGGGTACGACAAAAAAGTAGAAAGAAGAGAAAGCTGAATGCTTCACTGTCTCCAGTAGTGCAAGGAGCAAGCTCCATGGAACCTCAGGCTGGTACAAAGTCCGAGCAACCAAAAATAAAAAAACTACCACCACCTCCCCCAGTCATAGTAGAAAATATCAGAAACTACCAGAAGTTTTATGATCTTCACTTGACTTGTTCAAATAAAGAGTCCTTTGTGGTCAAAATGATGAACGGGGATTCTGTCAAAGTAAACGCCAGGAACGAAGACTCCTACAGAGCGATTACTAAATTATTATTAGAAAATAATTGTCTCTGGCACTCCTATGAGAACAAACAAGACAGACCAATTAGGGTCATAGCAAAAAATCTACACTCATCATGTATGCCAAATAGAATAGCTGAAGAATTAAATGCTAATGGCTTTAAAATCCAGGAAGTGGTAAACAAATTAAGTTGGAGGACTAAGGAACCTCTAAATATGTTTATGCTTTCCTTTCAAAAAGACGAAGATATAAATAAAATTTATAGTATTAAGACCATATTAGGTTGTAAAGTAGAAGTGCAGCCTTTAAAAACTTCCAAGCTAATACCACAGTGTAAGAGATGTCAAGCATATGGCCATACACAGAAATATTGCTCCAAGGAACCTAGATGTGTGAAGTGCACAGGTAAACACTTTACTAAAGACTGCACAAAACCTATAGCAGATAAACCCAAATGCGTTCACTGTGGTGAGCCACACCCAGCCAACTACAGAGGGTGTATGGTAGCCAAAGAATTGCAACAACTGAAAAATAAAGCCATGAAAAAAAAAGTTACTACACCTGTCACTCAGGCTCCTAGTGCTAAGAAAAATGTCAAAGAGTATCAAAGGGTATCAAAGAATGTGTCTTATGCGCAAGCTACGAAATCTCTTGAACCACAACCACCAGTGCACGGTTCACAACCCTCCACGTCAATAGACGCCGACACAAATGAAAATATAAATAAAATTTTGAATATTTTAACCTCATTTGAACAAAGGTTAAAAAACCTAGAAAGTAGTGCTACGCAGCTACATCGTATGACTCAAAAATGAAGAACACTCTAAAAATTATGGCGTGGAATGCAAACGGACTCCTAAAGCATCAAAACGAGCTACAGGCGGTCCTTGCAACAGAAAAAATTGATGTGTGCCTCATATCGGAGTCTCACTTCACAAGAGAATCGTATATACACCTTAACGGATATAAAATATATAATGCACTGCACCCTGTCAATACTGCGAGAGGGGGAAGCACCCTTATAATAAGAGAGAACATCTACCATTACCTAGAACTTAAATATGAAGAAGAGTTCATACAAACTGTAGCCGTTAGGGTCAAAACTAAATATCATCACATTACCGTAGCAGCTATATACTGTCCACCAAAGCATGCTCTAAAAATAGAGCAGTACAGAAACCTGTTGAAACTTCTTGGCAACACGTTTATATTGGGAGGTGACCTTAACGCAAAACACATACGTTGGGGATCTAGACTAACCAACACTAAAGGAAGGGAATTGCTTAGTGCTATGCGAGAAATCAATTGCAATTCAATATCAACAGGAAAGCCTACTTACTGGCCTACTGATACCCAAAGAATTCCAGATCTGATCGACTTTTTCATATTTAAGAATCTGTCGGCTACATATCTTCACATACAGGAGGGATTTGGTATGAACTCTGATCACTCGCCCATTATCTTAACTTTAAGTGAAACCATAATTCAGAAAGAAAGCAATCCAACTTTAGTGAATAAAAACACGGATTGGGATAGCTTCAAATTCGATTTAGACAATATGATTGACCTTAAAGTACCACTCAAAAATAATCAACAATTGGATAAAGAAGTGTCAAAATTTGTGACAGACATTCAAAACTGCGCTTGGGGAAATACACCTCTCTTGAAAAGAAAAGTTGCAAGTCATAGTTATCCGTTAGAAATAAGAAACCTCATAGCCATAAAGAGGGCTCAGAGGCAAAAATGGCAACAATCAAGATATCCACCTGACAAAACAATGCTAAATAGACTTACAAAAAGATTAAGTAAAGCAATACAGGAATATCATGATGATGCTACACATAATTACTTAAGCCAATTAACAAGTAGTGGAAAAACAGAACACTCACTGTGGAAAGCAACTAAACGTCTGAATAAGCCTATTGTTCATGCATCACCTATTAAACAAATAGATGGCAAATGGGCCATAAGCAACGAACAGAAAGCAAATATATTTGCAGAGCATTTACAACAAACTTTTCAAACAAGTGCTGAGGAAAGCTCTGAAAAAATAACACTAGATGTCACTCACCATGACGAGTTGAATATACGATTAGCTACGCCGAAAGAAGTGCAAAATATGATCAAAAACTTAGCCAAAAAGAAATCGCCTGGATACGACCTTATCACTGGAGAACTGCTTCAAAATCTGCCACGAAAAGCCATAGTAAAACTTACAACCCTTATAAATGCAACATTCCGATTGAAACACGTGCCTGATATCTGGAAAGTTGCTGAAGTAATAATGATCCCCAAACCCGGAAAATCGCCTCAGGAAGTAACATCATACAGACCTATATCTCTTTTACCAATCATTTCAAAATTATCTGAAAAACTACTTATAAGACGCATAAAACCAATAATAGAAGACAGAAAACTGATTCCCAATTACCAATTCGGTTTCAGAGAAAAACACTCCACGATAGACCAAGTACATAGAATTACCAACATTATAGAAAGAACCCTAGAAGAAAAAAAAGTCTGTTCTACAGTTTTTCTAGATGTAGCACAGGCATTTGATAAGGTTTGGCATAAAGGTCTCATTTATAAGTTAAGGAAAATGCTTCCTAAACAATTTGCAGACATTTTAGAATCTTACCTAACAGAGAGGACGTTTAGAGTCCGACATGAAGATGCTTACTCAGATCTCAAGCAAATAAAAGCTGGTGTACCACAAGGAAGTGTTCTTGGACCTATCTTGTACCTATTGTACACCTGTGATATCCCAGAAATGAAAAACAACTTTATTGCAACCTTCGCAGATGACACAGCCATCATGGCTATAGGTGTCACTCACAAAGAAGCCGTAGATAAAGTACAAATTGCTGTGAACTCCATCACCAACTGGACAAAAAAATGGCGAATTAAGTTAAATGAGTCCAAATCGACCCATATAGACTTCACAAACCGAAGGCCTAATTATACACCGGTTTATATCAACGGTTGCATAATACCTTACGAAAATACTGCAAAATACCTGGGTATGACGCTTGACGCCAAGCTTCGCTGGAAGGCTCATGTCAAAAAGAAACGCCTGGAGTTAGATATCCGCTACAGGAATATGTACTGGCTACTTGGCAGACATTCATCATTGTCAGTGTACAACAAAGTACTTCTGTACAAACAAGTACTTATGCCTGTATGGGCATACGGTATACAGCTTTGGGGCTGTACAAAACGTACCAATGTTGAAATTATACAAAGATTTCAAAACAAGGTACTGCGGAGCATAGTAAACGCTCCCTGGTATATTAGAAACGAGGACATCCACCGGGACTTAGGAGTGGACCTCGTCGCCAAAGTTATAAAAAAATACGCCGAAGCTCATGAAGAGAGACTTCATAGACATGTGAATGTCGAGGCTATCGAGCTCCTTGACACCACGGACATAATAAGGAGACTGAAAAGGACTAAGCCTTTTGAGTTAGTTTAGAGTGAAATTAGTGTTACGGAGTGCAGTGAGTGCTACCTTTTAAGAACACATGAACTAAGTGTCTTCCCATCATAATAGAGACAATAAGAAAAGTGCCAATGGACACATTCTTTACCGTATAAATTATTAGCAAATTAGGTTAAATTTAAGTTACTTATTAGCCTCAAGGCTAGATTGTGACTGTTATGAAGTAACTATTCAGTTACATCGTAATAAAAAAAAAAAAAAAAAAAAAAGTAGTTTTGTTCAATCACCCTCAGTTTTTGATACTAAATTAAAACATATATTTTACGTTAGGACAAATCATATAGATTACGATAGAATTTTCGCTTATAATACAACGTTTATTTATCGAAAACTAATTTCGTTTGAATTTATTATTAAAACTATTACGGTGTCTTGTGGTGTGACATGTAGGCTTGGCTTGCTGTCTGGTGTACCCTAAAGGTGAACGCGCACCTGTCCGCGCCGCACTCGCCGCACGCGCCGCAGTCATCGCATTTTCTCTTGGCCCCGCGCTATCCGCGCCGAACGTGCCGGACGCATTGTATCCTCTTCTGTACATCTTGAACTATATTTTCATACGGATACGGATCATGTTTCCGCGCCACCCGCATCGCCCGCCGAGTCTGATGACGTCATCCGCACGCCCTGGTGGAATTCGTATACCTACAGCATTTTGCTGAAATGCGGCTCGTGCGGCACGGATAGGTGCGCGAGGCTTCATACGATTTCATATAAAGATTTATAAAATGCGATGACTGCGGAGCGTGCGGCTCCTGCGGCGCGGATAAGTGCGCGTTCACCTTTACAAGTCCGACATGTGGCAAAATGGAGAACTACTCCGTGATCCGTCCAGCCTATTATTTTACTTTTGACAGATACAGTACGCTTAAGAAATTTCATAACAGGCAACCATAGACAATAAAATGCAATAGGTACCTACTTCATGAACGCTTATAGTGGTGAAACTTGCTTTTTCGGCAGTCGGTGTCAAAAAACGTAAAAACAAAAACAGAAACACCGACAGCCGAAATAGGGAACTATCCGCAAAGCTGAGCTCAGATGGCGCCTCTGAAAACAAAGGATAACCACAGAACATATATACCCTAAGCCGGGAGGTTAACAAACTATACCAAAGAGTATGTAACACTACGTTTTATTTTTTATACTGTCAAAGTCGAGCGGCAATATTTCGCAGTTTAAGCATACAAAATATAAAACTAATAGCATGTGCTAATAGTGAAAGAAAAATGGAGCTAACTAATAATTGAGGAAATCAGACCATACTGTACCTAAAAACCCGGCTTCAAGAGCGCGGTGCATCAGTAAAAGGAAAAAGAAAACGGATTTAGTTGCAAGGTACGAATATGAATTTGAACATTGGAAATCTTGTGTAACTTGCAGATATTATATCAATTTAATATGTAATGAGATCAATGTACTTCCAATTAATATTCAAAACAATACTTCCAGGTTGATTTTATATGACTTACATGATTACTTTGCAGTGGAACTGTTTTGCACACGGTTACATTTTGATGGTGGACAGCAGTCCAATGCACTATTAATTGCCAAAAGCCTTACCAAAGACCTAAACGCTGACTTCCTTACCACCCTTAATCATTTCGAATAAATATATATATTCTTTTAAGAAGGTGATTTATAAAAGCAGATATTAAATATCTTTGTTTTGATAGTTCTTACTCTAAAATTAGAAATCTTGTCATTGAATCATAAATAAGTTTATTGGCACTTGATATTATTACATTTCATTTACATCTACTGTCTTCATTCTTTCAGGTTTGATCTAAACATAGAAAAAGGACTGAAAATGTATCTGCGTATCTGCTGCACGTTAGAATGGCATTTGCAGCTAATGCTTGTTATTATGTTTTATTGCACCACCCGGTCTAAGGCCTCCATGAAAATATCAGTACCTACCTATTTTTACAACAACAAAATAGATATTATTATTTTTATGTGTCATCTGGATGAAAACTGAAATAAACATCTAGAATACACACAAAATTTGTTTTGAGTGGTGTTATTTTCCATTGTCAATATTGTCATAACATAGGATCACACCTATTTTCAAGATGGGTCAAGGGCTAGATAGTTGTGTATAAAATAAGAACCTACATTTACCTAAATTTCAGTGCTGTGCTATTGAAATGTACCTACTGTGTGTTACTTAATTATAACAAGAAATAAATGAAAATTCTTTGTACTTGTATGTTATTTATTTTTCTTAGGATTGATTACTAATACAATTCATATACAATGTTGTCTGCCAATATAATCGGAGAAATCCTGGTCAACCTGAGTAATGTGTCAAAACCGTTAAAAATAGACCAACTGTTAAAGTAAGTAACCGGTGAAACTTATTATTTCTGAGAGTAGGTACTGAATCTATATTATTGTCCAAGTATCAAATAAAGTTCAAAATAAATATATTTCTTTATTTACAATATTTCACATCAATTAACAAGAGTTTTAGAAGGGTTATTGTCATGAAACTTAGGTCCAGAGTTGAGTCTAAATCTAGGCTATCTGGGTATATCCATGATATCAAAGTTAGATTCTTAAGGGCCAAGTTATTCTACTTACAAAAGGTGTTTTCTTATTGTTTTACCACAAATTAAATTTAGCTTTTTGAAACACTATTTTTAAGACATTATTGTGAAACTTATTCCAACAGCACCGGAAATTTAAAGTGCTGATTGTTTCTCCTCAATTTGTTCAAAGTTTCCTTCTCTGTTTATCTTTCATCGACTCTTTTTTCTCCAAACAATGGTAGGTAACCCCCTTATTTAATATTTTTCTATTTAGTTTCAGTCCTGTAAGTATAAATTAGGTTTTATTAACACCATATGGTTAAACATGCGTATTTATGTAGACATTAAAACCATTTTGTAGTTGTGTTTAATTAGTACACAATGTTATGTACCTTCTTTTTAATGTCTATAGCATTAAACATAATAATTACTGTTATTATTTGAATAAAGGTTGCCTTAGGATAATACACTGACCTGTAAAATACCTTCTTTATTAAATATTCCGCTTTAGAACGGTCAGGACACAGCCTTGACTTTTTTGTAAAATTCCTGCGACGAATAGTAATTTCCCATTGCTTGCGAATATTGGCGTTTTCTGGGATCATATGGCCGGTTTTATTTCTGCATCCATAAACACAACACTGATGCATTCTTGACCAACAGCTAGCAATATTATTATTTAGTTTTTGAACACAAGTTATACTTAAAACAGTAAAAATAGTTCGGTAACCACTAACACAAACTGTAGTAGACGCCATGTTGTTATGTTTTTGTTTACTTTTATCCTTCAAGCGCCATCTGGCGGGAGCAATTGGCAGTAATGTTCCCTATTGAAGTAATGCTTCATTTTGTAGTGTTTTTATTTGGAAGTCGGTTGTATTTATTTTATTATTTTGGTTTGAAAATTTTTATAAAATAATCTTATTACATTTCATTTAAGTAAGATTTTGCTTATATTTAACATTGCCATTTTAACAGCTTTAAAAAAAAACTATATTTAAAAAAAATAACTAAAAAGGGAAAAATAAAAAGACACCGACTTCCAAAAAAGTTAGTTTAGTTATTTTTCACTGTGTAGTTTTTTATTTGGAAGTCGGTAGTATTTTTTTGCAGAAATGATTTTTATTTATCCCTTTTTACTTGTACCTACCTAATACGCAAGTTGTTTAGTAAATACCTGCCAGAATAGATTACCCGAATAACATGAAACTTGAACATAACCGGCAAAATGAGAGATCTGCGTGTGTCTGCGTACCCCTTTAGAACGTATTGGCGTGATGTTATGTTATGAAATGGTATAAACAATAAACAGACATGAGATTGCAGCAATCCAGAGAGATATGCTGTAATTTACTGAAGAGTTCTGTTGTATATCTACAAAGTTCTTCATCAGATCTGCACCAAATTAAAATGGGACCAATTTCGGAACATACAAACAAAAAAGAATGCTCAAAATGGGTCCACAATTGACGGAAATATCGATGAACATATATAAAAAAAACGAACGAACTAGAACCTCCTCATTTTTGGAATGTCGGTTAAAAATTGACTTTTACCATTTTATTTTATTTTTATCTGCACTTTAATTGACACTTAGTATTTTATCAATTTTATTCTGTAGCTTAATTAAAACTTACATTATTGAATTTATCGAATTTTTGCTATTAATATTAAATTAAAAAGCTGTGTCCGACCGAATCCATGTTAACTGTATATTATTATTATTAAGATCTTGTAAACACATGATACGCATTAAAGATTTAAATAAGAATGTTTGAATTTGATAGATTTTTGTCATCTTTATTTACTAGCAGCGCCGCCACCCACGTTTATGGTTTATTTGTCACTTAGCGCTTGACCGACAAAAAGGGACATTAGTCACTTAAAACAATTGTTAATTAGCGCTCAAAGGGTTTTAATAGTCTGTGGGATTTTACACAGCCATTTTTTTTTAGGTTGTAAACTTGTGAATCTGTGCCTTTCTTTAAAAAAGTGCGTTTAAACGTTATTATTCTAGGTTTAAACGATCGAGCGCCAAAACTATTCCTAAGTCTTCAACTCGCATTAGTTGATCTCTGTAGTTCAAATTAAAATATCGTGTTGTGGGTAGTGGTCGCTGTAAAAAATATATTGCAGTTGCCGTCAAATTCATAGTATTCGGCGAGAAGAGCCCCGCAAACTAAAGACTTTATCGGCCGATAGTTTGTTCGGACCATCAGTAGGTGGCACTATGCAAGTGCGAAAATTACAACGATTCGGAAATGAATGTTACTTTCAATTCAATCAACCGAAAGAGTCTGTAGTTTGCGAGGTCTCTAAATCGACAGGCGAGCACTACATAAACTCTGCAGGAATGGAAAAGGTAACAAATTATTATTTTTTATTCTGTAGGTAGATACTTATTTGTACTTAATTTTAAAGTTGGCAACGGTCAGGCCAGGTAAAGGTTCGATATTATACTCCGTTACATAAGTGAACTAGCTGTTCCCTGCGGCTTCGCTCCCGTGGGCCACCCCACAGGACCCGTTTTCGGGATAAAAAAATTGCCTATGTCACTCAGAAATAATGTAGCTTTATATTGGTGAAAGAATTTTTAAAATCAGTCAAGTAGTTTTGGAGCCTATTCAGTACAAACAAACAAACAAAAAAATCTTTCCTCTTTATAATATTGGTATAGATTACCCAAGGTTGAAAATCAGGGGAAGATTGTAGGAAAAAAAACTGAAAAAAAAGAGTATGTGAGCGCGCAAAATTGGCCCCGCCGCGCCAATTTGGCGCCGTCGAGGGCACCGAACAACCGATATAACTTTATTCACACTCAATCCCTACCCCTATGCTAGCCCTACCCTACAATGTTGAGGTCGGTTTCCAGTCGTATTTTACATCATATTCCTTGGCAAAACCGGTGTCACATTTAATGGCTTCCGACCACCGTAACTACCAATCCGCACTGGGCCCGCGTGCTGGATTATAGTGTTCACTCCCTCTTTGAGAGGAGGCAAGTGTCCCAGCAGTGGGAACATTAAAAATGCTGTTGAAGTGAAGAAGACCACCGTAACGACTGTCAGAGTCTCGGTATGTTATTGATGGTCACCCATCCTCAGACCGACCTCGGCAACCGCTGCTTAAACTTGAAGTGAGGCTAAAGTGCTTGGAAAATGCTTCACTATTTGCCGGACACATATGAAAGCAAGGTAATATGTAAAGCTTATAGTAAAGTTGTAAAAAATAGTGCCGAACAATAATCTTACCATGGAGGGTAGTCATAACTTTTATTCAAGAAGACTTACTCTAAACACTACATGTGTATAATTTTTAGTCTTTACCGTTACGTTTCGGACATGGCATGTCGGATTATCGTCGTCACCCGGTCTTGTTAATTCATTTTAGTTGCGCCAAAAATTTAACTCGCAAGTCAAATCGTACATAATTGGCCGGGTTAGCTACCAACTCGGAGATGGTAAGACAACCCTGGGTGGCGCAAACAGGGCATTTTCAATGACAAGTGAGGGTGCGTGTGTGTGTGGTGTGATGTGGTAGTCTTATTGGTTATGTTCTTCAAAAATCAGTGCCTACATGTATGATAATTGGTAATCTGTGATTCTGCCAGCGGCTTCGCCTGCGTGTATTATACATATAAACCTTCCTCCTGAATCACCATAAGAAAAAAAACCGCATCAAAATCCGTTGCGTAGTTTTAAAGATCTAAACATACATAGGGACAGACAGACAGCGGGAAGAAACTTTGTTTTATACTATGAACGTAAATGGGCTGGAGGTGTAGCTTTAGGGGCACTATAGCGCGAGGACATAGAAAAAGGTATCGACTTTTTTATTTATTGTTTCGTAAATTTTCCAATTAATTGCATTATTTTATTTTTAACCCCCGCCGGAAAAAGAGGGGTGTTATAAGTTTAACGTGTGTTGCTGTGTATCTGTGTGTCTGTCTGTGGCATCATTGCGCCTAAACGGATGAACCGATTTTGATTTAGTTTTTTTTGTTTGAAATGTGATTTTGTCGAGAGTGTTCTTAGCTATGTTTGAATAAAATCAGTTCAGCCCTTCAAAAGTTATGGGCATTTTACTGTTTGAATCGGGGTGTTTTCGCAAGATAAATGTGTCGGGGTTTTTTAAATTTTGAAATTTTACTTGTGCATAAAACGCTCTATATTTCCAAAATGGTAACTCGGATGAAAATCATTTCAGTTAAGAAATTGTTGCTCTAGTCGATAACTATGAGATGATGAAAAAAACCCGCGAAAAATTAACAAAATAATAATTGAGAATTTTTTCCAAGTTAAGTCGATCTTATCTCGAAAACGGTGTGTTCTAGGCAAAAAATACCCAAAATTTTGCCCCCCTGTGTTACACCCATGCTAGCAATATCCCAACATGAATTTATGAAAAAATCATATTTTTTTTTAATCCGTTTTGGAAATTTTGTTTTAACTAAAATAAAATAAAATTCGGATGCCCATAATTTGGAAACGGTGCGTTGTAGGACCATGTGTCTCAGAGCTTAAATTGCTTCTATGGACAAGGTTAATAAGTTGCCGACAAAAAATGCCCGAAGTCCACTGCCACTATGCCCCACGCAGGCACGCACATTTGGAAAAAAACAATTTTCTTTTCAATTTTTCCTGGGTTTTCTTACATCATCTCATGGTTATCGACTAGAGAAACAATTTCTTTCTTGAAAAGATTTCCATCCGAGCTACCATTTTGGAAATATAAAGCGTTTTATGCAAAATAAAATAAAATTCGGAGGCCCATAATTCGGAAACGGTGCGTCGTAGGGCTATGCTTCTCAGAACCTAAATGATTGTTATGGTCAAGGTCAACCCGGTACTGCAATAAATTTGGGATAATTCCGAAAAAATAAAATTTCTTGAAGAGTGGTATATTTTTTCCAAAAAGTTTTATGTATGGATCGCAGCAGGTTCTGTAGTTTCAGCCTATACCCAATGGAAAAAGGCTTGAGTTTATATAATTACTAGCTTCTGCCTGCAGTTTCGCCCACGTAAAAAGTGTTTTACCATCCCAAGGGAATACGTCCGGTAGTACCTCCCAGGGTCTCAAACTATTTTCATACCAAATTTCATCTAAATCGGTTCAGTAGATCCAGAGATTACCCCCTACAACCTCACAAACTTTACCTATTTATAATATTAACATAGGCAGATGTATGAGTAATATTTTTTATGTATTTTGTTTAATATAAGGTAGATGTGCAAAATCTTGCGCGGTTTTTCGAAAAACAGCCCTACAACCGCAAAAAAATATATCGTAGAATTAATGTGCAAACTGTCAAAGTATTTAAGAATAATATACAAACAAGCAAAAAGTTCAATTAAAAACTGTAACCCGGCTGCAGTTTTTTTATAGCCTCTGTCATCCGGGCCATAATAACGAATCGATTGACAACTTATTCATCAAAATCGGATGAATAGTTTAGGTGCTCAAAGTCAAAGTCAAATATATTTATTCAATTAGGCCAATAAACGGCACTTTTGAACATCACATAAATGAAAATGAAAATTTACAAAAAAAAAAAAGATTCTACCGTGCATTCGGGAAGTAGATTGTTATGGAGAAGAACGCACAAGAAACTCCATACTTACTCTTTTTAAACGTTACGGAGGAACATACGTGAATACAAACTTACATACTTTTTTTTTCTTTTCTTATCTTGCAATTGGTTTACTTTATATACATAGACTGCTAAAATCATAACCCTTCATTTGGCTTTGTCCGGTAATAGTTATTTATGCTACAAGTGCGGAAGGTAGGTGATTTCCGATGAGTGGCATTTTTATTCACGAGCGAGCGAAGCGAGTGAGTGGATAAATCGACACGAGTCGGAAATCATCTTACGTACGTGTATCATACAATATTTTACTATGCATTGTGCGAGGAAATAATAAAAATAATAAAATGAAATTACTAAAATGGCGAGCTTATTCAAGCGCGTTCAGCATATCCACAGATTAACTAATAGTTCCTCGGGCATATCTACTGCGCATGTGCAAATAGCTGTCACATCGTAACGCAATAAGGCACGAGCAAAATATACGTTCTGCCAAACATATTTAATACAACTCAGAATTTAAGGAGCTGAACGATTCGACGAACAATACCAAAGAAAGGACATTCGGGTAAGCCGGTTTATTTTTGTTTTGTTAAAATGTTTTTATATGACAAATTGTTGAATATGTAATCATGGACTTACGTTGGTTAACTACTTTGACCTTCAGCTGACCCAGCGTAGTACTGTAGGTAGTCAAGAGGACAGAAATAAATATTAACATTTATTTGACTAATTGTCATTAGACAAAAATAAAAAAGACACAATATTAAGTTTTTGCCTTACGTCTGTACCAGATATGAGGGAAGCTTATACTGGTTTTGTTCGCCGAACTACCTACCTTCATATTAATAAATCTCAATTTCATTTATTCAATAAAAAAATACATTGTGTTTAAATGTTTCACCAAACATAATCTTCACTTATTCAAACTCCATCGCCAGTCAGTGTGTGATTGAGTGGTCTGTAAGATTCTGAAACCTCATTCACAGTGTGTCGGGACGAGGACTGAGCCTGCTTCCAGACCTCTGCATGGGCAGCGAAGTACACTTGCTAGCTGCTGGCGGAACCAGATGAACATTGCTGTGATTGCCCCCAAGCACGCCGAGCAGATGAACAGTGTGTGGTGTTCAGTTGATCGATATGTATGGGGTCTAACATATTTGGGCTGGCAGAAAACACTTCTGTGGCCGCTCTGCAACACTGCAAGGTTTTGATCTTGAAGTAAGTGGGATGTTAGTGTTTTTCTGAGCAAACTGTGTCTTCAAAGTAGCGGCCAACACCTAGACAAAAGAAAGGAACTTCCAAAACGAGGCTGGTCCCTCTCGTCAAGGTGTGATTGAGACATCACACCGCGTCGGAAGTAGGACTCAGTTTGCTTCCAAGCCACTGCACGGGCAGCGCAGTTAGACCAGGGTAGAAGCCTTTAAAAATAATAAAAAGTGAAAAAAAATAATAGTAGGATGAAACCCATTGGAAAAGGAGGGAAATATTATAAAAATAAAAGGAAAAATAATTTACGGGTGATCTGAGGTCGGGAAGGGGATGGGGGTGGGTTTTTAAGGGTAAAAAACGGGTTTTCTCGATTTCCGGCAAAACTAAAAGTCTTATCGACAAAACTCAAATAGCAAAGTTGTAGGTAATAAAAAGATCTAAAACTTTTGTATTTACACTTTTTTCACATAACCTCAAAATTTATGTGAAAAAGCCAAAAAACCAAGTTTTTGGTTTTTTATTTTTATCTTTTACAAAATTTTTTTTTTTAACGAGATTTGGTGAAAACTTACCTTTTTATGTCCCAAATACGCTGTAATTTATTTGATTAAAAATATTTATTTTTTCACCTTATTTTGAATTAATATCGAAAAAACACCCTAATTTTCAATCGAAAATTCACCCGTCAAATTATCAGCTTTTTTTAAAAAGTTGGTATGGTTTCTGTTCGTTGAAATCTCTACTTTCCGATGGTGTAAAAAAATATTCATTAATATTGTAAATTTTCTCAGAAAATGCAAAAAATAAAGGTAATATTTATTAAGACATCTACAATATTTTGAGTAAATTGTAGAATCTTCTTTAAATTATATGCGTAGATGACTATTTATTGCTATTTTAAGATAACTGATATACCTGAGTGATCTACGGAAAATTTTAGCCCATCAAAAGGTATTTTATAGAGAAGTAGGGAAGAGACTAGGAGGGTCTGGGCCTTATTACCTGTTATTTCGTTTTTAAATTAAATTATATGTATCATAGTAATGTATATTTTTTATACACCATCAAAAAGTAAAGATTTCAACGAACAGAAACCATACCAACTTTTTAAAAAAAGCTGATATTTTGACGGGTGAATTTTCGATTGAAAATTAGGGTGTTTTTTCGATATTAATTCAAAATAAGGTGAAAAAATAAATATTTTTAATCAAATAAATTACAGCGTATTTGGGACATAAAAAGGTAAGTTTTCACCAAATCTCGTTAAAAAAAAAAAAATTGTAAAAGATAAAAATAAAAAACCAAAAACTTGGTTTTTTGGATTTTTCACATAAATTTTGAGGTTATGTGAAAAAAGTGTAAATACAAAAGTTTTATATCTTTTTATTACCTACAACTTTGCTATTTGAGTTTTTTCGATAAGACTTTTAGTTTTGCCGGAAATCGAGAAAACCCGTTTTTTACCCTTAAAAACCCACCCCCATCCCCTTCCCGACCTCAGATCGCCCGTAAATTATTTTTCCTTTTATTTTTATAATATTCCCCTCCTTTTTTAATGGGTTTCATCCTACTATTATTTTTTTTGGTTTTAAAAATTATCGACCCTGGTCTAAGTACCCTTGCTAGTTGCTGGAGAAACCTGATGGGCATTGCTGTGATGGTCCAAATGCATGCCGATCATGTGAAGAGTGTGGTATTCACCTGTTCTACATGCATGGGATCTATCGCAGCTGGGCTGGTATGGCTTCAAATGGACTTCAGGCTCAACACTTCCGTGACAGTACTAAAGCACTGCAAGGTTTTGTGTTTGAGGTAAGTGAGATGTAATCGTTTTTTTTAACAAATAGTAAGTTAACTGTACGATTATCGTCAAAGTCACGGTTAACACCTGGATGAGAGACGTTCGGAACCGGATAGTGTGGCAGAAGAAACGATCTTCCAGAACGGTAATCATACCGTGTCGGGAGGAGGACTCAGCCTGCCTGCAGACCTATGCACAGGCAGAAGTACCCATGCTAGCTGCTGGCAGAACCTGATACTCATTCCTGAGATGAAACCTATGCGTGTCGAGCAGGTGAACAGTGTGCGATGTTGACTTGCTCTGCATGCATGGGGTCTAACGCAGCTGGGCAGGCATGGCTTCAAAAGGACTTCAGAAACACGTCTGTAACCAGTTTGCAACATTGCAAGGTTTTGGCCTTGAAGTAGGTGGGATGTTATTATTTTTCAGTAGAAAAATAAGTTAACTGTATTATCAAAGACGCGGGCAACACCTAGGTGAGTGACGCACGGAACCGGCAGTATGGCAAAAGACATAACAAGGATGAGAAAGAAACAAGTTGTGATTGAGGAATCACAATGTGTCGGAAGGAGAACTGAGCCTGCTTCCAGGCCTCTGCACTGGCAGCAGGACCTTTGCTGACCTCTGGCGGAACCAGGTGCTCATCACTGTGATGAACCCCATGCACGTCGAGCAAGTGAAGAGTCTGGTGCTCTACGTGCATGGCATGCATCGCTGCTGGGCAGGCGTGGCTTCAAAAGGACTTCAGAAACACGTCTGTAACCAGTCTGCAACATTGCAAGGTTTTGGCCTTGAAGTAAGTGGAATGTTATTCTTTTTCAGTAGAAAAATAAGTTAACTGTATTATCAAAGACGCGGGCAACACCTAGGTGAGTGACGCACGAGACGGGCAGTATGGCAAAAGACAGAATAAGGATGAGAAAGAGACACGTTGTGATTGAGGAATCACAACGTGATTATAAGCCGAAGGTCCCAAATTTATTTTATGAAGTCAAAAGTGATTACAATAAAAACAATATAAAAAAAATCTGGATTGTATATCGGCTTTAAGTTTGAATTAAATATATGAAGAAACAGATTGCAACAATGCATTTAACATATTTCATGAATATATTTTCTTTTACAAACTATGTTTCCCAGATATAACAATAAAAAAATATAATAAACCAATAAAAATAAATGGATAAGTAAAGGTATAAAAATATCGTGCATAAAAAAGAGAACTTTAAATTATAATTACCAACACGATGAACGACACAATTAATAAATAACAAAAAACATTTACATAATTCTAAAAGTAAATGCAAAGCGACAAGGTCTATTATAAAAGATAATATAAATAATGATGATAATTATAGAAATGACATCAAATAATTAATAATTAATGATAATATAATTAATGACATTTTCAATCAATTTAATAACTATTTTATATAAATGTCCAGTAAATTTAACTTTAGCTATAGTAACAACGTAAGTAACATTGATATTACCACTAACACTGGCAGTATCTTTTTGACTCCATTGAATGAACTAGACATAGTAAAAATTATCAACTCATTAAATGATACTAACGCTACTGGTTAAAAATTTTGTGTTTGCTCTTCGATAACTAAGACGAATAGCCGGTAAAGAAACAGCCCTAAGTGCGTATCATGGCTATATTGCATCAGTGCTGCGTTACGGACTCGTGATATGGGGGAATTCAGTAGATGTGAAAAATGCATTCATTGCACAAAAAAATGTGTCGCAGAATATTTAGATCACTGTAAGCCATTATTTAAATCACTAAAAATTCTTCCACTTCCTTGCCTATATATTTTTGAAATTTGTATGTTTGTAAAAAGATATTCGCACATGTTCCCATTGTATGAACAAATTTCTAAAAGAGTGAAAAGCAGAAGCCCAAATAAATTACTTGCACCTAGCCAGAGACTACAATTGTACAGCAGGAATTCCAATTGCATGGCAATCAAAATATTTAATAATTTACCTCCAAGCATCAGAGTGTTGCCTACTAATAAATTTAGGAATTTGCCTGGCTATAAGACAACTGTTTCTATTCAGTAAATTAATTTTTAAATTATAAATTTTGACATTATATTTTATTATTACTTATTTGCACCTGTTAGCTTGTATTGTTTTATATATATATTTTTTAAGCATTTGACATTATCTTATTAGTAAATTTTGATATTTCATTCATAAATAACTTAACATTGTATAAAAATTGCCAATTTTCGTTTTCGCGCACACCATGTATGCGTAAGCTATTGTTGTTTCTATTGTGTCCGCTTATTGACGCGCCATGGGGGAATATATCTTATTAGCGTTTCGATGACAATAGTTATTTGTTATACAAGAGTGCAAAGTTGCTTTTTAACCGCGTGTTCAATTTTGATGACCGAGCAAGCGAACCTGGGGGGTAACCACAAGCTCTTAGAGTAAGGTTATTTTGATATCGAGTAAGGGACAGATGTATCTGACTTGTATACATCTGTCACTTTCTCGATCTCAAAATAACCTTACTCTAAGGGCTTGTGGTTACCCCCCTGAGCGTTAGCGAGGGAATCAAAAGAGCACGAGGTGAAAAATCTTTGCACTCGAGTGCAACACGTAACTTTTCATTCCACCTCAGCGAGGAAATGACTAAATGCAAAAAAAAAAACGTGTACAATCACAAGATAGGTACACTTTTATTTCAGTATTAATTACTACATTATGACAGGTAAGTATTACAGAATAATCTTTAAATTATAACAAAATAATACTAAGGTATAATTAAGAAAATTTTAAAGTAACGTTGCTACCACAGAAATCTTATATTAAGATTTCTGTGGTTGATACAGTTATTTAAATTGAGTGTAATATTTTTGTTTGGTACTGTAATATTGATGTTAGTCACTTGTGTACTGTTTTTCGGTAAACTATCTGTCATACTTAATAGTTGTACCGATTCATCGGATTCCCTTGGCGTGAATGTTGGAGAGAGAGGGAGATGGTTAGAACCGCGTACAAAGCAAATTGAAAAAAGAACACCAAGAAGGTTCCGAGTCTGAGTTTTTAACAAATTAAAAAAAAGTTGTATGATATATTCGGCACCATAGAGGTAGCAGTAAATAGGTTTAATGTTTTTTTTAATTCACAAACTTAGTGCACACGATGTTCTAAATTCAATTTACTTTATCCTCTAGTGAATAAAAACGGCTTTTCCACTCAGATATTGAAGATTAAAAATACTCTTTCCGAGATGGTGGGATGAAAAATACTTAATACAATTATATTGTTGCGGCCTAGAACTTGGATACTTGATTATGTAGGTTAATTTTAATATTACAACACCGGCAACGGTAGTGTATATGAAACTATATATTAACATCTTAATGTACCATATACTCAGAAATAAATAAATCTTTAACGAAGGAAGGAAGGAGAACTGAGCTGAGCCTGCTTCCAGCAGCCTAATTGTGTAAGTGTAAGTGAAACGAAAAGTCGTTTTTAGGAAAGAAACAGATTGTTTCCTTTGCCGAATTTACTTACACAATTAGGCTGCAGGCCTCTGCACTGGCAGCAGGACCTTTGCTAACTTCTGGCGGAACCAGGTGCTCATCACTGTGATCGACCTCATGCACGTCGAGCAAGTGAAGAGTCTGTTGCTCTCCGTGCATGGGATCCGTCGCAGCTGGGCAGGCATGGCTTCAAAAGGACTTCAGAAACACGTTTGTAACCAGTCTGCAACATTGCAAGGTTTTGGCCTTGAAGTAAGTGGGATGTTATTCTTTTTCAGTAGAAAAAATAAGTTAACTGTATTATCAAAGACGCGGGCAACACCTAGGTGAGTGACGCACGGAACCGGGCAGTATGGCAAAAGACAGAACAAGGATGAGAAAGAGACACGTTGTGATTGAGGAATCACAACGTGTCAGAAGGAGAACTGAGCCTACTTCCAGGCCTCTGCACTGGCAGCAGGACCTCTGCTGACTTCTGGCGGACCCAGGTGCTCATCACTGTCACCACTGTGATGGACCCCATGCACGTCGAGCAAGTGAAGAGTCTGGTGCTCCACGTGCATGGGATCCATCGCAGCTGGGCAGGAATGGCTTCAAAAGGACTTCAGAAACACGTCTGTAACCAGTCTGCAACATTCCACCAGTCTGCAACCATTTCCGGTTTTGACTTTGAAGTAAGTGAGATATTATTATTTTTCTGTAGAAAAGTTAGTTAATTGTATTGTCAAAGTCACGGAAAACCCTGAATGAGTTACGCACGGAACCGGGTAGTGTGGCAGAAGAAAGAATGAGGTTGAGAAAGAAGAATCCCTCGTGCACCGTGTCGGGAGGAGGAATCAGCCTGGATAACTACAGCCTGAATCCTCTTCGTGTTGGTAGAAGGACTGAGCTTGCTTCCAGGCCTCCGCATTGGCAGCAGGGTCTTTGCTGACTGCTGACGGAACCAGATGGGCATCGCTGTGATGGGCCTCTTGCACGTCGGAAGAGTGTGGTGTTCACTTGTTCCACATGCATGAGTTCCACTTTAGCTGGGCTGGTATGGATTCAAATGGACTTCAGAAACACGTCTGTGATCGGTCTGCGACACTGTAAGGTTTTACCTGGATGTAAGTGGGGTGTTATTGTTTTTCTGTAGAAATACTAAGTTAACTGTATTGTCTTAGACGAGGGAAACGCCTGGATGAGTGACGCACGGATTCGGGAAATGTGACAGAAGAAAGGATATTCTCCAGAACGAGGCTGAGTCCACAATGCGCCAGGCACCTGCACTGGCAGCAGTATATTTGCCGACTGCCAGTGGCATTAGATGGGCATCGATGTGATAGCCCCTTGCATGTGGAGCAGGTCGTGAACTCCATTTGCAACTCTGCCTATGAGATCATACTGGCAGAGCTTCAAATGGACTCCAGGAACACTTCCGTGACTGGTCTGAAGCACTCCATTTAGGCACGCATGGAACAACTGCGCACCTTCTTTTTAGGTCTGACTGATCGTACAATAACTCCGCGTTCGACGGCCGGCTGCTTTTCTGGTGTAGATAATATCTGGTGAAAGTATAATACTGCAATGCTATGCTAATCATGATGACAATGCGATCGCTTGCATGCGAGTGTTCTTTTTTGCTTTCTTAAAAAAGATCTAATTAAGGCAAGGATTTGCATGTTTAACAAACAGTAATAACATATCTAAACCATACAATTATGCAAAGAATACATGTCGTCTCCCTTCCAGCCCTATTCTTTTATTAGGGTTCCGTACCCAAAGGGTAAAAACGGAACCCTATTACTGAGACTCCGCGGTCCGTCTGTCTGTCTGTCTGTCTGTCTGTCTGTCTGTCTGTCTGTCTGTCTGTCACCAGGCTGTATCTCATGAACCGTGATAGCTAGACAGTTGAAATTTTCACAGATGATGTATTCCTGTTGCCGCTATAACAACAAATACTAAAAACAGAATAAATTAAATATTTAAGTGGGGCTCCCATACAAAAACGTGGTTTTTTCGCCGTTTTTTTACGATAATGGTACGGAACCCTTCGTGCGCGAGTCCGACTCGCACTTGCCCGGTTTTTTCTTTAGTGGGCTATAATTAATATCAATTTTGTAGTTTTAAAATAATAGTTTAATGAATAGTGGACGTTTCCTATTTCCTCGTAATCATAGGTTTTTTTTTAATTTCTCGTAAAACCTTATCTGTGATGATGGTATTAAAAGCACATTACGAGGTTATTTCCTTAGGTGGAGTATATAAAGATAAGTCACTGCTAAGTTATTGTTAATTGACTTTGATTGGATTATGATTAGTTGGAGCTTGGAGGTACCAACAGATACCAACGGCACCAAACCGGATAAAATCGATAGATTTGATTTTTCTGATTTCAAAAATAATATTTTGGCAATTTTCCGCGTCACGTCTGACCTGACTACATTTTCAAATATATCAAAAAAAATACTGAGGTGTTTCATAGCAATCTGTCTGATTTTTCAGAATATAGTTGAACGATAGATTTAATTTATTTTTTATTTTTATGTAACCTACTTTGTCCCACTGCTGGGCAACAGCCTCCCCCACATCTTTCCAGGCTACTTTGTCTCCTGCCTTCTCCGGCCAAACCGGTAAAAACGAGTCCAGATCGTCACGCCAGCGTTTTTTAGGCCTGCCTCGGTTACGACGTCCGTCTCCAGGTATCCACTGCGTAGCGATCCTGGCCCATCTGGCCCCCTGCACCCTGCAAATGTGACCCGCCCAATCCCACTTCAGCCTCGCAGACTTGTTTCCATCATCAGCGATACGAGCTGTCTTGGAGCGTATAATTGTATTGCGGATCCGGTCGGTCAGTTTAATTTGTAGAATGCTACGCTCCATCGCTCTTTGGCAAACCATAAGTTTGGACTTCTGAACCTCAGTCAAAGACTGAGTCTGAGCGCCATAGGTTAGGATAGGTAGGATACACATGTCGACGAGCTTACGATTTAAAGAATTTGGAAGGTCGCCCTTCATGAGCAACTTCATAGACCAGTAGCTCCTCCAGGCATTTTCGACTCGACAGTAGATTTCTTTGTCTTGCCTATTGTGGAAGGAAACTAGCTGGTAAATATATTCGTCAACATATTGTATCTCCTGTCCATCCACCTCGACTCTATATTTGACGGCATTGCTCATGACCTTGGTATTAGACCGATTCCTCGTCAGTCCAACCTCGAGGCTTGCAGTGCTCAGTTCTTGGAGCATGTCTTACTTAATTTATGATTATATTTGAGAAAATTGTGTAATCGGACACAATTTTCAGACATCAGTAGCGTCACACGTAACCAGGAGACCATTTGAGAAAATTAAAAATTAGGCTAACAAGCAAAATTTCAAAATTTAAAAAGACCCCGTCTCATTTATCTTGCGTAAACACCCCGATTCAAACAGTTTAGTGTTTGAATCGGGGTGGCCCATAACTTTTGAACGGCTGAACTGATTTTATTCAAACATAGCTAAGAACACTTTCGACAAAATTACCTTTCAAACAAAAAAAACTAAATTGAAATCGGTTCATCCGTTTAGGCGCTATGATACCACAGCAGACACACAGATACACATATACACAGCAACACACGTGAAACTTATAACACCCCTCTTTTTCTGGCGGGGGTTAAAAATAGCAAATAGCAAATCGGCTGAAAATCATGTTTTCACATTGCTTAGTTGATGAGAATAAATTTCACAGTTTTCAGAAGAAAGTGTGAGCAATTTATGTGTTAAAACCATTTCGAACGAGATGATTTTTTTTACCTATCAGTAACATAGCGTTCTGTTAATACTGTTGGACATGAGGAAAAGTTAAATACAGGATATAAACAGCGGCTGCACCCCCTCCCACACAAAGTGCACCTCACCAACATTAGAGGTCTGCACTCAAATCTCTCTGCAGTCCACTACCACCTGGAGACTGATAAACCAGCGCTGTTTTTCCTTACGGAGACGCAGATAGCGAGTCCGTCAGACGCGTCGTACCTATCTTACCCAGGGTTTACCCTGGAGCACAATTATAAACCGCGCGCGGGAGTGTGTTTGTACGCCCGTGACGACACTTGCTATCGGCGTCTCCGTAACCTTGAGGACCCAAGATTTTCGACGCTGTGAGCTCTAGTGGACACAGGTCTGGATAAAATTATCTACGCCTGTGTCTACCGCTCGCACAGTGGAGATCAGGAGACAACCAGGCTCACAGAGTACCTCAGTGAGGCGGCTGATGCGGCACAGCAGCGGTACCCTTCCGCCCAACTAGTGTTACTGGGGGACTTTAATGCCCACCACCAGGAGTGGCTCTTCCCATACCAGTGCACTGACCATGCTGGACGGGAGATGCGTAAGCTTGCGCTTGCGCTTAACCTTACCCAGCTGGTCCAGGGGGCAACGAGGGTGCCGGATGTTGATTCGCACACGGCCAATTGCTTGGACCTTCTGCTGACAACAGAGCCAGACCGATACTCTGTGTCGATAACTTCACCTTTGGGTAGTTCCGACCATTGTCTGGTGAAGTCTGTGTCCGTCTACTCCCCGCCCGATCCCAGCCCAAGAGGCACGCGGCGGGTTTGGCGGTACAGGTCAGCAGATTGGGATGGCATGCGATCTTTCTTCGCATGTTATCCTTGGCAGCCTACTTGCTTTTCTTCGGATGATCCTACGGCGTGCGCGGACAACGTGACGTATGTGTTGCGTCAGGGAATGGGAATGGAGTACTACATTCCGTTTTCTGACGTAACAATGACCAATGTTGACCGGCCATGGTTTGGCGCTGAATGTCATCGCGCCGACGCGCTTTAACATGAGGCGTACCTGGCATGGGTTGACGCTCGTTCGCGCAAAGCGAGTGACGTGGGTCAAAGGAAGAAAGCCTATAACAGGGCTGCCAAGTCCTGCAAGAAGGTGTTGAGAAGGGCTCGGTTCGACCACATTGGCCGAATAGGGGCCAAACTTGCTTCTTACCCAGCAGGTAGTAAAGCGTTTTGGTCCCTGGCTAAGTCGGTCGAGTCCAACTTCAGCCGTCCCTCACTACCACCACTGCTGAAAACCGACGGGTCGCTGGCCCACTCTGCTGAGGAGAAGGCAAATTTATTTGCCTCTCTTTTTGCGGAATCTTCACGTCTGAACCCTGGTGACGCGCGGCCCCCTTCTTATCCTGATGGATGCGAGACGAGTATATCGGACATTCGTATCCATCAAAAGGACGTCCGTAAGGTACTGCGCAACCTCGACGTGAACAAGGCTAGTGGCCCGGACGGAATACCAGCAATAGTTCTCAGAACCTGTGCGCCTGAACTGTCTCCGATCTTGACACGCCTATTCCGCCTTTCGTATGAGACTGAAAAAGTGCCGAATGCTTGGAAGCTAGCTAACGTACAGCCCGTGCCCAAGAAGGGTAGTCGAGCTGACCCGGCCAACTACAGACCCATCTCTGTAACGTCCATACTCTGTAAGAGTATGGAGCGTGTACTTAACACGAAGCTCCTGGCATACCTAGAATCTAACGATATCCTTAGTGACCGCCAATACGGCTTCCGCCGAAATCGGTCTACTGGGGATCTTCTAGCGTATGCCATTCACATCTGGAGTGAGGCCATCGAGAGGCACGGGGAAGCGCTTGCCGTCTCCCTCGACATCTCGAAGGCTTTTGATAGGGTCTGGCACGAAAGCCTTATTGGTAAGCTTCCTTCATTCGGTTTGCCCGGTGGTCTGTGTGATTGGATTGCAGACTTCCTGAGAGATCGGTCCATTCGAGTGGTTATCGATGGCTGCTCGTCGGACCAATTGGATATCAATGCCGGGGTCCCTCAGGGGTCGGTACTCTCAGCAACTTTATTATTGCTGCATATTAACGATCTGCTTAAACCTTTGGGTATGCAGACGACAGCACTGTTGCTGAGAGATACTTGTCCAACGCTCGTGCTACCGGGCCTCAGATCCGGTCTCTCCGGGAGGCCATGGTGGAGCGCTTGAACCTGTCCTTGCAGGCAGTCTCCGAATGGGGCGATGCCAATCTGGTCAGGTTTAATGCCGCTAAAACCCAGGCGTGTCTTTTTTCCGCTAAAAAGAGCCAATTTTACCCAGATCCAACTTTCCGAGATGCGACCGTGCCAATAACTGACCATCTTGAGCTTCTTGGCGTTACGTTGACATCTACTCTCAATTTTGGCCCTTACATTGAGGCAAAGGCTCAGCTGGCTGCCAAAAAGCTGGGGATCCTTGCAAAGGTGAGACGGTACTTCACGCCGGAACAGCTCCTCAACTTGTATCAAGCGCAAGTTCGATCATGCATGGAGTACTGTTCTCATCTCTGGGACGGATCAGCCAAATACCAGCTTGACGCACTAGAGTCGATCGAAAAGCGAGCCAAGAGGCTCATCGGCGATGAGGCGCTGGTCAAGTCAAAGCTCCAGAGTCTTGAACATCGTCGCCGAGTTGCCAGCCTGTCGGTTTTTTATCGGTTACATTTCGGGGAGTGTGCGATGGAATTGCACGATATAATTCCACCTAGCCCGTTCCATCATCGGACTACCAGACGTACGGCGATGCGCCATCGATACATGGTAGACATCCCACCCATACGCACAAAACGTTTTGGGAACACTTTTATTATGCGTACAGCTAAGGAGTGGAATTCCCTGCCGGAGTCTGTGTTTCCCGATAGCTACAATCTAGGGGTCTATAAGTCAAGAGTGAATAGGTTATTTCTAGGCAAGCGTGTTTCACCGTCGACCACATCATCGCTTACCATCAGGTGAGATTGTGGTCAAGCGCGAGCCTATAGGTTATAAAAAAAAAAAAAAAGTCGCCCACACGTAGAAAAATTATATCAGACATTATTTCAATAATAAAATCATTATAAAATCGTATTGCGGCGTTGTAGCAGTATCTCTCAAATTCACTATCACTAAATATTATAAAATCTAAAAAAGTAAAAATAACGTAGTGTTTTCTTTTGGAAGTCGGTTAGTTATTTTGTTAAAAAGTTTTTTTATATTTACCTTTTTAGTGCGAGGTTTTACCTTGGTCGTGGTCGCCACTCTAGAACTTTCTGCCCCATCGGCCATCCGTTCTGCGAGCAATGTGCCCTTCCCACTGCCACTTAAGTTTGGCAATTCTTCGGGAAAATCCTAGTTCTCTTGCGTATCATTTCTGATTCAATCACGCAAGGACTACGAGCATAGCCCGCTCCATTGCCCTTTGGGTGACTGGCCCATTGTGAGCGACCACGTCTCAGCGATTGAAAGACGGCCAATTTTTTTGAAGAACAAATCCAATGTCGATGACATAACATTTTTTGTTACAGTGACCGGTAATTTCTAATGCACCAGTGGGTGCTGGTGCTGTTCACTAACTTTGTATGATTGCAGATGGCATCGTGGACATTGCGTTACCGGCGTATCGGTTATTTGGTCTCAAGTGGACTTTCGAAAAACAAACAGCTTTGTAAGTGTACCATAAGTTTATCGAACAAAAAGTTTCGCAAGTAGTAGTTTAAATGACATTGGTAGCACTATAAAGGTTCAAATAAACTAGCTAGGGATACTATAAAAAACTTATCATCAAAACACACAAAGTTTTTTCCTCAATTTTATAAAAAATCAATCAATCTCAAATCTCAATTTTTTAATAATTTCAAATAACTATAGCACCAGTGTGGTCGTTGATCGCATGAAAGCTGTAGTTTGATAGCCAAATTTCGAAGATCGAATCCGAATTTTGATGACATAATCATCGAAATTGTATTCGATCTTCGAAATTTGGAATAGGCAGCATTTTTTTTTAATCTCACCCTATCCGGGATGCATAAGCAGTACCTAATAAAAATTTATAATTGGTGAAAAAACAAATCTAATACAATTCAAATTTTTTTACATTTCAAACTTACTTCGCTCGCTCTTGCAACCATGGTACTCTAAAAGCTTGAAGTTTTTGGGCATAACTAAACCAAACACTTTTCTGTCTTTATGAATACTTAAAAAAAAATGTAATTTAACTATAATCTAAATTTGTTTTAATCTCGAAAAAAAAAATGGGGGAGGGAGGGACGGCAAATTTCCGGTCTGCCCCGGGCGGCAAAAACCCATGATAGCCCACTCCACCCACTTTCCCTAACTCTGTATGATTCCAGATGACATCGTGGTCAAGATATAGTTCTACATTGGTGAGAAGTCGAGGAATGCTTCATGCTCTAAACTATCCAATTCGTGTCTCGTGTGTACATGTGGTGACATGAACTTGATAGTGAAAAGCAAGAAGTACACCTCCAACGTGGAGGAGGCAGTCCACTTCTGGATTAACAACCTGTTTAATCGGAACAAACAGCTTTGTAGGTAAGTGTACCATAACGTGGGCTTATATTATATTACCATAACTTTTTGTATGACTTATAGATAGTTGTTCTGGCTCTGTGTTAATGTGTTAGTTTATATGTTTGTAAATGCACCAACGACCCAGGATGTATTTTTAAATGTAAATAATAGCCACCATACGATTTTCAAAGATAAAATAAGTCAATTATTTGAAAATGAAAACCAAAATACAACACAAAGACAACTAAGACTTAATTTAATTTTTAAACCCAACAATTACCAACTAATAGACCCTTCTCCGTAACAGAAAATACTTTGGTGGGCTTAAAAAAAAATACTGTGGGAGGTTTATACAGGGTTAAATAATCTACCTGGGAAACTACATAGAAGTGATGGGTATCGAATACCTAAAGAAGATAAAACGAAAATTAAATATATATTTTTCTAAATTCATAATTTCAAACCACTATAGTACCAGTGGTGGTTGACCGCGTAATAGCTGCGGATTGAAAGTCGACCTCGAAGATCGAATCCAATTTCGAGGACATAAGTGTTTTTTAACAAAAAGGTGCTTCTGTGACTATGATTGGTAATCTCCAATGTTTTTTTGTTTACTTTCACTAATTCTGTATGATTCCAGATGACATCGTGGTCAAGATACAGTTCCACATCGGTGAGAAGTCGAGGGATGGAGACACGTACTGGATGGTGAAGAGCTGGAAGTACACCGCCAAAGTGGAGAAGGGAGTCCACTTCAGGTTTAAGAACCGGTTTCAATGTGTTACCATTGAGCACAGTTCTTAAATTTGTAATGGACTCTCGAAGAACAAACAGCTTTGTAAGTGTACCATAAGTTTTTTAAAGAAAAAGTGAGTCAAGTACTAGAAAATGATAAAAACATAGGAAATCAGGAAGACATCTAAAATGTAATTTAATTTTTAACCCAACAGTTTCCAGCCTAATTATTTTGCGTAACAGACAGTATTTATTTTATCAATGGAAACTACTGCCACAACATATACATTGCACATAAACAGAACATTCTTAATTACTACGCGACGATACGACACCTATAGTCGAAAAAAAATAAGTTAAAATTTTAAATGTAGGTTGGATTGGATCAGAATAATAATTTAATTAGGTTAATCAGAATGATAATCAAATTATAAGAATAGTAGTTTATGCAATGGTCATATAATAGGGTTTATTAAAACTTGAGCGTGGGTTTATCACATGAGGCGAAGCCGAATGTGATAATATTAACACGCGAGTGTTATCTTCACTCATGCAGTTGAAATAAAATAACAAGTGGAAAAGGAAAAAATATGCAGTACTAGCTGACCCGGCAAACTTTGATTTGCCATAAAAAGACCAAACATTTATTTACCCTACCCTACCCTACCCTACAATACCCTACCCTATCCTACCCTACCCGACCCTACACTACCCTACCCTACCCTACACTACCCAACCCTACACCACCCAACACTACCCTACCCTACACTACCATACCCTACCCTACCCTACCCTACCTATAAACCTCAAGGAGTCAAGGTCTCGGACCTTTCCAACGAATGCAAAACCATCGAAATCGGTTCGTGCGTTCTGGAGTTATATCGTCAGGAAAAAACCCGACTTATTTTTATATATTAGATGGCGGGCAATTTAGATTCTCATAGCACCATGACTGTCAATGTCAATGAGCCAAGCGCCAATAAATTAAAAAGTATAAGTGTGCTATAAAAATTAAAAAGTTTTTTTATGATGCAGTTGTTTGAAAATCGAGGGAAAATATTGAACTGTAATGGTTTTTTTTTAAATTTTACCTATCCACGAATATAAAGTACGTGTTTATGCAATATTTTTTGAATTCAGTATTGGAACATTACGTTGTGAATGTAGATAAACAAATATATAGAATAGGTTAAAATAATATAATAAAATCGAATTTAGTGAATTGAACATGTGTTGACATTAAAGATATTTTTTTTAACAAATTAAATAAACTTAAAATAATCTTTTGTCATTGCGGATAAAGCTGAGATAAATTATTGTATTATTTTATTGACCTTATCTATTATATATTACATTGAACAGCAATTAACTAATAATTATTTATTTCACATGCAATTGATACATATCATACCTATCCTACATGTGGACTTCAGATTATAATATCTGACTGTAACAACTTTATATCATGATTAAGGCAAATAAAAATCCTAAAAACACCCACATCGACCTCATCCCACCGGCCTTCTACCATCGGATATCTAGACGCACTGCAAGTTAGCATCCTCACCTTGTTGTCATTCCACCAATTCGCACTAAGTGTTTCCAAACATCCTTCATAATGCTCACAGCAAAAGAGTGGAACTTACTGCCTGCGTCTGTGTTTCCGAACGCATACAACCCGAATATCTTCAAAGTTAGAGTGAACAGGCTTTTTCTAGGTAAGCTCACTCCATCGAAGACTTTGTCTCTGTCACCTCTGACCTACACCAGAGTCAAGATGAAACACATCAAAAAAACAAAACAAAAATCAAAATTATAAAGTCAGTAATGAAAATCATCAGAAAATAAAAAGTCAAAACCATTAAATAATGAAAAATAAAAATATATGTCAGTCATTAATAAAAAAACATTAAAAAAATTAAATATATAAAATGTCCAACAAATACACTTTAAATGACTACCGTAGCACAATACAGGGTCAAATATACTAGCTAGAGAAACTATATAAAAGTCATGGGTATCTACAGATGCGGATTAAATGTCAAGTGCGCCCGTGCTAAGGATCTCATCGGCACCCCTCTAGTGGCCATATATTACACACTAGCTTCTGCTAGTGGCTTCGCCCGCGTTAAAAGCGTTTATTTATCCCAAGGGAACATTATACCAGGATGAAAAGTAGCCTACGTGCTATTCCAGACTTAATATATCTCTGTAAAAATTTCATACAAATCTGTTCAGCCGTTCTGGCGTAATTGAGTTGTAGTTAACAAACAAACATCCATCTATCCATCCAAATTTTCGCATTTATATATATATGTCATGGATCATGTGATTAATCAAGACAGTATGTATATTGGGCGCACGGTTGGCGTAGTGGTTGAGCGATTGACTGCTGCGCTGCGTGTCGCGGGTTCGATTCCCGCACGGAACAAATATTTGTATGACCTACAGATAGTTGTTCCGGCTCTGGGTGATGTGTATGTGAGTTTATATGTTTGTAAACGCACCCACGATACAGGAAGAAATTCCTAGTGTGGGGCAACGTTTTAAAAAAAAAAATGTATAATGCACGGGCCATTATGAATCAAGTAAAGTTAAATTGGTCAATGTAATGAATACTGATTTAAACTTCTATATTTATCACATTGTCGCGTCATGAATAACGGTTGGACAATTCGATAATGTATGGTCAATGAATTAGTCCAAGAGCGAGCGAAGTGAGCTCGGGAGCCTAAGGCACCCCGACACGGATAGGTTAGGTTCGAAGGGGATGACGGCAGCTGAATGAAGTGAGCGTACATCGGTGCCGAGTTGCCAGCTTGTCGGTTTTTTATCGGTTACATTTCGGGCAGTGTGCGTTGGAATTGCATGAACTAATTCCTCCTAGCCCGTTCCATCATCGGACTACAAGACTTACGGTGATGCATCATCGGTACATGGTGGACATCCCACCCATACGCACAAAACGTTTTGGGAATACTTTTATTATGCGTACAGCAAAGGAGTGGAATTCCCTGCCGGAGTCTGTATTTTCTGTTGGCTACAACCTGGGAGTCTTTAAGTCAAGAGTGAATAGGTTTCTTCTAAGCAAGCGTGCTTCATCGTCGACCACATCATCGCTTACCATCAGGTGAGATAGTGGTCAAGCGCAAGCCTGTCTATAATAAAAAAGGAAAGCGAGTGAACTCAGCCTCCGTTATCTCCTTCATGTTAGGTTACTTCAGACCCTGCAGACAGAAATAGGAGCTCTGCGCAGCGGGGCTACGCTTTTGTTGTCGACTTTGTTGCTTAAATAGTATTTAAACAACCTTTCACTAACTATGTTTGATTCCAGATGAAATAGTGGTGGAGATACAGTTCCACGTCGGTGAGAAGTCAAAGCATGGAGACACGTACGAAGTTTACCTCCAAGGTGGAGAAGGGTTTCCACTTTAGGAGTATGAGTCGACTCCCTTCTTAACTTTAAAGGAATTCCTAATGACGCCTATTCTATGTGTTCTCATTCATCTGGACTCTCGAACAACAAACAGCTTTGTAAGTATGCCATTTGTTTTTCTAAGAAAAATAGTTAGGCAACACCTAGAAAATGAAAACGAAAAGATACGAAGAAGATACGAAGAAGACGGTGACAAGTTATTTAATTTTCAAACCCAACAGTTTCAAGCCAATGAATTCTTCTCTGTAACATACATTACATTGGTGGATACTATAAAAAATTACTGAGGAAGCATAGCGTTTTTGTTAAAATGAGGTATTTTCTCAAGTTTTCCGTATAACATTACTTTCCAGAATTATATCTTTGTTAGCGTCACTATCGGATGGTGTAATAGACCAGGGTCGATAATTTTTGAAAAGAAAAAAAATATAGTAGGATGAAACCCATAGGAAAAGAAGAAAAATATTATAAAAATGAAAGGAAAAATCATTTACGGGCGATCTGAGGTCGGGAAGGGGAAGGGGGTGAGTTTTTGAGGGTGAATACGGTTTATCTCGATTTCCAGCAAAACTACAAGTCCTATGGAAAAAAGTGAAATGACAAAGTTGTACATAATAAAAAGATCTACAACTTTTGCATTGACACTTTTTTCACAAAACCTCAACCTAAATGTATGCGAATAATTCAAATAACCGAGTTTTTGGTTTTAAATTTTTATCTTTCACAACTTTTTTTTTTTTTTCACATAATTTTGTAAACCTTAATTTATTATTATTATTATTAAATTAATTACCTTTTTATGTCCCAAACACACTGTTATTTTTTTATTTAAAATATTAATTTTTCTCCTTATTTTGCCTTAATATCGAAAAAACTACCCTAATTTTCAATCGAAAATTCTCCTGTCAAAATATCTGCTTTTTAAAAAAGTCGGTAGGCTCTTTGTTTGTTGAAATCTCTACTTTTTGATGGTGTAAAAAAATAAACATTACTTTACTATACATTAAGAAGAAGGGGTTTCACTTTTTTAGGATTTAACAACAGATTGATAAATCCGAAGTGGACACCCTTCTCCTCCTTGTTCCACGACGGTGAAAAGTCGAGAGACGGAGACACGAACTGGATGATGAAGAGCTGGCAGAACTCTTCGGAGGTGGAGATGGGAGTTCACTTCAGGTTGGAAAACATGTTCAGTAAAGGTTGTTAAACCTGAAGTGGACTTTCGAAGAAAAAACTACTTTACAAAAGTTTTCAAAGAAAATGTTAGTTAAGCACTTGAAAATGGACACCAAAAGACATCACGGATTCAACAGACAATACTTACATTCATGCACGCTTCAATTAAGTGTCCGAACGAAGGTTTGGTAACGGTTTCGGTCTAAACCAGTGCAAACTGCAATCTCTCCTACATGATGTAACTAAGATATATATTTCGCCATTTCCAGACGTCACCGCGTTTAGCCCGGGACACCCTAGAAGGACATACACGGGTCTTATAAATGCAGTTCTTCAGACCAGCCAGGCCAGGTGCGCATGTACTCATAACTGGCGTGCGTGTATGACTAGATATGAACGTAACTGTAACAAAAGGAGTATGAAAAATCGCAACAGGTGGAATACAGAACGCCATTTTGAGATTTCTTCATACTCTTTTCTGTACTGGCTATCCCCATGTCAAAAGCTTGTATATACGTATGTCCAGACGTCATGGCCACACGACTCGCCTGGATCTGAAGATGACGGTGACAATGCTGAGAGACTGCACCCTCGGGGGGAAGCTGCTCTTCATGTGGACAGCTCATGAGTCGCTGCTTCCCCCCGAGAGGGCAGTCTCAGTGATTCGAGGGCAGTGGCAGACACTCAAGATCCGTGAGTAGCTTGATTTTGATATTGTATTTAATGACTTTGATTTTTGATCTTATGAATTTTATTTTTTATTATTTTGATTTTGTATTTTAGTTTCGTAACGCTTTTAATTATTTTTTAATTTCATTTTGACTTTATAATTTTTCTTCTTGACATTATGATTTTGATTCTTGACTTTTTTTATATTTTTAACAAAAGAATAATTACACCAGCCTGTAACTGTCCCACTGCTGGGAAAAGGCCTCTTCTCATACAAAGAAGGCACGAGCATTGATCACCACGCATGCTCAATGCGGGTTGATGACAGCAGACTTATATTTACTGCAAGTCCAGGTCTCCTCTTGATGTTTTCCTTTACCGTTGTCTGTGATGTCTAAGATAAACTTAGAAAACACATTATGAATTTGAAAAAGTCACATTGGTACTTGCCCGGATTTGAACCCACGACCTCAAGGACGAGAGGCGAGGATTCTTAAAATATTTAATTTTAAAGTATTTAATGTATTGTATTTTTTTATTTTATTATAGGATTTTACTGATTTTGACCTGTATTTATTTTTAACCGACTTTCCAAAAAGGAGGAGGTTCTATGTTCGACTTTATGTATGTTTTTTTTTTTTTTTTTTTTTTTTTTTTTTTGTGTATGTTCACCGATATCTCCGTCAATTGTGGACCAATTTTGAAAATTCTTTTTTTGTTTGGAAGAGTATGTTTTGAAATTGGTCCCATTTTAATTAGGTAAAGGTCTGATCAAGAACTTCGGAGATATATAACAGAACTCTTCAATAAATAACGGCAACACTCTCGGGATTGCTGCAATCGCATGTCTGTTTATTGTTTATACCATTTCATAACATAACATCACGCCAGTACGCTCTAAAGGGGTACGCAGATCTCTCATTTCACCGGTTATGTTCAAGTTTCATGTTATTCGGGTAATCTATTCGGCGTTATAGGGACCTTAGGAAACAACTTGCGTATCTATTGGGTAGGCAAAACTAAAAAGGGAAAAATAAAAAACTTTTTTGCAAAAAAATACTACCGACTTCCAAATGAAAAACTACAAAGTGAAAAATAACTTAACTCTTGGAAGTCGGTGTCCATATCGAAAAAAAATGGTACCTACGTAAGACACCGACTTCCAAGAGTTAAGTTATTTTTCACTTTGTAGTTTTTCATTTGGAAGTCGGTAGTATTTTTTTGCAAAAAAGTTTTTTTTCATTGTTTTTTTCTTAAAATCAAATCACATTATTTTATTCGTAAATTTAGTTTTCAATACAATAGAATTTAATAATATGACGTTCAGTTCGCTAAATTTTACTCGAGAGCATACAAATAATAATGAAGTTAGTGGTGTCGAAACAACTCAATTAATTACATACTCCGATCATCACTCCGATCCACAAAAAAGGGCCTCGAGACCTTGTGGAGAACTACAGACCCATATCAAAACTATGCATTTTCGCTAAAATCCTGGAAAAAATTATCTACAAGCAGCTTTACGCTAGTCTTAAACTTAGCATCAGTGACCGCCAACATGGTTTCCTGCGAGGTCGGTCTACAACCACTAATCTCATTTTGTGTGGTGACTACTTGACTGAATGTATGGCTCATCGCACACAAGTGGATGTAATATACACTGATTACAGCAAGTGTTTTGATCGGTTGGATCATGCTATACTTTTGCGTAAGCTGTTGGATATAGGTATCAGTGGAAATCTTTTCAGGTGGTTCTCATCTTATGTGGCGAATAGATGTCAAACTGTTGTTCTTAATGGATACTCATCCAGAGCTATGATTATCCCCTCAGGGATTCCACAGGGATCGCTATTGGGACCTTTGTTGTTCAATATCTTCATCAATGACGTCTCTTCATGTTTCTCTAACGCCACAGTTATTTTGTTTGCGGACGATATAAAGATTCTAAGTGAAATCAGAACTTATGAAGATGCTGAGCATCTCCAACGTGATCTGGACAGATTCCAAGAGTACTGTGTGGCCAACCGCTTGGATCTAAATGTTTCAAAATGCTATACATGTACCTTCACTCGTAAACCTAAACCTATTCTTTACGATTACAAACTAGCCGACACTTCATTAGCCAGAGTTAATACGATTAGGGATTTGGGCGTCACTTTTGACTCGAAACTTCTTTTTGACACACACATCGATAATATTATTAAAAAAGCTTCTAAGGCACTGGGTTTCATCTTGAGGATATCAGCCGATTTTAAAAACATAAAAACACTTAAAATTCTGTATTGTGCTTTTGTGCGCAGTCATCTCGAGTACTGCTCACCAGTATGGAATCCGATCTACAATACTCAATCGCATCGAAAGTATACAAAAGAAATTCTTAAGGTACATTCAGTATAGATCCAAAACCTATTTACCTAACTATTACAGCCGCTGCAGGAAGTTTCACATTCTTCCACTAATTGAACATAGAAGAATTGCCGACATGGCATTCCTGTTCAGTTTGGCTAATGGTTCAACTGACTGTTCTGAACTGATGAGCAAAATTGGGCTGCGTGTTCCATCCTTCACCTTAAGGAATCATCAACCTCTGTACGTTCCATCTGCGCGGTGCACTTATCGACAAAACTCTTACATGATAAGAGCTAGCAGGACATACAACTCGATGTGTCTTAACATTGATGATATTGATTTGTTCTCCACCAGTGTTCCGAAACTAAAAAAAAAATTATGTAAAAACTTCTTTGAAGATCGCTGAAACTCTAATTCTTTGCGAGGACTTGTTTCTTACGTTCTCTTGCCTGTCTACTGTTTCTTATGCTACCCTAATATTGTCAGTGAAAACTTTTAATTGGCCTTCCTTCACTAACTATCTACTATCTGTATCCTAGCTGTAAGTTTTCTTAAGTAATAAAATAAAATAAATAAAATAAAATACTGACACACAGTTAATACCAATCATCATCATCATCATCATTTCAGCCGAAAGACGTCCACTGCTGGACATAGGCCTCCCCCAGGCGTCACCACATTGACCGATCCCGTGCGTCTCGCATCCAGCGCCTTCCCGCAACCTTAACCAGGTCATCGGTCCACCTAGTGGGAGGCCTTCCAACGTATCGTCTTCCAGTTCGCGGTCGCCACTCCAGAACTTTTCGGCCCCATCGGCCATCCGTTCTGCGAGCAATGTGCCCTGCCCACTGCCACTTAAGTTTGGCAATTCTTCGGGCTATGTCGGTAACTTTGGTTCTCCTGCGGATATCATCATTTCTGACGTGATCACGCAAGGAAATTCCGAGCATAGCCCTCTCCATTGCCCTTTGGGTGACTTTAAGCTTTCTGATAAGGCCCATTGTGAGCGACCACGTCTCGGTCCCATAGGTGATCACTGGCAACACACACTGGTCATAGACTTTTGTCTTGAGACTCTGCGGTAAATTGGACGAGAAGATACCACGCAACTTCCCGAACGCCGCCCAGCCGAGTCGGATTCGACGGTTGACCTCTTTCTCGAAGTTGGACCTACCCAACTGGACCGTTTGTCCCAGGTAAACATAATCGTCTACAACTTCAAGTGTAGAGTCTCCGATCTTGATAGGAGTGGGTGTTACATGGGCGTTCACCATGACCTTGGTTTTGTCCATGTTCATTATAAGACCCACTCTTTCGGAAGCTCTACTAAGGTCATCGAGCATTTTACTGAGGCTCTCCATGGTCTCAGCCATGATCACTATGTCGTCGGCAAACCGAAGGTGAGTGATGTACTCGCCATTAACGTTGATGCCAAGCCCCTTCCAGTCCAGAACCTTGAAGACGTCCTCCAGCGCAGCAGTGAACAGTTTCGGAGAAATTACGTCTCCCTGTCTTACGCCGCGCTGGAGAAGGATAGGTTTCGAGGTCTGATCCTGAAGACGGACTGACATGGTGGCGTTTTTGTACAGACACTTCAACACCTCAATGTACCGGTAGTCGATCTGGCACCGTTGGAGAGACTGTAGTACAGCCCAAGTCTCGATCGAATCGAAGGCTTTCTCGTAGTCCACAAACGCTAAACAGAGAGGCAAGTTATACTCTTCGGTCTTCTGTATAACCTGCCGCAGCGTATGTATGTGCTCTACGGTGCTAAAGCCGTTAATACCAATATCAAAATAATAATCAAAATGTAAAAAAACTAAATGTAATATTGTTGTAATAAGCTAAATGTCAGTGGTGTCCTCCATAATCTCCATTTTTAGGGTTCCATACCCAAATGGTAAAAACGGTATCCTATTACTAAGACTCCGCGATCCGTCTGTCTGTCTGTCTGTCTGTCACCAGGCTGTAACTCATGAACCGTGATAGCCAGATAGTTGAAATTTTCACAGATGATGTATTTCTGTTGCCGCTATAACAACAAATACTAAAAACAGGATAAAATAAATATTTAAGTGGGGCTCCTATTCAACAAACATTTTTTGTTTTTTGCCGTTTTTTGTGATAATGGTACGGAACCCTTCGTGTGCGAGTCCGACACGTACTTGGCAGGTTTTAAAATTGAATTGTGACTATGTGGTTATTTAGGAGCGACAATGTTATTATGATTAGCACTCATCAGGATGAAAAACATTGTACGCCGTAATTTTCATGTGCATTGGTTTTGTATTTTTTTTCTGTTGTTGTGTAGAGGAAAGGCAGCATATTTGGAATACTGGTTTGTTTTTTGGAGATAAATTGAAAGAGAAACGGGACAGGCCCATAAAAATGCACTAAACTGTTAGCAAATTATCTTACTTTAATAATATAAAACAATCAAACAAAACCTAAACCAGAAACCTTATCAAAATTTGTATCAAATTAAAAAACTCCAAAATCGTGATTACACATAGGGTGCAGCTAATTTGGAATATAGTATTCCAAATTATATTCATGTTTTCTTTAGTAAATTTTTCACATTTTTATGAATATATTAGTTTTTCTTAAAAACTTATATATTCTTTTAATATTTTGTAAGAGTTTCTCAGACTTTGCTATTGACTCTTTTTGAACAAAATAAAAATAAAGCTTACGCCAGTCGACGCATATTATCCATTCATGTTATACCATAAAATTTATTCTCCTTAATTAATATGTACCCACCAGCAGGTTTTCAATAAGTTTATCTGTTATCAATTCTATTAGGGAGTTTTAATCATTAACAAATCGATATAGTGTTGACCTGGGAACATTGAAATGTTTAGCTGCCTTTAAGTATCCTATTCTCTTTTTACGAACAGCGACAATAGCAGCGGTCATTTCCTCCTTCTCCCACCTCTTTCTCTTCTTGTATTTCTGGGATATATAGTTTTTTTTTTTTTAAAAACAGAAGAATTAATATCAACATATAAAATCAGAATATAATTTGGAATATTCCAAATTATGTTCCCTTTCGGTATTCCAAATTAACAACATGTCATCCTTACCTAAAATTCCATTTGATATTTTTAATTCGGGCAATATTCACAAAATCAAAGTAAAATCATAAACTAACAAGGTCACTAAGCAATTTAAATAATTACAATGAAGATTTTACGTATCTTAATAAATGATTATCAATGATTGAATTCATACCGAAAAAGATTTGAAAGTTGACGTCACGTTCCTGTGTGGCTGGCAGCCGGAATGTCAAGATGGCGCCCTCTGTTTGACACTCGTTTGCTTCGTGTGTCTGATGAGGTTATATTTACGTAAAAAAAACACAGATGGCGTTTATAATAATATAGATATCTCAGTATTCCAAATTACCTGCAGTATTCCAAATATGCTGCCTTTCCTCTAATGCATGTGATGTGGCTGTGCTATTTTAAATAAATAAATAGGTTTTGCGGCTTCGCTAGGCCCACAGGAACTTACTACCGGAATAAAACGAACGTATTCTAAACCGGGTCATGAGCTATCTGTATACCAAACTTCATTTAAGTCCGTACAGTCGTTGAGATTATAAGAATAAGAACAATTTATTAAAAAGTAAGGATGTTCACAAAAGTGTACATTAGGTGCAGTAATTTAATTTCTAAAACAATTGTATAAATAGAGCTTATAAGTAAACTATTTCTAAAATATTTTATTACAACTACAAGCTTATTATAAAAAAAGAATGTAAATTTTTTGGTAGGGACTTGCCCGATTTAGGTTCTTTCAAACCTGTGTTTCAGGCCAAAATTGAGATTGAGACGTGATTGATTAACAAATTTCCAAACATTCACATTTATAAGTATTGCTATAATATTCGCTTTTATAATCTTATCCATCAGTCGCTTGAAATGGTTAAAATTACTACTGTCTCACTGCAGGGCAAAGACCTCTTGTATACAGAATAGGCACGAACATTAATCACTACGCCTCCTCAAGTCGCATATTATAAGTAGGATAGTTAAGTTTTAAGTTTGTTATTAAATGAAGTTTTAATTTAGAAACATTCAATTGTATATAATATCTGTAAATATAATTTATCATATAATATAAAAAAGAAAGTAGGATAGCCATCTAGGCTGTATACAACTTTGTTTTTTTACCCTTTTGATTAAAAGTCTAATTTTGTAGATGTTTGGCATCCAATTTTTTTGTAAACGTGTGCCGCCTTTCCTTTTGTGGATAAATTCGGTTTATTCCCATCGACCACCCCCCAGTTGCCACCCCGGTGGCCGATGGGAATGATTTAGTGAAATTTCCTACCTTCCTTTATTCCCATCTGCCACCGGGGTGGCGGATGGCACTAACTAGTGATTACTGTATTAGTGTTCTAAAGTTTTTAAGCTGATTAAAAGACGACCAAATTTCGAAGATCGAATCCAATTTCGAGGTTTTTTTACCTTAATGTGAGTATGACTGGTAATCTCCAATGTTCTCACTTTTACTAACTCTGTATGATTCCAGATGACATCTTGGTCAAGATACAGTTCCACATCGGTGAGAAGTCAAGGGATGGAGACACGTACTGGGGGTGAAGAGCTGGAAGTAAACCTGCAAGTTGGAAAACGGAGTCCACTGCAGGTAAAACAACTGATTTAAATGTGATTACCAGTGCTTACAGTTATTAAGCATTACGTGGACCTTCAATTCAGGTTTAAATTCAGATTTTTGAGCCGTATGTTTACTCCTTTCTCAACCTTGGAGGAGTTCCTAATGATGACAACTGTTCAATGTGTTACCATAGAACGTGCAGTTAACCTGGAAGTGGTGTCTCGAAGAACAATCAGCTTTGTAAGTGTAACATAGGTTTTTCTAAGAAAAAGTTAGTCAATTACTTAAAAATTAAAATAAAAGACATCACAGAGACCGCCAAGATGTAATTTAACAGTTATCATTTTCCTTAACAGACAATAAATTGGTGGACATTTTAAATGAATATGTTATGCTTCAGTTGATTTTGATAAATGATAATTTTAAATGGCATTTTAAGATCTATCACTATCAATAATCATCATCATCAACATATCAGCCGAAAGACGTCCACTGCTGGACATAGGCCTCCCCCAAGCGTCGCCAAATTGACAGGTCTCGTGCGTCCCGCATCCAGCGGATCCCCAAAATCTTCACTAGGTCAGGCTATCAATAATCGTGTAGTGTAAATGAAAGGTACACTAACTTCTCTTTGCATGAAATCATTCATTTGTTTTATTTTTCTTATTCCAGCTGACGCAGACCACCAGTTCGCGAACAGCAGCTGGAATGACATCTTCCAAGAGGTGGGGCTTGTCAATGTGATCATGTCCCTTTAGGATCACTTTCTCAATAGTTGGCCCCCGCTTTTTGGATTTGCCAACTAGTTGGTATACGATCAAGAGCGATGCTCCTCAAGAAACTATAACTAAATGGGTTGGAGACACGTACTGGGTGGTGAAGAGCTAAAAGCACACCTCCAAGGTGGAGTAGGGAGTCCACTTCAGGTTTAACTAACAAGAAGCGAACTCCCTGCTTTACCGGGGAAGTGGTCTCACGAAGAACCAACAGCTTTATTTGTGCAAGGAAATCTTCCAGAAGGTGGCGCCGCCTATCGTCCAAGTGATCGTGTCCCAGCTGGTTGACGAATCCACCAAACTGTTCGACAAAGTTTTTTGGATGCATCAACTATTTGGGATACGATTGAGCGATGCTCCTCAAGAAACTTTAAATAAAATAAAGTTTGTAACATATTATACACCCTTCCAAAATACAAGACGTGACAGAAATACTGTTTTCAAGATAATATTTATAAAGGCGCCTAATAAACGCTAACACAAACACACACAAACAAACACATTCACGTATGTACACACATGCCTGTAAATTAAATTAGTACACATCAGTGTAATGAAAATCAATTCAATTATTATCAATTAGTACAATATTCTGAAATCCAAAATCGGGTGTTGTTGAATTGCACCCATTTTAAGTCAATAAAATTCTATTATTATTTGTAGTTTTCATTGTATGGTTATTCTAACCCTCGGCTACCCAGTATGCTTTATATATGAAAGAAAACCAAAAATGTAAATGCAACATACTGCATTTATTATTTAATTTTATAACAACCATTCTGCCATTTTCCAACCATTCTGGCTTCGCCCGCGTGCAAAGTGTTTTCGTATCTCAAGGGAACATTATACCAGATTCTGATCTATCTCTGTGCCAAATTTCATTCAGAATGGTTCAGCTGTTCTGGCGTGATTGAGTAATAAACAAACATACATCCATCCAAACTTTTTTATTTTATTTATATTATAAAGTAAGATTTAGTTACAGATGTTACAGAGGCTTTTTATGTTCTGGCCAGAAATTTCGAATCATCAATTCAAATGTATGGCGTTTTACACCAGTTTGCTGAAAAAGTATACTATGCAGAATCCTTTGCAACCATAGAGCAACACGGACCACCGGCGCTCCGGCACGCCGGTGCGCGGTGGTCCGTGTTGCTCTATGGTTGCAACAGCTCTCGACTCCCTCTTAGCCAAAAAATTTAAGAAAAAAGTCCTATTGTCATTGTGGTCTTGGTCAATAGATACTTAATACATTATTCAATTATTAATCCATCAGCAGATTGGGATTGTCTTGAACTAGACACATAACGTCATCATCATTAGGGTAACAACACTCCGTTTTCTTCTTCCGTTTTTAGGGTTCCGTAGCCAAATGGCAAATAACGGAACCCTTATGGATTCGTCATGACTGTCTGTCTGTCCGTCCGTATGTCACAGCCACTTTTTTCCGAAACTATAAGAACTATGCTGTTGAAACTTGGTAAGTATATGTATTCTGTGAACCGCATTAAGATTTTCACACAAAATAGAAAAAAAAGCAAAAATTTTGTGGGTTCCCCATACGTGTTTCAGTTCTAAAACTGAAACTCAATTTTTTAGGTTTCTAAATCATTTTTTTTTAAACTGAATAGTTTGCGCGAGAGACACTTCCTATGTGGTAAAATGTGTCCCCCCCTGTAACTTCTAAAATAAGAGAATGATGAAAGCAAAAAAAATATAATAAAAGCGAAAATTGGTTTGAACGAGATCTAGTAAGTAGTTTTTTTTATAAACTGCAATTTACAAACTACGGAACCCTTCGTGCGCGAGTCCGACTCGCACTTGGCCGGTTTTTTATAATCTATAGGCTTGCGCTTGACCATTCGTCAGCTTTAGCACCACGGTTAACAGGAAGGAAGGGAGGTCTTTAAGTAAAGAGTGAACGGGTTACTTCTAGCACAGATAATATAATACTAGCATACTTCTAGGCAAGCATGCTTCATCGTCGACCACATTATCGCTTACCATCATGTGAGATAATTGGTCAAACGCGAGTCTCTCAACAATAAATAAACAAAACTTTACGTATCAATTCCACCCACGGCCCACCACTTCATAAAGCCTTAAAAACAAAGGCAGTCATAAAGCAGGAGTGAAAAGAATTTTCACGTCACGCATCCCGGAAATACGGCACTTTATAAGGAGCGCTCACAATTTAACTGAGTCGATTACTTTGTCTACCTACGGCATTATCAAATTAAAGGGTATTTAAGATTTCCTGGTTCAACCAAAAGGCTTAAAGGATTTGTTCGATTTTTTCTTGAAAGAAAGTGTGACTTCTATAAAAGAACTGACCCTTCTTTTTATTATGGTTATTTTAAATCTCTCAGCCTCAGTATGCCGCCCAGTATTTGCTTGCGAAACTCCGCAGGCGCGACGAGTATCGATAAGCAAATGACGATTTGTAGATTTGTTTGCGATTTTACTATTATAGATTTCAAGTCCTACAGCACGTGGGTACTATTTATATATTTTTAACCGACTTACCAAAAAGGAGGAGGTTCTATGTTCGACTTTATGCGTTTTTTTTTTAATGTATGTTCACCGATATCTCCGTCAATTGTGGACCGAATTTGAAAAATCTTTTTTTGTTCGAAAGAGTATGTTTCGAAATTTGTCCCATTTTATTTTGGTGAAGATTTGATAAATAACTTCGGAGATATACAACAGAACTCTTCAATAAATAACGGCAAATCATTCGGGATTGCTGCAATCGCATGTCTGTTTATTGTTTATACCATTTCATAAAATAACATCACGCCAGTACGCTCTTAAGGGGTACATAGATCTCTCAATTCACCGGTTATGTTCAAGTTGCATGATAACCGGGTAATCTATTCTGGCGTTATAGGTACCTTACTATATAACTTGCTTATTTTTAGGTAGGTACAACTAAAAAAGGTTTTTTTTTTGTAAAATGATACTACCGACTTCCAAATAAAAAACTACAATGTGAAAATCACTTTATTTTTGAAAGTCGAAAAAAAGGTTATTTTTCACTTTGTAGTTTTTTATTTCGACGTCGGTAGTATTTTTTTGCAAAATTGTTAGATAGTAGCTAGTGTGAGATTTTTTTTTCTTTTATCGACATTACTTCATTAGGTATCGATATCCAGTATGGTAATTTAATTTGACCCTGTTTATTAAATCGCTACGACATTCAAGACTTTACCTAGGAAAGTTATTATCTATATTCTAACTACTGCAGTAAGTAGGTAAAGATCAATATTTTCCGCTTTGGGAACCCTCTTAGAGCGCATAAGATTGAACTTTCCTTAGAGTTTTGTTTCTTTTTAGCAGTGAAGGTTATGGTTGGGGATAATTTTGTGAAATACTTTCAAGGAGATTTTACACACAGCTGCAGTAAATTTTATGGCGTGGTATTACAATCACACATGACTGTAAAGATATGGAAAATCCAAGAACAGACATACAAAGAAAATTATTTATCTGTGTCACAGGTATACGTAAGTATAGTTCTCGGCAATCTTCTTGGCCGCCCTGAAATTGGCTACAATGGCTGCGCAGTAGTAAATCTCATACAAAAAAAAAAACTGGTTCGTACCTTGCGCATCCGGTAAACCAACTTCAGGGCGGCCAAGAAGTTTGGCGCGGGTATATCTAGATTCTAGGTATTATGCGCGATATAGACCTGTAAAAGAAATAGAGGGAATATGTAGCAGGCCTTCTATGATATTATCCCATGGCAACATATTGACGTGATAAATCAAGTTCTGTACTGATCCGTTCAGCCATTAACTGTTGCATTTAAAATATTAAGTATGGATATGGCTACACTTCTACCTGCCCCTGCGGTAAATACAAGTGAGGGCTACTATAATAAACTATATACTTACTATACTTTATCTCAGAATATAGCTCCATCTATGTACAACACAATATACTTAGCTAGAACATAACAACTTCGTTTATCAATCGTCACCAGCAGCAACACTGTCGTAGTATGTACTCGGAATAACAGATGGCGTAACTTACCTAGGGTAGCCGGAACATATAGTAAGTAGGTACTAGGCATAACCGAGTCACATATCCAGGGCCAGCCCCCTAAAATACAGGCCAAGGCCTACTTTGGGAGTTAGCATCACCATGTTACAAGGTATCTTACGTTTTTTATACGCTTTTCGTCATGAAACGCATGGTCCCTGTCAATATCAGTGACCATGCTTGCTTTAAAATATGCACCATGCAGCTGATTCAAGGGAATCCACAATGCGGTTCAATTTTATTGGTTTAGATTTTAGGCCACTGTGTCATCGTCAAGGTCGGTCACCATGCTTGCTTTGCGTAATATGCACTGTGCAACTGATCAAAGGGAATTGACCCTTAAAAAACAATAAGACTAATTGAGGTACTGCCTCGTGATTAAGATTTTAGTCAGTAAAACTTACAATACAACTCGCAATACACTATGAAAGAGTCAAGTTTATAGTAGTCGAAGAAGTGTTCTATAATAAAAAAAACAATTTAGCCGACTTGAGAACCGCCTCCTTTTTTGAAGTCTGTTAAAACTGAGAGTTTTGTTTTCGTTTTTTAGTTATTTATTCATTTCCTAACCTTCTTCGCGATTATATTTGTGGTGGGTAGGCCACTTTTAAAATGTTCTGCCAAAAATAACAAAATTTTAATAATGTTGCTGTGTATATACACGAGACTGGTTCCATAACACTCACAAAAACCAAGTTAAAACATATTAGTCCACGCTGCTAATTACAAACAATTAATCAATCATGTCTGCTATTAACACTATTATATTATGTAAAAAAGTTTACCCATTCATTTAGTTGGCAAATAATATGAACTGTTCTTGTTAACGACTTTTGAGTTTAGAGACTTGTAACGTTCTTTAGTCGACAATAGCAGTCTTTTTTTTTACGATTAGAAAAACAAAAAGCAGCCAAGTGCGGGTCGGACGGCCCTCCCACATTTAGGGTTCCGTACCAAACAAAAATCAGATTTATCAATACGTGGGACACTCAGAAAGTTTTGCGAAACTAAAAAAAATTGTTCTATACGTACATATATTTTTATTAAATCTTTTCAAAGTACTTTCCACCAGCCTCTATACAAAGATTCATGCGCCTAAACCAGTTTTCAAAACACTTTTTCCAGTCCGCCGCAGACACCTCGTTTACAGCCTGCTCGAACGCAGCCAGCGCATCTTCCGGCGACGAAAATTGTATCCCTTTGAGCTGATTTTTTATTTTTGGGAATAAAAAGAAGTCACACGGTGCTAGATCAGGGCTGTAAGGAGGGTGACCCAGGAGTTTGACTGGCGTGCTGTCCAGGAAGTCCCTCGTTTTGAGTGCGGTGTGCGCAGGTGCATTGTCGTGGTGGAGCAGTAGCCCGCGGAGCCCTGTGTTTGGTCGCTTGTTGCTTATAACAGAGAAAACTTCTGGCAAACATTTGGTAGTATACCATTCGGCATTAATGCTTCTTTGATCCCGTAAGGGAATTGATACCAAGTGGCCAGTCAAATTAAAAAAGCTAGCAATCAAAATCTTACCCCCGCTTCTAGATCGCTTCACTTTGGTAGGCGTTGGCTCATTTTGAAACACCCAAACAGTCGACTGGCGCTTGGTTTCTGGGTCGTATTGATAAATCCAGGACTCATCACCTGTAACGATGTCGTAAACACGCCGAGACGAGCCTGCTTCAAATTTGTTAAGCATATCACGGCACCATTCCACCCGGGCCTGCTTCTGAGCATCGGTGAGGTTGTGCGGCACCCAGCGTGATACTATCCTCCTCACGCGAAGATGGCTGTGTAGAATCTCGTGAACGCTTCCCGATCCAATCTTCAATATGTGTTGAATCTCCTGATATGTAATTCGCCTATTGTCTTGGATTAAATTTTTCACTGCTAGCACGTTTTCTTCGGTAACAGCCGTCAAAGGGCGACCGCTTCTTTCGTCATCCCCCAAAGTTGGTCGACCGCGCTTGAATTCGTTATACCAACGATACACGGTTGCCTTGGAAGGGCCTTCATCCATGAATGCCATTTGAAGTCTATCGTACGATTCATCCGGTTTCAGGCGACACTTGAAATCGTATAAAATCATAGCTCTAAAATGTTCCCGGCGCAGATCCATATTTCAGTGAGACACAATACTTTGAATTAACTCGCAAAAAATGTGGAGGGAAATTTTGAAATTGGAACTTACTTATTTTTACTTATAAATAATCATATTTTCGAAAAACATTATAACTGGCCAGTCTCCCATATATAAAAACTTTTTTTCGCAATACTTTCTGAGGGGCCTGGTATATGGTATTTGTTAGTAAAATATACGTAACATTATCACCAAATTTCAAGTTCGTTGTTCAAAGGGAAGTTAAAAAAAAATCGGAACAAAATTGTGTGACAGACGACGGACAAACAGACATTGAGTGACAGCAATAGGGCTCCGTTTGGACCCTTCGGGTACGGAACCCTAAACATTAATCTCCCATACAAATTATGGTCAGCTGACGACAACATTGTATCGAAAATCCATTTTGTTATTGGGGATTGCCCATTACTTTTTAAAATACGATCACACCTTTTTATTACGCCCTGTATAGCAGTCTCGCTTGCTTGGTAACTGCAAATTTTTGAAGATGTGAAAATTCTGTCTCGCTTTACCAACCACACTTTGTAAAAACAAAACCTTACAAATTTTATCAGCACCCAATAAGTTCAATCAATCAAAGCAGCAAAAACCTTAACGCTCTAACTATGAAGTAATGCCCATAACTTAACCATAGAGTTATTAAATCAAGTTGAACTATAAAGTAACAGTAGCAACTCGTATCAAGATCATCCGGCGTACGTGACTACTTTGACGTAGTCTAAAGTTATTAATATTATTTCTTTTGTTTTACTTAGTATTAAAGCTGTTAGAGAAATACCCCGAGACCCCGATCGCCCGCCAGCTGGGCGAGCATGGCCTACTGTGGCAGGCTTGAGTCACGCATTTTATAACGGTTTTTGCTTACAAATTATGATAAAATGTGTGACTCCAGCGGTAGGCCGTGCCTACCCCGCAGGTCAAACTTCGCAAGATTGGCCACCAGTCATATACCCAAGCAAGCTTTGGACTAGAACTCCAAAGGGAAATGAAAGTGTGGCCGTCCCTGTCAAACATGGCGTGGAATGACGTAGAACGAGGTGAAGCGTGAAGCTCAAGACCGATCGCGATGAAGGACTTCTGTGGACGCGCCCTGCCTGATCGAGGAGACACACGAGTTGAACTATAAAGTACATAACAGTAGCTAAACGTATCAAGATCATCCGGCCTACATGACTGTTCAGACGTAGTCTAATAGTGATTGAATTTATTTGTTTTGTTTTTACTTAGAATGGAAAATCTAAGAAACCAGTTTGATAAGAAGTTATGCAGTCTAGTTGGAGTTTTTTGCCGCCAAATGCAACAGCTTCGTTGGTCAAGTGATTACAAGTGCATCTGAGCCCCACGATTAGCAGGCGCGCTTGTGATCGATCACCGATCTATAGCTCTTAGAAACTATGACATAACTAGCAGTTGATGGGCCTCAAAAAAATCTGGACTGACGATCGCGTACTGGAAGATGAAATGTTGGATGGCCTCCCTCAAGGTGGACTGATGTCCTGCTGAGCGCCATGAGAGTCCGCTGGATACAAGAAGCACCGCTTATGGATGGCCTATCCTTTAAGCGCGATTGGTCCAATTCGCGATTGGTCCAATGTTCAAAAACATGTCCAATTCGCGGTTGGTCCAATTCGCAGTTGGTCCAATTCGCAATTAGTCCAATTCGCAATTGGTCCAATTCGCAATCCTCCTTGCCTATGTCTAGCAAAGGACGTCTTACGGCTGAAATTAAGATGACTTAATATTGCAAATTTGTATGTAACATTATTATTACGAGTATGTATTTGTATAGTGTAAGTCTGTAAGACAATAGGCCAACTTTAACTTACAAATCTTGTAAGCGAGTAAGTACTCACGGAAATCGTATCATCGACCTTAACCAAACTTTTAAGTGTAACGTTATGACATTTTTGTATTAATTAATGGCATTTTTGTTTGTAATTTATTCTGATGATGCGAGTATATGAGTCATGGTGAATGCCTCCTAGCACGTAGACCGTAGTTTAAAAACATAATTTATCGTGCAATCAAAACATTTTATTGTTTACAAACTGTGATACTTCTAATTTAAGCCCGTACACATATAACAATATTTTTCATAAACTAGGCGCAAGGTGGCTCAGGCCGTTTGACTTCTAGAAATAAAATTAAAATTATTAAGAAAGTACTGTAACAAATTGTCAAACGCTAGTTGTAACCCGTCAATAGTAATTTATTATTTCCAGTATGATAGACAAAAGCGATTCGACCAGAGCTACGAGAATCATTTCAGACAGGAATATTTTCATGTTTGCGCTTCGACTTACGAGTTTAATAAAAACAATCCATTTCGAATTGGGCTCGCCCAAAATAATCGAGAACTGCTTAAAAATAAAAATCACGTGTTTCCAAGGCCAGTGAAATTTTCAATCGATCGTTTAAAATAAACTGCCTTTTTTATTTTTGTAGGTTGATATTTCCTAAATTAAAAAAAATTGGGACTTGCGATGTTTTTATGGTTCCGTACCCAACGGGTTAAACGGGACCCTATTACTAAGACTCCACGGTCCGTCTGTATGTCTGTTTGTCTGTCTGTCTATCTGTCTTTCACCAAGCTGTATCTCATGAACCGTGATAGCTAGCCAGTTGAAATTTTCACAGATGATGTATTTCTGTTGCCGCTATAACAATAAATACTAAAAACAGAATAAAATAAATATTTAAGTGGGGCTCCCATACAACAAACGTGATTTTGTTGCCGTTTTTTGCGATAATGGTACGGAACCCTTCGTGCGCTAGTCCGACTCGTACTTGGTCGGTTTTCCTAACTAGCAACAAAACTGGTTTTTATTAATTATTTTTCCATAGTACCAAACAAGATATAGGTTAAAAAAACCTATATTTTACGACTTTCGATTATAATAATAATCCTATCATAATAAATCATTTTTTTTCACAACACTCGCGTCACTTTATCAAAACAAAAACTACTTAAGACATGAGGAACTTACGAAACCGAAATTTTTTAATAAGATAGTTAAACTTTTTTGTAGGTTTTTAATTAAGGGGATTTTTGTTTCAAATTAATTTTTGTTATTTAGTAGCCATCAAAAATTTATGATACACAAGCTAGATGAACAAGCGTTGTGGCAATAAGCATACTAAAGATCAGATTAACTTCTACTTCCTGTATTCAGGTGAATACGATGTTCTGGCAGTGAAGTAACACAATCAATGGCAATAATTTGCCAAGTAATAGTCCCAACTATTGGGGTTGGCGTCCAGGCTAATTGCTTGCAACTATGTACCGATATTTATCATGGAGCGACTGCCTCATCATCAGCCTTATAATGTTCCCACTGCTGGGACACAGGCATCCTCTCTGTGAGAGAGGTCAATGGGCCTTAAGACGACGACTAACGCCAAAGACCTTGAGGGAACAAAACGCGCCCTCGTTTCTCACCCGCGCGACCCGAAATTTTGTCGTTTTTTGTACTTTTCTTATTATTCTATGACTTTAATAAAAAAAGCTTCAGATCAAAATGTAGATGATTAAATTGTCTTTTATATGATCTCGATTGCATTAAAATACGCCCAGCGGTTTTGTTGTGATTGTCGTGTGTTTGTCCGTTTTAGACATAACTTTACAAATTAATTACACTATGTTATACAAATAAAACTCAAAATTTGCTCAGATGAAATTATTAAAAAAATGGTCTTATATAACATATTTTTTTTCCAATAAATTAAGACTAGCCGTTTAGACGTGATTCTCATTTTAAAATAAGCTACTCAAGGGAATCGGTCAACCACGAGGCCCAGTGCGGGTTTGTGGATGTCACATAACTTCGAATTTTCGGTTCTAGAACATATGCACATTCCAAAGCGTGTCTTTGGTGAAGAACATGCATGGAAAATTGGAAACTCTATTAAATCATGTTACTTATGTGTTCCGTATGGTGTCCGACGTAAAGAATTTCACCATCCCATGTCTTCCCATGGGTGTCGTAAGAGGCGACTAAGGGACACCAGAGAATGGGCAGCAGCGTTATCTGTGCAATTAAACAACAAACAGTGATCGCTAACCCACCTTCCAAGCGTGGCGATTACGGCAAATCCCCGCAAACTGAAATGAATAGCACAAAGAAAAAAACCGATCATGTGCGAGTCGAACTAGCGCCATAATAAAATTTGTATATTTTTCATTGGTGGCTAAGTTTTGAAGATATGGGCAAAATTAGATTTTAGCGAAAACTTATAAGAACTAAAAAAAAATCCTTAATTTTCAACTTTTTTTTATTATTTAGAATGTTTCCTTTATTTGTGCTGTAAAAGTAAGGTCTTACCTTACTTTTTGCCAAATTTCGTGATTTTAGGTCAACGGGAATAAAATATAATAAGAATAAACCATATAGGTTTTCGACCCAAACCCTGTAGGGTACTTCCGGTTGACCTAGAATCACGAATTTTGTTTAAAAGCCTAGCAAAGTCTTAAAGCACAAGTAAAGGAAAAATTCCGAAAAATAAAAAGTTTGGAAAATTAAGATAAATTTTGATACTTACAAGTTTTCGCGAAAATCTAATTTTGCTTATATCTTACTATCGTGTTGACTCAGGACCTTGATTTTTACACATCTAATAGGGACTATGACCTCAGTATTTGGTTCAACTTGCTAGGTCCACCCGTTCCTGAGAAATTCGGTGGTGACACACGGACAGACTGACGACTGGACCTGGCAACATATAACTCCGGACCGACGACAAAGCCGAACTCGAGGAAGAGTTGAGCAGGTTACGATGGAGTATTATAGAGTTATCTGAAGTCCGAAGAGAGGGGGAAGACTCAATAATCCGTAAATCCGGTAACCTGCTCTGTTTATGAGAGGGTTTATCGTCCACAAGTCCCTTGTGAACAACTTGGTGAAGATCGAGAGTATATCGACCATGGTGTCGTACCTTATACTCAGATTATCCTCAATATATTCGCTGAAGGGTATAAGGAGCTACCGAAGTAAGAAGCACATTGAACATTCATATAATTTAATTAATACATTTTTGATATAAAGAAAATTTAATCTTTCAATGTTCTTAACATAGAGTAACGTGGTTGCTCACAATGGGCCTCATCAGAATGCTTACTGTCACCCAAAGGGCAATGGAGACGGCTTTGCTTGGAGTTTCCTTTTGTGATCGAATCATAAATGGAGACATCCGCAAGAGAACCAGTTTTACTGACATAGCCCGAAGAATTGCCAAACTTAAGTGTCAGTGGGCAGGGCACATTGCTCGCTGAACGGATGGCCGGTGGGGCAGAAAAGTTCAGGAATGGTGACCGCAAACTGGAAAACGTTGCGTTGTAAGGCCTCCCACCAGGCGGACCGATGACCTGGTAAAGGTTGCGGGGATCCACTGGATGCGGGACGCACGGGACCGGTCAATGTGGTGACGCTTGGGGGAGGCCTATGTCCAGCAGTGGACGTCTCATATGATGATGATGACTTAAATGTTACAAAAAACCAGGGATCTGACCTTCACAACCCAGTTATTGGGTTGTGATCGCCACAGCTAAAAAAATTTGAATAGCTAGACCATATTGGATTGGCGCCAATCTTCCGAGAAATAATCGAATTTATGAGCAAAACGTGACTACAATCTGTATAAATATCCAAGATATGCCTACCAGACCAGTTTGCCAGTCTTTATGCCCATCACGTAGGCCTTATAAAGTACCGACTGACGTCACACGCAGTGTCTTTGACGTAGGGACCTCTCATTTATACCAATCAATAGTCACTGTGGGACCTTTTTATAGGTTTATTGGCATAGTTTGTATCGTTCTTGTTAATCTTTTCTTTATTGATATCGAGTCGCGTAGGCTGTTTGTTATTAAAAGGAATATTTTTAGCTCATGTATTGTTATTCGAGATTAAATTAAGTCTTTGCATTGCATCGCGGGATTCAAGCTTGTCTAAGATAAAGACACTCTTTACCCCGAGGACAGTACTCTTCTTTTTGTACCTTTAGCGAATTGCAAATTATTTAGAATAGGTTGCGTAAAGCATTTGAAATGAATTCTCTAAGATAAAAAGTCTAGCAGTAAGTGCCCATCTATATAAAACTACCGATTTAAATATCTTCAATTTGTACAGAATAAAATCTAATGGCAGCTCGGAACAATCCACGAGTGTCTGCGTAGAAGCAAATTCTTGTCACGGTCAAGTATAGTATAATATAGTGAAAAGCGAACTTCACAGCCGTCATTAATTTTAAACCGACCTGTACCCTATAATTTCGTTCCACTATCCTATAAATCCTTGAATGACAATGACTTTTTTATTAAAGTGACGTTGTCTTCTATGACTGACTTGTCACGTAGGCCCATAGAGCTATGTTTGACGTCACTATGTGACGAAGATCCTCTATGATAATGATCTGGGTCACCGCATGGTCATGACATGCTTTTAAACTACTGATATATTAGATAATGAGAATTATCGATAATTGTATGTTTTTTTTATTGGGTATGCATTTGTTTGCTTTGATGTTATCCTGCTATGCGATTGCTATTGTTTCAGAATCTCTTCATGAGTAGTGTAAACAAACGTCAGAAAACATCAATCAGAGAAAGTGAAATTTAGTTCTCAGTTAATCTAACTTAATCAGCCATTCAGTTAACAGCCTAGCCTTTTACTGAACGGCACCTTTCAACTAGCGGTCTGAATGATATACAATCATTCAAATGTTAATTCTTAATAAAAAATCATAACAGAATAGAAAATCAAAGCTAAGCAGATAGACCAATATGTAGGTTGCAAAAGTTAAAATAAGTTTATATGCAGATGTTATACGATGGGACGAGAATCCTTTGTTCTATCCAATGTCAAGAGGAATGAGTCAATGACACTGACGGGGCACCGCACAGCTTTGACCTTATATGTCGTGGTCTACATGACATGGCTTGTATTGACAGTGGACGATGGAAGCTGCAGTCAGTTTTGTTTGATCACATAGTTAACTGGTGTATATTTTAACATGTCATGAGCATTAATTTACATAAATACATACATCTTGCTTATATAAGAGTAAAAAAGTACTTTTACTATTTATACCAATTTTTTTGCCTGATTAACTAATTTTGAGTAACTTAAGTTGTTTAAAGTCAATGAAGGCGGTTACAATTATTTTGGTATATTTGTAGGTCAAATGCAATCTCCGAATATATTACAATAATAGATTTATTACTTGCTTGGTTGGCACTAGGACTAAGTTAGGTACCTAACAAAAATATTGCCTAAAGTCGAATACCTCATACGCGTTGAAGTCTTTTCTTCTAGCAATAGGAACAATATTTCTTGACTTTTTTTTTTATTTCATCATCACCATTTTAGCCGACAGACGTCCACTGCTGGACATAGGCCTCCCCCAGGCGTCGCCCGTGCATCTCGCATCCAGCGCCTTCCCGCAACCTTAACCAGGTCATCGGTCCACCTAGTGGAAGGCCTGTCTTGTTGTCTTCCGGTTAGCGGTCGTCATTCCAGAACTTTTCGCCCCAATCGGCCATCCCTTCAGCGAGCAATGTGCCCTGCCCACTGCCACTTAAGTTTGGCAATTCTTCGGGTTCTATCGGTAACTTTGGTTCTACTGCGGATATCCTCATTTCTGACGTGATCACGCAAGGAAATACCGAGCATAGCCATCTACATTGCTCTTTGGATGACTTTAAGCTTTCCGATAAGGCCCATTGTGAGCGACCACGTCTCACAATGGGCCTTATTGTGAGCGACCACGTCTCGGTCCCATAGGTGTTCACTGCAACACACACTGGTCATAGACTTTTGTCTTGAGACACTGTGAACGCTGCCCAGCCGAGTCGGATTCCACGGTTACCCAACTGGATCGTTTGTCCCAGGTAGACATAATATTCTACAACTTCGAGTGATATTCGAGTGTAGAGTCTCCAATCTTGATAGAGTGGGTGTTACATGGGCATTCAACATTACCTTGGTTTTGTCCATGTTCATTTTAAGACCCACTCTTTCGGAAGCTCTACTGAGGTCATCGAGCATTATACTGAGGCTCTCCATGGTCTCAGCCTTGACCACTATGTCGTCTGCAAACTGAAGGTGAGTAATGTCTGCCAGGTACCAACTTGATGCACTTGAGTCGATTGACAGACGGGCCAAGAGACTTATCGGCAACGACGCGCTGGTTGACTCAATGCTCCAGAGCCTTGAACACCGACGACGAGTTGCCAGCCTGTCAGTTTTCTGTCGGTTACATTTCGGGGAGTGTGCGATGGAACTGCATAATTTGATTCCACCTAGCCCTTTCCATCATCGGACTACAAGACGTACGGCGATGCGCCATCGGTACATGGTGGATATTCCACCCATACGCACAAAGCGTTTTGAAAATACTTTCATTGTGCGTACAGCTAAGGAGTGGAATTCCCTGCCGGCGTCTTTGTTTCCTGATAGCTACAACCATGGGGTCTTCAAGGCAAGCGTGCTTCACCTTCGACCACATCAACACTTAACATCAGGTGAGATAGTGGTCAAACGCAAACGCGAGCCCATAAAAAAAACCGGCCAAGTGCGAGTCGGACTCGCGCACGAAGGGTTCCGTACTTGGTAAATTGTGGTTTACGATTTATGACGTATTAAAAAAAAACTACTTACTAGATCTCGTTCAAACCAATTTTCGGTGGAAGTTTACATGGTAATGTACATCATATATTTTTTTTAGTTTTATAATTCTCTTATTTTAGAAGTTACAGGGACACACACACACATTTTACCACTTTGGAAGTGTCTCTCGCGCAAACTATTCAGTTTAGAAAAAAATGATTTAAGAAACCTCAATATCATTTTATGATGAAGAAAAATTGAGTTGCAGTTCTAAGTATGGGGAACCCCTAAAATTTATTGTATTTTTTTCTATTTTTAAGTGAAAATCTTAATGCGGTTCACAGAATACATCTACTTACCAAGTTTCAACAGCATAGTTCTTATAGTTTCGGAAAAAAATGGCTGTGACATACGGACGGACAGACAGACAGACAGACATGACGAATCTATAAGGGTTCCGTTTTTTGCCATTTGGCTACGGAACCCTAAAAATGTACTCGCCATTAACGTTGATGCCGAGCCCCCTCGAGACCAGAACCTTGAAGACATCCTCCAGCGCAGCAGTAAACAGTTTTGGAAAAATTACGTCTCCCTGATTCACGCCACGCTGGAGAAGGATTGGTTTCAAGATATGATCCTGAAGCCGGACTGACATGGTGGCTTTTTTGTACAAACACTTCAACACCTCAATGTATCGGTAGTCGATCTGGCACCGTTGGAGAGACTGCAGTACAGCCTAAGTCTCGATCGAAACGAAGGCTTTCTCGTAGTCGACTAATGCTAAACAGAGATGCAGGTTATACTCTTCGGTCTTCTGTACCTGTACCTTCTGTACCTGCTGCAGAATATGAATGTGATCTACGGTGCTGAAGCCTTTTCGGAATCCGGCTTGCTCGAGAGGCTACAAATCGTCAAACCTGCGCGCGAGACGATTCGTCATGACTCTTGAAAACAACTTGTAGACATGGCTACGAGTACAAGCATTTATTTATTTATTTACTAACACCAAAAAATACCCCGAACTAATTAAAAATGTATTCTATTCGAGATTTACAATACGAATTCACACACTTCTGGGATTCACAAACTGGTTTTTAGATCATCAACCGACGAAATTCCACGATTCCGCGTATCAAAATATGCCTAAACAACATAGATATAACGCGAAAGTTTTGAAGTATTATAATTCATATAACAAAGTTATAAAAATATTAGTTGTACCAGAAAACATCGCCACATTCAGAGTACGTCAGATTTGAGCTTTAGTTATATATTTTGTTACATGCTCTGTCCTTGGCAGGGCAAATGTAACGCGACAGCTCAGGGCAGTTCCAGCGGGGTCAGGGCTACCAGATACATAATAAAGGCTCATTAAATAGCGACCGACTATAAGTAGTTTAATTATACCGCTCAGTTGGTCTGACAAGCCTTTCTAGGTTACTCAGCCTAGTAGGATTAATGCTAGGACTATTTCCCATCAGGAATAACCAATAGGTAATTCAGAACACAATGATGCTGATTAGTTTACCTCGATCGAACCTGAGATCGAAAAAGTTCTTTAAATTTTTCACTCAGGGGGGTGACCACAAGCTCTTAGAGTAAGGTTATTTTGAGATCGAGTAAGGGACAGATGTATCTGACTTGTATACATCTGTCACTTACTCGATCTCAAAATAACCTTACTCTAAGAGCTTGTGGTTACCCCCCAGTTCTCAGAAATTTTGTTATGTTCGGAGCAAGAATCGTTTCTGTGAAATAGTCATAATTTAACAGTAGAAGAAATGTAAACATTTTTTTATATGTATCCAAAGGAAATATTCGTGTTTGTGGTTACGCAACAGAGTAAACACTTAAACTCGAGTAGGTCTCCACTTCTGGTAAATATTACCATACTTCGGGAATCCCATGAATATGTAAACAAGATATAAAACATAACGGAAATTAAAACATACATAATAGTTTACGACTCCTCTTCAAAATAATGTGAATTGGGAAAAAAACTGGTTTTGGACAATAATGTGGACCAGAATCGAGGTCATTGGAAAGCAATATTGGATAAAAATTTATCGAAGCCTTAAAACTAATAATAAAATTAATCGGGATTTCGACATCTGCACCGAAACATACTCTTAATTTTTCATAATTCTTTATTGTACACCAAAAACAATATTCAATACAATGTGATAATAAAGTACATGTACAAAGGCGAGCTTAACTCAATGTTGCTCTTACAGCAAACCCTAGAGAGTGACAGAGAATGATCACAAAAGAGGGTAGGATCCAGTGTACAATTTTAAAATAAATGTACTCCTTTTGAATAAGAACAAAAGGCGCTCCAGAAATAACGAAGAAATAGCAAACAAGAATAGAATCTGAACCAAATCCGCATCTTACATAATAAAATGAACAGCGAACCCAACAAAAACAAATAATTTGCCTTAATTTTCGTTAATCACAATATTAAACAAACATCGCGGTACAATGTCACGGTCACATTATAACATTAAATTAATAAATCACTTCCTGAGTGACACACTTGTTTCGGTGTTGAGATTGAGACGATCAATTTCGATCTTGTTCTTTATTACCGATAGTGACGGTTGACTGGGGAGAACGTAAGAAGTGCTGTATCGACCCCAAGTAACATGAGACAAAAGCAGGAAGATCAGGATCTCAGTCATCGATCTTAGAAATAAACCGTAGACATCTTGTTTTTTTGGACCAAACTACTGAGGTGATTAAAACAGAAACTGTATATTGAACTGAAAGTTTAATAACAAGGATAGATAGTATCTTCATCTAAAAAAACCGGCCAAGTGTGAGTCGGATTCGCGCTCCGAGGGTGCCATACTACAACTTTTTAGCTACATTCACCAACATGGTAAAAAATAAAAATACTGAAGTTCATAAACAATGAAAGCACCAAACATTGATCCAACGAAAATATTTTTTATCACCTGCATATTTTTATCACATATAACTTTGTCAACTTTTGAAATAACGTCTAATTGTACTTAGCTCAGAATCTGAATTCTTAGTCTTGCGAAAAATCTGAATATCCTCAATATGATTCTTTGTATAAAGTTGCAACATGTTATTATGCAACGAATTATATCCGAATAGTTCACAACCACGCAGGTCACTTTGTCAGGCGGTCTCCGGGACAGTCTCCGGGAGGTCACTTTGCCAGGCGTATGTAGATACGCCTGGCAAAGTGACCTCCCGGAGACTTTGACCTTGGCAGTAACCAAAGACTGTAGTGATCACTCCGTCCTGCAGTGACTGCAAACTCCTCACACGGCACATACACCTCGCATACTGATCACACTAATGATGTCCTTATTTATACATTACAATCTGTGTGCTTCAATTTTGCGGTGATTTTATAAAGGTGACTAAACTTAGCAAATGCGCTTTTGTTTGAAGCCGATGGTCTTTTGTGTTTTATCCCCTCTTTCAATTTTATATCCGGTAACTCCCTCATTGGTAATCAATCAGATGGGTGCGCCAAAGTTCACCTAAATTTTCAACTCCGATAATTGGAAATCCGAAAATGTTCTTCCTAACATTTTTCATCCTAACAATCACAATTCCTAACTACTCCGTCTCTAATGTTCAAATTCAGAAGCATTCAACTTCATAATGTCAGTAGCAATAAACATTTATTATACTTTTATTTGTTTTCCTATATTTTCTCAACATAACTATCTTTTACACTATTATTCAGAGTCATATCTTTTTTGTTTAGATTTCTTTTTATTCATAATAATCAGTATTATATACATTAGTTTTGCGTAACTTTATTTTCAAATAACATGTTTAACATATAAGAGTAACAGGTACCATGGTACAAGTAGTCAAATAAATACATGTTTTCATATACACATTTCAATTAAATTAGTTTAATATTAGCGGCTATAGCTTTCAAATAATCACTTTTATTGCTGTATTTTGCTTTAAAATTCAAAATATATTTTATATCATATTTGCCGTTGATTTGGAAGTTCATTTTATTTTTGTAGGTAGTACTCATAAATAGAAAGCTTTATGAAAAATTTCAAGACTCGGCAATTTTATGTTTTTTTGTATGTTTTTCGTGAGGTAAAAAAATGAGAATTATTCCAAGAGCGAGCGAAGCGAGCTCGGGAACTTAGGGTACCCCGACACGGATAGGTTAGGTTCGAAGGAGATGACGGAAGCTGAAGTGAGCGAGCAAAGCGAGCGAACGCAGCTACCGTCATCTCCTTCATGTTAGGTTACTTTAGACCCTGCAGACAGAAATAGGAGCGCCGCGCAGCGGGGCTCCGTCGACTTAGTTGCTTAAATCTTAAACTTTAACCATGGATATCTTCCATAACCATGGGGTTCCGTGGGGTTTGGATGGTACAGTGAGGTAGCCCCTCTACCCTCCTTTTCCTTTGCCCCTTTCGCGCCCCTTAAATCGATGGAAATTTATGGATTTTTTTATTCTAACCTGAAAACTTTAACCATGGATATCTCCATAACTATAGGGCTCCGAGTGGTTGGTGTGGTACTGAGGGGTAGCCAAACCTCCCCCCATCCCCCCTCTACCCTACCCGCGCCAAAAATCAACGGCATATAATCGAAATTTTAACCTTACACTTATACTTTTTGTTGCTTCTTAATTCACACGCCCAATATTGTTTATCCACTGTTTTTCGGTTTTTGTCATATGTAAATCCATGTACGTCTAATTTTAGGCCTCCGCGACTGGTTTTAAATGATTTTAAATAATTTTTCTCTATATTATTAAAGCATTAACACAAACGTGCACGTAATGATAATACACCGACATGAACTTAACAATAGACACAACTCAGTACGTTAAGGATAGGTTACACAGTGCGAGCTGCTGATGTGGCAGTAGACAGCTACTGTGCCTATGTACTCGTATGACAGTAGCTCGACTCGCCTCGCACGGTCACACTATGCAAGCTGCTGGCTTCGCAGAAGACAGCTACTGCACCAGTGTACTGGCATATTCGTCAATGGCAATTCGTCTGCAATGTTGTCGCAAAATACACGTTTAATCACAGTACATACCACAATAAAAGCGGTTACGAAAATACTTTGTGTTGAAATGCTTAGAATTGAAAGAGCTATACAAAAAAAGAAGAAGAAAAGAAGTATTTGGGTCAGGGATTGGTTGCAAAAAAAAGGGGCAACGCATACAATATTTAAAGAGCTATATGATGAAGATCCCCGAGAATATAAAGCGGTTATGAGAGTGACACCTGAACAAGTGGAAATACTTTTAAATTTAATTGCTCCAAAAATTCAACGTGATGATACACTGATGAGGGATGCGATACCTGCAAGGGTGAAGTTGGAAATAACTCTGGTATACCTTTCTTCTGGGATATCGTATAGACTATTGTCGGTATTTTTCAGAGTTTCAAAAGCATCCATAATTAAAATAATACCAGAAGTGTGTGCTGCTATCAATGAAAGTCTAAAAGGTTATATCAAAGTAAGTAATTTTTATTATTCTTAATCAAATTCACAACGGATTTGTTAAAGTTTTTGCACATATTAAACGTGAACTTAACATAGTAATACTTAATAACTACAGTACTACATAGCTTATTTCGTTATTTTAGAGATTGATATTGCTGAAGAAAGTATATCATTACGGAGTATAGATTGTGAAGATTGATCCAGCAGTGGCGTAGAGTTTGCAGATATTGTAGGTTCAACAGGTTGATAATTTACAGACATTGTTTGTGAAGGATTTACTGGAGCTGCGAACACTACAGGCTGTGATGACAGCGTACATTCATTATGGAGTATAGATTGTGAAGATTGTTCCAGTTGTGTAGAGTGTGCAGATATTGTAGGTCCAACAAGTTGATAATTTACTGCAGGCTGTGGTGATGGCGTACATTCAGAACTGTAATCAGAAGGTGTATACACAATTCTAGCACAGAGGGCGCTTTTACGGTATCTAGAGAGTATTGCCTGTATTTCATCTGTCGCATCAATTCTATCAATCGGAGGTAACTGTTTGAGCTGCAGTGCTACATGTCTTCCAATAACATCACATTCATCTTCTAATTCTCTTGGAATCGGGGCAGACACGTTTACTAAACTGTTATTTAGTTCTTTGAGCTCATTCACAGCTGCTTGAATTTCAGACCGTTCTGATGATACTTTCGTCTTTAATTTTGGAGTTTTTGGTGGCCTCATCACTTTTGTAGGAACGGCGTTGTTGCTATTGTCACTAGCATCAAGGTCCTCGTTATTCATGGCCTCGTTTCCTGACATTGATCCAACGTTGCTTCCTGACGTTGACGCATGATTTGGTTCCTGAAATTAATGTTACTCTTTTATTTTTCAGATACCCAATGTGGAAGAATGGCAAGATATAGAAGTAGGATTCGCTTCGAGGTGGAATTTCCCGAATTGCTGTGGAGCTATTGATGGGAAACACATAACAATTCAAGCACCACCAAATTGTGGCAGTGAATATTATAACTACAAAGGAACAAACAGTATAGTGCTCATGGCCGTCGTAGATCACGATTATACTTTCAGATATGTAGATATAGGCTCATACGGTCGTAATGCAGATGGTGGGGTATTTCAAAACTGCTCTTTGTATCCGTATCTAGAAAACAATTTATTGTTGCCTGAAAATGGTATTCTAGTTGGAGATGATGCCTTCCCTTTGAAGCCGTATTTACTAAAGCCCTACAAAAATATATTGACTACCGCAGAAAAGATATATAATTATAGATTGAGCAGAGCAAGAAGGATTGTGGAGAATGGGTTTGGCATTCTAGCATCTCGTTTTCGTGTTTTGGGAAAGCCAATTCAAGTTAAAGAGGAAACTACGATAAAGATCGTCTTATGTGCATGTACATTACACAATTGGTTACGTACCACTGCATCAAGCACTTATACACCACCAGGAACTACAGATTATGAAGACATCATAAACTTTCAAATCATTCTGGGGCAGTGGAGGTCCGAAATTAATGAATTACCGAGTATTCGTCGCTCGAGAATCAATAATAGATCGAAAGCAATAGCAGAGAAAATGCGTGATAAATATAAAAATTATTTCAATGGCGAGGGAGCAGTTACGTGGCAAAATGATATGATTGTGTAATTAGAAATAAAATACTTACCAGATTACTTAGTGTTTCTTTTTCTTTTAGATTTATTATTTTCATAATATAATCCATAGAATCGAACCACTTGATAGATGGTTTATAGATCTCATCAGTGCCAGATCCACTTTTTTTGCTTTTTTCAATTTTCAATAACTCCTGGTTATACGTAGAACGTAAATTTTTGATTTTTTTTGTAACTTCATTCGTGTTTTGTAAATTAAATTCCATGCGGATGTGTTCTAACGACGCTTTACGCAAATCTCTGTTCTTATAATTAGGATCCAAACAATTCCATAAGTTCGTTTGATCTTTGTATAGCTCCACAAACTTTATATTTTGATCGGATGTCCATCTTTCCGCCATTTTGACGCCGAAACAAGAAACACTGTAGCGTGGGCCCGAGCGTACGAGCTACTGTCATTTCGCAAAATCGTGCGAGTTGACGACCGAGCGGCGTGCGAGTGGCGTGGTGGGGGAAGGCAAGTAGCGAGTAAAAACAAAAAATGTTGAAGTAACTCGGACGCGAGCTACTGTCCCACTCGCACATGACAGTAACTCGTATGATGCGGTCACACGGTGCAAGTAACTGCACCTCAGTAACTGACTCGGTCAGCTCGCATGCCAGCTCGCACTGTGTAACCTAGGCATTATGCAAAGCATACCCCAAATAATAATCATCCCTCAAATTAAAACTATAAATATCATCTTCTACCCACATATATTTTTTATTACAATTGGTAAATGTTTCTTTCTGAGTATGAGTGAAAATATTATGGTAATTAAGTTTAGGGATAAAAGCGTTATGATAAAAAACAGTAGGAGTTTAAATATATTTACATTAATGATATTAGTAATTACAACTTTCGGAAACATGAGTGTTATGAACATCGCCGGTAGCACTACAAATAGTATGAATGAAAAGTTTAGGATGAAAATTTTTAGGAAGAGTGATCATTCGGATTACAAATCGTTAGGAAGAACAATTTCGGGTAAAGAACTTTAGGTGAGCCAATATGGACCCCAATCAGATTCTTTATGTAAGTACTTATTTAATACAATTAGCCTCTGCACTAAAATTTTAAATACGTGCAAACAGAGTCAACAATTATATTATTGCAATTATAAATTCAAAAATTATAAATAAATAAAAAACATAACAACGGTAAAATTACAATTAACAAATAAAAATAGCATTAACACCAATTTATAATTAATTTGTATATGAACTGCCATCATATTATAAGCAACCTTTTTAGGGTTCCGTAACAAAGGGTAAAAACGGGACCCTATTACTAAGACTCCGCGGTCCGTCTGTCTGTCTGTCTGTCTGTCACCAGGCTGCATCTCATGAACCGTGATAACCAGGCAGTTGCAATTTTCACAGGTGATGTATTTCTAATGCCGCTATAAAAACAAATAAAAACAGAATAAAATAAATATTTAAGTGGGGCTCCCATACAACAAACGTGTTTTTAGGGTTCCGTACCTAAAGGGTAAAAACGGGACCCTATTACTAAGCCTCCGCGGTCCGTCTGTCTGTCCGTCTGTCACCGGGCTGTATCTCATGAACCGTAGCTAGCATAGCTGGACAGTTGAAATTTTCACAGACGATGTATTTCTGTTGCCAAAACTAAACACAGAATAAAATAAATATTTAAGTTGGGCTCCCATACAACAAACGTGATTTTTTGCCATTTTTTGCGATAAAGGTACGGAACCCTTCGTGCGCAAAGCCAAAGTCAAATATATTTATTCAATTAGGGCAATAAACGGCACTATTGAACGTCAAATAAATTTAAATTTAAATTTACAAGTAATAAAAATTGATTCTACCGTGCATTCGGAAAGTAGATTGTTATGGAGAAGAACGCACAAGAAACTCAATACTTACTCTTTTTTAAAAAATAGGTGTTTTACAACATTTACATAAGTACATACATTAATAAATTAATATATGTGAGGTCGATGCACCCAGAATAGCTCTACACGCTATACTACGTACAGGTGTAAAGTATTAAAAAGCATTAACAGGAAAATTAATTAATTTGATAAGTAGGAACATGGTTCTCACATACTTACAAATATTGCAAACTTAGGTAAAATACCTAATTCAACAACAACGGAACAGTGTGTGAGTCAATTTCTAAAAAAAATAAAAACAATTAACATTTTTTTTTTAAACTAAGGACATCACAACTTTAATTAATTAATAAATAAATACAACACACATTAAAAATAAAATACACTGCCAGACTTCGTCCACAGCTGGTATATAATCCTCCCTCTTTCTTGTCCCATGCTCCTTTTCTAACCTCTTACAGGCTCTAATTCATCAAATTATAACTGTACAATAATTATATTACAATTATCTTAATAATATAAATGTAACGCCCGACCTCTAGCGACTCCATAATTGAACCACATAATTGCTATCAGTAGGCAGTTATCAATATCGTAACACGGATGGTGCTAGGTGTAACTTCCACTGTGGTGTAATTCAGACAAAATCCTATTGTAGCTGTATTTATTATATTAATGAAATAAATAGAATAGAAAAATAAGTAGATAGCATGTAGCAGAGATGAGTATGTTAAAAAGATGTGCGGAGTGACGAGAATGAATAAAATGAGAAATAAGTACATTAGAGGTAGTTTGAAAGTGGTGCCAGTGATTGAAAAATTGAAAGGAAACCGTCTGTCCTGGTCATGTGATGAGGAGGGATGAAACGCATGTTACTAAAAAAAGTTATGAACATAAATGTGGATGGATGGAGGGAGGTGACGGCCATAGGAAAGATGGATGGACTGTGTTTGGCACTCCTCACATCTTTTCTTTATTATTATTCCTTTTCATATGAAAGAAAAGTAAAATTTCAAAATCCTCCAACAATTTTTTTTTCATGCTACATAATTTATCTAGTAGTAGACGCGTTTTGATCGACAATCTGTTGAACACGTAAATATGACACGATATCTTGCGAAAACACCTCATTTTCATCAAACATTGCTAAAAACACTTTCGATAAAGTTATCTTTCAAATAAAAAATAACGAATCAAAATCAAAATCGATTCATCCGTTTCGGAGCTATGATCAATGATGCCACAGACAGATACACCAATACACATATACACAAACTCACAGGTACACACGTCAAACTTAGAACACCCCTCTTCTTCCGTCGGGGGTTAAAAGGGAATCAGTGATAGCGTGACAGGGGGGTTGGTATGGAAGAAGAAAATGTGTTGCGCCGATCCCAAGTAACATGGGTTAAGGGCAGAAGAAGAAGAAATAAATATACATCTCCAGGAACTTTTTCTTAGCGTTTCGATGGCAAATATAATATTAGTATTTTTTTCAAAACCACAATCCAGAGATTAGCGCGTACAAACAAACAATCAAACTCTTCAGATAATATTGCTTTTGGGTGATGCCTACTGTTACATTAGACCACTGCTAGACATAGGTCTCTCAAATCGCACCGCTTCCAACAACCCGTCGAAATTAGGTTTTCTACCTAGCCTGAGGCTGGTCCTCTTTAAGTTGCCCATTTTTTGTTCTGTAAATTAACATTACTTCCTTACCTAAAATGAAAAGGTTATGCTACTGTAGGTCCGTGTTCTTTCTTTCTTTTATTTTAACAGGACAAGTTTATCAATAACCTGATACTGCCACATATCCGTGATCAGTAAAGACTACTGACATTTCTCTTCAACATAGGTAGGTAACTCAATTAACAACACTGTCATCATCTGCCTGCCCTTATGCCATGTTACTCGGGGTCGGTGCAACACGTTTGCTTCTTCCATACCATCTTTCATATCACTCCTCACACAGTCCATTCATCTTTTCTTTGGCCTTCCTCTCCCTCTCCATCCATCCACATTTATATAACTCTTTTAGTAACATGCGTTTCATCTCTCCTCATCACATAACCATACCAGGACAAACTGTTTCCTTTTAACTTTTCTGTCACTGGCGCCACTTTAAAATTTTCCAATAATTAACATCCTTGAAAAACGTGACACGAGACTAAGCACGAGATAACTAATTGTAACACAATAATTAGATGACAATAACTAGGAGAAAGAATACCAGAAAATCTAAAAATAACAGTTTCCTCACAAAGTAACCTATAATTGCTGCTGCAGGTATCTAATAATTAATCACTATACCACGGTAAAGATAGATATCTTTACCGTGGCTATACTTAGTACTTTTATTGCACGTGTGTAAGTAATTGAGACTTAGATCCTGATCTAAGGCATAATTGAAACGTTTTATAAGCATGCTCACTTAGGCGCTATTTCGATGTTTTAGAAGATATACCGGTTAAATAACATTCAAAAACGGTGATTTAGATACTATTGGGTACATAAGCCGACTTCCCAAAAAGGAGGAGATTCTCAATTCGATTGGTATTTTGTTTTTTTATTTATGTACACCGATTACTCAAAGACCCCTGGAGCGATTTGGAAAATTCTTCTTTTGTTTTCCCATTTGGTTCCATAGTCATCAGGTCAGGATCTGATGATGGGATCTTGGAGAAATCGATGGAACTCCTCCAATATTATAGGCATACAAATAGCGATTTTGGCATTTTCATCAACAATGCAATCATTTGTACTCACAAAGTAACATTTGGTGAAGTGAAACTGGTGAAGAAGACCACATATCGCCAATGGAACTCCTTAATGCTAAGTATGTCACGGGTCTACGATATCTTGAATAGTTAAATGACTATGACGAAGCAAATACTTATAAATAAATAGTACTGATGAAAATGGAACCATCGAACTGATCAGATGATGAAGCCGGCAGATAGGCACTAGAACTCCGAAATAAAACAATGTATCCTAGTTGTGTTTGGGCTTTTTGGAATCGTCATGAGATGTACTTTGGCTATATATGATTTTTATGGCAATTTAGGTACATATCAAAACTAAAAAGAGATAAATAAAAAAACCATTTTAACAACAAAAATCCGTCTTCCAAAAAAAACACTACGAAGTGAAAAATACTTTCTTTTCCGAAGTCTGTGTCGAAACACAGAAAACATTAGGTACCAAAGACACAGACTTCGGAAAAGAAAGTTATTTTTCACTTTGTGGTGTTTTTTTGTTCACTTTGTAGTTTTCTTGCGACGAATAACGCTTGCTTCTTCGTCGCATTCTCGGAATTTACTGGCCCGAGACCAACTAAAATGTAGAGCTGTTGGAGAAATGCCACGAGAGCCCGATCGACCACCAGATCAAGCTTCGCAAGTGGAGATGGATTGGCCACACGTCCCGAAGGGGTCCCGATCACATACCCAAACAAGCTTTGGACTGGAATCCCCAGGGGAAACGAAAGGGTGGTGTCCCCGTCAAACGTGGCGTCGCACCGTTGTGGCAGAAGTGACGAGCATCGGAATGACATGGAGCGAGGTGAAGCTAAAGACCAATCGCGATGGAGGACGTCTGTGGACGCCCTCTGCCCCATCTAGGGGTTATAGGACATTAAGTCAAGTAAGTCAAGTTGTAGTTTTTTTTATTTGGAACTCGGTAGTATTTTTTTTTGTAAATAAGATGTTTTTTTGAAAACTAGTACCTAGTTCATAGCTTGAAAATAATAAATTGCCTGTTTGCTTTATGATTGAATTCACAACACTGTTTAACAAATAGCAGAGGTCTTTACTTATGGGTAGGTACATAAGATACATGCCGTAGGCCTGAAAAATAAATTAGAATCTTTCTTAAAAAGCAGGTAATGGTACACTTGTCTGTACCGCTAAATTGTAACTAACGAAGCTTACAGAATAAGTAACGTAAGAATAGAAGAATTTTATCAAGACCTCAAAATAGGGAAAACATGAGGATGACTCAATAACCTTCACTGGCAAAAAGAATTAGATAAACTACTTAAAACATACATAGATGGCTACTCTTTAAATTACAATTCTTAAAAACCAAGTTAAAAGTTCAAGGTGTATGTTTGTTTACATATTTTGCTTGTTTTAAGCAAACAAGGACAGCAAGAATATGTACCAAAGTTTTCCACTTTTAATGTAGTTTTCGAAATCAACGAGTTTGGGTGGCTTTTACGGGTATGTAGCACAATACATAGGTAAAAACAGAAGGTGCATTTCATACAATATGCTTGAATGGGACTCATGACTTACAGGCATATTTGAGATCACTAACTGCCGCCTGCGACTTTGACCGCTTGAAAGACATAAGCCATAAAATACATAATAATATCTTACGGCACTCGGCTATAGAGAACTAGAGTGGACACACACTTACACTGTCCCACTACTGAGCGAAGGCCACCTCCAACCAGAGAGCCACATCGATATTTTTTAAATGTTTTCAAAGTAACATACTTTTCTTTATGACATCATACGTCGAGCTCTCGTTACCGCCGGGGTGCCAGCTGTTTTAGAACCCAATGGCTTAGCACGCGACGATGGGAAGAGACCGGACGGGATGACCATAATGCCTTGGAAGTTGGGTAGGCCTTTGGTGTGGGATGCAACATGTGTCGATACCCTTGCGCCATCCCATCTTCTTAGCACGGCGGGCTGTGCTGGGGCGGCTGCTGCTGGTGCAGAAAACCTCAAACGGCGCAAATATAACAACTTTATTGGCAGTTATATGTTTGAGCCGTTTGGGGTTGAGACATTAGGTCCATGGGGTCCGAGTGCTCACCGAGTGTTTCGAGACATAAGTAAACGGTTAGTCGACTGTTCACGTGACCAGAGGGCTGGCCTTTTCTTCAGCCAGAGGATCAGCATTGCCATTCAACGTGGCAATGCTGCCAGCGTTCTGGGCACGTTTCCCATTGACATCGATGTGGACGAATTGTTTGATGTGCAATGAGCCCTTTTCCTTCTCCCCTTTGTATGTAATTTTGTTTTGTTATTAGTCATAAGATTAGAAATATTCAGTTGTATATATTATTTTTCAAAGTTAGGTACCTACCAACTTCCAGAGATGTTTCTTTTTCACTTACTGAAATAAAACTACTAACGCTCACTGTTAAATGTTAATCTTTTTAAGTCTAAGTCTGTTTTCTTTTAAGTTTAGGTCTTTTTATGCCGGTAAGTGCACGATTCATGTAGTCACAACATTCACACAGTCCACGAGAGAAAGGAAGAAAACTACTAATATATACAGACGAAAACATTTCAATATTTTAGATATGTTAGAACTTCTGCATCTTTACCGCATAATGCTTATATATATATAAATATATATTTACTTAGAATAATTCAAACATAGCCGTATGTATTTCACCACGTAGATTCTTAATAATGTTTTGTTTTTATTGCTTTGCAATCAGGCTCAAAGATGCTATTGCCTGTCTAAAGGGATTAAGACTTTATTGTGTAATTTACGTTCGTGTTCTATAATGTCATCATTATCTGAATCTTATCCCAATTTATATGGGGTCGACGCATCACGTATTCTTGTTTTATACTTCTCCCTTTAGTCATCAGCTTTAGGTATGACTACTGCCTACCTCCTTTCTAGATATTTAATTTTCACACAGTCCAATTTATTATTTATTCTATGGTATATCTTCTTTTAAGATTGCTTCGATCAAGTAAACTTGGTCATAGGCAATTAAAATCTTTACCTCTTCAAGTAATCAACATCGCAACTTCGTAGGAAATACATACATCGCATTATTGGCATAATACCCTTCCGCACAAGTTAGTATGACTGATCACTATTATGCAACTTTTATTTTCTTGAAGTAATAATGCTCATATATACTGCGCTACCACGGAGAGATAGCTCAGTTATGTGGGCCTCCCCCCCCCCTGTTATGTGGGTTCCCGCATTGTCGAGGCGGGGGGGCTCAGTAGCCGTGGCTTGGACAACCACGGTGAATCGAAGAGGAACCCGAGGAGGGGCCGCTCGTCAGGGCTTTTGCCGATAAGCCGACGACGTAGCGGCCAACATGTAGGTTGCGGTGTTGCCTAGGTTACATCGCAACTGAAGCGGGCCGCGATGTGGTATGGAAGGCATCGCGGCTGAGGGTTGGAGGCCGCGGCGGGAGAGGAGTGCCGGTATTACGGTGCGCCGCTCGCCCTACCCTCCGCGGCCTGCACGGGGTCGCCACCGTCTGATGGCGGACGCGGTGGGGCCGCAGGGGAGGAGGAGTGTCGGTATAGCGTTGGCCGCTCTCCCTATCCCCTTTTTTTTTTTTTTTTTTGGTTGGGACATCATCCAATGACTTCTCCCGCCCTGGGTGAAGCGGGAGGGCGTGTTAGACTTTTACTGACTAAAACCCACCCGTGTTCCTTCAGTTGCTTGCGCCAGGGCCGCGGTAACTCTTTTTCAAATTTATCCGCGACCCAGACAGGCATCGGTCCTATCAGGCCCCGACACTTTTGCTGACATCTCTTTGAGGCGCGCGTGGAACACTACGCGCCGTAAACTCGGGCTTGGTCCTTATCGGACGGTAAGCTACCCATAACTTGCCGTCCGCAAGCCCGTGCCTACGGTGGCCGGGAATCGGCTTGCGACTCCCTACGCCCGGGGCGTCTCCTGCGGTGGCTAGGGGCGTGAGGGCGTCTCCTTTGCGTCTCCCTCACGCGTTCCGCCTCCTCCTTTGCGAGCATTACTGCTTCGCAGAAGGAGGAGACAGCTTCCCATACCCTCTCGCTCCGTACCATGGCCTGGACCAGGGCCGGACGCGAGAGGTCGCCACCGCCAATGCCTCCACGAGGACACGGCGGTGCTCCGCCCAAGCGGGGCAGATCTCCACCGTATGCTCCACCGTGTCCTCTGGGTGGTCCACACAATGGTGACACCCGGGCGTTTCCTCCCGCCTAATCCTGAACAGGAACCTCCCAAAACAGCCGTGTCCGGTGAGGACCTGTGTCAGGCGGAAGGTGAGGACGCCGTGACGCCTCTCTAGTCACTCCTCAAAGAGGGGCCTTACCGCCGCAATTGTGGCGTCTCATCTCCCTATACCCTGCGGCCGAATAGTGGTAGGTGGCGGGGCCACTGTCCTGACCCGTCACTGGGGTCGCACACGGGGTCGTCTGGCACCCGTGTGCTGGTTTGGTCCCCGGGGTGGTCACGGCGTACAGTGTGTTCTGGTGCGCCGGTGATGGGCGTTAACCCCAGAGGTCCGGAGACGGACAGCCGCGGTGGGTTCGCGGATGTATGCTAACGCATTCCCGTGTTCCTGCCATAAGCGGCACAGGAGGAAACCGTGGCGTTTTAGTGGGTTAGAGTCCCACATAACTGCGCTATCTCCCCGTGGTAGCGCAGTATGCATGAGCATTTCTCTAAGCAAAAAAAATAAAATTTTGTGGGACTCCAACGCACTAAAACTCCACGGTGCTCCGCGTTAGCACTCCTCCGTGTACCCACCGCGCTATTACCGGCGCACCAGAATACATACCACGCTGTGACCACCCAAGGGGCCAAACCAGCACATGACTGCCAGACGACCCCGTATATGGCACCATTGGTACCCCTGTGACGGGTCAGGTCAGTCGCCCCGCCACCGGGGCGCAGGGGAAGAAGAAGAAGATGGCGGACGCGGTAGGGCCGCCATCAGACTGTGGCGACCCCATCCAGGGCGCGAAAGGTGGGAAAAGCGGCGCACTGCAATACTGCACTCCTCTCCCGCCACGACCATCAACCCTCAGCCGCGATGCCTCCCAAGTCCCATTCGACATGGGGGCCCGGCTCAGTTGCGATGTCGCCCAAGCGGCACCGCAACTTATAGGCTACTACGTCGTCCGCTTAATCGGCAAAAGCCCTGACGAGAGGCCCCTCCTCGGGTTCCTCTTCGCTTCACCGTGGGTGACAAAGCCACGGCTATTGAGCCCCTCCTCGACAATACGGGAAACCACCGGGGTAGCAGCATAAAATCCTCTACAGACAATAAACTACCACGCAATACGCTAGGTGGAGTTTGTTCGATCGCATACCATAATAACCCATCCCCGTAGGAAAAGCTCGGTACACATCAAGAAGTGCAGGACCTTTCATTTACACAAGAGGAACCCTAACATGATAACGTAGAAATGTATTATGGAGCAAACACACAAAAACCGCCATAGATTCATTTTGACTTGCGTAGGCGCACAAAAAATCAATAGCTTTACGGATGTGCCTCCGCATTGTCTATGGGCCAAACAAATCGTCTGTGACAAATATCATCGAGTTCTGAATACCCCAGTTTTTGTGGAACTTTGTGTTTATCAAGCAAGTGATCATCACTTGACAAACAACATCATCAGTCGCGCGTGGCTGTGTGTGACTATTCTTGAGAAGAGTAGCTTGTTTACATTCTACTTGAGGCTCTTTATAAGTTTATTTTGCTTTTCTAGGGTCAAGAGCGCACTTGAAGCTAAAGATTGTTGTTGTCAAATGTGTGCAGTTATTAAAACGCAGTTTGCCCTTACGTATGTAAAATGTAAACGAAGGGTAAGAACGCATCTTACATTATTTTCTGACCAAGTAACAGATATTATAGTCAAAAGAAAAGAAAACCCCATCAAAGACAGGTGCAAATATTTTTGTGCACTCTTCGCTCGCTCCTATGCATTTTCATTTTTCTGTATAGGTCCCATGAAAGGTCAAAAGAAAACCTAAAATTCACCGGAGGCCTTTCGCTTCCCTACGTACGCCTTTTAGGGTTTCACTGTAGTTTTTTTTTTGGTAGACTTTCTGTACCACACCACATCTTCCACTGCAGCTTATCTTACCAAAAATGTTTTTCTCACTCCATCGTCTTGGAGTAGCAATTCCAAAGAATTGTTCCAGAAATAAATTGTAATGGTAATTATCCGGACACAATTCAATACGAATAGATCCTAAAAACCTATTACTATAAAGTTAATGTTATTTTTTTGCCGCACTTAATTTCCTAGTATCCGAGTTTCTTAATCGTCTGCTCACGAATACATCTTCAAAAAGTTAGTCAAAAACAAAACTGAGACTTACTTGTTACATAAACATGATTTTCTAGTTTTTATTTCATTGTTAATTGTTCAAAATATAGTATATTAAGGTCTTCGCATTTTTTGTAAATAACGAACAATTTGACACGACTTGAAAATAATATTTTGAAACTAGATGAGGCAGTGGCAGATTTACCAGCAGGTTGAGTAGGCTGGAGCTTAGGCCGGCAGATTTTAAGGCGTGGCAAATTTAGTTTTTTTTTCCTTACTGCAATAATAATAAAACATTATTAAATACCTAAATGTTATTAAGTCCACTCACACAATTCAATCAATGTCTAATATGTGAATACGAAGGTGAATATAACTTATGACTTTGGAAAAACTAGAAAAGGGGGTAATGTGGAATGTTTTTTTTTTGAAAGAATAAACAAAGTGAATGATCAAACTCAGGCTTGTACCGTAGATTTGATAACTGTTGCCGATCTTTTCTAATGACTCTGTAAGTTGTTCGTTGCTGAACGAGAGAATTTCAAGTATGCGATGGAATTAAGCGAATCGAAGCAATATACCAAAGAGATGGGCAAAGGATTAAAAAGAAAAAAAGATATGATGAAACACCTGATGAAGAAATTAGAATGACTGAAAGATACACTTTCAGGGTCAACACATTTCTTATCATCACAGATAGACTAATGTCCGAGTTAGAAAACCGCAGGAGGCCTAAAACACATTTAACGAGAAGTTTTTATTTCTGACAACAATGAGTGAGTTGTCACAATCAACCCTGACGGAAAAAGCTATTTTCTAGGAAGAAATGTATCCTAATGATATAGAAACTGATTCAGGATTGCGTACACTTTCAATGCCACCTTTCTTCTGAAAGAGTTTTAATACAACCAGAATCTGAATAATTAAAAAGTCTGTCTTCGTTCCTGCGAAAACAGAATTTGAAAAACATTTATCCAAACTTGGATATATCTGTTCGCAAGACTCTATGCACGCCAGCGACATAATTGTTCGGGTGAGAGAAGCTTTTCATGCTTAAAGCGGGAGAAAAACTATCTACGATCTACCTTAAGTCAAGAACAGTTTAAAGCTTTAGCTCTTTTGTGCACAGAGTCTGAACAAGATTTCATAAGACGATATAATTGATGAATTTGCGGCTTTATAAAATCGCGCAAATAGGTAATGTAAAACTTTCATAACTTAATTGATTTCATTGACATCATCAACCGGATTATTAACAGATAATTAATAGGGATATTATTCGAATTGCTTTTAAACTGTAAGTGCCATAAAAAATATTTAACAACGTTTACTACATTATGCATTACGCTTTGTTCATATTGTGTAAGTAGTTTTAAGGCATACCTTACCCCACCTTAGAAGTAGTACACGATTGAGCTTTTCTTAGTTTAGCTTTACTAATTCGTGGGTTGTAAAAATAATCTAGGAACTGACACATCGATGCCCTAGTTCGTAACACAATCATACTATTTTTTTTAATAAATATGAATCTGAAGTAAGGTATCGAATTGTAGGGGTTGTGGAAAATGTGTAAATCCGCCACTGAGATGAGGCCTAGAGGAAAATGGTGGGTTTTTTTAATTCAATATTTTTTAAACGAATTAATAATGATAGGTAATATTCTAACCACTTAACGCAGTCTTGGGCAGACAATCTTAATAATTTTAATATTTATAGATATTTTCAGTCTTCGTTGCAATTGGTAATTTATGCATTAGTGCAAATCAAGTTCAAGTTCGCAGTTTTCATTTCACGCGAACCATTTTCAGCCGGTTGATGTAATTTTATAGTCAAGACTCAATAAGTATCCAGCTAACTTAGCCTATAAAACAACTTATCAGATCATAATTACCTAATTGAGTTTCATCTTCTGAATGTAAAGAGATCTAAGTAACAGGTATGCACAATTTGTTCCGAACCTCAAATTTTAATCACATTTGATTCATAATTGATACAACAGCAGGCACTCTACCATATATCCAACCTGAGGATCACACCGACAAACCATTACCTACAGGCATTTTATTATTTATTATAATTACGTTTTAAACTTTAAATATTTTAACTAAACTAATTTACCGAAAACCGTCCAGCTTAACCAGAGCCACTATTCCCCTCTTTCTCTGACCACGTCTGATGAAAGTCATGAAAAGCCTACCGTTGCAACAGGTCACAGAAAAATTGTTAATTATTAGTGAATCAGTAATCGTGGCCGCACGTAGGTTTTGCTTGCGCAACGTATAAAAGGCTATAGTTTCCAATCGGGTCCACAGTCGGAAACCAGACTTGATAACGATAACACATATTTATTTGTTTATTATTATTTTTTAATTTAGAAAGATGAAAGTGCATTTGTGTCTCGTTTTATGTTTCTTCGCCTGCGCGTACGCTGATGGAACGCTGCGTGAGTTTTCATTTCTTTATTTATTTTTTTTAATTTTACGAAAGAGGTAAAAATTTTTTACTGAGGTCAGGTTTATACAATCTATTATTGAAACAATATTTTTACATTATTTAACTCAATATTATTTAAATCTAATTGATCTAATCAACTAAAATGACCTCATGGGAAATTAAAAGTAGGTATACGACGGGAAAACTCCTTAATCATCAGTTCATCACTTGCATACATAAACATTAGATTTAGTTGATAGTGTCGGATATTCGCACGTGTGATTAATTATTCAATAATCCTTTACAACGAAACATTATCGTAACGCCCCAATATAAACACAAGTCGCGTCGTTACTTCGTGAGAACTAGACCTACTTAAATAAGAGATTTTTTACACGTTATTGAATTTATTATTTAAGTATTTAATAAATGTGCTTACAATTTCTAAACCATGCTGAACTATCAAAATTTTCCTCAGAACGACTATTCGATGGAGAACACATTATGAAAAATATAAAACGGTTTAAAAAAAATATATTGTTTCTTGGCCTCGTTGGTCCAGGGACATCATCTCAGTAGTTGCAAGCACTACTGAGATGATGTCCCGGGTTCGATACCCGGATGAGAGAAATATTTATTTGGTTTTTAACCGACTTTTCAAAAAGGAGGAGGTTCTATGCTCGACATTATGTTAGTTTTTTTTTTGTACTGATCCCTAATTGGTCCCATTTAAAAAGAATTTCAAAGATATAAAACAGAACACTTCAATAAATGACAGCAATTTTCTCGGGATTGCTGCAATAGCATGTCAGTTTATTGTTTATATTATTTCACATAAGATCGTACGCTCTAAAGGGGTACGCAGATGTGTACAGATCACCTTGGTACACTCCCATTTCATCGGTTATGTTCAAGTTTCAATATATTCGGGTAATGTATTCTGGCATTATATATACCTTACTATAAAACTTGCCTATTAGGTACCACAACTAAAAAGTGGAAATTAAATTCTTTTTTTACAAAAAAAATTAATCGATGTCCAAATTAAAACACTACAAAGTAAAAATTAATTCTTTTTCGAAAGTCGCAGCCAAAAAACGTAAGTTATTTTTCACTTTGTAATGTTTATATTTGGAAGTCGGTTGCATTGTATTTTTTTTTAAACGTTTTTATATCTGCATTTTCTCAGTAGAAGACCGGAGTCTGGGTTTGTGCACGGTTGATGTCAATAAGCTCATGGGACTTAAACATGAAAATGAAATGAATGGTAAAATCTCTCTGTGCTTTTGATACACATCTGATTAACTCTTCAGAGAATACAGGAATAATGTTATCTTACTAATATTTTAAATGCGTAAGTTTGGATGGATGTGTGTATGTTTGTTACTCAATCACTCTAAAATGGCTGAGTGGTTCTGGATGAAATTTGGCACAGAGATAGATTATAGTCCGGCATTGCACATAAGCTACTTTCCATCCCGGTATAATGTTCCCTTGGGATAAGAAAACACTTTTCACGCGGGTGAAGCCGCGGGCAGAAACTAGTGTCGTTATATAAACCTTTTTAAACACCTAGATTTGTCTTATAATTGTATTTAATACAGATTGAATTAACTTACATAGGTCATGTAGTAAAGTCAACAGGTCAAGAATTTTAATTGACAACATTAACACCTTCAGACTTTACAGGAAATTGGGAGGGTCATGACTTGAATCATGAGTCAATTTTAATTACACTTCAGTGATCTTGAAAACCCTTTTTTTACCCGACTACGGCAAAGACAAAAGGAAGGGTTATGATTTTAGCAATCTATGTATGTATGTTTGTATTTACGTATGTTCCGCCGTAGCGCCTAACCTATTCATCCGATTTTGATGAATAATTTGTCAATCGATTCGTTACTATGGCCCCGGTAAGGGACGGGCTAAAAAAAAACAAAACCGTTGTCGGGTTACACTTTTTATTAAACTTTTTTCTTGCAACCATAGCTAATAATCTAAAAGTAGGGTAGATTTATTGTATTTCCGAATGATGTTTTAATGACAGATCTGAAGTGTATAGTATATTTGTGGACGAAAATCATTAGCTAAAGAACCGGGAGTGCAATTATGGTTCTCTCGTATATATCAAAGGACATTTTTCTTACTAAACACTTCTGAACAAATTTCATAAAATGGTTTCTGATTTGTTTCCGTCCATCTTGTAAGATTTCTAAGAGAGAGGCAGAACGCCAACCAATCTAATTATTATGTAATATCTAGCCGTTACCTGAAAAAAGATTTACATAAGACAGTTGAAACATTTCTTTCCTGTTCATTATCTCTGAAAGATAACGACCATTGCAGCGCTTTGATTACCTATTGTCTTAGATCTGTTACATCAATCTTATTCACGAAGGTGTACAATGTGAACTCACAATTATTTTTATGACTTGATATGAATCTACGAGTCAGCTTCCCGGATCCGAAGCTTACAATGACTCATTAAGTAATCAGAGTTCATGTCCTCTCCCGTGTTTTCATTGCCATCGAAGCTTTTTCATCATATCAGCCTGGAATCAACCACTGTTTTGGTGTCATCCTTTCACCTCTTCCACGCTTGCCGATTCTGTGCACTTCACATTCCGGTGCGATTCGAAATTGACAGCATATTATACGAATCTGCATCAGTGGAATACTTTGATGCCAAAAAGCTTTGAATCACACACTTTTAGGCTTGAGTCTAGACAAGAATCGATATTGTGATTCGATTTCTAACACACTAGATTGAAATGAATTATAGAATGAAAATAATGAAATTATAAAACGAATCAGTAAGTATATGCCAGTTTTACTTAAGCACCAGTTTGGTACCAGTATCATATTCTTCCTTGGAATGCATTATAGGTATTGCATCACTTATATAACTTTGAACTTCAGAAAGGCATTCAATTAGAATAACAAAAATATTGAAAAGTGTCGCAACATGCATTACAAACTAAATATTCTAGAGGTTCTTGATCTTTTATTACATTGCCAAAGTGGAATCGAAATAGACACCATCTTTGGCGTTGTTGGCCATTGAGATTTGATTATAAACTTCAATCTTTCAATCATCATTGACCAACATACAACATAACCACGCCTTTAGCACCGAAGAGTTCGAGAGGTGCATCTATAGAGTAGGTACACCCAAATTTCGTGTCCCATGTAATACGGGACGAGCGTATTCCTATCAACCAGGCTCCGGACCGCAATTCAGAAATTCCAGATTGAAAAACCCAATAACATTTTTGCCCGACCCAAGAACCGAACCTCACGACCACTGGACCAACGGAGCTGTCATTGACCACTTAGTGACCTATAGCATCTACAATAAGTATTTCATAAGTAATTCTTAAGAATTTCTTAATCAATTGCTTCCAATAACCATAACGCATAATTTGTACGTTATTATTATAACGTTTATACCCACGGGCTCAGTGCATCGTATTGCAAGGCACCGGTTACGAAAGACAGTCGGTTCATTGCAACGCCGCGGCTTCGGTTGCTCTTGATAATTTTAAATAACACTACTTTCTTTAACAATTCGTTTTTGTGATAGTTGTTGAGCTTGGGCCACGGTCATATCGTTTTGTTTACTTCGTTGAGAAATCGAAAAGTAATTTTTAACGTATATAGTCTTTGCTGTATTTGTTGAGGTTGATGACTAAACTTGAGTTAGCATTTCTGCAATTCTGATTAGATGTCTATCTAATTCCAAATGGGTTTAGAGTTTGCCAAACTGAATGAAGATTTACTTATGCAAGTATTTAGACATTTTGAAATTGATTCATCCATGTTTCAATCTTGCTGTCTTTTAAAACATTCCTCCAGTTTCCCAGCTCAAAATTATCGGAGAATTAATGTGACAAATTGTCAAGCAAGCCTTATCCGCTGTGATTGGCTGTTGAAAACACAACAAACATTCCTTCAGTTTCGCAGCTCAAAATTATCGGATAGATTTTACTGATGGGTAAAGTTAGAGAGAGCTGGTTTTATTCTAAATCTCAGCCGTAATCCTTAGCTATTTAATTGTAAAATATTGGTTTACCATAACTAAAAGTCACGTAGAAACATACATCATTTTTAGAAGTCTTCAACAACCCTTACTTGGGCCAACACTTAAACTCACTTTACCTTGATTGGAAACTTGAATAAAAACCGGGACTTAGGCCAGGCCTTAAGTTAGAACTAAACGATTTTTGGCAAAAACATCAGAACACCTTCCAATCACTGTGCGAGTGAAAAAAAGCCCTTCCACTAAGTTCTATATCTTGTTGCCAAGAGAGTGCCACCAAGCGTTTACTATTATAAATCGGCAGATCAATAAAACCAGCTCAGCACGAGAGACAAACCGGTCGTTAACGAAACCTGCAACAACCGCTCGACATTGACCCGGCTTACCAGCTCGACGGCACCACGGGGATTGGGACCGTGACCTCGAAGAATCCAACGGTCGAGCCTCATAACTTTGAAGGAATAGCTTTGTTTACGTAAGATCTGTAGTACTTCGACTTATAGTGTCGGCGAAACTATTTAGGGTGCCACGACGCGTAGGTACTACGAAACTAAAAATTACAACACGATTCCGAATAGAAAGAGTAGCATTAGCTTTACCCGTATTTTTGCAAAAATTATGATAACTTCTGGCATAGAAATAAAATAGGTACTGCGGATTTAGTTATAATAGTGATTTATTGTTTGAGTATTGTCGCAATCGACAGCGATCGTCTAAAGTAGAGAAAAATTGCGCTGGGTCAATTGCTGTCCGAATATTGGAACCTTGTAAAGGTATTGCATACAAAGGGACGGTATTAAGAAAGGCTGTATGCCGTATGACAAACCACTCGAACACTCGATTACCACTTCTGGCGTCCCCACTTCTACAGAGGAATGGGCTATTTTGGATAAATTTGTAAAAAAAATATTAACTAAAGAATAGAAATCATTTATTCGACACAGTCACAACACAATAACAATAATTACAAAGTAACGGGGAAAAACAGCAAAAAAAAGTACAAACTAGGTTCAAGAGGAGCTGCGCTGGGCGTGCCCACACCGAAAGGGTTACTAACTCAGCTTTTGCTGGGCGTCAGACACCCAGCGCTGATTTCCAGTTGGCACCCCGCGTGGAGCACACAACCAGGCACCCCGCTAGTGACACACTGGCGTGGGTAAATTAAAATAGGTAGATACTGAATTTAATGTTAATAAGTAGATAGGTGCTCAACTAATGAATAATATAAAAATGAATAATATAAAAACGTAAAATAGACAATATAAAATAAATAGAAATTTTATAATTACCAATAAATAAAAGGTATATAAAGTGCTTTATTATGACGCCATTTTTTTATCAAAATAGCCCAATAAACCATGAACAATAAAACATGCACAGAATTAGTATTACACAAGCCACATCTTGGTGATCCCTGTATTATGAACTCATTAGATGTCCAGCTAGTGTTTCGTTTCGCTATCGATGGTAAAAAGTCAAAATGCCACCAAATAATAGCTTTTTAACTATTCTTATTCTTATTGGCTTGTCGGTGGAAAATATTAACAACATAGTTTAAAAAAATCATTCACCGAGCATTTTTCTAAAATCACAATATTTTCTCGAAATTGCCATCTTGAAAAGCTGATTTGTTAAGTTGAAGGTGATATTATTATATAATCTAGACCAACTCGTAATAGGTCAACATGCGCACGCGTCGCTGACCTGACTAGTTTACCTCGCTTTACTCGTTTCGAGATAATTTTCATAATCGAAATATCCCACTTACATACAAATTGTAGTCTTTACCGAACCATTTAATATTTAAACGTACGGGCGATAACCCAAGACAGTATTTAGTTACACATCATGGCTGTATATAATCCCTGAAGGATAAGGCAGGGGACGCACCTGTCTGAAATACACCGAACTTCCAACCAGATATGTAATAGGGGGTGACCATATTGTCTATTTGCCATCAACCGGGCACTAATCCAGACTCTGGTCTGCTAAGTACTGAAAAATTCCAGATGGAAAACTCAATACCATTTTTCCCGAACTGTAAATCGAACCTAAGACCTCTTGATCAACTCTATCTGCGGCTATTGGTCCAACGAGGCTGTACTGTATGTATACCGTATACGACAGTATTTACTTTTGTATAAAATATGCGAGATCTAAGTGCACTTAACATATCTATTTAACGCAACAGTGATGATTGATCAACAAACAACACTATAAACATTTAACCGATGAGTAAAGATGATGCTTATTTGTTAAAATTCAATAAAATACCTCTTATATAAGACTTGTGTATACTGGAAACCCGGAAACTGTTTAAATCAACAAAACATTTTAACCATAATATATTTTATCAATAAGTTAACAAATTGATTAGGTACCTATCTTATGTTTACTTATTAAATTTTAATTAAAATTTTAAAATATGTATTTCCATGCACCTATGAAAATAATAAAGTTATACTATTTCGGAAAGTTCAATAACCGCGAAGTGAGTAGATCAAGAGAGAAAATCTGATTCAAATGATTGTAACCAGCACACCATCGATTGATAATTTGTTTGGTTACACCTCTTCTAGAATCCCACAACTCAAAACTCGATTCCCTTGTTCCAGCCTCATTCATCACGCCATGCTCCCGCTCCGACCCCCAGCTGAACACATGCATAGAGAAGGTGATCACGGCAGCAGGATCCAGGTTCTCCGAGGGCATCCCGGAGCTGGGCATCAAGCCACTGGACCCTGTGGAGTTGGGCACGATCTTTGTGGACAACCCTGCATTGAAACTCACCTTTAGTGATACTGTTGTTACTGGCTTGAAAGGATTTAGGGTTAATTCTTACAAGTAAGTTTAGTTTCTACTATAAACTAGCTTCTGCCAGCGGCTTCGCCTGCGTGAAATGTGTTTTCTTTTCCCAAGGGAACATTATACCGACTTTAATCTATGTCTGTGCCAAATTTCATCCAGATCAGCAGCCTAATTGTGTAAGTAAATTCGGCAACGGAAACAATCTGTTTCTTTTCCAAAAACACACACATACACAAAAAAGTTGAATAAAGATTGAACTTTTTTGTGTATGTGTGTGTTTTTGGGAAAGAAACAGATTGTTTCGTTTGTCGAATTTACTTACACAATTAGGCTGCCGTTCAGCCGTTCTGGCGTGAATAATATTAGTAAGATTTTCATAGTCGTAATTGACCAGAAAACTTTTTCCCAATCAAGTATGTCCCTTAAAGAATAGAATAGAAAACATTTATTCAACACAGACACAATACAACAGAAACAATCACTACTTACTTACAATCTTAATAAAATCTGGGCGCACGGATGGCGCAGTGGTTGAACGATTGACTGCAGCTGTGTTGCGTGTCGCGAGTTCGATTCCCGCACGGAACAAATTTTTTTATGACTTACAGATAGTTGTACCGGCTCTGGGTGTTTGTATATGTGAGTTTATATGTTTGTAAACGCACCCACGATACAGGAGAAATTCCTAGTGTGGGCAACATTTTTATATAAAAAAACAAACACAATTAAATAAACAAAGATTAAAAAAAATCTTGACTCGGAACCTTTTTTTCCTAAACTTAGAGCACAAGAAACGCTGCTGCCCAATTTGCCATGAGTCTTTTTTGAACTAAAAGATTAATAAAATATAGCATTTAAGTTCTTCCGCCATCTGGCCTATTAGGATACGGTTTTTCTTAAAAACTTAGGCAAAGGTCAATAAAAATAAATGACACAAAACAAATTGTCTTCAGGATCAACCCAGACAAGGGCAAAGCTACTCTGGACTTCACTGCCAACGTGACGCTGAAGGCTCACTACGTCATGGACGGACAAGTCCTCATCCTGCCCATCAAAGGCAATGGAGAGTCCAGGATCAAGATTAGTGAGTACCACAGCCAAATAATAACAAGTTTCGTAACTGTGTTCATATTGGATTGACGTGGAATTGCGGAATGAAACACTTGAGTAGTAGATGTCGTATAATTACGGTAAAGGTACACCAAGAATGCAGATAAAGGAACTATTTCTAATACAACAACCGATTGAAAAGAAAACGCGCGGCGGTTAGGAGCTCGGGCGCGCGCGTCGGTTCGAAACGTGTCTCTGCGTGTACTGTGTTGCGTCGGAACCGGAAGTTGGTCGGCGCGCGAGCGTTTCGGTTGCGTTATCGCTCTCCCTCTCTTATGCCTCGAGTGCATAGTCATTAAAGCGAGAGGGAAGGCATGCGCGGCGGCGTCCGGAAGTACGTAGACTTGAATTATTTGCGACACAAGTATTTTTTCAGGCCTTCTAACTTAATCCGCGTTATCGAAGCTCCAATTCCTCTTTCATCAAGAGAAACCTGTCGTACCAGCCATGACCAGTATCTACTCGTATCACAACACTAGTATGCACATACAACGGGTTTGTAACACCGACACATAATATCCATACTTGCAACACTGCTCATGCTCGCTCGATTGCAAAGGAAGCAGCAACAGTTAATAGATGGCTGCCGTAGTACGAAATGTGGTAGGTGTGAGGCTTGAGGCAACTGTTTTATGTCTTGTAATCGATGGCTATGGTTGATTAATGGCTTCGGTAAACGAGTAATTAGTGGGGCTAAGCCGAAAGTTAACATAAGAACTGTACACATAGATATTTATAGATCGAAGGATCCGTCGCAGGTGGTGTTCTGTAGTTTCTGCCTGAACCCATAGGAAAAAGACGTGAGTTTGCAGATAGATAGATTGGTTAGTTTCGGTAAAATTATTCAAATTGACTGGATATCTGAGGTGTTCTTATAGAGAGAGCTTCCGACTCGTCAATTTTCGCATTCCTTAAAATCCAAAAATCCCTATAATTCTCTACTAATCATTAATAGAATCCATACGTCCAAAAGATACTTAATATATGTTTTTGCAGCCATAATCTCAACTAATCCTTAATTCACAGCGAACCTAAACATCGTCGTGAAATACGACTTCGTGGAGAAAGACGGCCACTGGATCCTGCCGAGTTACAAGGACCACTTCAAGATGGACCGCGCCCAATTCAAGTTCACCAACCTGTTCAACGGCAACAAGGAACTCGGTGAGGCCTTCGAATTATTCAATCACTATGGGAAACGCGACCCTGACCCTGTAAACATGTGACAATAATCGATGAAACGGTTTTTATCGGGTGATCTCATGACATTGTAATCTTTAAACGAAAACAAAATTGTTGACCGCATATAAATAAGGTAGGTACCTATAACTTCCCTGTAGGAGATTGTCATCGTAATAATATCTATTATGAATTTACAATCATCTTTACTGTGACATCCTCATTGATTTGTTAATTCAATGAACGGTAGCTACATATAAGCAACAGGTAGAGATACATGCAGTCTTACCGACACAGAAAAAAAAAGATAAAACATTTTGAACACGTAACAGCAATACAAATGATAATTGTTGCTCACAGCCACAATCTATAGACACCAAACTCGATACTTAGAACAGCCTAGAACCTCTATCACTACAGGCCAACATTACACTTCCTAACAAACACCTTATTTACAGCACAAACGACAGAAAGGTTCACTAACGAGAACTGGGAGATCATAATGAGCGAGATAGCCCCTGGAGCCATCAAGCAGATCATCAAGAAATGTGTGGACCAAGTCAAGAAGTTCTTCGGCGCGATACCGGCCAGCCAATTGCTACCCTGAAGCCACGAATGGTTCGACAACAAGAATTTTGTCATCATTTTCTGCTAAACATTAACAAGGCTTTCAGAATATCTACCTTCTTCTTTCAGTCTGTTATGCATGCAGATGTTTGCTTTCAGTTCGGTATTTCAATTTCAAACGCATTGCTTGTTGAATACCAATTCTCGAACTGCGTCTTATTTCAGATCTTCCATTTGATCAACTTTTCGCGACATACTTCCTATTTCAATAAAAAAAGGCTAAGAAATTAACACTACCTTTACTAAATCTAAAAAATCTATGAAATCACATAAACTAGCTCTAATCACATTAGTCACTAACCAAATCATATCTTCATCATACCAAAACTTAACACTGATCTAGGAACAAGTCTGACCATACAAAAATGTCTAGATAGTATTCTAAAAGTGATGTTCGTAAGTTAACACATCGCAAAATTTTGCCCCCTCATCACTTTATCATCGAGAGCGTAATGTTAAACTTCAATTTCCTAATAACAATTCTCTTCAATTTTCTAATGAAACTCTATTTCCAGGTGAAACAATCCATCAAGTAATAAACATAAACTGGGAGCCAGTGATGCGGGACTTAGGGCCGGTCGCCTTCCAACAAATCATTAAAGCGTGCGTCGACGAAGCCAAGAAACTGTTCGCAGCAGTACCACTCAGCCAACTTCTGCTGCCTTGAGTCTCTCCATCATTTTGTGCAGTTATACCTCGAATACGCAGTTCTTTTTTAAAGCCCACATATCGTACTTGGGATCTTCTAAATTCAGTACCTAAACTGGAATTAGAAGTTCCTAAGTTAGACTTGAGCTCAGTTCTAAACTGATAGCTTCATTAGGTATACCCATAACTATGGGTAACTGTATCGATTGGTCAGTAGGTTAAGAGGGTAGATATCTAACTGAAAAACTTACTTATCAAGTGTTCCGAAGCTCGATTGTTTGCTTCATCAATCAATGGTATACCTAGAAGCCTATGCTTCTGGATAGGCACTTGGATGGACTGTGTGAGGAGTGATATGAAAGAAAAGGGAGTCAGTGATAGCGTAGCGGGGGAAGGACAGGACGGTATTGAAGAAGAAAGCGTGTTGCGCCGACCCCAAGTAACATGGGACAAGAGCAGGCAGAGAATGATAATGTTAATTTAGGTCCATCATACTTTCTCTACGATACCTACCTAAGGAGTTTAGGACTCCCTTAAAGAAGCTCATAAATCGAGGTATACCTGTTTTGTTTGTCGAAGCACGTTTCATGTAATTCTGCACAAAATAACTTCTGTACAAGACTGGATGTATTTAATCATTTGTTCGTAGGCGCGTCATATAAGTTGGTTTGTTAGTAATTGTGATAATTATCCTAAGTTAATTAAGTTGGTTTTAGATTTAATTTATCCAAAAATAAATTGGTGAAAACATGAACAGTTTTTTTTTCCTCTATTTGGGTCTCTATTTCTTAACTAAATCGATGGCGTCTGCATATAAAGATAATTGGGTTTGCATTACTTAGACGTTCTATTGAATCCTCTCCAGGTACTGTGAATAATAATGGACTAAGTATTGAGCCTTGAGGTACACCAAACTGAAGTGGGTCGCCCGGAAGTTTCGACATTATTAAATGGTCTAAGTGGGCTGCTATAGGCTGAGGATGTATTAAAACCGGCCAAGTGCGAGTCCGGCTCGCACACGAAGGGTTCCGTACCATTATCGCAATAAACGGCAAAAAAATCATGTTTGTTATTATTATTATTATTATATACTTTATTGTACACCACAAAACATACAGGAAAAACATTTACATACACATTTACATTTTTTTATTTTTTTGTATGGGAGCCCCACTTTAATATTTATTTTATTCTGTGTTTAGTATTTGTTGATATAGCGGGGCAACAGAAATACATCATCTGTGAAAATTTCAACTGTCTAGCTATATCACGGTTCATGATGATACAGCTTGGTGACAGACAGACGGACAGTGGAGTCTTAGTAATAGGTTCCCGTTTTTACCTTTTGGGTACGGAACCCTAAAAATTAGCTCTGTTTCAATATAAAAAGACAACTGCAAAGTTGACAGAACTTGCTTGCTAAAGAAAGCATTTTGCCAAAAAAATGTACCCAGCCCATCTCCTTTTTCTAAATCACATCTAGCTTTTTTATCTCATCTCCATTTACTTCATGCCCTTGCCACGACACTAACGACGACACATCGAAGTGTGTCTTTTGAGGCCCTAGCAGCGCTATCTATTGAGTAACAGCATAAGCTGACATTTTATTGTAATGCAATGGAAAACATATATTGCAAAGCTTACGATTTCCATAGCCATGTTCTCTCATTTGGCAGTGTATGCAGTATCTTTGACAGGTGGTATCAAGAGCAAGGTGGTGAAAATACTTTGAAACTAGAGTTTGAGTTTGAAGTATTTGACTAATAAATTTTGTATCTTTTAATTAATGCTAAATGGATACATCATCCAATTAAATTTGAAGTCTACCACAAAAGCACCACGTTTTTAAGAATTTATTGAAATAAAATCCAGACCAGACCGGTAAGACCAGTTGAATTTTAAATTAAATATTTTGAAAAAGATAATAAACAAAAATGAAAAAATGTTGTTGAATAAAAAACAATTTATTAAAAAAGTAAAACATTAAAATGCAACAAAACAATGTAAAAATTAAAAGACAAAATATATACTTATTTTAAATGCATTTTAAAAATCTTAAGGCACTTCAGACCATGATTGGCACAAGTTTATAACATTGTGTATTATATGAGAATTTATCGTGGGCACATAGCGTGGCGGCCACCATCTACTGGTACACTTGCCCCAGTAATATTGCTTGCCAGTTCGCTTGCCAAAAACGCTATAGTACCGGCTACTTCATCTGGCTTGCCGGGACGACCCAAAGCATGGGTCTCCTTAGACCTTAATAAGAAAGCAGCATACTGCTCTTCGTTCAAACCTCCCCTCTTCTGGAGCTCGGTCAGAATAACGCCAGGGTTAACACAGTTGACCCGCACGCCTTTTGGAGCCAATTCTAATGCAACGCACCTTGTGAACTGGTCCACAGAAGCTTTAGACACATTGTAAGCAAGAACTCCAGGGAAGGAGCGAATACCATTGACACTGGATACATTCACAATGTTGCCTTTGGTTTTAATCAGATGTGGGACTGCTAGCATGGTCAAGTAGTAAATAGAACGCACATTGGTGTTCATTAAACGATCGTACTGGGCCAACGACGTATTCTCAATCGAGCCGGTCTCGATGATCCCGGCATTGTTGACCAAGACGTCGATCTTCCCGTAATGATCGACTGTGTTCTTCACTATCTTCTCAATGTCGCTTTCTTTTGTCAAATCCGCGGTAGTTATGAAGGTCGCCGCAGATTTTTCACAGTCTTTACTTACTTTTTGTAAGTTTTCAGCATTTCTACCGGTCAAGGACAGTTGGGCGCCCAATTTTGATAGGAATACCGCTGTCGCCGCACCGATACCGGAGCTAGCGCCGGTCACAATTACGACTTTCCCGGCGAAGTTCATCCTATTTTTAAATTCTGTATTTATTGCGAACTGGAACCCTTTATTGAGTGAGATGGACAAGTTATTGGTGGATACTTCACAACAGCGACGAGCAAGAGTTGAAGACTTAAATGACTAAAACACTATATCTTATCACTACATACACTTACATAATAATTATTACAAAAACCAAAATTAAGAGGCAGTCGGCAAATCAGTCCTTTAAATGACCCGGTTCTTTATGTATTATTTTCAATATAGGTATAATATAAACAAGTTAGTCAGATCGGTCGGAATTGGTCTAAACATATGAATAGTAAACATATGAGCATTATGAGCCAATCAGAATAGGGCACTGTTATCTATTATTCGACCTGGACAGGGGACATCGTCAATGAAAACAGACTCACAGTGACAAACAGTGTTATCACAATGACACTAGCGACCTCGATTTTGATAGTTACCTTTTTTTTTTTTGGCTTGAAACAAGTAGTGCTATTCATGCTGCCATTAAAATTCAAGAAAATACGGTTTATACAGTCGACCTGATAGTGAAACTTTGTAAGGCATACAAAAAAGGATAATTACTTACCGATAAGCCACAACCAAATAGACCACTGTAATTTTTTGAAAGCGACCAATGTCAAGCGACTAGAATTTGACATTTTTTAAGTAAGTATTTTTTGTAACAAACATGTAGAATTTATTTAGGTATCTAGCAAAAACTTTATCAAACCAAATTCTCAGTTATATTTTCACATATGGCTAAAGTAAGTTTAGCCCTATATTTGGTTGACCGCGCAGTCATACATATAGCGTCTGTTAAATATTTTGTTTGTTCTTATAGAGAGAAGTTATTCACATACACATTGGTCAGGCAGGAGTACAAATAGCAAATGCTTGCTGGGAGCTTTACTGTCTCGAACATGGTATTAGAGTGGATGGTGTGTTGGCGTTCACAGGTCAGGATGACCAGAGCTATGGGGCCTTTTTCAGCGAAACAGGCGCTGGAAAAGTTGTGCCTAGAGTTGTCATGATAGATTTGGAGCCAACACCTATTGGTAAGTTTAATTGAATGTTTCCAATCATTTTAAAAATTTGTTTTTGTAATATACAAGTACCTATTGCAAAATTGATTCGTAGTGCAATGTCAACATTTTGAAAAACTCAACATTTTCCTCGTGTCGAGGATCAAATCCCGAACCCTACGTGGCCACGCTTAGCAATGAAATGTACCAATACGGCAGTTCTTTAAATCTAATATTATGAAGGAAACTAAACTCTGTCTGTTTATTTGTTACGTTTTCACGCTTAAGCCACTAAACCGATCTTAAAGATATTGACTAGACCCTAAAGATAAGGGTAAACATAGAAGAGATAGAAAAGGTTATAGGAAAAAGGAAAATCCACAATATCATACCACACGCGCAAAGTGCGGGCAGACGCTAATAAAGAATAAAATCTTTAACTTTCTTACAGATGAAATAAGAACTGGAGCATATCGAGAGTTATTTCACCCTTCAACTCTACTCACTGGCAAAGAAGATGCTGCAAGCAATTTCGCTCGCGGTTACTTTGGTGTTGGCCGTGAGATGATAGATCTGGCTCTAAATCGTTTAAGAGTAGTTGCAGAAGGTTGTAGTTCCTTGCAAGGTTTCATGATATTCCGTTCATTCGGAGGAGGGACTGGTTCCGGATTCACAGCATTGTTACTTGAAGGACTGACAAGGGATTATGGAAAATTGTCTAAAGTGGAGTTTGCAATATACCCATCTCCAAGAATATCGCCTGTAATCGTTGAGCCATACAATGCTGTGTTGACCACTCATTCGACTATGGACACCGAAGATATATGCTTTATTTTTGATAATGAAGCCTTGTATGAGATTTTGGAAAGGTTATTAGATACACCACGTCCAACATACACTAACTTGAATCGACTTATAGCCCAGGTTAATATAAATATATTTCATTAAAACCTCCACTATTTTACTTAGATCTGTTATCACCTATCTAGTCTCATCCCAAATTAGCCATGGAGCAACTGCCTATCCGACATAAACAAACCTATTTCTGGCTACGATAAGGCTTCTGACTACCCTGTCCTACTAGACCTACGAATGATAGTGCCTGGCTAACGGCCAGCGGCTTAACGTGCTTTCGAAGGCATCATGGTTGGGCCGTAGGGGCCTGGTATGTAGCGGATAGTCAATTTGATTTCCCATCCCCGGACCGACTTCTGCATGAGTAGCTTAACCTCCTACACCCATGCGACTGTCATTGCTTAGCCACGAAGCGCTCTACTCATGAGCAAAAGCTATTAATAACATTTTCCTTCAGGTCGTGTCCTGCATAACAGCTTCAATGAGATTTGAAGGTTCATTAAATGTGCAACTTGTAGAATTTAGAACAAATCTTGTTCCTTACCCAAGAATCCATTATCCATTGGTTACGTTTGCACCATTTGTACATGCGGCAAGAGCAATGCATGAAGATAATACAACGCAACAGTTGATGATGCAATGTTTTGAACCTTCCAATCAGATGGTCAAATGTGACCCCAGAGAAGGATACTATATGTCTTGCTGCTTATTATTTCGAGGAGACATAAACCCAAACGATATAAATTCTGCAATTACTCAAATTAAAAGCATGCGATCAATAAAATTTGTTCCTTGGTCTCCTACTGGATTTAAGGTAGACACTATATTCATATATATTTTAACTAGCTGTCCCCCGTGGCTTCGCTCCCGTCAACTGGGACCGCGCCCTATCTACCTACCCTGCCCTACCTACCTGCCTCTCTACCTACCTACCCGCCTACCAACCTGACAACCCTACATATATACCAACCCTACGTTACCTAACCTACCTAACAACAATCTTTTTTTTCCATACTATAAAGTAGTTCGTTTTGTTAGTTTTTTTCCTTCCTTCCTCAGGGTGCCATCTATCTCCTTGCCAAATTTCATTGTATTCCGTTGAGTGGCTTAAGCGTGAAAAGGTAACAGACAGACAGACAGAGTTACTTTCGTAATATTGGTATGGATACGCAAACGTCGCAGCAATAGGCAATGCATTAACCACTTTCAATTTATGTGTGTGGTCAGTGTTTTTTTGAGAAAAGTCGATGTCCAGCGTTTGGCTCTGACTTGGCTGCTATGAAATCTAGTGTTTCTAGTGGATTACTGGTTTAGACCCATGCCTTCTAGCTCTTTTGATCCTGGGCTAGTTCGTGTAACCCATTGAACGATCAATGGCTTATACATCATATCAAATTCGTTTCAACTAAGATTTTTTGAGTTAATGACACTATGAATAACGAAATTTAGCCAGATCAGTAAAACAACCATTCTTATTTACCCAGATCGGGCTGAATTACCAACCACCACAGACAGTCCCTGGCGGTGACTTAGCGGCTTTAATGAGAGCAGTTGTGATGGTATCAAACACTTCAGCAATACGCGTAGCCTGGGAGCGTCTTGCAAAAAAGTTCTCTCTAATGTATTCTAAGCGTGCCTTTGTGCATCATTATGTTGGTGAAGGTTTAGAAGAAGGCGAATTTAAAAATGCCCTTTTAAATATCAAGGCTTTGGCAAAAGATTATAGGGAAATGGAAACTTAAAGAAACTATGTGAAGATGAAATAATTTTGTAAGCACGCACAGGTGTTTAATAATAATTATGTAACATAAAATTAAGAAATAACAGTAACATTACGACAAAAATAAAGTAAACTTTTATTAACTCTTCATCATTTCCACTTTAGAATCACATTTTACACACGAGAAAACAGTAAATACTGGCTATCCTAAACTATAATTAAATTAGAACCTGATTAGAACTGTTTGGTTTTTGTAGTTACGGTTTTCTCGCAGGGATGAGCTATAAGTAATCTATGTCTAAAGTTGGTGTCTGTCAACTCGACGCATGCTCGACGCTCGCAGCAAATGTCAGTGTCAATCGAATGTCAAAATCACGCCCAGCGGCCTGCCTGTCTAAGACTGCAGGTGCAGGAACAGGAACTGATTTGCTCGAGTCTTGAAGCATTTATTACCAATATTTTTTTCTATGTTTATTAAAACTTTAAGTTAAAGTGAAGTGCTGATTTGAAGCCAAGAAACAATACTAAAATTGTACATAGTTTTTGGAAACGGAGTAACTCAAGTAAGTAATATTTTGTGTTGTTCTAATTTATAGAATGTTAATCCATAATACTTATCAACAGTAGCGAATTAATGAAATTATTGATGTAAAGTAGCGTATCTATCACGGTCACATTGATTTTTCTAAGAAAGCCTACTAAACCATACAACCATTTAATGTGCATTGCACATACCCTGGTGTAGGTAGGTATTTCAAAATATTATGTTAACTTATTATTTAATAGCCCTGATAAAATCTATAGTCTATAGTTATACCGTTACAGTGAACAAAAAAAAAATAGTAACTACAAAAAACATATTTTAGCTGAAACACATCCAGTATAAAAACAAAAGCCTCCCCAAGTGGTCTTCAGATCCGTTTTTTATCTAGCCAACACAATGACCAAGTGCGTAGTTTGCATACAGGCTTTAACTTCCTCATCAATCCACCCCAGCTCCTCGAGGAAAGCCAGCAGCGCCTTGGTGTTGCTGACTATCTCTTGTATGGATGGTTACTTTATTGTGTAAACTGATCTGGTTCAGGCACTGGTGACACATGTAAATCAGCCCAGAGTTAACCGTTTAGTGCTTGCAGGACTGAAAGTATATATATATAGGGAAATCCTTTACCTCCCTAGCTAGGAGGGCTGAGCCTGCCATGGAAATGCACAAGCATTTGGCCTGGAACACCATGTTGAGGACCAGTGGTGTGGCTAAGTGGATTTTTAGGTCCTCTCAGGAGATTCATGCACCCATACCAGTATCTGTTTTGGAATTGTCTGTGAAGATTGCTGTTTTTTTGCCTTTTTCTGCGATAATGGTCCGGAACCCTTCGTGCGCGAGTCCGATTCGCACTTGGCCGGTTTTATTTATTTAAACTTCATGCACAAAGGTACAATGGTGGACTTAAGGTTGCCCTAGTCGATCATTCTCCACACAAACATAGTCTGGCGATTACTCTACTGTTTGACGATGTACAATCAAATAAAAAAACTGGCCAATTGCGAGTCGAACTCGCGCACGAAGGGTTTCTTACCATTATCGCAATTAACCGCAAAAAGATCACGTTTTTTGTATGGGAAACTACACAAATATTTATTTTATTCAGTTTTTAGTATTTGTTATAGCGGCAACAGAAGTTTAGTTTAGTTTCGACGGGCTGTTTCCGCAACTCCACGACCAAGTGCGTATTTTGCGTACGGGTGGGATACAGTCACATCATTCGATCCACCCCAGCTCCTCGAGAAAGGCCAGCAGCGCCTTGGTGCTGCTGACTATCTCCTGCAGGGTACCTGGGTCGCCGAAGTATTTGGCCCTGTAGTCAGCGATTACGGGGCAGCTTAGGAGTAGGTTTGCTGCTGTCTCTTCTTCCACCATGCAAGCTCTGTAGAGTGGGCTGTCCGTGATTCCTATGACAAAGAGGTGCTTATTAAAGGTCCCATGTCCAGTAGTTACGGCTGTGACCGCATGCAGCTGTGGCTTAGTCAGTCGTAGAACCCTTTTCGTTAAACGGCCGTCAATGAGAGGTGGTGCCTCCTTGGCCTGCCTACATTCGCTATGATCAGATCATAACTGGCTGTGTTGATCCCTGGTGCATTTTCTTACCAGACCGCGTAGAAACCCGAAAGGTAAGGGCACTATGGGCTCTGGACCCACCGGTGCCTTATTTGAGCCCCATTGGGTGAGCTCATCCGCAGCGTCGTTCCCTCGGGAGTTGCTGTGTCCTTTGATCCATTGAATGGTTACTTTATTGTGCATACCAACCTGGTTCAGTCGCCGGTGACACTCGTAAATCATCCCTGAGTTGACCGTGTGGCTGTTTAGTGCTTGCAGAACGGCTATGCTTTCCGAAAGTATACGTATAGGAAAGTCCTGTTCCTCCTTAGCCAAGACCGCAGAGGCCGCCATGGAAATGCCCAAGCATTCGGCCTGTAACACCGTGTTGTGGATCCCTAGTGGTGTGGCTAAGAAGACTCTGAGAAGACTCCTGCTCCCGTGCCTGTACCTGTTTTGGATCCGTCCGGGAAGATCCGCAGTTCATCGGGGTGTAGCCCCTCGCAGCGGTTATCCTCGTGTAACTGGATTCTGTTTTTTTTATCAAAAATGACTTTCTTGGGTATCCGGTCATTAATGGCTCTAGTTAGTGGGATTTCGTGGTGGAGACCCTCGATCAGAGCGGTGTGTTGAGTCTCTCTCTTACCCGAGAGATCCAGTGTCTTTAGACGTACAGCTGCCAACGTCGCCTCCTGCTGTATAAACAGATGCAGAGGGGGAAGTCCAAGCATAGCCTTGAGCGCTGCAGTCGGAGTAGTCCTCACGCAGCCCATTGTCGCCATGCCGGCCAGTCTCTGCATAATCTGTAGCTTGTTCACGGCTGTAGTTAGTTTAGTGCGAGGCCACCAAACCACGGCCCCATAGGTGATCATGGGCCGAATCACCGCGCTGTACAGCCAGATACATCATACATCTTAGGGGATAGGCCCCACTTTTGACCTATCATTTTCCTGCATTGCTAGAAGGTGATGCAGGCCCTGTCTAACTTATTGTCTAAATGACTGCTCCAGTTCAACTTACTGTCAAGAATGACTCCCAAATACTTAACCTCGTTGGAAAGCTGGAGCTCTGCTGCCCTTTTCTGGGTGAACATGACCAATTCAGTTTTAGTGGGGTTTCCTTAGGGTTTGCAATTCGAATATTCAATTATTCGAATTTCCGGTCCAATTTCAAATTCGAATAATTCATTTAAATTCTACGAATATTCGAGTTGTTAATAAAGTGTAAATAAAGGTATTTTTTTTCTTTGTTTTTTACTCTTGAAAGGCTTGCGTGGTCAAGGACCACTATCTCACCTGTTGGTAAGCGATGATGTGGTCAACGATGAAACACGCGTGCCTAGAAGAAACCTATTCACTCTTGACTTAATGACTCCCAGGTTGTAGCTATCAGGAAATACAGACTCCAGCAGGGAATTCTCCTATTGCTGTGCGCATAATAAAAGTATTTCCAAAACGTTTAGTGCGTACCTATGGGTGGGATCGCCTAGACGGCTAGAAGGAATTAGTTCATGCAATTCCAACGCACACTCCCCAAAATGTAACCGATAAAAAACTGACAGGCTGGCAACTCGGCGCCGATGTTCAAGGCTCTGGAGCCTAGACTCAACCAGTATCTCATTGCCGATAAGGCTCTTGGCCCGTTTTTCCTTCGACTCAAGTGCATCCAGCTGTCCCAGAGATGAGTGCAGTACTCCATGCATGATCTAACTTGCGCTTGATACAAATTTTGCAACTGTTCTGCGGTGAAGTACCGTCTCACCTTCGCAAGGATCCCCAACTTTTTGGCAGCCAGCTGAGCTTTTGCCTCAATGAATGGACCAAAATTGAGGGTCGATGTCAGCGTAACGCCAAAAAGCTCAAGTCGGTCCGTTATCGGTACGGTCACACCTCGGCAAGAAGGAGCTGGGTGGAACTGGCTCCTTTTAGTAGAAAACAGACACGCTTGGGTCTTAGCAGCATTGAACTTGACCAAATTGGCATCGCCCCATTCGGAGACTGCCATCAAGGACAGATTCAAGCGCACAACCACGGTCTCTCGGAGAGAACGGATCTGAGGAACATTAGCGCGCGCGTTGGACACGTATCTCACAGCAACAGTGCTGTCGTTCACATATCCAAAGGTTTTAGCAGATCATTTATGTGAAACAAGAACAATGTTGCTGAGAATACCGACCACTGAGGAACCACGGCATTAATATCCAGTTGTTCAGACGAGCGGCCATCAATAATCACTCGGATGGACCGGTCCCTCAGGAAGTCTGCAATCCGAAACCGGGCAGACCAAATGAAGGAAGCTTACCAATAAGGCTTTCATGCCAGACTCTATCAAAAGCCTTCGAGATGTCCAGGGAGACGGCAAGCGCTTTCCCGTTCCTCTCGATGGCCTCACTCCAGATGTGAATGGCATACGCTAGAAGATTGATCCAGTTGATCGATTTTGGCGGAAGCCATATTGGTGGTCACTGAGGATGTCATTAGCTTCTAGGTATGCCAGGAGCTTAGAGTTGAGTACCCGTTCCATACTCTTGCAGTGGCTTGGGTCTGTAGTTGGTTGGGTCAGCCCAACTGCCCTTCTCTTGGCACAGGCTGAACTGTTACTGTTAGCCTTCTTCTAAGCATTTGGCACTTTTCCAGTCTCATGCGAAAGGCGAAATAGGCTCAGGATCGGAAACAGTTCAGGTGCACAGGTTCTAAGATCAATTGCTGGAATCCCGTCGGGGCCACTAGCTTTGTTCAAGTCGAGGTTGCGCAGCACTCTACGAACGTCCTTGTGATGGATGCGAATATCCAACATACTCGTTTCGCATCCATCAGGAGAAGAAAGGGGCCGCGCGTCACCTGAATCCAGACGTGAAAATTCCGCTAAAAGAAAGGCAAACAAGTTTGCTTTCTCCTCAGCAGAGTGCGCCAGTGATTCGTCAGGTTTCAGCAGCAAGATTCAACCGACTTAACCAGGGACCAAAACACTTTACTACCAGCTGAGTATGAGGCAAGTTTGGTCACAATATGGCTTATGTGGTCAAACCGAGACCTTCGCTAGACATTGCTACGTCAGAGAACGGAATGTAGTACTCCATTCCCTTACGCAACACATCTTTCACGGCGTCCGCGCACGACGAAGCATCATCAGCCGAAGTGAACTAAATAGGCTGCCAAGCATAAGATGCGAAGAAAGAACGCATCCCATCCCAATCTGCAGAATTGTACCGAAAAAAAAAATCTTCGAATAGCCGAATATTCGAATACTAGCTGTTGCCCGCGACTTCGTCTGCGAAGCATTAGTAATTCGAATAGATTATTTTTATATCGCGGCATAATATTGTAGGTTTTCCACACAAACTTCTACCCCTCCTTGCACCCCCTTAAGTATGATTTCCGGGATAAAAACTATCCTATTGCCTGCCCAGGGTCTCAAAATATCTCCGAACCAAATTGCATTTAAATGGGTTCAGCGGTTTAAGCGTGAAAAGGTAGACAGAGAGACAGACAGAGTTACTTTCACATTTATAATATTAACTCCGCCCGCGACTTCGTTCGTGTGATGGCAACTAAAAATAAGCTGTTATTAAACCAAATAAAAATGTGGTTTCGTAAAGTTCTACGGTTTATAGGTTTGGGACGATACTTATTTGACTTAAAGAATAATAAATTTTAGGTTACCGCTACAAAGTAAAATCCGCCCCTTAAAACTTAATTTATCCTTTTTCTCTTTTTAATTTTTTGTTTATGTTAGATTGCTCAGTAAGATGCCTCAAAAAAACTAACATCACTTAACCCTATCAGGGGGCAGGTAGTTTTAAAAAACGCGTTAATTTTGATTATTTAATTATCTCCACATAGTTCATACAAACAAACTTCCGACCTGGTCAAGGCTGCGGGACTCCGGTGGATGCGAATCGCACAGGACCGAGTGTGGCGGAGCTTGTGGAAGGCCTATGTCTAGCAGTGGACGTTTTTTGGCTGAAATAATGATGATGGTGAAAGGTTGATTTGCCGAAAATTCCTTCTTCGTACTCCCCTAGATCCCTACATCAAAAACGAAACCTTGGCCAGTATGATTGTTAACAAACATTAACACCCACTTAACCCTATTTTGGGGGGTAGTTTCGAAAAAATATAATGACAACCTTTTATTGTTTACTTAGGTTGGTATTTATGTCAACTATCAAGTTTATTAACCCAAGACATAAAATTCTTTAACAAAACTTTATCACCTGTTAAATCGTATTTTGGAGGAAGTTTCGAAAATCTAATAATATCAACCTTTATTGTTTGTTTAGGTTGGTACTTATGTCAAGTATAAGTTTATTACCCTATTAAAAAAAAAAACTCCCCCTAAATCAACTTTTCAGGGTAGTTTCTAAAAACTTATAATGACAACCTTTATTGTTTACTTAAGTTGATATTTATGTCAAGTTTTAAATTTATTAACTCAAGAAATAAGATTTATCAAAAAAAAAAAAAACGTCTTTTGGGGGTAGTTTTAATAACAACAACTTTTATTGCTTACTTAGTTTGGTATTATTTATTTATTTATTTATTTATTAAAACTTTATGCACAAGTACAAAGGCGGACTTAATGCCTTAGGCATTTTCTACCAGTCGACCTTAGGGAGGTGCAGAGATAATAATAAGGCAGGTGCAACTAAATAAACGAAAAAATTGAGAAAAACATATATAAAAAGAATATATACAAATATATACTTATATACATACATACATACATAAACAATGTAATAGAGAAACCGAAACCAACAAATCAATTCAGTGATGATTCTGCAAACTTCTTCCGAATATGCTCACGTGCCTTAAATTTGAAAGAGAACCGACTGGTTGCCATCCTGATATTCTGAGGGAGCGCATTCCAAAGAGAGATAGCCTGGACAAAGAAGGACGAGTGAATAAACCCAGAGCGGTGCGAGGGACATTGTAGAAGACGATTATTGGTGGAGCGTAGATTTTTACTGTGAGCAGAGCAAAGGAATTGAATATGAGAAGTCAGATAAGAAGGAGAAGTGGGTTTATCTATAAAAGAAAACAGGGTAGTCAAGGCCCTCAGCGCTCTACGCTGACGAATGGGTAACCATTTTAAAAGTGATCGATGAGTGGATACATGATCATACCATGATGATAACCTAAGTAATAAGATTATTCAAAAAAACTTTAATACCCCCTAAATCGACTTGTGGCGGTAGTTTTAAAAAACCAATAATGTCAACCTTTATCATTTATTTAGATTACTATTTGTGCCAAGTTTCAAGAATATTAGCCGAAGGAAATAGATTTTTCATACAAACTTTGTCCCCCTTTTTGTCCCCTAATGGGGAGCCATTAGGGGAAGAATTTCGGAAAATCCTTTCTTAACGGATGCCTACGTCATACAAAAAACATACTCTCCAAGTTCCAGGTCTCTACGATCAGCGGTTTAGGCTTTGCGTTGATCCGTTATTCAGGACAAAGCATTTTATATGTATAGAAGAAGGTCAGGTTTTTTGAGACGCATAATTTCGGGTGGACCATAAATTACTTTAGTATGAAAACGAATGCTGCGTTTATAACGTGACACAACACAGTTTCGAAAAACTAACAATGAAAGCCTTTATTATTTATTTGAACCCAACTATGGGTTAAGCTCGCCTTTGTACATAAATTGTCCTATTGCATTTGTATGTTTTTATGTCTTGTGTACAATAAAGAATAAAAATAATAATGAAGCCTTTATTGTTTATTTAGATTGGTATTTATGTCAAGTTTCAAGTTTATTAACTGAAGTAATAAGATTCTTCAAAAAAACTTTAACACCCCAATATCGTCTTTTGTGGGTAGTTTCAAAACATAATAAAAGCAACCTTTATTATTCATTTAGGTTAGTATTTGTGGCAAGTTTCAAAATAATGACCCAAGAAATCCGATTTTTCAAAAACACTGTTATACCTCCTAAATCATCTGTTGGGGGTAGTTGCAAAAAACGAATAATGACAACCTTTATTGTTTATTTAGATTGGTATTTATGTCAAGTTTCAAGTTTATTAACTGAAGTAATAAGATTCTTCAAAAAAACTTTAACACCCCTGTATCGTCTTTTGGGGATAGTTTCAAAAAATAATAATAGCAACCTTTATTATTCATTTAGGTTAGTATTTGTGGCAAGTTTCAAGTTTATTGACCCAAGACATCAGATTTTTCAAAAACACTGTAATACCTCCTAAATCATCTGTTGGGGGTAGTTGCAAAAAACGAATACTGACAACCTTTATTGTTTATTTAGGATGGTATTTATGTCAAGTTTCATGTTTATTCACCCAAGAAATCAGATTATCCAAAAAAAATTACACCCCCTAAATCATTTTTTGGGGGTAGTTTCAAAAAACTAACTATGAATGCCTTTATTGTTTATTTAGAGATTGGTATTTATATAGAGTTTCAAGTTTATTAACTGAAGTAATAACATTCTTCAAAAAAACTTTAACACACCTAAATCGTCTTTTGGGGGTAGTTTCAAAAAATAATAAAAGCAACCTTTATTATTCATTTTGGTTAGTATTTGTGGCAAGTTTCAAGTTTATTGACCCAAGAAATGAGATTTTTCCATACAAACTTCAATACCCCCTAAATCATCATTTGGGGGTAGTTTCGAAAAACAAATGATGTCAATCTTTATCATTTACTTAGAGTACTATTTGTGCTTAGTTTCAAGAATTTTGGTCGAAATAATTAGATTTTTCATACAAACTTTCAACCCCCTTTTTACCCCCTTAGGGGTGGAATTTCCAAAAATCCTTTCTTAGTGCACACTTACGTCACTTGAGGAACCTGTCTGCCAAATTTCATGCTTCTAGGCTTAGCAGTTTTGGCTGTGCGTTGATTGATCAGTCAGTCAGTCAGTCAGTCACCTTTTGCTTTTATAGATATAGATTTAGCTCTAGAAGTATTCATTTTATTCGAATAGTAAAATTTAACGAATAGTGCAAACCCTAGGTTTACTGATAGTTCATACTCCCTGCACCATCGCTCCACTATACGTAGTACTTGCTGAGTAAGGTTGCAAATTGTACCAGTCACCTTCCCAGGTACGAGGATTGCGAGGTCGTCTGCATAACCTATTGTATAATATCGGTGTTCGTTTAGACTGGTGATGAGATCGTTAATAACCAGATTCTATAAAAGGGGGGAAAGCACCCCCCCTTGTGGGCAGCCCCTGGCTATCAAGGCCTGCTGCTGTTCTCCTTCTAGACGAACCGCTCGTTTGCTGAGCATATTAGTAATCCAGTCAATCAGCAGCTGCTCTACGCCATGTTTGGAAAGGGCAGCACCGATGCTGGAGAAATTTGTCTTGTCGAAAGCACCTTCGATGTCTATGAAAGTGCCCAGGCAGGTACCTTTCTGATGAATTGCTTTCTCTATTTGGCTTACCACCATGTGAAGAGCGGATTCAGTAGACTTACCCGAGCTATAAGCGTGTTGGTTACCATGTAAAGGTTATGTGAGAGCGCCGTCTCGGAGCTCCCTTTCACAAAGTCTTTCTATGGTCTTTAGCAAGATCGAGGTCAGGCTGATGGGTCTGTAGGACTTGGCGTTTGTATAATCACTCCTACCTGGTTTTGGGATGAATATTGCTTTCCCTTCCCTCCATCCTTTGGGGACGTGTCTAAAGGCCAGGCACGCACTCAACAGTGGCACAAGTCTTTCTACTACAGGCATACCACCCCATTGTAGCGCCTTGAAAGGCCCGACGCCCATTGGAGTTTCTCCAATGTGATGATCCTTCTTGCATAGTGCCAATTATCAATTATTGGTGGTTGAAAAGTATCTTGCCAGTCAGTTACCTGCACGACGACGCTTACTGGGAAGTGTGTTTCTACTAGGACGCGTCTCGTTTCTTCAGGTCACGTGTGGCCCAGGTGTACTCTGTTGTGCCAGTATAAATTCCTTACCCTGTTTGCTTGTTGGCAAGATTCAATGTTCCCACCGTACGCCTGAATCTGATGCATTTTTTGTAGCTGGATTTGGCTGCGTAGTAGGCGTCCCAGTCCTCATCCGCGCATGTGTTCATGGCTCTATTCAGGGCCTTTTTTACCTTACCGCGCATACGTTCCAGATCTTTACCCCACCAGGGTTGTTTGCCCGGTGTTTTGCGTGGAGTAGTTTCTGGGCAGGCAGTGTGGTAGCTGCATATCATAGATTCGGTAAGTTGGTTTACCTGCGTGTCTATCTGCGTCGTCTTCACATAAGCCAACTCCTCGCATATGGGCGGAAGCTTGGAGGCGAGGGTGCGAGTGTTGTCAGCTTTGTCTGTGTTGCGCGGGTTACGCCTAGGTGGTGTAGGTGCAACGCAGACCTGTATGTCGTAGCGGATCCATCTGTGGTCCGAGCAGGAGGCCTCACTAGAGACCTGCCACCCAGTGATGCTTTCCGCTGCGCCTTCTGTCGCCAAAGTCAGGTCTATAATCGTCCGACTGCGTCTGGTTACAAACGTCTGTTCTGTGTTTAGTAGGGAAAGGTTAGTTGTGAACAAGTATTCTACTAATGCCTTACCCGTTTCATTTTGTGTGTTAATTCTCCACAGTGGGTGAAGTGTATTCTCGTCGGTACCGATGATAACCTCTTCACCGCTGGTTTCGCAACGCGTTACGAGGCGGGCCAGGTCATGCGGGGGCGGTGCCTCTGCCTCAGGCATATAAACCGAGGCAAAGACACACGACATCATCGTGGCTCCACACTGTATGGTCAGCCTAACAGAAATCAATTAAAAGCTGTGCTCTGATGTTACCTGTGACATATATACAAGATCTGGGGTGATCATGGGTTGAGGTAACAAGGATCTTACCGCCTAAACCGGAGAGTCCTCGTATTTGGTCGCCCTTAATCCAAGGCTCCTGGATCAGGGCAATGACCATGTGTTGAACCTCCAACCACTTGCGTAACTTGGCCGTCGCTGTCTGACTGTGGTGGAGGTTCGCTTGTACAGCTTTACAGACCAACGAAGGGGTCGCCATCGCAGATGGGGCCCTCCTCGTCTTCTTCCAGCTGTAGACCGGCGAAATCGTCGCCCACCTCGTCATCCTCCATCGTTCCGGAAGCCGGCGACAGTATGATGTCGTTCAGCTCCCCGCCCGACGAAGGGACGGTGACCGTGATGGCGGTGGTAGTGGGTGCGGAAGGCTTTGCAGCTGTGACTGTGGCCGTGGACGCTTCCGGGTTGTTGGACGGGGGATTAATCTCCCCTGCATCGACGAGCTGCCTCGCTACCGGGTCCCATCCTCGAGGAACACACCCGAAACGGCCGTTCGTTCCCTGGAACTTGATGTACCCCGAGCCTAGACCGAATGACAGTCTGAGCACCCACTTTTTGATGTAGACAAAGGGGTTCTGGTACCATAGGGTTCTTCCCACTACGGTCACGTCCTTGTAAACCCCTCTGTCGTCTGGGATCGCGATCCCGTACCGCACCTGCTTCTGCAGTTCAGCCTGACTCTTGACGACTAGCTGGGTGCTAGCCGAGAGATTCTTGCTGGAGACCGTTCTCTTGAGCCAAGTTAAGGTGTAATCATCGCTACACCAAAGCTTGAGTGCCCCATTGCCGAACTTCGGCCTGGCGACGAAGGACGGTATCTGCCGCTCTGAAGTCTCCCTCGCGGGGGACCACGCCTCTTCGATTAACAGCCTTTGGATCTCGTCATGGACCCGGTTTGACACCTCTAGGCTGATAATCCCCGTGCTGGCACAGGTTACCGCGACGCACAGGTGGGCGCTAAAATTCGGGCATAGCTCGTCGCATCAGTCCGCCCGGACTGATCAAGCCGCAGGCGCTTGTGCTCTCCTCGAGGTGACATGGTCTCGTTGAGAGCCCGCTTGGCCACGGCTTGACCCTTCCGAGCGGCCTGGTGCGACGTGCCAGCCGTCTGCGCTGGTCCCCCTGCTGCCGATTGGCTGCCTTTAGCCGCAGTCTGCGACCGCTTCCCTTTTGAGAAGTTCAGGTTGCCAGTCTTAGCAGCCTGCCCTAACTGGGAAACTTTGCCCTTACCTCTTCTCTGTTGTTGACGCCTCTCTAAAGAGAGTTTTACCCTTTGGGTACGGAACCCTAAAAATGGTTCATCTATAATATAGAATGCATCAATGGTAAATGATTTGAACGGTTAATTACCAGATTCCATAGAAGATGGGTAAGCATCCCTCCTTGTGGGCAGCCCCTGGCTATTAAGGCCTGCTGCTGCTCTCCCTCTAGACGAACCGCACGTTTGCTTAGCATGTTAGTGATCCATTCAATTAGTACCTGCTCTACGCCATGCTGGAGAAATTTGCCTTGTCGAAAGCCCCTTCGAAGTCCATGAAAGAGCCCAGGCAGGTACCATTCTGATGAATTGCTTCCTCTATTTGGCTTACCACCAAGTGAAGAGCGGATTCAGAAGACTTATCCGAGCTGTGAGCATGTTGGTTACCATGTGGAGGTAATGTTTTTTAGAGCCCCCTTTCGGAGCTCCCTTTCGCACAGTCTCTCCATTGTCTTAAGTAAAAACGAGGACAGGCTGATGGATCTTTAGGACTTGGCGTTTGTATTAACACTTAACTTGGGATGAATATTGCTTTCACTTTCCTCCATCCTTTAGGGACGTGTCTAAAGGCCAGGTACGCCAGTCTTTCTACTACAGACATACCTACCCGTTGTAGTAGCGCGGGGAAAACCTCGTCCGGACCTAGCGCCTTGAAAGGATGGAAGCTTTGTATGGCCAATTGGAGTGATCATCCTTCGTGCATAGAGCCAATCATCGATTGTTGGTAATTAAATAGTATCATGCCAGTTACCAGGACGAAGACGCTTCCTGGGAAGTGTGTTTCTACTAGGACGCGTTTCGTTTATTCAGGTGAAGTGGTGATTGTGTGGTCAAGTTTACGGAGTGTGGCGGACCCAGGTGTACTCTGTTGTGCCAGTATGTTCCTTACCCTCTTTGCTTGTTGGCAAGATTCAATGTTCCCACAGTATTAACGCCATCCCGTGGTACGCATGAATCTGATGCTTTTTTTATAGCTGGATTTGGCTGCGTAGTACTCGTCCCAGTCCTCATCCGCTAATAAGAGATTCAATCAACTGGCGTTTGGTGATGATGACTTGCTTCGCGATCACTCGTTTAGTGAGATCCCACATGTTCTCTATAGGGTTCATGTCTGGTGATTTCCCCGGCCAGGGTAAAACAGTAATATTTTTTCAACCAGGAATGTAGCAACACGTGGCTTTATAGAATGGTGTCGATTCGTACAAAAAATGTGTGCTTCATTTCCAAGGAACCATTCTACGACTAGTAACAGTAGCCGAGTTATAGTCCCATATTTCATCACTGGCAAGGATTTACCTTGAAACACTAAGGAATGTGCGATGATAATGTTAAAAAAAAAAAATTGATATATATATTTATATTTCACTATTCTCAAATGCCACCCAACCGAGTCGGATTCGATGAACACCTTCTTCTGTAAAGTCGCCGATCTTTACGGGTGGGTGTTACATGGGTATTTTAAATGGTCTTTGTTTTGTCCATATTTAATGTAAGATTCTTGCGGAAGCTCCACTATACTGTCTCCTTCATAGTATTAGATAGTGAACACCACTGTGTTCTCGCTATAGATATTATTGTAAAGCCTCGTTCATGACTGGGGCCTTGATCGAATGACCGGTGCGACTGTTTTTAAGCCATGAGCCCTTTATTTAGCTAAAACTCGTCGGACTGCGCTTGTTAAAGTTTCGTAAATCCTAACTTAATCCATAGATATCAACAATACCCCAATTTTTATTGATTTTACAACAGCATATATTTGGCTGCTTCAACTAGCTGCACATAAAAAGTCATCTGTAGGATAAAATACGGATCTCGCGAACGAAGTCACGGGCAAAGTGTCAGTTATGAATATTGCTACGTAACGGCTGGGTAATTCCATAATTATGATCTATGGATTAGTCCAATAACAAGCTCGGGAGCTTCGGACACCCCGACACGCATAGCTTAGGTTAGGTTCGAAGGAGATGACGTCGTCGCCTCCCGTCTCAGTCTCAGTTTGGGCATGAATAATGCCGTACTAATCACTTGGTCCATAACATATATATTAGTATATTATTTTTGAAGTTTGGATAGGCAAGGCGCCATGACGTCGTTGTAATGAATCTACGTTACGAGCGTAAATAGGTCCTCTCTGCGCAGTGTTCTAAACATACTGGTTTTAAACCGTGTAGCCGGCATCGTCCCACCCGCTTCTAACCAAGGTGATCTTGGTTTTAAACCGTGTAGCACAGGCTTAAGAACACAAACATATTGAACTATCAGCGCTGACAGTCATCGTGACTCTAAAACCAGCCTAACTGTCTCCGAACTTAAGAGCGGACTCTAGTCAACAGGAATTTGAAAAATAGGTATTTGAAGAAACTATTGCCTTCGCGTCACCTCCAACCTCACCCCGTAAAGTGCGAAAGGGACAACTGCAGCTCAGGCTGATTTTACCTACAAAAACTTTGACTAAAAGACGTTTCGTATTCTGCTGTTTTCTTCATGAAAACTGGTCTGATCTAAAAAAATCTTATATCAAAATTTAGAGGAAAAGTATATCTATGCTCCTATAATTTCCTTTTTTGTTAAAAACTTATAAATTTTGTCTGAAAGTCTTCTGAACATGGCGGTAAAAACGGGCATTTTGGATTGTCATATTTCTTTTTGTGATTATGTTTTGGAAAAAAGGAAATGATACAGGCACGTAATAATTAGACCTAGATTTTATGGAAAGAAATCATTGCTCTAGAGGCATTATCCCGAAGAAAACAGCAGAATGTGTTTGTATGGAGATGTCTCACTAGAGTCCCCTCTTAAAGCTTTTGCTCTCGTCTTGTATAATCGCAGTTCGCAGCTAGCTGGGCAACACTTCTTTTCAAATTCTGGGTCAGATATGCCTGATCAAACGATCAGTACGAGACGTTGGTGATCTTTTCCGAGCCACATTTATCTCCAAAAAATTACACTCAAAATTAAATAAGACGATATTCACATATTTAATAAATGGCGCGGACTTTCAGTGTTGCCACTTATTAAAAAATAAAAAAAATACCAGCAGAAATATCAAACAAAAAAAAATATTTGTTCAAAAAATTTTAAATTTTTATATTACATAAAATGTCCCTAATAATTTGGCACCTACTGTAATAATTGTGTTCTTTTATACATAATTTGTTAATATATCCACATGGAGAACTATGCTTTAAAAAAAGTTTTATTAAGACGGTACCCTGACCAAAAAATCGGCGTGAGATATGAGCATTCCTATTGGTCTAGCGGCACTGGCGGCGCATGAATTACAGTAGTGAATACGCCCAGATTTTAGAATTAAATCTTTATAAAATCGAATTTTGGTCATTTGAAAAAAATAAATCTACAAAAATGTTCGTTATTAAATTGTCTATCCATTAGTGTTAGTACAAAAAATAATTAATGAAGACTTTACGAGGAGATGCATAATATCGATAATTATTTCTCATTTTTATGTTTTTTTGGAAGGAGATTTGTGAAATATATACAACATTTAAAAAAAAACTAAATCTACCATTTTAGAATCAATATTATGTAGAAATTTAATGTATTTTTAATAATTGATATTTCTTTTTAAATAACGAGTAGATAGCTCCTAAAAACAACACAAAAAACGGCTTGCGTGGCGTTTTGCTCGGGGAACCGCCTTAAACACAATTACAGGAGGATGCGTTTAATCAATAACACCCTAGTTATTTATAACAAATATTAACCAAGCAAAATTACGCTTTGTAAATAAGCGCGTTTATAAAACTGTATTTAATTATTAATTTTCCAGCAATGTTAAGTGTATCACACCTGTGCCGCTGCACGCAGTCCCTGCGTGCGGCTCAGAGCAAGCTGCTGGTGTCCGGCACCAGGAATGGCTTCAACACGACAAGCATCATCAGCCGACAACTAATCACACAAAATAATAAAGCCAGCAAGTTTAAGGGATTAAAGGTTTGTTCATTTTAAAATAACTTATAAATTATGCTAATAATAAAAGGTAAAACTTTTCATTTCATTCATTCTCTGGGGATGACATGAATAATATCTCATCTGATTTAAAAGATTATTTCAATGACAAAAAGCTATACTACAGCTGATTGACATAGGCCATTTGAGCGAAGCCTTGGAAAAAGCTCTAAACATCTATATAAAACCGGCCAAGTGCGAGTCGGACTCGCGCACGAAGTGTCCCGTACCATTATCGCAAAAAACTGCAAAAAAAACACGTTTGTTGTATGGGAGCCCTACTCAAATATTTATTTTATTCAGTTTTTAGTATTTGTTGTTATAGCGGCAACAGAAATACATCGCCTGTGAAAATGTCAACTGTCTAGCTATCACGGTTCATGAGATACAGCCTGCTGACAGACAGACGGACAGTAAAGTCTTAGTAATAGGGTCCCGTTTTACCCTTTATTTATTTCATAACGACTTTGGGTACGGAAACCTAAAAAAATATGTTTTAATCTTTTAAAATGCTCTAAAAGAAACTATTCTATGATGAACAAGCTTGCTTAATGCTTTCAGTGCAGATGCTCCTTAACATAAAATAATTGACAAAAATATAAATCTAGGTAGGTATTTAAAAAAATATACAATAATATATACTAGTGAAAAAAAGTGACAACAAGTGCATGTAATTCATTAAATTTTGTTGAGCAGAACGTATATTTAGTTCGTGCCTTTTTTCGTTACGATGTGACAACTATTTGCACATGCGCAGTAGATATGCCCGAGGAACTATTACTTAATCTGTGGATATGCTGAGCGCGGTTGAATAAGCCCGCCATTTTATTAATTTGTTGGTTGGTTCAGATAAATTTATTTATTTCCTCGCACAATGCATAGTAAAATGTTGTATGATACACGTACGTAAGATGATTTCCGGTCACTCGCTTCGCTCGCTCGTGAATAAAAATGCCACTCATCGGAAATCACCTACCTTCCGCACTTGTATCATAAATAACTATTTACACATGGCTGGTATTTCTTCATAACTAACATAGCATATGTATATCAAATAATATTTTGCAAACAAAACTGTTCAAAAGGAGGTTAAATATAATAATGATTAATATAATGATTATGATATAATGGTTAATATATATTTTGGCATCGAGCAGGCGCACGGCCAGTACTGCGTTAACATTGGGTCGTATATAGCGCCTTAACTGAGACCACTCTGAAGAAGCTGCGCGGTACGATAGGGATGTATTTATTAATTTATAAAAACTTCATATTACATAATTGTACAAACACAGTTAGTGTCAAATCAAATTATTATTTTTTGCAGAAAACCGCGGGTGTATTGACCTGTCAGTCGATAGTTCGCTGATGGGTGTCCCTTAGGAACGGTCTCAGTTAAGCGGTCGGCCTATATATTATAAAACTAGCTGATCCCGCGGCTTCGCTCCCGTCAAAATTATAGCCTATGTTACTTGGGAATAATGTAGCTTTCCGTAGGCGAAAGAATTTTGTAATCGGTCCAGTAGTTTCGGAGCCTATTCGGTACAAACAAACAAACAAACAAAAATCTTTCCTTTTTATAATATTGGTATAGATATATTTTTTAATTTACGCATTAGCATATTTAGCATTGCAATGAAGCTAGTTAACACAATGCAGTATCAGTTTACTAATATTATCTGCTAATGCCCTTTCAAGTGACATAACAAATACTATTATCAGGGGCAATACAGTAATCTGATACTGGACACTATGCGCATCTTTGTTGACATACCTACTTAACTGCCAACCTGAGAGGCTGCGGGCCATCATAATATTATGAATGCACATTTTGCAACAGTACCAGTAAATTTCATCGAACTCGTTGGAGCAGTTTTCTATGAAGTGATAACAAATAGGAATAAGGAGGTTTGCCTGCACTATTTTACAGGGTAACGAAAGGGTCGGCATGGGATTGGAAATCAAATCTTCTAACTGCAGACCAGCGAAAGAATCGCTCCCGATATAGTTGTCTTCCATCGTGCCAGAAGCCGGTGGCGGTATGCTGTCGTTCAGCTCCTCGCCCGACAGAGGGACGGTCGTGGCGGCGGTAAAGGTGGCCAGCACTGTAGCTGCAGCAGGATCGGCTGCGGATGCTTCCGGGTTGTTGGGCGGAGAGTTGCTCTGCCCTGCATTGACGAGGTGTTTTGTGACCGGGTCCCATCCCCGAGGGAAACCTACGAATTTGTCTTTGGAAATTGGACCCCTGGAAATTGATTTGCATTGAGCCCAGGCCAAACGACAGCCTGCGCTTCGCGCCCATCAAGGTCGGGATCTGGTCCTCAGGGACGCCCGGAACTACAAACCACCACGCCTTTTGCCTTTCTGAGCGATGGCCCACTTCTTGATATTAACTGGGTTTTGATACCACAGGGTTCTCGCAGCTATGTTGAGATCCTTATATACCCCACGGTCATCCGGTATGACTATCCGCAACGCACTTGCTTTTGGAGCTCCGGTTAGCCCTTGACGACTACGAAAACTAGCTGCCCACGTTTGACTGAGGCAGCGACCTCGGAGGATGTGGCCTGTGGAGCCACAGTAGGTGGAGGATGCCTGGGACCGTCAGCTCACCTGCCCTTGCCGTGGGGAAGGAAGGGTCAGTGCTGGTCCCGTGCAGCCCTGAGCCCTTATGACCAGAAGGACGGGACGGTACACTGAATCCCACGGCGTTAGCCGCAGTTCTAGGAACTCGCGGATTGCTTGCCGCCCGCTTAGTGGCGATATTTCACCGCAGTTTTCCCAAGGGACTGTGCTATGGTCCTGGTTGCAATTTTCACCAAAGCCGGAATAGCGCCCGCGCTTTAGCCAGCGGTGTTAACCGCAGATCAAGTGGTAAGCAGGGTGCGAGGTGCACTCCGCTTTGAGGTTTTGTCAGCTTTCGCCGACTCCACTCCATGGTATTCAAGTGTTTTATTAAATCTATGAATACTTCGAAAGAAATTCATCTCTCTGGCTCCCACCCTCCGTAGAGCCCGCACGTGGGAACGTCGCACTATCGATAGTATGACGCTAGGATTACCATTGAGATATAGGTGCGCAAGACTGGCTTACATTTCGCCCGTGGCTCTCTGACGGGACACTAACTCACTGACCAGAGCCGGTCGGCTGGAACTCCCTCAGCAGCCTCATTGCGCAAGTGAATTCTCGTCTCGCATGTGATTGGTTGATTGATGGCGGTCAAACCCTGTGCCTTGCCGAATTCACTTGCGCAATTAGGCTGCAGGACACCTTCATCCCTGCGTACGGCACTAAACTGCGCAGGTCCTAGCGCTGGTGACCGTCTTCTCCAACTCCTTGTCAGCAAATTTTAATGACGGCTGAGCCCGCTACTACCACCTAGTCACATTATAGGGGTCGCAGTTTGGAGTGGATTTTGGCATAGTGTGGGAGAAGGAGTAAGGTGAGTGGTGTCGGTGAAACTTGGAAGGGGAGGGTCGGGGGTATGCAGGTATGGGTTTTTAGAATAAGGGAAGGAAAGAGCGGAACACCCTCTACTCGAGAGGGTCGCCCGGTGTTTTCAGTCACATCTATTTCTTAGGGAATAAGACCAATAACGTGGTGGCAACCACAAGAAGGTACAATCACCGGACTTGCCTTGAGGATCCACGCGACTGTTGCGCTCTCCCTCAAGACCCCGCCACCTTACTGCATCTGAGGGAGGTGGTAAGGTAGGCCTGCATCTATGCTACCATGAAAAGCAAAGGGAAGCATGTATTCAGTCACAAAAGCATACACCAAAACTGTCCCCATGATTTGGCTAGTGTCACTTTCACTGATTTTAGTAACTTATTATTACTTATTGATTGGCATAGGTATTGTTGTGAATTTGTGATAGACTTTTGGGTTTATCGTACATACAACTCTAACATTATTATTTGTGTAGACTCCACTCAAAGTAAAATGTTTTTATTTCAAGTAGGACATTATGCGGCACTTTGGAACGTTAAAATTAACAAGTAATAAAAATTGATTCTACCGTGCATTCGAAAAAGTAGGTTGTTATGGAGAAGAACGCACAAGAAACTCCATACTTTAAAAAAAATAGTTTTTACAATATTTACATAAGTACATACATGAATAAATTCATATGCGTGAGGACGATTTACTCAGCATTACTATACTATATATAGGTATAAAGAATTACAAACACTAACAGGTCAATTCCTTTACTTGATAAATAGGAACATGATTCTCACATACAAATATTGCAAACATAGGTAAATTACCTAATTCAACAACAACGAAACAGTGTGCGAGTCAATTTTTTTAAACAAAAAGAGAAGAAAAATAAATAAAATAAAGCGTTACTATAATTATGAATATAATACAAATTAATCAGTTTGATTTTGTCTACACCAAAGATAGGATGATAGGCTTACGGAGCAGGACCAGCATGTTTCCAAGCATTCTTATCTTGAATATAATCATCTAATTTGTAATATGCTTGTGTACAAAGTGTGCTTTTAACTATTGTTTTAAATTTTCTTTCATTTAACTTTAATATCTCACAAGGTATTTTGTTATAGAATTTAACACAGTACCCCATAAAAGATGTGTGTACTTTAGCTAATCTATAAGATGGTTGATCTAACTTTTATTTCTAGAATTACACTTTAAATACAGTATTTTCGAAAAATAAATATATCTATTTTTTTGTTTGAAAGTAGATAATGGTATCTAGGTATCATATGCCAAGGCCAGATAAAAATACTTGCTACTTACTCTATTCTACCAAACCGTGTCTGGCCTTTGACCTGTCAGACCATTTTTTGCTTATTTCAAGCAGTAGCAAGTTTCTTAGATTATTGTAATTTCGGTTATTTTTACATGAGACTTGAACATAACATGTTTATGGCGGCACACAGCCCTTTTTGGAATATAGGCGAGATCCTATGATTATGTTATGTAACTTTTTTGTAACATTCCCTCACACTAGGAATTTCTTAAGTATTGTGGGTGGTTTTACAAACATTTAAAATTCATTCAAAAGCCACATACATTTCAAAGCATAGGTGATCTGTAAACCTAATAGTTGCATAAGATTATAGCTGAAGAATCCTTAACACAAGCAGGATCTTTGCTTTGCTATTTTATCATTTACCTATCTTAGATTTAGATCTGAACTTGGTAACAAAGTTATGTAAGTAGATATTTCTATTTACGTAACTACATTAGCTCACGACTTTTTCCCATAGGGGTAGGCAGAAACTACAGAATATGTTTGTTTTATTAGTTTTGAAAATATGATAAGTATTTTCCTTTACCTAGTTTTACAATTAGTAAGTACCTAGGTATAAGTGCGGATTAGCTTTTACGTGACAATAGACGATAGTATTATTTAATGAACCATCTATTTGATAAAATTTTAATAATAAGTGTCATATCTTAAGGCCTCGGCAAATTAACTACTACTCAATTACTATGTTCGAACTGTGTACACTGCCATATCAAAATCTTGACCTCACTTAAGTCATTTCAAAGTTTTTGTGACCCAAACTCGCCACAGGCAGAGGCAATTTCCATTTTCATTGTAATCTCAATCTCGACAGATTTTTTAAGTACGAGAATTGGACTTCAGTGTTTGCCAATTCATGCGTCATGTTCGTGAACGGGCGCCATCAGTTGGGATTGGTTGAATTGCTTTTAATTACGTACTTATTATATGTAATAATAAAAAATAAAAAAATAATTTTCTTGGGTTGAGTGTACCAGAATGGTAACTAAATGTGTTAGTTGGTATGTTTATGTGTGATCTCCCAAATAATAAAAAAATGGTTAAATATGAAACATATAATAAAATTCGGGCGCCAGGAAGTCACACAGTCCGGAGTAGCAAGGTTGGAAGAGTTTGGACAATTAATCTGCCGGTGGGAGGCTATATTAAGAGAAATAAAACGATAAAACACTTTTGTCCTTTCTTTTAATAATCTCAGCCCGTAGCCTCAAAAAATGACTTTGTATTATCTTAAAATTCTATACTCTTTAGATAATATTACGGATATTACAGGTGTTAATAGGTATTATTGTTATTATTGCATCTTTTAAATGGAACATTAGAGAATAATATTAAAGGAATTCTCCTACCGGAATAATCGGCCTAACCATGTTACTTGTAGGTTATCCGTTCCACGTAAAAAAATCTTTCATGCCGCGTATGATGTGAGGTTTGAATTGTCCCGAAATAAACTCAGGAAAAAGAATGAAGCAAAAAAAAGAAAGAAAGAAGAAAGAAGGCACCTCGGTAAAGGCTGTAACAATAAAACAAAAATAAGTTAGATTGTACGTTCGAATTCAAACACGTGGGACATGTAGAACTTTGTTAAGAATGGAAACTTACCGCCTTCTCTTCTCAAAAATAGGTTAGTGCGCTGACACAGCGTTTAAAAACAGCTGCGTGCGATAAATCACTAAAATATCTGAAAAGATTAACAGCTCGTAAGAAACCTATTCAACGACCACGCCCGAGAACATGTGTAAAAAAAATACGACAAATCTCTTACCAATGAAATCCATGAAGTTTTTAAACAATGAAGACGCCACTAAATGGCTTAAATTACGGCGATTATAGCCGATTACAAGGAAATACTAAAAATTATAAAAAATGTATGTGGCCATGTGAATGCCGGGTCGAGAGTGACGTCAAGATGTTGACAGATGACATTCAAAGACCGTACCACAGACAAAAAAACATAGATAAATTCGACCATTATCGATTAAAAAATCCTTACCATGTAACGAGACGAAAAAGTATCGTTACATTACATCCCTCCCCGAAAAAATAAAAGAAAGCAATTTCTTTTATGCTAAGAAAAAAACAAAAGACAAAAGCAAAAGCTTCTCAAAAAAAAACAAAAGAATGGAAAAACGAATTCCAAGAAACAATAAACCCCAAAAAAAGAGTTAAAAACGTCCTCGAAAAGAACAACATGCAGCTAAAATAAGTACAGTTAAGACCACAAACATAACCGACCTACAATATCACAAGAACCAGCATGAGTGCAGCTAGGCACCTTCGCCACTGACTAACAAGCTAAATTTAAGTAAATATCATAAGTACAGCTAAGCGCAATCATCGCTGACCAATATGCACAAAGTTACAAACAAAAACTAAATTGAGTACGGTTAGGCACCATCGCCACCGACTAGCAAGTAAAATAAACTAACAAAGATGTTAATTTGAATACAGTTAGGCGCAATTGCCGCTGTCTTAGGAAAAAAAATCAAAGAAATGTCTATAAAGACTAAATTGAGTACGGTTAGGCACCATCGCCACCGACTAGCAAGTTAAATAAAGTATAAAAGATGTTAATATGGATACAGTTAGGCGCAATTGCCCGTGCCTTAAAAAACCCAAAGAATCGTTCATATGAGTACAGTTAGGCACCCTCGCCACTGACTAGCAAGAACAAATTATAACCGTGAGACACAGTATCAAATCTCTTAAACAAATCTCTTAAACAAGGAGGCAAGAGAATAAAAGGAAAGAATGTTGTGACCGGTACAACTACACCGATTTTCCGAACACAAACATTTAAAAAAAAAAATGCATATTGTGATCGGCATAACACCACCGAACTCCCGAGCACAATAGCAAAAAAAATTGCATACGCAAGGATGCAAGAGAAGAAGAGAGGAAGAATGTTGTGACCGGTACAACTCCACCGATTTTCCGAGCACAAACATCTCCAAAAAGATGCATATTGTGATCGGCACAACACCACCGACTTCCCGAGCACAATATATATTTAAAGCTAAAAAAAAAAATTGCGCAATCAAGGGGAAAAAAATTGCACCAAGATCAGCAAAAATTAGGAGAAATTCCTACAAGTGGGAACAAAGGCCACTAGTACAGAAATCCCTAGAGAGATGTACAGAAGAGATCAACTCAAAAAAAGAGCCAGCAAAACTGCAAAAAAGTTGTACGGGACGGACGTGATCGTCCAAGACCGACAGGCAATCAGGAGGTTGTAAGGCTCCTGCTTGAACGCGTTGACGCCCCTTGCACCTATTGTTCAGTTGTCATCTGGTAACTATGGACCTTGGAGACACTTGAAGGCTGCCAAGTAGGTTGAGGTGAAAAACGTGATGTCCAGGTTAAATAAAACTATTTGTTCATGGCCAGAAGCGATGTTCCTTCATGGTCCTCGAAGCGCAATGATGCGTGGAAATACTTTAAGTGAAATAATGGCTACGAAATGTTCACGCGCCTGCGCACTATTAAAGAGGCGAACTCGACTGCGACGAGGACCACAACATTCCGACCGCAAAAACTTTTATTTTTCAAAAAATATACGCTAAGACTCGTAGCTTGAAACTGACAGGAACTACCCTTCCACTGGACCGATTCTGGTGAAACTTGTACTTTTGGATAGGTCTCGAGGAGACCTTCCCTCCGGTCTTTGATCCAGGTCCCTAGCCCCTACCATCAGGGAGTTCTCGTAAGGAGAATGTCGAAGAAAGGGAATTCCCGCCAGTTTGAAGCTTTACAATCGAGTTTCTCCTAAAACTAGACATGTTAGCTCTAGGGTACCAGCGAGGGACTTGGAGCCCTCCTACTGGGCCGTTGACACACATAAGTGTTACAGTTATATTCAAAACATTCAGGCGTACAGCCGCGAAATGGTGCGAGAAGTTAGCTTATGCCCCTGATCTTGGCACATAAACTCGATTCCTACTCAGACTGCTGGGTGGATTTTCAAGTTACATTCACACCCGGGTAGCCCTCGTGATGGGCTATCCCAAGGTAGAAGTCCGGTAGTTACATGTCCAACCCCCGATGAGTTATCGTGTGTTACAAGTTTGTTTACATAGCAAATCCATGTAACCTCGCACCATATCAGGTCGCTTAACTCCTCAACCACCAGAGCTAAGCTCCTTCCGGAAGTGTGGTTGGGTAGCTGGAAAACTAGGCTGTCTGACGGCGGTACCCTGATGGGTGTACCACCAGCCTTTCCGCAGCTTAAGGTGCCGGGAAGCGGCCGAATACTAAATTTTACGTCGTCTCACAGCTTTAATGTGTCTGTGTGCGTTATATACACCTATATACTAGTTTTGTGTCATGACTGAGTCTAGACGCCCGCCTGTGGGTCCACGAAGGTAATGCTTCAGACAGCATATCTATAACTGACCAGGCACCAAGTGTCCCTGGACGTAGTGACCCGTCGGCAGACGCATAGAAACGTCCATGCCGGCATACACAGACACATCACTTCAAGCAAGTGATGTCTATGTACTAGAATTACACAGGTGCTATCTATTTATAGGGCCTAGACAAAATTCTAGGTCACCTAGAAGCGCTAAATGGCTTGTATCGAATTTTCCAAACACTTACTTGAGTAAAATGTATGTATATTTCCCTTTTTAGAGTGAAAATGCACTATGACTGGCCATGTACTGCTATTATGTATAATTTCTCAGTCATGGTATCCAGCCATCCTATCTAGAACACCTAGGTGGTGTTTCCTAACAAAACAATTATGTGTAAGGAAGCAATCTGATTGGTTGGTGAATAGAATACCTATAGCACCACCTGATACCCTGCTCAAAACGGGGGGTCTAAAATAAGTAAACAAAATATTTTTATTTCCTTAAACCTATACATTTATCATATAACTAAGGTACCTTATGTATAATTCTAACACATAAGCGCTATATTCACACTATAAACTATGTAAAAGCCCCCAAAACATGAGTTTAAAGTTATCAAATTCTACAAAAACTGGTTTTAGTATAAATATAAGGTGCCGCCCTCTTACAGGTCATTGTGAACTAAACGCTCGTTGAGGACGGTTGTTTTTTACGGAGTTAAATACTTGTTTCTTTCCGTAATAACACAATCAGTATGCATATTAAAGCTTCTAATTTATTGTTATTAGACTATATAATTCTATTACCTACTGATAGACACATAAAATATAATTTTAGTGTCTCAAAAACATGAGCAAAAATTAGTTACGAGCTTTACTATAAAAGGTTTTTTCACCTACCGACATCGCTTAGTATGCGATGGCGCTCTGGGGTGAGCAGACGTGTGTCTGTCAATACTATTTATATTTTACATTATGACAACCTATCTAAAGGTGACGTATCGTCGCGAACATCTCTCCCGCCGTGCAGTGTCGCGTCGACTCGATGCTACGTTGGCGCGGCGCTGCATCAGCATTGTGAGCGGCGCACGTCGGCAGCGCTCGTGACCTCGACGCTCTGCGACACGTCGCTCAGCTCTCGCCGCTGGAACTCTGCTGCACTCATTTTGGCAAAGGAATGAGCTTCTTCACCGGACGCTTTAGAGTGCCGCCAGTGGTGCGCACCTCAGCGGTCCGGACTTCTCCATCAGGGCCAGGGTATATGGCCTCGATGCGGCCTCGCGGCCACGTGTTGCGAGGCAGCTGCCCGTCCGCGATAAGGACGGGGTCGCCCACCAGCAGGCCAGGCCCGCGGCTGTGGGGCTCCCGCCGGTTTTGGAGCTCCGGCAGGTATTCTCGCACCCACCGGCGCCAGAACATGTCGGCCAGGATTTGTGACCGACGCCACATCTTTTTGTGGTCGATGTCTTGCTCGGTGAACACGCCGGGGTTTGGGAGTCTAGCCGACCCACCAAGTAGGAAGTGGTTCGGCGTGATAGACTCGTCGTCATCGCCGTCGACTGATACATGTGTCAGCGGGCGGCTATTTACCGTGTACTCTGCCTCACAAATCAGTGTGGACAACACCTCTTCGTGTGGGTGTTTCTCTGTGAGTACGGTATACAATGCGTTTTTTACGCAGCGAACTAGACGCTCCCATGCACCTCCCATAAAGGGCGCTGATGGGGTGATGAAGCGCCAAGTGATGCCTCGGCGACTGGCCTCCTCTCGGAAGGCCTCTCGTAGCTCTCGATCGGCACCGTGCATGTTGGTGCCGTTGTCTGAGTGGATCTCAGTTGGACATCCTCTGCGGGCGGCGAAACGGCGCAGCGCTAATATTGCGCTGTCTGCGCTGAGGCTGGCGGCGATCTCGAGGTGGACAGCTCTTGTGGTGAGGCATGTAAACAGTGCTACATATCTCTTGTGATGCTGGCGACCCACGGTGACAGATAGCGGGCCGAAGTAGTCTAGCCCGGTGTACGTGAACGGCCTTTGGTGATGAGCCAGGCGCGTTCGTGGGTGGTCGCCGGTCGCTGGCACAGGTGCTTGTGCCTTACGAATACGGCACTGAAGACATTGTGCCAGTACTTTCTTGGTGGTGGGACGCATCCTTACGACCCAATAATGCTGCCGTACCTCATTTATTGTGAGTTCAGTCCCACTATGTAGTAAGCTGCGGTGTGTCCAGTCTATATAGAGCTGGGTTATATGATGGTCGCCATGTAATATTGGCGGTCGCCTTACATCTTCTGTGACCTCGTCAGTGGCGGCTATACGGCTTCTAATACGTAGTAGGCCATCTACTACTTCTATTTGCAGCGCGTGTAGCGGACTATTTTTGTCCACTATTTCATGTGCATGCAATCTAGCTATTTCTTGAGCGAACGATTGCTGCTGTGCAACTTGTACGAGTATTTTCTCGGCTTTTTGAAGAAAGCTCGCATCTATGTACTGCTTTCGGACTTCTGGCGCTATGTATGACGGCTTGGTTGCTGCAGTCGCTGTCTTCTTTTTCTTTCGCCAGTCCGTGTCCTCCTCAGCGTTTTTCCGGGTTCTTTTGTAGAACGTTTTCTCTGTCCTTTGTTTACAGAGATGTATAAAACGTAGGACGGTAGCAGTCGCACGTAATAGCCGCTCCCATCTTGAAAAGTTGACGGGATTAGGTATAGCTTCTATGAGCTTCGAAGTGTATGTATGTCTGTCTGTTATTTTCTCCAAAACAGATTTTTCTTTTTCTGTGACAGTGAGCGTTCTTTCCTCTCCTGTCTCTTCTGTGATTGGAGGTTTTTCTGATGGCCATGAAGAAGGGTCTTCATACAAAAAACTTGGGCCACAGAACCACTCGTGTTGTGAGTCAAACCTCGGCGGCACGTCACGAGTCGCTATATCGGCGATGTTCAACTTCGTGGATATCCATCGCCAATCCTCCACTTTGCTACCTTCTTCTATGGCAGCTATGCGATGAGCTACGAAGGCTTTATAGGTTCGTGCTCCTTTTCTTATCCACGACAAGACTGTTTTGCTGTCTGTCCAATACGTGACCGACGATGGATTGTTGTCGTGTTCACGTTTCACAGCTGCAGCCAGACGGGTTCCCATCACCGCTGCCTGCAGCTCGAGGCGCGGTATCGATTGTAGCTTTAATGGAGCTACTCTCGCCTTGGCCATGACTAGGCTCACCTTCTGTGTGCCTACTGCTGTGGTGGCTCGCCAATACACAGCTGCTGCATATGCCAACTCGCTTGCGTCGGTAAATACATGTATTTGTATTTCTGTGGCATCACTATAACCAGGATAACATCTTGGTATGCTGATGCCCTTGAGCTGCCGCAGGTTTTCGATCCAACTTCTCCACTGAGATGCCAGGTCAGCGTCTAATAGCTGGTCCCAATCGACGCCTCGCCTCCAAGCTTCTTGTAATATTTGTTTAGCTCGAATCGTAACAGGCGAGGCTAGTCCTAGGGGGTCGTATAACGACATAACAATTTTGAGAGCCTCTCTTTTTGTAGGGGCCTCCTTTTCTAAAATTCCTGGCGGCAGTCTCGCAAGCGTTAGGTTGAAACCTAGCGTATCTTCACTAGGTCTCCAAATCAGGCCGAGTATTTTCTCTGCGCCTACTGTATCTCCGATGTTCACAACCTCAGTGCAGGTTTGTGACGGATCGATATTTTCTATCAGGCGCTTACTGTTTGATACCCATTTTGTTAGGTCAAACTTCGCCTGTTGGTGTATTTTCTTCACCATTGTCGCGACTTCTGTCGCTTCTTCGACTGTTTTATAGCTGTCCAGATAATCGTCCATATAATGGCTCTCTACTATAGCTTTCACTGCTACTGGATGCTGTTCGATGTGCTTTCTTGCGTTCCAATTTTTCGCAAAGATAGCGGTGCACGGCGAGCTTGCCGCGCCGAAAATGATGGACGTCATACGATATTCTTCTGGGGCTCCATCTCTTCTGTTGCCTCTCCATAGGTAGCGAAGTGAGTCTCGGTCTTCACTTCGTACTTTTACTTGCATGAACATCTCGGCTATGTCTCCGGAGATGGCCACGCAGTGTCTACGAAATCTCATCATGACGCCGGGCAGCGACTGCAGCAAGTCTGGTCCAGTTAGCAGGAAGTCGTTGAGTGACTTTCCTCTCGATTTTGCGGCGGCATCATGTACTATTCGAATTTTCTCTGGCTTCATGGGGTTGAAGACATCGAAATGAGGCAGGTACCAGGTTTTTCCTGGCGTGCTTGACTTGGGAGCCTTCTCAGCATATCCCTTTTCCATCAGGGAGTCCATCTGTTGTGTGTATTTCACACGAAGAGCGGGGTTTTTATCCAGCTTCTTCTCTATGGAGACTAGCCTTTTGAGTGCTGTCTCGTAACTATCGGGCATCTCTATTTTCTCGTCCCGCCATAACATAGCGGTTTCTATGTGCCCATTTCCTAACTGTCTTGTGTGACGGTTCAGTATATCTTCTGCCCTCTTCTGGGGGTCAGAAGCTGGTTGTCGTGGATTGATAGCCAACGACTCGATAGCGAAGAATTCACGGAGCTGCTCGTTCAGTTCCGCATCTTGCCTTGCGTCAACGGACTGACACCCGTTGACATAGTGCACCTGCTGGCCCAGTGTTCTGGTGTGCGCGCCGTGCAATGTCCAGCCCATCATGGTTTTCGACGCGATGGGTTGGCTTCTAGGTCCTCTGCGGACTTCAGTGGCCAACAACAAATGCCAGTTGTCTTGGCCGACGAGTATCTTTGGCACTCCAGCAGGATACGTAAGCTGCGACGTCAAGTCTCGAAGGTGCCTACAGCGGGCTACGTCTTCTTGACTGACTGCCTGTGGTGACAGGTTGAGCTTCGAAATGGTGCGCGCCTTGAAGGGCACCCTATCTCTCATACGACTTGTGAGAGTGACGGTTATACGTCTCGATAAGGGAGTGTCGATCATGGTGTTTCCAATAGCACCGATCTTCAGAGGGTCGATTGGGCCCACTGCTCCCACTCGCTGAGCGATTGCTTCGTCGATCAGCGAAACGGTGGATCCGTCGTCAAGGAGTGCGTATGTGTCTGCCTCTCCCGCCGGTCCTATTACCCGGACCGGTATCATCTTCAGGAAAGCTTGACTCGATTCAGTTCGCGAACTGGCCACCGTCTCCTGAGACTCCTTCTTCTCTTCTGGAACAGCAGGCTTCCTTGTCCTGTCTGTTTGAGGCTTCTTACCCCTATGAAGAAGTCGATGGTGCGTGGCTGTACACCTCTTATGATCACACTGCTTCTTGTTGCAAGTGTGTCCAGCACGACGTTGTCTTAGGCAGCGATAGCACAAGTTGTAATTCTTGGCTAGCTCCCATCTTTTGTCACTTGCTGCGTCTCTGAACCTTTGGCAGTCAGACGCGTAGTGACCACTTTTGTCGCAAATTCGACATTTGTTTACCGGCTTGTCGGTAGCTGTATGCGTCCGTTGTATGACGCGTTTTCCCGCTAGAGAATCCGTTTCCTTGATGTTCTCAGGCGGGGCGAATGCACTGCAGAAGTGAGCTTGCTCGGTTATGAAGTCGCTGAAGAGTGACAGATCCGGCAGCGACTGGTACTTTTCCGTGTACGTTCTGTACCATTGTACACGCAGAGAATTGGGTAGCTTCTCAGTTAGCTGGCGCACCAGCTCGGCATTGAGCAGATAGTGCCCCTTCTTGAGAGCTCGCAGAGTGACAACTCCGCTTCTGACTCGACTTGCAAAGGTGCAGATGTCCTTGGGCGACTCGCTGCATTTTGGTAGCCCTCTAAGTCGGTCTATTTCGGCCTGAGCTATTGAGTCAGGACGTCCAAACTGTAGTTCCAATTCTCTCATGATCTCATCCGGCTTTGCGTTCCCGATGAGCTCTGAGCTCACTGTCTCCAGTGCGCGACCACGCAAGCTCCTTCTGAGTCTTGCCGTGTTTTCTATGTCGCTGAAGTAGGCATGAGTTGCCTCGTAAATGGCTCGAAAAGATAGCCATTCTGTATGAGCTCCACCGAAATTCGGCAGAGTCATGATAACCTGCGACGCCGATCGGTTAGGCGTCCATGGTTCGATTTTTCTGTCGGCTAGCGACGCTATAGCGGATGTCAGCTCCGTTAGAAAAGGACGGAGTGACTCTTTCGCTTCTATTTGCCTTGGCGGCTCCACGTTGGACGGCTCTGTCCTAGGTGGTTCGATGTTAGACTTCACTTGTGGATGTTCTATATGGTCGATATGTTTCCGGGAGTCCGCTATAGCGTCGACGGCCGCAGCCGGGGTCCAATCGTCATTGTCCCCTTTGGCGACGTCATTCTCCCTCAACGGTGTGGGCTCTGGCGCCTCTTCGAGCCACGAACGGACATACTCTTCATTAGAATTTCTGTCATCCATATATTCATCCTCAGAAGCTTCTTCTTCTGCTTTTTGAAGTGCTAACTTAGCGAGTTCCAACTTTATTTTCAATAAGTCTTCACGAGCTCTTGAAATTTTCTTACGTGACCGGGTCGACTTGCTAGTTGACGGCGGTCCAGTATGTTCGATACGGGCGTCACCCCGGGTAGCCATTACTTCTCCTTGAACAAAGGTCTTATCCCGGATCCTTTGTTTTCTACCAGAAGGCTTCAGTGTTTTTTCTGAAGAATCTTCTGATTTCGATGCCTTCCTGCGTGTGCTTGGTTCCTGTGGTTCCTCCTCCTCATGTGTGGGCGTGTTGTCACCTATCTGTGACGTTGGTGGGCTTCTGACTGGTATGGACTTTTCTGTCCCTTCAGTAGTGGACGGTGAGCGTGGGGGCAGCTGATGTTGTACGCCCGCACCTGGACGCTCAATGGGGACTGTCCATGATTCAGGCCTCTTGTCCTGGGATCTGGTAGTCGGCATCCTGATTGGTTCAAAGTTTCAGTTTGAATACGCCAAGTACAAGTCCAATCTTCAACTTGTCTTCAAAACGTTGGCTCGAAACGGCTGAGTCCAATTCTAGACTTCTTCAATATGTCAGTTTGAATCGGCTGAGTCCAACTCTAGACTTCAACACGAACTGGTTGACATCTATTTTCGAGCTTCAAAACGGCTATGTCCAAACTTAATTTTTTCTTAAAAGCTGCTAAGTGGTAACTCTGGGTTAAGTCCGATTTCAGTCGTCGGCTTGAAGAGGGTTCGCTTCCTTTTTCAAACTTCGAAAAGTATCTCCAAACTCCGGGTTAGTTTAAACTCCGGGTTATATCCGACCCTCTTAACTCCAGGTTATTCTTCAAACTATAAGTCGCTAGTCAGTCTTCAAAACTATAAGTTCCAAATCAGCTTCAAACTTCAATGTTGATACGTAAACAAGTTCACTATAAGACTTTCAACACAAAATGGGTAAGCACATGAGCATATGTTTTCACTGTACTTACTGTTGTCTAAGTGTCAACTTGTCCAGCAGCCTCCAAGGTTGAGCAGCCGGTCTGGTACCAATCACTGAACTGTTGGTCCAACTCTTGACCTTAGTAGTCACTTCAGACTCCAGATATCCAGGTTTGAAACTCCAGACTTCGATCGAGAGCTTCTATCTCGATAACGACTATTTGTCTTTAAACAAATTCTAAGTCGAAAATAAGCCTTCAGCTATAACGCTTCAGGAAATTTCAGCAACTATTTTTTCGTTCTATTTTATAGAACAAGTCGCCCACACGACTATTCAATATGCTTCTGTGTGTAAGCCTCTTCTTGGATAACGCTTCAGCGATAATCCTTCAGCCGTAACCCTTCAGGAATTCTATGAACGTCGTATGTTCGTTCTATCTCCTAAACGAGCTCCCAACACGCTGTTTGAAAACTCCGATTATGAGTTTCCTAGCGATAACTCTTCAGGCTATGCTATATTCCTTCAGGATACAGTTTCTGTGTAATCTTCGATTACTGTGAATTCTCAGTAAGCAGGTTACACAACAGAAACAGCTCAAAAAACCGTCTTTTCGCGACGGTAATCACACGGGAACGGTTAGCTTCTCAGGAAGCCGGTAGAACCACAGGAATAGCTCAGGAATGGCTGCTGTGTCCCAGCAAAATGGTTGTCTTCCAGGTAGTCCACGCGTGGGCCTAATCCACTCGTGCACTCTTCACGACTGTAGTCGCTCTGGAAGTTTCTACTATGAGACGATAGTACGTTGCGCCTTTTGACGACGCTAATCACCCAGTAATACGGTTGCTGACCAGTAACTGGGTTATCTCACCCAGGAAAGGGTTTCTATCGTCCCAGAGTGTACGCTATGTTTTTGACTGTTAAAGAAACATGATCTTAACCCTGGCACTTGTAAGGTTTACGAGATGGAACGTCAGTATTCTTATTTCCCTGGAACTTTTCTCACGAACGCAACGCTTAGTACCCCAGTTGGCACATTTGTGTGGTGTGTAATCTTACCAGATTTATATTGAGGGTACCTTGAGATATTTGAGCATCAGTTTTCTTTGTTCTCACGAATGTTCACAGGCGTGAGCGTCAGTTTTCTTTGTTCTCAGGTACTAGTTTTCACAGGAACGATACGTTTTGACATTACCCAAGAAACAGGAATGTAACCTCAATATATAAGGTCACTTTACATCAGGCTTGTTTGTTCTCAAGGCAGCGTTCGTGTCCCCAGGGCATCAGGTTTCTTTTTTCACAGGAATGGGACATCAGTTTTCTTTGTTCTCGGGAACAAGGCTCTTCCTTGGCCTATATTTTCACAGCGTCCGGGACATCAGTTTTCTTTGTTCTCGGGAACAAGGCTCTTCGTTGGCCTATATCTTCACAGCGTCCGCAGGTCTGGTATGTTTCCCAGAAAATTCAGCTCGACAGGACCAGCAAATGTACCGTAGGTTACCAATATTCGGCTCGACAGGACCAGCAAATGGTCCGTAGGTTACCAATATACGGCTCGACAGGACCAGCAAATGGTCCGTAGGTTACCAATATTCGGCTCGACAGGACCAGCAAATGGTCCGTAGGTTACCAATATTCGGCTCGACAGGACCAGCAAATGTACGGGACGGACGTGATCGTCCAAGACCGACAGGCAATCAGGAGGTTGTAAGGCTCCTGCTTGAACGCGTTGACGCCCCTTGCACCTATTGTTCAGTTGTCATCTGGTAACTATGGACCTTGGAGACACTTGAAGGCTGCCAAGTAGGTTGAGGTGAAAAACGTGATGTCCAGGTTAAATAAAACTATTTGTTCATGGCCAGAAGCGATGTTCCTTCATGGTCCTCGAAGCGCAATGATGCGTGGAAATACTTTAAGTGAAATAATGGCTACGAAATGTTCACGCGCCTGCGCACTATTAAAGAGGCGAACTCGACTGCGACGAGGACCACAACATTCCGACCGCAAAAACTTTTATTTTTCAAAAAATATACGCTAAGACTCGTAGCTTGAAACTGACAGGAACTACCCTTCCACTGGACCGATTCTGGTGAAACTTGTACTTTTGGATAGGTCTCGAGGAGACCTTCCCTCCGGTCTTTGATCCAGGTCCCTAGCCCCTACCATCAGGGAGTTCTCGTAAGGAGAATGTCGAAGAAAGGGAATTCCCGCCAGTTTGAAGCTTTACAATCGAGTTTCTCCTAAAACTAGACATGTTAGCTCTAGGGTACCAGCGAGGGACTTGGAGCCCTCCTACTGGGCCGTTGACACACATAAGTGTTACAGTTATATTCAAAACATTCAGGCGTACAGCCGCGAAATGGTGCGAGAAGTTAGCTTATGCCCCTGATCTTGGCACATAAACTCGATTCCTACTCAGACTGCTGGGTGGATTTTCAAGTTACATTCACACCCGGGTAGCCCTCGTGATGGGCTATCCCAAGGTAGAAGTCCGGTAGTTACATGTCCAACCCCCGATGAGTTATCGTGTGTTACAAGTTTGTTTACATAGCAAATCCATGTAACCTCGCACCATATCAGGTCGCTTAACTCCTCAACCACCAGAGCTAAGCTCCTTCCGGAAGTGTGGTTGGGTAGCTGGAAAACTAGGCTGTCTGACGGCGGTACCCTGATGGGTGTACCACCAGCCTTTCCGCAGCTTAAGGTGCCGGGAAGCGGCCGAATACTAAATTTTACGTCGTCTCACAGCTTTAATGTGTCTGTGTGCGTTATATACACCTATATACTAGTTTTGTGTCATGACTGAGTCTAGACGCCCGCCTGTGGGTCCACGAAGGTAATGCTTCAGACAGCATATCTATAACTGACCAGGCACCAAGTGTCCCTGGACGTAGTGACCCGTCGGCAGACGCATAGAAACGTCCATGCCGGCATACACAGACACATCACTTCAAGCAAGTGATGTCTATGTACTAGAATTACACAGGTGCTATCTATTTATAGGGCCTAGACAAAATTCTAGGTCACCTAGAAGCGCTAAATGGCTTGTATCGAATTTTCCAAACACTTACTTGAGTAAAATGTATGTATATTTCCCTTTTTAGAGTGAAAATGCACTATGACTGGCCATGTACTGCTATTATGTATAATTTCTCAGTCATGGTATCCAGCCATCCTATCTAGAACACCTAGGTGGTGTTTCCTAACAAAACAATTATGTGTAAGGAAGCAATCTGATTGGTTGGTGAATAGAATACCTATAGCACCACCTGATACCCTGCTCAAAACGGGGGGTCTAAAATAAGTAAACAAAATATTTTTATTTCCTTAAACCTATACATTTATCATATAACTAAGGTACCTTATGTATAATTCTAACACATAAGCGCTATATTCACACTATAAACTATGTAAAAGCCCCCAAAACATGAGTTTAAAGTTATCAAATTCTACAAAAACTGGTTTTAGTATAAATATAAGGTGCCGCCCTCTTACAGGTCATTGTGAACTAAACGCTCGTTGAGGACGGTTGTTTTTTACGGAGTTAAATACTTGTTTCTTTCCGTAATAACACAATCAGTATGCATATTAAAGCTTCTAATTTATTGTTATTAGACTATATAATTCTATTACCTACTGATAGACACATAAAATATAATTTTAGTGTCTCAAAAACATGAGCAAAAATTAGTTACGAGCTTTACTATAAAAGGTTTTTTCACCTACCGACATCGCTTAGTATGCGATGGCGCTCTGGGGTGAGCAGACGTGTGTCTGTCAATACTATTTATATTTTACATTATGACAACCTATCTAAAGGTGACGTATCGTCGCGAACAAAAGTGAAATGCGGAAATCATTACTATTTCCACAAAAGGGAAACAGAATGATCCACAGATCAAAAAGGTAAGATTTTGCTTTCTAACAGGACGTTAGAAACAAGTCTTATACATGTAAGTATAACAATAAGCACCCAAGTGTAAATAAGTAGGTACCTATTTAAAATTGTATACGAGAATGTAAAAAAAATGTATAAACTGTATAAAATAGTGTATGCAAAAAAGAAAATAAGATCCTCTGATATGGAAAATGCATGCGTGGGTGAAGAAGTCATCAAAATGTCTTAAGTTATGTTTTAGAATGTTTAATTGAATCTAATAAATTTGTATGAAGCCTGCCTGACAAAATCTCTTTCAATAGTCGGTTAACCTATTATCCATCCCCTTTCATACATCACCTATTAAAGACTCTCCAAACAAAAATATCAAAAACAAGCCAACACATTGGAAACCAAATCAAAATTTAATTATGTCTTTAACGTGATAACGCCCAGTTGAACCCTTTTTAAGGTCTTTTAAAACGTAGACGTTATCAGAAATCTTTTCTGTAATCTTACATTTTATAAACTTAGGAGCAAGTTTTGCCGAAAAATAAGCAGGTGCATGAGATTGAACAAAACTTCTTCTCCAAACAACATCACCCACATCAAAAGAAATGACTCTACGACCCTTATTATAATAGCGAGCATTACGCTGATAAGCTTTTAATAAATGAGTTTCAACTTTAGCAAAAACATCACTAAGTGAATTAAGAGAATCTGCATAGTGAGTTCTATTGGAAACTTCCAGTTCACTTAAGTTTTCGATAGAATCACTAATACGATGTAATGAAGCATCAAAAATAAGCTCCCTACCAAACATCAAAAAATTAGGTGTGAAATCTGTAGCAAGATTAACACTATTATTTAAAGCTAATTGAACATGAGTTAAAAATTTAGACCAAGTTCTATGATCATCTTTTACAAAGCAAGCGATGCAAGTTTCAACAGTTTTATTATATCTCTCAACAGGATTATTTTGAGGGGTGTATAAAGTATTATAAAATATTTTAGTAATATTAAAACTTTTCATGAATTCTACGAAATGTTTAGAAGTAAATTGTGTGCCATTATCACAAACAATTATTTTAGGGCAACCAAATTTAAGAAAAATTTCTTTTTCAAGAAGTTTATTTATCACTCGAGTAGTAGCATTTATCATAGGAAAAATCCAGCAGTATTTAGTGAAAACATCAACTACCGAAAGAATATATTTATGACCAGAATAGGCTTTAGGTAATATACCTATAATATCAACTGATAGCATTAACATAGGTTTATCGACTTTTTTAGGATTAATCATAATACCAAAGGGAGGATGAGTAGTATGTTTATAAGCTTTACAAGTATCGCAGGCTAGAATATATTTTTGAACATCCTTAAACATTCCCTTCCAAAAATAGTGTTGTCTCAATTTATTTACCGTTTTATGAATGCCAAGATGACCAGAATTAATATCATCATGATTAGAACGAATTGTGTCTAAAATATGTTCTTTAGGGATAACTATTTTCCAATTAAGACGACTATTAGGATCAAATTTACTTTTACAAAATTTATATAAAGTGTTATTTTCTACTCTAAAATTTCTATATCTGCAAGGTGATTTTTGACAATTAATAAATACTTTTTTATACCAAGGATCATGAATATCATCATCAGGTAAAACTAAATTATTCTGAGAAATATCAATAGCGGCGACTTCAATACGCGATAAAGCATCTGGGACTAAATGTAAAGATCCTTTCTTATGAACAATATCAAAGGTGAATTGAGAAATTCTAGCTGCCCAACGTGCTAAGCGTCCACTGGGATTACTAAGACCTAAAAGCCACTTCAAACTAGCATGATCGGTAATAACGGTAAACTTCATTCCTTCAATGTAAGGTCTAAAATGTTCTATGGAAGTTAAGATAGCAAGTAATTCACGTTCTGTGGTACTATAATTGCGTTCACATTTATTGAGTGATCTAGAATAGAACGCAATAGGATGTTGATCCCCATTATCATCCTCTTGGCTCAAAACGCTACCAATGCCAACAGAACTGGCATCACAGTGTAAAAAGAAAGGTTTTTCAAAATTAGGACATTGCAAAACAGGAGCAGTAATCAAAGTTTCTTTCAAATTATTGAATGCAATCTCAGCTTCATCAGTCCAACAAAGTGGTATTTTAGAGTTTTTACTACCAGCTGTTAATTTAGTTAAAGGAGAAGCAATATCAGCGAATTTACAAATGAACCTACGATAATATGAGCACAGACCGAGAAAACTACGAAGTTGTTTAACGGTTTCAGGACGTGGAAAACCTTTTATTGTATCTAATTTAGAAGGATCAGTATGCAAACCATTACTATCTACTATATAACCAAGGTAACGGAGTCTATCTTTACAAAAGTTACACTTTTTTAAATTAACTGTGAGTCCAGCGTCTTTCAAAATATTATAAATTTTATGCAAATACTCTATGTGTAAATTAAAATCCGAATTTACGCAAATTAAATCGTCTAAATAACAAAACACAGTATTATCAAATTCAGGACCAAAAAGTTTATCTACGAGTCTCTGCAACTCAGCAGGTGCATTAGTGAGACCGAATGGCATGCGAACAAATTCAAAAAGTCCTTTTCCCGGAACAACGAAAGCAGTCTTTTCTCGAGAACATCCTTCGAGAGCAATCTGTAAAAATGCTTTAGAAAGGTCAATTGTACTAATATATTTAGCTCCGCCAAGGTTATCTAATATTCTAGAGGTATAAGGAAGAGGATAAGAATCTTTTATAGTGACTGAATTTAAACGTCTCGAATCTAAACATAACCTGGTACTACCATCTTTCTTTTCTACAGCTAAGACAGGTGAACACCAAGGTGATTTAGAAGGTTGAATGATACCTTCCCTCAATAAAACTTCGACTTCATCAAATAGTTCCTTCTGCTTTGCGGGACTTAAAGGCCAATATCTTTGTTTAAAAGGTTCGCTAGTAACATTAATTTTGTGTTGAACGAGATGAGTAAGACCTAAGCCTTTCTTTTCATAAGAAATATCTTCAAAAAGTTTAATTGTATCATTTAATTTCTGTTTCTCAGAAGGAGACAATTCACTAGCAGATGTGACTGTACAAACTTGGACTGTATTGCTCTGAACATAAGTTATATTTTTCCATAAATCTTTAGCCAAATCGAATTTTAACCAAAAATCGAAACCTAAAATGATATCAGGTTGAAAAGAAGGTATAATAAGAAAATCAATATTTTTAGTTAAATTATCACAAGTAACAGGTAATTTAATAGTACCAATAATTCTCTGTGAAGAACCATCAGCTGTATAGGCAGAACTAGAAACGCAATTTATTTTATAACCTAAACGTGAAAATTGTTCATGACTATTTGAGCCTAAAACGCAACTATTGGAACCACTGTCCAATAAACCAGAAAAAGTATGTTTACCTACGGAAAATTGTAAATATGGTCTAGTATCATTATGTTTAACAAATAAAACGGGAGCTGATTTATAAATTTTGAAGAATGTTTTTAAATAACCTAACCAATCCGCAAAGTCTTTGTTACGAGTAGCATCATCAGGTTTATGACATTTAACAAAATTTTCGTTCATCGAGACACTCGCAGTTATATCAATAACAGGGGCTCGATGTGACCTAATTAGTTTTTTGACTCACTAGAGTTTTTATTATCTACATTACAAACGTCACAATTCTTAGATGTGACTCCAGCCTTTTGGCATTTAAAACAAATAACACCAGGAATGGATGGACACTTTTTAAAATGATGACCAGATTTTTTACATTTTAAACAGGTTATATTATCTGTTGAAACTGCATTAAACTTAACTGTGGGCTTATCAGTTTTACTATCTTTCAAAGCTTTTCTGTTGACAAAAACTTCAAGTTCCTTTGCTAGATCAAGAAATTGTTCAACAGAATCAATGTGTTTACCAAAAATAAAAGGTGTGTAAATAGGCAACATGTTGTGTTTAATTACACTAACCAAAACCGCATCAAACAATGGACAAGAAAGACGACTAGCCATATCCATAATATCGGTAATGAAGTCCGGAAGTGATTCAGAACTTTTCTGTATCCTGGTACGGAGGTCATGTTCCAAAAAGTAGTCAAAGTCCGGCCTGTCAAAACGTTTAAGTAAAGCAAGCTTAAGCTCATGCCATGAAGAAATACGAATACGAACCGTGCGAAACCATTTAAGAGCAATATCACTAAGCAAGTCTGTAAATGAACCAACTAATAAAATTTCATCAAAGTTTTTATATAAAAAGTATTCCTCAACTTCAGTAATAAATTCCCTTACACAGGATTTTCCATTGAAGTTAATTTTACTCTTTTTTAAGTCTGGCAATTTATGTGCAGAAGGCAAGTTTTTCCTAATGTGTTCATTAACCAAAGCATTCATTGAATTAAAAGAAGGCAAGGCATGCGTAGCAAGAGCTGAAGAAGAATGTGCAACCCTGTCATTATGATCAAAAGGATGTTGAACTTCTGTCAAATTAATCATATCAGGCACATGTGCATTAGCTTCAGGAACCGTGCAAGCACCTTCAGACTCAAAGTTATTCTTTTCAGCAAGAGGCGGAGAAAATTGAGCTTCCTTATCCATGATGGAAAGGCAAAATGATCAATGAACCAAACTAAGCAAAAAGCAAAACTTCAAATTTAATAAAATATTTGAGGTTAAGTTAAAATGTGATTATCCAACTTTCAAAAAGAATCTAAGTCTTTTTTATGAAAATATTAAAGTGTTTAGGAGTGAAAAGACGCAATAATAACTTACAATTGAGTTTTCAATCTCTTAAAGTTAAGTTTACAAGTAAAACTGAAGTTCACCAAAAGTTAAATATAAAAGTTACACCGCACTAAGTTTACACCGTTGAGCACTAAAATATAACAAAAACTGTCTTACCATACAATTATGTTGCTTATGTAAGAATAAAGGTATTTCTGTAACAATACAAGTTAACAAAACACAAAAATAATGAATATTGTACTAGCAAGTGTACAATATTGTTAGTAGAAGTATGTTTTTCACAATAAAATAATATCAAAACAATAATTATTTAAGTTGTTTACAGCAATTAACAATAGTTGTTAAATTAATACAGAATAAACAATATCTGTAAACAATAGCTAAATTATAAGATGCAATAATACCTATCATACAAAGTCATGAAGCAACTTCAAGTCCCAGTTCGAGGCGACAATTGTAATAATAAAAAAATAAAAAAATATTTTTCTTGGGTTGAGTGTACCAGAATGGTAACTAAATGTGTTAGTTGGTATGTTTATGTGTGATCTCCCAAATAATAAAAAAATGGTTAAATATGAAACATAATATAATAAAATTCGGGCGCCAGGAAGTCACACAGTCCGGAGTAGCAAGGTTGGAAGAGTTTGGACAATTAATCTGCCGGTGGGAGGCTATATTAAGAGAAATAAAACGATAAAACACTTTTGTCCTTTCTTTTAATAATCTCAGCCCGTAGCCTCAAAAAATGACTTTGTATTATCTTAAAATTCTATACTCTTTAGATAATATTACGGATATTACAGGTGTTAATAGGTATTATTGTTATTATTGCATCTTTTAAATGGAACATTAGAGAATAATATTAAAGGAATTCTCCTACCGGAATAATCGGCCTAACCATGTTACTTGTAGGTTATCCGTTCCACGTAAAAAAATCTTTCATGCCGCGTATGATGTGAGGTTTGAATTGTCCCGAAATAAACTCAGGAAAAAGAATGAAGCAAAAAAAAGAAAGAAAGAAGAAAGAAGGCACCTCGGTAAAGGCTGTAACAATAAAACAAAAATAAGTTAGATTGTACGTTCGAATTCAAACACGTGGGACATGTAGAACTTTGTTAAGAATGGAAACTTACCGCCTTCTCTTCTCAAAAATAGGTTAGTGCGCTGACACAGCGTTTAAAAACAGCTGCGTGCGATAAATCACTAAAATATCTGAAAAGATTAACAGCTCGTAAGAAACCTATTCAACGACCACGCCCGAGAACATGTGTAAAAAAAATACGACAAATCTCTTACCAATGAAATCCATGAAGTCTTTAAACAATGAAGACGCCACTAAATGGCTTAAATTACGGCGATTATAGCCGATTACAAGGAAATACTAAAAATTATAAAAAATGTATGTGGCCATGTGAATGCCGGGTCGAGAGTGACGTCAAGATGTTGACAGATGACATTCAAAGACCGTACCACAGACAAAAAAACATAGATAAATTCGACCATTATCGATTAAAAAATCCTTACCATGTAACGAGACGAAAAAGTATCGTTACATATATTTGTAATTGTTTGTTTTGCTCTAGACGCTTTTACATGCACGTATTTTCACATCGTTCTCACATTTGTATTTTCCAACAAGAATGATGTAAACAAATAATTGTTATTAAAACTGATGGAAAAGAGTGTCCGTGGAGTTTCTTGCACATTCTTCTCCATAGAGACCTACTGACGCTTGCGAATGTGCAACTAGATTCATATTTTGTTTGACAATTCAATTGTACCTATGTATGGTTTAGTTGAATAAAAAATATTTTGTTTTGTCCAGTTAAACAACCAATATTAACTAAAAAATCTTTTCCAGCTTACAGACCTACTGAAACCACAGAATATCGCCGTCCGCCTCTGCCAGACAGCGCCGAAGCCCAAGGCGACTTCCAAAGTTGTGGGCTACTGGCTTCTAGGGTGCTCCGGAATGGTGTTCACCGCAGTCGTGCTAGGTATGGTCGCAGGCTATCTTGTACTGTTGTATAGCATATACTATGTTATTGAGGTGGCGCTTAGAACTACCAATGGGAAGAAGTAGTTTCTAGAATGGGGGTAGTTTGGCTAAGTGTATTGAAAAGCATTTAAAATTATGTTACTATGATGTCATAGTAGGCAGCTGATTTTCTTTTAGGAATTTGGGTGGACTTGGCTAGTTAGCGGTAATCCGATCACTGTACTATATTAGTGACTAGCTTCCGCGTGAATAGTGTTTTCTTATCCCAAGGGAACACTATACCGAGATATAAAGTAGCCTATGTGCTATTCCAGACTATGATCTATTTCTGTGCCAAATTTCATCCAGATCCGTTTAGCCGTTCTGGTGTGATTGAGTAACAGACATACATCCACACATCCAAACTTTCGCGTTTATAATAATATTATAGTAAGATCGGAGTCAGAATATCATCCTAGTCGTACCATCTCCTTGCTGTCCTTGTCCCATGTTACTTGGTGTAGGTTTTGTAACTTTAATTCTATCAATGACTGTCTTTACTTTCTTTATCTGTCTTGTCTAACTTTGTACGTAATAAATTGAAAAATAAATTCATAACCCTAATTAATTACCATACCATACCCATACACTACAACAACGAGTGTCATTCGTAAACATCAAGTTTAATTATTATTAAGTATTTTTGTAGCTGTCAAATCCGTCTTCTTATCTTCTTGCTTAACATGCGTTACACTCCCCCGGGAGCCGAAAGTGTCAACGAAATCATGACTTCACTGTGAAAAAAGAGATAGTGCACTTCGTGATGCATAGCGCCGTCTCTCTCTCTCACAGTGGAACCATGAAACTATTGGCACGTCAGAGTAAAGACCCTGTTCCCATACAAACGATCTCAATACCTGCATAATAGTCAATAAATAAACTTAACTTTGTAGATGTACTTTTTTTACTCCATTAAATTATACTCAAAGTGTAGTTTATGCATTGGAACTTCTCTCATCTGGGTTTAGACTTTGTTGGGGTTTTGTAGGTATTTCTATGTTATTTATAGGTACATTTCTCAATTAACTATATTGTTGCATTAATGAGGCTTTCAATAAGTAAGCTGTAGTGTGTTCAATTTGAGATAGACCATGATATAATAAAAACAACTTCAAGAGTCATAAAAATGACTACTTATTCCAATTAGGTATTATTATTGATTTATGCTATACTGCATGCATTGGGTGTAATTCTTTTTAGTAAAAATGTTCTTTTATACCTGTAGGTAGTTAACATTACTCTCTGTGATCTAAATTCTTAATTCAATAAGTGTAAATTAGATATTATAAAGAGACAATAGAAATTGGACTTTGTTTAGCATTTAAGGTTTACATCGAATAAAGGTCATTTAAATGTTATTTTTGTTTTATTTGTCTTTATTGGAAGACGGCTACATGTTTGGGTAACACTCCATTCCTCATGAACGGAAACAAAATATTGATATCATTCGATTTCCATTGTTCGAAACCGGTTCATTGTTAAGCTGAGATACACAAACAATATTACTCTTAGAGTACAAACTTGTTATAAAATCGCATAATGAAACATCTTATAAGGCAATGCTCAAATATACATTCTATCTATAAAGGAAAGTACCTACATATTTTTGAGTTCTAAATGATAAACAAATTCTCCTCGAACTTCAGACAAAACGAGGTTATCACTAGCAAAGAATATCAACTTTGCGCACATGGAAATAAAGTAGAAAATAAGCCAAGAAAACTCAAACAGTGTGAGTCCGCTTTGTTGCCTTAAGTATTAAGATCATCAAGTTTAGACTCAATATCAAGTCACGCAAAGTTGATAATTCTTTGGCAGTATAAAATGATACATTTTTTCCCTCTTTCCATAACACGCTGTTTTACAACACTGCAGGTGGTGTGACCAGGCTGACAGAGTCAGGGCTGTCGATGGTGACGTGGAAACTCCTGGGAGAGAAGATGCCGAGGACTGACCAGGAATGGGAGGAGGAGTTTGAGAAATATAAGCAGTATCCTGAGTTTATCTAGTATGTAATATTTCTCTTCTTTTAATAAGGCCTTTTGATTTAAGCCATGTTGACTTAAGGTTACACTAGTCGAAAATTCTTCCATACAAACGTAGTCTAGAGATTACTCCACTGTTTGACGATGTAAGTTCAAAATAAAAAACGATATCAATTTGTCTCATTATCTAGTCCTGTATGGAAACAAAAATGTAAAAAACTATATATTTGAAAGTTATGAGGGTCGGAAGTATATATAGTCGCATTTTTGGGCGGAAATAAATTCCATAAGAAGAAGGAAAATTGCAAAACGGCCTCCATACAGGTATAGATTAGTAATTCAACAATGCATTTTTTTTTTGGAAATATACATTTAGTAGTTTTTTCATAATATCTAGACACCCAAAGGTCTGTTTATAAAAAATCGCGCGCTCGTTTTCGTCCTAAATCATCATCCATTTCGCTACAAACTTGCAAAAGTGCTAATTCGTACATGAACTAGCTTCTTACTGCTCATTACAGCATCTATTTCTTTCGCACGTGTTGTCGGATAAGATAACATGCGTTTTAACCCCGCGCACAAAATAGTTCGTGCCGTCGACTAGTTCAACCTTAAATCAAAAGGCCTTAAGGCTTCACATATTGTTTCAATCTATGAGATTATAGCAAAAAAATCCAAGTCAATCCCAGTGTCCACATTAACACCCATTTGATAGGTGTTGACTTTAAAAGAAAAAAATGTTTTAAATAATCTTGAATGTGTAAAGACACAATCATACACAGGGACTGAATTACCCAAAAATTAAGGTACCTTTAAATTTCGGTATGACGTCATACCGTTAAATAAGGGTTACCGAAATATTTTGATATCGTATTTTTTTTCAATAGCAGAATTTTGAGGTTGGAAATGCATACCGGTATATATCGGTAGCAATACCTTAACCTTTATAAATGTATCGGTACCAGTACCTAAACCTTTATAAATAGGGGTTTTCTTTGACGCACCGCTCGCCACTCGGTGTCGTGTTATTGTAACTTAGTCGGTATTGGTTTTTATTTCCGATCGGAAGGACACGACTGTGGCCGGACTAAACCGAGTGCCTACCTAAGGTTTTCTTACTTTTTCTGCTTTCTTTCGTTTCGTTTCTCTGCGATTTTCCAAAATGCATATTAGTTAAAAACCTACACTACCTACTTCACTCTAATATGTTCATATGTTCATTTAGCAACATTACAATATTGGCAAACATGATAGGGCAAAAATACACATGCCTGTAACTTGTATAAAAGTGTGCTAATAGCTTGCATGCCAATGTGCCATAATAACCTCTGATTGTTTAATGTCATATTGGCATGCAAGCTACATGCACATATTTATGCCAGAAACAGGCATGTGTATTTTGGGTTAGTTCCGCTATACCTACCTATATCAACCTATATAAATACCTACTAAAAAGTCACGCTATGCACGAAATTACATTCGCGGGCAATGATGAAGAAAAGTGACAGTGAAATATTTAATTTATCCATTTAAAAAGTAAATTAAAAAAACCCAGTAGGTCAATTCCGTTACTTTCGCGAAAAAAAGTTAATAAACGTTCCGTTTCAGTACACGCCAAGCTGGGCGTAGCTGGATGCGCAACCGATTGAGTGCTGCTCTATGGGTGCGAAACGTGGAAGGTCACAAAGGATAGAAAACAAAACATCTAACACCAATTCAAAGTTTTCGTCAACCACTGTCTTCGTCGCATGGTCGCATTCTCGGAATTTACTGGCCCGCGACTATCTCCAACGTAGAGCTTTTGGAGAAATGCCACGAGAGCCCGATCGACCGCTAGATCAAGCGTCGTAAGTGGAGACAGATTGGCCACAAGCTCCAAAGTGGTCTCGATCACATACCCAAACAAACTTTGGACTGACATTCCCAAGAGAAAAGAAAGCGTGGCCGTCCCCGTCAAACCTGGCGTCGCACCATGTTGGCAAAAGCGACGACCATTGGAATGACGTGGCGCGAGAGTATTATCACATGTATTTAATGTTGTTTTTTGGTGTACAATAAATAATCAAGAAGCGTGCAGCTCAAGATCAATCGCAATGGTGGATATTTGTGGCCCCCTCTGCCCCTTCTTTTTTTGTCACACATTTGTGAGGAGACTGAAAGAGCGTCTCCCCTGAGCCTCGCTGTGCACGGCAGCACGTGGTCACTGTGCCACCGTATTTCCTGGATCACTTGGTGGGTGGACAGAGTACCCAAGCCACGGGGAGCACGCGCGACCCAGGAGTCCCGCCTGCTTATAATGCGGTGAGGTTTTCGACGCTGTAGGCATCGGGGCGATTGGCTCCCCGACGCCTTCTTTTCCGAGTGGTATCGGCCCTCTCAGGATCCCGCTCGGCGGCCTCCTTCTGGACCATCAATGTCTCATAGAAGGAGGACAAATCCCTTCAGTTTTTTGTCTCTGCTAGCATGGCCCTCACAAGCACAACTGCTGAATAAGTCAGGTCTCGCCCGATCTTGGTGACTAAAAACTGCCGCTTAGAGGCCCACACTGGGCACTTCTCGAGCGTGTTCTGTGCAGAGTCAAGGTCGCTTCTGCACCGAAGCAACCGTGCCCGGTCAGTACGTTTTTGGTTTAGGGTCTGTCAGACTCGTACTGACTAAAAACCACCCTTGTGTTCCATCTCACTTCCGCGACCCCCGGCTAGTGCCGGCCCACCTCTGCGGGCCACGACCTCGGGTTGTGGGGGGAGTGAGGTGTTGGATGCCCCGCGCGACGTCTAAGCGGGGCTCGGAACACTACGCACCACTACATCGAGTCCTGATGTGTGGGGGGCGACGGACGTCCCCGATTCCATAGCCCCTGGACTCATTTAGGGGGCTGGAAGAGGGTGTTGTCCACCCTCTGCACACGGCACACTCTGCCAGCGTATGCCGCGCCGTGTCCTCCCGGCAGTCGACGCAGTGGTGACACCGGGTGTCCGGCTCCATGTTTATGATGTTTTCCCGAAGCAACCATGCCCCGAGAGCACCTGCGTCACCCGAAACGTCAGGAGCCGTGCCTCCTCCTGAGCCAGCGCTCGAGCACAGGCCGGACCACCTCGATGGTAACGAGGCCGGCAGTAGGGTGTGTAAGCCTGTTCCTAGCGGAATTCCGCCACCAGGACCTCGCAAAGCTGGGACCGACGCAACTCCATATGTAACTGCATTGGCCCTTCGCCCCGCGCCCGCGCTTGCTGTGTGCGACCGATACAGTGACGCGAGTACCTTCGCCTCCAGATCCCAAGGCGGGAATTCAGAATTTAGTACACAAGCCGCCCCGTAGGAGATCGTGCGATACCCCCTGATGACTCTGTCGGCTCTGACTCTGCGGCTTCCGCAAAACAGCAATGCTGCCGGCCGTCAGGTCAGTCGCCCAGATCGGGGCCCCATACAGGAAATCAATCGCACGATACGGCAACGTATGCGGCTCACCACCTATGAGACCACAGCCGTCGCCAGCAACGCTGCCTCCCTGTACGAACTCCCTCGGCAGTGACCAGCGTATCGTCAGGTCCACGCCCGGTTGGAGTTTGCCCCTCAGCACCCAGTCGTATCCGATGTTCCACAGAGGCGGGCTCAAGACGGATTCTTGTGGAACACCGCACGACATGCGGTGCTGGTTTCCGACGCCATCACATCCCACGTAGGTGGAACACCTCTCCGCCAAATAAGCCCTGACGATGCAGCGGAGGTAGGGAGGCACCCGATGATACCGCAGTGCCTTCCAAACACAACACAAAAGGGCAGGGTGTTGAAGGCGTTGGGAATGTCTAAGGACACCGCCAACATCACCCCATCCCAGGACACCGCTTCCTCCGCCAGGACTCTCACCTGCGATATTTCGTGGATGGTGGAGCGCCCATGCCGAAAGCCGAACTGGTTTTCGTCCAAATCCGGCCTCTCTCTGTACAAGTGGCTGACGCGACGTGATAATCTAGCTCTAGCTCGTCTAGCAGCACTATGGCCCGGTACGCGGACGGCCAGTCCGCAGGGCGCCCCGCTTTCCTGAGCAGGACCAGACGACCAGATTACCACAAAGTAAGAAACTGGCTGAATGAGCCTGTAGGTCATGCAGTCTTATCTATTCAGCCATGCTTCGAAGTGCGGCAGGACGGCTTCGACAATGCGCTTGTATGAAAATTGCGGCTGCTGTAGCCGCTCGCACCACCGCTCAAGTGCGTGTCGCCGTTCCTGCCGCTTCTGCCTGAACACAGCGATTTCTGGAAAGCTATCACCATTCTGGTGGATGACACGAATTTGGTTGTAAACCCTCGCTTTCATATCCGCTAGAATATCTAACAGAGGAAAGCGTGCCAGGAGTGTTACCGCCTCAAAGGATATCGTTCCGTAACCTCGTGCGATACGAATGACCATTTTCCGCTGCAGGCTTTTTAGTCCTGCAGCGTCGGACGCCTGATAGTCTGCTTGACCAAACAGGCGACCCATTAAGGACCATCGATCGCACGACACCGCATAGAGGCGGCGATCTTCTTCCCATGGTTCCGCGAAGTTGAGTAGCAGTCTATGCAAAACACCCACTGCCTTTTTACCGCGACGGACTTGCAGGCGCTCGAAATGCTCTACTCTCTCTCGACGCAAATAAAACGCTCGAAAGCGAGTACTCAGATGATGAAATGAATGAGTATGTATGTAGGAATATTACTGGCCACTTATAGCATGGAACAGTTTCTTGATCTTAAGTGTTTGTGACTTTTGAGGTCAATAAAAAACAAAAATACTGCAGCCACCAAAGACCTTATACGTATTTCGTAGTAAGAAGTATAAGGTCTTTGGCAGCCACAACCGCTCTATTTGACATTTTGAAATGAATTACATTTGACGAGATCGTATTCGAATGCTCCAAGCTCGCAAGGGAATGTTTGACTCGAACGTTCATAGTTTTGCTCGAACGCGAATGCTGAGCTCGCTGGGAAGCATTTGTTGCTCGCCTACGACTGCGTGTTTACAAATGCTCACGAACAAATGCTCCCAGTGAGGACGCTCCTTTAGACTGTCCACTCCGGTCCACTGCCGGACATAGGCTACCCCAAGCGTTTCTGCCACATTGACCGGTTCCGTACATCTTGCATTCAGCGGACAGATCAGATCGGTGGTCAGATGCCAGATAATCTGACACCAGTCTTGATATAAGGGTATCGTATTCCCCATGCAGTTACTGGGTTGTGGATGTCAGATAGGCAACCCTTTCATGTTAAGTACTGGTACTCAGCTGTATCCAGTTAGACTGAAAGAATTACTATATACATTCACCCCTATTTTTTGCCTTTGCCGCAGTTTAAAAAAAGTCCCAGTATTTTTTGGGTCCCAGTCCGACGCTGATTTACGTTGATGAACTATCAAAGTATCAGCGGTCGACAAAATAAAAATGTAATCGCGCGGAACACAGTCGGCAACGCAACAAGAGTTGAGTAGAAGAGTAGGTTCAGCAAACATTGTAGGTACACAGTTCTAACGTGTTCGCACCCGCGCCCCGCCGTCTCGCATGTTTTTCGGTATCTAAATCGTTTAAAGGTTAAATAACAATTTTGCCCAACCTTTATTTATAAAGGTATCGGTATAGCTCAACCTTTATTTCAAACCGGTACCGATATTTTTTTGAGGTATATTAACCTTTAACCGTAACCGCTTTCAGTCCCTGATCATACAGCTGATTCAAAATCCATTGTAACTTATTAAAATAAGTCTGAACAAAACTGATTCAAGATAGCCTCAAAAACATATAGTAGTCACAGCGGATCTTTGGCTCTGCGAACTATTGCGCAAGAAACAGATTGTCATCGAGTATACTGCAAAGAGTAAGCGAGATAGGACGATGCGACGAACGTAAACGGGTAAAGGGCAGATATACAATGCTGTCTTCTACTTTAACATTGGCACAAAAATAGCATCTGCGCAGGGTCTTGCAGCCAACTTCAGAGACATAAAGATCCACTGTGACTGATATACGTCCTTCAATTTTTCCTAGCATTTTAAGTGGCCATAAGTGAAAATTAACTTCTTAGCAACAAGTATCTGTTATAAAGCCACGTTTCCACTTGCAATCAGCTCGCATGCAAGTTGCCTTACATTGTGGGGTGCAGAGTTATAATGTGATCAATGGGGGCTACCGCGTTTGAATTAACCGCGAGATTTTTTGGGCGCTGGTGTAGACTGATTGCTTTTAGTGCGTTTTTATTTACAATATTTTTATTGTTGTGAATATTTTCCAAATATGGCAAATTAGATTTACCAACCACTGTTTTATTAGAGTTTAAACCCCGACAAAAAAAGAGGGGTGTTATAGGTTTAACGTGTGTATCTGTGTGTTTGTGGCATCATAGCTCCTAAACGGTTGAACTGATTTTAATTTAGTTTATTCGAAAGGTATGTAACTTTATCGACAGTGTTCTTAGCTATGTTTGATGAGATTCGGTTCAGCCGTTCAAAAGTTATGGGCGTTTAACTGTTTGAATCAGGGTACTTTCGCATGATATCGTGTCATAAATTAATTACTTGTTCGATAGATAGTCGACTGAAACTTGTCTAGTACTAGATAAATTATGTAGTAAAAAATAAAAAAGCGTGAAATAAAAATGTGTCGAGGGCTTTATTTTTTTTTAAATTTTACTTGTATTTTTCGGCATAAAGTTATTTTCTTTTTTTTTTAAAGGGGCTGCGCAAAACTGCGGCATACTCGATTTTATGTTTAATAGCTCATCAACTTTGCTTGTGACAACAACTTCTGCTTATAACAACTTGTAACAGCTATATTTATGGACCTTAGTCAACAGTTTCGGCAACTGGTGAGCTATAAAACGTTAGCCCCCATTGGTCGATCCGTCCTCCGCAATTTACCTACATGAGTGTTGCTTGCACGTAGAAACGCAGCCTAAGATTGATTTACACTGAAATTGCATCTCTTTGTTGTCTCAGTAAGAACCAAAACATGACAGTATCGGAGTTCAAATGGATCTGGTACATGGAGTTCGCGCACCGCACGTGGGGGCGCGCCATCGGGGCGGTCGTGTTCGTGCCGGCCGCCTTCTTCTGGCTGCGCGGCTATCTGGACAAGCCCATGAAGCTCAGGGTCGGCGTGTACTGCGCGCTTGTGGCCGCTCAGGTGAGATATATCGCTGTTTTAGACCATTTTTAGGGTTCCGTAGCCAAATGGCAAAAAACGGAACCCTTATAGATTCGTCATGTCTGTCTGTCTGTCCGTCCGTATGTCACAGCCACTTTTTTCCGAAACTATAAGAACTATGCTGTTGAAACTTGGTAAGTAGATGTATTCTGTGAACCGGTTTAAGATTTTTACTCAAAAATAGAAAAAAAAACAATAAATTTTGGGTTTCCCCATACTTGAAACTGAAACTAATTTTTTTTGTTTTCATCGGACCCATACGTGTGGGGTATCTCTGGATAGGTCTTTAAAAATGATATTGAGGTTTCTAATATAATTTTTTTCTAAACTGAATAGTTTGCGCGAGAGACACTTCCAAAGTGGTAAAATGTGTGTCCCCCCCCCTGTAACTTCTAAAATAAAAGAATGATAAAACTAAAGAAAATATATGCTGTACATTACCATGTAAACTACCACCGAAAATTGGTTTGGACGAGATCTAGTAAGTAGTTTTTTTTAATACGTCATAAATCGTAAACCGCAATTTACCAAGTACGGAACCCTTCGCGCGCGAGTCCGACTCGCACTTGGCCGGTTTTTATTTGTTTAAAAGGCTTTGTCGATGAGCGACCACATTGACCAATATCTTTTTTGGTTCAACTTATTGAATCACATCTTTATTAAACAGTATATGAAAGAATTATGAGAAAACTCCA